>CM042688.1:339060409-340447091 GCA_023614405.1 Avena insularis
TGAAGCGAGGTTTTTGCAAAACATAGGCTGACAGGTGGGCCCAAAGGTACGCGGGTTGATGCAAAAAGAAAAGGGGGGGTTTCGCAAAAGCGGCCCGCTTGTTTCTCTTCTCTCTCTCGGCCGATGGTCGGCAGCAGCGGCTTGCAGAGATCGAGGGACCTTGGGCTGGCGCTGGGCCAGCCAGCGGTGGCTAGGGTGGTCCGGGGCGGCAAGATGAGGCCTAGATAGCGGTTCTGCGCAGAAAAGTTCGGCGCGCAGCGTGCGGCGTTCGGCAGCGCAGGCGACACGGAGCGAGAGGATGATCAGGGGTTGGGAGCTCACCAGGTGGGGTTGTGGATCGGCGAGGAGGGCGATGGATGAGCGAGGGCCAGACGGCAGTTAGGGTTTCGTCGGAGGCGTGGCGATCTGGCGGCTCGGTGCTCCTCTTCGTGGCAGCGGCGTGAGCGTGATCCTCCCTCTTCTCGATCACTCCACGTCGTCTGCTGGCCGCAAGAGGGGCGCTGGTGGAGGCCGAGGTGCAGCTGATGGTGTGGCGGCGATGGTGGAGAGAAGAGAGAGAGGGAGGAAGCAGAGGCTCCTCGGCCCGGTCTGGCCGAGAGGCGTTAGGGTTCCGGGGTGGTGGTAAGGCAGAGGGAGGAGGTGGCCGTGGGGAGGCGAGTGAGCGATAAGGTGGCTCGGCCACCTTTATCCTCCCTCTCCTTCACGTGCTCGGTTCGCAGGCCAGGCAGGGCAGGCGGTGGCTTCCAGTGGGGTAAAGGCGAGCCAAGGCGTGGTGGTTGGTGGGGCTCACCAAAGAGAGAGAGAGAGAGGGGTAGCCTCGGTTAGCTAGTTGGAGTGGTAGGTTCGGGCTGGGGCTTGGGCAGCTAGGGTTGGGGCTTAAGGAGAGGGTGGCCGGTGGGGCCAGCTAGGGTCTGGTTTAGAGGAGTGGCTCGGCTAAAGAGGAGAGGAAGAGGGAAGGGTGGTAGCTTAGGGTTTAGCTAGGATGGGGTATGGGTTTAGATAGAAAGGTGAAGAGAGAGGGTGAGATGAGAGAGAGATGAGGGTGAGGTTTATGGTTTGTCAAGCTCAAGCAAGATCAAGCAAAGAGGAAGCAAGAACTAGACAAGGAAAGAGAGGGTGAGGTGGTTTAGGTATGATCAAAAAAAGATCAAGCTAAGAGGAGAGAGAGATGTGGTTTAAATTCACTCAAAATTCAAATAAGATCCAAAGAACAAGCAAAATTGGCTTGCATGGCCCATGCAAAACATTATATGCCATGTTGATTATTGTGAAAACAATATTAATACATGGCATTATTATTATGCATTCCAAAATTGGAGTAAGGCCAAGCAAAGGAATTTAGAAAGAATTCCAAGTGGAGTATATGGAGATGATCACATTGGAATATATTTGGGACTTGCTAGTGTATATGCCACTAGGTATTTAATAAGCCCACAAAATATCACAACATGAGAATAACCCCAAAATCACACATATGGAAGCTAGGAAAAAGGTTCCCCTCACAAGGCATGCAAAGGTGGCCATGTGGCTCTCATGGTTCAATATTGTGAAAACAACATGATGCCAAGATGAGAGCATGTGGAAAGAATTGGATCCATCCCAACCCACATGAGCTAGAAGTAAAACCATTAAATGCCAAGCTCATGTTTAGTTGGATGGTGGAATTATAAGGTGGTGAAAGAAAAAGGTGGTGGAGTTAAACAAGAGACATGCCCCCAACTCAACTTGGGCATTTGAACAATATATCAAGCACCAAATACAATATCAAGAGGCAAATACAATTAATAATGCATATGAGATAAGAACCAAAACAAAAAGGGTTTTATATGATGCTCAAATGCAAGGTGGCATGATGACATGAGCATGATATAATGATGATGCAACAATTATATATTTGAAGTAGCCATTATATTACTAGACCAAGTAGCATTACAATTGTTAGACAATTGGGATGCTACAACTCTCCCACTAACAGGAATCTACAGATTCTAGGATGAAGAAAGAAGACACAAAGAGGGTAGGATACTTGGCACGGAGATCATCTTCACGTTCCCAAGTGGCTTCATCAACGGAATGGTGAGACCACTGCACCTTGCAGAACTTGATGGACTTGTTGCGAGTCCTTCTTTCTGCGATTTCAAGGATTTTTGTGGGGTGTTCTTGATAAGACAGGTCTTCTTGGAGATTGATAAGCTCATGGTCCACGGTCCTGCCGGGATCCTTGAAGCACTTCTTGAGTTGAGAGATGTGGAAAACATCATGGACCTTGAGTTTTTCCGGGAGCTCAAGAGCATAAGCAACTTCTCCTCTTCTTCCACGAACTTTGAAGGACCGATGTATCTAGGAGCCGCCTTTCCTTTGATACCAAAGCGGTGCGTGCCTCTCATGGGAGTGACACGAAGGTAACGAGATCACCAGGACATACTCCATGTCCGTGTGCTTCTGTCATAATTGCTCTTGGTGACTTTGAGCAATCTCGATTTTCAAGAATGATGTGAACCTTCTCCTCGCTTGAGTCACAATGTCGGGGCCAAACAAGATCCTTTCACCGCACCCGACCAACCAATCGGAGTTACGCACTTGCGACCATAGAGGCCTCAAATGGTGCCATCTTTAGACTTTTCTGAAGCTGTTGTTGTAGAGAACTCAGCATAAGGAAGACATTCTTCCCACTTCATGCCAAACGAGATGACGCAAGCACGAAGCATATCCTCCGAATCCATTGATCCTTTCAACTTGCCCTTGCATGAGGGTGGTAAGTCTTTGAAGTTCAACTTTGTTCCCAAAGCATTTTGAAACTCTCCCGAACTTGGAAGTGAAGATGCTTCCATGGTCCGAATCGATCTCAAGCGGAACCCCATACGAGAGACAATTGCTGATATAGAGCTCAGCCAACTGAATTGCAGAAATGGTTTCCTTTGAGGAAGAAGTGAGCCACTTTAGAAAGCTGTCAATGACAACAAAGATTGCATTGTTGCCTTCTGCGACCTAGGAAAGCCAGTGATGAAGTCCATCTCTACTTTCTCCCATTTCCATTCCGGGTTTTAATGGCTGTAGAAGACCGGAAGGTTTCGATGGGCGGCTTTCACTCTGCGCGACATCACACTCGAGACATACTTGGCACAATATCTTTTCAAACCAGGCCACCAATATTGTGTTTTCAAGTCCATGTACATCTTTGTGCTGCGAGGTGGATAGAAAGAACAGAATCATGCGCCTCCCTGAGAACTTGCTCTCTCAAACCGGGTAGTTCGAACAAACATCCTGTTCAAAGAAAAGCGTGCCTTGATCATCGGCGTGGAAGGACTCATACCGGAAGATGAATCCGAGATGATCTTTCTTGTGTCGGATCACCAAAGTTGAGAAGAGCGAACCTTTTCTTCCAAGAGAGGGTTGCTAGAAGGTTCGTGGAGATACCCTTGTTCCACAATTTCAAGGTTGGTGACGGAATTCCTCGCACAAGAGAGGGTTGTTCTTCCATCATGAGGTTGTTGACATAAGCTTTGCGGCCGAGAGCATCTGCCATAACATTAGCTTTGCCGAGTGTAGTTGATGGTTAAATCAAGTCATTGATTGCTTCAATCCATCTCCTTTGCGAAGGTTGAGATCAGGCTGAGTAAAGATATACTTGACTCTGTGATCGTAAAAAGATCTCAACGGTTGCCAAGCAAGTAGTGCCTCCATACTTTCAAAGCAAAGACAACTGCTGCTAGCTCGAGGTCATGTGTAGGATAGTTGATCTCATGCGTCTTCAATTGTCGAGAGGCATAAGCAACAACTTGCTTTTCTTGCATGAGGACCGCACCCAATCCATGCAAAGAGGCGTCACAGAAGATCTGGAACGGCTTGGATGTATCTGGAGGAACCAAGACTAGTGTGGAAGTGAGCTTCTCTTTGAGTGTCTCAAAGCTTGTTTGACATGCAGGAGTCCAAAGGTATTTCTTGCCTTTCCTAAGGAGATCGGTAAGAGGCTTCGCTATCTTCGAAAAGTTCTGAACGAAGCGACGGCAATAACTAGCCAAACCAAGGAAACTCCGCACTTCTTTGACATTAACCGGAGGAAGCCATTCAACAATTGTCTTCACAGTTTCCGGATTGACTGCAATGCCCTTGGCAGAGATAACATGACCAAGATAGGTTACTTGAGGCAGCCAGAACTCACACTTGGAGAACTTTGCATACAAGCGGTTCTCACGAAGCTTGTTTAGGACACGCCGAAGGTGTTCTTCATGCTCTTCTTGTGACTTAGAATAGACTAGGATGTCATCCAGATAGACCACAACGAACTTGTCAAGATACTCCATGAAAACCGAGTTCATGAGCCTCGAGAAGGTGGCAGGTGCGTTGGTGAGACCGAAAGACATGACCGTGTACTCATACAGGCCATAGCGGGTGGTGAAAGCTGTTTTAGGAACATCTTCCTTGCGAATCTTGATTTGGTGATAACCACTTCTCAAGTCAAGCTTAGAGAATACCACAGCTCCAGCTAGCTGATCAAAGAGATCATTAATCCGCGGAAGGGGATACTTATTCTTGATGGTTTTTGCATTGAGAGCCCGATAGTCAACACAAAGTCTATCAGTCTGATCTCGCTTCTTCACAAAGAGAGTTGGGCTACCCCAAGAAGAAGTACTATGCTGAATGAAACCCAACTTCTCTTGTTCATCAAGCTGTCGTTTGAGTTCAGCCAACTCAGCAGGACCCATCTTATAATGCCGCTTGGAGATAGGAGCGGTACCAGGTTCAAGCTCAATTACAAACTCAACCTCACGATCCGGAGGCATACCTAGCAACTCTTCAGGAAAGACATCTGGGAACTCACAGACTAGCGGAACACTCTGAATAGCTTCCATAGCATCAACATTCAGAGCCGCCAAGGAGAAAAGTTGGATAGCAGTCGGACTTGGAGAATAGACTATATGGCCTTGTGAATCTTGAGATACGGCGTTAGACAATCAATCACAGCTGCATGTGCTGTCAACCAATCCATGCCCAAGATGACATCAATGTCAGAATTGCCCAGAACAATCAAGGAAGCCGAGAACGAAGAGCCACCAATCTCAATTTGGTTGCCATTGCTGATTTTAGAAGTCGCCATTGTTGCTCGGAGAAAGGACCATTAACCGCTTGAGGAGAGGATCCATAGCTAACTCATTCTCATTTGCAAACTTGTGAGACACAAAAGAATGCGATGCACGTAATCAAACAAAACTCGTGCAGGACTGAGTTAACGGATAGCATACCCATCACAACTCCAGTGCATGCTCAGCTTGAGCGGCGTTGACACGATTAGCACGAAAGCAATAAGACCGGGCTTGGTGTTGATGTTGAGAGCTGAGGTGGTGGTGCACGAACCAAAGGAGAGCTTGCCGCAGATCTTGGAGGTGGTGGAGGAAGAGCCTTGTTCTTCATCGGACAGTTCCATTGTTGATGCCTGAGTCTCCACAAGTGTAACAAGCACCGGTGGACGTGGAGCAACGTGGCCAGGACTCCACCAGCGCTCGGTAGTGGTGGTTGTAGCCCCCAGAGCCGCGATGATGAAGTTTGGTGGCCTTGCCGAAGCTTGAAGGTCTTGGTGGAGCCGGAGCGACGGTGGGGTGTTAGGAACCCGCACCACGCTTAGAAGGAGTGACATAGTGAAGAGTGTTGCATCACGGCTGTGTTTCTTTGACTCCTCAAACACTTGCCTACTTGCCTCTTCCTGCAGAGCAGTATGCTGAAGTTCGCAAAAGACGCCTTGCATGTGTGATTGCATACTTAATCGATGCATTGAGCCCTTGCCTGAACCTCTTTGCTTCTTCTTGTCATCGAGATCTCATCGCCACCATAACGAGAAAGGTTCATGAAGTTCTGATGTAGGTATTGACATTATCATTGCCCGCTTAAGGTTGAGAAACACTTCCTTCATCCTCTCCATGACAATTTCATAATCTGCTCTTTGAAAGCTCCAAGAACTGTCCCCAAGTAGGCTGAAAACTAGTGCAGTTTTCCTTGTGTAATTCTCCCACCAGAGCTGCATCTCCCTTCGAAGGTGAGTAGCACACTTTACCCATTCTTGCTCGGGAACATCAGCGATCAGAACCTTGACATCTCACGCAACCAATCATCGGCATCAAGTGGTTGATCGAACATCAAACCTGGCGAGGTTGAACTTCAGGAAGCTCTTGATGTCTCCTCGCTTGGGAGGTGGAGGTAGCGGCACAAACTCATTCCTCGACACTTTCCTCAAACCATTGCTGGTTCTGCAGCATTGCTGCCAAGGCATTGGCGATGCTTAACAAAGCCGCCCCGATTCAGGTTGTATGTCCTCCTCGGGCAACGTGGTGGTGCCATCTGATTGATATAACACAAGTCAAGACTATGATGGAGAATGATAATAATCCAAAATAGTACCAAAATGGAATTAATCAAGATTAAAGGATACACTTTACTAAGATGATATTAAAATATCAACAAAGTTCAAAGCACCTAGGAGATATTAAGCATATCGCACAATGAAAAAGGAGTGTGGTACACATATATCAAAGAAAAAATTTCCACAAATTTCGGCATTAAAATACCAATAGATGCGCAAAATCACTTAACGAATCAAGATTAGTGACTCTACCAACTCAATATACAAGAGCAATAATAAAAGTAGTGGTATGGTCGACTCCATCCCGCACTCAAATCATTACTCCGCACATGAATAAGTAAAACACATATCTCAACACCTTCTCCTCAAGATAACCTAAAGATTAGCAACTACGGAAACGAACACCACAAACAAGATAGCGTCGGATAACAAAGAGTAAGACAGATCGCGTCGGTATACAACGAATCAGATAGATCGCGTCGGTTTGCAAAAGCCTGTCGGTATGGAATGTACCAACAGTTGATAACCAAAAGGCCGATAAGATAACAACTTGGATGCAACAGATAGACAAAGGATTACACACACACTCACACACACAGATACACAACCTATGGTACTACGGAAACCCAGAACTCGTGAATCCTAGTTTGAATTTAAGAAGAGGGTTGAAAACGTTACACTTCCTTACCAGAAAAGAGTGGTGGTTGGGTAAGGAGAAAAGTGGAAGCAGTCCTACTCTCGCGTTTTGTTTTTCCCTAGTATACATAACTACCAAAAATATTTGCTAGACAGACAACGACCATTTGGCTGAGACCCTGAAGGTCGGGATGGCTCTGATACCAATTGTAACTACCTCGGTGAATTACGCTCCTAGTACAAGCCTGGATGATCAGAAATGGTTGAAATAGTACGGTGGGGCCCAAATGCCACTCACAGGTAGACCTTTCGGCTGTCCCAACCATTTCCAATCATCGGGACAAGAACGGGCAAATCGGCGAAGGGATCAACTACATACACAAATGAGTATGTATGCAAGCCACCATACAATAGTACATCAGAGCCACTCCATCTAAAAAGAAAGGAAATATAGCAACGCCATACGGCAAGATCCAAATATCCTAGATAGATATAATAGTTTGGAATATCTCCTCATACATCAATCAACAGAGTATCAAGCAGAAGCGGAAGACAATATCCGAGTATGGATAAGAAGCAAATCGGCATAAGATGCCCGTAAATAAGCACATCATACAGATCTCACGGATCCCGCTCGGAATCTCTACACCGAATGATCGTTGCCCACATCGTCCTCTTCCACCCAAAGATCCATATTGCGAGGTACCTATTCATCCGAACCAATAATTTATCGTGTGAGACCCTAGGGTACTCAGCAAGTCTTTATGCCTCTAAAGGGACACAACCTGGGTGACGCAATTGCAGCAAAGATAAACCCTAACAATTCTATAGATGCCGCTAACCATCCGCCTAACCAGAGATGACGGATGTCCGTGAATTAATAACAAGATTATAACATAATACGGTAATATCCACAGATCCATCCTCCTCCTAAACATCGACGAGGAAGCGGACGAACAACCCACATCCGTTGGCAGTTTTATGATCCATTCCATGAGTATTGCACTATTTACTAGTCAGGTACCTAGTCTAGTCAAATTAAAAGCGGTACTTTAGTTATTCTTGTCTATGATCGAGAAACTATGCTCCAAGTCGTCCATAACCGTGGACACGGCTTTCAGAAAGTTTTACCCTGCAGGGGTGCACAAATAGCAACACACACTCGATATGCCTCGGAAAAACCAAATCAAAACCCAACGAGGCAGCCACGACAAAGCGATCACAGGATTCAGAATATTTCGGGCCACCCATTGAGCTACCCGAACGGTTAGCTGACTCGAGACGGACTCAAGGTTTGGCGCTAATGGTCGGAACGACGGGAACCGAAAATGTGGTGGGCTTGTCGACACTGAAAAACTCCGCTTCCTAAAGATAGCAAAGGTGCTCTCGCACAATCTTAAATAAAGCGATAAAGCATGGCATAAGTACATGATAGTAAATAAAACCTCAAACTAGTTGTGGCCCCAAGAAATAATAATGAATCAAGCTGCAGCTCGGGGTCCATAAGCCTCCCGGATGTGGATAGCGCGAATATTCTTGGAACAGGAATCAAGTACTCGGGGTCTTATGGGACACAAGTGAGCCTGAAGAACCAAATAGCGAATATAGCTCACCGATGCCACTTTCTTTAGTTATCCCATTACTACTCAGGTTAAGTTATTTAGGTACCTTGTTATCCATCAGACACTCACATACCCTACACATGCTGTTCTACGACTCGCATGGCTCAAGCAACTCCTGTAGTAATGGCTCATGGGATGGAGGAACAAGCTTCGGTGGGGTTTAAATGTAAAGGCTATGCAATACTTGGGATTCAATTTAATGCAATCGCGACTCAATGATGTAAGAATAAGATAGAGGCAATAGGTACTATATGTATGCAAGCATGTGGTAGTGCTTGCGCAGCTTCGATTGAAGCAATGGATGGATCCGGGTAGTGCTCCTGGTTCTCTCGATATATCCCCTGCTCAGCGTCTATTCGAAGAGGAACCAAACAAACAAGGGCCAACATAAATAAAGTGCACAAGCATATGAGTAAATGCATCAAGCAAACAATAATGCCATGATGAATGATGCACAATTTGCATGGCAATGGGTAGCATGGCATGGGTGAGGTGTGAAATACAAGATTAGATCATTTTATGGGGTTTTTGTCCCATTTTATTCTCATATTAGTTGCTGTATACAATATATTTATATGATGCATGCTTCAAATCAAACCATGGAATTCATAAACAGAAAGGTCTCGTCGAGCTAATCATTTTAGACATATCATTTGTTAAATTTGAAGTTATAAAACAAAAGTTATTAATTATTTAAGACACAAGGGCATTTTATTGTAATTTAAATAAACTTGAGTTTTAAATGTTCAAAATATATTTTGAAGGCCATATTTGAATTCCTCACATTTTCTGATTTGAAAACATATATTATTTGCTTAAATTGGATTTGTATTTCAAAGTTATTTAAAATGTAATTTAAATTGGATTTGAATTAAATTGAAAAGATTTGAATTTGGAAGCAGATTTGCGAAATACTTTTGTCACCCAGTTCATGCCTAGCCAGAACCACGCATTTAGTGGGGCCTCCTGCTGGACCAGACGCTGAGAGGAGGTTTCTCACATGTTGACCCAGCCCTAAGCGAATGGTGGGCAGGCGACCTCGGGAATCACTGCAGGCGGCGCCAATGGCGTGCCATGGGGAAGCCAGAGGCTGGTTGAGAGTTTGAAGCAGCGAGGGGTTTTTGCAAAAAGCGGACACTTGGTGACGGTGGGCCCAAAAGTACCGCGGGTTGATGCAACAAAAGAGCGGGTATCGGCAAAAGTGCGGCCATCGTGGATCTTCTCTCTGAACCTCGGACGACGCTGATGGTGCTCGGCAGGCCTCGTGTGGTTCGAACCATGACGCAGCCATGTTGATGGGCAGAGCCTCTGCGCTAGGCTAGGCTTGTGTCCTGGGGGCTACGCGAGATGAGGCCTAAGCGAAGCTAAGCGAGCGACAGAAAAGTCCGGCCCAAGGCGGAGGCGTTCAGACGAACGACATGGGCGAGGAGGGACAGGACGGCGAGGATGCCCAGGGGTTGGGAGCTCACCGAGAGTGTGTCGACATGGACGGATCGAGCGGAGGAGCAGGATCGGGCGAGGACGCAGATAGACGGCTCGGGTTAGGGTTTCGGGAGGCGTGATCGGGCGGCTCGGTGCTCCTCTTCGCCGAAGCGTGTCTGGGCGTCAGGGACCCTCCTCGAACTCTGTGCCACTCCACAGTCTGTCTGCGTCTGGAACAATGGAGCGGCCAGTGGTGCCAGTGGCGATGGTGTAAGCGATGGTGGAGAAGAGAGGGGAGGCAGGCTCCTCGGCCTGATCTAGAGAGGCGAGGGGTTCCGTGGGGTGGTGGTAAGGCAGAGGGAGGGAGGAGGCGCCGTGGGGAGCAGGTGACGATAAAGGTGGCTCGCCACCTTTATCCTCCCTCTCCTTCACGTGCTCGGTTCGGCAGGGGCAGGCGTGGGGTGGCTTCCAGTGGGGTAGGCGAGCCAAGGGGTGGTGGTTCGTGGGGCTCACCAGCAGAGAGGAGAGAGAGAGAGGTAGCCTCGGTTAGCTAGGGTTGGAGTGGTAGGCTCGGGCTAGGGCTTGGGGCAGCTAGGGTTGGGGCTTAAGGAGAGGGTGGCTGGTGGGGCCAGCTAGGGTCTGGTTTAGAGGAGTGGCTCGGCTAAAGAGGAGAGGAAGAGGGGGAGGGTGGTAGCTTAGGGTTTAGCTAGGATGGGGTATGGGTTTAGATAGAAAGGTGAAGAGAGAGGGTGAGATGAGAGAGATGAGGGGTGAGGTTTATGGTTTGTCAAGCTCAAGCAAGATCAAGCAAAGAGCAAGCAAGAACTAGACAAGGAAAAGAGAGGGTGAGGTGGTTTAGGTATGATCAAAAAAAAGATCAAGCTAAGAGGAGAGAGAGAGATGTGGTTTAAATTCACTCAAAATTCAAATAAGATCCAAAGAACAAGCAAAAGGTGGGGCTTGCATGGCCCATGCAAAACATTTATGGCCATGTTGATTATTGTGAAAACAATATTAATACATGGCATTATTATTATGCATTCCAAAAATTGGAGTAAGGCCCAAGCAAAGGAATTTAGAAAGAATTCCAAGTGGAGTATATGGAGATGATCACATTGGAATATATTTGGGACTTGCTAGTGTGTATATGCCACTAGGTATTTAATAAGCCCACAAAAATATCACAACATGAGAATAACCCCAAAATCACACATATGGAAGCTAGGAAAAAGGTCCCACTCACAAGGCATGCAAAGGTGGCCATGTGGCTCTCATGGTTCAATATTGTGAAAACAACATGATGCCAAGATGAGAGCATGTGGAAAGAATTGGATCCATCCCAACCCACATGAGCTAGAAGTAAAACCATTAAATGCCAAGCTCATGTTTAGTTGGATGGTGGAATTATAAGGTGGTGAAAGAAAAAGGTGGTGGAGTTAAACAAGAGACATGCCCCCAACTCAACTTGGGCATTTGAACAATATATCAAGCACCAAATACAATATCAAGAGGCAAATACAATTAATAATGCATATGAGATAAGAACCAAAACAAAAAGGGTTTTATATGATGCTCAAATGCAAGGTGGCATGATGACATGAGCATGATATAATGATGATGCAACAATTATATATTTGAAGTAGCCATTATATTACTAGACCAAGTAGCATTACAATTGTTAGACAATTGGGAAAAGAACACACATGCAATGACTCTAGTTATGGTTAAGGAAAAGAAAACACATGAAATGACACTAGTTGATCCATATGTGGTCTGTGAAAAGAACACACATGAAATGACACTGGTGGATCCATATGTGGTATGTGAAAAGAACACACATGCAATGACACTGGTGGATCCATATGTGGTCTGTGGAAAGAACACACATGCAATGACACTTGTGGATCCATATATGGTCTGTGAAAAGAACACACATGCAATGACACTAGTGGATCCATATGTGGTCTGTGAAAAGAACACACATGCAATGACAATGGTGGTTCCATATGAGGTCTGTGAAAACAACACACATGCAATGACAATGGTGGATCCTTATGTGGTCTGTGAAAAGAACACACATGCAATGACACTAGTGGATCCATATGTGTTCTGTGAAAAGAATACACATGCAATGACAATGGTGGTTCCATATGTGGTTTGTGAAAAGAATAGACATGCAATGAAACTAGTGGATCCATATGTGGTTTGTGAAAAGAACACACATTTCAATGACACTGGTGGATCCATGCATGGTTTATGAAAATAACACACATGCAATGACACTGGTGGATCCATATGTGGTCTGTGAAAAGAAAACACATGCAATGACACTAGTGGATCTATGTGTAGTCTGTGAAAAGAACACACATGCAATGACACTAGTGGATCCATATGTGGTCTGTGAAAAGAACACACATGCAATGACACTGGTGGATCCTTATGTGGTCTGTGAAAAGAACACACATTTCAATGACACTGGTGGATCCATACATGATCTGTGAAAAGAACACACATGCAATGAAATTTTTGGATCCATATGTGGTATGTGAAAAGAACAAACATGCAATGACACTGGTGGATCCATATGTGGTCTGTCAAAAGAACACACATGCAATGACACTGGTGGATCCACATGTGGTTTGTGAAAATAACACACATGCAATGCAATGGTGGTTCCATTTGTGGTCTGTGGAAAGAACACACATGCAATGACATTGGTGGATCCATATGTGGTTTGTGAAATGAACACACATGCAATGACTCTAGCTGTGGTTAATGAAATGAACACACATGCAGTGACACTAGTGGATCCATATGTGGTCTGTGAAAAGAACACACATGCAATGACAATGGTGGATCCATATGTGGTCTGTGAAAAGAACACACATGCAATGGTGGTGGTTCCATATGTGGTTTGTGAAAAGAACAGACATGCAATGAATCTAGATGTGGTACGTGAAAAGAACACACATGCAATGACACTAGTGGACCCATATGTGGTCTTTGAAAACAACACACATGCAATGACACTAGTGGATCCATTTGTGGTCTGTGAAAAGAACACACATGCAATGACACTGGTGGATCGATATGTGGTTTGTGAAAAGAACACACATGCAATGACAATGGTGGTTCCATATGTGGTCTATAAAAAGAACACACATGCAATGACTCTAGTTGTGGTTAAGGAAAAGAACACACATGAAATGACACTAGTTGATCCATATGTGGTCTGTGAAAAGAACACACATGAAATGACACTGGTGGATCCATATGTGGTATGTGAAAAGAACACACATGCAATGACCCTGGTGGATCCATATGTGGTCTGTGGAAAGAACACACATGCAATGACACTTGTGGATCCATATATGGTCTGTGAAAAAAACACACATGCAATGACACTGGTGGATCCATATGTGGTCTGTGAAAAGAACACACATGCAATGACAATGGTGGTTCCATATGTGGTTTGTGAAAAGAATAGACATGCAATGAAACTAGTGGATCCATATGTGGTTTGTGAAAAGAACACACATTTCAATGACACTGGTGGATCCATGCATGGTTTATGAAAATAACACACATGCAATGACACTGGTGGATCCATATGTGGTCTGTGAAAAGAAAACACATGCAATGACACTAGTGGATCTATGTGTAGTCTGTGAAAAGAACACACATGCAATGACACTAGTGGATCCATATGTGGTCTGCGAAAAGAACACACATGCAATGACACTGGTGGATCCTTATGTGGTCTGTGAAAAGAACACACATTTCAATGACACTGGTGGATCCATACATGATCTGTGAAAAGAACACACATGCAATGAAATTTTTGGATCCATATGTGGTATGTGAAAAGAACAAACATGCAATGACACTGGTGGATCCATATGTGGTCTGTCAAAAGAACACACATGCAATGACACTAGTGGATCCACATGTGGTTTGTGAAAATAACACACATGGAATGACAATGGTGGTTCCATTTGTGGTCTGTGGAAAGAACACACATGCAATGACATTGGTGGATCCATATGTGGTTTGTGAAATGAACACACATGCAATGACTCTAGCTGTGGTTAATGAAATGAACACACATGCAGGGACACTAGTGGATCCATATGTGGTCTGTGAAAAGAACACACATGCAATGACTATGGTGGATCCATATGTGGTCTGTGAAAAGAACACACATGCAATGGTGGTGGTTCCATATGTGGTTTGTGAAAAGAACAGACATGCAATGAATCTAGATGTGGTACGTGAAAAGAACACACATGCAATGACACTAGTGGACCCATATGTGGTCTTTGAAAAGAACACACATGCAATGACACTAGTGGATCCATTTGTAGTCTGTGAAAAGAACACACATGCAATGACACTGGTGGATCCATATGTGGTTTGTGAAAAGAACACACATGCAATGAAAATGGTGGTTCCATATGTGGTCTATAAAAAGAACACACATGCAATGACTCTAGTTATGGTTAAGGAAAAGAACACACATGAAATGACACTAGTTGATCCATATGTGGTCTGTGAAAAGAACACACATGAAATGACACTGGTGGATCCATTTGTGGTATGTGAAAAGAACACACATGCAATGACACTGGTGGATCCATATGTGGTCTGTGGAAAGAACACACATGCAATGCCACTTGTGGATCCATATATGGTCTGTGAAAAGAACACACATGCAATGACACTAGTGGATCCATATGTGGTCTGTGAAAAGAACACACATGCAATGACAATGGTGGTTCCATATGAGGTCTATGAAAACAACACACATGCAATGACAATGGTGGATCCTTATGTGGTCTGTGAAAAGAACACACATGCAATGACACTTGTGGATCCATATGTGGTCTATGAAAAGAACACGCATGCAATGACACTGGTGGATCCATATGTGGTTTGTGAAAAGAACACACATGCAATGACAATGGTGGTTCCATATGTGGTATGTGAAAAGAACACACATGCAATGACATTGGTGGATCCATACGTGGTTTGTGAAAAGAACACACATGCAATGACTCTAGTTGTGGTTAATGAAAAGAACACACATGAAATGACACTGGTTGATCCATATGTGGTCTTTGAAAACAACACACATGAAATGATACTGGTGGATCCATATGTGGTCTGTGAAAAGAACAGACATGCAGTGACACTAGTGGATCCATATGTGGTCTGTGAAAAGAACACACATCCAATGACAATGGTGGTTCCATATGTGGTATGTGAGAAGAATAGATATGCAATGACACTGGTGGATCCATACGTGGTTTGTGAAAAGAACACACATGCAATGACAATGGTGGATCCATATGTGGTTTGTGAAAAGAACACACATGCAATGACCCTAGTTGTGGTTAATGAAAAGAACACACATGGAATGACCCTGGTGGATCCATATGTTGTCTGTGAAAAGAACACACATGAAATGACACTAGTGGATCCATATGTGGTCTGTGAAAAGAATACACATGCAATGACACTAGTGGATCCATATGTGGCCCGTGAAAAGAACACACATGTAGTGAATCTAGCTGTGGTATGTGAAAAGAACACACATGAAGTGACTCTAGCTATGAATGTGAAAAGAACAGACATGCAATGACTCTAGCTATGGTCTATTAAAAGAACACACGTGCAATGACACTGGTGGATCCATATGTGGTATGTGAAAAGAACACACATGCAATGACACTGGTGGATCCATATGTGGTCTGTGGAAAGAACACACATGCAATGACACTTGTGGATCCATATATGGTCTGTGAAAAGAACACACATGCAATGACACTGTGGATCCATATGTGGTGCAATGCAAGAACACACATGCAATGACAATGGTGGTTCCATATGAGGTCTGTGAAAACAACACACATGCAATGACAATGGTGGATCCTTATGTGGTCTGTGAAAAGAACACACATGAAATGACACTGGTGGTTCCATATGAGGTCTCTGAAAAGAACACACATGCAATGACACTGGTGGATCCATATGTGGTTTGTGAAAAGAACACAAATGCAATGACAATGGTGGTTCCATATGTGGTATGTGAAAAGAACACACATGCCATGACACTGGTGGATCCATACGTGGTTTGTGAAAAGAACACACATGCAATGACTCTAGTTGTGGTTAATGAAAAGAACACACATGAAATGACACTGGTTGATCCATATGTGGTCTTTGAAAAGAACACACATGAAATGACACTGGTGGATCCATATGTGGTCTGTGAAAAAAAACACATGCAATGACACTAGTGGATCCATATGTGGTCTGTGAAAAGAACACACATGCAATGACACTGGTGGATCCATATGTGGTCTGTGAAAAGAACACACATGCAATGACACTAGTGGATCCATATGTGGCCCGTGAAAAGAACACACATGCAGTGAATCTAGCTGTGGTATGTGAAAAGAACACACATGAAGTGACTCTAGCTAGGAATGTGAAAAGAACAGACATGCAATGACTCTAGCTGTGGTCTATTAAAAGAACACACGTGCAATGACACTGGTGGATCCATATGTGGTTTGTGAAAAGAACACACATGCAATGACACTAGTGGATCCACATGTGGTTTGTGAAAAGAACACACATGCAATGACAATGGTGGTTCCATTTGTGGTCTGAGGAAAGAACACACATGCAATGACATTGGTGGATCCTTATGTGGTTTGTGAAATGAACACACATGCAATGACTCTAGCTGTGGTTAATGAAATGAACACACATGCAGTGACACTAGTGGATCCATATGTGGTCTGTGAAAATAACACACATGCAATGACAATGGTGGATCCATATGTGGTCTGTGAAAAGAACACACATGCAATGGTGGTGGTTCCATATGTGGTTTGTGAAAAGAACAGACATGCAATGAATCTAGCTATGGTACGTGAAAAGAACACTCATGCAATGACACTAGTGGACCCATATGTGGTCTGTGAAAAGAACAAACATGCAATGACACTAGTGGATCCATTTGTGGTCTGTGAAAAGAACACACATGCAATGACACTAGTGGATCCATATGTGGTTTGTGAAAAGAACACACATGCAATGACAATGGTGGTTCCATATGTGGTCTATGAAAAGAACACACATGCAATGAATCTAGTTATGGGTAAGGACAAGAACACACATGAAATGACACTAGTTGATCCATATGTGGTCTGTGACAAGAACACACATGAAATGACACTGGTGGATCCATATGTGGTATGTGAAAAGAACACACATGCAATGACACTGGTGGATCCATATGTGGTCTGTGGAAAGAACACACATGCAATGACACTTGTGGATCCATATATGGTCTGTGAAAAGAACACACATGCAATGACACTAGTGGATCCATATGTGGTTTGTTAAAAGAACACACATGATATGACATTGGTGGATCCATATGTGGTTTGTGAAAAGAACACACATGCAATGACACTAGTGGATCCATATGTGTTCTGTGAAAAGAACACACATGCAATGACAATGGCGGTTCCATATGTGGTTTGTGAAAAGAATAGACATGCAATGAAACTGGTGGATCCATATGTGGTTTGTGAAAAGATCACCCATTTCAATGACACTGGTGGATCCATACATGGTCTATGAAAATAACACACATGCAATGACACTGGTGGATCCATATGTGGTCTGTGAAAAGAACACACATGCAATGACACTCGTGGATCAATGTGTAGTCTGTGAAAAGAACACACAAGCAATGACACTAGCGGATCCATATGTGGTCTGTGAAAAGAACACACATGCAATGACACTGGTGGATCCTTATGTGGTCTGTGAAAAGAACACACATTTCAATGACACCGGTGGATCCATACATGATCTTTGAAAAGAACACACATGCAATGAAATATTTGGATCCATATGTGGTATGTGAAAAGAACAAACATGCAATGACACTGTGGATCCATATTTGGTCTGTCAAAAGAACACACATGCAATGACACTGGTGGATCCACATGTGGTTTGTGAAAAGAACTCACATGCAATGACAATGTTGGTTCCATTTGTGGTCTGTGAAATGAACACACATGCAATGACATTGGTGGATCCATATGTCGTTTGTGAAATGAACACACATGCAATGACTCTAGCTGTGGTTAATGAAATGAACACACATGCAGTGACACTAGTGGATCCATATGTGGTCTGTGAAAAGAACACACATGCAATGAAAATGGTGGATCCATATGGTCTGTGAAAAGAACACACATGCAATGGTGGTGGTTCCATATGTGGTTTGTGAAAAGAAACAGACATGCAATGAATCTAGCTGTGCGTGAAAAGAACACACATGCAATGACACTAGTGGACCCATATGTGGACTGTGAAAAGAACACACATGCAATGACACTAGTGGATCCATTTGTGGTCTGTGAAAAGAACACACATGCAATGACACTGGTGGATCCATATATGGTTTGTGAAAAGAAACCACATGCAATGACAATGGTGGTTCCATATGTGGTCTATAAAAAGAACACACATGCAATGACTCTAGTTGTGGTTGAGGAAAAGAACACACATGAAATGACACTAGTTAATCCATATGTGGTCTGTGAAAAGAACACACATGAAATGACACTGGTGGATCCATATGTGGTATGTGAAAAGAACACACATGCAATGACCCTGGTGGATCCATATGTGGTCTGTGGAAAGAACACACATGCAATGACACTTGTGGATCCATATATGGTCTGTGAAAAGAACACACATGCAATGACACTGGTGGATCCATATGTGGTCTGTGAAAAGAACACACATGCAATGACAATGGTGGTTCCATATGAGGTCGGTGAAAAGAACACACATGCAATGACAATGGTGGATCCATATGTGGTTTGTTAAAAGAACACACATGCAATGACACTGGTGGATCCATATGTGGTTTGTGAAAAGAACACACATGCAATGACACTAGTGGATCCATATGTGTTCTGTGAAAAGAACACACATGCAATGACAATGGTGGTTCCATATGTGGTTTGTGAAAAGAATAGACATGCAATGAAACTGGTGGATCCATATGTGGTTTGTGAAAAGATCACCCATTTCAATGACACTGGTGGATCCATACATGGTCTATGAAAAGAACACACATGCAATGACACTAGTGGATCCATATGTGGTCTGTGAAAAGAACACACATGCAATGACAATGGTGGTTCCATATGAGGTCTATGAAAACAACACACATGCAATGACAATGGTGGATCCTTATGTGGTCTGTGAAAAGAACACACATGCAATGACACTTGTGGATCCATATGTGGTCTATGAAAAGAACACGCATGCAATGACACTGGTGGATCCATATGTGGTTTGTGAAAAGAACACACATGCAATGACAATGGTGGTTCCATATGTGGTATGTGAAAAGAACACACATGCAATGACATTGGTGGATCCATACGTGGTTTGTGAAAAGAACACACATGCAATGACTCTAGTTGTGGTTAATGAAAAGAACACACATGAAATGACACTGGTTGATCCATATGTGGTCTTTGAAAACAACACACATGAAATGATACTGGTGGATCCATATGTGGTCTGTGAAAAGAACAGACATGCAGTGACACTAGTGGATCCATATGTGGTCTGTGAAAAGAACACACATCCAATGACAATGGTGGTTCCATATGTGGTATGTGAGAAGAATAGATATGCAATGACACTGGTGGATCCATACGTGGTTTGTGAAAAGAACACACATGCAATGACAATGGTGGATCCATATGTGGTTTGTGAAAAGAACACACATGCAATGACCCTAGTTGTGGTTAATGAAAAGAACACACATGGAATGACCCTGGTGGATCCATATGTTGTCTGTGAAAAGAACACACATGAAATGACACTAGTGGATCCATATGTGGTCTGTGAAAAGAATACACATGCAATGACACTAGTGGATCCATATGTGGCCCGTGAAAAGAACACACATGTAGTGAATCTAGCTGTGGTATGTGAAAAGAACACACATGAAGTGACTCTAGCTATGAATGTGAAAAGAACAGACATGCAATGACTCTAGCTATGGTCTATTAAAAGAACACACGTGCAATGACACTGGTGGATCCATATGTGGTATGTGAAAAGAACACACATGCAATGACACTGGTGGATCCATATGTGGTCTGTGGAAAGAACACACATGCAATGACACTTGTGGATCCATATATGGTCTGTGAAAAGAACACACATGCAATGACACTGGTGGATCCATATGTGGTCTGTGCAAAGAACACACATGCAATGACAATGGTGGTTCCATATGAGGTCTGTGAAAACAACACACATGCAATGACAATGGTGGATCCTTATGTGGTCTGTGAAAAGAACACACATGAAATGACACTGGTGGTTCCATATGAGGTCTCTGAAAAGAACACACATGCAATGACACTGGTGGATCCATATGTGGTTTGTGAAAAGAACACAAATGCAATGACAATGGTGGTTCCATATGTGGTATGTGAAAAGAACACACATGCAATGACACTGGTGGATCCATACGTGGTTTGTGAAAAGAACACACATGCAATGACTCTAGTTGTGGTTAATGAAAAGAACACACATGAAATGACACTGGTTGATCCATATGTGGTCTTTGAAAAGAACACACATGAAATGACACTGGTGGATCCATATGTGGTCTGTGAAAAAAAAACACATGCAATGACACTAGTGGATTCATATGTGGTCTGTGAAAAGAACACACATGCAATGACACTGGTGGATCCATATGTGGTCTGTGAAAAGAACACACATGCAATGACACTAGTGGATCCATATGTGGCCCGTGAAAAGAACACACATGCAGTGAATCTAGCTGTGGTATGTGAAAAGAACACACATGAAGTGACTCTAGCTAGGAATGTGAAAAGAACAGACATGCAATGACTCTAGCTGTGGTCTATTAAAAGAACACACGTGCAATGACACTGGTGGATCCATATGTGGTTTGTGAAAAGAACACACATGCAATGACACTAGTGGATCCACATGTGGTTTGTGAAAAGAACACACATGCAATGACAATGGTGGTTCCATTTGTGGTCTGAGGAAAGAACACACATGCAATGACATTGGTGGATCCATATGTGGTTTGTGAAATGAACACACATGCAATGACTCTAGCTGTGGTTAATGAAATGAACACACATGCAGTGACACTAGTGGATCCATATGTGGTCTGTGAATAACACACATGCAATGACAATGGTGGATCCATATGTGGTCTGTGAAAAGAACACACATGCAATGGTGGTGGTTCCATATGTGGTTTGTGAAAAGAACAGACATGCAATGAATCTAGCTGTGGTACGTGAAAAGAACACTCATGCAATGACACTAGTGGACCCATATGTGGTCTGTGAAAAGAACAAACATGCAATGACACTAGTGGATCCATTTGTGGTCTGTGAAAAGAACACACATGCAATGACACTGGTGGATCCATATGTGGTTTGTGAAAAGAACACACATGCAATGACAATGGTGGTTCCATATGTGGTCTATAAAAAGAACACACATGCAATGAATCTAGTTATGGTTAAGGAAAAGAACACACATGAAATGACACTAGTTGATCCATATGTGGTCTGTGACAAGAACACACATGAAATGACACTGGTGGATCCATATGTGGTATGTGAAAAGAACACACATGCAATGACACTGGTGGATCCATATGTGGTCTGTGGAAAGAACACACATGCAATGACACTTGTGGATCCATATATGGTCTGTGAAAAGAACACACATGCAATGACACTAGTGGATCCATATGTGGTTTGTTAAAAGAACACACATGATATGACATTGGTGGATCCATATGTGGTTTGTGAAAAGAACACACATGCAATGACACTAGTGGATCCATATGTGTTCTGTGAAAAGAACACACATGAAAGGACAATGGTGGTTCCATATGTGGTTTGTGAAAAGAATAGACATGCAATGAAACTGGTGGATCCATATGTGGTTTGTGAAAAGATCACCCATTTCAATGACACTGGTGGATCCATACATGGTCTATGAAAATAACACACATGCAATGACACTGGTGGATCCATATGTGGTCTGTGAAAAGAAAACACATGCAATGACACTAGTGGATCTATGTGTAGTCTGTGAAAAGAACACACAAGCAATGACACTAGCGGATCCATATGTGGTCTGTGAAAAGAACACACATGCAATGACACTGGTGGATCCTTATGTGGTCTGTGAAAAGAACACACATTTCAATGACACCGGTGGATCCATACATGATCTTTGAAAAGAACACACATGCAATGAAATATTTGGATCCATATGTGGTATGTGAAAAGAACAAACATGCAATGACACTGGTGGATCCATATGTGGTCTGTCAAAAGAACACACATGCAATGACACTGGTGGATCCACATGTGGTTTGTGAAAAGAACTCACATGCAATGACAATGTTGGTTCCATTTGTGGTCTGTGAAATGAACACACATGCAATGACATTGGTGGATCCATATGTGGTTTGTGAAATGAACACACATGCAATGACTCTAGCTGTGGTTAATGAAATGAACACACATGCAGTGACACTAGTGGATCCATATGTGGTCTGTGAAAAGAACACACATGCAATGAAAATGGTGGATCCATATGTGGTCTGTGAAAAGAACACACATGCAATGGTGGTGGTTCCATATGTGGTTTGTGAAAAGAACAGACATGCAATGAATCTAGCTGTGGTACGTGAAAAGAACACACATGCAATGACACTAGTGGACCCATATGTGGACTGTGAAAAGAACACACATGCAATGACACTAGTGGATCCATTTGTGGTCTGTGAAAAGAACACACATGCAATGACACTGGTGGATCCATATGTGGTTTGTGAAAAGAAACCACATGCAATGACAATGGTGGTTCCATATGTGGTCTATAAAAAGAACACACATGCAATGACTCTAGTTGTGGTTAAGGAAAAGAACACACATGAAATGACACTAGTTAATCCATATGTGGTCTGTGAAAAGAACACACATGAAATGACACTGGTGGATCCATATGTGGTATGTGAAAAGAACACACATGCAATGACCCTGGTGGATCCATATGTGGTCTGTGGAAAGAACACACATGCAATGACACTTGTGGATCCATATATGGTCTGTGAAAAGAACACACATGCAATGACACTGGTGGATCCATATGTGGTCTGTGAAAAGAACACACATGCAATGACAATGGTGGTTCCATATGAGGTCGGTGAAAAGAACACACATGCAATGACAATGGTGGATCCATATGTGGTTTGTTAAAAGAACACACATGCAATGACACTGGTGGATCCATATGTGGTTTGTGAAAAGAACACACATGCAATGACACTAGTGGATCCATATGTGTTCTGTGAAAAGAACACACATGCAATGACAATGGTGGTTCCATATGTGGTTTGTGAAAAGAATAGACATGCAATGAAACTGGTGGATCCATATGTGGTTTGTGAAAAGATCACCCATTTCAATGACACTGGTGGATCCATACATGGTCTATGAAAATAACACACATGTAATGACACTGGTGGATCCATATGTGGTCTGTGAAAAGAAAACACATGCAATGACACTAGTGGATCTATGTGTAGTCTGTGAAAAGAACACACAAGCAATGACACTAGCGGATCCATATGTGGTGAAAAGAACACACATGCAATGACACTGGTGGATCCTTATGTGGTCTGTGAAAAGAACACACATTTCAATGACACCGGTGGATCCATACATGATCTTTGAAAAGAACACACATGCAATGAAATATTTGGATCCATATGTGGTATGTGAAAAGAACAAACATGCAATGACACTGGTGGATCCATATGTGGTCTGTCAAAAGAACACAAATGCAATGACACTGGTGGATCCACATGTGGTTTGTGAAAAGAACACACATGCAATGACAATGTTGGTTCCATTTGTGGTATGAAATGAACACACATGCAATGACATTGGTGGATCCATATGTGGTTTGTGAAATGAACACACATGCAATGACTCTAGCTGTGGTTAATGAAATGAACACACATGCAGTGACACTAGTGGATCCATATGTGGTCTGTGAAAAGAACACACATGCAATGAAAATGGTGGATCCATATGTGGTCTGTGAAAAGAACACACAAGCAATGGTGGTGGTTCCATATGTGGTTTGTGAAAAGAACAGACATGCAATGAATCTAGCTGTGGTACGTGAAAAGAACACACATGCAATGACACTAGTGGACCCATATGTGGACTGTGAAAAGAACACACATGCAATGACACTAGTGGATCCATTTGTGGTCTGTGAAAAGAACACACATGCAATGACACTAGTGGATCCATATGTGGTTTGTGAAAAGAAACCACATGCAATGACAATGGTGGTTCCATATGTGGTCTATAAAAAGAACACACATGCAATGACTCTAGTTGTGGTTAAGGAAAAGAACACACATGAAATGACACTAGTTAATCCATATGTGGTCTGTGAAAAGAACACACATGAAATGACACTGGTGGATCCATATGTGGTATGTGAAAAGAACACACATGCAATGACCCTGGTGGATCCATATGTGGTCTGTGGAAAGAACACACATGCAATGACACTTGTGGATCCATATATGGTCTGTGAAAAGAACACACATGCAATGACACTGGTGGATCCATATGTGGTCTGTGAAAAGAACACACATGCAATGACAATGGTGGTTCCATATGAGGTAGGTGAAAAGAACACACATGCAATGACAATGGTGGATCCTTATGTGGTTTGTGATAAGAACACACATGCAATGACACTGGTGGATCCATATGTGGTCTGTGAAAAGAACACACATGCAATGACACTAGTTGTTCTATGTGTAGTCTGTGAAAAGAACACACATGCAATGACACTAGTGGATCCGTATGTGGTCTGTGAAAAGAACACACATGCAATGAAAATGGTGGATCCATATGTGGTCTGTGAAAAGAACACACATTTCAATGACACTGGTGGATCCATACATGATCTGTGAAAAGAACACACATGAAATTACACTGGTTGATCCATATGTGGTCTTTGAAAAGAACAAACATGCAATGACACTGGTGGATCCATATGTGGTCTGTCAAAAGAACACACATGCAATGACACTAGTGGATCCACATGTGGTTTGTGAAAAGAACACACATGCAATGACACTGGTGGATCCATATGTGGTCTGTGGAAAGGACACACATGCAATGACACTTGTGGATCCATATATGGTCTGTGAAAAGAACACACATGCAATGACACTGGTGGATGCATATGTGGTCTGTGAAAAGAACACACATGCAATGACAATGGTGGTTCCATATGAGGTCTGTGAAAAGAACACACATGCAATGACAATGGTGGATCCTTATGTGGTCTGTGAAAAGAACACACATGCAATGACACTGGTGGATCCATATGTGGTATGCAAAAAGAACACGCATGAAATGACACTGGTGGATCCATATGTGGTTTGTGAAAAGAACACACATGCAATGACAATGGTGGTTCCATATGTGGTATGTGAAAAGAACACACATGCAATGACACTGGTGGATCCATACGTGGTTTGTGAAAAGAACACACATGCAATGACTCTAGTTGTGGTTAATGAAAAGAACACACATGAAATGACACTGGTTGATCCATATGTGGTCTTTGAAAAGAACACACATGAAATGACACTGGTGGATCCATATGTGGTCTGTGAAAAGAACACACATGCAATGACACTAGTGGATCCATATGTGGTCTGTGAAAAGAACACACATGCAATGACACTGGTGGATCCATATGTGGTCTGTGAAAAGAACACACATGCAATGACACTAGTGGATCCATATGTGGTTTGTGAAAAGAACACACATGCAATGCCAATGGTGGTTCCATATGAGGTCTCTGAAAAGAACACACATGCAATGACAATGGTGGATCCTTATGTGGTTTGTGAAAAGAACACACATGCAATGACACTGGTGGATCCATATGTGGTCTGTGAAAAGAACACACATGAAATGACACTGGAGGATCCATATGTGGTTTGTAAAAATAACACACATGAAATGACACTGGTGGATATATATGAGGTCTGTGAAAAGAACACACATGCAATGACAATGGTGGATCCATATGTGGTCTTTGAAAAGAACACACATGCAATGAAAATAGTGGATCCATATGTGGTCTATGAAAAGAACACACATGCAATGACAATGGTGGTTCCATATGTGGTTTGTGATAAGAATAGACACGCAATGACTCTAGCTTTGGTCTGTGAAAAGAACACACATGCAATACCACTAGTGGATCCATATGTGGTTTGTGAAAAGAACACACATGCAATGACACTAGTGGAACCATATGTGGTCTGTGAAAAGAACATACATGCAATGACACTAGTAGATCCATATGTGGTCTATGAAAAGAACACACATCCAATGACAATGGTGGTTCCATATGTGGTATGTGAAAACAATAGATATGCAATGACACTGGTGGATCCATATGTGGTTTGTGAAAAGAACACACATGCAATGACACTGGTGGATCCATATGTGGTTTGTGAAAAGAACACACATGCCATGACCCTAGTTGTGGTTAATGAAAAGAACACACATGGAATGACCCTGTTGGATCCATATGTTGTCTGTGAAAAGAACACACATGAAATGACACTAGTGGATCCATATGTGGTCTGTGAAAAGAACACACATGCATAGACACTAGTGGATCCATATGTGGCCCGTGAAAAGAACACACATGCAAAGGACTTAGCTGTGGTCTGTGAAATGAACACACATGCAATGACTCTAGCTGTGGTCTGTGAAAAGAACATGCATGCAATGACTCTAGCTGTGGTCTATTAAAAGAACACACATGCAATGACACTGGTGGATCCATATGTGGTTTGTGAAAAGAACACACATGCAATGACACTAGTGGATCCATATGTGTTCTGTGAAAAGAACACACATGCAATGACAATGGTGGTTCCATATGTGGTTTGTAAAAAGAATAAACATGCAATGAAACTGGTGGATCCATATGTGGTTTGTGAAAAGAACACACATTTCAATGACACTGTTGGGTCCATACATGGTCTATGAAAATAACACACATGCAATGACACTGGTGGATCCATATGTGGTCTGTGAAAAGAAAACACATGCAATGACACTAGTGGATCTATGTGTAGTCTGTGAAAAGAACACACATGCAATGACACTAGTGGATCCACATGTGGTCTGTGAAAAGAACACACATGCAGTGAAAATGGTGGATCCATATGTGGTCTGTGAAAAGAACACACATTTCAATGACACTGGTGGATCCATACATGATCTGTGAAAAGAACACACATGCAATGAAATTTTTGGATCCATATGTGGTATGTGAAAAGAACAAACATGCAATGAGACTGGTGGATCCATATGTGGTCTATCAAAAGAACACACATGCAATGACACTGGTGGATCCACATGTAGTTTGTGAAAAGAACACACATGCAATGACAATGTTGGTTCCATTTGTGGTCAGTGAAAAGAACACACATGCAATGACATTGGTGGATCCATATGTGGTTTGTGAAATGAACACACATGCAATGACTAGCTGTGGTTAATGAAATGAACACACATGCAGTGACACTAGTGGATCCATATGTGGTCTTTGAAAAGAACACACATGCAATGACAATGGTGGATCCATATGTGGTCTGTGAAAAGAACACACATGCAATGGTGGTGGTTCCATATGTGGTTTGTGAAAAGAACAGACATGCAATGAATCTAGCTGTGGTATGTGAAAAGATGTCACATCCCAAATTTTAGATTTGTTCTTGCATATCATTCATATCATTGCATCATGCCTTTCCATGCAAAATCGTCGAGTAGAAAGGTTCGGCGAAATGCCATCGTCAAAACCCTATTTTGTTTCGCTTCGAGGTTCCTGCGGGGAGCTTTAGAGGGACTTGCAACAACCACCCCTGTAGGTTCGAGCTACCAAACTTCGACTGAAGGTTGTTCTCGACGATACGAACCCGTAGGGCGCGAAAATCGCCCAATCGGAGTTCAGATGCAAAAGACTCGGACGCTTTAGTAAACCGGAAAATGGTCCGAAAATCCGGACCTATTTCCGAAACGGAGTCCAACTGCGGACCGATTCGGTTCAGGATTTTTTTTCTTTTTTTTTCCGCGCGAGGGACTTTTTAAGGAGGGCCCCACCCCTGGCCTCGGTTCCCGTGCACGCGACCCAACCCCGCCGCCGCCATCTCCCTGCGTGCGCGCTCCCAGGCGCGAGCACGTCCGCCGTCGCCGCCTTCCGCGCCGCCGCCGCCTCCGGTCGTCGTCGGCCATCGCCGCTCGCTGTCGGGTTCGCTCGCCGCCTCTTCCGCTTCCTGCGTTCGCTCCATCCGCCGCCAACCGCGCTTGCAGATCGCCAGACGCGCACGCTGCTTATTATTTCGGGAGCCGAAGTTGACCGTGTGTACGCAGGTAGAACCACGCCGCCGAACCGACTGCCGCCGTCCGGAGCTCGCCGGAGTTCGCTTCGCCGTCCGATTCGGTAAGACAGCAGCCACCGCCGATCTCAGATCAGCGTTTAGATCGTTCGCTGACTGGTCAGCATCCCGACGCTGACTAGTCGACGCCCAGTTAGCGCCCAATATCGATTCACCAGTTGACCAGTCAAATGCATACGCTGATCGGGTCAATTTCGTTAATCCTATTAGTTGGCAGATTTCGGTAGGATCTTGTAAATTGCGTAGAAATTAAACCGCTTGGCCAAAAATTGCAAATAAAATATGCACGAGTTCAGTGAGTCGTGTAGAATCTCGCTGTACCTTTGGTTCAGACTTTTACTGTCAGGTTTAGTACAGTTTAATCAAACTAGTTAGTGGCCTTTTCGGAGTAATAAATTCGTAGTAAAAGTTTCGTGGCTCCAAAAATCGCGTATGATATGTCCCTGAACTTGTATGAACGAGGGGAATCTCATCGTGAAATAAAAAGATAGGCTTACAGTAAAAACTTCTGCAGTATTTGTCTAATGGCTTTCTGCAGTGTTTTAATTACTCGGGATGTTTTATAACTCCTTTTTGAGTAATTCCAATTGGTACTGTTTCTTATCGGCGATGCCTATGCGGTAGAATTTTTCTAGGATTTTACAAACAGTATACTACCGGTAGTGAATTATTTAAGTTCTAGCTCTAGTAGAGATCTCTACTTTTGGTTAATAGTTTTCCTAGCGCCAAATCTATTTTCCATGCATATATTCGGTAGTAATATGTATTAGTATTATGTAGTGCAGCTGTAGCACCAATTCACTTGCCGTTCTTGCATTTATGCATCATCTTTGTTGCATATGTTTGTGAATTGTTTGTTTATGAATGCAATTGTGTCGTGTAGATTGTGTGGAGTGCAACCCTTGCTCGTGTTTGGATTGTTCCTCCGACCGCTTCAATCAAGGCAAGTAGATGCTACTTTGTTCATGATATCGTCCTACTATTTTCAATGCATTGTCGTGTATTTTGTAGTTGCATGAGTAGGATGATACTATCGCTATGCTATGTCCTATTATGTGGTAGGGCTTTCCTTGTAGATGAACCACCGTTGTAGATGTGCTTAGCCATGCTATGTTGAACGAGGGCTGGGTTACATCATTGATACTTGTTTTATCAAAGTATTGGTTTGTGAAAACTAAAACAACTTAATCAATGAATCTCCTGGGTGTGATGGTATTGATAATTTTTGGTTTCATTATGAAAGGCACCAGTATCAAGAGAGAATGATTGGCTTCTTTATTGTGTAGCTTACGGTACAACCATGTGCCAATAATGAAATGGGTGGTTGGTTGGACTTAGTAGGTTGTGGTAACTTCGAACCCGTATCCAGAGATGTAGAATTTTGGTAGGTTGGACCGGTGCCGGGATTGAGGAGCTACTTCCTAACAGTCTCTTCTTGGTCTTCTCCTATCATCACCCAAAATGAGAGTGATGGTACGAGCTGGGCTGGCCAAGTCACATGGGTAAAGTGTACTAACCTCTGCAGAGTGTATAATCTAATCGATTAGCCGTGTCCCCGGTTATGGACAACTGAGTTGCTTGATATTGATTCCATGACATGTTTCTCGCTCATTCTAATTTCATAATTGTTTTAATGTTGTTGGGTTAACTTAATTGGGATCTTTTCAAAGAAAATCAAAAACTGTTTATGAAAGTAGGACAAAGTTATTTGCAAATGCAAGCTTACACAGCTCCACTTGCCAAATATGCATGTAGATGTTAGTACTATTGTCTCCATTTACTAGCTCTACTTGCCATACATCCCATGTATTGACCCTTCGGGGCTGTTGCGTTTTATGCTGCAGGTTATTCCGATTCTGATTGATCGTTATAGGCCACGGTACTCCACTCGGCACTTGTTCACTTGTGGGCAATTTGAAGAATGGAGGATTTATCTCGTTTATGTTGCTACCTGAATAATTTGAGCTAGCTTGTGCTAAGCTTTTATTGTAATAATGGTACTCTGGATCTTCGTTATCTATGATACACGGATATTTTGCTATGTTATCTATCTTACTCTATTGTGGGCCAATGAACCGATCCAGGGATTGGCATGTCACATAGAGGCCACGGTCTTTTTAGAACCGGGGTGTCACAAAAGAACACACATGCATTGACACTAGTGGATCCATATGTGGTTTGTGAAAAGAACACACATGCAATGACACTAGTGGATCCATTTGTGGTCTGTGAAAAGAACACACATGCAATGACACTGGTGGATCCATATGTGGTTTGTAAAAAGAACACACATGCAATGACAATGGTGGTTCCATATGTGGTCTATAAAAAGAACACACATGCAATGACTCTAGTTGTGGTTAAGGAAAAGAACACACATGAAATGACACTAGTTGATCCATATGTGGTCTGTGAAAAGAACACACATGAAATGACACTGGTGGATCCATATGTGGTATGTGAAAAGAACACACATGCAATGACCCTGGTGGATCCATATGTGGTCTGTGGAAAGAACACACATGCAATGACACTTGTGGATCCATATATGGTCTGTGAAAAGAACACACATGCAATGACACTGGTGGATCCATATGTGGTCTGTGAAAAGAACACACATGCAATGACAATGGTGGTTCCATATGAGGTTTGTGAAAAGAACACACATGCAATGACAATGGTGGATCCTTATGTGGTTTGTGAAAAGAACACACATGCAATGACACTGGTGGATCCGTATGTGGTCTGTGAAAAGAACACACATGCAATGACACTAGTTGATCTATGTGTAGTCTGTGAAAAGAACACACATGCAATGACACTAGTGGATCCATATGTGGTCTGTGAAAAGAACACACATGCAATGAAAATGGTGGATCCATATGTGGTCTGTGAAAAGAACACACATTTCAATGACACTGGTGGATCCATACATCTGTGAAAAGAACACACATGCAATGAAATATTGGGATCCATATGTGGTATGTGAAAAGAACAAACATGCAATGACACTGGTGGATCCATATGTGGTCTGTCAAAAGAACACACATGCAATGACAATGGTGGATCCACATGTGGTTTGTGAAAAGAACACACATGCAATGACAATGTTGGTTCCATTTGTGGTCAGTGAAAAGAACACACATGCAATGACATTGGTGGATCCATATGTGGTTTGTGAAATGAACACACATGCAATGACTAGCTGTGGTTAATGAAATGAACACACATGCAAAGGACACTAGTGGATCCATATGTGGTCTTTGAAAAGAACACACATGCAATGACAATGGTGGATCCATATGTCTGTGAAAAGAACACACATGCAATGGTGGTGGTTCCATATGTGGTTTGTGAAAAGAACATATGCAATGAATCTAGCTGTGGTACGTGAAAAGAACACACATGCAATGACACTAGTGGATCCATATGTGGTCTGTGAAAAGAACACACATGCAATGACACTAGTGGATCCATTTGTGGTCTGTGAAAAGAACACACATGCAATGACACTGGTGGATCCATATGTGGTTTGTAAAAAGAACACACATGCAATGACAATGGTGGTTCCATATGTTGTCTATAAAAAGAACACACATGCAATGACTCTAGTTGTGGTTAAGGAAAAGAACACACATGAAATGACACTAGTTGATCCATATGTGGTCTGTGAAAAGAACACACATGAAATGACACTGGTGGATCCATATGTGGTATGTGAAAAGAACACACATGCAATGACACTAGTGGATCCATATGTGGTCTGTGGAAAGAACACACATGCAATGACACTTGTGGATCCATATATGGTCTGTGAAAAGAACACACATGCAATGACACTGGTTGATCCATATGTGGTCTGTGAAAAGAACACACATGCAATGACAATGGTGGTTCCATATGAGGTCTATGAAAAGAACACACATGCAATGACACTGGTGGATCCTAATGTGGTGTGTGAAAAGAACACACATGCAATGACACTGGTGGATCCATATGTGGTCTGTGAAAAGAACACACATGCAATGAAAATGGTGGATCCATATGTGGTCTGTGAAAAGAACACACATGCCATGACAATGGTGGTTCCATATGTGGTTTGTGAAAAGAATAGACACGCAATGACTCTAGCTGTGGTCTGTGAAAAGAACACACATGCAATGGCACTAGTGGATCCATATGTGGTATGTGAAAAGAACAAACATGCAATGACACTGGTGGATCCATATGTGGTCTGTCAAAAGAACACACATGCAATGACAATGGTGGATCCACATGTGGTTTGTGAAAAGAACACACATGCAATGACAATGTTGGTTCCATTTGTGGTCAGTGAAAAGAACACACATGCAATGACATTGGTGGATCCATATGTGGTTTGTGAAATGAACACACATGCAATGACTAGCTGTGGTTAATGAAATGAACACACATGCAGTGACACTAGTGGATCCATATGTGGTCTTTGAAAAGAACACACATGCAATGACAATGGTGGATCCATATGTGGTCTGTGAAAAGAACACACATGCAATGGTGGTGGTTCCATATGTGGTTTGTGAAAAGAACAGACATGCAATGAATCTAGCTGTGGTACGTGAAAAGAACACACATGCAATGACACTAGTGGATCCATATGTGGTCTGTGAAAAGAACACACATGCAATGACACTAGTGGATCCATTTGTGGTCTGTGAAAAGAACACACATGCAATGACACTGGTGGATCCATATGTGGTTTGTAAAAAGAACACACATGCAATGACAATGGTGGTTCCATATGTTGTCTATAAAAAGAACACACATGCAATGACTCTAGTTGTGGTTAAGGAAAAGAACACACATGAAATGACACTAGTTGATCCATATGTGGTCTGTGAAAAGAACACACATGAAATGACACTGGTGGATCCATATGTGGTATGTGAAAAGAACACACATGCAATGACACTGGTGGATCCATATGTGGTCTGTGGAAAGAACACACATGCAATGACACTTGTGGATCCATATATGGTCTGTGAAAAGAACACACATGCAATGACACTGGTTGTATGTGGTCTGTGAAAAGAACACACATGCAATGACAATGGTGGTTCCATATGAGGTCTATGAAAAGAACACACATGCAATGACAATGGTGGATCCTTATGTGGTTTGTGAAAAGAAAACACAAGCAATGACACTGGTGGATCCATATGTGGTCTGTGAAAAGAACACATGAAATGACATGAAATGACACTGCTGGATCTATATGTGGTCTGTGGAAATAACACACATGCAATGACACTGGTGGATCCTAATGTGGTGTGTGAAAAGAACACACATGCAATGACACTGGTGGATCCATATGTGGTCTATGAAAAGAACACACATGCAATGAAAATGGTGGATCCATATGTGGTCTGTGAAAAGAACACACATGCCATGACAATGGTGGTTCCATATGTGGTTTGTGAAAAGAATAGACACGCAATGACTCTAGCTGTGGTCTGTGAAAAGAACACACATGCAATGGCACTAGTGGATCCATATGTGGTTTGTGAAAAGAACACACATGCAATGACACTGGTGGATCCATATGTGGTTTGTGAAAAGAACACACATGCAATGACTCTAGTTGTGGTTAATGAAAAGAACACACATGCAATGACCCTGGTGGATCCATATGTGGCTTGTGAAAAGAACACACATGCAGTGACTCTAGCTGTGGACTATGAAAAGAACACACATGCGGTGACTCTAGCTGTGGTCTGTGAAAAGAACAGACATGCAATGACTCTAGTTGTGGTCTATTAAAAGAACACACATGCAATGACACTGGTGGATCCATATGTGGTTTGTGAAAAGAACACACATGCAATGACACTAGTGGATCCATATGTGTTCTGTGAAAAGAACAGACATGCAATGACAATGGTGGTTCCATATGTGGTCTGTGAAAAGAATAGACATGTAATGAAACTGGTGGATCCATATGTGGTTTGTGAAAAGAACACACATTTCAATGACTATGGTGGATCCATACATGGTCTATGAAAAGAATAGACATGCAATCACACTGGTGGATCCATATGTGGTGTGTGAAAAGAACACACATGCAATGACACTAGTGGATCTATGTGTGGTCTGTGAAAAGAACACAGATGCAATGACACTGGTGGTTCCATATGTGGTTTGTGAAAAGGACACACATGCATTGACATTGGTGGATCCATATGTGGTCTGTGAAAAGAACACACATTTCAATGACACTGGTGGATCCATACATGATCTGTGAAAAGAACACACATGCAATGACTCTAGCTGTGGTTAATGAAATGAACAGACGTGCATTGACACTAGTGGATCCATATGTGGTCTGTGAAAAGAACACACATGCAATGACAATGGTGGATCCATATGTGGTCTGTGAAAAGAACACACATGCAATGGTGGTGGTTCCATATGTGGTTTGTTTAAAGAACAGACATGCAATGAATCTAGCTGTGGTATGTGAAAAGAACACACATGCAATGACACTAGTGGATCCATATGTGGTTTGTGAAAAGAACACACAAGCAATGACACTAGTGGATCCATATGTGGTCTCTGAAAAGAACACACATGCAATGACACTGGTGGATCCATATGTGGTTTGTGAAAAGAACACACATGCAATGACAATGGTGGTTCCAGATGTGGTCTATGAAAAGAACACACATGCAATGACTCTAGTTGTGGTTAAGGAAAAGAACGCACACGAAATGACACTGGTTGATCCATATGTGGTCTGCGAAAAGAACACACATGAAATGACACTTGTTGATCCATATGTGGTCTGTGAAAAGAACACACATGCAATGACACTGGTGGATCCATATGTGGTCTGTGAAAAGAACACACATGCAATGACACTCGTGGATCCATATGTGGCTTGTGAAAATAACACACATGCAGTGACTCTAGTCATGGGTCTATGAAAAGAACACACATGCAAAGGACTCTAGCTGTGGTCTATGAAAAGAACACACATGCAGTGACTCTAGCTGTGGTCTGTGAAAAGAACAGACATGCAATGACTCTAGCTGTGGTCTATTAAAAGAACACACATGCAATGACACTGGTGGATCCATATCTGTTCTGTGAAAAGGACACACATGCAATGACAATGGTGGTTCCATATGTGGTCTGTGAAAAGAATAGATATGTAATGAAACTGGTGGATCCATATGTGGTTTGTGAAAAGAAGACACATGCATTGACACTGGTGGATCCATATGTGGTTTGTGAAAAGAACACACATGCATTGACACTGGTGGATCCATATGTGGTCTGTGAAAAGAACACACATTTCAATGACACTGGTGGATCCATACATGATCTGTGAAAAGAACACACATGCAATGAAATTTTTGGATCCATATGTGGTCTGTGAAAAGAACAAACATGCAATGACACTGGTGGATCCATATGTGGTCTGTGAAAAGAACACACATGCAATGACAATGGTGGTTCCATATGTGGTTTGTGAAAAGAACACGCATGCAATGACATTGGTGGATCCATATGTGGTTTGTGAAATGAACACACATGCAATGACTCTAGCTGTGGTTAATGAAATGAACACACGTGCAGTGACACAAGTGGATCCATATGTGGTATGTGAAAAGAACGCACATGCAATAACAATGGTGGATCCATATGTGGTCTGTGAAAAGAACACACATGCAATGGTGGTGGTTCCATATGTGGTTTGTGAAAAGAACAGACATGCAATGAATCTAGCTGTGATATGTGAAAAGAACACACATGCAATGACACTAGTGGATGCATATGTGGTCTGTGAAAAGAACACACATGCAATGACACTAGTGGATCCATATGTGGTCTCTGAAAAGAACACACATGCAATGACACTGGTGGATCCATATGTGGTTTGTGAAAAGAACACACATGCAATGACAATGGTGGTTCCATATGTGGTCTATGAAAAGAACACACATGCAATGACTCTAGCTGTGGTTAAGGAAAATAACGCACACGAAATGACACTGGTTGATCCATATGTGGTCTGCGAAAAGAACACACATGAAATGACACTGGTGGATCCATATGTGGTCTGTGAAAAGAACACACATGCAATGACACTAGTGGATCTATGTGTGGTCTGTGAAAAGAACACACATGCAATGACACTGGTGGATCCATATGTGGTTTGTGAAAAGGACACACATGCATTGACACTGGTGGATCCATATGTGGTCTGTGAAAAGAACACACATTTCAATGACACTGGTGGATCCATACATGATCTGTGAAAAGAACACACATGCAATGACTCTAGCTGTGGTCAATGAAATGAACACACGTGTAGTGACACTAGTGGATCCATATGTGGTCTGTGAAAAGAACACACATGCAATGACAATGGTGGATCCATATGTGGTCTGTGAAAAAAAAACACATGCAATGGTGGTGGTTCCATATGTGGTTTGTGAAAAGAATGTACATGCAATGAATCTACATGGTATGTGAAAAGAACACACATGCAATGACACTAGTGGATCCATATGTGGTTTGTGAAAAGAACACACAAGCAATGACACTAGTGGATCCATATGTGGTCTCTGAAAAGAACACACATGCAATGACACTGGTGGATCCATATGTGGTTTTTGAAAAGAACACACATGCAATGACATTGGTGGTTCCATATGTGGTCTATGAAAAGAACACACATGCAATGACTCTAGTTGTGGTTAAGGAAAAGAACGCACAAAATGACACTGTTGATCCATATGTGGTTCTGCGAAAAGAACACACATGAAATGACACTGGTGGATCCATATGTGGTCTGTCAAAAGAACACACATGCAATGACACTCGTGGATCCATATGTGGTCTGCTAAAAGAACACACATGCAATGACACTGTGGATCCATATGTGGCTTGTGAAAATAACACACATGTAGTGACTCTAGTCAGGTCTATGAAAAGAACACACATGCAAAGGACTCTAGCTGTGGTCTATGAAAAGAACACACATGCAAAGGACTCTAGCTGTGGTCCTGTGAAAAAGAATGTACATGCAATGACTCTAGCTGTGGTCTATTAAAAGAACACACATGCAATGACACTGGTGGATCCATATGTGGTTTGTGAAAAGAACACACATGCAATGACACTAGTGGATCCATATCTGTTCTGTGAAAAGGACACACATGCAATGACAATGGTGGTTCCATATGTGGTCTGTGAAAAGAATAGATATGTAATGAAACTGGTGGATCCATATGTGGTTTGTGAAAAGAACACACAAGCATTGACACTGGTGGATCCATATTTGGTTTGTGAAAAGAACACACATACATTGACACTGGTGGATCCATATGTGGTCTGTGAAAAGAACACACATTTCAATGACACTGGTGGATCCATACATGATCTGTGAAAAGAACACACATGCAATGAAATTTTTGGATCCATATGTGGTCTGTGAAAAGAACAAACATGCAATGACACTGGTGGATCCATATGTGGTCTGTGAAAAGAACACACATGCAATGACAATGGTGGTTCCATATGTGGTTTGTGAAAAGAACATGCATGCAATGACATTGGTGGATCCATATGTGGTTTGTGAAATGAACACACATGCAATGACTCTAGCTGTGGTTAATGAAATGAACACACGTGCAGTGACACAAGTGGATCCATATGTGGTATGTGAAAAGAACGCACATGCAATGACAATGGTGGATCCATATGTGGTCTGTGAAAAGAACACACATGCAATGGTGGTGGTTCCATATGTGGTTTGTGAAAAGAACAGACATGCAATGAATCTAGCTATGATATGTGAAAAGAACACACATGCAATGACACTACTGGATCCATATGTGGTCTGTGAAAAGAACAAACATGCAATGACACTAGTGGATCCATATGTGGTCTCTGAAAAGAACACACATGCAATGACACTGGTGGATCCATATGTGGTTTGTGAAAAGAACACACATGCAATGACAATGGTGGTTCCATATGTGGGCTATGAAAAGAACACACATGCAATGACTCTAGTTGTGGTTAAGGAAAAGAACGCACACGAAATGACACTGGTTGATCCATATGTGGTCTATGAAACGAACACACATGAAAGAACACTCGTGATCCATATGTGGTCATTGAAAAGAACACACATGCAATGACACTGGTGGATCCATATGTGGTCTGTGAAAAGAACACACATGCAATGGCACTAGTGGATCCATATGTGGCTTGTGAAAATAACACACCTGCAGTGACTCTAGCTGTGGTCTATGAAAACAACACACATGCAAAGGACTCTAGCTGTGGTCTATGAAAAGAACACACATGCAGTGACTCTAGCTGTGGTCTGTGAAAAGAACAGACATGCAATGACTCTAGCCGTGGTCTATTAAAAGAACACACATGCAATGACACTAGTGGATCCATATGTGGTTTGTGAAAAGAACACACATGCATTGACACTAGTGGATTAATTTGTGTTCTGTGAAAAGAACACACATGCAATGACAATGGTGGTTCCATATGTGGTCTGTGAAAAGAATAGATATGAAATGAAACTGGTGGATCCATATGTGGTTTGTGAAATGAACACACATTTCAATGACACTGTGGATCCATACATGGTCTATGAAAAGAACAGACATGCAATGACACTCGTGGATCCATATGTGGATTGTGAAAAGAACACACATGCAATGACACTAGAGGATCTATGTGTGGTCTGAAAAGAACACACATGCAATGACACTGTGGATCCATATGTGGTTTGTGAAAAGAACACACATGCATTGACACTGTGGATCCATATGTGGTCTGTGAATAGAACACATTTCAATGACACTGTGGATCCATACATGATCTATGAAAATAACACACATGCAATGAAATTTTTGGATCCATATGTAGTTTCTGAAAAGAACAAACATGCAATGACACTGGTGGATCCATATGTGGTCTGTGAAAAGAACACACATGCAATGACAATGGTGGTTCCATATGTGGTTTGTGAAAAGAACATGCATGCAATGACATTGGTGGATCCATATGTGGTTTGTGAAATGAAGACACATGCAATGAATCTAGTGGTTAATGAAATGAACACACGTGCAAAGGACACTAGTGGATCCATATGTGGTCTGTGAAAAGAACACACATGCAATGACAATGGTGGATCCATATGTGGTTCAGAAAAGAACACACATGCAATGGTGGTGGTTCCATATGTGGTTTGTGAAAAGAATGTACATGCAATGAATCTAGCTGTGGTATGTGAAAAGAACACACATGCAATGACACTAGTGAATCCATATGTGGTCTCTGAAAAGAACACACATGCAATGACACTAGTGGATGCATATGTGGTCTATGAAAAGAACACACATGCAATGACACTGTGGATCCATATGTGGTTTGTGAAAAGAACACACATGCAATGACAATGGTGGTTCCATATGTGGGCTATGAAAAGAACACACATGCAATGACTCTAGTTGTGGTTAAGGAAAAGAACGCATACGAAATGACATCAAGTTGATCCATATGTGGTCATGAAAAGAACACACATGAAATGACACTGTGGATCCATATGTGGTCTGAAAAGAACACACATGCAATGACACTGTGGATCCATATGTGGTCTGTGAAAAGAACACACATGCAATGACACTAGTGGATCCATATGTGGCTTGTGAAAATAACACACATGCAAAGTGACTCTAGCTGTGGTCTATGAAAAGAACACACATGCAAAGGACTCTAGCCGTGGTCTATGAAAAGAACACACATGCAAAGTGACTCTAGCTGTGGTCTGTGAAAATAACAGACATGCAATGACTCTAGCTGTGGTCTATTAAAAGAACACACATGCAATGACACTAGTGGATCCATATGTGGTTTGTGAAAAGAACACACATGCAATGACACTAGTGGATTAATTTGTGTTCTGTGAAAAGAACACACATGCAATGACAATGGTGGTTCCATATGTGGTCTGTGAAAAGAAAATAAATGTAATGAAAATGGTGGATCCATATGTGTTTTGAGAAATGAAGACACATTACAATGACACTGTGGATCCATACATGGTCTATGAAAAGAATGTACATGCAATGACACTGTGGATCCATATGTGGTGTGTGACAAGAACACACATGCAATGACACTAGAGGATCTATGTGTGGTCTGAAAAGAACACACATGCAATGACACTGTGGATCCATATGTGGTTTCTGAAAAGAACACACATGCATTGACACTGGTGCATCCATATGTGGTCTGTGAAAAGAACACACATTTCAATGACACTAGTGGATTCATAAATGTTCTTTGAAAAGAACACACATGCAATGAAATTTTTGGATCCATATGTAGTCTGTGAAATGACCAATCATGCAATGACACTTGTGGATCCATTTGTGGTCTGTGAAAAGAACACACATGCAATGACAATGGTGGTTCCATATGTGGTTTGTGAAAAGAACATGCATGCAATGACATTGGTGGATCCATATGTGGTTTGTGAAATGAAGACACATGCAATGACTCTAGCTGTGGTTAATGAAATGAACACACGTAGGACACTAGTGGATCCATATGTGGTCTGTGAAAAGAACACACATGCAATGACAATGGTGGATCCATATGTGGTGTGTGAAAAGAACACACATGCAATGGTGGTGGTTCCATATGTGGTTTGTGAAAAGAAACAGACATGCAATGAATCTAGCTGTGGTCTGTGAAAAGAACACACATTTCAATGAAACTAGTGAATCCATATGTGGTCTATGAAAAGAACACACATGCAATGACACTAGTGGATCCATATGTGGTCTATGAAAAGAACACACATGCAATGACACTGGTGGATCCATATGTGGTTTGTGAAAAGAACACACATGCAATGACAATGGTGGTTCCATATGTGGTCTATGAAAAGAACACACATGCAATGACTCTAGTTGTGGTTAATGAAAAGAAAGAACACAAAATGACACTCGATTATCCATATGTGGTCTGCAAAAAGAACACACATGAAATGACTCTGGTGGATCCATATGTGGTCTGTGAAAAGAACACACATGCAATGACACTCGTGGATCCATATGTGCTATGTGAAAAGAACACACATGCAATGAATCTGGTGGATCCATATGTGGTCTGTGAAAAGAACACACATGCAGTGACTCTAGCTGTGGTCTATGAAAAGAACACACATGCAGTGACTCTAGCTCTGGTCTATGAAAAGAACAGACATGCAGTGACTCTAGCTGTGGTGTGTGAAAAGAACAAACATGCAATGACACTGGTGGATCCATATGTGGTCTGTGAAAAGAACACACATGCAATGACAATGGTGGTTCCATATGTGGTTTGTGAAAAGAACAAGCATGCAATGACATTGGTGGATCCATATGTGGTTTGTGAAATGAACACACATGCAATGACTCTAACTGTGGTTAATGAAATGAACACATGTGCAGTGACACTAGTGGATCCATATGTGGTCTGTGAAAAGAACACACATGCAATGACACTGGTGGATCCATATGTGGTCTGTGAAAAGAACACACAAGCAATGACAATGGTGGTTCCATATGTGGTCTGTGAAAAGAACACACATGCAATGACACTAGTGGATCCATATATGGTTTGTGAAAAGAACACACATGCAATGACACTAGTGGATCCATTTGTGGTCTGTGAAAAGAACACACATGCAATGACACTGGTGGATCCATATGTGGTTTGTAAAAAGAACACACATGCAATGACAATGGTGGTTCCATATGTGGTCTATAAAAAGAACACACATGCAATGACTCTAGTTGTGGTTAAGGAAAAGAACACACATGAAATGACACTAGTTGATCCATATGTGGTCTGTGAAAAGAACACACATGAAATGACACTGGTGGATCCATATGTGGTATGTGAAAAGAACACACATGCAATGACCCTGGTGGATCCATATGTGGTCTGTGGAAAGAACACACATGCAATGACACTTGTGGATCCATATATGGTCTGTGAAAAGAACACACATGCAATGACACTGTGGATCCATATGTGGTGTGAAAAGAACACACATGCAATGACAATGGTGGTTCCATATGAGGTTTGTGAAAAGAACACACATGCAATGACAATGGTGGATCCTTATGTGGTTTGTGAAAAGAACACACATGCAATGACACTGGTGGATCCGTATGTGGTCTGTGAAAAGAACACACATGCAATGACACTAGTTGATCTATGTGTAGTCTGTGAAAAGAACACACATGCAATGACACTAGTGGATCCATATGTGGTCTGGTAAAAGAACACACATGCAATGAAAATGGTGGATCCATATGTGGTCTGTGAAAAGAACACACATTTCAATGACACTGGTGGATCCATACATGATCTGTGAAAAGAACACACATGCAATGAAATTTTGGGATCCATATATGTGGTATGTGAAAAGAACAAACATGCAATGACACTGGTGGATCCATATGTGGTCTGTCAAAAGAACACACATGCAATGACACTAGTGGATCCATATGTGGTTTGTGAAAAGAACACACAAGCAATGACACTAGTGGATCCATATGTGGTCTCTGAAAAGAACACACATGCAATGACACTGGTGGATCCATATGTGGTTTGTGAAAAGAACACACATGCAATGACAATGGTGGTTCCATATGTGGTCTATGAAAAGAACACACATGCAATGACTCTAGTTGTGGTTAAGGAAAAGAACGCACACAAAATGACACTGGTTGATCCATATGTGGTCTGCGAAAAGAACACACATGAAATGACACTGGTGGATCCATATGTGGTCTGTGAAAAGAACACACATGCAATGACACTGGTGGATCCATATGCCGTCTGTGAAAAGAACACACATGCAATGACACTCGTGGATCCATATGTGGCTTGTGAAAATAACACACATGCAGTGACTCTAGCTGTGGTCTATGAAAAGAACACACATGCAGTGACTCTAGCTGTGGTCTATGAAAAGAACACACATGCAGTGACTCTAGCTGTGGTCTGTGAAAAGAACAGACATGCAATGACTCTAGCTGTGGTCTATTAAAAGAACACACATGCAATGACACTGGTGGATCCATATGTGGTTTGTGAAAAGAACACACATGCAATGACACTAGTGGATCCATTTGTGGTCTGTGAAAAGAACACACATGCAATGACACTGGTGGATCCATATGTGGTTTGTAAAAAGAACACACATGCAATGACAATGGTGGTTCCATATGTGGTCTATAAAAAGAACACACATGCAATGACTCTAGTTGTGGTTAAGGAAAAGAACACACATGAAATGACACTAGTTGATCCATATGTGGTCTGTGAAAAGAACACACATGAAATGACACTGGTGGATCCATATGTGGTATGTGAAAAGAACACACATGCAATGACCCTGGTGGATCCATATGTGGTCTGTGGAAAGAACACACATGCAATGACACTTGTGGATCCATATATGGTCTGTGAAAAGAACACACATGCAATGACACTGGTGGATCCATATGTGGTCTGTGAAAAGAACACACATGCAATGACAATGGTGGTTCCATATGAGGTTTGTGAAAAGAACACACATGCAATGACAATGGTGGATCCTTATGTGGTTTGTGAAAAGAACACACATGCAATGACACTGGTGGATCCGTATGTGGTCTGTGAAAAGAACACACATGCAATGACACTAGTTGATCTATGTGTAGTCTGTGAAAAGAACACACATGCAATGACACTAGTGGATCCATATGTGGTCTGTAAAAAGAACACACATGCAATGAAAATGGTGGATCCATATGTGGTCTGTGAAAAGAACACACATTTCAATGACACTGGTGGATCCATACATGATCTGTGAAAAGAACACACATGCAATGAAATTTTGGGATCCATATGTGGTATGTGAAAAGAACAAACATGCAATGACACTGGTGGATCCATATGTGGTCTGTCAAAAGAACACACATGCAATGACACTAGTGGATCCATATGTGGTTTGTGAAAAGAACACACATGCAATGACAATGGTGGATCCTTATGTGGTTTGTGAAAAGAACACACATGCAATGACACTGGTGGATCCGTATGTGGTCTGTGAAAAGAACACACATGCAATGACACTAGTTGATCTATGTGTAGTCTGTGAAAAGAACACACATGCAATGACACTAGTGGATCCATATGTGGTCTGCGAAAAGAACACACATGCAATGAAAATGGTGGATCCATATGTGGTCTGTGAAAAGAACACACATTTCAATGACACTGGTGGATCCATACATGATCTGTGAAAAGAACACACATGCAATGAAATTTTGGGATCCATATATGTGGTATGTGAAAAGAACAAACATGCAATGACACTGGTGGATCCATATGTGGTCTGTCAAAAGAACACACATGCAATGACACTAGTGGATCCATATGTGGTTTGTGAAAAGAACACACAAGCAATGACACTAGTGGATCCATATGTGGTCTCTGAAAAGAACACACATGCAATGACACTGGTGGATCCATATGTGGTTTGTGAAAAGAACACACATGCAATGACAATGGTGGTTCCATATGTGGTCTATGAAAAGAACACACATGCAATGACTCTAGTTGTGGTTAAGGAAAAGAACGCACACAAAATGACACTGGTTGATCCATATGTGGTCTGCGAAAAAAACACACATGAAATGACACTGGTGGATCCATATGTGGTCTGTGAAAAGAACACACATGCAATGACACTGGTGGATCCATATGCCGTCTGTGAAAAGAACACACATGCAATGACACTCGTGGATCCATATGTGGCTTGTGAAAATAACACACATGCAGTGACTCTAGCTGTGGTCTATGAAAAGAACACACATGCAGTGACTCTAGCTGTGGTCTATGAAAAGAACACACATGCAGTGACTCTAGCTGTGGTCTGTGAAAGAATGTACATGCAATGACTCTAGTCGTGGTCTATTAAAAGAACACACATGCAATGACACTGGTGGATCCATATGTGGTTTGTGAAAAGAACACACATGCAATGACACTAGTGGATCCATTTGTGGTCTGTGAAAAGAACACACATGCAATGACACTGGTGGATCCATATGTGGTTTGTGAAAAGAACACACATGCAATGACAATGGTGGTTCCATATGTGGTCTATAAAAAGAACACACATGCAATGACTCTAGTTGTGGTTAAGGAAAAGAACACACATGAAATGACACTAGTTGATCCATATGTGGTCTGTGAAAAGAACACACATGAAATGACACTGGTGGATCCATATGTGGTATGTGAAAAGAACACACATGCAATGACACTGTGGATCCATATGTGGTCTGGAAAGAACACACATGCAATGACACTTGTGGATCCATATATGGTCTGTGAAAAGAACACACATGCAATGACACTGTGGATCCATATGTGGTGTGAAAAGAACACATGCAATGACAATGGTGGTTCCATATGAGGTTTGTGAAAAGAACACACATGCAATGACACTGGTGGATCCTTATGTGGTTTGTGAAAAGAACACACATGCAATGACACTGGTGGATCCATATGTGGTCTGTGAAAAGAACACACATGCAATGACACTAGTTGATCTATGTGTAGTCTGTGAAAAGAACACACATGCAATGACACTAGTGGATCCATATGTGGTCTGTTAAAAGAACACACATGCAATGAAAATGGTGGATCCATATATGGTGCTGAAAAGAACACACATTTCAATGACACTTGTTGATCCATAATTGATCTGTGAAAAGAACACACATGCAATGAAATTTTGGGATCCATATGTGGTATGTGAAAAGAACAAACATGCAATGACACTGGTGGATCCATATGTGGTCTGTCAAAAGAACACACATGCAATGACACTAGTGGATCCATATGTGGTTTGTGAAAAGAACACACAAGCAATGACACTAGTGGATCCATATGTGGTCTCTGAAAAGAACACACATGCAATGACACTGGTGGATCCATATGTGGTTTGTGAAAAGAACACACATGCAATGACAATGGTGGTTCCATATGTGGTCTATGAAAAGAACACACATGCAATGACTCTAGTTGTGGTTAAGGAAAAGAACGCACACAAAATGACACTGGTTGATCCATATGTGGTCTGCGAAAAGAACACACATGAAATGACACTGGTGGATCCATATGTGGTCTGTGAAAAGAACACACATGCAATGACACTGGTGGATCCATATGTCGTCTGTGAAAAGAACACACATGCAATGACAGTAGTGGATCCATATGTGGCTTGTGAAAAGAACACACATGCAGTGACTCTAGCTGTGGTCTATGAAAAGAACACACATGCAGTGACTCTAGCTCTGGTCTATGAAAAGAACAGACATGCAGTGACTCTAGCTGTGGTGTGTGAAAAGAACAAACATGCAATGACACTGGTGGATCCATATGTGGTCTGTGAAAAGAACACACATGCAATGACAATGGTGGTTCCATATGTGGTTTGTGAAAAGAACAAGCATGCAATGACATTGGTGGATCCATATGTGGTTTGTGAAATGAACACACATGCAATGACTCTAACTGTGGTTAATTAAATGAACACATGCAATGACACTGGTAGATCCATATGTGGTCTGTGAAAAGAACACACATGCACTGACACTGGTGGATCCATATGTGGTAAGTGAAAAGAACACACAAGCAATGACAATCGTGGTTCCATATGTGGTTTGTGAAAAGAACACACATGCAATGACTCTCGTGGATCCATATGTGGTCTGTGAAAAGAACACACATGCAATGACAATGGTGGTTCCATATGTGGTCTGTGAAAAGAACACACATGCAATGACACTGGTGGATCCATATGTGGTTTGTAAAAAGAACACACATGCAATGACAATGGTGGTTCCATATGTGGTCTATAAAAAGAACACACATGCAATGACTCTAGTTGTGGTTAAGGAAAAGAACACACATGAAATGACACTAGTTGATCCATATGTGGTCTGTGAAAAGAACACACATGAAATGACACTGGTGGATCCATATGTGGTATGTGAAAAGAACACACATGCAATGACTCTGGTGGATCCATATGTGGTCTGTGAAAAGAACACACATGCAATGACACTTGTGGATCCATATATGGTCTGTGAAAAGAACACACATGCAATGACACTGGTGGATCCATATGTGGTCTGTGAAAAGAACACACATGCAATGAAAATGGTGGTTCCATATGAGGTTTGTGAAAAGAACACACATGCAATTACAATGGTGGATCCTTATGTGGTTTGTGAAAAGAACACACATGCAATGACACTGGTGGATCCGTATGTGGTCTGTGAAAAGAACACATGCAATGACCCTAGTTGATCTATGTGTAGTCTGTGAAAAGAACACACATGCAATGACACTAGTGGATCCATATGTGGTCTGCGAAAAGAACACACATGCAATGAAAATGGTGGATCCATATGTGGTCTGAAAAGAACACACATTTCAATGACACTCGTGGATCCATACATGATCTGTGAAAAGAACACACATGCAATGAAATTTTGGGATCCATATGTGGTATGTGAAAAGAACAAACATGCAATGACACTGGTGGATCCATATGTGGTCTGTCAAAAGAACACACATGCAATGACACTAGTGGATCCATATGTGGTTTGTGAAAAGAACACACAAGCAATGACACTAGTGGATCCATATGTGGTCTCTGAAAAGAACACACATGCAATGACACTGGTGGATCCATATGTGGTTTGTGAAAAGAACACACATGCAATGACAATGGTGGTTCCATATGGTCTATGAAAAGAACACACATGCAATGACTCTAGTTGTGGTTAAGGAAAAGAACGCACACAAAATGACACTGGTTGATCCATATGTGGTCTGCGAAAAGGAACACACATGAAATGACACTGGTGGATCCATATGTGGTCTGTGAAAAGAACACACATGCAATGACACTGGTGGATCCATATGCCGTCTGTGAAAAGAACACACATGCAATGACACTCGTGGATCCATATGTGGCTTGTGAAAATAACACACATGCAGTGACTCTAGCTGTGGTCTATGAAAAGAACACACATGCAAAGGACTCTAGCTGTGGTCTATGAAAAGAACACACATGCAGTGACTCTAGCTGTGGTCTGTGAAAAGAACAGACATGCAATGACTCTAGCTGTGGTCTATTAAAAGAACACACATGCAATGACACTGGTGGATCCATATGTGGTTTGTGAAAAGAACACACATGCAATGACACTAGTGGATCCATTTGTGGTCTGTGAAAAGAACACACATGCAATGACACTGGTGGATCCATATGTGGTTTGTAAAAAGAACACACATGCAATGACAATGGTGGTTCCATATGTGGTCTATAAAAAGAACACACATGCAATGACTCTAGTTGTGGTTAAGGTAATGTAGAAACATTAAATTACACAAGTTGATCCATATGTGGTATGTGAAAAGAACACACATGAAATGACACTGTGGATCCATATGTGGTATGTGAAAAGAACACACATGCAATGACTCGGTGGATCCATATGTGGTCTGTGGAAAGAACACACATGCAATGACACTTGTGGATCCATATATGGTCTGTGAAAAGAACACACATGCAATGACACTGTGGATCCATATGTGGTCTGTGAAAAGAACACACATGCAATGACAATGGTGGTTCCATATGAGGTTTGTGAAAAGAACACACATGCAATGACAATGGTGGATCCTTATGTGGTTTGTGAAAAGAACACACATGCAATGACACTGGTGGATCCGTATGTGGTCTGTGAAAAGAACACACATGCAATGACACTAGTTGATCTATGTGTAGTCTGTGAAAAGAACACACATGCAATGACACTAGTGGATCCATATGTGGTCTGTGAAAAGAACACACATGCAATGAAAATGGTGGATCCATATGTGGTCTGTGAAAAGAACACACATTTCAATGACACTGGTGGATCCATACATGATCTGTGAAAAGAACACACATGCAATGAAATTTTGGGATCCATATGTGGTATGTGAAAAGAACAAACATGCAATGACACTGGTGGATCCATATGTGGTCTGTCAAAAGAACACACATGCAATGACACTAGTGGATCCATATGTGGTTTGTGAAAAGAACACACAAGCAATGACACTAGTGGATCCATATGTGGTCTCTGAAAAGAACACACATGCAATGACACTGGTGGATCCATATGTGGTTTGTGAAAAGAACACACATGCAATGACAATGGTGGTTCCATATGTGGTCTATGAAAAGAACACACATGCAATGACTCTAGTTGTGGTTAAGGAAAAGAACGCACACAAAATGACACTGGTTGATCCATATGTGGTCTGCGAAAAGAACACACATGAAATGACACTGGTGGATCCATATGTGGTCTGTGAAAAGAACACACATGCAATGACACTGGTGGATCCATATGTCGTCTGTGAAAAGAACACACATGCAATGACACTCGTGGATCCATATGTGGCTTGTGAAAATAACACACATGCAGTGACTCTAGCTGTGGTCTATGAAAAGAACACACATGCAGTGACTCTAGCTGTGGTCTATGAAAAGAACACACATGCAGTGACTCTAGCTGTGGTCTGTGAAAAGAACAGACATGCAATGACTCTAGCTGTGGTCTATTAAAAGAACACACATGCAATGACACTGGTGGATCCATATGTGGTTTGTGAAAAGAACACACATGCAATGACACTAGTGGATCCATATCTGTTCTGTGAAAAGGACACACATGCAATGACAATGGTGGTTCCATATGTGGTCTGTGAAAAGAATAGATATGTAATGAAACTGGTGGATCCATATGTGGTTTGTGAAAAGAACACACATGCATTGACACTGGTGGATCCATATGTGGTGTGTGAAAAGAACACACATGCATTGACACTGGTGGATCCATATGTGGTCTGTGAAAAGAACATACATTTCAATGACACTGGTGGATCCATACATGATCTGTGAAAAGAACACACATGCAATGAAATTTTTGGATCCATATGTGGTCTGTGAAAAGAACAAACATGCAATGACACTGGTGGATCCATATGTGGTCTGTGAAAAGAACACACATGCAATGACAATGGTGGTTCCATATGTGGTTTGTGAAAAGAACACGCATGCAATGACATTGGTGGATCCATATGTGGTTTGTGAAATGAACACACATGCAATGACTCTAGCTGTGGTTAATGAAATGAACACACGTGCAGTGACACAAGTGGATCCATATGTGGTATGTGAAAATAACGCACATGCAATGACAATGGTGGATCCATATGTGGTCTGTGAAAAGAACACACATGCAATGGTGGTGGTTCCATATGTGGTTTGTGAAAAGAACAGACATGCAATGAATCTAGCTATGATATGTGAAAAGAACACACATGCAATGACACTGGTGGATCCATATGTGGTCTGTGAAAAGAACACACATGCAATGACAATGGTGGTTCCATATGAGGTTTGTGAAAAGAACACACATGCAATGACAATGGTGGATCCTTATGTGGTTTGTGAAAAGAACACACATGCAATGACACTGGTGGATCCGTATGTGGTCTGTGAAAAGAACACATATGCAATGACACTGGTGGATCCATATGTGGTCTGTGAAAAGAACACACATGCAATGACAATGGTGGTTCCATATGAGGTTTGTGAAAAGAACACACATGCAATGACAATGGTGGATCCTTATGTGGTTTGTGAAAAGAACACACATGCAATGACACTGGTGGATCCGTATGTGGTCTGTGAAAAGAACACACATGCAATGACACTAGTTGATCTATGTGTAGTCTGTGAAAAGAACACACATGCAATGACACTAGTGGATCCATATGTGGTCTGTGAAAAGAACACACATGCAATGAAAATGGTGGATCCATATGTGGTCTGTGAAAAGAACACACATTTCAATGACACTCGTGGATCCATACATGATCTGTGAAAAGAACACACATGCAATGAAATTTTGGGATCCATATGTGGTATGTGAAAAGAACAAACATGCAATGACACTGGTGGATCCATATGTGGTCTGTCAAAAGAACACACATGCAATGACACTAGTGGATCCATATGTGGTTTGTGAAAAGAACACACAAGCAATGACACTAGTGGATCCATATGTGGTCTCTGAAAAGAACACACATGCAATGACACTGGTGGATCCATATGTGGTTTGTGAAAAGAACACACATGCAATGACAATGGTGGTTCCATATGTGGTCTATGAAAAGAACACACATGCAATGACTCTAGTTGTGGTTAAGGAAAAGAACGCACACAAAATGACACTGGTTGATCCATATGTGGTCTGCGAAAAGAACACACATGAAATGACACTGGTGGATCCATATGTGGTCTGTGAAAAGAACACACATGCAATGACACTGGTGGATCCATATGTCGTCTGTGAAAAGAACACACATGCAATGACACTCGTGGATCCATATGTGGCTTGTGAAAATAACACACATGTAGTGACTCTAGCTGTGGTCTATGAAAAGAACACACTTGCAGTGACTCTAGCTGTGGTCTATGAAAAGAACACACATGCAGTGACTCTAGCCGTGGTCGTGAAAAGAATGTACATGCAATGACTCTAGCTGTGGTCTATTAAAAGAACTCACATGCAATGACACTGGTGGATCCATATGTGGTTTGTGAAAAGAACACACATGCAATGACACTAGTGGATCCATATCTGTCGTGAAAAGGACACACATGCAATGACAATGGTGGTTCCATATGTGGTCTGTGAAAAGAATAGATATGTAATGAAACTGTGGATCCATATGTGGTTTGTGAAAAGAACACACATGCATTGACACTGTGGATCCATATGTGGTGTGAAAAGAACACACATGCACTGACACTGGTGGATCCATATGTGGTCTGTGAAAAGAACATACATTTCAATGACACTGGTGGATCCATACATGATCTGTGAAAAGAACACACATGCAATGAAATTTTGGATCCATATGTGGTGTGAAAAGAACAAACATGCAATGACACTGGTGGATCCATATGTGGTCTGTGAAAAGAACACACATGCAATGACAATGGTGGTTCCATATGTGGTTTGTGAAAAGAACACGCATGCAATGACATTGGTGGATCCATATGTGGTTTGTGAAATGAACACACATGCAATGACTCTAGCTGTGGTTAATGAAATGAACACACGTGCAGTGACACAAGTGGATCCATATGTGGTATGTGAAAATAACGCACATGCAATGACAATGGTGGATCCATATGTGGTCTGTGAAAAGAACACACATGCAATGGTGGTGGTTCCATATGTGGTTTGTGAAAAGAACAGACATGCAATGAATCTAGCTATGATATGTGAAAAGAACACACATGCAATGACACTGGTGGATCCATATGTGGTCTGTGAAAAGAACACACATGCAATGACAATGGTGGTTCCATATGAGGTTTGTGAAAAGAACACACATGCAATGACAATGGTGGATCCTTATGTGGTTTGTGAAAAGAACACACATGCAATGACACTGGTGGATCCGTATGTGGTCTGTGAAAAGAACACATATGCAATGACACTAGTTGATCTATGTGTAGTCTGTGAAAAGAACACACATGCAATGACACTAGTGGATCCATATGTGGTCTGTGAAAAGAACACACATGCAATGAAAATGGTGGATCCATATGTGGTCTGTGAAAAGAACACACATTTCAATGACACTGGTGGATCCATACATGATCTGTGAAAAGAACACACATGCAATGACAATGGTGGTTCCATATGAGGTCTATGAAAACAACACACATGCAATGACAATGGTGGATCCTTATGTGGTCTGTGAAAAGAACACACATGCAATGACACTTGTGGATCCATATGTGGTCTATGAAAAGAACACGCATGCAATGACACTGGTGGATCCATATGTGGTTTGTGAAAAGAACACACATGCAATGACAATGGTGGTTCCATATGTGGTATGTGAAAAGAACACACATGCAATGACATTGGTGGATCCATACGTGGTTTGTGAAAAGAACACACATGCAATGACTCTAGTTGTGGTTAATGAAAAGAACACACATGAAATGACACTGGTTGATCCATATGTGGTCTTTGAAAACAACACACATGAAATGATACTGGTGGATCCATATGTGGTCTGTGAAAAGAATGTACATGCAAGTGACACTAGTGGATCCATATGTGGTCTGTGAAAAGAACACACATCCAATGACAATGGTGGTTCCATATGTGGTATGTGAGAAGAATAGATATGCAATGACACTGGTGGATCCATACGTGGTTTGTGAAAAGAACACACATGCAATGACAATGGTGGATCCATATGTGGTTTGTGAAAAGAACACACATGCAATGACCCTAGTTGTGGTTAATGAAAAGAACACACATGGAATGACCCTGGTGGATCCATATGTTGTCTGTGAAAAGAACACACATGAAATGACACTAGTGGATCCATATGTGGTCTGTGAAAAGAATACACATGCAATGACACTAGTGGATCCATATGTGGCCCGTGAAAAGAACACACATGTAGTGAATCTAGCTGTGGTATGTGAAAAGAACACACATGAAGTGACTCTAGCTATGAATGTGAAAAGAGAACATGTACATGCAATGACTCTAGCTATGGTCTATTAAAAGAACACACGCAATGACACTGTGGATCCATATGGTATGTGAAAAGAACACACATGCAATGACACTGGTGGATCCATATGTGGTCTGTGGAAAGAACACACATGCAATGACACTTGTGGATCCATATATGGTCTGTGAAAAGAACACACATGCAATGACACTGGTGGATCCATATGTGGTCTATGCAAAGAACACACATGCAATGACAATGGTGGTTCCATATGAGGTCTGTGAAAACAACACACATGCAATGACAATGGTGGATCCTTATGTGGTCTGTGAAAAGAACACACATGAAATGACACTGGTGGTTCCATATGAGGTCTCTGAAAAGAACACACATGCAATGGCACTGGTGGATCCATATGTGGTTTGTGAAAAGAACACAAATGCAATGACAATGGTGGTTCCATATGTGGTATGTGAAAAGAACACACATGCAATGACACTGGTGGATCCATACGTGGTTTGTGAAAAGAACACACATGCAATGACTCTAGTTGTGGTTAATGAAAAGAACACACATGAAATGACACTGGTTGATCCATATGTGGTCTTTGAAAAGAACACACATGAAATGACACTGGTGGATCCATATGTGGTCTGTGAAAAAAAAACACATGCAATGACACTAGTGGATCCATATGTGGTCTGTGAAAAGAACACACATGCAATGACACTGGTGGATCCATATGTGGTCTGTGAAAAGAACACACATGCAATGACAATAGTGGATCCATATGTGGCCCGTGAAAAGAACACACATGCAGTGAATCTAGCTGTGGTATGTGAAAAGAACACACATGAAGTGACTCTAGCTAGGAATGTGAAAAGAACAGACATGCAATGACTCTAGCTGTGGTCTATTAAAAGAACACACGTGCAATGACACTGGTGGATCCATATGTGGTTTGTGAAAAGAACACACATGCAATGACACTAGTGGATCCACATGTGGTTTGTGAAAAGAACACACATGCAATGACAATGGTGGTTCCATTTGTGGTCTGAGGAAAGAACACACATGCAATGACATTGGTGGATCCATATGTGGTTTGTGAAATGAACACACATGCAATGACTCTAGCTGTGGTTAATGAAATGAACACACATGCAGTGACACTAGTGGATCCATATGTGGTCTGTGAAAATAACACACATGCAATGACAATGGTGGATCCATATGTGGTCTGTGAAAAGAACACACATGCAATGGTGGTGGTTCCATATGTGGTTTGTGAAAAGAACAGACATGCAATGAATCTAGCTGTGGTACGTGAAAAGAACACTCATGCAATGACACTAGTGGACCCATATGTGGTCTGTGAAAAGAACAAACATGCAATGACACTAGTGGATCCATTTGTGGTCTGTGAAAAGAACACACATGCAATGACACTGGTGGATCCATATGTGGTTTGTGAAAAGAACACACATGCAATGACAATGGTGGTTCCATATGTGGTCTATAAAAAGAACACACATGCAATGAATCTAGTTATGGTTAAGGAAAAGAACACACATGAAATGACACTAGTTGATCCATATGTGGTCTGTGACAAGAACACACATGAAATGACACTGGTGGATCCATATGTGGTATGTGAAAAGAACACACATGCAATGACACTGGTGGATCCATATGTGGTCTGTGGAAAGAACACACATGCAATGACACTTGTGGATCCATATATGGTCTGTGAAAAGAACACACACATGCAATGACACTAGTGGATCCATATGTGGTTTGTTAAAAGAACACACATGATATGACATTGGTGGATCCATATGTGGTTTGTGAAAAGAACACACATGCAATGACACTAGTGGATCCATATGTGTTCTGTGAAAAGAACACACATGCAATGACAATGGTGGTTCCATATGTGGTTTGTGAAAAGAATAGACATGCAATGAAACTGGTGGATCCATATGTGGTTTGTGAAAAGATCACCCATTTCAATGACACTGGTGGATCCATACATGGTCTATGAAAATAACACACATGCAATGACACTGGTGGATCCATATGTGGTCTGTGAAAAGAAAACACATGCAATGACACTAGTGGATCTATGTGTAGTCTGTGAAAAGAACACACAAGCAATGACACTAGAGGATCCATATGTGGTCTGTGAAAAGAACACACATGCAATGACACTGGTGGATCCTTATGTGGTCTGTGAAAAGAACACATTTCAATGACACGGTGGATCCATACATGATCTTTGAAAAGAACACACATGCAATGAAATATTTGGATCCATATGTGGTATGTGAAAAGAACAAACATGCAATGACACTGGTGGATCCATATGTGGTCTGTCAAAAGAACACACATGCAATGACACTGGTGGATCCACATGTGGATTGTGAAAAGAACTCACATGCAATGACAATGTTGGTTCCATTTGTGGTCTGTGAAATGAACACACATGCAATGACATTGGTGGATCCATATGTGGTTTGTGAAATGAACACACATGCAATGACTCTAGCTGTGGTTAATGAAATGAACACACATGCAGTGACACTAGTGGATCCATATGTGGTCTGTGAAAAGAACACACATGCAATGAAAATGGTGGATCCATATGTGGTCTGTGAAAAGAACACACATGCAATGGTGGTGGTTCCATATGTGGTTTGTGAAAAGAACAGACATGCAATGAATCTAGCTGTGGTACGTGAAAAGAACACACATGCAATGACACTAGTGGACCCATATGTGGACTGTGAAAAGAACACACATGCAATGACACTAGTGGATCCATTTGTGGTCTGTGAAAAGAACACACATGCAATGACACTGGTGGATCCATATGTGGTTTGTGAAAAGAAACCACATGCAATGACAATGGTGGTTCCATATGTGGTCTATAAAAAGAACACACATGCAATGACTCTAGTTGTGGTTAAGGAAAAGAACACACATGAAATGACACTAGTTAATCCATATGTGGTCTGTGAAAAGAACACACATGAAATGACACTGGTGGATCCATATGTGGTATGTGAAAAGAACACACATGCAATGACCCTGGTGGATCCATATGTGGTCTGTGGAAAGAACACACATGCAATGACACTTGTGGATCCATATATGGTCTGTGAAAAGAACACACATGCAATGACACTGGTGGATCCATATGTGGTCTGTGAAAAGAACACACATGCAATGACAATGGTGGTTCCATATGAGGTCGGTGAAAAGAACACACATGCAATGACAATGGTGGATCCATATGTGGTTTGTTAAAAGAACACACATGCAATGACACTGGTGGATCCATATGTGGTTTGTGAAAAGAACACACATGCAATGACACTAGTGGATCCATATGTGTTCTGTGAAAAGAACACACATGCAATGACAATGGTGGTTCCATATGTGGTTTGTGAAAAGAATAGACATGCAATGAAACTGGTGGATCCATATGTGGTTTGTGAAAAGATCACCCATTTCAATGACACTGGTGGATCCATACATGGTCTATGAAAAGAACACACATGCAATGACACTAGTGGATCCATATGTGGTCTGTGAAAAGAACACACATGCAATGACAATGGTGGTTCCATATGAGGTCTATGAAAACAACACACATGCAATGACAATGGTGGATCCTTATGTGGTCTGTGAAAAGAACACACATGCAATGACACTTGTGGATCCATATGTGGTCTATGAAAAGAACACGCATGCAATGACACTGGTGGATCCATATGTGGTAATTGAAAAGAACACACATGCAATGACAATGGTGTTTCCATATGTGGTCTGTGAAATGAACACACATGCAATGACATTGGTGGATCCATATGGTTTGTGAAAAGAACACATGCAATGACTCTAGTTGTGGTAAATGAAAAGAACACACATGAAATGACACTGGTTGATCCATATGTGGTCTTTGAAAACACACACATGAAATGATACTGTGGATCCATATGTGGTCTGTGAAAAGAATGTACATGCAAGGACACTAGTGGATCCATATGTGGTCTGTGAAAAGAACACACATCCAATGACAATGGTGGTTCCATATGTGGTATGTGAGAAGAATAGATATGCAATGACACTGGTGGATCCATACGTGGTTTGTGAAAAGAACACACATGCAATGACAATGGTGGATCCATATGTGGTTTGTGAAAAGAACACACATGCAATGACCCTAGTTGTGGTTAATGAAAAGAACACACATGGAATGACCCTGGTGGATCCATATGTTGTCTGTGAAAAGAACACACATGAAATGACACTAGTGGATCCATATGTGGTCTGTGAAAAGAATACACATGCAATGACACTAGTGGATCCATATGTGGCCCGTGAAAAGAACACACATGTAGTGAATCTAGCTGTGGTATGTGAAAAGAACACACATGAAGTGACTCTAGCTATGAATGTGAAAAGAACAGACATGCAATGACTCTAGCTATGGTCTATTAAAAGAACACACGTGCAATGACACTGGTGGATCCATATGTGGTATGTGAAAAGAACACACATGCAATGACACTGGTGGATCCATATGTGGTCTGTGGAAAGAACACACATGCAATGACACTTGTGGATCCATATATGGTCTGTGAAAAGAACACACATGCAATGACACTGGTGGATCCATATGTGGTCTGTGCAAAGAACACACATGCAATGACAATGGTGGTTCCATATGAGGTGTGAAAACAACACACATGCAATGACAATGGTGGATCCTTATGTGGTCTGTGAAAAGAACACACATGAAATGACACTGGTGGTTCCATATGAGGTCTCTGAAAAGAACACACATGCAATGACACTGGTGGATCCATATGTGGTTTGTGAAAAGAACACAAATGCAATGAAAATGGTGGTTCCATATGTGGTATGTGAAAAGAACACACATGCAATGACACTGGTGGATCCATACGTGGTTTGTGAAAAGAACACACATGCAATGACTCTAGTTGTGGTTAATGAAAAGAACACACATGAAATGACACTGGTTGATCCATATGTGGTCTTTGAAAAGAACACACATGAAATGACACTGGTGGATCCATATGTGGTCTGTGAAAAAAAAACACATGCAATGACACTAGTGGATCCATATGTGGTATGTGAAAAGAACACACATGCAATGACACTGGTGGATCCATATGTGGTCTGTGAAAAGAACACACATGCAATGACACTAGTGGATCCATATGTGGCCCGTGAAAAGAACACACATGCAGTGAATCTAGCTGTGGTATGTGAAAAGAACACACATGAAGTGACTCTAGCTAGGAATGTGAAAAGAATGTATATGCTATGACTCTAGCTGTGGTCTATTAAAAGAACACACGTGCAATGACACTGGTGGATCCATATGTGGTTTGTGAAAAGAACACACATGCAATGACACTAGTGGATCCACATGTGGTTTGTGAAAAGAACACACATGCAATGACAATGGTGGTTCCATTTGTGGTCTGAGGAAAGAACACACATGCAATGACATTGGTGGATCCATATGTGGTTTGTGAAATGAACACACATGCAATGACTCTAGCTGTGGTTAATGAAATGAACACACATGCAGTGACACTAGTGGATCCATATGTGGTCTGTGAAAATAACACACATGCAATGACAATGGTGGATCCATATGTGGTCTGTGAAAAGAACACACATGCAATGGTGGTGGTTCCATATGTGGTTTGTGAAAAGAACAGACATGCAATGAATCTAGCTGTGGTACGTGAAAAGAACACTCATGCAATGACACTAGTGGACCCATATGTGAAAAGAACAAACATGCAATGACACTAGTGGATCCATTTGTGGTCTGTGAAAAGAACACACATGCAATGACACTGGTGGATCCATATGTGGTTTGTGAAAAGAACACACATGCAATGACAATGGTGGTTCCATATGTGGTCTATAAAAAGAACACACATGCAATGAATCTAGTTATGGTTAAGGAAAAGAACACACATGAAATAACACTAGTTGATCCATATGTGGTCTGTGACAAGAACACACATGAAATGACACTGGTGGATCCATATGTGGTATGTGAAAAGAACACACATGCAATGACACTGGTGGATCCATATGTGGTCTGTGGAAAGAACACACATGCAATGACACTTGTGGATCCATATATGGTCTGTGAAAAGAACACACATGCAATGACACTAGTGGATCCATATGTGGTTTGTTAAAAGAACACACATGATATGACATTGGTGGATCCATATGTGGTTTGTGAAAAGAACACACATGCAATGACACTAGTGGATCCATATGTGTTCTGTGAAAAGAACACACATGCAATGACAATGGTGGTTCCATATGTGGTTTGTGAAAAGAATAGACATGCAATGAAACTGGTGGATCCATATGTGGTTTGTGAAAAGATCACCCATTTCAATGACACTGGTGGATCCATACATGGTCTATGAAAATAACACACATGCAATGACACTGGTGGATCCATATGTGGTCTGTGAAAAGAAAACACATGCAATGACACTAGTGGATCTATGTGTAGTCTGTGAAAAGAACACACAAGCAATGACACTAGCGGATCCATATGTGGTCTGTGAAAAGAACACACATGCAATGACACTGGTGGATCCTTATGTGGTCTGTGAAAAGAACACACATTTCAATGACACCGGTGGATCCATACATGATCTTTGAAAAGAACACACATGCAATGAAATATTTGGATCCATATGTGGTATGTGAAAAGAACAAACATGCAATGACACTGGTGGATCCATATGTGGTATGTGAAAAGAACACACATGCAATGACACTGGTGGATCCACATGTGGTTTGTGAAAAGAACTCACATGCAATGACAATGTTGGTTCCATTTGTGGTCTGTGAAATGAACACACATGCAATGACATTGGTGGATCCATATGTGGTTTGTGAAATGAACACACATGCAATGACTCTAGCTGTGGTTAATGAAATGAACACACATGCAGTGACACTAGTGGATCCATATGTGGTCTGTGAAAAGAACACACATGCAATGAAAATGGTGGATCCATATGTGGTCTGTGAAAAGAACACACATGCAATGGTGGTGGTTCCATATGTGGTTTGTGAAAAGAACAGACATGCAATGAATCTAGCTGTGGTACGTGAAAAGAACACACATGCAATGACACTAGTGGACCCATATGTGGACTGTGAAAAGAACACACATGCAATGACACTAGTGGATCCATTTGTGGTCTGTGAAAAGAACACACATGCAATGACACTGGTGGATCCATATGTGGTTTGTGAAAAGAAACCACATGCAATGACAATGGTGGTTCCATATGTGGTCTATAAAAAGAACACACATGCAATGACTCTAGTTGTGGTTAAGGAAAAGAACACACATGAAATGACACTAGTTAATCCATATGTGGTCTGTGAAAAGAACACACATGAAATGACACTGGTGGATCCATATGTGGTATGTGAAAAGAACACACATGCAATGACCCTGGTGGATCCATATGTGGTCTGTGGAAAGAACACACATGCAATGACACTTGTGGATCCATATATGGTCTGTGAAAAGAACACACATGCAATGACACTGGTGGATCCATATGTGGTCTGTGAAAAGAACACACATGCAATGACAATGGTGGTTCCATATGAGGTCGGTGAAAAGAACACACATGCAATGACAATGGTGGATCCATATGTGGTTTGTTAAAAGAACACACATGCAATGACACTGGTGGATCCATATGTGGTTTGTGAAAAGAACACACATGCAATGACACTAGTGGATCCATATGTGTTCTGTGAAAAGAACACACATGCAATGACAATGGTGGTTCCATATGTGGTTTGTGAAAAGAATAGACATGCAATGAAACTGGTGGATCCATATGTGGTTTGTGAAAAGATCACCCATTTCAATGACACTGGTGGATCCATACATGGTCTATGAAAATAACACACATGCAATGACACTGGTGGATCCATATGTGGTCTGTGAAAAGAAAACACATGCAATGACACTAGTGGATCTATGTGTAGTCTGTGAAAAGAACACACAAGCAATGACACTAGCGGATCCATATGTGGTCTGTGAAAAGAACACACATGCAATGACACTGGTGGATCCTTATGTGGTCTGTGAAAAGAACACACATTTCAATGACACCGGTGGATCCATACATGATCTTTGAAAAGAACACACATGCAATGAAATATTTGGATCCATATGTGGTATGTGAAAAGAACAAACATGCAATGACACTAGTGGATCCATATGTGGTTTATCAAAAGAACACAAATGCAATGACACTGGTGGATCCACATGTGGTTTGTGAAAAGAACACACATGCAATGACAATGTTGGTTCCATTTGTGGTCTGTGAAATGAACACACATGCAATGACATTGGTGGATCCATATGTGGTTTGTGAAATGAACACACATGCAATGACTCTAGCTGTGGTTAATGAAATGAACACACATGCAGTGACACTAGTGGATCCATATGTGGTCTGTGAAAAGAACACACATGCAATGAAAATGGTGGATCCATATGTGGTCTGTGAAAAGAACACACATGCAATGGTGGTGGTTCCATATGTGGTTTGTGAAAAGAACAGACATGCAATGAATCTAGTTGTGGTACGTGAAAAGAACACACATGCAATGACACTGGTGGACCCATATGTGGACTGTGAAAAGAACACACATGCAATGACACTAGTGGATCCATTTGTGGTCTGTGAAAAGAACACACATGCAATGACACTGGTGGATCCATATGTGGTTTGTGAAAAGAAACCACATGCAATGACAATGGTGGTTCCATATGTGGTCTATAAAAAGAACACACATGCAATGACTCTAGTTGTGGTTAAGGAAAAGAACACACATGAAATGACACTAGTTAATCCATATGTGGTCTGTGAAAAGAACACACATGAAATGACACTGGTGGATCCATATGTGGTATGTGAAAAGAACACACATGCAATGACCCTGGTGGATCCATATGTGGTCTGTGGAAAGAACACACATGCAATGACACTTGTGGATCCATATATGGTCTGTGAAAAGAACACACATGCAATGACACTGGTGGATCCATATGTGGTCTGTGAAAAGAACACACATGCAATGACAATGGTGGTTCCATATGAGGTCGGTGAAAAGAACACACATGCAATGACAATGGTGGATCCTTATGTGGTTTGTGAAAAGAACACACATGCAATGACACTGGTGGATCCATATGTGGTCTGTGAAAAGAACACACATGCAATGACACTAGTTGTTCTATGTGTAGTCTGTGAAAAGAACACACATGCAATGACACTAGTGGATCCGTATGTGGTCTGTGAAAAGAACACACATGCAATGAAAATGGTGGATCCATATGTGGTCTGTGAAAAGAACACACATTTCAATGACACTGGTGGATCCATACATGATCTGTGAAAAGAACACACATGAAATTACACTGGTTGATCCATATGTGGTCTTTGAAAAGAACAAACATGCAATGACACTGGTGGATCCATATGTGGTCTGTCAAAAGAACACACATGCAATGACACTAGTGGATCCACATGTGGTTTGTGAAAAGAACACACATGCAATGACACTGGTGGATCCATATGTGGTCTGTGGAAAGGACACATGCAATGACACTTGTGGATCCATATATGGTCTGTGAAAAGAACACACATGCAATGACATCGTGGATGCATATGTGGTCTGAAAAGAACACACATGCAATGACAATGGTGGTTCCATATGAGGTCTGTGAAAAGAACACACATGCAATGACAATGGTGGATCCTTATGTGGTCTGTGAAAAGAACACACATGCAATGACACTGGTGGATCCATATGTGGTATGCAAAAAGAACACGCATGAAATGACACTGGTGGATCCATATGTGGTTTGTGAAAAGAACACACATGCAATGACAATGGTGGTTCCATATGTGGTATGTGAAAAGAACACACATGCAATGACACTGGTGGATCCATACGTGGTTTGTGAAAAGAATACACATGCAATGACTCTAGTTGTGGTTAATGAAAAGAACACACATGAAATGACACTGGTTGATCCATATGTGGTCTTTGAAAAGAACACACATGAAATGACACTGGTGGATCCATATGTGGTCTGTGAAAAGAACACACATGCAATGACACTAGTGGATCCATATGTGGTCTGTGAAAAGAACACACATGCAATGACACTGGTGGATCCATATGTGGTCTGTGAAAAGAACACACATGCAATGACACTAGTGGATCCATATGTGGTTTGTGAAAAGAACACACATGCAATGCCAATGGTGGTTCCATATGAGGTCTCTGAAAAGAACACACATGCAATGACAATGGTGGATCCTTATGTGGTTTGTGAAAAGAACACACATGCAATGACACTGGTGGATCCATATGTGGTCTGTGAAAAGAACACACATGAAATGACACTGGAGGATCCATATGTGGTTTGTAAAAATAACACACATGAAATGACACTGGTGGATATATATGAGGTCTGTGAAAAGAACACACATGCAATGACAATGGTGGATCCATATGTGGTCTTTGAAAAGAACACACATGCAATGAAAATAGTGGATCCATATGTGGTCTATGAAAAGAACACACATGCAATTACAATGGTGGTTCCATATGTGGTTTGTGAAAAGAATAGACACGCAATGACTCTAGTTGTGGTCTGTGAAAAGAACACACATGCAATAGCAATAGTGGATCCGTATGTGGTTTATGAAAAGAACACACATGCAATGACACTAGTGGAACCATATGTGGTCTGTGAAAAGAACATACATGCAATGACACTAGTAGATCCATATGTGGTCTATGAAAAGAACACACATCCAATGACAATGGTGGTTCCATATGTGGTATGTGAAAACAATAGATATGCAATGACACTGGTGGATCCATATGTGGTTTGTGAAAAGAACACACATGCAATGACACTGGTGGATCCATATGTGGTTTGTGAAAAGAACACACATGCCATGACCCTAGTTGTGGTTAATGAAAAGAACACACATGGAATGACCCTGGTGGATCCATATGTTGTCTGTGAAAAGAACACACATGAAATGACACTAGTGGATCCATATGTGGTCTGTGAAAAGAACACACATGCAGTGACACTAGTGGATCCATATGTGGCCCGTGAAAAGAACACACATGCAGTGACTCTAGTTGTGGTCTGTGAAATGAACACACATGCAATGACTCTAGCTGTGGTCTGTGAAAAGAACATGCATGCAATGACTCTAGCTGTGGTCTATTAAAAGAACACACATGCAATGACACTGGTGGATCCATATGTGGTTTGTGAAAAGAACACACATGCAATGACACTAGTGGATCCATATGTGTTCTGTGAAAAGAACACACATGCAATGACAATGGTGGTTCCATATGTGGTTTGTAAAAAGAATAAACATGCAATGAAACTGGTGGATCCATATGTGGTTTGTGAAAAGAACACACATTTCAATGACACTGTTGGGTCCATACATGGTCTATGAAAATAACACACATGCAATGACACTGGTGGATCCATATGTGGTCTGTGAAAAGAAAACACATGCAATGACACTAGTGGATCTATGTGTAGTCTGTGAAAAGAACACACATGCAATGACACTAGTGGATCCACATGTGGTCTGTGAAAAGAACACACATGCAGTGAAAATGGTGGATCCATATGTGGTCTGTGAAAAGAACACACATTTCAATGACACTGGTGGATCCATACATGATCTGTGAAAAGAACACACATGCAATGAAATTTTTGGATCCATATGTGGTATGTGAAAAGAACAAACATGCAATGACACTGGTGGATCCATATGTGGTCTATCAAAAGAACACACATGCAATGACACTGGTGGATCCACATGTGGTTTTTGAAAAGAACACACATGCAATGACAATGTTGGTTCCATTTGTGGTCAGTGAAAAGAACACACATGCAATGACATTGGTGGATCCATATGTGGTTTGTGAAATGAACACACATGCAATGACTAGCTGTGGTTAATGAAATGAACACACATGCAGTGACACTAGTGGATCCATATGTGGTCTTTGAAAAGAACACACATGCAATGACAATGGTGGATCCATATGTGGTCTGTGAAAAGAACACACATGCAATGGTGGTGGTTCCATATGTGGTTTGTGAAAAGAACAGACATGCAATGAATCTAGCTGTGGTATGTGAAAAGATGTCACATCCCAAATTTTAGATTTGGTCTTGCATATCATTCATATCATTGCATCATGCTTTTCCATGCAAAATCGTCGAGTAGAAAGGTTCGGCGAAACGCCATCGTCAAAACCCTATTTTGTTTCGGCCGAGGTTCTCAAGGGAGCTTTAGAGGGACTTGCAACAACCACCCCTGTAGGTTCGATCTTTCGCTCAAACTTCGACTGAAGGTTGTTCCCCTCGACGATACGAACCCGTAGGCGCGAAAATCGCTCCAATCGGAGTTCGTATGCAAAAGACTCGGACGTTTTAGTAAACCGCCGGAAAATGGTCCGAAAATCCGGACAGATTTCCGAAACGGAGTCCAACCGCGGACCGATTCGGTTCAGGATTTTTTTTCTTTTCTTTTTTTTCTGCGCGCGAGGGACTTTTTAAGGAGGGCCCCACCCCTGGCCTCGGTTCCCGTGCACGCGACCCAACCCCGCCGCCGCCATCTCCCTGCGTGCGCGCTCCAGCGCGTCAGCCGTCGCCGCCGCTTGCTGCGCCGCCGCCTCTGGGTCGCCGGCCATCTCCGCTCGCTGCCGGGTTCGTCTCGCCGCTCTTTCCGTTCCGTGCGTTCGCTCCATCCGCCGCTGCCAACCGCGCCTTGCAGATCGCCAGCGACGCTGCCGCGTTTATTATTTCGGGAGCCGTAGTTGACCGTGGTGTGTACGCGTGGTAGAACCACGCCCGAACCCGTCGCCGCCGTCCGGAGCTCGCCGGAGTTCGCTTTCGCCGTCCGATTCGGTAAGACAGCAGCCACCGCCAGATCTCAGATCAGCGGCTTAGATCGCTGACTGGTCAGCATCCCGAGCGCTGACTAGTCAGACGCCCAGTTAGCGCCATCATCGACCGATTGACCAGTCAAATGCATACGCTTGATCGGGTCAATTTCGTTAATCCTATTAGTTGGCAGATTTCGGTACGATCTTGTAAATTGCGTAGAAATTAAACCGCTTGGCCAAAAATTGCAAATAAAATATGCACGAGTTCAGTGAGTCGTGTAGAATCTCGCTGTACCTTTGGTTCAGACTTTTACTGTCAGGTTTAGTACAGTTTAATCAAACTAGTTAGTGGCCTTTTCGGAGTAATAAATTCGTAGTAAAAGTTTCGTGGCTCCAAAAATCGCGTATGATATGTCCCTGAACTTGTATGAACGAGGGGAATCTCATCGTGAAATAAAAAGATAGGCTTACAGTAAAAACTTCTGCAGTATTTGTCTAATGGCTTTCTGCAGTGTTTTAATTACTCGGGATGTTTTATAACTCCTTTTTGAGTAATTCCAATTGGTACTGTTTCTTATCGGCGATGCCTATGCGGTAGAATTTTTCTAGGATTTTACAAACAGTATACTACCGGTAGTGAATTATTTAAGTTCTAGCTCTAGTAGAGATCTCTACTTTTGGTTAATAGTTTTCCTAGCGCCAAATCTATTTTCCATGCATATATTCGGTAGTAATATGTATTAGTATTATGTGGTGCAGCTGTAGCACCAATTCACTTGCCGTTCTTGCATTTATGCATCATCTTTGTTGCATATGTTTGTGAATTGTTTGTTTATGAATGCAATTGTGTCGTGTAGATTGTGTGGAGTGCAACCCTTGCTCGTGTTTGGATTGTTCCTCCGACCGCTTCAATCAAGGCAAGTAGATGCTACTTTGTTCATGATATCGTCCTACTATTTTCAATGCATTGTCGTGTATTTTGTAGTTGCATGAGTAGGATGATACTATCGCTATGCTATGTCCTATTATGTGGTAGGGCTTTCCTTGTAGATGAACCACCGTTGTAGATGTGCTTAGCCATGCTATGTTGAACGAGGGCTGGGTTACATCATTGATACTTGTTTTATCAAAGTATTGGTTTGTGAAAACTAAAACAACTTAATCAATGAATCCCCTGGGTGTGATGGTATTGATAATTTTTGGTGGTTTCATTGCGGAAAGGCACCAGTATCAAGAGAGAATGATTGGCTTCTTTATTGTGTAGCTTACGTGTACAACCATGTGCCAATAATGAAATGGGTGATTGGTTGGACTTAGTAGGTTGTGGTAACTCGAACCCGCGTATCCAGAGATGTAGAATTTTGGTAGGTTGGACCGGTGCGCGTCGGGATTGAGGAGCTACTTCCCGAACAGTCTCTTCTTGGTCTTCTCCCTATCATCACCCAAAATGAGAGTAATGGTACGACGAAAGGGCTGGCCAAGTCACATGGGTAAAGTGTACTAACCTCTGCAGAGTGTATAATCTAATCGATTAGCCGTGTCCCTTATGGACAACTGAGTTGCTTGATATTGATTCCATGACATGTTTCTCGCTCATTCTAATTTCATAATTGTTTTAATGTTGTTGGGTTAACTTAATTGGGATCTTTTCAAAGAAAATCAAAAACTGTTTATGAAAGTAGGACAAAGTTATTTGCAAATGCAAGCCAGACACAGCTCCACTTGCCAAATATGCATGTAGATGTTAGTACTATTGTCTCCATTTACTAGCTCTACTTGCCATACATCCCATGTATTGACCCTTCGGGGCTGTTGCGTTTTATGCTGCAGGTTATTCCGATTCGATTGATCGTTATAGGCCACGGTACTCCACTCGCACTTGTTCACTTGTGGGCAATTTGAAGAATGGAGGATTTATCTCGCTTATGTTGCTACCTGAATAATTTGAGCTAGCTTGTGCTAGCTTTTATTGTAATAATGGTACTGGATCTTCGTTATCTATGATACACGGATATTTTGCTATGTTATCTATCTTACTCTATTGTGGGCCAATGAACCGATCCAGGGATTGGCATGTCACATAGAGGCCACGGTCTTTTTAGAACCGGGGTGTCACAAAAGAACACACATGCATTGACACTAGTGGATCCATATGTGGTTTGTGAAAAGAACACACATGCAATGACACTAGTGGATCCATTTGTGGTCTGTGAAAAGAACACACATGCAATGACAATTGTGGATCCATATGTGGTTTGTAAAAAGAACACACATGCAATGACAATTGTGGTTCCATATGTGGTCTATAAAAGAACACACATGCAATGACTCTAGTTGTTAAGGAAAAGAACACACATGAAATGACACTAGTTGATCCATATGTGGTCTGTGAAAAGAACACACATGAAATGACACTGTGGATCCATATGTGGTATGTGAAAAGAACACACATGCAATGACCTGTGGATCCATATGTGGTCTGTGGAAAGAACACACATGCAATGACACTTGTGGATCCATATATGGTCTGTGAAAAGAACACACATGCAATGACACTGGTGGATCCATATGTGGTCTGTGAAAAGAACACACATGCAATGACAATGGTGGTTCCATATGAGGTTTGTGAAAAGAACACACATGCAATGACAATGGTGGATCCTTATGTGGTTTGTGAAAAGAACACACATGCAATGACACTGGTGGATCCGTATGTGGTCTGTGAAAAGAACACACATGCAATGACACTAGTTGATCTATGTATAGTCTGTGAAAAGAACACACATGCAATGACACTAGTGGATCCATATGTGGTCTGTGAAAAGAACACACATGCAATGAAAATGGTGGATCCATATGTGGTCTGTGAAAAGAACACACATTTCAATGACACTGGTGGATCCATACATGATCTGTGAAAAGAACACACATGCAATGAAATATTGGGATCCATATGTGGTATGTGAAAAGAACAAACATGCAATGACACTGGTGGATCCATATGTGGTCTGTCAAAAGAACACACATGCAATGACAATGGTGGATCCACATGTGGTTTGTGAAAAGAACACACATGCAATGACAATGTTGGTTCCATTTGTGGTCAGTGAAAAGAACACACATGCAATGACATTGGTGGATCCATATGTGGTTTGTGAAATGAACACACATGCAATGACTAGCTGTGGTTAATGAAATGAACACACATGCAGTGACACTAGTGGATCCATATGTGGTCTTTGAAAAGAACACACATGCAATGACAATGGTGGATCCATATGTGGTCTGTGAAAAGAACACACATGCAATGGTGGTGGTTCCATATGTGGTTTGTGAAAAGAACAGACATGCAATGAATCTAGCTGTGGTACGTGAAAAGAACACACATGCAATGACACTAGTGGATCCATATGTGGTCTGTGAAAAGAACACACATGCAATGACACTAGTGGATCCATTTGTGGTCTGTGAAAAGAACACACATGCAATGACACTGGTGGATCCATATGTGGTTTGTAAAAAGAACACACATGCAATGACAATGGTGGTTCCATATGTTGTCTATAAAAAGAACACACATGCAATGACTCTAGTTGTGGTTAAGGAAAAGAACACACATGAAATGACACTAGTTGATCCATATGTGGTCTGTGAAAAGAACACACATGAAATGACACTGGTGGATCCATATGTGGTATGTGAAAAGAACACACATGCAATGACACTGGTGGATCCATATGTGGTCTGTGGAAAGAACACACATGCAATGACACTTGTGGATCCATATATGGTCTGTGAAAAGAACACACATGCAATGACACTGGTTGATCCATATGTGGTCTGTGAAAAGAACACACATGCAATGACAATGGTGGTTCCATATGAGGTCTATGAAAAGAACACACATGCAATGACAATGGTGGATCCTTATGTGGTTTGTGAAAAGAACACACATGCAATGACACTGGTGGATCCATATGTGGTCTGTGAAAAGAACACACATGAAATGACACTGGTGGATCCATATGTGGTCTGTGGAAATAACACACATGCAATGACACTGGTGGATCCTAATGTGGTGTGTGAAAAGAACACACATGCAATGACACTGGTGGATCCATATGTGGTCTGTGAAAAGAACACACATGCAATGAAAATGGTGGATCCATATGTGGTCTGTGAAAAGAACACACATGCCATGACAATGGTGGTTCCATATGTGGTTTGTGAAAAGAATAGACACGCAATGACTCTAGCTGTGGTCTGTGAAAAGAACACACATGCAATGGCACTAGTGGATCCATATGTGGTTTGTGAAAAGAACACACATGCAATGACACTGGTGGATCCATATGTGGTTTGTGAAAAGAACACACATGCAATGACTCTAGTTGTGGTTAATGAAAAGAACACACATGCAATGACCCTGGTGGATCCATATGTGGCTTGTGAAAAGAACACACATGCAGTGACTCTAGCTGTGGACTATGAAAAGAACACACATGCGGTGACTCTAGCTGTGGTCTGTGAAAAGAACAGACATGCAATGACTCTAGTTGTGGTCTATTAAAAGAACACACATGCAATGACACTGGTGGATCCATATGTGGTTTGTGAAAAGAACACACATGCAATGACACTAGTGGATCCATATGTGTTCTGTGAAAAGAAGAGACATGCAATGACAATGGTGGTTCCATATGTGGTCTGTGAAAAGAATAGACATGTAATGAAACTGGTGGATCCATATGTGGTTTGTGAAAAGAACACACATTTCAATGACTATGGTGGATCCATACATGGTCTATGAAAAGAATAGACATGCAATCACACTGGTGGATCCATATGTGGTGTGTGAAAAGAACACACATGCAATGACACTAGTGGATCTATGTGTGGTCTGTGAAAAGAACACAGATGCAATGACACTGGTGGATCCATATGTGGTTTGTGAAAAGGACACACATGCATTGACATTGGTGGATCCATATGTGGTCTGTGAAAAGAACACACATTTCAATGACACTGGTGGATCCATACATGATCTGTGAAAAGAACACACATGCAATGACTCTAGCTGTGGTTAATGAAATGAACACACGTGCATTGACACTAGTGGATCCATATGTGGTCTGTGAAAAGAACACACATGCAATGACAATGGTGGATCCATATGTGGTCTGTGAAAAGAACACACATGCAATGGTGGTGGTTCCATATGTGGTTTGTGAAAAGAACAGACATGCAATGAATCTAGCTGTGGTATGTGAAAAGAACACACATGCAATGACACTAGTGGATCCATATGTGGTTTGTGAAAAGAACACACAAGCAATGACACTAGTGGATCCATATGTGGTCTGTGAAAAGAACACACATGCAATGACACTGGTGGATCCATATGTGGTTTGTGAAAAGAACACACATGCAATGACAATGGTGGTTCCAGATGTGGTCTATGAAAAGAACACACATGCAATGACTCTAGTTGTGGTTAAGGAAAAGAACGCACATGAAATGACACTGGTTGATCCATATGTGGTCTGCGAAAAGAACACACATGAAATGACACTTGTTGATCCATATGTGGTCTGTGAAAAGAACACACATGCAATGACACTGGTGGATCCATATGTGGTCTGTGAAAAGAACACACATGCAATGACACTCGTGGATCCATATGTGGCTTGTGAAAATAACACACATGCAGTGACTCTAGCTGTGGTCTATGAAAAGAACACACATGCAGTGACTCTAGCTGTGGTCTATGAAAAGAACACACATGCAGTGACTCTAGCTGTGGTCTGTGAAAAGAACAGACATGCAATGACTCTAGCTGTGGTCTATTAAAAGAACACACATGCAATGACACTGGTGGATCCATATCTGTTCTGTGAAAAGGACACACATGCAATGACAATGGTGGTTCCATATGTGGTATGTGAAAAGAATAGATATGTAATGAAACTGGTGGATCCATATGTGGTTTGTGAAAAGAAGACACATGCATTGACACTGGTGGATCCATATGTGGTTTGTGAAAAGAACACACATGCATTGACACTGGTGGATCCATATGTGGTCTGTGAAAAGAACACACATTTCAATGACACTGGTGGATCCATACATGATCTGTGAAAAGAACACACATGCAATGAAATTTTTGGATCCATATGTGGTCTGTGAAAAGAACAAACATGCAATGACACTGGTGGATCCATATGTGGTCTGTGAAAAGAACACACATGCAATGACAATGGTGGTTCCATATGTGGTTTGTGAAAAGAACACGCATGCAATGACATTGGTGGATCCATATGTGGTTTGTGAAATGAACACACATGCAATGACTCTAGCTGTGGTTAATGAAATGAACACACGTGCAGTGACACAAGTGGATCCATATGTGGTATGTGAAAAGAACGCACATGCAATAACAATGGTGGATCCATATGTGGTCTGTGAAAAGAACACACATGCAATGGTGGTGGTTCCATATGTGGTTTGTGAAAAGAACAGACATGCAATGAATCTAGCTGTGATATGTGAAAAGAACACACATGCAATGACACTAGTGGATGCATATGTGGTCTGTGAAAAGAACACACATGCAATGACACTAGTGGATCCATATGTGGTCTCTGAAAAGAACACACATGCAATGACACTGGTGGATCCATATGTGGTTTGTGAAAAGAACACACATGCAATGACAATGGTGGTTCCATATGTGGTCTATGAAAAGAACACACATGCAATGACTCTAGTTGTGGTTAAGGAAAAGAACGCACACGAAATGACACTGGTTGATCCATATGTGGTCTGCGAAAAGAACACACATGAAATGACACTGGTGGATCCATATGTGGTCTGTGAAAAGAACACACATGCAATGACACTAGTGGATCTATGTGTGGTCTGTGAAAAGAACACACATGCAATGACACTGGTGGATCCATATGTGGTTTGTGAAAAGGACACACATGCATTGACACTGGTGGATCCATATGTGGTCTGTGAAAAGAACACACATTTCAATGACACTGGTGGATCCATACATGATCTGTGAAAAGAACACACATGCAATGACTCTAGCTGTGGTCAATGAAATGAACACACGTGTAGTGACACTAGTGGATCCATATGTGGTCTGTGAAAAGAACACACATGCAATGACAATGGTGGATCCATATGTGGTCTGTGAAAAAAAAACACATGCAATGGTGGTGGTTCCATATGTGGTTTGTGAAAAGAACAGACATGCAATGAATCTAGCTGTGGTATGTGAAAAGAACACACATGCAATGACACTAGTGGATCCATATGTGGTTTGTGAAAAGAACACACAAGCAATGACACTAGTGGATCCATATGTGGTCTCTGAAAAGAACACACATGCAATGACACTGGTGGATCCATATGTGGTTTTTGAAAAGAACACACATGCAATGACATTGGTGGTTCCATATGTGGTCTATGAAAAGAACACACATGCAATGACTCTAGTTGTGGTTAAGGAAAAGAACGCACACAAAATGACACTGGTTGATCCATATGTGGTCTGCGAAAAGAACACACATGAAATGACACTGGTGGATCCATATGTGGTCTGTGAAAAGAACACACATGCAATGACACTGGTGGATCCATATGTGGTCTGTCAAAAGAACACACATGCAATGACACTCGTGGATCCATATGTGGCTTGTGAAAATAACACACATGTAGTGACTCTAGCTGTGGTCTATGAAAAAACACACATGCAGTGACTCTAGCTGTGGTCTATGAAAAGAACACACATGCAGTGACTCTAGCTGTGGTCTGTGAAAAGAACAGACATGCAATGACTCTAGCTGTGGTCTATTAAAAGAACACACATGCAATGACACTGGTGGATCCATATGTGGTTTGTGAAAAGAACACACATGCAATGACACTAGTGGATCCATATCTGTTCTGTGAAAAGGACACACATGCAATGACAATGGTGGTTCCATATGTGGTCTGTGAAAAGAATAGATATGTAATGAAACTGGTGGATCCATATGTGGTATGTGAAAAGAACACACATGCATTGACACTGGTGGATCCATATGTGGTCTGTGAAAAGAACACACATTTCAATGACACTGGTGGATCCATACATGATCTCTGAAAAGAACACACATGCAATGAAATTTTTGGATCCATATGTGGTCTGTGAAAAGAACAAACATGCAATGACACTGGTGGATCCATATGTGGTCTGTGAAAAGAACACACATGCAATGACAATGGTGGTTCCATATGTGGTTTGTGAAAAGAACATGCATGCAATGACATTGGTGGATCCATATGTGGTTTGTGAAATGAACACACATGCAATGACTCTAGCTGTGGTTAATGAAATGAACAAACGTGCAGTGACACAAGTGGATCCATATGTGGTATTTGAAAAGAACGCACATGCAATGACAATGGTGGATCCATATGTGGTCTGTGAAAAGAACACACATGCAATGGTGGTGGTTCCATATGTGGTTTGTGAAAAGAACAGACATGCAATGAATCTAGCTGTGATATGTGAAAAGAACACACATGCAATGACACTACTGGATCCATATGTGGTCTGTGAAAAGAACAAACATGCAATGACACTAGTGGATCCATATGTGGTCTCTGAAAAGAACACACATGCAATGACACTGGTGGATCCATATGTGGTTTGTGAAAAGAACACACATGCAATGACAATGGTGGTTCCATATGTGGGCTATGAAAAGAACACACATGCAATGACTCTAGTTGTGGTTAAGGAAAAGAACGCACACGAAATGACACTGGTTGATCCATATGTGGTCTGCGAAAAGTACACACATGAAATGACACTGGTGGATCCATATGTGGTCTGTGAAAAGAACACACATGCAATGACACTGGTGGATCCATATGTGGTCTGTGAAAAGAACACACATGCAATGGCACTAGTGGATCCATATGTGGCTTGTGAAAATAACACACCTGCAGTGACTCTAGCTGTGGTCTATGAAAAGAACACACATGCAGTGACTCTAGCTGTGGTCTATGAAAAGAACACACATGCAGTGACTCTAGCTGTGGTCTGTGAAAAGAACAGACATGCAATGACTCTAGCCGTGGTCTATTAAAAGAACACACATGCAATGACACTAGTGGATCCATATGTGGTTTGTGAAAAGAACACACATGCAATGACACTAGTGGATTAATTTGTGTTCTGTGAAAAGAACACACATGCAATGACAATGGTGGTTCCATATGTGGTCTGTGAAAAGAATAGATATGTAATGAAACTTGTGGATCCATATGTGGTTTGTGAAAAGAACACACATTTCAATGACACTGGTGGATCCATACATGGTCTATGAAAAGAACAGACATGCAATGACACTCGTGGATCCATATGTGGTGTGTGAAAAGAACACACATGCAATGACACTAGAGGATCTATGTGTGGTCTGTGAAAAGAACACACATGCAATGACACTGGTGGATCCATATGTGGTTTGTGAAAAGAACACACATGCATTGACACTGGTGGATCCATATGTGGTCTGTGAATAGAACACACATTTCAATGACACTGGTGGATCCATACATGATCTATGAAAAGAACACACATGCAATGAAATTTTTGGATCCATATGTAGTTTGTGAAAAGAACAAACATGCAATGACACTGGTGGATCCATATGTGGTCTGTGAAAAGAACACACATGCAATGACAATGGTGGTTCCATATGTGGTTTGTGAAAAGAACATGCATGCAATGACATTGGTGGATCCATATGTGGTTTGTGAAATGAACACACATGCAATGACTCTAGCTGTGGTTAATGAAATGAACACACGTGCAAAGGACACTAGTGGATCCATATGTGGTCTGTGAAAAGAACACACATGCAATGACAATGGTGGATCCATATGTGGTCTGTGAAAAGAACACACATGCAATGGTGGTGGTTGGCTATGTGGTTTGTGAAACAAACGGACATGCAGTGAGTCTAGCTGTGGTATGTGAAAAGAACACACATGCAATGACACTAGTGAATCCATATGTGGTCTATGAAAAGAACACACATGCAATGACACTAGTGGATCCATATGTGGTCTATGAAAAGAACACACATGCAATGACACTGGTGGATCCATATGTGGTTTGTGAAAAGAACATTCATGCAATGACAATGGTGGTTCCATATGTGGTCTATGAAAAGAACACACATGCAATGACTCTAGTTGTGGTTAAGGAAAAGAACGCACACGAAATGACACTGGTTGATCCATATGTGGTCTGCGAAAAGAACACACATGAAATGACACTGGTGGATCCATATGTGGTCTGTGAAAAGAACACACATGCAATGACACTGGTGGATCCATATGTGGTCTGTGAAAAGAACACACATGCAATGACACTAGTGGATCCATATGTGGCTTGTGAAAATAACACACATGCAGTGACTCTAGCTGTGGTCTATGAAAAGAACACACATGCAGTGACTCTAGCTGTGGTCTATGAAAAGAACACACATGCAGTGACTCTAGCTGTGGTCTGTGAAAAGAACAGACATGCAATGACTCTAGCTGTGGTCTATTAAAAGAACACACATGCAATGACACTAGTGGATCCATATGTGGTTTGTGAAAAGAACACACATGCAATGACACTAGTGGATTAATTTGTGTTCTGTGAAAAGAACACACATGCAATGACAATGGTGGTTCCATATGTGGTCTGTGAAAAGAATAGATATGTAATGAAACTGGTGGATCCATATGTGGTTTGTGAAAAGAACACACATTTCAATGACACTGGTGGATCCATACATGGTCTATGAAAAGAACAGACATGCAATGACACTAGTGGATCCATATGTGGTCTCTGAAAAGAACACACATGCAATGACACTGGTGGATCCATATGTGGTTTGTGAAAAGAACACACATGCAATGACAATGGTGGTTCCATATGTGGGCTATGAAAAGAACACACATGCAATGACTCTAGTTGTGGTTAAGGAAAAGAACGCACACGAAATGACACTGGTTGATCCATATGTGGTCTGCGAAAAGAACACACATGAAATGACACTGGTGGATCCATATGTGGTCTGTGAAAAGAACACACATGCAATGACACTGGTGGATCCATATGTGGTCTGTGAAAAGAACACACATGCAATGGCACTAGTGGATCCATATGTGGCTTGTGAAAATAACACACCTGCAGTGACTCTAGCTGTGGTCTATGAAAAGAACACACATGCAGTGACTCTAGCTGTGGTCTATGAAAAGAACACACATGCAGTGACTCTAGCTGTGGTCTGTGAAAAGAACAGACATGCAATGACTCTAGCCGTGGTCTATTAAAAGAACACACATGCAATGACACTAGTGGATCCATATGTGGTTTGTGAAAAGAACACACATGCAATGACACTAGTGGATTAATTTGTGTTCTGTGAAAAGAACACACATGCAATGACAATGGTGGTTCCATATGTGGTCTGTGAAAAGAATAGATATGTAATGAAACTGGTGGATCCATATGTGGTTTGTGAAAAGAACACACATTTCAATGACACTGGTGGATCCATACATGGTCTATGAAAAGAACAGACATGCAATGACACTCGTGGATCCATATGTGGTGTGTGAAAAGAACACACATGCAATGACACTAGAGGATCTATGTGTGGTCTGTGAAAAGAACACACATGCAATGACACTGGTGGATCCATATGTGGTTTGTGAAAAGAACACACATGCATTGACACTGGTGGATCCATATGTGGTCTGTGAATAGAACACACATTTCAATGACACTGGTGGATCCATACATGATCTATGAAAAGAACACACATGCAATGAAATTTTTGGATCCATATGTAGTTTGTGAAAAGAACAAACATGCAATGACACTGGTGGATCCATATGTGGTCTGTGAAAAGAACACACATGCAATGACAATGGTGGTTCCATATGTGGTTTGTGAAAAGAACATGCATGCAATGACATTGGTGGATCCATATGTGGTTTGTGAAATGAACACACATGCAATGACTCTAGCTGTGGTTAATGAAATGAACACACGTGCAGTGACACTAGTGGATCCATATGTGGTCTGTGAAAAGAACACACATGCAATGACAATGGTGGATCCATATGTGGTCTGTGAAAAGAACACACATGCAATGGTGGTGGTTCCATATGTGGTTTGTGAAAAGAACAGACATGCAATGAATCTAGCTGTGGTATGTGAAAAGAACACACATGCAATGACACTAGTGAATCCATATGTGGTCTATGAAAAGAACACACATGCAATGACACTAGTGGATCCATATGTGGTCTATGAAAAGAACACACATGCAATGACACTGGTGGATCCATATGTGGTTTGTGAAAAGAACACACATGCAATGACAATGGTGGTTCCATATGTGGTCTATGAAAAGAACACACATGCAATGACTCTAGTTGTGGTTAAGGAAAAGAACGCACACGAAATGACACTGGTTGATCCATATGTGGTCTGCGAAAAGAACACACATGAAATGACACTGGTGGATCCATATGTGGTCTGTGAAAAGAACACACATGCAATGACACTGGTGGATCCATATGTGGTCTGTGAAAAGAACACACATGCAATGACACTAGTGGATCCATATGTGGCTTGTGAAAATAACACACATGCAGTGACTCTAGCTGTGGTCTATGAAAAGAACACACATGCAGTGACTCTAGCTGTGGTCTATGAAAAGAACACACATGCAGTGACTCTAGCTGTGGTCTGTGAAAAGAACAGACATGCAATGACTCTAGCTGTGGTCTATTAAAAGAACACACATGCAATGACACTAGTGGATCCATATGTGGTTTGTGAAAAGAACACACATGCAATGACACTAGTGGATTAATTTGTGTTCTGTGAAAAGAACACACATGCAATGACAATGGTGGTTCCATATGTGGTCTGTGAAAAGAATAGATATGTAATGAAACTGGTGGATCCATATGTGGTTTGTGAAAAGAACACACATTTCAATGACACTGGTGGATCCATACATGGTCTATGAAAAGAACAGACATGCAATGACACTCGTGGATCCATATGTGGTGTGTGAAAAGAACACACATGCAATGACACTAGAGGATCTATGTGTGGTCTGTGAAAAGAACACACATGCAATGACACTGGTGGATCCATATGTGGTTTGTGAAAAGAACACACATGCATTGACACTGGTGGATCCATATGTGGTCTGTGAATAGAACACACATTTCAATGACACTGGTGGATCCATACATGATCTATGAAAAGAACACACATGCAATGAAATTTTTGGATCCATATGTAGTCTGTGAAAAGAACAAACATGCAATGACACTGGTGGATCCATATGTGGTCTGTGAAAAGAACACACATGCAATGACAATGGTGGTTCCATATGTGGTTTGTGAAAAGAACATGCATGCAATGACATTGGTGGATCCATATGTGGTTTGTGAAATGAACACACATGCAATGACTCTAGCTGTGGTTAATGAAATGAACACACGTGCAGTGACACTAGTGGATCCATATGTGGTCTGTGAAAAGAACACACATGCAATGACAATGGTGGATCCATATGTGGTCTGTGAAAAGAACACACATGCAATGGTGGTGGTTCCATATGTGGTTTGTGAAAAGAACAGACATGCAATGAATCTAGCTGTGGTATGTGAAAAGAACACACATGCAATGACACTAGTGAATCCATATGTGGTCTATGAAAAGAACACACATGCAATGACACTAGTGGATCCATATGTGGTCTATGAAAAGAACACACATGCAATGACACTGGTGGATCCATATGTGGTTTGTGAAATAAACACACATGCAATGACAATGGTGGTTCCATATGTGGTCTATGAAAAGAACACACATGCAATGACTCTAGTTGTGGTTAAGGAAAAGAACGCACACGAAATGACACTGGTTGATCCATATGTGGTCTGCGAAAAGAACACACATGAAATGACACTGGTGGATCCATATGTGGTCTGTGAAAAGAACACACATGCAATGACACTGGTGGATCCATATGTGGTCTGTGAAAAGAACACACATGCAATGACAGTAGTGGATCCATATGTGGCTTGTGAAAAGAACACACATGCAGTGACTCTAGCTGTGGTCTATGAAAAGAACACACATGCAGTGACTCTAGCTCTGGTCTATGAAAAGAACAGACATGCAGTGACTCTAGCTGTGGTGTGTGAAAAGAACAAACATGCAATGACACTGGTGGATCCATATGTGGTCTGTGAAAAGAACACACATGCAATGACAATGGTGGTTCCATATGTGGTTTGTGAAAAGAACAAGCATGCAATGACATTGGTGGATCCATATGTGGTTTGTGAAATGAACACACATGCAATGACTCTAACTGTGGTTAATGAAATGAACACATGTGCAGTGACACTAGTGGATCCATATGTGGTCTATGAAAAGAACACACATGCAATGACAATGGTGGATCCATATGTGGTATGTGAAAAGAACACACAAGCAATGACAATGGTGGTTCCATATGTGGTCTGTGAAAAGAACACACATGCAATGACACTAGTGGATCCATATGTGGTTTGTGAAAAGAACACACATGCAATGACACTAGTGGATCCATTTGTGGTCTGTGAAAAGAACACACATGCAATGACACTGGTGGATCCATATGTGGTTTGTAAAAAGAACACACATGCAATGACAATGGTGGTTCCATATGTGGTCTATAAAAAGAACACACATGCAATGACTCTAGTTGTGGTTAAGGAAAAGAACACACATGAAATGACACTAGTTGATCCATATGTGGTCTGTGAAAAGAACACACATGAAATGACACTGGTGGATCCATATGTGGTATGTGAAAAGAACACACATGCAATGACCCTGGTGGATCCATATGTGGTCTGTGGAAAGAACACACATGCAATGACACTTGTGGATCCATATATGGTCTGTGAAAAGAACACACATGCAATGACACTGGTGGATCCATATGTGGTCTGTGAAAAGAACACACATGCAATGACAATGGTGGTTCCATATGAGGTTTGTGAAAAGAACACACATGCAATGACAATGGTGGATCCTTATGTGGTTTGTGAAAAGAACACACATGCAATGACACTGGTGGATCCGTATGTGGTCTGTGAAAAGAACACACATGCAATGACACTAGTTGATCTATGTGTAGTCTGTGAAAAGAACACATGCAATGACACTAGTGGATCCATATGTGGTCTGCGAAAAGAACACACATGCAATGAAAATGGTGGATCCATATGTGGTCTGTGAAAAGAACACACATTTCAATGACACTGGTGGATCCATACATGATCTGTGAAAAGAACACACATGCAATGAAATTTTGGGATCCATATATGTGGTATGTGAAAAGAACAAACATGCAATGACACTGGTGGATCCATATGTGGTCTGTCAAAAGAACACACATGCAATGACACTAGTGGATCCATATGTGGTTTGTGAAAAGAACACACAAGCAATGACACTAGTGGATCCATATGTGGTCTCTGAAAAGAACACACATGCAATGACACTGGTGGATCCATATGTGGTTTGTGAAAAGAACACACATGCAATGACAATGGTGGTTCCATATGTGGTCTATGAAAAGAACACACATGCAATGACTCTAGTTGTGGTTAAGGAAAAGAACGCACACAAAATGACACTGGTTGATCCATATGTGGTCTGAAAAGAACACACATGAAATGACACTGGTGGATACATATGTGGTCTGTGAAAAAGACACACATGCAATGACACTGGTGGATCCATATGCCGTCTGTGAAAAGAACACACATGCAATGACACTCGTGGATCCATATGTGGCTTGTGAAAATAACACACATGCAGTGACTCTAGCTGTGGTCTATGAAAAGAACACACATGCAGTGACTCTAGCTGTGGTCTATGAAAAGAACACACATGCAGTGACTCTAGCTGTGGTCTGTGAAAAGAACAGACATGCAATGACTCTAGCATGGTCTATTAAAAGAACACACATGCAATGACACTGGTGGATCCATATGTGGTTTGTGAAAAGAACACACATGCAATGACACTAGTGGATCCATTTGTGGTCTGTGAAAAGAACACACATGCAATGACACTGGTGGATCCATATGTGGTTTGTAAAAAGAACACACATGCAATGACAATGGTGGTTCCATATGTGGTCTATAAAAAGAACACACATGCAATGACTCTAGTTGTGGTTAAGGAAAAGAACACACATGAAATGACACTAGTTGATCCATATGTGGTCTGTGAAAAGAACACACATGAAATGACACTGGTGGATCCATATGTGGTATGTGAAAAGAACACACATGCAATGACCCTGGTGGATCCATATGTGGTCTGTGGAAAGAACACACATGCAATGACACTTGTGGATCCATATATGGTCTGTGAAAAGAACACACATGCAATGACACTGGTGGATCCATATGTGGTCTGTGAAAAGAACACACATGCAATGACAATGGTGGTTCCATATGAGGTTTGTGAAAAGAACACACATGCAATGACAATGGTGGATCCTTATGTGGTTTGTGAAAAGAACACACATGCAATGACACTGGTGGATCCGTATGTGGTCTGTGAAAAGAACACACATGCAATGACACTAGTTGATCTATGTGTAGTCTGTGAAAAGAACACACATGCAATGACACTAGTGGATCCATATGTGGTCTGAAAAGAACACACATGCAATGACAATTGTGGATCCATATGTTGTTTGTTTAAAAAAAAACCATTTCAATGACACTGGTGGATCCATACATGATCTGTGAAAAGAACACACATGCAATGAAATTTTGGGATCCATATGTGGTATGTGAAAAGAACAAACATGCAATGACACTGGTGGATCCATATGTGGTCTGTCAAAAGAACACACATGCAATGACACTAGTGGATCCATATGTGGTTTGTGAAAAGAACACACAAGCAATGACACTAGTGGATCCATATGTGGTCTCTGAAAAGAACACACATGCAATGACACTGGTGGATCCATATGTGGTTTGTGAAAAGAACACACATGCAATGACAATGGTGGTTCCATATGTGGTCTATGAAAAGAACACACATGCAATGACTCTAGTTGTGGTTAAGGAAAAGAACGCACACAAAATGACACTGGTTGATCCATATGTGGTCTGCGAAAAGAACACACATGAAATGACACTGGTGGATCCATATGTGGTCTGTGAAAAGAACACACATGCAATGACACTGGTGGATCCATATGTCGTCTGTGAAAAGAACACACATGCAATGACACTCGTGGATCCATATGTGGCTTGTGAAAATAACACACATGCAGTGACTCTAGCTGTGGTCTATGAAAAGAACACACATGCAGTGACTCTAGCTGTGGTCTATGAAAAGAACACACATGCAGTGACTCTAGCTGTGGTCTGTGAAAAGAACAGACATGCAATGACTCTAGCTGTGGTCTATTAAAAGAACACACATGCAATGACACTGGTGGATCCATATGTGGTTTGTGAAAAGAACACACATGCAATGACACTAGTGGATCCATATCTTACGTGAAAAGGACACACATGCAATGACAATGGTGGTTCCATATGTGGTCTGTGAAAAGAATAGATATGTAATGAAACTGGTGGATCCATATGTGGTTTGTGAAAAGAACACACATGCATTGACACTGGTGGATCCATATGTGGTTTGTGAAAAGAACACACATGCATTGACACTGGTGGATCCATATGTGGTCTGTGAAAAGAACATACATTTCAATGACACTGGTGGATCCATACATGATCTGTGAAAACAACACACATGCAATGAAATTTTTGGATCCATATGTGGTCTGTGAAAAGAACAAACATGCAATGACACTGGTGGATCCATATGTGGTCTGTGAAAAGAACACACATGCAATGACAATGGTGGTTCCATATGTGGTTTGTGAAAAGAACACGCATGCAATGACATTGGTGGATCCATATGTGGTTTGTGAAATGAACACACATGCAATGACTCTAGCTGTGGTTAATGAAATGAACACACGTGCAGTGACACAAGTGGATCCATATGTGGTATGTGAAAATAACGCACATGCAATGACAATGGTGGATCCATATGTGGTCTGTGAAAAGAACACACATGCAATGGTGGTGGTTCCATATGTGGTTTGTGAAAAGAACAGACATGCAATGAATCTAGCTATGATATGTGAAAATAACACACATGCAATGACACTGGTGGATCCATATGTGGTCTGTGAAAAGAACACACATGCAATGACAATGGTGGTTCCATATGAGGTTTGTGAAAAGAACACACATGCAATGACAATGGTGGATCCTTATGTGGTTTGTGAAAAGAACACACATGCAATGACACTGGTGGATCCGTATGGGGTGTGAAAAGAACACACATGCAATGACACTGTTTGATCAGTATATAGTATGTGAAAAGAACACACATGCAATGACACTAGTGGATCCATATGTGGTCTGCGAAAAGAACACACATGCAATGAAAATGGTGGATCCATATGTGGTCTGTGAAAAGAACACACATTTCAATGACACTGGTGGATCCATACATGATCTGTGAAAAGAACACACATGCAATGAAATTTTGGGATCCATATGTGGTATGTGAAAACAACAAACATGCAATGACACTGGTGGATCCATATGTGGTCTGTCAAATGAACACACATGCAATGACACTAGTGGATCCATATGTGGTTTGTGAAAAGAACACACAAGCAATGACACTAGTGGATCCATATGTGGTCTCTGAAAAGAACACACATGCAATGACACTGGTGGATCCATATGTGGTTTGTGAAAAGAACACACATGCAATGACAATGGTGGTTCCATATGTGGTCTATGAAAAGAACACACATGCAATGACTCTAGTTGTGGTTAAGGAAAAGAACGCACACAAAATGACACTGGTTGATCCATATGTGGTCTGCGAAAAGAACACACATGAAATGACACTGGTGGATCCATATGTGGTCTGTGAAAAGAACACACATGCAATGACACTGGTGGATCCATATGTCGTCTGTGAAAAGAACACACATGCAATGACACTCGTGGATCCATATGTGGCTTGTGAAAATAACACACATGCAGTGACTCTAGCTGTGGTCTATGAAAAGAACACACATGCAGTGACTCTAGCTGTGGTCTATGAAAAGAACACACATGCAAGGACTCTAGGCGTGGTCTGTGAAAAGAATGACATGCAATGACTCTAGCTGTGGTCTTTGAAAAGAACACACATGAAATGACACTGGTGGATCCATATGTGGTTTGTGAAAAGAACACACATGCAATGACACTAGTGGATCCATATCTGTTCTGTGAAAAGGACACACATGCAATGACAATGGTGGTTCCATATGTGGTCTGTGAAAAGAATAGATATGTAATGAAACTGGTGGATCCATATGTGGTTTGTGAAAAGAACACACATGCATTGACACTGGTGGATCCATATGTGGTTTGTGAAAAGAACACACATGCATTGACACTGGTGGATCCATATGTGGTCTGTGAAAAGAACATACATTTCAATGACACTGGTGGATCCATACATGATCTGTGAAAAGAACACACATGCAATGAAATTTTTGGATCCATATGTGGTCTGTGAAAAGAACAAACATGCAATGACACTGGTGGATCCATATGTGGTCTGTGAAAAGAACACACATGCAATGACAATGGTGGTTCCATATGTGGTTTGTGAAAAGAACACGCATGCAATGACATTGGTGGATCCATATGTGGTTTGTGAAATGAACACACATGCAATGACTCTAGCTGTGGTTAATGAAATGAACACACGTGCAGTGACACAAGTGGATCCATATGTGGTATGTGAAAATAACGCACATGCAATGACAATGGTGGATCCATATGTGGTCTGTGAAAAGAACACACATGCAATGGTGGTGGTTCCATATGTGGTTTGTGAAAAGAACAGACATGCAATGAATCTAGCTGTGATATGTGAAAAGAACACACATGCAATGACACTACTGGATCCATATGTGGTCTGTGAAAAGAACAAACATGCGATGACACTAGTGGATCCATATGTGGTCTCTGAAAAGAACACACATGCAATGACACTGGTGGATCCATATGTGGTTTGTGAAAAGAACACACATGCAATGACAATGGTGGTTCCATATGTGGTCTATGAAAAGAACACACATGCAATGACTCTAGTTGTGGTTAAGGAAAAGAACGCACACAAAATGACACTGGTTGATCCATATGTGGTCTGCGAAAAGAACACACATGAAATGACACTGGTGGATCCATATGTGGTCTGTGAAAAGAACACACATGCAATGACACTGGTGGATCCATATGTCGTCTGTGAAAAGAACACACATGCAATGACACTCGTGGATCCATATGTGGCTTGTGAAAATAACACACATGCAGTGACTCTAGCTGTGGTCTATGAAAAGAACACACATGCAGTGACTCTAGCTGTGGTCTATGAAAAGAACACACATGCAGTGACTCTAGTGGTGTCTGTGAAAAGAATGTACATGCAATGACTCTAGCTGTGGTCTATTAAAAGAACACACATGCAATGACACTGGTGGATCCATATGTGGTTTGTGAAAAGAACACACATGCAATGACACTAGTGGATCCATATCTGTTCTGTGAAAAGGACACACATGCAATGACAATGGTGGTTCCATATGTGGTCTGTGAAAAGAATAGATATGTAATGAAACTAGTGGATCCATATGTGGTTTGTGAAAAGAACACACATGCATTGACACTGGTGGATCCATATGTGGTTGTTGAAAAGAACACACATGCATTGACACTGGTGGATCCATATGTGGTCTGTGAAAAGAACACACATTTCAATGACACTGGTGTTTCCATACATGATCTGTGAAAAGAACACACATGCAATGAAATTTTTGGATCCATATGTGGTCTGTGAAAAGAACAAACATGCAATGACACTGGTGGATCCATATGTGGTCTGTGAAAAGAACACACATGCAATGACAATGGTGGTTCCATATGTGGTTTGTGAAAAGAACACGCATGCAATGACATTGGTGGATCCATATGTGGTTTGTGAAATGAACACACATGCAATGACTCTAGTTGTGGTTAATGAAATGAACACACGTGCAGTGACACAAGTGGATCCATATGTGGTATGTGAAAATAACGCACATGCAATGACAATGGTGGATCCATATGTGGTCTGTGAAAAGAACACACATGCAATGGTGGTGGTTCCATATGTGGTTTGTGAAAAGAACAGACATGCAATGAATCTAGCTGTGATATGTGAAAAGAACACACATGCAATGACACTACTGGATCCATATGTGGTCTGTGAAAAGAACAAACATGCAATGACACTAGTGGATCCATATGTGGTCTCTGAAAAGAACACACATGCAATGACACTGGTGGATCCATATGTGGTTTGTGAAAAGAACACACATGCAATGACAATGGTGGTTCCATATGTGGGCTATGAAAAGAACACACATGCAATGACTCTAGTTGTGGTTAAGGAAAAGAACGCACACGAAATGACACTGGTTGATCCATATGTGGTCTGCGAAAAGAACACACATGAAATGACACTGGTGGATCCATATGTGGTCTGTGGAAAGAAGACACATGCAATGACACTGGTGGATCCATATGTGGTCTGTGAAAAGAACACACATGCAATGACACTAGTGGATCCATATGTGGCTTGTGAAAATAACACACATGCAGTGACTCTAGCTGTGGTCTATGAAAAGAACACACATGCAGTGACTCTAGCTGTGGTCTATGAAAAGAACACACATGCAGTGACTCTAGCTGTGGTCTGTGAAAAGAACAGACATGCAATGACTCTAGCTGTGGTCTATTAAAAGAACACACATGCAATGACACTAGTGGATCCATATGTGGTTTGTGAAAAGAACACACATGCAATGACACTAGTGGATTAATTTGTTACATGAAAAGAACACACATGCAATGACAATGGTGGTTCCATATGTGGTCTGTGAAAAGAATAGATATGTAATGAAACTGGTGGATCCATATGTGGTTTGTGAAAAGAACACACATTTCAATGACACTGGTGGATCCATACATGGTCTATGAAAAGAACAGACATGCAATGATACTCGTGGATCCATATGTGGTGTGTGAAAAGAACACACATGCAATGACACTAGAGGATCTATGTGTGGTCTGTGAAAAGAACACACATGCAATGACACTGGTGGATCCATATGTGGTTTGTGAAAAGAACACACATGCATTGACACTGGTGGATCCATATGTGGTCTGTGAATAGAACACACATTTCAATGACACTGGTGGATCCATACATGATCTATTAAAAGAACACACATGCAATGAAATTTTTGGATCCATATGTAGTCTGTGAAAAGAACAAACATGCAATGACACTGGTGGATCCATATGTGGTCTGTGAAAAGAACACACATGCAATGACAATGGTGGTTCCATATGTGGTTTGTGAAAAGAACATGCATGCAATGACATTGGTGGATCCATATGTGGTTTGTGAAATGAAGACACATGCAATGACTCTAGTTGTGGTTAATGAAATGAACACACGTGCAGTGACACTAGTGGATCCATATGTGGTCTGTGAAAAGAACACACATGCAATGACAATGGTGGATCCATATGTGGTCTGTGAAAAGAACACACATGCAATGGTGGTGGTTCCATATGTGGTTTGTGAAAAGAACAGACATGCAATGAATCTAGCTGTGGTATGTGAAAAGAACACACATGCAATGACACTAGTGAATCCATATGTGGTCTATGAAAAGAACACACATGCAATGACACTAGTGGATCCATATGTGGTCTATGAAAAGAACACACATGCAATGACACTGGTGGATCCATATGTGGTTTGTGAAAAGAACACACATGCAATGACAATGGTGGTTCCATATGTGGTCTATGAAAAGAACACACATGCAATGACTCTAGTTGTGGTTAAGGAAAAGAACGCACACGAAATGACACTGGTTGATCCGTATGTGGTCTGCGAAAAGAACACACATGAAATGACACTGGTGGATCCATATGTGGTCTGTGAAAAGAACACACATGCAATGACACTGGTGGATCCATATGTGGTCTGTGAAAAGAACACACATGCAATGACAGTAGTGGATCCATATGTGGCTTGTGAAAAGAACACACATGCAGTGACTCTAGCTGTGGTCTATGAAAAGAACACACATGCAGTGACTCTAGCTCTGGTCTATGAAAAGAACAGACATGTAGTGACTCTAGCTGTGGTCTGTGAAAAGAACAAACATGCAATGACACTGGTGGATCCATATGTGGTCTGTGAAAAGAACACACATGCAATGACAATGGTGGTTCCATATGTGGTTTGTGCAAAGAACAAGCATGCAATGACATTGGTGGATCCATATGTGGTTTGTGAAATGAACACACATGCAATGACTCTAACTGTGGTTAATGAAATGAACACATGTGCAGTGACACTAGTGGATCCATATGTGGTCTATGAAAAGAACACACATGCAATGACAATGGTGGATCCATATGTGGTATGTGAAAAGAACACACAAGCAATGACAATGGTGGTTCCATATGTGGTCTGTGAAAAGAATAGACATGTAATGAAACTGGTGGATCCATATGTGGTTTGTGAAAAGAACATCCATTTCAATGACACTAGTGGATCCATACATGGTCTATGAAAAGAACAGACATGCAATGACACTGGTGGATCCATATGTGGTGTGTGAAAAGAACACACATGCAATGACACTAGTGGATCTATGTGTGGTCTGTGAAAAGAACACACATTCAATGACACTGGTGGATCCATATGTGGTTTGTGAAAAGAACACACATGCATTGACACTGGTGGATCCATATGTGGTCTGTGAAGAACACACATTTCAATGACACTGGTGGATCTATACATGATCTGTGAAAAGAACACACATGCAATGAAATTTTTGGATCCATATGTGGTATGTGAAAAGAACAAACATGCAATGACACTGGTGGATCCATATGTGGTCTGTCAAAAGAACACACATGCAATGACAATGGTGGATCCACATGTGGTTTGTGAAAAGAACACACATGCAATGACAATGTTGGTTCCATTTGTGGTCAGTGAAAAGAACACACATGCAATGACATTGGTGGATCCATATGTGGTTTGTGAAATGAACACACGTGCAATGACTAGCTGTGGTTAATGAAATGAACACACATGCAGTGACACTAGTGGATCCATATGTGGTCTTTGAAAAGAACACACATGCAATGACAATGGTGGATCCATATGTGGTCTGTGAAAAGAACACACATGCAATGACACTAGTGGATCCATTTGTGGTCTGTGAAAAGAACACACATGCAATGACACTGGTGGATCCATATGTGGCTTGTAAAAAGAACACACATGCAATGACAATGGTGGTTCCATATGTGGTCTATAAAAAGAACACACATGCAATGACTCTAGTTGTGGTTAAGGAAAAGAACACACATGAAATGACACTAGTTGATCCATATGTGGTCTGTGAAAAGAACACACATGAAATGACACTGGTGGATCCATATGTGGTATGTGAAAAGAACACACATGCAATGACACTGGTGGATCCATATGTGGTCTATGGAAAGAACACACATGCAATGACACTTGTGGATCCATATATGGTCTGTGAAAAGAACACACATGCAATGACACTGGTGGATCCATATGTGGTCTGTGAAAAGAACACACATGTAATGACAATGGTGGTTCCATATGAGGTCTGTGAAAAGAACACACATGCAATGACAATGGTGGATCCTTATGTGGTTTGTGAAAAGAACACACATGCAATGACACTGGTGGATCCATATGTGGTCTGTGAAAAGAACACACATGAAATGACACTGGTGGATCCATATGTGGTTTGTGAAAAGAACACACATGCATTGACACTGGTGGATCCATATGTGGTCTGTGAAGAACACACATTTCAATGACACTGGTGGATCCATACATGATCTGTGAAAAGAACACACATGCAATGAAATTTTTGGATCCATATGTGGTATGTGAAAAGAACAAACATGCAATGACACTGGTGGATCCATATGTGGTCTGTCAAAAGAACACACATGCAATGACAATGGTGGATCCACATGTGGTTTGTGAAAAGAACACACATGCAATGACAATGTTGGTTCCATTTGTGGTCAGTGAAAAGAACACACATGCAATGACATTGGTGGATCCATATGTGGTTTGTGAAATGAACACACATGCAATGACTAGCTGTGGTTAATGAAATGAACACACATGCAGAGACACTAGTGGATCCATATGTGGTCTTTGAAAAGAACACACATGCAATGACAATGGTGGATCCATATGTGGTCTGTGAAAAGAACACACATGCGATGGTGGTGGTTCCATATGTGGTTTGGGAAAAGAATGTACATGCAATGAATCTAGTGGCACGTGCGTGAAAAGAACACACATGCAATGACACTAGTGGATCCATATGTGGTCTGTGAAAAGAACACACATGCAATGACACTAGTGGATCCATTTGTGGTCTGTGAAAAGAACACACATGCAATGACACTGGTGGATCCATATGTGGCTTGTAAAAAGAACACACATGCAATGACAATGGTGGTTCCATATGTGGTCTATAAAAAGAACACACATGCAATGACTCTAGTTGTGGTTAAGGAAAAGAACACACATGAAATGACACTAGTTGATCCATATGTGGTCTGTGAAAAGAACACACATGAAATGACACTGGTGGATCCATATGTGGTATGTGAAAAGAACACACATGCAATGACACTGGTGGATCCATATGTGGTCTGTGGAAAGAACACACATGCAATGACACTTGTGGATCCATATATGGTCTATGAAAAGAACACACATGCAATGACACTGGTGGATCCATATGTGGTCTGTGAAATGAACACACATGTAATGACAATGGTGGTTCCATATGAGGTCTGTGAAAAGAACACACATGCAATGACAATGGTGGATCCTTATGTGGTTTGTGAAAAGAACACACATGCAATGACACTGGTGGATCCATATGTGGTCTGTGAAAAGAACACACATGAAATGACACTGGTGGATCCATATGTGGTCTGTGGAAATAACACACATGCAATGACACTGGTGGATCCTAATGTGGTGTGTGAAAAGAACACACATGCAATGACATTGGTGGATCCATATGTGGTCTGTGAAAAGAACACACATGCAATGAAAATGGTGGATCCATATGTGGTCTGTGAAAAGAACACACATGCCGTGACAATGGTGGTTCCATATGTGGTCTGTGAAAAGAACACACATGCCGTGACAATGGTGGTTCCATATGTGGTTTGTGAAAAGAATAGACACGCAATGACTCTAGCTGTGGTCTGTGAAAAGAACACACATGCAATGGCACTAGTGGATCCATATGTGGTTTGTGAAAAGAACACACATGCAATGACACTGGTGGATCCATATGTGGTTTGTGAAAAGAACACACATGCAATGATTCTAGTTGTGGTTAATGAAAAGAACACACATGCAATGACCCTGGTGGATCCATATGTGGCTTGTGAAAAGAACACACATGCAGTGACTCTAGCTGTGGACTATGAAAAGAACACACATGCAGTGACTCTAGCTGTGGTCTGTGAAAAGAACAGACATGCAATGACTCTAGCTGTGGTCTATTAAAAGAACACACATGCAATGACACTGGTGGATCCATATGTGGTTTGTGAAAAGAACACACATGCAATGACACTAGTGGATCCATATGTGTTCTGTGAAAAGAACACACATGCAATGACAATGGTGGTTCCATATGTGGTCTGTGAAAATAATAGACATGTAATGAAACTGGTGGATCCATATGTGGTTTGTGAAAAGAACACACATTTCAATGACAATGGTGGATCCATACATGGTCTATGAAAAGAACAGACATGCAATGACACTGGTGGATCCATATGTGGTGTGTGAAAAGAACACACATGCAATGACACTAGTGGATCTATGTGTGGTCTGTGAAAAGAACACACATGCAATGACACTGGTGGATCCATATGTGGTTTGTGAAAAGGACACACATGCATTGACACTGGTGGATCCATATGTGGTCTGTGAAAAGAAAACACATTTCAATGACACTGGTGGATCCATACATGATCTGTGAAAAGAACAGACATGCAATGACTCTAGCTGTGGTTAATGAAATGAACACACGTGCAGTGACACTAGTGGATCCATATGTGGTCTGTGAAAAGAACACACATGCAATGACAATGGTGGATCCATATGTGGTCTGTGAAAAGAACACACATGCAATGACACTAGTGGATCTATGTGTGGTCTGTGAAAAGAACACACATGCAATGACACTGGTGGATCCATATGTGGTTTGTGAAAAGAACACACATGCATTGACACTGGTGGATCCATATGTGGTCTGTGAAGAACACACATTTCAATGACACTGGTGGATCCATACATGATCTGTGAAAAGAACACACATGCAATGAAATTTTTGGATCCATATGTGGTATGTGAAAAGAACAAAGATGCAATGACACTGGTGGATCCATATGTGGTCTGTCAAAAGAACACACATGCAATGACAATGGTGGATCCACATGTGGTTTGTGAAAAGAACACACATGCAATGACAATGTTGGTTCCATTTGTGGTCAGTGAAAAGAACACACATGCAATGACATTGGTGGATCCATATGTGGTTTGTGAAATGAACACACATGCAATGACTAGCTGTGGTTAATGAAATGAACACACATGCAGTGACACTAGTGGATCCATATGTGGTCTTTGAAAAGAACACACATGCAATGACAATGGTGGATCCATATGTGGTCTGTGAAAAGAACACACATGCGATGGTGGTGGTTCCATATGTGGTTTGTGAAAAGAACAGACATGCAATGAATCTAGCTGTGGTACGTGAAAAGAACACACATGCAATGACACTAGTGGATCCATATGTGGTCTGTGAAAAGAACACACATGCAATGACACTAGTGGATCCATTTGTGGTCTGTGAAAAGAACACACATGCAATGACACTGGTGGATCCATATGTGGCTTGTAAAAAGAACACACATGCAATGACAATGGTGGTTCCATATGTGGTCTATAAAAAGAACACACATGCAATGACTCTAGTTGTGGTTAAGGAAAAGAACACACATGAAATGACACTAGTTGATCCATATGTGGTCTGTGAAAAGAACACACATGAAATGACACTGGTGGATCCATATGTGGTATGTGAAAAGAACACACATGCAATGACACTGGTGGATCCATATGTGGTCTGTGGAAAGAACACACATGCAATGACACTTGTGGATCCATATATTGTCTGTGAAAAGAACACACATGCAATGACACTGGTGGATCCATATGTGGTCTGTGAAATGAACACACATGTAATGACAATGGTGGTTCCATATGAGGTCTGTGAAAAGAACACACATGCAATGACAATGGTGGATCCTTATGTGGTTTGTGAAAAGAACACACATGCAATGACACTGGTGGATCCATATGTGGTCTGTGAAAAGAACACACATGAAATGACACTGGTGGATCCATATGTGGTCTGTGGAAATAACACACATGCAATGACACTGGTGGATCCTAATGTGGTGTGTGAAAAGAACACACATGCAATGACACTGGTGGATCCATATGTGGTCTGTGAAAAGAACACACATGCAATGAAAATGGTGGATCCATATGTGGTCTGTGAAAAGAACACACATGCCGTGACAATGGTGGTTCCATATGTGGTTTGTGAAAAGAATAGACACGCAATGACTCTAGCTGTGGTCTGTGAAAAGAACACACATGCAATGGCACTAGTGGATCCATATGTGGTTTGTGAAAAGAACACACATGCAATGACACTGGTGGATCCATATGTGGTTTGTGAAAAGAACACACATGCAATGATTCTAGTTGTGGTTAATGAAAAGAACACACATGCAATGACCCGGGTGGATCCATATGTGGCTTGTGAAAAGAACACACATGTAGTGACTCTAGCTGTGGACTATGAAAAGAACACACATGCAGTGACTCTAGCTGTGGTCTGTGAAAAGAACAGACATGCAATGACTCTAGCTGTGGTCTATTAAAAGAACACACATGCAATGACACTGGTGGATCCATATGTGGTTTGTGAAAAGAACACACATGCAATGACACTAGTGGATCCATATGTGTTCTGTGAAAAGAACACACATGCAATGACAATGGTGGTTCCATATGTGGTCTGTGAAAAGAATAGACATGTAATGAAACTGGTGGATCCATATGTGGTTTGTGAAAAGAACACACATTTCAATGACAATGGTGGATCCATACATGGTCTATGAAAAGAACAGACATGCAATGACACTGGTGGATCCATATGTGGTGTGTGAAAAGAACACACATGCAATGACACTAGTGGATCTATGTGTGGTCTGTGAAAAGAACACACATGCAATGACACTGGTGGATCCATATGTGGTTTGTGAAAAGGACACACATGCATTGACACTGGTGGATCCATATGTGGTCTGTGAAAAGAAAACACATTTCAATGACACTGGTGGATCCATACATGATCTGTGAAAAGAACAGACATGCAATGACTCTATCTGTGGTTAATGAAATGAACACACGTGCAGTGACACTAGTGGATCCATATGTGGTCTGTGAAAAGAACACACATGCAATGACAATGGTGGATCCATATGTGGTCTGTGAAAAGAACACACATGCAATGGTGGTGGTTCCATATGTGGTTTGTGTAAAGAATGTACATGCAATGAATCTAGCTGTGGTATGTGAAAAGAACACACATGCAATGACACTAGTGGATCCATATGTGGTGTGTGAAAAGAACACACATGCAATGACACTAGTGGATCCATATGTGGTCTCTGAAAAGAACACACATGCAATGACACTGGTGGATCCATATGTGGTTTGTGAAAAGAACACACATGCAATGACAATGGTGGTTCCATATGTGGTCTATGAAAAGAACACACATGCAATGACTCTAGTTGTGGTTAAGGAAAAGAACGCACACGAAATGACACTGGTTGATCCATATGTGGTCTGCGAAAAGAACACACATGAAATGACTGGTGGATCCATATGTGGTGCATGAAAAGAACACACATGCAATGACACTGGTGGATCCATATGTGGTCTGTGAAAAGAACACACATGCAATGACACTCGTGGATCCATATGTGGCTTGTGAAAATAACACACATGCAGTGACTCTAGCTGTGGTCTATGAAAAGAACACACATGCAGTGACTCTAGCTGTGGTCTATGAAAAGAACACACATGCAGTGACTCTAGCTGTGGTCTGTGAAAAGAACAGACATGCAATGACTCTAGCTGTGGTCTATTAAAAGAACACACATGCAATGACACTGGTGGATCCATATGTGGTTTGTGAAAAGAACACACATGCAATGACACTAGTGGATCCATATCTGTTCTGTGAAAAGGACACACATGCAATGACAATGGTGGTTCCATATGTGGTCTGTGAAAAGAATAGATATATAATGAAACTGGTGGATCCATATGTGGTTTGTGAAAAGAACACACATTTCAATGACACTGGTGGATCCATACATGGTCTATGAAAAGAACAGACATGCAATGACACTCGTGGATCCATATGTGGTGTGTGAAAAGAACACACATGCAATGACACTAGTGGATCTATGTGTGGTCTGTGAAAAGAACACACATGCAATGACACTGGTGGATCCATATGTGGTTTGTGAAAAGAACACACATGCAATGACACTAGTGGATCCATATGTGTTCTGTGAAAAGAACACACATGCAATGACAATGGTGGTTCCATATGTGGTCTGTGAAAAGAATAGACATGTAATGAAACTGGTGGATCCATATGTGGTTTGTGAAAAGAACACACATTTCAATGACAATGGTGGATCCATACATGGTCTATGAAAAGAACAGACATGCAATGACACTGGTGGATCCATATGTGGTGTGTGAAAAGAACACACATGCAATGACACTAGTGGATCTATGTGTGGTCTGTGAAAAGAACACACATGCAATGACACTGGTGGATCCATATGTGGTTTGTGAAAAGGACACACATGCATTGACACTGGTGGATCCATATGTGGTCTGTGAAAAGAAAACACATTTCAATGACACTGGTGGATCCATACATGATCTGTGAAAAGAACAGACATGCAATGACTCTATCTGTGGTTAATGAAATGAACACACGCAAATGACACTGGTGGATCCATATGTGGTCTGTGAAAAGAACACACATGCAATGACAATGGTGGATCCATATGTGGTCTGTGAAAAGAACACACATGCAATGGTGGTGGTTCCATATGTGGTTTGTGAAAAGAACAGACATGCAATGAATCTAGCTGTGGTATGTGAAAAGAACACACATGCAATGACACTAGTGGATCCATATGTGGTGTGTGAAAAGAACACACATGCAATGACACTAGTGGATCCATATGTGGTCTCTGAAAAGAACACACATGCAATGACACTGGTGGATCCATATGTGGTTTGTGAAAAGAACACACATGCAATGACAATGGTGGTTCCATATGTGGTCTATGAAAAGAACACACATGCAATGACTCTAGTTGTGGTTAAGGAAAAGAACATACCTAAATGACACTGGTTGATCCATATGTGGTCTGCAAAAAGAACACACATGAAATGACACTGGTGGATCCATATGTGGTCTGTGAAAAGAACACACATGCAATGACACTGGTGGATCCATATGTGGTCTGTGAAAAGAACACACATGCAATGACACTCGTGGATCCATATGTGGCTTGTGAAAATAACACACATGCAGTGACTCTAGCTGTGGTCTATGAAAAGAACACACATGCAGTGACTCTAGCTGTGGTCTATGAAAAGAACACACATGCAGTGACTCTAGCTGTGGTCTGTGAAAAGAACAGACATGCAATGACTCTAGCTGTGGTCTATTAAAAGAACACACATGCAATGACACTGGTGGATCCATATGTGGTTTGTGAAAAGAACACACATGCAATGACACTAGTGGATCCATATTCATACGTGAAAAGGACACACATGCAATGACAATGGTGGTTCCATATGTGGTCTGTGAAAAGAATAGATATATAATGAAACTGGTGGATCCATATGTGGTTTGTGAAAAGAACACACATTTCAATGACACTGGTGGATCCATACATGGTCTATGAAAAGAACAGACATGCAATGACACTCGTGGATCCATATGTGGTGTGTGAAAAGAACACACATGCAATGACACTAGTGGATCTATGTGTGGTCTGTGAAAAGAACACACATGCAATGACACTGGTGGATCCATATGTGGCTTGTGAAAAGAACACACATGCATTGACACTGGTGGATCCATATGTGGTCTGTGAAAAGAACACACATTTCAATGACACTGGTGGATCCATACATGATCTGTGAAAAGAACACACATGCAATGAAATTTTTGGATCCATATGTGGTCTGTGAAAAGAACAAACATGCAATGACACTGGTGGATCCATATGTGGTCTGTGAAAAGAACACACATGCAATGACAATGGTGGTTCCAAATGTGGTTTGTGAAAAGAACACGCATGCAATGACATTGGTGGATCCATACGTGGTTTGTGAAATGAACACACATGCAATGACTCTAGCTATGGTTAATGAAATGAACACACGTGCAGTGACACTAGTGGATCCATATGTGGTCTATGAAAAGAACACACATGCAATGACAATGGTGGATCCATATGTGGTCAGTGAAAAGAACACACATGCAATGGTGGTGGTTCCATATGTGGTTTGTGAAAAGAACAGACATGCAATGAATCTAGCTGTGATATGTGAAAAGAACAGACATGCAATGACTCTAGCTGTGGTCTATTAAAAGAACACACATGCAATGACACTAGTGGATCCATATGTGGTTTGTGAAAAGAACACACATGCAATGACACTAGTGGATTAATTTGTGTTCTGTGAAAAGAACACACATGCAATGACAATGGTGGTTCCATATGTGGTCTGTGAAAAGAATAGATATGTAATGAAACTGGTGGATCCATATGTGGTTTGTGAAAAGAACACACATTTCAATGACACTGGTGGATCCATACATGGTCTATGAAAAGAACAGACATGCAATGACACTCGTGGATCCATATGTGGTGTGTGAAAAGAACACACATGCAATGACACTAGAGGATCTATGTGTGGTCTGTGAAAAGAACACACATGCAATGACACTGGTGGATCCATATGTGGTTTGTGAAAAGAACACACATGCATTGACACTGGTGGATCCATATGTGGTCTGTGAATAGAACACACATTTCAATGACACTGGTGGATCCATACATGATCTGTGAAAAGAACACACATGCAATGAAATTTTGGATCCATATGTGGTGAAAAGAACAAACATGCAATGACACTGGTGGATCCATATGTGGTCATGAAAAGAACACACATGCAATGACAATGGTGGTTCCATATGTGGTTTGTGAAAAGAACATGCATGCAATGACATTGGTGGATCCATATGTGGTTTGTGAAATGAACACACATGCAATGACTCTAGCTGTGGTTAATGAAATGAACACCGCAAAGGACACTAGTGGATCCATATGTGGTCTGTGAAAAGAACACACATGCAATGACAATGGTGGATCCATATGTGGTCTGTGAAAAGAACACACATGCAATGGTGGTGGTTCCATATGTGGTTTGTGAAAAAACAGACATGCAATGAATCTAGCTGTGGTATGTGAAAAGAACACACATGCAATGACACTAGTGAATCCATATGTGGTCTATGAAAAGAACACACATGCAATGACACTAGTGGATCCATATGTGGTCTATGAAAAGAACACACATGCAATGACACTGGTGGATCCATATGTGGTTTGTGAAAAGAACACACATGCAATGACAATGGTGGTTCCATATGTGGTCTATGAAAAGAACACACATGCAATGACTCTAGTTGTGGTTAAGGAAAAGAACGCACACGAAATGACACTGGTTGATCCATATGTGGTCTCATGAAAAGAACACACATGAAATGACACTGGTGGATCCATATGTGGTCTGTGAAAAGAACACACATGCAATGACACTGGTGGATCCATATGTGGTCTGTGAAAAGAACACACATGCAATGACAGTAGTGGATACATATGTGGCTTGTGAAAAGAACACACATGCAGTGACTCTAGCTGTGGTCTATGAAAAGAACACACATGCAGTGACTCTAGCTCTAGTCTATGAAAAGAACAGACATGCAGTGACTCTAGCTGTGGTCTGTGAAAAGAACAAACATGCAATGACACTGGTGGATCCATATGTGGTCTGTGAAAAGAACACACATGCAATGACAATGGTCGTTCCATATGTGGTTTGTGAAAAGAACAAGCATGCAATGACATTGGTGGATCCATATGTGGTTTGTGAAATGAACACACATGCAATGACTCTAACTGTGGTTAATGAAATGAACACATGTGCAGTGACACTAGTGGATCCATATGTGGTCTATGAAAAGAACACACATGCAATGACAATGGTGGATCCATATGTGGTATGTGAAAAGAACACACAAGCAATGACAATGGTGGTTCCATATGTGGTCTGTGAAAAGAATAGACATGTAATGAAACTGGTGGATCCATATGTGGTTTGTGAAAAGAACATCCATTTCAATGACACTAGTGGATCCATACATGGTCTATGAAAAGAACAGACATGCAATGACACTGGTGGATCCATATGTGGTGTGTGAAAAGAACACACATGCAATGACACTAGTGGATCTATGTGTGGTCTGTGAAAAGAACACACATTCAATGACACTGGTGGATCCATATGTGGTTTGTGAAAAGAACACACATGCATTGACACTGGTGGATCCATATGTGGTCTGTGAAGAACACACATTTCAATGACACTGGTGGATCCATACATGATCTGTGAAAAGAACACACATGCAATGAAATTTTTGGATCCATATGTGGTATGTGAAAAGAACAAACATGCAATGACACTGGTGGATCCATATGTGGTCTGTCAAAAGAACACACATGCAATGACAATGGTGGATCCACATGTGGTTTGTGAAAAGAACACACATGCAATGACAATGTTGGTTCCATTTGTGGTCAGTGAAAAGAACACACATGCAATGTAATTGGTGGATCCATATGTGGTTTGTGAAATGAACACACATGCAATGACTAGCTGTGGTTAATGAAATGAACACACATGCAGTGACACTAGTGGATCCATATGTGGTCTTTGAAAAGAACACACATGCAATGACAATGGTGGATCCATATGTGGTCTGTGAAAAGAACACACATGCAATGGTGGTGGTTCCATATGTGGTTTGTGAAAAGAACAGACATGCAATAAATCTAGCTGTGGTACGTGAAAAGAACACACATGCAATGACACTAGTGGATCCATATGTGGTCTGTGAAAAGAACACACATGCAATGACACTAGTGGATCCATTTGTGGTCTGTGAAAAGAACACACATGCAATGACACTGGTGGATCCATATGTCGTTTGTAAAAAGAACACACATGCAATGACAATGGTGGTTCCATTTGTGGTCTATAAAAAGAACACACATGCAATGACTCTTGTTGTGGTTAAGGAAAAGAACACACATGAAATGACACTAGTTGATCCATATGTGGTCTGTGAAAAGAACACACATGAAATGACACTGGTGGATCCATATGTGGTATGTGAAAAGAACACACATGCAATGACACTGGTGGATCCATATGTGGTCTGTGGAAAGAACACACATGCACTGACACTTGTGGATCCATATATGGTCTGTGAAAAGAACACACATGCAATGACACTGGTGGATCCATATGTGGTCTGTGAAAAGAACACACATGCAATGACAATGGTGGTTCCATATGAGGTCTGTGAAAAGAACACACATGCAATGACAATGGTGGATCCTTATGTGGTTTGTGAAAAGAACACACATGCAATGACACTGGTGGATCCATATGTGGTCTGTGAAAAGAACACACATGAAATGACACTGGTGGATCCATATGTGGTCTGTGGAAATAACACACATGCAATGACACTGGTGGATCCTAATGTGGTGTGTGAAAAGAACACACATGCAATGACACTGGTGGATCCATATGTGGTCTGTGAAAAGAACACACATGCAATGAAAATGGTAGATCCATATGTGGTCTGTGAAAAGAACACACATGCCGTAACAATGGTGGTTCCATATGTGGTTTGTGAAAAGAATAGACACGCAATGACTCTAGTTGTGGTCTGTGAAAAGAACACACATGCAATGGCACTAGTGGATCCATATGTGGTTTGTGAAAAGATAACACATGCAATGACACTGGTGGATCCATATGTGGTTTGTGAAAAGAACACACATGCAATGATTCTAGTTGTGGTTAATGAAAAGAACACACATGCAATGACCCTGGTGGATCCATATGTGGCTTGTGAAAAGAACACACATGCAGTGACTCTAGCTGTGGACTATGAAAAGAACACACATGCAGTGACTCTAGCTGTGGTCTGTGAAAAGACAAGACATGAAATGTCTCTAGCTGTGGTCTATTAAAAGAACACACATGCAATGACACTGGTGGATCCATATGTGGTTTGTGAAAAGAACACACATGCAATGACACTAGTGGATCCATATGTGTTCTGTGAAAAGAACACACATGCAATGACAATGGTGGTTCCATATGTGGTCTGTGAAAATAATAGACATGTAATGAAACTGGTGGATCCATATGTGGTTTGTGAAAAGAACACACATTTCAATGACAATGGTGGATCCATACATGGCCTATGAAAAGAACAGACATGCAATGACACTGGTGGATCCATATGTGGTGTGTGAAAAGAACACACATGCAATGACACTAGTGGATCTATGTGTGGTCTGTGAAAAGAACACACATGCAATGACACTGGTGGATCCATATGTGGTTTGTGAAAAGGACACACATGCATTGACACTGGTGGATCCATATGTGGTCTGTGAAAAGAAAACACATTTCAATGACACTGGTGGATCCATACATGATCTGTGAAAAGAACAGACATGCAATGACTCTAGCTGTGGTTAATGAAATGAACACACGTGCAGTGACACTAGTGGATCCATATGTGGTCTGTGAAAAGAACACACATGCAATGACAATGGTGGATCCATATGTGGTCTGTGAAAAGAACACACATGCAATGGTGGTGGTTCCATATGTGGTTTGTGAAAAGAACAGACATGCAATGAATCTAGCTGTGGTATGTGAAAAGAACACACATGCAATGACACTAGTGGATCCATATGTGGTGTGTGAAAAGAACACACATGCAATGACACTAGTGGATCCATATGTGGTCTCTGAAAAGAACACACATGCAATGACACTGGTGGATCCATATGTGGTTTGTGAAAAGAACACACATGCAATGACAATGGTGGTTCCATATGTGGTCTATGAAAAGAACACACATGCAATGACTCTAGTTGTGGTTAAGGAAAAGAACGCACACGAAATGACACTGGTTGATCCATATGTGGTCTGCAAAAAGAACACACATGAAATGACACTGGTGGATCCATATGTGGTCTGTGAAAAGAACACACATGCAATGACACTGGTGGATCCATATGTGGTCTGTGAAAAGAACACACATGCAATGACACTCGTGGATCCATATGTGGATTGTGAAAATAACACACATGCAAAGGACTCTAGCTGTGGTCTATGAAAAGAACAGACATGCAGTGACTCTAGCTGTGGTCTATGAAAAGAACACACATGCAGTGACTCTAGCTGTGGTCTGTGAAAAGAACAGACATGCAATGACTCTAGCTTTGGTCTATTAAAAGAACACACATGCAATGACACTGGTGGATCCATATGTGGTTTGTGAAAAGAACACACATGCAATGACACTAGTGGATCCATATCTGTTCTGTGAAAAGGACACACATGCAATGACAATGGTGGTTCCATATGTGGTCTGTGAAAAGAATAGATATGTAATGAAACTGGTGGATCCATATGTGGTTTGTGAAAAGAACACACATTTCAATGACACTGGTGGATCCATACATGGTCTATGAAAAGAACAGACATGCAATGACACTCGTGGATCCATATGTGGTGTGTGACAAGAACACACATGCAATGACACTAGTGGATCTATGTGTGGTCTGTGAAAAGAACACACATGCAATGACACTGGTGGATCCATATGTGGTTTGTGAAAAGAACACACATGCATTGACACTGATGGATCCATATGTGGTCTGTGAAAAGAACACACATTTCAATGACACTGGTGGATCCATACATGATCTGTGAAAAGAACACACATGCAATGAAATTTTTGGATCCATATGTGGTATGTGAAAAGAACAAACATGCAATGACACTTGTGGATCCATATGTGGTCTGTGAAAAGAACACACATGCAATGACAATGGTGGTTCCATATGTGGTTTTTGAAAAGAACACGCATGCAATGACATTGGTGGATCCATATGTGGTTTGTGAAATGAACACACATGCAATAACTCTAGCTGTGGTTAATGAAATGAACACACGTGCAGTGACACTAGTGGATCCATATTTGGTCTATGAAAAGAACACACATGCAATGACAATGGTGGATCCATATGTGGTCTGTGAAAATAACACACATGCAATGGTGGTGGTTCCATATGTGGTTTGTGAAAAGAACAGACATGCAATGAATCTAGCTGTGGACTATGAAAAGAACACACATGCAGTGACTCTAGCTGTGGTCTGTGAAAAGAACAGACATGCAATGACTCTAGCTGTGGTCTATTAAAAGAACACACATGCAATGACACTGGTGGATCCATATGTGGTTTGTGAAAAGAACACACATGCAATGACACTAGTGGATCCATATGTGTTCTGTGAAAAGAACACACATGCAATGACAATGGTGGTTCCATATGTGGTCTGTGAAAATAATAGACATGTAATGAAACTAGTGGATCCATATGTGGTTTGTGAAAAGAACACACATTTCAATGACAATGGTGGATCCATACATGGCCTATGAAAAGAACAGACATGCAATGACACTGGTGGATCCATATGTGGTGTGTGAAAAGAACACACATGCAATGACACTAGTGGATCTATGTGTGGTCTGTGAAAAGAACACACATGCAATGACACTGGTGGATCCATATGTGGTTTGTGAAAAGGACACACATGCATTGACACTGGTGGATCCATATGTGGTCTGAAAAGAAAACACATTTCAATGACATGGTGGATCCATACATGATCTGTGAAAAGAACAGGACATGCAATGACTCTAGTTGTGGTTAATGAAATGAACACACGTGCAGTGACACTAGTGGATCCATATGTGGTCTGAAAAGAACACACATGCAATGACAATGGTGGATCCATATGTGGTCTGTGAAAAGAACACACATCCAATGGTGGTGGTTCCATATGTGGTTTGTGAAAAGAATGTACATGCAATGAATCTAGCTGTGGTATGTGAAAAGAACACACATGCAATGACACTAGTGGATCCATATGTGGTGTGTGAAAAGAACACACATGCAATGACACTAGTGGATCCATATGTGGTCTCTGAAAAGAACACACATGCAATGACACTGGTGGATCCATATGTGGTTTGTGAAAAGAACACACATGCAATGACAATGGTGGTTCCATATGTGGTCTATGAAAAGAACACACATGCAATGACTCTAGTTGTGGTTAAGGAAAAGAACGCACACGAAATGACACTGGTTGATCCATATGTGGTCTGCGAAAAGAACACACATGAAATGACACTGGTGGATCCATATGTGGTCTGAAAAGAACACACATGCAATGACACTGGTGGATCCATATGTGGTCTGTGAAAAGAACACACATGCAATGACACTCGTGGATCCATATGTGGCTTGTGAAAATAACACACATGCAGTGACTCTAGCTGTGGTCTATGAAAAGAACACATGCAGTGACTCTAGCTGTGGTCTATGAAAAGAACACACATGCAGTGACTCTAGCTGTGGTCTGTGAAAAGAACAGACATGCAATGACTCTAGCTGTGGTCTATTAAAAGAACACACATGCAATGACACTGGTGGATCCATATGTGGTTTGTGAAAAGAACACACATGCAATGACACTAGTGGATCCATATACTGCGTGAAAAGGACACACATGCAATGACAATGGTGGTTCCATATGTGGTCTGTGAAAAGAATAGATATGTAATGAAACTGGTGGATCCATATGTGGTTTGTGAAAAGAACACACATTTCAATGACACTGGTGGATCCATACATGGTCTATGAAAAGAACAGACATGCAATGACACTCGTGGATCCATATGTGGTGTGTGACAAGAACACACATGCAATGACACTAGTGGTTCAATATGTGGTGTGTGAAAAGAACACGCATGCAATGACACTGTTGGATCCATATGTGGTTTGTGAAAAGAACACACATGCATTGACACTGATGGATCCATATGTGGTCTGTGAAAAGAACACACATTTCAATGACACTGGTGGATCCATACATGATCTGTGAAAAGAACACACATGCAATGAAATTTTTGGATCCATATGTGGTATGTGAAAAGAACAAACATGCAATGACACTTGTGGATCCATATGTGGTCTGTGAAAAGAACACACATGCAATGACAATGGTGGTTCCATATGTGGTTTGTGAAAAGAACACGCATGCAATGACATTGGTGGATCCATATGTGGTTTGTGAAATGAACACACATGCAATAACTCTAGCTGTGGTTAATGAAATGAACACATGTGCAGTGACACTAGTGGATCCATATTTGGTCTATGAAAAGAACACACATGCAATGACAATGGTGGATCCATATGTGGTCTGTGAAAATAACACACATGGAATGGTGGTGGTTCCATATGTGGTTTGTGAAAAGAACAGACATGCAATGAATCTAGCTGTGGTATGTGAAAATAACACACATGCAATGACACTAGTGAATCCACATGTGGTCTATGAAAAGAACACACATGCAATGACACTAGTGGATCCATATGTGGTCTATGAAAAGAACACACATGCAATGACACTGGTGGATCCATGTGTGGTTTGTGAAAAGAACACACATGCAATGACAATAGTGGTTCCATATGTGGTCTGTGAAAAGAATAGACATGTAATGAAACTGGTGGATCCATATGTGGTTTGTGAAAAGAACATCCATTTCAATGACACTAGTGTATCCATACATGGTCTATGAAAAGAACAGACATGCAATGACACTGGTGGATCCATATGTGGTGTGTGAAAAGAACACACATGCAATGACACTAGTGGATCTATGTGTGGTCTATGAAAAGAACACACATGCAATGACACTGGTGGATCCATATGTGGTTTGTGAAAAGAACACACATGCATTGACACTGGTGAATCCATATTCGGTCTGTGAAAAGAACACACATTTCAATGACACTGGTGGATCCATACATGATCTGTGAAAACAACACACATGCAATGAAATTTTTGGATCCATATGTGGTCTGTGAAAAGAACACACATGAAATGACAATGGTGGTTCCATATGTGGTTTGTGAAAAGAACACGCATGCAATGACATTGGTGGATCCATATGTGGTTTGTGAAATGAACACACATGCAATGACTCTAGCTATGGTTAATGAAATGAACACACGTGCAGTGACACTAGTGGATCCATATGTGGTCTATGAAAAGAACACACATGCAATGACAATGGTGGATCCATATGTGGTCTGTGAAAAGAACACACATGCAATGGTGGTGGTTCCATATGTGGTTTGTGAAAAGAACAGACATGCAATGAATCTAGTTGTGGTATGTGAAAAGAACACAATGCAATGACACTAGGTTAATCCATATGTGGTCTATGAAAAGAACACACATGCAATGACACTAGTGGATCCATATGTGGTCTATGAAAAGAACACACATGCAATGACACTGGTGGATCCATATGTGGTTTGTGAAAAGAACACACATGCAATGACAATGGTGGTTCCATATGTGGTCTATGAAAAGAACACACATGCAATGACTCTAGTTGTGGTTAAGGAAAAGAACGCACACGAAATGACACTGGTTGATCCATATGTGGTCTGCGAAAAGAACACACATGAAATGACACTGGTGGATCCATATGTGGTCTGTGAAAAGAACACACATGCAATGACACTGGTGGATCCATATGTGGTCTGTGAAAAGAACACACATGCAATGACACTAGTGGATCCATATGTGGCTTGTGAAAAGAACACACATGCAGTGACTCTAGCTGTGGTCTATGAAAAGAACACACATGCAGTGACTCTAGCTCTGGTCTATGAAAAGAACAAACATGCAATGACACTGGTGGATCCATATGTGGTCTGTGAAAAGAACACACATGCAATGACAATGGTGGTTCCATATGTGGTTTGTGAAAAGAACACGCATGCAATGACATTGGTGGATCCATATGTGGTTTGTGAAATGAACACACATGCAATGACTCTAGCTGTGGTTAATGAAATGAACACACGTGCAGTGACACTAGTGGATCCATATGTGGTCTGTGAAAAGAACACACATGCAATGACAATGGTGGATCCATATGTGGTATGTGAAAAGAACACACATGCAATGACAATGGTGGTTCCATATGTGGTCTGTGAAAAGAATAGACATGTAATGAAACTGGTGGATCCATATGTGGTTTGTGAAAAGAACATCCATTTCAATGACACTAGTGGATCCATACATGGTCTATGAAAAGAACAGACATGCAATGACACTGGTGGATCCATATGTGGTGTGTGAAAAGAACACACATGCAATGACACTAGTGGATATATGTGTGGTCTGTGAAAAGAACACACATGCAATGACACTGGTGGATCCATATGTGGTTTGTGAAAAGAACACACATGCATTGACACTGGTGGATCCATATTCGGTCTGTGAAAAGAACACACATTTCAATGACACTGGTGGATCCATACATGATCTGTGAAAAGAACACACATGCAATGAAATTTTTGGATCCATATGTGGTCTGTGAAAAGAACACACATGCAATGACAATGGTGGATCCATATGTGGTCTATGAAAAGAACACACATGCAATGGTGGTGGTTCCATATGTGGTTTGTGAAAAGAACAGACATGCAATGAATCTAGCTGTGGTATGTGAAAAGAACACACATGCAATGACACTAGTGGATCCATATGTGGTCTATGAAAAGAACACACATGCAATGACACTAGTGGATCCATATGTGGTCTATGAAAAGAACACACATGCAATGACACTGGTGGATCCATATGTGGTTTGTGAAAAGAACACACATGCAATGACAATGGTGGTTCCATATGTGGTCTATGAAAAGAACACACATGCAATGACTCTAGTTGTGGTTAAGGAAAAGAACGCACACGAAATGACACTGGTTGATCCATATGTGGTCTGCGAAAAGAACACACATGAAATGACACTGGTGGTTCCATATGTGGTCTGTAAAAAAACACACATGCAATGACACCGGTGGATCCATATGTGGTCTGTGAAAAGAACACACATGCAATGACACTAGTCGATCCATATGTGGCTTGTGAAAAGAACACACATGCAGTGACTCTAGCTGTGGTCTATGAAAAGAACACACATGCAGTGACTCTAGCTGTGGTCTATGAAAAGAACACACATGCAGTGACTCTAGCTGTGGTCTGTGAAAAGAACAGACATGCAATGACTCTAGCTGTGGTCTATTAAAAGAACACACATGCAATGACACTTGTGGATCCATATGTGATTTGTGAAAAGAACACACATGCAATGACACTAGTGGATCCATATGTGTTCTGTGAAAAGAACACACATGCAATGACAATGGTGGTTCCATATGTGGTCTGTGAAAAGAATAGACATGTAATGAAACTGGTGGATCCATATGTGGTTTGTGAAAACAACACACATTTCAATGACACAGGTGGATCCATACAGGGTCTATGAAAAGAACAGACATGCAATGACACTCGTGGATCCATATGTGGTGTGTGAAAAGAACACACATGCAATGACACTAGTGGATCTATGTGTGGTCTGTGAAAAGAACACACATGCAATGACACTGGTGGATCCATATGTGGTTTGTGAAAAGAACACACATGCATTGACACTGGTGGATCCATATGTGGTCTGTGAAAAGAACACACATTTCAATGACACTAGTGGATCCATACATGATCTGTGAAAAGAACACACATGCAATGAAATTTTTGGATCCATATGTGGTCTATGAAAAGAACAAACATGCAATGACACTGGTGGATCCATATGTGGTCTGTGAAAAGAACACACATGCAATGACAATGGTGGTTCCATATGTGGTTTGTGAAAAGAACACGCATGCAATGACATTGGTGGATCCATATGTGGTTTGTGAAATGAACACACATGCAATGACTCTAGCTGTGGTTAATGAAATGAACACACGTGCAGTGACACTAGTGGATCCATATGTGGTCTGTGAAAAGAACACACATGCAATGACAATGGTGGATCCATATGTGGTCTGTGAAAAGAACACACATGCAATGGTGGTGGTTCCATTTGTGGTTTGTGAAAAGAACAGACATGTAATGAATCTAGCTGTGGTATGTGAAAAGAACACACATGCAATGACACTAGTGGATCCATATGTGGTTTGTGAAAAGAACACACATGCAATGACACTAGTGGATCCATATGTGGTCTCTGAAAAGAACACACATGCAATGACACTGGTGGATCCATATGTGGTTTGTGAAAAGAACACACATGCAATGACAATGGTGGTTCCATATGTGGTCTATGAAAAGAACACACATCCAATGACTCTAGTTGTGGTTAAGGAAAAGAACACACACGAAATGACACTGGTTGATCCATACATGGTCTATGAAAAGAACACACATGCAATGAAAATGGTAGATCCATATGTGGTCTGTGAAAAGAACACACATGCCGTAACAATGGTGGTTCCATATGTGGTTTGTGAAAAGAATAGACACGCAATGACTCTAGCTGTGGTCTGTGAAAAGAACACACATGCAATGACACTTGTGGATCCATATGTGGTCTGTGAAAAGAACACACATGCAATGACACTAGTGGATCCATATGTGGCTTGTGAAAATAACACACATGCAGTGACTCTAGCTGTGGTCTATGAAAAGAACACACATGAAGTGACTCTAGCTGTGGTCTATGAAAAGAACACACATGTAGTGACTCTAGCTGTGGTCTGTAAAAAGAACAGACATGCAATGACTCTAGCTGTGGTCTACTAAAAGAACACACATGCAATGACACTGGTGGATCCATATGTGGTTTGTGAAAAGAACACACATGCAATGACAATGGTGGTTCCATATGTGGTCTGTGAAAAGAATAGATATGTGATGAAACTGGTGGATCCATATGTGGTTTGTGAAAAGAACACACATTTCAATGACACTGGTGGATCCATACATGGTTTATGAAAAGAACAGACATGCAATGACACTAGTGGATCCATATGTGGTGTGTGAAAAGAACACACATGCAATGACACTAGTGGATCTATGTGTGGTCTGTGAAAAGAACACACATGCAATGACAATGGTGGATCCATATGTGGTTTGTGAAAATAACGAACATGCATTGACACTTGTGGATCCATATGGGATCTGTGAAAAGAACACACATTTCAATGTACTGGTGGATCCATACATGATCTGTGAAAAGAACACACATGCAATGAAATTTTTGGATCCATATGTGGTCTGTGAAAAGAACAAACATGCAATGACACTGGTGGATCCATATGTGGTCTGTGAAAAGAACACACATGCAATGACAATGGTGGTTCCATATGTGGTTTGTGAAAAGAACACGCATGCAATGACATTGGTGGATCCATATGTGGTTTGTGAAATGAACACACATGCAATGACTATAGCTGTGGTTAATGAAATGAACACACGTGCAGTGACACTAGTGGATCCATATGTGGTATGTGAAAAGAACACACATGCAATGACAATGGTGGATCCATATGTGGTCTCTGAAAAGAACACACATGCAATGACAATGGTGGTTCCATATGTGGTCTGTGAAAAGAATAGACATGTAATGAAACTTGTGGATCCATATGTGGTTTGTGAAAAGAACATCCATTTCAATGACACTAGTGGATCCATACATGGTCTATGAAAAGAACAGACATGCAATGACACTGGTGGATCCATATGTGGTGTGTGAAAAGAACACACATGCAATGACACTAGTGGATCTAGGTGTGGTCTGTGAAAAGAATACGCATGCAATGACACTGGTGGATCCATATGTGGTTTCTGAAAAGAACACACATGCATTGACACTGGTGCATCCATATGTGGTCTGTGAAAAGAACACACATTTCAATGACACTGGTGGATCCATACATGATCTATGAAAAGAACACACATGCAATGAAATTTTTGGATCCATATGTGGTCTGTGAAAAGAACAAACATGCAATGACACTGGTGGATCCATATGTGGTCTGTGAAAGGAACACACATGCAATGACAATGGTGGTTCCATATGTGGTTTGTGAAAAGAACACGCATGCAATGACATTGGTGGATCCATATATGGTTTGTGAAATGAACACGCATGCAATGACTCTAGCTGTGGTTAATGAAATGAACACACGTGTAGTGACACTAGTGGATCCATATGTGGTCTGTGAAAAGAACACACATGCAATGACAATGGTGGATCCATATGTGGTCTGTGAAAATAACACACATGCAATGGTGGTGGTTCCATATGTGGTTTGTGAAAAGAACAAACATGCAATGAATCTAGCTATGGTATGTGAAAAGAACACACATGCAATGACACTAGTGGATCCATATGTGTTCTGTGAAAAGAACAGACATGCAATGACACTAGTGGATCCATATGTGTTGTGTGAAAAGAACACACATGCAATGACACTAGTGGATCTATGTGTGGTCTGTGAAAAGAACACACATGCAATGACAATGGTGGATCCATATGTGGTTTGTCAAAATAACACACATGCATTGACACTTGTGGATCCATATGTGGTCTGTGAAAAGAACACACATTTCAATGACACTGGTGGATCCATACATGATCTGTGAAGAGAACACACATGCAATGAAATTTTTGGATCCATATGTGGTCTGTGAAAAGAACAAACATGCAATGACACTGGTGGATCCATATGTGGTCTGTGAAAAGAACACACATGCAATGACAATGGTGGTTCCATATGTGGTTTGTGAAAAGAACACGCATGCAATGACATTGGTGGATCCATATGTGGTTTGTGAAATGAACACACATGCAATGACTCTAGTTGTGGTTAATGAAATGAACACACGTGCAGTGACACTAGTGGATCCATATGTGGTCCGTGAAAAGAACACACATGCAATGACAATGGTGGATCCATATGTGGTCTGTGAAAAGAACACACATGCAATGACAATGGTGGTTCCATATGTGGTCTGTGAAAAGAATAGACATGTAATGAAACTGGTGGATCCATTTCAATGACACTAGTGGATCCATACATGGTCTATGAAAAGAACAGACATGCAATGACACTGGTGGATACATATGTGGTGTCTGAAAATAACACACATGCAATGACACTAGTGGATCTATGTGTGGTCTGTGAAAAGAACACACATGCAATGACACTGGTGGATCCATATGTGGTTTGTGAAAAGAACACACATGCATTGACACTGGTGGATCCATATGTGGTCTGTCAAAAGAACACACATTTCAATGACACTGGTGGATCCATACATGATCTGTGAAAAGAACACACATGCAATGAAATTTTTGGATCCATATGTGGTCTGTGAAAAGAACAAACATGCAATGACACTGGTGGATCTATATGTGGTCTGTGAAAAGAACAAACATGCAGTGACACTAGTGGATCCATATGTGGTCTGTGAAAAGAACACACATGCAATGACAGTGGTGGATCCATATGTGGTCTGTGAAAAGAACACACATGCAATGGTGGTGGTTCCATATGTGGTTTGTGAAAAGAACAAACATGCAATGAATCTAGCTGTGGTATGTGAAAAGAACACACATGCAATGACACTAGTGGATCCATATGTGGTCTATGAAAAGAACACACATGCAATGACACTAGTGGATCCATATGTGGTCTATGAAAAGAACACACATGCAATGGCACTAGTGGATCCATATGTGGTTTGTGAAAAGAACACACATGCAATGACAATGGTGGTTCCATATGTGGTCTATGAAAAGAACACACATGCAATGACTCTAGTTGTGGTTAAGGAAAAGAACACACACGAAATGACACTGGTTGATCCATATGTGGTCTGCGAAAAGAACACACATGAAATGACACTGGTGGATCCATATGTGGTCTGTGAAAAAACACACATGCAATGACACTGGTGGATCCATATGTGGTCTGTGAAAAGAACACACATGCAAGGACACTAGTGGATCCAAATGTGGCTTGTGAAAAGAACACACATGCAGTGACTCTAGCTGTGGTCTATGAAAAGAACACACATGCAGTGACTCTAGCTGTGGTCTATGAAAAGAACACACATGCAGTGACTCTAGCTGTGGTCCGTGAAAAGAACAGACATGCAATGACTCTAGCTGTGGTCTATTAAAAGACCACACATGCAATGACACTCGTGGATCCATATGTGGTTTGTGAAAAGAACACACATGCAATGACACTAGTGGATCCATATGTGTTCTGTGAAAAGAACACACATGCAATGACAATGGTGGTTCCATATGTGGTCTGTGAAAAGAATAGACATGTAATGAAACTGGTGGATCCATATGTGGTTTGTGAAAAGAACACACATTTCAATGACACTGGTGGATCCATACATGGTCTATGAAAAGAACAGACATGCAATGACACTGGTGGATCCATATGTGGTGTGTGAAAAGAACACACATGCAATGACACTAGTGGATCTATGTGTGGTCTGTGAAAAGAACACACATGCAATGACACTGGTGGATCCATATGTGGTTTGTGAAAAGAACACACATGCATTGACACTGGTGGATCCATATGTGGTCTGTGAAAAGAACACACATTTCAATGACACTGGTGGATCCATACATGATCTGTGAAAAGAACACACATGCAATGAAATTTTTGGATCCATATGTGGTCTGTGAAAAGAACAAACATGCAATGACACTGGTGGATCCATATGTGGTCTGTGAAAAGAACACACATGCAAGGACAATGGTGGTTCCATATGTGGTTTGTGAAAAGAACACGCATGCAATGACATTGGTGGATCCATATGTGGTTTGTGAAATGAACACACATGCAATGACTCTAGCTGTGGTTAATGAAATGAACACACGTGCAGTGACACTAGTGGATCCATATGTGGTCTGTGAAAAGAACACACATGCAATGACAATGGTGGATCCATATGTGGTCTGTGAAAAGAACACACATGCAATGGTGGTGGTTCCATATGTGGTTTGTGAAAAGAACAGACATGCAATGAATCTAGCTGTGGTATGTGAAAAGAACACACATGCAATGACACTAGTGGATCCATATGTGGTCTGTGAAAAGAACACACATGCAATGACACTAGTGGATCCATATGTGGTCTGTGAAAAGAACACACATGCAATGACACTGGTGGGTCCATATGTGGTTTGTGAAAAGAACACACATGCAATGACAATGGTGGTTCCATATGTGGTCTATGAAAAGAACACACATGCAATGACTCTAGTTGTGGTGAAGGAAAAGAACGCACACGAAATGACACTGGTTGATCCATATGTGGTCTGCGAAAAGAACACACATGAAATGACACTGGTGGGTCCATATGTGGTCTGTGAAAAGAACACACATGCAATGACACTAGTGGATCCATATGTGGTCTGTGAAAAGAATGCACAAGCAATGACACTGGTGGATCCATATGTGGTCTGTGAAAAGAACACACATGCAATCACAATGGTGGTTCCATATGAGGTCTATGAAAAGAACGCACATGCAATGACAATGGTGGATCCTTATGTGGTTTGTGAAAAGAACACACATGCAATGACACTGGTGGATCCATATGTGGTCTGTGAAAAGAACACACATGAAATGACACTGGTGGATCCATATGTGTTCTGTGAAAAAAAAACACATGCAATGATATTGGTGGATACATATGTGGTCTGTGAAAAGAACACACATGCAATGACAATGGTGGTTCCGTATGTGGTTTGTGAAAAGAATAGACACGCAATGACTCTAACTGTGGTCTGTGAAAAGAACACACATGCAATGGCACTAGTGGATCCATATGTGGTTTGTGAAAAGAACACACATGCAATGACACTTGTGGAACCATATGTGGTCTGTGAAAAGAACATACATGCAACGAGACTGTTGGATCCATATGTGGTCTGTGAAAAGAACGCACATGCAATCACAATGGTGGTTACATATGTGGTATTTGAATACAACAGACATGCAATGACACTGGTAGATCCATATGTGGTTTGTGAAAAGAACACACATGCAATGACACTGGTGGATCCATATATGGTCTTTGAAAAGAACACACATGCAATGAACTCTGGTGGATCCATATATCGTATGTGAAAAGAACGCACATGCAATGACACTAGTGGATCTATGTGTGGTCTGTGAAAAGAACACACATGCAATGAAAATGGTGGATCCATATGTGGTTTGTGAAAAGAACAGACATGCAATGATTCTAGCTGTTGTTAATGAAAAGAACACACATGCAATGACACTAGTGGATCCATATGTGGTTTGTGAAAAGAACACACATGCAATGAATCTAGATGTGGTTAATGAAAACACTAGTGGATCCATATGTGGTCTGTGAAAAGAACACACACGCAATGACAATGGTGGTTCCATATGTGGTTTGTGAAAAGAACAGACATGCAATGACTCTAGATGTGGTCTGTGAAAAGAACACACATGCAATGGAACTAGTGGAATCATATGTGGTTTGTGAAAAGAACACACATGCAATGACACTAGTGGAACAATATGTGGTCTGTGAAAAGAACACACATGCAATGACAATGGTGGTTCCATATGTCGTCTGTGAAAAGAATAGACATGCAATGACACTGGTGGATCCATATGTGGTTTATGAAAAGAACACACATTTCAATGACACTGGTGGAACCATACATGGTCTATGAAAAGAACACACATGCAATGAACTCTAGTGGATCCATATGTCTTATGTGAAAAGAACACACATGCAATGACACTAGTGGATCCATATGTGGTCTGCGAAAAGAACACACATGAAATGACACTGGTGGATCCATATGTGGTCTATGAAAAGAACACACATGCAATGACACTAGTGGATCCAGTGGATCCATATGTGGCTTGTGAAAAGAACACACATGCAGTGACTCTAGCTGTGGTCTATGAAAAGAACACACATGCAGTGACTCTAGCTATGGTCTATGAAAAGAACACACATGCAGTGACTCTAGCTGTGGTCTGTGAAAAGAATAGACATGCAATGACTCTAGCTGTGGTCTATTAAAAGAACACACATGCAATGACACTGGTGGATCCATATGTGGTTTGTGAAAAGAACACACATGCAATGACACTAGTGGATCCATATGTGTTCTGTGAAAAGAACACACATGCAATGACAATGGTGGTTCCATATGTGGTCTGTGAAAAGAATAGACATGTAATGAAACTGGTGGATCCATATGTGGTTTGTGAAAAGAACACACATTTCAATGACACTGGTGGATCCATACATGGTCTATGAAAAGAACAGACATGCAATGACACTGGTGGATCCATATGTGGTGTGTGAAAAGAACACACATGCAATGACACTAGTGGATCTATGTGTGGTCTGTGAAAAGAACACACATATAATGACACTGGTGGAACCATATGTGGTTTGTGAAAAGAACACACATGCATTGACACTGGTGGATCCATATGTGGTCTGTGAAAAGAACACACATTTCAATGACACTGGTGGATCCATACATGATCTGTGAAAAGAACACACATGCAATGAAATTTTTGGATCCATATGTGGTCTGTGAAAAGAACAAACATGCAATGACACTGGTGGATCCATATGTGGTCTGTGAAAAGAACACACATGTAATGGCAATGGTGGTTCCATATGTGGTTTGTGAAAAGAACACGCATGCAATGACATTGGTGGATCCATATGTGGTTTGTGAAATGAACACACATGCAATGACTCTAGCTGTGGTTAATGAAATGAACACATGTGCAGTGACACTAGTGGATCCATATGTGGTCTGTGAAAAGAACACACATGCAATGACAATGGTGGATCCATATGTGGTCTGTGAAAAGAACACACATGCAATTGTGGTGGTTCCAAATGTGGTTTGTGAAAAGAACAGACATGCAATGAATCTAGATGTGGTATGTGAAAAGAACACACATGCAATGACACTAGTGGATCCATATGTGGTCTGTGAAAAGAACACACATGCAATGACACTAGTGGATCCATATGTGGTCTGTGAAAAGAACACACATGCAATGACACTGGTGGGTCCATATGTGGTTTGTGAAAAGAACACACATGCAATGACAATGGTGGTTCCATATGTGGTCTTTGAAAAGAACACACATGCAATGACAATGGTGGATCCATATGTGGTCTGTGAAAAGAACACACATGCAATGGTGGTGGTTCCTTATGTGGTTTGTGAAAAGAACAGACATGCAATGAATCTAGATGTGGTACGTGAAAAGAACACACATGCAATGACACTAGTGGATCCATATGTGGTCTGTGAAAAGAACACACATGCAATGACACTAGTGGATCCATTTGTGGTATGTGAAAAGAACACACATGCAATGATACTGGTGGATCCATATGTGGTTTGTAAAAAGAACACACATGCAATGACAATGGTGGTTCCATATGTGGTCTATAAAAAGAACACACATGCAATGACTCTAGTTGTGGTTAAGGAAAAGAACGCACACGAAATGACACTGGTTGATCCATATGTGGTCTGTGAAAAGAACACACATGAAATGACACTTGTGGATCAATATGTGGTCTGTGAAAAGAACGCACAAGCAATGACATTGGTGGATCCATATGTGGTCTGTGAAAAGAACACACATGCAATCACAATGGTGGTTCCATATGAGGTCTGCGAAAAGAACGCACATGCAATGACAATGGTGGATCCTTATGTGGTTTGTGAAAAGAACACACATGTAATGACACTGGTGGATCCATATGTGGTCTGTGAAAAGAACACACATGAAATGACACTGGTGGATCCATATGTGTTCTGTGAAAATAACACACATGCAATGATATTGGTGGATCCATATGTGGTCTGTGAAAAGAACACAGATGCAATGACAATGGTGGTTCCGTATGTGGTTTGTGAAAAGTATAGACACGCAATGACTCTAACTGTGGTCTGTGAAAAGAACACACATGCAATGGCACTAGTGGATCCATATGTGGTTTGTGAAAAGAACACACATGCAATGACACTTGTGGAACCATATGTGGTTTGTGAAAAGAACATACATGCAACGAGACTGTTGGATCCATATGTGGTCTGTGAAAAGAACGCACATGCAATCACAATGGTGGTTACATATGTGGTATTTGAAAACAAAATACATGCAATGACACTGGTAGATCCATATGTGGTTTGTGAAAAGAACACACATGCAATGACACTGGTGGATCCATATACGGTCTTTGAAAAGAACACACATGCAATGAACTCTAGTGGTTCCATATGTCGTATGTGAAAAGAACGCACATGCAATGACACTAGTGGATCTATGTGTGGTCTGTGAAAAAAACACACATGCAATGAAAATGGTGGATCCATATGTGGTTTGTGAAAAGAACACACATGCAATGATTCTAGCTGTTGTTAATGAAAAGAACACACATGCAATGACACTAGTGGATCCATATGTGGTTTGTGAAAAGAACACACATGCAATGACTCTAGATGTGGTTAATGAAAACACTAGTGGATCCATATGTGGTCTGTGAAAAGAACACACACGCAATGACAATGGTGGTTCCATATGTGGTTTGTGAAAAGAACAGACATGCAATGACTCTAGATGTGGTCTGTGAAAAGAACACACATGCAATGGAACTAGTGGATCCATATGTGGTTTGTGAAAAGAACACACATGCAATGACACTAGTGGAACAATATGTGGTCTGTGAAAAGAACACACATGCAATGACAATGGTGGTTGCATATGTCGTCAGTGAAAAGAATAGACATGCAATGACACTGGTGGATCCATATGTGGTTTATGAAAAGAACACACATTTCAATGACACTAGTGGAACCATACATGGTCTATGAAAAGAACACACATGCAATGAACTCTAGTGGATCCATATGTCTTATGTGAAAAGAACACACATGCAATGACGCTAGTGGATCCATATGTGGTCTGTGAAAAGAACACACATGCAATGACACTAGTGGATCCATATGTGGTCTGTGAAAAGAACACACATTCAATGACACTGGTGGATCCATATGTGGTTTGTGAAAAGAAGACACATGAAATGACAATGGTGGTTCCATATGTGGTCTGTGAAAAGAACACACATGCAATGACACTAGTGGATCCCTATGTGGTTTGTGAAAAGAACACACATGTAATGACTCTAGCCGTGGTTAATGAAATGAACACACATGCAAGGACACTAGTGGATCCATATGTGGTCTGTGAAAAGAACACACATGCAATGACAATGGTGGATCCATATGTGGTCTATGAAAAGAACACACAAGCAATGTTGGTGGTTCCATATGTGGTTTGTGAAAAGAACATACATGCAATGAATTTAGCTGTGGTCTGTGAAGAGAACACGAATGCAATGACACTAGTGGATCCATATGTGGTCTGTGAAAATAACACACATGCAATGACACTGGTGGACCCATATGTGGTTTGTGAAAAGAAAACACATGTAATGATAATGGTGGTTCCATATGTGGTCTGTGAAAAGAACACACATGCAATGACACTGGTGGGTCCATACGTGGTTTGTGAAAAGAACACACATGCAATGACTCTAGTTGTGGTTAATGAAAAGAACGCACATGAAATAACACTTGTTGATCCATATGTGGTCTGTGAAAATAAGACACATGAAATAGCACTGGTGGATCCATATGTGGTCTGTGAAAATAACACACATGCAATGACACTAGTGGATCCATATGTGGTCTGTTAAAAGAACACACATGCAATGACACTGGTGGATCCATATGTGGTCTGTGAAAAGAATACACATGCAATGACACTGGTGGATCCATATGTTGTCTGTGAAACGAGCACACATGCAATGACAATGGTCGTTCCATATGAGGTCTATGAAAAGAACACACATGCAATGACAATGGTGGATCCTTATGTGGTATGTGAAAAGAACACACATGCAATGACACTGGTGGATCCATATGTGGTCTGTGAAAAGAACACACATGAAATGACACTGGTGGATCCATATGTGGTCTGTGAAAAGAACACACATGCAATGACACTGGTGGATCCATATGTGGTCTGTGAAAAGAACACACATGCAATGCCACTGGTGGATCCATATGTGGTCTCTGAAAAGAACACACATGCAATGACAATGGTGGTTCCATATGAGGTCTGTGAAAAGAATACACATGCAATGACAATGGTGGATCCTCATGTGGTTTGTGAAAAGGACACACTTGCAATGACACTGGTGGATCCATATGTGGTCTGTGAAAAGAACACACATGAAATGACACTGGTGGATCCATATGTGGTTTGTGAAAATAACACACATGCAATGACACTGGTGGATCCATATGTGGTCTGTGAAAAGAACACACATGCAATGACACTGGTGGATCTATATGTGGTCTGTGAAAAGAACACACATGCAATGAAAATGGTGGATCCATATGTGGTCTGTGAAAAGAACACACATGCAATGACAATGGTGGTTCCATATGTGGTTTGTGAAAAGAATAGACACGCAATGACTCTAACTGTGGTCTGTGAAAAGAACACACATGCAATGGCACTAGTGGATCCATGTGTGGTTTGTGAAAAGAACACACATGCAATGACACTAGTGGAACCATATGTGGTCTGTGAAAAGAACATACATGCAACGAGACTAGTGGATCCATATGTGGTCTGTGAAAAGAACACACATGCAATGACAATGGTGGTTACATATGTGGTATGTGAAAAGAACAGACGTGCAATCACACTGGTAGATCCATATGTGGTTTCTGAAAAGAACACACATGCAATGACACAGGTGGATCCATACATGGTCTTTGAAAAGAACACACACGCAATGAACTCTGGTGGATCCATATGTCGTATGTGAAAAGAACACACATGAAATGACACCGGTGGATCTATGTGTGGTCCGTGAAAAGAACACACATGCAATGACAATGGTGGATCCATCTGTGGTTTGTGAAAAGAACACACATGCAATGACACTAGTGGATCCATATGTGGTTTGTGATAACACACATGCAATGACTCTAGATGTGGTTAATGAAAACACTAGTGGATCCATATGTGGTCTATGAAAAGAACACATATGCAATGAAAATGGTGGATCCATATTTGGTTTGTGAAAAGAACACACATGCAATGACAATGGTGGTTCCATATGTGGTTTGTGAAAAGAACAGACATGCAATGACTCTAGTTGTGGTCTGTGAAAAGAACACACATGCAATGGAAGTAGTGGATCCATATGTGGTTTGTGAAAAGAACACACATGCAATGACACTAGTGGAACAATATGTGGTCTGTGAAAAGAACACACATGCAATGACAATGGTGGTTCCATATGTCGTCTGTGAAAAGAACAACCATGCAATGACATTGGTGGATCCATATGTGGTTTGTGAAAAGAACACACATTTCAATGACACTGGTCGAACCATACATGGTCTGTGAAAAGAACACACATGCAATGAACTCTAGTGGATCCATATGTCTTCTGTGAAAATAACACACATGCAATGACACTAGTGGATCCATATGTGGTCTGTGAAAAGAACACACATTCAATGAGACTGGTGGATCCATATGTGGTTTGTGAAAAGAAGACACATGCAATGACAATGGTGGTTGAATATGTGGTCTGTGAAAAGAACACTCATGCAATGACACTGGTGGATCCATATGTGGTTTGTGAAAAGAACACACATGCAATGAATCTAGCTGTGGTTAATGAAATGAACACACATGCAATGGCACTAGTGGATCCATATGTGGTCTGTGAAAAGAACACACATGCAATGACAATGTTGGATCCATATGTGGTCTGTGAAAAGAACACACATGCAATGTTGGTGGTTCCATATGTGGTTTGTGAAAAGAACAGACATGCAATGAATCTAGCTGTGGTCTGTGAAAAGAACACGAATGCAATGACACTAGTGGATCCATATGTGGTCTGTGAAAATAACACACATGAAATGACACTGGTGGATCCATATGTGGTTTGTGAAAAGAACACACATGCAGTGACAATGGTGGTTCCATATGTGTTCTCTGAAAAGAACACACATGCAATGACACTGGTGGATCCATATGTGGTTTGTGAAAAGAACACACATGCAATGACTCTAGTTGTGGTTAATGAAAATAACACACATGAAATATAACTGGTTGATCCATATGTGGTCTGTGAAAAGAACACACATGAAATGACACTGGTGGATCCATATGTGGTCTGTGAAAAGAACACACATGCAATGACACTGGTGGATCCATATGTGGTCTGTGAAAAGAAAACACATGCAATGACACTGGTGGATCCATATGTTGTATGTGAAAAGAACACACATGCAATGACACTGGTGGATCCATATGTGGTCTGTGAAAAGAACACACATGCAATGTCAATGGTGGTTCCATATGAGGTCTGTGAAAAGAACACACATGCAATGACAGTCGTGGATCCTTATGTGGTGTGTGAAAAGAACACACATGCAATGACACTGGTGGATCCATATGTGGTATGTGAAAAGGACACACATGAAATGACACAGGTGGATCCATATGTGGTCTTTGAAAATAACACACATGCAATCACATTGGTGGATCCATATGTGGTCTGTGAAAAGAACACACATGCAATGGCACTGGTGGATCCATATGTGGTCTATGAAAAGACAACACATGCAATGACACTGGTGGATCCATATGCCGTCTATGAAAAGAACACACATGCAATGACAATGGTGGTTCCATATGAGGTATGTGAAAAGAACACACATGCAATGACAATGGTGGATACTAATGTGGTTTGTGAAAAGAACAAACATGCAATGACACTCGTGGATCCATATGTGGTCTGTTAAAAGAACACACATGAAATGACACTGGTGGATCCATATGTGGTCTGTGAAAAGAACACCCATGCAATGACACTAGTGGATCCATATGTGGTCTGTGAAAAGAACACACATGCAATGACAATGGTGGTTCCATGTGAGGTCTGTGAAAAGAACACACATGCAATGACAATGGTGGATCCATATGTGGTCTGTGAAAAGAACACACATGAAATGACACTGGTGGATCCATATGTGGTCTGTGAAAATAACACACATGCAATGACACTGGTGGATCCATATGTGGTCTGTGAAAAGAACACACATGCAATGACACTAGTGGATCCATATGTGGTCTGTGAAAAGCACACACATGCAATGAAAATGGTGGATCCATATGTGGTCTGTGAAAAGAACACACATGCAATGACAATGGTGGTTCCAGATGTGGTTTGTGAAAAGAATAGACATGCAATGACTCTAGCTGTGGTCTGTGAAAAGAACACACATACAATGGCACTAGTGGATCCGTATGTGGTTTGTGAAAAGAACACACATGCGATGGCACTAGTGGAACCATATGTGTTTGTGAAAATAACATACATGTAACGAGACTAGTGGATCCCTATGTGGTCTGTGAAAAGAACACACATGCAATGACAATGGTGGTTACATATGTGGTATGTGCAAAGAACAGACATGCAATGACAATGGTAGATCAATATGTGGTTTGTGAAAAGAACACACATGCAATGGCACTGGTGGATCCATACATGGTCTTTGAAAAGAACACACATGCAATGAACTCTGGTGGATCCATATGTCGTATGTGAAAAGAACACACATGCAATGACACTGGTGGATCTATGTGTGGTTTGTGAAAAGAACACACATGCAATGAAAATGGTGGATCCATATGTGGTTTGTGAAAAGATCACACATGCAATGACTCTAGTTGTGGTTAATGAAAATAACACACATGCAATGACACTAGTGGATCCATATGTGGTTTGTGAAAAGAACACACATGCAATGACTCTAGATGTGGTTAATGAAAACACTTGTGGATCCATATGTGGTCTGTGAAAACAACACATATGCAATGAAAATGGTGGATCCATATGTGGTCTGTGAAAAGAACACACATGCAATGACAATGGTGGTTCCATATGTGGTTTGTGAAAAGAACACACATGCAATGACACTAGTGGAACCATATGTGGTCTGTGAAAAGAACATACATGCAACGAGACTAGTGGATCCATATGTGGTCTGTGAAAAGAACACACATGCAATGACAATGGTGGTTACGTATGTGGTATGTGAAAAGAACAAACATGCAATGACACTGGTAGATCCATATGTGGTTTGTGAAAAGAACACACATGCAATGACACTGGTGGATCCATACATGGTCTTTGAAAAGAACACACATGCAATGAACTCTGGTGGATCCATATGTCGTATGTGAAAAGAACACACATGCAATGACACCGGTGGATCTATGTGTGGTCTGTGAAAAGAACACACATGCAATGACAATGGTGGATCCATATGTGGTTTGTGAAAAGAACACACATGCAATGACACTAGTGGATCCATATGTGGTTTGCGATAAGAACACACATGCAATGACTCTAGATGTGGTTAATGAAAACACTAGTGGATCCATATGTGGTCTATGAAAAGAACACATCAGCAATGAAAATGGTGGATCCATATTTGGTTTGTGAAAAGAACACACATGCAATGACAATGGTGGTTCCATATGTGGTTTGTGAAAAGAACAGACATGCAAAGACTCTAGTTGTGGTCTGTGAAAAGAACACACATGCAATGGAAGTAGTGGATCCATATGTGGTTTGTGAAAAGAACACACATGCAATGACACTAGTGGAACAATATGTGGTCTGTGAAAAGAACACACATGCAATGACAATGGTGGTTCCATATGTCGTCTGTGAAAAGAACAACCATGCAATGACACTGGTGGATCCATATGTGGTTTGTGAAAAGAACACACATTTCAATTACACTGGTCGAACCATACATGGTCTGTGAAAAGAACACACATGCAATGAACTCTAGTGGATCCATATGTCTTCTGTGAAAAGAACACACATGCAATGACACTAGTGGATCCATATGTGGTCTGTGAAAAGAACACACATTCAATGAGACTGGTGGATCCATATGTGGTTTGTGAAAAGAAGACACATGCAATGACAATGGTGGTTGCATATGTGGTTTGTGAAAAGAACACACATGCAATGACACTGGTGGATCCATATGTGGTTTGTGAAAAGAACACACATGCAATGAATCTAGCTGTGGTTAATGAAATGAACACACATGCAATGACACTAGTGGATCCATATGTGGTCTGCGAAAAGAACACACATGCAATGACAATGCTGGATCCATATGTGGTCTGTGAAAGAACACACATGCAATGTTGGTGGTTCCATATGTGGTTTGTGAAAAGAACAGACATGCAATGAATCTAGCTGTGGTCTGTGAAAAGAACACGAATGCAATGACACTAGTGGATCCATATGTGGTCTGTGAAAATAACACACATGCAATGACACTGGTGGATCCATATGTGGTTTGTGAAAAGAACACACATGCGGTGACAATGGTGGTTCCATATGTGTTCTGTGAAAAGAACACACATGCAATGACACTGGTGGATCCATATGTGGTTTGTGAAAAGAACACACATGCAATGACTCTAATTGTGGTTAATGAAAAAATCCCACATGAAATAACACAGGTTGATCCATATGTGGTCTGTGAAAAGAGAACACATGAAATGACACTGGTGGATCCATATGTGGTCTGTGAAAAGAACACACATGCAATGACACTAGTGGATCCATATGTGGTCTGTGAAAAGAAAACACATGCAATGACACTGGTGGATCCATATGTGGTATGTGAAAAGAACACACATGCAATGACACTGGTGGATCCATATGTGGTCTGTGAAAAGAACACACATGCAATGTCAATGGTGGTTCCATATGAGGTCTGTGAAAAGAACACACATGCAATGACAGTGGTGGATCCTTATGTGGTGTGTGAAAAGAACACACATGCAATGACACTGGTGGATCCATATGTGGTCTATGAAAAGGACACACATGAAATGACACAGGTGGATCCATATGTGGTCTTTGAAAATAACACACATGCAATCACATTGGTGGATCCATATGTGGTTTGTGAAAAGAACACACATGCAATGACACTGGTGGATCCATATGTGGTCTATGAAAAGAACACACATGCAATGACACTGGTGGATCCATATGTCGTCTGTGAAAAGAACACACATGCAATGACAATGGTGGTTCCATATGAGGTCTGTGAAAAGAACACACATGCAATGACAATGGTGGATACTTATGTGGTTTTTGAAAAGAACACACATGCAATGACACTGGTGGATCCATATGTGGTCTGTGAAAAGAACACACATGAAATGACACTGGTGGATCCATATGTGGTCTGTGAAAAGAACACACGTGCAATGACACTAGTGGATCCATATGTGGTCTGTGAAAAGAACACACATGCAATGACAATGGTGGTTCCATGTGAGGTCTGTGAAAAGAACACACATGCAATGACAATGGTGGATCCATATGTGGTCTGTGAAAAGAGCACACATGAAATGACACTGGTGGATCCATATGTGGTATGTGAAAATAACACACATGCAATGACACTGGTGGATCCATATGAGGTCTGTGAAAAGAACACACATGCAATGACACTAGTGGATCCATATGTGGTCTGTGAAAAGCACACACATGCAATGAAAATGGTGGATCCATATGTGGTCTGTGAAAAGAACACACATGCAATGACAATGGTGGTTCCATATGTGGTTTGTGAAAAGAATAGACATGCAATGACTCTAGCTATGGTCTGTGAAAAGAACACACATGCAATGGCACTAGTGGATCCATATGTGGTTTGTGAAAAGAACACACATGCGATGGAACTAGTGGAACCATATGTGGTCTGTGAAAAGAAAATACATGTAACGAGACTAGTGGATCCCTATGTGGTCTGTGAAAAGAACACACATGCAATGACAATGGTGGTTCCATGTGAGGTCTGTGAAAAGAACACACATGCAATGACAATGGTGGATCCATATGTGGTCTGTGAAAAGAACACACATGAAATGACACTGGTGGATCCATATGTGGTATGTGAAAATAACACACATGCAATGACACTGGTGGATCCATATGTGGTCTGTGAAAAGAACACACATGCAATGACACTAGTGGATCCATATGTGGTCTGTGAAAAGCACACACATGCAATGAAAATGGTGGATCCATATGTGGTCTGTGAAAAGAACACACATGCAATGACAATGGTGGTTCCATATGTGGTTTGTGAAAAGAATAGACATGCAATGACTCTAGCTGTGGTCTGTGAAAAGAACACACATGCAATGGCACTAGTGGATCCATATGTGGTTTGTGAAAAGAACACACATGCGATGGCACTAGTGGAACCATATGTGGTCTGTGAAAAGAAAATACATGTAACGAGACTAGTGGATCCCTATGTGGTCTGTGAAAAGAACACACATGCAATGACAATGGTGGTTACATATGTGGTATGTGAAAAGAACAGACATGCTATGACAATGGTAGATCAATATGTGGTTTATGAAAAGAACACACATGCAATGGCACCGGTGGATCCATACATGGTCTTTGAAAAGAACACACATGCAATGAACTATGGTGGATCCATATGTCGTATGTGAAAAGAACAGACATGCAATGACACTGGTGGATCCATATGTCGTCTGTGAAAAGAACACACATGCAACGACACTAGTGTATCCATATGTGGTTTGTGAAAAGAACACACATGCAATGACTCTAGCTGTGGTTAATGAAAAGAACACACATGCAATGACACTAGTGGATCCATATGTGGTTTGTGAAAAGAACACACATGCAATGACTCTAGATGTGGTTAATGAAAACACTTGTGGATCCATATGTGGTCTGTGAAAACAACACATATGCAATGAAAATGGTGGATCCATATGTGGTCTGTGAAAAGAACACACATGCAATGACAATGGTGGTTCCATATGTGGTTTGTGAAAAGAACAGACATGCAATGACTCTAGCTGTGGTCTGTGAAAAGAACACACATGCAATGGAACTATTGGATCCATATGTGGTTTGTGAAAAGAACACACATGCAATGACACTAGTGGAACAATATGTGGTCTGTGAAAAGAACACACATGCAATGACAATGGTGGTTCCATATGTCGTCTGTGAAAAGAACACACATGCAATGTTGGTGGTTCCATATGTGGTTTGTGAAAAGAACAGACATGCAATGAATCTAGCTGTGGTCTGTGAAAAGAACACGAATGCAATGACACTAGTGGATCCATATGTGGTCTTTGAAAATAACACACATGCAATGTCACTGGTGGATCCATATGTGGTTTGTGAAAAGAACACACATGCGGTGACAATGGTGGTTCCATATGTGTTCTGTGAAAAGAACACACATGCAATGACACTGGTGGATCCATATGTGGTTTGTGAAAAGAACACACATGCAATGACTCTAATTGTGGTTAATGAAAAGAACACACATGAAATAACACAGGTTGATCCATATGTGGTCTGTGAAAAGAACACACATGAAATGACACTGGTGGATCCATATGTGGTCTGTGAAAAGAACACACATGCAATGACACTGGTGGATCCATATGTGGTCTGTGAAAACAAAACACATGCAATGACACTGGTGGATCCATATGTGGTATGTGAAAAGAACACACATGCAATGACACTGGTGGATCCATATGTGGTCTGTGAAACGAACACACATGCAATGTCAATGGTGGTTCCATATGAGGACTGTGAAAAGAACACACATGCAATGACAGTGGTGGATCCTTATGTGGTGTGAAAAGAACACACATGCAATGACACTGGTGGATCCATATGTCGTCTATGAAAAGGACACACATGAAATGACACAGGTGGATCCATATGTGGTCTTTGAAAATAACACACATGCAATCACAATCGTGGATCCATATGTGATCTGTGAAATGAACACACATGCAATGACACTGGTGGATCCATATGTGGTCTATGAAAAGAACACACAAGCATTAAACTTTGTAGGATCCATATGTGGTCTGTGAAAAGAACACACATGCAATGACAATGGTGGTTCCATATGTGGTCTGTGAAAAGAACACACATGCAATGACAATGGTGGATACTTATGTGGTTTTTGAAAAGAACACACATGCAATGACACTGGTGGATCCATATGTGGTCTGTGAAAAGAACACACATGAAATGACACTGGTGGATCCATATGTGGTCTGTGAAAAGAACACACATGCAATGACACTAGTGGATCCATATGTGGTCTGTGAAAAGAACACACATGCAATGACAATGGTGGTTCCATGTGAGGTCTATGAAAAGAACACACATGCAATGACAATGGTGGATCCATATGTCGTATGTGAAAAGAACACACATGCAATGACACTGGTGGATCCATATGTCGTCTGTGAAAAGAACACACATGCAACGACACTAGTGTATCCATATGTGGTTTGTGAAAAGAACACACATGCAATGACTCTAGCTGTGGTTAATGAAAAGAACACACATGCAATGACACTAGTGGATCCATATGTGGTTTGTGAAAAGAACACACATGCAATGACTCTAGATGTGGTTAATGAAAACACTTGTGGATCCATATGTGGTCTGTGAAAACAACACATATGCAATGAAAATGGTGGATCCATATGTGGTCTGTGAAAAGAACACACATGCAATGACAATGGTGGTTCCATATGTGGTTTGTGAAAAGAACAGACATGCAATGACTCTAGCTGTGGTCTGTGAAAAGAACACACATGCAATGGAACTATTGGATCCATATGTGGTTTGTGAAAAGAACACACATGCAATGACACTAGTGGAACAATATGTGGTCTGTGAAAAGAACACACATGCAATGACAATGGTGGTTCCATATGTCGTCTGTGAAAAGAACACACATGCAATGTTGGTGGTTCCATATGTGGTTTGTGAAAAGAACACATGCAATGAATCTAGCTGTGGTCTGTGAAAAGAACACGAATGCAATGACACTAGTGGATCCATATGTGGTCTTTGAAAATAACACACATGCAATGTCACTGGTGGATCCATATGTGGTTTGTGAAAAGAACACACATGCGGTGACAATGGTGGTTCCATATGTGTTCTGTGAAAAGAACACACATGCAATGACACTGGTGGATCCATATGTGGTTTGTGAAAAGAACACACATGCAATGACTCTAATTGTGGTTAATGAAAAGAACACACATGAAATAACACAGGTTGATCCATATGTGGTCTGTGAAAAGAACACACATGAAATGACACTGGTGGATCCATATGTGGTCTGTGAAAAGAACACACATGCAATGACACTGGTGGATCCATATGTGGTCTGTGAAAACAAAACACATGCAATGACACTGGTGGATCCATATGTGGTATGTGAAAAGAACACACATGCAATGACACTGGTGGATCCATATGTGGTCTGTGAAACGAACACACATGCAATGTCAATGGTGGTTCCATATGAGGACTGTGAAAAGAACACACATGCAATGACAGTGGTGGATCCTTATGTGGTGTGTGAAAAGAACACACATGCAATGACACTGGTGGATCCATATGTCGTCTATGAAAAGGACACACATGAAATGACACAGGTGGATCCATATGTGGTCTTTGAAAATAACACACATGCAATCACATTCGTGGATCCATATGTGGTTTGTGAAAAGAACACACATGCAATGACACTGGTGGATCCATATGTGGTCTATGAAAAGAACACACATGCAATGACACTGGTGGATCCATATGTCGTCTGTGAAAAGAACACACATGCAATGACAATGGTGGTTCCATATGAGGTCTGTGAAAAGAACACACATGCAATGACAATGGTGGATACTTATGTGGTTTTTGAAAAGAACACACATGCAATGACACTGGTGGATCCATATGTGGTCTGTGAAAAGAACACACATGAAATGACACTGGTGGATCCATATGTGGTCTGTGAAAAGAACACACATGCAATGACACTAGTGGATCCATATGTGGTCTGTGAAAAGAACACACATGCAATGACAATGGTGGTTCCATGTGAGGTCTATGAAAAGAACACACATGCAATGACAATGGTGGATCCATATGTGGTCTGTGAAAAGAACACACATGAAATGACACTGGTGGATCCATATGTGGTCTGTGAAAATAACACACATGCAATGACACTGGTGGATCCATATGTGGTCTGTGAAAAGAACACACATGCAATGACACTAGTGGATCCATATGTGGTCTGTGAAAAGCACACACATGCAATGAAAATGGTGGATCCATATGTGGTCTGTGAAAAGAACACACATGCAATGACAATGGTGGTTCCATATGTGGTTTGTGAAAAGAATAGACATGCAATGACTCTAGCTGTGGTCTGTGAAAAGAACACACATGCAATGGCACTAGTGGATCCATATGTGGTTTGTGAAAAGAACACACATGCGATGGCACTAGTGGAACCATATGTGGTCTGTGAAAAGAACATACATGTAACGAGACTAGTGGATCCCTATGTGGTCTGTGAAAAGAACACACATGCAATGACAATGGTGGTTACATATGTGGTATGTGAAAAGAACAGACATGCTATGACAATGGTAGATCAATATGTGGTTTGTGAAAAGAACACACATGCAATGGCACCGGTGGATCCATACATGGTCTTTGAAAAGAACACACATGCAATGAACTATGGTGGATCCATATGTCGTATGTGAAAAGAACACACATGCAATGACACTGGTGGATCCATATGTCGTCTGTGAAAAGAACACACATGCAACGACACTAGTGGATCCATATGTGGTTTGTGAAAAGAACACACATGCAATGACTCTAGCTGTGGTTAATGAAAAGAACACACATGCAATGACACTAGTGGATCCATATGTGGTTTGTGAAAAGAACACACATGCAATGACTCTAGATGTGGTTAATGAAAACACTTGTGGATCCATATGTGGTCTGTGAAAACAACACATATGCAATGAAAATGGTGGATCCATATGTGGTCTGTGAAAAGAACACACATGCAATGACAATGGTGGTTCCATATGTGGTTTGTGAAAAGAACAGACATGCAATGACTCTAGCTGTGGTCTGTGAAAAGAACACACATGCAATGGAACTATTGGATCCATATGTGGTTTGTGATAAGAACACACATGCAATGACACTAGTGGAACAATATGTGGTCTGTGAAAAGAACACACATGCAATGACAATGGTGGTTCCATATGTCGTCTGTGAAAAGAATAGACATGCAATGACACTGGTGGATCCATATGTGGTTTTCAAAAAGAACACACATTTCAATGACACTGGTGGAACCATACATGGTCTATGAAAAGAACACACATGCAATGAACTCTAGTGGATCCATATGTCTTCTGTGAAAAGAACACACATGCAATGACACTAGTGGATCCATATGTGGTCTATGAAAAGAACACACATTCAATGACACTGGTGGATCCATATGTTGTTTTTGAAAAGAAGACACATGCAATGACAATGGTGGTTCCATATGTGGTCCGTGAAAAGAACACACATGCAATGACACTGGTGGATCCATATGTGGTTTGTGAAAAGAACACACATGCAATGACTCTAGCTGTGGTTAATGAAATGAACACACATGCAATGACACTAGTGGATACATATGTGGTCATTGCAAAGAACACACATGCAATGACAATGGTGGATCCATATGTGGTCTGTGAAAAGAACACACATGCAATGTTGGTGGTTCCATATGTGGTTTGTGAAAAGAACGGACATGCAATGAATCTAGCTGTGGTCTGTGAAAAGAACACGAATGCAATGACACTAGTGGATCCATATGTGGTCTGTGAAAGTAACACAGATGCAATGACACTGGTGGATCCATATGTGGTTTGTGAAAAGAACACACATGCAATGACAATGGTGGTTCCATATGTGGTCTGTGAAAAGAACATACATGCAATGACACTGGTGGATCCATACGTGGTTTTTGAAAAGAACACACATGAAATAACACTGGTTGATCCATATGTGGTCTGTGAAAAGAACACACATGAAATGACACTGGTGGATCCATATGTGGTCTGTGAAAAGAACACACATGCAATGACACTGGTGGATGCATATGTGGTCTGTGAAAAGAAAACACATGCAATAACACTGGTGGATCCATATGTGGTCTGTGAAAAGAACACACATGCAATGACACTGGTGGATCCATATGTGGTATGTGAAAAGAACACACATGCAATGTCAATTGTGGTTCCATATGAGGTCTGTAAAAAGAACACACATGCAATGACAATGGTGGATCCTTATGTGGTTTGAGAAAAGAACACACATGCAATGACACTGGTGGATCCATATGTGGTTTGTGAAAAGAACACACATGTAATGACACTGGTGGATCCATATGTGGTCTTTGAAAATAACACACATGCATTGACACTGGTGGATCCATATGTGGTCTGTGAAAATAACACACATGCAATGACACTGGTGGATCCATATGTGGTCTATGAAAAGAACACGCATGCAATGACACTGGTGGATCCATATGTCGTCTGTGAAAAGAACACACATGCAACGACAATGGTGGTTCCATATGAGGTCTGTGAAAAGAACGCACATGCAATGGCAATGGTGGATCTATGCGTGGTCTGTCAAAAGAACACAAATGCAATGAAAATGGTGGATCCATATGTGGTTTGTGAAAATAACACACATGCAATGACTCTAGCTGTGGTTAATGAAAAGAACACAGATGCAATGACACTAGTGGATCCAAATGTGGTTTGTGAAAAGAACACACATGCAATGACTCTAGATGTGGTTAATGAAAACACTAGTGGATCCATATGTGGTCTATGAAAAGAACACATATGCAATAAAAATGGTGGATTCATATGTGGTCTGTGAAAAGAACACACATGCAATGACAATGGTGGTTTCATATGTGGTTTGTGAAAAGAAAGAACATGCTATGACTGTAGCTGTGGTCTGTGAAAAGAACACACATGCAATGGAACTAGTGGATCCATATGTGGTTTGTGAAAAGAACACACATGCAATGACACTAGTGGAACAATATGTGGTCTGTGAAAAGAACACACATGCAATGACAATGGTGGTTCCATATGTCGTCTGTGAAAAGAATAGACACGCAATGACACTCGTGGATCCATATGTGGTTTGTGAAAAGAACACACATTTCAATGACACTGGTGGAACCATACATGGTCTATGAAAAGAACACACATGCAATGAACTCTAGTGGATCCATATGTCTTCTGTGAAAAGAACACTCATGCAATGACACTAGTGGATCCATATGTGGTCTGTGAAAAGAACACACATTCAATGACACTGGTGGATCCATATGTGGTTTGTGAAAACAAGACACATGCAATGACAATGGTGGTTCCATATGTGGTTTGTGAAAAGAACACACATGCAATGACACTGGTGGATCCATATGTGGTTTGTGAAAAGAACACACATGCAATGACACTAGTTGTGGTTAATGAAATGAACACACATGCAATGGCACTAGTGGATCCATATGTGGTCTGTGAAAAGAATACACATGCAATGACAATGGTGGATCCATATGTGGTCTGTGAAAGGAACACACATGCAATGTTGGTGGTTCCATATGTGGTTTGTGAAAAGAACAGACATGCAATGAATCTAGCCGTGGTCTGTGAAAAGAACACGAATGCAATGACACTAGTGGATCCATATGTGGTCTGTGAAAATAACACAGATGCAATGACACTGGTGGATCCATATGTGGTTTGTGAAAAGAACACACATGCAATGACAATGGTGGTTCCATATGTGGTTTGTGAAAAGAATAGACATGCAATGACTCTAGCTGTGGTCTGTGAAAAGAACACACATGCAATGGCACTAGTGGATCCATATGTGGTTTGTGAAAAGAACACACATGCGATGGCACTAGTGGAACCATATGTGGTCTGTGAAAAGAACATACATGTAACGAGACTAGTGGATCCCTATGTGGTCTGTGAAAAGAACACACATGCAATGACAATGGTGGTTACATATGTGGTATGTGAAAAGAACAGACATGCTATGACAATGGTAGATCAATATGTGGTTTGTGAAAAGAACACACATGCAATGGCACCGGTGGATCCATACATGGTCTTTGAAAAGAACACACATGCAATGAACTATGGTGGATCCATATGTCGTATGTGAAAAGAACACACATGCAATGACACTGGTGGATCCATATGTCGTCTGTGAAAAGAACACACATGCAACGACACTAGTGGATCCATATGTGGTTTGTGAAAAGAACACACATGCAATGACTCTAGCTGTGGTTAATGAAAAGAACACACATGCAATGACACTAGTGGATCCATATGTGGTTTGTGAAAAGAACACACATGCAATGACTCTAGATGTGGTTAATGAAAACACTTGTGGATCCATATGTGGTCTGTGAAAACAACACATATGCAATGAAAATGGTGGATCCATATGTGGTCTGTGAAAAGAACACACATGCAATGACAATGGTGGTTCCATATGTGGTTTGTGAAAAGAACAGACATGCAATGACTCTAGCTGTGGTCTGTGAAAAGAACACACATGCAATGGAACTATTGGATCCATATGTGGTTTGTGATAAGAACACACATGCAATGACACTAGTGGAACAATATGTGGTCTGTGAAAAGAACACACATGCAATGACAATGGTGGTTCCATATGTCGTCTGTGAAAAGAATAGACATGCAATGACACTGGTGGATCCATATGTGGTTTTCGAAAAGAACACACATTTCAATGACACTGGTGGAACCATACATGGTCTATGAAAAGAACACACATGCAATGAACTCTAGTGGATCCATATGTCTTCTGTGAAAAGAACACACATGCAATGACACTAGTGGATCCATATGTGGTCTATGAAAAGAACACACATTCAATGACACTGGTGGATCCATATGTTGTTTTTGAAAAGAAGACACATGCAATGACAATGGTGGTTCCATATGTGGTCCGTGAAAAGAACACACATGCAATGACATTGGTGGATCCATATGTGGTTTGTGAAAAGAACACACATGCAATGACTCTAGCTGTGGTTAATGAAATGAACACACATGCAATGACACTAGTGGATACATATGTGGTCTGTGAAAAGAACACACATGCAATGACAATGGTGGATCCATATGTGGTCTGTGAAAAGAACACACATGCAATGTTGGTGGTTCCATATGTGGTTTGTGAAAAGAACGGACATGCAATGAATCTAGCTGTGGTCTGTGAAAAGAACACGAATGCAATGACACTAGTGGATCCATATGTGGTCTGTGAAAATAACACAGATGCAATGACACTGGTGGATCCATATGTGGTTTGTGAAAAGAACACACATGCAATGACAATGGTGGTTCCATATGTGGTCTGTGAAAAGAACATACATGCAATGACACTGGTGGATCCATACGTGGTTTTTGAAAAGAACACACATGAAATAACACTGGTTGATCCATATGTGGTCTGTGAAAAGAACACACATGAAATGACACTGGTGGATCCATATGTGGTCTGTGAAAAGAACACACATGCAATGACACTCGTGGATGCATATGTGGTCTGTGAAAAGAAAACACATGCAATAACACTGGTGGATCCATATGTGGTCTGTGAAAAGAACACACATGCAATGACACTGGTGGATCCATATGTGGTATGTGAAAAGAACACACATGCAATGTCAATTGTGGTTCCATATGAGGTCTGTAAAAAGAACACACATGCAATGACAATGGTGGATCCTTATGTGGTTTGAGAAAAGAACACACATGCAATGACACTGGTGGATCCATATGTGGTTTGTGAAAAGAACACACATGTAATGACACTGGTGGATCCATATGTGGTCTTTGAAAATAACACACATGCATTGACACTGGTGGATCCATATGTGGTCTGTGAAAATAACACACATGCAATGACACTGGTGGATCCATATGTGGTCTATGAAAAGAACACGCATGCAATGACACTGGTGGATCCATATGTCGTCTGTGAAAAGAACACACATGCAACGACAATGGTGGTTCCATATGAGGTCTGTGAAAAGAACGCACATGCAATGACAATGGTGGATCTATGCGTGGTCTGTCAAAAGAACACAAATGCAATGAAAATGGTGGATCCATATGTGGTTTGTGAAAATAACACACATGCAATGACTCTAGCTGTGGTTAATGAAAAGAACACAGATGCAATGACACTAGTGGATCCAAATGTGGTTTGTGAAAAGAACACACATGCAATGACTCTAGATGTGGTTAATGAAAACACTAGTGGATCCATATGTGGTCTATGAAAAGAACACATATGCAATAAAAATGGTGGATTCATATGTGGTCTGTGAAAAGAACACACATGCAATGACAATGGTGGTTTCATATGTGGTTTGTGAAAAGAAAGAACATGCTATGACTGTAGCTGTGGTCTGTGAAAAGAACACACATGCAATGGAACTAGTGGATCCATATGTGGTTTGTGAAAAGAACACACATGCAATGACACTAGTGGAACAATATGTGGTCTGTGAAAAGAACACACATGCAATGACAATGGTGGTTCCATATGTCGTCTGTGAAAAGAATAGACACGCAATGACACTCGTGGATCCATATGTGGTTTGTGAAAAGAACACACATTTCAATGACACTGGTGGAACCATACATGGTCTATGAAAAGAACACACATGCAATGAACTCTAGTGGATCCATATGTCTTCTGTGAAAAGAACACTCATGCAATGACACTAGTGGATCCATATGTGGTCTGTGAAAAGAACACACATTCAATGACACTGGTGGATCCATATGTGGTTTGTGAAAACAAGACACATGCAATGACAATGGTGGTTCCATATGTGGTCTGTGAAAAGAACACACATGCAATGACACTGGTGGATCCATATGTGGTTTGTGAAAAGAACACACATGCAATGACACTAGTTGTGGTTAATGAAATGAACACACATGCAATGGCACTAGTGGATCCATATGTGGTCTGTGAAAAGAATACACATGCAATGACAATGGTGGATCCATATGTGCTCTGTGAAAGGAACACACATGCAATGTTGGTGGTTCCATATGTGGTTTGTGAAAAGAACAGACATGCAATGAATCTAGCCGTGGTCTATGAAAAGAACACGAATGCAATGACACTAGTGGATCCATATGTGGTCTGTGAAAATAACACAGATGCAATGACACTGGTGGATCCATATGTGGTTTGTGAAAAGAACACACATGCAATGACAATGGTGGTTCCATATGTGGTCTGTGAAAAGAACACACATGCAATGACACTGGTGGATCCAAACGTGGTTTGTGAAAAGAACACACATGCAATGAATCTAGTTGTGGTTAATGAAAAGAACACACATGAAATAACATTGATTGATCCATATTGGTCTGTGAAAAGAACACACATGAAATGACACTGGTGGATCCATATGTGGTCTGTGAAAAGAACACACATGCAATGACACTGGTGGATCCATATGTTGTTTGTGAAAAGAAAACACATGCAATGACACTGGTGGATCCATATGTGGTCTGTGAAAAGAACACACATGCAATGACACTGCTGGATCCATATGTGGTCTGTGAAAAGAACACACATGCAATGTCAATGGTGGTTCCATAAGAGGTCTGTGAAAAGAACACACATGCAATAACAGTGGTGGATCCTTATGTTGTTTGTGAAAAGAACACACATGCAATGACACTGGTGGATCCATATGTGGTCTCTAAAAAGAACACACATGAAATGACACTGGTGGATCCATATGTGGTCTTTGAAAATAACACACATGCAATGACACTGGTGGATCCATATGTGGTCTGTGAAAAAAACACACATGCAATGACACTGGTGGATCCATATGTGGTCTATGAAAAGAACACACATGCAATGACACTGGTGGATCCATATGTCGTCTATGAAAAGAACACACATGCAATGACATTGGTGGTTCCATATGAGGTCCGTGAAAAGAACACACATGCAATGACAATGGTGGATACTTATGTGGTTTGTGAAAAGAACATACATGCAATGACACTGGTGGATCCATATGTGGTATGTGAAAAGAACACACATGAATTGACACTAGTGGATCCATATGTGGTTTGTGAAAAGAACACACAGGCAATGACACTGGTGGACCCATATGTGGTCTGTGAAAAGAACACACATGCAATGACACTGGTGGATCCATATGTGGTCTGTGAAAAGAACACACATGCAATGACAATGGTGGTTCCATACGAGGTCTGTGAAAAGAACAAACATGCAATGACAATGGTGGATCCTTATGTGGTTTGTGAAACGAACGCACATGCAATGACACTGGTGGATCCATATGTGGTCTGTGAAAAGAACACACATGAAATGACACTGGTGGATCCATATGTGGTCTATGAAAATAACACACATGCAATTACACTGGTGGATCCATATGTGGTCTGTGAAAATAACACACATGCAATGACACTCGTGGATCCATATGTGGTCTGTGAAAAGAACACACATGCAATGAAAATGGTGGATCCATATGTGGTCTGTGAAACGAACACACATGCAATGACAATGGTGGTTCCATATGTGGTTTGTGAAAAGAATAGACACGCAATGACTCTAGCTGTGGTCTGTGAAAAGAACACACATGCAATGGCACTAGTGGATCCATATGTGGTTTGTGAAAAGAACACACATGCGATGGCACTAGTGGAACCATATGTGGTCTGTGAAAAGAACATACATGTAACGAGACTAGTGGATCCATATGTGGTCCGTGAAAAGAACACACATGCAATGACAATGGTGGTTACATATGTGGTATGTGAAAAGAACAGACATGCAATGACACTGGTAGATCAATATGTGGTTTGTGAAAATAACACACATGCAATGACACTGGTGGATCTATACATGGTCTTTGAAAAGAACACACATGCAATGAACTCTGGTGGATCCATATGTCGTATGTGAAAAGAACACAGATGCAATGTCACTGTGGATCTATGTGTGGTCTGTGAAAAGAACACACATGCAATGAAAATGGTGGATCCATATGTGGTTTCTGAAAAGAACACCCATGCAATGACTCTAGCTATGGTTAATGAAAAGAACACACATGCAATGACACTAGTGGATCCATATGTGGTTTGTGAAAAGAACACACATGCAATGACTCTAGATGTGGTTAATGAAAACACTAGTGGATCCATATGTGGTCTGTGAGAAGAACACATATGCAATGAAAATGGTGGATCCATATGTGGTCTATGAAAAGAACATACATGCAATCACAATGGTGGTTCCATATGTGGTTTGTGAAAAGAACAGATATGCAATGTGTCTAGCTGTGGTCTGTGAAAAGAACACACATGCAATGGAACTAGTGCATCCATATGTGGTTTGTGAAAAGAACACACGTGCAATGACACTAGTGGAACAATATGTGGTCTGTGAAAAGAACACACATGCAATGACAATGGTGGTTCCATATGTGGTCTGTGAAAAGAATAGACATGCACTGAACTCTAGTGGATCCATATGTCTTCTGTGAAAAGAACACACATGCAATGACACTAGTGGATCCATATGTGGTCTGTGAAAAGAACACACATTCAATGACACTGGTGGATCCATATGTGGTTTGTGAAAAGAAGACACATGCAATGACAATGGTGGTTCCATATGTGGTCTGTGAAAAGAACACACATGCAATGACACTGCTGGATCCATATGTGGTTTATGAAAAGAACACATATGCAATGACTCTATCTGTGGTTAATGAAATGAACACACATGCAATGACACTAGTGGATCCATATGTGGTTTGTGAAAATAACACACATGCAATGACAATGGTGGTTCCATATGTGGTCTGTGAAAAGAACACACATGCAATGACAATGGTGGTTCCATATGTGGTCTGTGAAAAGAACACACATGCAATGATGGTGGTTCCATATGTGGTTTGTGAAAAGAACAGACATGCAATGAATCTAGCTGTGGTCTATGAAAAGAACATGAATGCAATGACACTAGAGGATCCATATGTGGTCTATGAAAATAACACACATGCAATGAGACTGGTGGATCCATACGTGGTTTGTGAAAAGAACACACATGCAATGACTCTAGTTGTGGTTAATGAAAAGAACGCACATGAAATAACACTGGTTGATCCATATGTGGTCTGTGAAAAGAACACACATGAAATGACACTGGTGGATCCATATGTGGTCTGTGAAAAGAACACACATGCAATGTCACTAGTGGATCCATATGTGGTCTATGAAAAGAAAACACATGCAATGACACTGGTGGATCCATATGTGGTCTGTGAAAAGAACACACATGCAATGACACTGGTGGATCCATATGTGGTCTGTAAAAAGAACACACATGCAATGTCAATGGTGGTTCCATATGAGGTTTGTGAAAAGACATGCAATGACTCTAGCTGTGGTTAATGAAATGAACACACATGCAATGACACTAGTGGATCCATATGTGGTCTGTGAAAAGAACACACATGCAATGACAATGGTGGATCTATATGTGGTCTGTGAAAAGAACACACATGCAATGTTGGTAGTTCCATATGTGGTTTGTTAAAAGAACAGACATGCAATGAATCTAGGTGTGGTCTGTGAAAAGAACACGAATGCAATGACACTAGTGGATCCCTATGTGGTCTATGAAAATAACACACATGCAATGACACTGGTGGATCCATATGTGGTTTGTGAAAACAACACACATGCAATGACAATGATGGTTCCATATGTGGTCTGTGAAAAGAACACACATGCAATAACACTGGTGGATCCATATGTGGTCTGTGAAAAGAACACAGATGCAATGACACTAGTGGATCCATATGTGGTCTTTGAAAAGAACATACATGCAATGACACTGGTGGATCCATATGTGGTATGTGAAAAGAACACACATGCAATGACACTTGTGGATCCATATGTGGTCTGTGAAAAGAACACACATGCAATGACAATGGTGGTTCCATATGAGGTCTGTGAAAAGAACACACATGCAATGACAATGGTAGATCCTTATGTAGTTTGTGAAAAGAAAACACATGAAATGACATTGTTGGATCCATATGTGGTCTTTGAAAATAACACACATACAATGACACTGGTGGATCCATATGTGGTCTGTGAAAAGAACACACATGTAATGACACTGGTGGATCCATATGTGGTTTGTGAAAGGAACACACATGCAATGAAAATGGTGGATCCATATGTGGTCTGTGAAAAGAACACACATGTAATGACAATGGTGGTTCCATATGTGGTTTGTGAAAAGAATAGACACACAATGACTCTAGTTGTGGTTTGTGAAAAGAACACACATGCAATGGCACTAGTGGATCCATATGTGGTTTGTGAAAAGAACACACATGCAATGACACTAGTGGAACCATATGTGGTCTGTGAAAAGAACATACATGCAATGACACTAGTGGATCCATATGTGGTCTGTGAAAAGAACACACATGCAATGAAAATGGTGGTTCCATATGTGGTATGTGAAAAGAACAGACATGCAATGGCACTAGCGGATCCATATGTGGTTTGTGAAAAGAACACACATGCAATGACACTGGTGGACCCATACATGGTCTTTGAAAAGAACACACATGCAATGAACTCTAGTGGATCCATATGTGGTATGTGAAAAGAACACACATGCAATGACACCTGTGGATGTATGTGTGGTCTGTGAAAGGAACACACATGCAATGAAAATGGTGGATCCATATGTGGTTTGTGAAAAAAAAACACATGAAATGACTCTAGTTGTGGTTAATGAAAAGAACACACATGCAATGACACTAGTGGATCCATATGTGGTTTGGGAAAAGAACACACATGCAATGACTCTAGCTGTGGTTAATGAAAACACTAGTGGATCCATATGTGGTATGTGAAAAGAACACATATCCAATGAAAATGGTGGATCCATATGTGGTTTGTGAAAAGAACACACATGCAATGACAATGGTGGTTCCAAATGTGGTTTGTGAAAAGAACAGACATGCAATGACTCTAGCTGTGGTCTGTGAAAAGAACACACATGCAATGGCACTAGTGGATCCATATGTGGTTTCAGAAAAGAAAACACATGCAATGACACTAGTGGAACAATATGTGGTCTGTGAAAAGAACACACATGCAATGACAATGGTGGTTCCATATGTGGTCTGTGAAAAGAATAGACATGCAATGACACTGGTGGACCCATATGTAGTTTGTGAAAAGAACACACATGCAATGAACTCTAGTGGATCCATATGTGGTCTGTGAAAAGAACACACACGCAATGACACTAGTGGATCCATATGTGGTCTGTGAAAAGAACACACATGCGATGAAAATGGTGGATCCATATGTGGTTTGTGAAAAGAACACACATGCAATGACTCTGGTTGTGGTTAATGAAAAGAACACACATGCAATGACACTAGTGGATCCATATGTGGTCTGTGAAAAGAACACACATGCCATGAAAAGAACAGACATGCAATGACTCTAGCTGTGGTCTGTGAAAACAACACACATGCAATGACACTAGTGGATGCATATGTGGTTTGTGAAAAGAACACACATGCAATGACACTAGTGGATCCATATGTGGTCTGTGAAAAGAACACTCATGCAATGACAATGGTGCTTCCATATATGGTCTGTGAAAAGAACAGACATGCAATGACACTGGTGGATCCATATGTGGTTCGTGAAAAGAACACACATTTCAATGACACTGGTGGATCCATACATGGTCTGTCACACATGCAATGAACTCTGGTGGATCCATATGTGTTCTGTGAAAAGAACACACATGCAATGACAATGGTGGATCCATATGTGGTCTGTGAAAAGAACATACATGCAATGACAATGGTGGTTCCATATATAGTTTGTGAAAAGAACAGAGATGCAATGACTCTAGCTGTGATCTGTGAAAAGATCACACATGCAATGCTACTAGTGGATCCATACGTGGTCTGTGAAAAGAACACACATGCAATGACATTGGTGGATCCATATGTGGTTTGTGAAAAGAACACACATGCAATAAGAATGGTGGTTCCATAGGTGGTCTATGAAAAGAAACACACATGCAATGACACTGGTGGATCCATACGTGGTTTGTGAAAAGAACACACATACAATGACTTTAGTTGTGGTTAATGAAAAGAACACACATGAAATGACACTGGTTGATGCATATGTGGTCTGTGAAAAGAACACACATGAAATTACACTAGTAGATCCATATGCGGTCTATGAAAAGAACACACATGCAATGACACTGGTGGATCCATATGTGGTTTGTGAAAAGAACACACATGCAATGACACTGGTGGATCCACATGTGGTCTGTGAAAAGAACACACATGCAATGACAATGGTGGTTCCATATGTGGTCTGTGAAAAGAACACACATGCAATGACAATGGTGGATCCATTTGTGGTTTGTGAAAAGAACACACATGCAATGACACTGGTTGATCCATATGTGGTCTGTGAGAAGAACACACATGTAATGACTGTGGTGGATCCATATGTGGTCTGTGAAAAGAACACACATGAAATGACGCTGGTGGATCCATATGTAGTCTGTGAAAATAACACACATGCAATGACACTGGTGGATCCATATGTGGTATGTGAAAAGAACCCACATGTAATGACACTTGTGGATCCATATGTGGTCTGTGAAAAGAACACACATGCAATATAAATGGTGGATCCATATGTGGTTTGTGAAAAGAACACACATGCAATGACAATGGTTGTTCCATATGTGGGTTGTGAAAAGAATAGACATGCAATGACTCTAGCAATGGTCTGTGAAAAGAGCACACATGAAATGACACTAGTGGATCCATATGTGATTTGTGAAAAGAACATACATGCAATGACTCTAGCTATGGTCTGTGAAAAGAACACACATGCAATGACACTAGTGGATGCATATGTGGTTTGTGAAAAGAACAGACGTGCAATGACACTAGTGGATCCATATGTGGTATGTGAAAAGAACACACATGCAGTGACAATGGTGGTTCCATATGTGGTCTGTGAAAAGAACAAACATGCAATGACACTAGTGGATCCATATGTGGTTCGTGAAAAAAACAGACATTTCAATGACACTGGTGGATCCATATATGGTCCGTGAAAAGAACACACATGCAATGAACTCTGGTGGATCCATATGTGGTTTGTGAAAAGAACACACATGCAATGAAAATGGTGGATCCATATGTGGTCTGTGAAAAGAACACACATGCAATGACACTGGTGGATCCATATATGGTTTGTGAAAAGAACAGACATGCAATGACTCTAGTTGTGGTTTATGAAAAGAACACACATGCAATGCTACTAGTGGATCCATATGTGGTCTGTGAAAAGAACACACATGTAATGAAACTAGTGGATGCATATGTGGTTTGTGAAAAGAAGACACATGCAATAAGAATGGTGGTTCCATAGGTGGTCTGCGAAAAGAAACACACATGCAATGACACTGGTGGATCCATACGTGGTTTGTGAAAAGAACACACATGCAATGACTCTAGTTGTGGTTAATGAAAAGAACACACATGAAATGACACTGGTTGATCCATATGTGATATGTGAAAAGAACAGACATGAAATGACACTAGTGGATCCATATGTGGTCTATGAAAAGAACACACATGCAATGACACTGGTGGATCCATATGTGGTTTGTGAAAAGAACACACATGAAGTGACACAGGTGGATCCATATGTGGTATGTGAAAAGAACACACATGCAATGACAATGGTGGTTCCATATGTGGTCTGTGAAAACAACACACATGCAATGACAATAGTGGATCCATATGTGGTTTGTGAAAAGAACACACATGCAATGACTCTAGTTGTGGTTAATGAAAAGAACACACATGAAATAACACTGGTTGATCCATATGTGGTCTGTGAAAAGAACACACATGACATGACACTGGTGGATCCATATGTGGTCTGTGAAAAGAACACACATACAATGACACTGGTGGATCCATATGTGGTTTGTGAAAAGAACACACATGCAATGACACTCGTGGATCCATATGTGGTCTGTGAAAAGAACACACATCCAATGACAATGGTGGTTCCATATGAGGTCTGTGAAAAGAACACACATGTAATGACAATGGTGGATCCTTATGTGGTTTGTGAAAAGAACACACATGAAATGACATTGGTGGATCCATATGTGGTCTTTGAAAATAACACACATACAATGACACTGGTCGATCCATATGTGGTCTGTGAAAATAACACACATGCAATGACACTGGTGGATCCATATGTGGTTTGTGAAAAGAACACACATGCAATGAAAATGGTGGATCCATATGTGGTCTGTGAAAAGAACACACATGTAATGACAATGGTGGTTCCATATGTGGTTTGTGAAAAGAATAGACACGCAATGACTCTAGTTGTGGTTTGTGAAAAGAACACACATGCAATGGCACTAGTCGATCCATATGTGGTTTGTGAAAAGAACACACATGCAATGACACTAGTGGAACCATATTTGGTCTGTGAAAAGAACATACATGCAATGACACTAGTGGATCCATATGTGGTCTGTGAAAAGAACACACATGCAATGAAAATGGTGGTTCCATATGTGGTATGTGAAAAGAACAGACATGAAATGGCACTGGTGGATCCATATGTGGTTTGTGAAAATAACACACATGCAATGACACTCGTGGATCCATATGTGGTCTGTGAAAAGAACACACATGCAATGACAATGGTGGTTCCATATGAGGTCTGTGAAAAGAACATACATGCAATGACACTGGTGGATACATATGTGGTATGTGAAAAGAACACACATGCAATGACACTCGTGGATCCATATGTGGTCTGTGAAAAGAACACACATGCAATGACAATGGTGGTTCCATATGAGGTATGTGAAAAGAACACACATGTGATGACAATGGTGGATCCTTATGTGGTTTGTGAAAAGAACACACATGAAATGACATTGGTGGATCCATATGTGGTCTTTGAAAATAACACACATACAATGACACTGGTGGATCCATATGTGGTCTGTGAAAAGAACACACATGCAATGACACTGGTGGATCCATATGTGGTTTGTGAAAAGAACACACATGCAATGAAAATGGTGGATCCATATGTGGTCTGTGAAAAGAACACACATGTAATGACAATGGTGGTTCCATATGTGGTTTGTGAAAAGAATAGACACGCAATGACTCTAGTTGTGGTTTGTGAAAAGAACACACATGCAATGGCACTAGTCGATCCATATGTGGTTTGTGAAAAGAACACACATGCAATGACACTAGTGGAACCATATGTGGTCTGTGAAAAGAACATACAAGCAATGACACTAGTGGATCCATATGTGGTCTGTGAAAAGAACACACATGCAATGAAAATGGTGGTTCCATATGTGGTATGTAAAAAGAACAGACATGCAATGGCACTGGTGGATCCATATGTGGTTTGTGAAAATAACACACATGCAATGACACTAGTGGACCCATACATGGTCTTTGAAAAGAACACACATGCAATGAACTCTGGTGGATCCATATGTGGTATGTGAAAAGAACACACATGCAATGACACAGGTGGATGTATGTGTGGTCTGTGAAAAGAACACACATGCAATGAAAATGGTGGATCCATATGTGGTTTGTGAAAAGAACACACATGCAATGACTCTAGCTGTGGTTAATGAAAAGAACACACATGCAATGACACTAGTGGATCCATATGGGGTTTGGGAAAAGAACACACATGCAATGACTCTAGCTGTCGTTAATGGAAACACTAGTGGATCCATATGTGGTATGTGAAAAGAACACATATCCGATGAAAATGGTGGATCCATATGTGGTTTGTGAAAAGAACACACATGCAATGACAATGGTGGTTCGAAATGTGGTTTGTGAAAAGAACAGACATGCAATCACTCTAGCTGTGGTCTGTGAAAAGAACACTCATGCAATGGCACTAGTGGATCCATATGTGGTTTGTGAAAAGAAAACACATGCAATGACACTAGTGGAACAATATGTGGTCTGTGAAAAGAACACACATGCAATGACAATGGTGTTTCCATATGTGGTCTGTGAAAAGAATAGACATGCACTGACACTGGTGGACCCATATGTAGTTTGTGAAAAGAACACACATTTCAATGACACTGGTGGATCCATACATGGTCTGTGAAAAGAACACACATGCAATGAACTCTAGTGGATCCATATGTGGTCTGTGAAAAGAATACACGCGCAATGATACTAGTGGATCCATATGTGGTCTGTGAAAAGAACACACATGCGATGAAAATGGTGGATCCATATGTGGTTTGTGAAAAGAACACACATGCAATGACTCTGGTTGTGGTTAATGAAAAGAACACACATGCAATGACACTAGTGGATCCATATGTGGTCTGTGAAAAGAACACACATGCCATGAAAATGGTGGATCCATATGTAGTCTGTGAAAAGAATACACATGAAATGACAATGGTGGTTCCATATGTGGTTTGTGAAAAGAATAGACATGCAATGACTCTAGCTGCGGTCTGTGAAAACAACACACATGCAATGACACTAGTGGATGAATATGTGGTTTGTGAAAAGAACACACATGCAATGACACTAGTGGATCCATATGTGGTCTGTGAAAAGAACACTCATGCAATGACAATGGTGGTTCCATATATGGTCTGTGAAAAGAACATACATGCAATGACACTGGTGGATCCATATGTGGTTCGTGAAAAGAACACACATTTCAATGACACTGGTGGATCCATACATGGTCTGTCACACATGCAATGAACTCTGGTGGATCCATATGTGGTCTGTGAAAAGAACACACATGCAATGACAATGGTGGATCCATATGTGGTCTATGAAAAGAACACACATGCAATGACAATGGTGGTTCCATATATAGTTTGTGAAAAGAACAGACATGCAATGACTCTAGCTATGATCTGTGAAAAGAACACACATGTAATGCTACTAGTGGATCCATACGTGGTCTGTGAAAAGAACACACATGCAATGACATTGGTGGATCCATATGTGGTTTGTGAAAAGAACACACATGCAATAAGAATGGTGGTTCCATAGGTGGTCTATGAATAGAAACACACATGCAATGACACTGGTGGATCCATACGTGGTTTGTGAAAAGAACACACATACAATTACTCTAGTTGTGGTTAATGAAAAGAACACACATGAAATGACACTGGTTGATGCATATGTGGTCTGTGAAAAGAACACACATGAAATGATACTAGTGGATCCATATGCGGTCTATGAAAAGAACACACATGCAATGACACTGGTGGATCCATATGTGGTTTGTGAAAAGAACACACATGCAATGACACTGGTGGATCCACATGTGGTCTGTGAAAAGAACACACATGCAATGACAATGGTGGTTCCATATGTGGTCTGTGCAAATAACACACATGCAATGACAATGGTGGATCCATTTGTGGTTTGTGAAAAGAACACTCATGCAATGACACTGGTTGATCCATATGTGGTCTGTGAGAACAACACACATGCAATGACTGTGGTGGATCCATATGTGGTCTGTGAAAAGAACACACCTGAAATGACACTGGTGGATCCATATGTAGTCTGTGAAAATAACGCACATGCAATGACACTGGTGGATCCATATGTGGTATGTGAAAAGAACCCACATGCAATGACACTTGTGGATCCATATGTGGTCTGTGAAAAGAACACACATGCAATATAAATGCTGGATCCACATGTGGTTTGTGAAAAGAACACACATGCAATGACAATTGTTGTTCCATATGTGGGTTGTGAAAAGAATAAACATGCAATGACTCTAGCTATGGTCTGTGAAAAGAGCACACATCCAATGACACTAGTGGATCCATATGTGGTTTGTGAAAAGAACATACATGCAATGACTCTAGCTATGGTCTGTGAAAAGAACACACATGCAATGACACTAGTGGATCCATATGTGGTCTGTGAAAAGAACACACATGCAGTGACAATGGTGGTTCCATATGTGGTCTGTGAAAAGAACAAACATGCAATGACACTGGTGGATCCATATGTGGTTCGTGAAAAGAACACACATTTCAATGACACTGGTGGATCCATATCTGGTCCGTGAAAAGAACACACATGCAATGATCTCTGGTGGATCCATATGTGGTTTGTGAAAAGAACACACATGCAATGAAAATGGTGGATCCATATGTGGTCTGTGAAAAGAACACACATGCAATGACAATGGTGGTTCCATATATAGTTTGTGAAAAGAATAGACATGCAATGAATCTAGCTGTGATCTGTGAAAAGAACACACATGTAATGCTACTAGTGGATCCATACGTGGTCTGTGAAAATATCACACATGCAATGACATTGGTGGATCCATATGTGGTTTGTGAAAAGAACACACATGCAATAAGAATGGTGGTTACATAGGTGGTCTGTGAAAAGAAACACACATGCAATGACACTAGTGGATCCATACGTGGTTTGTGAATAGAACACACATACAATGACTCTAGTTGTGGTTAATGAAAAGAACACACATGAAATGACACTGGTTGATGCATATGTGGTCTGTGAAAAGAACACACATGAAGTGACATAGGTGGATCCATATGTGGTATGTGAAAAGAACACACATGCAATGACAATGGTGGTTCCATATGTGGTCTGTGAAAAGAACACACATGCAATGACAATCGTGGATCCATATGTGGTTTGCGAAAAGAACACACATGCAATGACTCTAGTTGTGGTTAATGAAAAGAACACACATGAAATAACACTGGTTGATCCATATGTGGTCTGTGAAAAGAACACACATGAAATGACACTGGTGGATCCATATGTGGTCTGTGAAAAGAACACACATACAATGACACTGGTGGATCCATATGTGGTCTATGAAAAGAACATACATGCAATGACACTGGTGGATCCATATGTGGTATGTGAAAAGAACACACATGCAATGACACTCGTGGATCCATATGTGGTCTGTGAAAAGAACACACATGCAATGACAATGGTGGTTCCATATGAGGTCTGTGAAAAGAACACACATGTAATGACAATGGTGGATCCTTATGTGGTTTGTGAAAAGAACACACATGAAATGACATTGGTGGATCCATATGTGGTCTTTAAAAATAACACACATAGAATGACACTGGTGGATCCATATGTGGTCTGTGAAAAGAACACACATGCAATGACACTGGTGGATCCATATGTGGTTTGTGAAAAGAACACACATGCAACGAAAATGGTGGATCCATATGTGGTCTGTGAAAAGAACACACATGTAATGACAATGGTGGTTCCATATGTGGTTTGTGAAAAGAATAGACATGCAATGACTCTAGTTGTGGTTTGTGAAAAGAACACACATGCAATGGCACTAGTTGATCCATATGTGGTTTGTGAAAAGAACACACATGCAATGACACTAGTGGAACCATATGTGGCCTGTGAAAAGAACATACATGCAATGACACTAGTGGATCCATATGTGGTCTGTGAAAAGAACACACATGCAATGAAAATGGTGGTTCCATATGTGGTATGTGAAAAGAACAGACATGCAATGGCACTGGTGGATCCATATGTGGTTTGTGAAAAGAACACACATGCAATGAAACTGGTGGACCCATACATGGTCTTTGAAAAGAACACACATGCAATGAACTCTGGTGGATCCATATGTGGTATGTGAAAAGAACACACATGCAATGACACTGGTGGATGTATGTGTGGTCTGTGAAAAGAACACACATGCAATGACACTGGTGGATCCATATGTGGTCTGTGAAAAGAACATACATGCAATGACACTGGTGGATCCATATGTGGTATGTGAAAAGAACACACATGCAATGACACTCGTGGATCCCTATGTGGTCTGTGAAAAGAACACACATGCAATGACAATGGTGGTTCCATATGAGGTCTGTGAAAAGAACACACATGTAATGACAATGGTGGATCCTTATGTGGTTTGTGAAAAGAACACACATGAAATGACATTGGTGGATCCATATGTGGTCTTTGAAAATAACACACATACAATGACACTGGTGGATCCATATGTGGTCTGTGAAAAGAACACACATGCAATGACACTGGTGGATCCATATGTGGTTTGTGAAAAGAACACACATGCAATGAAAATGGTGGATCCATATGTGGTCTGTGAAAAGAACACACATGTAATGACAATGGTGGTTCCATATGTGGTTTGTGAAAAGAATAGACATGCAATGACTCTAGTTGTGGTTTGTGAAAAGAACACACATGCAATGGCACTAGTCGATCCATATGTGGTTTGTGAAAAGAACACACATGCAATGACACTAGTGGAACCATATGTGGTCCGTGAAAAGAACATACATGCAATGACACTAGTGGATCCATATGTGGTCTGTGAAAAGAACACACATGCAATGAAAATGGTGGTTCCATATGTGGTATGTGAAAAGAACAGACATGCAATGGCACTGGTGGATCCATATGTGGTTTATGAAAAGAACACACATGCAATGACACTGGTGGACCCATACATGGTCTTTGAAAAGAACACACATGCAATGAACTCTGGTGGATCCATATGTGGTATGTGAAAAGAACACACATGCAATGACACTGGTGGATGTATGTGTGGTCTGTGAAAAGAACACACATGCAATGAAAATGGTGGATCAATATGTGGTTTGTGAAAAGAACACACATGCAATGACTCTAGCTGTGGTTAATGAAAAGAACACACATGCAATGACACTAGTGGATCCATATGTGGTTTGGGAAAAGAACACACATGCAATGACTCTAGCTGTCGTTAATGGAAACACTAGTGGATCCATATGTGGTATGTGAAAAGAACACATATCCAATGAAAATGGTGGATCCATATGTGGTTTGTGAAAAGAACACACATGCAATGACAATGGTGGTTCCAAATGTGGTTTGTGAAAAGAACAAACATGCAATGACTCTAGCTGTGGTTTGTGAAAAGAACACACATGCAATGGCACTAGTGGATCCATATGTGGTTTGTGAAAAGAAAACACATGCAATGACACTAGTGGAACAATATGTGGTCTGTGAAAAGAACACACATGAAATGACAATGGTGGTTCCATATGTGGTCTGTGAAAAGAATAGACATGCAATGACACTGGTGGACCCATATGTAGTTTGTGAAAAGAACACACATTTCAATGACACTGGTGGATCCATACATGGTCTGTGAAAAGAACACACATGCAATGAACTCTAGTGGATCCATATGTGGTCTGTGAAAAGAATACACACGCAATGACACTAGTGGATCCATATGTGGTCTGTGAAAAGAACACACATGCGATGAAAATGGTGGATCCATATGTGGTTTGTGAAAATTACACACATGCAATGACTCTGGTTGTGGTTAATGAAAAGAACACACATGCAATGACACTAGTGGACCCATATGTGGTGTGTGAAAAGAACACACATGCCATGAAAATGGTGGATCCATATGTAGTCTGTGAAAAGAACACACATGAAATGACAATGGTGGTTCCATATGTGGTTTGTGAAAAGAACAAACATGCAATGACTCTAGGCTAGTGCAGTGAAAACAACACACATGCAATGGCACTAGTGGATGCATATGTGGTTTGTGAAAAGAACACACATGCAATGACACTAGTGGATCCATATGTGGTCTGTGAAAAGAACACTCATGCAATGACAATGGTGGTTCCATATATGGTCTGTGAAAAGAACATACATGCAATGACACTGGTGGATCCATATGTGGTTCGTGAAAAGAACACACATTTCAATGACACTGGTGGATCCATAGATGGTCTGTCACACATGCAATGAACTCTGGTGGATCCATATGTGGTCTGTGAAAAGAACACACATGCAATGACAATGGTGGATCCATATGTGGTCTGTGAAAATAACACACATGCAATGACAATGGTGGTTCCATATATAGTTTGTGAAAAGAATAGACATGCAATGACTCTAGCTGTGATCTGTGAAAAGAACACACATGTAATGCTACTAGTGGATCCATACGTGGTATGTGAAAAGAACACACATGCAATGACATTGGTGGATCCATATGTGGTTTGTGAAAAGAACACACATGCAATAAGAATGGTGGTTCCATAGGTGGTCTGTGAAAAGAAACACACATGCAATGACACTGGTGGATCCACACGTGGTTTGTGAAAAGAACACACATACAATGACTCTAGTTGTGGTTAATGAAAAGAACACACATGAAATGACACTGGTTGATGCATATGTGGTCTGTGAAAAGAACACACATGAAATGACACTAGTGGATCCATATGCGGTCTATGAAAAGAACACACATGCAATGACACTGGTGGATCCATATGTGGTTTGTGAAAAGAACACACATGCAATGACACTGGTGGATCCACATGTGGTCTGTGAAAAGAACACACATGCAATGACAATGGTGGTTCCATATGTGGTCTGTGAAAATAACACACATGCAATGACAATGGTGGATCCATTTGTGGTTTGTGAAAAGAACACACATGCAATGACACTGGTTGATCCATATGTGGTCTGTGAGAACAACACACATGCAATGACTGTGGTGGATCCATATGTGGTCTGTGAAAAGAACACACATGAAATGACACTGGTGGATCCATATGTAGTCTGTGAAAATAACACACATGCAATGACACTGGTGGATCCATATGTGGTATGTGAAAAGAACCCACATGCAATGACAATTGTGGATCCATATGTGGTCTGTGAAAAGAACACACATGCAATATAAATGGTGGATCCATATGTGGTTTATGAATAGAATACACATGCAATGACAATGGTTGTTCCATATGTGGATTGTGAAAAGAATAGACATGCAATAACTCTACCTATGTTCTGTGAAAAGAGCACACATGCAATGACACTAGTGGATCCATATGTGGTTTGTGAAAAGAACATACATGCAATGACTCTAGCTATGGTCTATGAAAAGAACACACATCCAATGACACTAGTGGATCCTTATGTGGTTTGTGAAAAGAACACACATGCAATGACACTAGTGGATCCATATGTGGTCTGTGAAAAGAACACACATGCAAGGACAATGGTGGTTCCATATGTGGTCTGTGAAAAGAACAAACATGCAATGACACTGGTGGATCCATATGTGGTTCGTGAAAAGAACACACATTTCAATGACACTAGTGGATCCATATATGGTCCATGAAAAGAACACACATGCAATGAACTCTGGTGGATCCATATGTGGTTTGTGAAAAGAACACACATGCAATGAAAATGGTGTATCCATATGTGGTTTGTGAAAAGAACACACATGCAATGACAATGGTGGTTCCATATATAGTTTGTGAAAAGAACAGACATGCAATGACTCTAGCTGTGATCTGTGAAAAGAACACACATGTAATGCTACTAGTGGATCCATACGTGGTCTGTGAAAAGAACACACATGCAATGACATTGGTGGATCCATATGTGGTTTGTGAAAAGAACACACATGCAATAAGAATGGTGGTTCCATAGGTGGTCTGTGAAAAGAAACACACATGCAATGACACTGGTGGATCCATACGTGGTTTGTGAAAAGAACACACATACAATGACTCTAGTTGTGGTTAATGAAAAGAACACACATGAAATGACACTGGTTGATGCATATGTGGTATGTGAAAATAACACACATGCAATGACAATGGTGTTTCCATATGTGGTCTGTGAAAAGAACACACATGCAATGACAATGGTGGATCCATATGTGGTTTGTGAAAAGAACACACATGCAATGACTCTAGTTGTGGTTAATGAAAATAACACACATGAAATAACACTGGTTGATCCATATGTGGTCTGTGAAAAGAACACACATACAATGACACTGGTGGATCCATATGTGGTCTGTGAAAAGAACATACATGCAATGACACTGGTGGATCCATATGTGGTATGTGAAAAGAACACACATGCAATGACACTCGTGGATCCCTATGTGGTCTGTGAAAAGAACACACATGCAATGACAATGGTGGTTCCATATGTGGTCTGTGAAAAGAACACACATGCAATGACAATCGTGGATCCATATGTGGTTTGCGAAAAGAACACACATGCAATGACTCTAGTTGTGGTTAATGAAAAGAACACACATGAAATAACACTGGTTGATCCATATGTGGTCTGTGAAAAGAACACACATGAAATGACACTGGTGGATCCATATGTGGTCTGTGAAAAGAACACACATACAATGACACTGGTGGATCCATATGTGGTCTATGAAAAGAACATACATGCAATGACACTGGTGGATCCATATGTGGTATGTGAAAAGAACACACATGCAATGACACTCGTGGATCCATATGTGGTCTGTGAAAAGAACACACATGCAATGACAATGGTGGTTCCATATGAGGTCTGTGAAAAGAACACACATGTAATGACAATGGTGGATCCTTATGTGGTTTGTGAAAAGAACACACATGAAATGACATTGGTGGATCCATATGTGGTCTTTAAAAATAACACACATAGAATGACACTGGTGGATCCATATGTGGTCTGTGAAAAGAACACACATGCAATGACACTGGTGGATCCATATGTGGTTTGTGAAAAGAACACACATGCAACGAAAATGGTGGATCCATATGTGGTCTGTGAAAAGAACACACATGTAATGACAATGGTGGTTCCATATGTGGTTTGTGAAAAGAATAGACATGCAATGACTCTAGTTGTGGTTTGTGAAAAGAACACACATGCAATGGCACTAGTTGATCCATATGTGGTTTGTGAAAAGAACACACATGCAATGACACTAGTGGAACCATATGTGGCCTGTGAAAAGAACATACATGCAATGACACTAGTGGATCCATATGTGGTCTGTGAAAAGAACACACATGCAATGAAAATGGTGGTTCCATATGTGGTATGTGAAAAGAACAGACATGCAATGGCACTGGTGGATCCATATGTGGTTTGTGAAAAGAACACACATGCAATGAAACTGGTGGACCCATACATGGTCTTTGAAAAGAACACACATGCAATGAACTCTGGTGGATCCATATGTGGTATGTGAAAAGAACACACATGCAATGACACTGGTGGATGTATGTGTGGTCTGTGAAAAGAACACACATGCAATGACACTGGTGGATCCATATGTGGTCTGTGAAAAGAACATACATGCAATGACACTGGTGGATCCATATGTGGTATGTGAAAAGAACACACATGCAATGACACTCGTGGATCCCTATGTGGTCTGTGAAAAGAACACACATGCAATGACAATGGTGGTTCCATATGAGGTCTGTGAAAAGAACACACATGTAATGACAATGGTGGATCCTTATGTGGTTTGTGAAAAGAACACACATGAAATGACATTGGTGGATCCATATGTGGTCTTTGAAAATAACACACATACAATGACACTGGTGGATCCATATGTGTGGCTGTGAAAAGAACACACATGCAATGACACTGGTGGATCCATATGTGGTTTGTGAAAAGAACACACATGCAATGAAAATGGTGGATCCATATGTGGTCTGTGAAAAGAACACACATGTAATGACAATGGTGGTTCCATATGTGGTTTGTGAAAAGAATAGACATGCAATGACTCTAGTTGTGGTTTGTGAAAAGAACACACATGCAATGGCACTAGTCGATCCATATGTGGTTTGTGAAAAGAACACACATGCAATGACACTAGTGGAACCATATGTGGTCCGTGAAAAGAACATACATGCAATGACACTAGTGGATCCATATGTGGTCTGTGAAAAGAACACACATGCAATGAAAATGGTGGTTCCATATGTGGTATGTGAAAAGAACAGACATGCAATGGCACTGGTGGATCCATATGTGGTTTATGAAAAGAACACACATGCAATGACACTGGTGGACCCATACATGGTCTTTGAAAAGAACACACATGCAATGAACTCTGGTGGATCCATATGTGGTATGTGAAAAGAACACACATGCAATGACACTGGTGGATGTATGTGTGGTCTGTGAAAAGAACACACATGCAATGAAAATGGTGGATCAATATGTGGTTTGTGAAAAGAACACACATGCAATGACTCTAGCTGTGGTTAATGAAAAGAACACACATGCAATGACACTAGTGGATCCATATGTGGTTTGGGAAAAGAACACACATGCAATGACTCTAGCTGTCGTTAATGGAAACACTAGTGGATCCATATGTGGTATGTGAAAAGAACACATATCCAATGAAAATGGTGGATCCATATGTGGTTTGTGAAAAGAACACACATGCAATGACAATGGTGGTTCCAAATGTGGTTTGTGAAAAGAACAAACATGCAATGACTCTAGCTGTGGTTTGTGAAAAGAACACACATGCAATGGCACTAGTGGATCCATATGTGGTTTGTGAAAAGAAAACACATGCAATGACACTAGTGGAACAATATGTGGTCTGTGAAAAGAACACACATGAAATGACAATGGTGGTTCCATATGTGGTCTGTGAAAAGAATAGACATGCAATGACACTGGTGGACCCATATGTAGTTTGTGAAAAGAACACACATTTCAATGACACTGGTGGATCCATACATGGTCTGTGAAAAGAACACACATGCAATGAACTCTAGTGGATCCATATGTGGTCTGTGAAAAGAATACACACGCAATGACACTAGTGGATCCATATGTGGTCTGTGAAAAGAACACACATGCGATGAAAATGGTGGATCCATATGTGGTTTGTGAAAATTACACACATGCAATGACTCTGGTTGTGGTTAATGAAAAGAACACACATGCAATGACACTAGTGGACCCATATGTGGTGTGTGAAAAGAACACACATGCCATGAAAATGGTGGATCCATATGTAGTCTGTGAAAAGAACACACATGAAATGACAATGGTGGTTCCATATGTGGTTTGTGAAAAGAACAAACATGCAATGACTCTAGCTGTGGTCTGTGAAAACAACACACATGCAATGGCACTAGTGGATGCATATGTGGTTTGTGAAAAGAACACACATGCAATGACACTAGTGGATCCATATGTGGTCTGTGAAAAGAACACTCATGCAATGACAATGGTGGTTCCATATATGGTCTGTGAAAAGAACATACATGCAATGACACTGGTGGATCCATATGTGGTTCGTGAAAAGAACACACATTTCAATGACACTGGTGGAACCATACATGGTCTGTCACACATGCAATGAACTCTGGTGGATCCATATGTGGTCTGTGAAAAGAACACACATGCAATGACAATGGTGGATCCATATGTGGTCTGTGAAAATAACACACATGCAATGACAATGGTGGTTCCATATATAGTTTGTGAAAAGAATAGACATGCAATGACTCTAGCTGTGATCTGTGAAAAGAACACACATGTAATGCTACTAGTGGATCCATACGTGGTATGTGAAAAGAACACACATGCAATGACATTGGTGGATCCATATGTGGTTTGTGAAAAGAACACACATGCAATAAGAATGGTGGTTCCATAGGTGGTCTGTGAAAAGAAACACACATGCAATGACACTGGTGGATCCACACGTGGTTTGTGAAAAGAACACACATACAATGACTCTAGTTGTGGTTAATGAAAAGAACACACATGAAATGACACTGGTTGATGCATATGTGGTCTGTGAAAAGAACACACATGAAATGACACTAGTGGATCCATATGCGGTCTATGAAAAGAACACACATGCAATGACACTGGTGGATCCATATGTGGTTTGTGAAAAGAACACACATGCAATGACACTGGTGGATCCACATGTGGTCTGTGAAAAGAACACACATGCAATGACAATGGTGGTTCCATATGTGGTCTGTGAAAATAACACACATGCAATGACAATGGTGGATCCATTTGTGGTTTGTGAAAAGAACACACATGCAATGACACTGGTTGATCCATATGTGGTCTGTGAGAACAACACACATGCAATGACTGTGGTGGATCCATATGTGGTCTGTGAAAAGAACACACATGAAATGACACTGGTGGATCCATATGTAGTCTGTGAAAATAACACACATGCAATGACACTGGTGGATCCATATGTGGTATGTGAAAAGAACCCACATGCAATGACAATTGTGGATCCATATGTGGTCTGTGAAAAGAACACACATGCAATATAAATGGTGGATCCATATGTGGTTTATGAATAGAATACACATGCAATGACAATGGTTGTTCCATATGTGGATTGTGAAAAGAATAGACATGCAATAACTCTACCTATGTTCTGTGAAAAGAGCACACATGCAATGACACTAGTGGATCCATATGTGGTTTGTGAAAAGAACATACATGCAATGACTCTAGCTATGGTCTATGAAAAGAACACACATCCAATGACACTAGTGGATCCTTATGTGGTTTGTGAAAAGAACACACATGCAATGACACTAGTGGATCCATATGTGGTCTGTGAAAAGAACACACATGCAGTGACAATGGTGGTTCCATATGTGGTCTGTGAAAAGAACAAACATGCAATGACACTGGTGGATCCATATGTGGTTCGTGAAAAGAACACACATTTCAATGACACTAGTGGATCCATATATGGTCCATGAAAAGAACACACATGCAATGAACTCTGGTGGATCCATATGTGGTTTGTGAAAAGAACACACATGCAATGAAAATGGTGTATCCATATGTGGTTTGTGAAAAGAACACACATGCAATGACAATGGTGGTTCCATATATAGTTTGTGAAAAGAACAGACATGCAATGACTCTAGCTGTGATCTGTGAAAAGAACACACATGTAATGCTACTAGTGGATCCATACGTGGTCTGTGAAAAGAACACACATGCAATGACATTGGTGGATCCATATGTGGTTTGTGAAAAGAACACACATGCAATAAGAATGGTGGTTCCATAGGTGGTCTGTGAAAAGAAACACACATGCAATGACACTGGTGGATCCATACGTGGTTTGTGAAAAGAACACACATACAATGACTCTAGTTGTGGTTAATGAAAAGAACACACATGAAATGACACTGGTTGATGCATATGTGGTATGTGAAAATAACACACATGCAATGACAATGGTGTTTCCATATGTGGTCTGTGAAAAGAACACACATGCAATGACAATGGTGGATCCATATGTGGTTTGTGAAAAGAACACACATGCAATGACTCTAGTTGTGGTTAATGAAAATAACACACATGAAATAACACTGGTTGATCCATATGTGGTCTGTGAAAAGAACACACATACAATGACACTGGTGGATCCATATGTGGTCTGTGAAAAGAACATACATGCAATGACACTGGTGGATCCATATGTGGTATGTGAAAAGAACACACATGCAATGACACTCGTGGATCCCTATGTGGTCTGTGAAAAGAACACACATGCAATGACAATGGTGGTTCGATATGAGGTCTGTGAAAAGAACACACATGTAATGACAATGGTGGATCCTTATGTGGTTTGTGAAAAGAACACACATGAAATGACATTGGTGGATCCATATGTGGTCTTTGAAAATAACACACATACAATGACACTGGTGGATCCATATGTGGTCTGTGAAAAGAACACACATGCAATGACACTGGTGGATCAATATGTGGTTTGTGAAAAGAACACACATGCAATGACTCTAGCTGTGGTTAATGAAAAGAACACACATGCAATGACACTAGTGGATCCATATGTGGTTTGGGAAAAGAACACACATGCAATGACTCTAGCTGTCGTTAATGGAAACACTAGTGGATCCATATGTGGTATGTGAAAAGAACACATATCCAATGAAAATGGTGGATCCATATGTGGTTTGTGAAAAGAACACACATGCAATGACAATGGTGGTTCCAAATGTGGTTTGTGAAAAGAACAGACATGCAATGACTCTAGCTGTGGTCTGTGAAAAGAACACACATGCAATGGCACTAGTGGATCCATATGTGGTTTGTGAAAAGAAAACACATGCAATGACACTAGTGGAACAATATGTGGTCTGTGAAAAGAACACACATGCAATGACAATGGTGGTTCCATATGTGGTCTGTGAAAAGAATAGACATGCAATGACACTGGTGGACCCATATGTAGTTTGTGAAAAGAACACACATTTCAATGACACTGGTGGATCCATACATGGTCTGTGAAAAGAACACACATGCAATGAACTCTAGTGGATCCATATGTGGTCTGTGAAAAGAATACACACGCAATGACACTAGTGGATCCATATGTGGTCTGTGAAAAGAACACACATGCGATGAAAATGGTGGATCCATATGTGGTTTGTGAAAATTACACACATGCAATGACTCTGGTTGTGGTTAATGAAAAGAACACACATGCAATGACACTAGTGGATCCATATGTGGTGTGTGAAAAGAACACACATGCCATGAAAATGGTGGATCCATATGTAGTCTGTGAAAAGAATACACATGAAATGACAATGGTGGTTCCATATGTGGTTTGTGAAAAGAACAGACATGCAATGACTCTAGCTGTGGTCTGTGAAAACAACACACATGCAATGGCACTAGTGGATGCATATGTGGTTTGTGAAAAGAACACACATGCAATGACACTAGTGGATCCATATGTGGTCTGTGAAAAGAACACTCATGCAATGACAATGGTGGTTCCATATATGGTCTGTGAAAAGAACATACATGCAATGACACTGGTGGATATATATGTGGTTCGTGAAAAGAACACACATTTCAATGACACTGGTGGAACCATACATGGTCTGTCACACATGCAATGAACTCTGGTGGATCCATATGTGGTCTGTGAAAAAAACACACATGCAATGACAATGGTGGATCCATATGTGGTCTGTGAAAATAACACACATGCAATGACAATGGTGGTCCATATATAGTTTGTGAAAATAATAGACATGCAATGACTCTAGCTGTGATCTGTGAAAAGAACACACATGTAATGCTACTAGTGGATCCATACGTGGTATGTGAAAAGAACACACATGCAATGACATTGGTGGATCCATATGTAGTTTGTGAAAAGAACACACATGCAATAAGAATGGTGGTTCCATAGGTGGTCTGTGAAAAGAAACACACATGCAATGACACTGGTGGATCCACACGTGGTTTGTGAAAAGAACACACATACAATGACTCTAGTTGTGGTTAATGAAAAGAACACACAAGAAATGACACTGGTTGATGCATATGTGGTCTGTGAAAAGAACACACATGAAATATCACTAGTGGATCCATATGCGGTCTATGAAAAGAACACACATGCAATGACACTGGTGGATCCATATGTGGTTTGTGAAAAGAACACACATGCAATGACACTGGTGGATCCACATGTGGTCTGTGAAAAGAACACACATGCAATGACAATGGTGGTTCCATATGTGGTCTGTGAAAATAACACACATGCAATGACAATGGTGGATCCATTTGTGGTTTGGGAAAAGAACACACATGCAATGACACTGGTTGATCCATATGTGAACTGTGAGAACAACACACATGCAATGACTGTGGTGGATCCATATGTGGTCTGTGAAAAGAACACACATGAAATGACACTGGTGGATCCATATGTAGTCTTTGAAAATAACACACATGCAATGACACTGGTGGATCCATATGTGGTATGTGAAAAGACCCACATGCAATGACACTTGTGGATCCATATGTGGTCTGTGAAAAGAACACACATGCAATATAAATGGTGGATCCATATGTGGTTTGTGAAAAGAACACACATGCAATGACAATGGTTGTTCCATATGTGGGTTGTGAAAAGAATAGACATGAAATGACTCTAGCTATGGTCTGTGAAAAGAGCACACATGCAATGACACTAGTGGATCCATATGTGGTTTCTGAAAAGAACATACATGCAATGACTATAGCTATGGTCTGTGAAAAGAACACACATGCAATGACACTAGTGGATGCATATGTGGTTTGTGAAAAGAACACACATGCAATGACACTAGTGGATCGATATGTGGTCTGTGAAAAGAACAAACATGCAATGACACTGGTGGATCCATATGTGGTTTGTGAAAAGAACACACATTTCAATGACACTGGTGGATCCATATATGGTCCGTGAAAAGAACACACATGCAATGAACTCTGGTGGATCCATATGTGGTTTGTGAAAAGAACACACATGCAATGAAAATGGTGGATCCATATGTTGTCTGTGAAAAGAACACACATGCAATGACAATGTGGTTCCATATATGGTTTGTGAAAAGAACAGACATGCAATGACTCTAGCTGTGGTTTATGAAAAGAACACACATGCAATGCTACTAGTGGATCCATATGTGGTCTGTGAAAAGAACACACATGTAATGCCACTGGTGGATCCATATGTGGTTTGTGAAAAGAACACATATGCAATAAGAATGGTGGTTCCATAGGTGGTCTGCGAAAAGAAACACACATGCAATGACACTGGTGGATCCATACGTGGTTTGTGAAAAGAACACACATGCAATGACTCTAGTTGTGGTTAATGAAAAGAACACACATGAAATGACACTGGTTGATCCATATGTGGTCTATGAAAAGAACACACATGAAATGACACTAGTGGATCCATATGTGGTCTATGAAAAGAACAAACATGCAATGACACTGGTGGATCCATATGTGGTTTGTGAAAAAAACACACATGAAGTGACACTGGTGGATCCATATGTGGTATGTGAAAAGAACACACATGCAATGAAAATGGTGGTTCCATATGTGGTCTGTGAAAAGAACACACATGCAATGACAATGGTGGATCCATATGTGGTTTGTGAAAAGAACACACATGCAATGACACAGGTTGATCCATGTGTGGTCTGTGAAAAGAACACACATGCAATGACACTGGTGGATCCATATGTGGTTTGTGAAAAGAACACACATGCAATGAGAATGGTGGTTCCATAGGTGGTCTGTGAAAAGAACACACATGCAATGACACTGGTGGATCCATACGTGGTTTGTGAAAAGAACACACATGCAATGAATCTAGTTGTGGTTAATGAAAAGAACACACATGAAATGACACTGGTTGATCCATATGTGGTATGTGAAAAGAACACACATGAAATGACACTAGTGAATTCATATGTGGTCTATGAAAAGAACACACATGCAATGACACTGGTGGATCCATATGTGGTTTGTGAAAAGAACACACATGCAATGACACTGGTGGATCCATATGTGGTCTGTGAAAAGAACACAAATGAAATGACACTGGTGGATCCATATATGGTTTGTGAAAAGAACACACATGCCATAACAATGGTGGTTCCATATGTGGTCTGTGAAAAGAATAGACATGAAATGACTCTAGCTGTGGTCTGTGAAAAGAACACACATGCAATGGCACTAGTGGATCCATATGTGGTTTGTGAAAAGAACAGACATGCAATGATACTAGTGGATCCATATGTGGTCTGTGAAAAGAACACACATTAAATGACACTACTGGATCCCTATGTGGTCTGTGAAAATAACACACATGCAATGACACTGGTGGATCCATATGTGGTCTGTGAAAAGAACCCACACGCAATGACACTGGTGGATCCATATGTGGTCTGTGAAAAGAACACACATGCAATGAAAATGGTGGTTCCATATGTGGTTTGTGAAAAGAACAGACATGCAATGACTCTAGCTGTGGTCTGTGAAAAGAACACACATGCAATGACACTAGTGGATGCATATGTGGTTTGTGAAAAGAACACACATGCAATGACACTAGTGGATCCATATGTGGTCTGTGAAAATAACACACATGCAATGACAATGGTGGTTCCATATATGGTCTGTGAAAAGAACAGACGTGCAATGACACTGGTGGATCCATATGTGGTCCGTGGAAAGAACAGACATTTGAATGAAACTGGTGGATCCATACATGGTCTGTGAAAATAACATACATGCAATGAACTCTAGTGGATCCATATGTGGTCTGTGAAAAGAACACACATGCAATGACAATGGTGGATCCATATGTGGTATGTGAAAAGAACACACATGCTTTGACAATGGTGGTTCCATATGTGGTTTGTGAACAGAACACACATGCAATGACTCTAGCTGTGGTTAATGAAAAGAACACACATGCAATGACAATACTGGATCCATATGTGGTTTGTGAAAAGAACACACATGCAATGACTCTAGCTGTGGTTAATGAAAACACTAGTGGATCCATATGTGGTCTTTGAAAAGAACACACATGCAATGAAAATGGTGGATCCATATGTGGTTTGTGAAAAGAACACACATGCAATGACTATAGCTGTGGTTAATGAAAAGAACACACATGTAATGACACTAGTGGATCCATATGTGGTTTGTGAAAAGAACACACATGTAATGACAATGGTGGATCCATATGTGGTTTGTAAAAAGAACACACATGTAATGACAATGGTGGTTCCATATGTGGTTTGTGAAAAGAAAAGACATGCAATGATTCTAGCCGTGGTCTGTGAAAAGAACACACATGCAATGACACTAGTGGATGCATATGTGGTTTGTGAAAAGAACACACATGCAATGACACTAGTGGATCCATATGTGGTCTGTGAAAAGAACACTCATGCAATGACAATGGTGGTTCCATATATGGTCAGTGAAAAGAACATACATGCAATGACACTGGTGGATCCATATGTGGTTCGTGAAAAGAACACACATTTCAATGACACTGGTGGATCCATACATGGTCTGTCACACATGCAATGAACTCTGGTGGATCCATATGTGGTCTGTGAAAAGAACACACATGCAATGACAATGGTGGATCCATATGTGGTCTGTGAAAAGAACACACATGCAATGACAATGGTGGTTCCATATATAGTTTGTGAAAAGAACAGACATGCAATGACTCTAGCTGTGATCTGTTGAAAGAACACACATGTAATGCTACTAGTGGATCCATACGTGGTCTGTGAAAAGAACACACATGCAATGACACTGGTGGATCTATGTGTGGTGTGTGAAAAGAACACACATGCAATGAAAATGGTGGATCCATCTTTGGTTTGTGCAAAGAACACACATGCAATGACAATGGTGGTTCCATATGTGGTCTGTGAAAAGAACAGACATGCAATGACACTGGTGGATAAAAATGTGGTTCGTGAAAAGAACACAAATTTCAATGACACTGGTGGATCCGTACATGGTCTGTGAAAAGAACACACATGCAATGAACTCTCATGGATCCATATGTGATCTATGAAAAGAACACACATGCAATGACAATGGTGGATCCTTATGTGGTCTATGAAAATAACACACATGCATTGACAATGGTGGTTCCATATATGGTTTGTGAAAAGAACAGACATGCAATGACTCTAGTTGTGGTCTGTGAAAAGAACACACATGTAATGCTACTAGTGGATCCATATGTGGTCTGTGAAAAGAACACATATGCAATGACACTAGTGGATCCATATGTGGTTTGTGAAAAGAACACACATGCAATGAGAATGGTGGTTCCATAGGTGGTCTGTGAAAAGAAAAGACATGCAATAACACTGGTGGATCCATACGTGGTTTGTGAAAAGAACACACATCTAATGACTCTAGTTGTGGTTAATGAAAAGAACACACATGAAATGACACTGTTTGATCCATATGTGGTCTGTGAAAAGAACACACATTAAATGAAACTAGTGGATCCACATGCGGTCTATGAAAAGAACACACATGCAATGACACTAGGGGATCCATATGTGGTCTATGAAAAGAACACACATGCAATGACACTGGTGGATCCATATGTGGTTTGTGAAAAGAACACACATGCAATGAGAATGGTGGTTCCATAGGTGGTCTGTGAAAAGAACAGACATGCAATAACACTGGTGGATCCATACGTGGTTTGTGAAAAGAACACACATCTAATGACTCTAGTTGTGGACCCATATGTGGTCTACGAAAATGACACACATGCAATGACAATGGTGGTTCCATATATGGTCTATGAAAAGAACAGACATGCAATGACACTGGTGGATCCATATGTGGTTCAAGAAAAGAACAAACATTTCAATGACACTGGTGGATCCATACATGGTCTGTGAAAAGAACACACATGCAATGAACTCTGGTGGATCCATATGTGGTCTTTGAAAAGAATACACATGCAATGACAATGGTGGATCCGTACGTGGTCTGTGAAAAGAACACACATGCATTGACAATGGTGGTTCCATATATGGTTTGTGAAAAGAAAAGACATGTAATGACTCTAGCTGTGGTTTGTGAAAAGAACACACATGTAATGCTACTAGTGGATCCATATGTGGTGTGAGAAAAGAACACACATGCAATGACACTAGTGGATCCATATGTGGTTTGTGAAAAGAACACACATGCAATGAGAATGGTGGTTCCATAGGTGGTCTGTGAAAAGAACACACATGCAATGACATTGGTGGATCCATACGTGGTTTGAGAAAAGAACACACATGCAATGACTCTAGTTGTGGTTAATGAAAAGAACACACATGAAATGACACTGGTTGATCCATATGTGGTTTGTGAAAAGAACACACATGAAATGACACTAGTGGATTCATACGTGGTCTATGAAAAGAACACACATGCAATGACACTGGTGGATCCATATGTGGTTTGTGAAAAGAACACACATGCAATGACACTGGTGGATCCATATGTGGTATGTGAAAAGAACACACATGCAATGACAATGGTGGTTCCATATGTGGTCTGTGAAAAGAACACACATGCAATGACAATGGTGGATCCATCCATGGGTTGTGAAAAGAACACACATGTAATGACAATGGTGGATCCATATGTGGTCTGTAAAAAGAACACACATGTAATGACAATGGTGGTTCCATATGTGGTTTGTGAAAAGAACAGACATGCAATGATTCTAGCCGTGGTCTGTGAAAAGAACACACATGCAATGACACTAGTGGATGCATATGTGGTTTGTGAAAAGAACACACATGCAATGACAATGGTGGTTCCATATATGGTTAGTGAAAAGAACATACATGCAATGACACTGGTGGATCCATATGTGGTTCGTGAAAAGAACACACATTTCAATGACACTGGTGGATCCATACATGGTCTGTCACACATGCAATGAACTCTGGTGGATCCATATGTGGTCTGTGAAAAGAACACACATGCAATGACAATGGTGGATCCATATATGGTCTGTGAAAAGAACACACATGCAATGACAATGGTGGTTCCATATATAGTTTGTGAAAAGAACAGACATGCAATGACTCTAGCTGTGATCTGTCGAAAGAACACACATGTAATGCTACTAGTGGATCCATACGTGGTCTGTGAAAAGAACACACATGCAATGACACTGGTGGATCTATGTGTGGTGTGTGAAAAGAACACACATGCAATGAAAATAATGGATCCATCTTTGGTTTGTGCAAACAACACACATGCAATGACAATGGTGGTTCCATATGTGGTCTGTGAAAAGAACAGACATGCAATGATACTGGTGGATCCATATGTGGTTCGTGAAAAGAACACACATTTCAATGACACTGGTGGATCCGTACATGGTCTGTGAAAAGAACACACATGCAATGAACTCTCGTGGATCCATATGTGATCTATGAAAAGAACACACATGCAATGACAATGGTGGATCCATATGTGGTCTATGAAAATAACACACATGCATTGACAATGGTAGTTCCATATATGGTTTGTGAAAAGAACAGACATGCAATGACTCTAGCTGTGGTCTGTGAAAAGAACACACATGTAATGCTACTAGTGGATCCATATGTGGTCTGTGAAAAGAACACACATGCAATGACACTAGTGGATCCATATGTGGTTTGTGAAAAGAACACACATGCAATGAGAAAGGTGGTTCCACAGGTGGTCTGTGAAAAGAACAGACATGCAATAACGCTGGTGGATCCATACGTGGTTTGTGAAAAGAACACACATCTAATGACTCTAGTTGTGGTTAATGAAAAGAACACACATGAAATGACACTGTTTGATCCATATGTGGTCTGTGAAAAGAACACACATGAAATGAAACTAGTGGATCCACATGCGGTCTATGAAAAGAACACACATGCAATGACACTGGGGGATCCATATGTGGTCTATGAAAAGAACACACATGCAATGACACTGGTGGATCCATATGTGGTTTGTGAAAAGAACACACATGCAATGAGAATGGTGGTTCCATAGGTGGTCTGTGAAAAGAGAACGAGTATACATAACACTGGTGGATGTGGATGTGGTTTGTGAAAAGAACACACATCTAATAACTCTAGTTGTGGACCCCCATATGTGAAACTGGTAAACATGACTGTTCTAGTTAGAATCACTGAAAGCTGACACATGCAATGACAATGGTGGTTCCATATATGGTCTATGAAAAGAACAGACATGCAATGACACTGGTGGATCCATATGTGGTTCAAGAAAAGAACACACATTTCAATGACACTGGTGGATCCATACATGGTCTGTGAAAAGAACACACATGCAATGAACTCTGGTGGATCCATATGTGGTCTTTGAAAAGAATACACATGCAATGACAATGGTGGATCCGTACGTGGTCTGTGAAAAGAACACTCATGCATTGACAATGGTGGTTCCATATATGGTTTGTGAAAAGAAAAGACATGTAATGACTCTAGCTGTGGTTTGTGAAAAGAACACACATGTAATGCTACTAGTGGTTCCATATGTGGTCTGTGAAAAGAACGCACATGCAATGACACTAGTGGATCCATATGTGGTTTGTGAAAAGAACACACATGCAATGAGAATGGCGGTTCCATATGTGCTCTATGAAAAGAACACACATGCAATGACTCTGGTGGTTCCATATGTGGTTTGTGAAAAGAACGCACATGCAATGACTCTAGTTGTGGTTAATGAAAAGAACACATGAATGACACCTGCTGATCCATATGTGGTTTGTGAAAAGAACACACATGAAATGACACTAGTGGATTCATACGTGGTCTATGAAAAGAACACACATGCAATGACACTGGTGGATCCATATGTGGTTTGTGAAAAGAACACACATGCAATGACACTGGTGGATCCATATGTGGTATGTGAAAAGAACACACATGCAATGACAATGGTGGTTCCATATGTGGTCTGTGAAAAGAACACACATGCAATGACAATGGTGGATCCATCCATGGGTTGTGAAAAGAACACACATGCAGTGACACTGGTTGATCCATGTGTGGTCTGTGAAAAGAACACACATGCAATGACTCTGGTGGATTCATATGTGGTTTGTGAAAAGAACACACGTGCAACGAAACTGGTGGATCCATATGTGGTCTGTGAAAAGAACACACATTAAATGACACTGCTGGATCCATATGTGGTCTGTGAAAATAACACACATGCAATGACACTGGTGGATCCATATGTGGTCTGTGAAAAGAACCCACATGCAATGACACTGGTGGATCCATATGTGGTCTATGAAAAGAACACACATGCAATGAAAATGGTGGATCCATATGTGGTTTGTGAAAAGAACACACATGCAATGACAATGGTTGTTCCATATGTGGTTTGTGAAAAGAACAGGCATGCAATGACTCTAGCTGTGGTCTGTGAAAATAACACACATGCAATGACACTAGTGGATCCATATGTGGTTTGTGAAAAAACACACATGAAGTGACACTAGTGGATACATATGTGGTTTGTGAAAAGAACACGCATGCAATAACAATGGTGGTTCCATATGTGGTCTGTGAAAAGAATAGACATGAAATGACTCTAGCTGTGGTCTGTGAAAAGAGCACACATGCAATGACACTAGTGGATCCATATGTGGTTTGTGAAAAGAACAGACATGCAATGACACTAGTGGATCCATATCTGGTCTGTGAAAATAACACACATGCAATGACAATGGTGGTTCCATATGTGGTTTGTGAAAAGAACAGACATGCAATGACTCTAGTTGTGGTTAATGAAAAGAACACACATGCAATGTCACTAGTGGATCCATATGTGGTCTATGAAAAGAACACACATGCAATGACACTGGTGGATCCATATGTGGTCTGTGAAAAGAACACACATGAAATGACAATGGTGGTTCCATATGTGGTTTGTGAAAAGAACAGACATGCAATGACTCTAGCTGTGGTCTGTGAAAAGAACACACATGCAATGACACTAGTGGATGCATATGTGGTTTGTGAAAAGAACACACATGCAATGACACTAGTGGATCCATATGTGGTCTGTGAAAATAACACACATGCAATGACAATGGTGGTTCCATATGTGGTTCGTGAAAAGAACACACATTTCAATGACACTGGTGGATCCATACATGGTCTGTGAAAAGAACACACATGCAATGAACTCTAGTGGATCCATATGTGGTCTGTGAAAAGAACACACATGCAATGAAAATGGTGGATCCATATGTGGTATGTGAAAAAAACACACATGCAATGACAATGGTGGTTCCATATGTGGTTTGTGAAAATAACACACATGCAATGACTCTAGCTGTGGTTAATGAAAAGAACACGCATGCAATGACAATATGTGGCATCCTGCTAAAACCACTACTAGAAAATCGTTGTATTTTTGTGCATTGCATCATCATGACCGCATGCTCATGTCATCATGCCACATTGCATTTGAGCATCGTCATGACATCACACATGGTTTTCCCAAAAACTATTTTCTGAAAGCCTATCTTTGTTTTCTAAATATCCCCTCGTCTTAATTTCAAATCAAAACTCCGGTCTATTCCAAGCCTTTTATTTGTCTAAAAATTATTTACAAAGGCCTTCTAAAAATAAAACAAATAAAATAAAAAAAAGTTTTATTGGGGGAGGCAGCCACCGGCCAGGCCCAAAAGCCCACCCGGCAGCCACCTACCACCCCACCAGAAAACCCTAACCACCTAACCCCCACCTCACCCCAGCCACAGGCACGCCTTTCCCACCACCATCTCTCATCCAGGCCACCCAGCACTTTGCCCGTACATTCCCCTGCATCACCTGCCCCACCAACCCCAGCCACCTCCCGCCTACCAGCCACACCACCAACCACCGCTGCCGTCATGCAACGACGACACCCACCGCACGCCTCGCAAGGCACTTCACCCACCCCGCCTACTCCCAGCTCCCACCAACCACGCGCGTCTGGCAACACGGCACCACGCTCACACACACCTCCCCTCGTACTGCAGCAGGTACATGCCACTGCCTCCCCCTGCGGGAGAAACCCTCCTCTCTTTCCCATCTCCCTCCTGCCACCTACCCCTAACCCCACCGCTGGCCGTGGCCTCGGCCATTTCCGCGTCTGCTCAAATCTCACCCCCTAAATCACACCGCGCGCTCCATCCGCTCGCTCGCTCGCTTTCCCTGCCGGCTTTCTCGCTGGCGTATCGCTGGCTGCCAGCCGCCCGTCTCCAGTCAGTCTGCCTCCTGCAAGCCGAAGCCCGCCGCCGCCTCACTTTCAGCCGGTATGAGCTTTCCATGTTTTACATTTTCCGGCCGCTTCGCCACCACGGCTCTCTTACCCCCTACTCGGCGCGCCGGACCATCGTGCCGCCACCGAGTCTATCCCCGGTGAGCCCTTCGCCTTGATCTCCTGTGAGACGCCCTGCTGCGACCCTCTTCCGCCGTCCGTGTGCACGGCCACCTCCTCGAGCGCATCGCTGCTAGAGCCGCCTCCCGTGCTCCTCTGTGGCTAGCGCCGACAGTTGTCTGGCATGCCGTTGGGCTCGGCCTCCTCCAGTACCGTGCGTGTGCTCGGTGTTGCATGTGCTACTCCTGGGTTAGGACTTGTTGATGCCTAGATGCTCAGGAACAGTTGCAGGGGAAGTTCCGATAAGTATCACGTAGGTCTTCTCGGTGACAAGGCCAACCCGTCGACAAGTTCGCCATCTAACATCGAAGCCAGAACCAAGGTCGCCTACATGGATCCCTGTTGGCCCGATCGACAACGTCAAGTATCGCAACCACAAGATCTCTCGTTTTCCTCGTCGCCCCAAGGTCTCCGACACAAGAACCTCGTCACGGAACGCTATGCCCTTCTACACAGGCGCCAAGTACTCCGATTTCGAGCACCGAAGTATGAAGACCATGCCGAGAACAATCTCACCGAGACCGAACCAGGAGATCGTCACCGATAGCCAAAGCCGAAACCCAAGATCTTCCTCAAGGGCGGTGGGATCGTCAACAGGGAACCAAAGACCCGAAACGCCAAGTACGCCGACATGGAACCGACGAGATCTCTGAGTCCAAGAAACATGATCTCCTACCCGAAGGTTCCCGGACGCCAAGTTCTTCATCCCGAATGCCAAGGCCGACAATCAAAACCGAGGACCGGACAAGATCTTCGTGACGACAAGAGCGACACTGACCAGGGCGAGTCCGATGAGCCACCGACGCCAAGCCAAGACCTGCGACGACCTCCGAAGACCGATCCCATCGAACCGATCCCCGATCTCGTCAAACCCGGAGACCGGACCCCGAACCCCCGGAACCCAAGATCTCCCGAACCTAGATGTGTGAACCTTTTCCCGAGCCCCTATTTTATAAATGCTATATATAAAACTATCGCATAATAAATTGTTCATGCATGCATACCTGTTTGTGGTTTGGGGCCATTATGCCGATTCACCTCATAATTAAATATGGAGTCCATATGCGGGATATTTTTATCTTATTCCGGACTCCATTTAAATTGGTGTAGCGAACCGATGCCGTGTTTTGTCTTGTCAATACAACATTTAATTTGCGGGGTAGATAAATAACTTGAACCATTTAATTAATTGTCGGGACCCCGGTTCCGCTTAATATGGCCTAATTGCACCGCATCTGTGCCATGCCATGCATCATATCATAAGCATGCCGGACCTTCTGCCATAGTATTAAATATTGCATCCGGTGTTTCTTCTAGTGTTTGCTTCTTCGTGCATTAGGACAATGAGTTGATGCGAGTATCGACAAGTTCTCCGGCTATGAACCTTCAACAGTGTTTCCCAGGCGAGCATTCTCCCGCTTTCTACCTATTTTGCATTTATAGTCTTTATTTCCTCCTGTTGATATCTTGCTATCCGCGTTGCGATGCTTTAGTTTCCATGTACCATTTATATTCCTTGCAGCCTCTATATTGTCTTGGACACATCCTATTTCCTGTTGTTTGATAGACAGTCGACCTTGCGAGTCGTAGTTGCTTGCTCAGGTGCTGCTTTGCATCGTTGTTGGAAGGTTGGTACATTCTTAATGGTGGATATGCTTAATGGTGGAGACGATCATGACTTTAAATACAACTATTAAATTGCTATATATAACTAATGCAGAGGCATCGGTGGGCAATAGATGTTATTTGGTTCTTCCACGCTCACTTGTGTCCCATAGGACCCCGAGTACTTGATACCTATTCCTTGACTATCGCACTATCCGCATATGGGACCATGAATCCCCTTAGCCAGAGCTTGATTCATTCTCATTTCTTGGGGCCACAAAGTAGTTTGGGGCTTTATTACTATCCTGTACTTATGCCATGTTTTACTGCTTTATTTACGATTGTGCGTGGAGCACCTGTACTGTTTAGGATTGCGGAGTGTTTTCGCGGTATCGACAATCCCAGTCACACTTTCGGGTTCCTAGTCTTTTACAGCCATTGACGCAAACCTTGGGTCCATCTCGAAGCCAGCCAACTTTGTTGCGGGTAGCTTAATGGGGTGGCCCCCTGAAATAATTTATGAATCATGTGATTGCTTTGTCGTGAAAGCCTCGTTGGGTTTTGAGTTGGTTTTTCTGAGGTTGATCGTGTGTGTGTTGCTATTTGTGCACCTACAGGTAAATCTTCAAAGCCGTGTCCACGGTTATGGACGACTTGGAGCACAGTATCTCGAGCATAGACAAGCATAACTAAAGTAGTGCTATAAATTTGACTTAATATATGACTAGTAATCAGCTTCACTACAATGGAATGGATAATAAAAGTGCCAACAACTGGTGGAACTGGTGTGTATCATGTCATGTTATACCTGCCTAGTAAGTATCGCAACTCCAATGGATTGAAATAAAAGTGCCAACAACTGCTGGGTTTTCGGGATTCCTCAGGACAATTATATCTGACTAGTAAATGTTCCAACTACCACGGAATGGTTAATTAAAACTGCCCACTACTTATGCTTCAGGATGACTCATGCTAATCTATATCTGATTAGTAAGTGCTGCAACTATAACGGAATGCGTAAAATTGCCAACTGTGTGAGTTCCTTGGTTTGACTTCCTCATTTGGTCTCGAGGGGGAAATACCAGGATGGGTATGATTGGTGTTAGTATCAGGTTGGATCCGAATAGGTCGTTCTTATCCCTCTCTAATAGCCGCCAGTTTTACTGAGTCTCTATAGGTTGTTTAGTCTTTGCTGGCTGCGCTTGATCCACCATACCTATGTAGGCGAGAGCCTTGAATTCTAACCTCTTGGTCTTGGCCTCGATCTTGGCGCTCCTCTTTTTCCTTTGCCCTTTGTCGGCACCCCTTTTGTTTTAGCAGGTTTGAGATCGACGTCGTTAGCAGGGTTACCCTTTCGGCTTGGCCTGGGCAGGGTTATGGACGCCATTGATTATTCTTCAGGTCTCTTAGCCCCATTTGCTTCTTATCTATACTCGGATGCTGTATCGTTTTCAAGGTGATTTGTGTAGCATCCCAATTGTCTAACAATTGTAATGCTACTTGGTTTAGTAATATAATGGCTACTTCCTATATATAAGTGTTGCATCATAATTATATCATGCTCATGTCATCATGCCACCTTGCATTTGAGCATCATATAAAACCCTCTTTCTTTGGTTCTTCTCTCTTATGCATTATTACTTGTATTTGCCTCTTGATATTGTATTTGGTTATTGATATATTGTTTAAATGCCCAAGTTGAGTTGGGGGCATATCTTTTATTTCACTCCACCACCCTTTCTTTCACCACCTTATAATGCCACCATCCAACTAAATATGAGCTTTGCACTTTATTGGGATTTTACCTCTAGCTCATGTGGGTTGGGATGGATCCAATTCTATTTCCACATGCTCTCATATTAGCATCATGTTGTTTTCACATTATTGATATGTGGAGCCACCTTTGCATGCATTATGAGTAGTGCTCCTTTTCCTAGCTTTCATATGGATTATTATGGATTTATGCTCATGTTGGGATATTTTTGGAACTATCAAACATCTAGTGGAATATACACACTAGCAAGTCCCAATTATAATCAAATATGATCATCTCCATCTACTCCACTTGGAACTTTCATTTAAATTCTTTTGCTTGGCCTTACTCCACATTTTGGGTAATGCATAGGAATAATGCCATGATTATTATTTTGTTTTCACAAGGTTAAAACATGGCATTTAATGTTTTTGCATGGGCCATGCAAAGCACCACCATTCTTTCTCCTTTGGTTTTCCTTTGGTTTTTGAGTGGATCCTTTCTTTTGTGAGCTTCCCTTTCTCTTATTCTAAACCCCATCATCTTGATCTTGTGTTGGGATCATGTTAAAACCCTCACACCACCTCTTCTCTCATCTCACTCTCCTTATCCATCATCACATCCTCCACCCTTGCTTGATCTTAGTGGATCACCCCTAAACCCTAACCCCTCTCTCATCTCTCCTCCCTCTAACCTAGCTAACCCAAACCCTAAACCTAGTTCCCTTTCTAATCTAACCCTAGTTACACCCATCACCCCCTCTCTTCTCACCCTCTCCTCCAACCATGCCGAGGTGCCCCCTCTCCCTACCATGCAGGCCCCACCTAGCCACCTACTCCCCCTGGCCGAGCTACCCTCCTACCCCAACCCTAGCACAAACCCTAACCCGAGCCTCTAGCCCTAGCTACATCTACCCGAGCCTCTCTCTCTCCTTCTTTCTCGCCAAAGGCCCCACACCGGCACAGCCTCCTTGACCTCGCCTTGGCCCCACCTGGCAGCCTCCATCTACCCCTCCCTCTGCCCATGCCGTCCAGCCCGAGCACGTGAGGAGGAGGGAAAAGGTGGCACCCGAGCCACCTTTAACTACCCCCTGCCACGGCTGCTCCTCCTCTCTCTCCCTCCTTTTCCTCCTTCCCCACGGCACCTGTGCCTCTCCCAGATCCACCCCAGGGCCTTGCCCTCTCCCCTCTTTTCTCCACCGCCACCATCTACCCCATCGCGGGTCTCCACCAGCTCCCGTCGATCCGAGGCGTGGCGGCAGGAGGTTGTCGGCGAGGTCAGGAAGGTCCTCTGCAGCAGCCCTGTACACGACGTCGAGGAGGAGACGGCCCTGCACTGCTGACGCCATCGACACCGAGCGAAACCCTAGCTCCAGATCGCGATCCTCGCCGTTTCCCTGCGCTCCGGCACGATCCGACCCCACCGACCCACTCCCGGTGAGCTCCTCCTTCTCCCTGACATGGTCCGCCTCGCCGTACCGCCCTAGCCCCGCCGGTCTTTTCGCCGAACGGTCTCTGCGCGCCGGTGTGCGCTGGCGTCTGCACGCCCCGCGCCGCGCAGCGTCTTTCTTAGCCGCCTATCCCCCTCCCTACAACAACGCCAGGCCACCGCAGCGGTAACCGCCGCCGCAGCTTGTGGTCATGAGTTCGATCCTACGCCGTGCCCGCCTGTCGAGCACGTACTTCGTCGGAGGAATTCGGAGAAGAGATCTGGTGCGGCCCTTTGCACTTACCCCTAGTTTTTATCTGCTCAACCCGCTCCTCGCTAGCCCCACACTGTCACCACCGTGGACTTCTTCCGGAAAACCCTCGGTCTTTTCTTATCTAACCGCGCTCGATTCGCTCCCACCGCCACCCTGCGAGATCGTTCAACATCACGTGGGCCTCAGGTTGGTCCCACCTCGCGCAAGACGGGCTAGGGCCAGTGAGAAAACATTTTCCTGGCATTGTGTAAGCCCAGTCGCCCCACTTGTCTGTGGCTGTGGCTAGATCTGGGTGAGTAGCAAAAGGGTTTTCTGTTTTCTGTTTAATTTAAACTTTTCAAATTTGATTTAAATTCAAATTCAATCTGCTTTTAAATAACTTTTGATTTATATTTCCAAATTAAACATGTAATATATGTTTTGAAATCAGAAAAATGTGAGGAATTCAATTATGCTATTCAAAATAATGTTTGAACACTTTAAATTTCGAGTTGATTAAAATTACAAATAAAATGCCCTTTTTCTTAATTAATTAATAACTTTTGTTTTATAACTCCGAATTTGACAAATAATATGTCTAAAATGATCAGCTCGACGAGACCTTTCTGTTTATGCATTCCATGTTCTGAATTGCAGCATGCATCATATAAAAAAAGTATACAGCAACTTATATGAGGTTTAAATGTGATTAAAACTCCATAAAATGCTTTATTCTTGTATTCCACACCTCGCCCATGCCATGCTACATTATTGCCATGCAAATTGTGAATCATTCATCATGGCATGATTGTTTGCTTGTCGCATTTTATTCATATGCTTGTGCACTTTATTTATGTTGGCCCTTGTTTGTTTGGTTCTTCTTTGAATAGGCGGAAAGGGGATATATCAAGAAACCCAGGAGCACTACCCAGATCCTTCTCTCGCTTCAACTGAGCTGCCAGGCAAGCACTACCACATGCTTGCATACATATAGTACCTATTGCCTCTATCTTATTCTTGCATCATTGAGTCACGATTGCATTAAACTGAATACCAAGTACTGCATAGCCTTTAATTTTAAACCCCACCGAAGCTTGTTCCTCCATCCCATGAGCCATTACTACAGGAGTTGTTTGAGCCATGCGGGTCGTAGAACATCATGTGTAGGGTATGTGAGTGTCTGATGGATAACGAGGTACCTAAACAACTTAACCTGAGTAGTAATGGGACAACTAATGAAAGTGGCACCGGTGAGCAATATCTGCTATTTGGTTTTTCATGCTCACTTGTGTCCCGTAGGACCCCGAGTACTTGATTCCTGTTCCTTGAATATTCGCGCTATCCACATCCGGGAGGCTTATGAACCCCCCCTGAGCCAGAGCTTGTTTCATTCTTATTTCTTGGGGCCACAAAGTAGTTTGGGGCTTTATTACTATTCTGTACTTTTGCCATGCTTTACTGCTTTATTTAAGATTGTGCGAGGAGCACCTGTACTGTTTAGGTAAGCGGAGTGTTTTCGCGGTATCGACAAGCCCAGTCACACTTTCGGGTTCCCGATCGTTACTGACCATTGACGCAAACCTTGAGTCCGTCTCGAGAAGCTAACTTCGTTGGGTAGCTCAATGGGGTGGCCCCTGAAATATTTCTGAATCTGTGATCGCTTTGTTGTGACTGCCTCGTTGGGTTTTGATTTGGTTTTTCCGAGGCATATCGGTGTGTGTTGCTATTTGTGCACCTATGGTAAAACTTTCTGAAAGCCGTGTCCGCGGTTATGGACGACTTGGAGCACAGTTTCTCGATCATAGACAAGCATAACTAAAGTACCACTTTTAACTTGACTAGACTAGGTACCTGACTAGTAAATAGTGCAACACTCATGGAATGGATAATAAAACTGCCAACGAATGGGGGGGTTGTTCGTCCGCTTCCTTGTTGGTAAGCGACGAGGAGGATGGATCTCTGGATATTACCGTTTTAACTGTTATAACTGTTGATATTAATTCACGGACATCCGTCTATCTCTGGTTAGGAGGATGGTTAGCGAGTATCTATAGAATTGCTAGGGTTTATCTTTTGCTGCAATTGCGTCACCCCAGGTTGTGTCCCCTTTAGAGGCATAAAGACTTGCTGAGTACCCCTAGGGTCTCACACGATAAATTGTTTGATTCAGATGAACAGGTAAACTCGCAAGATGGATACTGGGTGGAGGAGACGGACGATGTTGGCAACAATCACTCGGTGTAGAGATTCCGGGCACGGGGATCCGTGAGATCTGTGGGCGGGATGTATTTGTTTATGGGGCATCTTATGCCGATTTGCTTCTTATCCGTACTCGGATCTTGTTTTCCGCTTCCGCCTGATACTCTGATGTTTGATGTATGAGGAGATATCCTAAACTATTATATCTATCTAGGATATTTGGATCTTACCGTATGGCGTTGCAATATTTCTATTTCTTTTAGATGGAATGGCTCTGAGAACTATTGTATGGTGGCTTGCATACATACTCATTTGTGTATGTAGTTGATCCCTTCTCCTGCCGATTACGCCGCTCGTTCTTGTCCTGATGTTTGGAAATGGTTAGGACGGCCGAAAGGTCTACCTGTGAGTGGCATTTGGGCCCCACCGTACTATTTTAACCATTTCCGCTCATCCAGGCTTGTAACTAAGAGCGTAATTCACCGAGGTAGTTACAATTTGGATCTTTGTATTGTATATCTGTATTCTTGACTCTTGGAGTCGTGTTATATATATATTTGTTCTGTGGGTCCCATCGAGGACTGATGTGTAATGGTATTACTTCGTTTTCCACCCGCACGAAAGTGCCTAGTGGGCGTCCTTGAATCATTTCTATGCGGGTTTGGCGGGAAGCGCTAAAACTTGCATAGGGACGATTCGAGGGTGTTAGAGAGTGGTATCAGAGCTCAGCAGTTGCGATACCCCACTGGTCCAGCCTATAGGATAACCTAGCTAACGGCCGATGTAGAGTGTCAAAACTATTTTGCAAAATCGGTTGGATAGATCTGATTAGGTCTTCTTTTACTCCTTACCCCTCTACTATTCTCCTCTTACCTCTACGTGCTTTAAATCTGCTCTCTTCCCTTTCTCTGAGTCCAGGAATTCTCGTGGTTGGGTTTCTGTCGTACCTCCAGGGTTTCTCTTCCTCCTTTGGTAATGGTGTTTCTACATCCGGCCTTCATGCTATCTGAGGAAACCTTCATCTGTTGGACTTCTCTTTGTTCCTTCTCGTGCCTTCCGGTGTTTTCCGACGTGACGACATCAGCTACGCCAGATCCGATGCAGATTCTGGATCACTCATTTCGTACCAAACCTCGATTGTCGAGATCTTTAGTCTAATTCCGAGGGTTGGTTGCATGATTCTCCGATTCGTGTGCAGAGTAATGGTTTGGGTGCGCGATGGACTGATCACCATCCGACTACTCTTATCATTCGCTTTTGTATATTGAATCGGTGGATCCAGCAATTTTACTCCGTCCACGGAAGCTAGAGGTGGCTTTATTTGTTGATACCTCTACCTTCGCCTTTGTTCCCGGAGTGTTCTCTCGACGATCACGGACAACGACACCTTGTTGGTGGTGTCGCCGATTTCAAGATGGATCAAGAATCTTTGTTAGTGGTGTCGCGAGGATCTACACGAAGCGAGAAGATTCAGATCGCCGACCTTCTTTCCGGTACCATGAGGAGGATCTCGAGGGTGAGATCCATTGTTAGTGGTGTCGAATTGTGGCATCCCGCTAAAACCACTACTAGAAAATCGCTGTGTTTTTGTGCATTGCATCATCATGACCGCATGCTCATGTCAACATGCCACATTGCATTTGAGCATCGTCATGACATCACACATGGTTTTCCCAAAAACTATTTTCTAAAAGCCTATCTTTGTTTTCTAAATATCCCCCCGTCTTAATTTCAAATCAAAAATCCGGTCTGTTCCAAGCCTTTTATTTGTCTAAAAACTATTTACAAAAGCCTTCTAAAAATAAAACAAATAAAATAAAAAAATGTTTTAGTAGGGGAGGCAGCCACCGGCCAGGCCCAAAAGCCCACCCGGCAGCCACCTACCACCCCACCAAAAAACCCTAACCACCTAACCCCCACCTCACACCCCGCCGCCACCTGGGCACGCCTTCCCACCACCATCTCCCGCCCAACTGCCACCCCGCGCCTGCCCGCACATTCCCGCCCGCCTTCCTCGCATCCCCACCAACCCCCGCGTCCAACCCACGCCCGCCTGGCCCCACCAACCACCGCGCGCGGTCATGCAACACGACACCCAGGCGCACCAGCAGCCCACCCCGGGTCATGCGCTACACGCCACCTGCCTCCCTCGGGCCCACGCGGGAGAAACCCTCCTCTCTCTCCCGTCTCCCTCCTGCCACCTACCCCCAACCCCGCCGCCGGCCGCGGCCTCGTCTGCCGCTTGTCGTCCGTGCCTCCATCCGCTCCCCGGCGTCACCGTCCGCCTCGCCCGCTTGGCTCACTTTTCCCCATCGAGCCCTGCTCCCCGACCTCGCTGGGCGCACCGCCCTGAAGCCCCTGGCGCCGCCGTCTCCCCAGCGAGCACGTGCCGCCGCCTGCAAGCTCCGCCTCGCCGCCCTGTCTGCTCGCCCCAGGCCGCAGAGCTCGCCGGCGCCTCGCTGTTTCCGGCCGCCGTCAAGACTGCTTCCCCACCACCGCGGCTCTCTCCGCTCCTGCTCCGGCTGCCTCGAACCACCGCGCCGCCGCCGAGTCCGTCCCCGGTGAGCCCTTCGCCGAGATCTCCTGTGAGCCGCCCTGCTATGACCCTCTTCCGCCGTCCGTGTGCACGACCACCTCCCTGAGCACATCGCTACTAGAGCCGCCTCCCGTGCTCCTCTGTGGCCAGCACCGACAGTCGTCTGGCATGCTGTTGGGTTCGGCCTCCTCCGGTACAGCGCGTGTGCTCGGTGCTGCATGTGCTACTCCTGGGTTAGGACTTGTTGATGCCTAGATGCTCAGGAACAGTTGCAGGGGAAGTTCCGATAAGTATCACGTAGGTCTTCTCGGTAACAAGGCCAACCCGTCGACAAGTTCGCCATCTAACATTGAAGCCGAAACCAAGGTCGCCTACATGGATCCCCGTTGGCCCAATCGACAACGTCAAGTATCGCAACCACAAGATCTCCCGTTTTCCTCGTCACCCCAAGGTCTCCTACACAAGAACCTCGTCACGGAACGCCATGCTCTTCTACACGGGCACCAAGTACTCCGATTTCGAGCACCGACGTATGAAGACCATGCTGAGAATGATCCCGCCGAGACCGAACCCGGAGATCGTCACCGACAGCCAAAGCTGAAACCCAAGATCTTCCTCAAGGGCGGCGGGATCGTCAACAGGGAACCGAAGACCCGAAACGCCAAGTACGCCGACATGGAACCGACGAGATCTCCGAGTCCTATCGGCATGATCTCCTACCCGAAGGTTCCCGGATGCTAAGTTCTTCATCCCGAACGCCAAGACCGACAATCGAAACCGAGGACCCGACAAGATCTTCGTGACGACAAGAGCGACACCGACCAGGGCGAGTCCGATGAGCCGCCGACGCCAAGCCAAGACCTGCGACGACATCCGAAGAGCGATCCCATCGAACTGATCCCCGATCTCGTCAAACCCGGAGACCGGACCACGAACCCCCGGAACCCAAGAGCTCCCGAACCCAGATGTGTGAACCTTTTCCTGAGCCCCTATTTTATAAATGCTATATATAAAATTGTCGCATAATAAATTGTTCATGCATGCATACCTGTTTGTGGTTTGGGGGCATTATGCCGATTCACCTCATAATTAAATATGGAGTCCATATGCGGGATATTTTTGTCTTATTCCGGACTCCATTTAAATTGGTGTAGCGAACCGATGCCGTGTTTTGTCTTGTCAATACAACATTTAATTTGCAGGGTAGATAAATAACTTGAACCGTTTAATTAATTGTCGGGACCCTGGTACCGCTTAATATGGCCTAATTGCACTGCATCTGTGCCATGCCATGCATCATATCATAAGCATGCCGGATCTTCTGCCGTCGTATTAAATATTGCATCCGGTGTTTTTTCTAGTGTTTGCTTCTTCGCGGATTAGGCCGATGAGTTGATGCGAGTATCGACAAGTTCTCCGACTATGAACCTTCGGCAGTGTTTCCCAGGCGAGCATTCTCCCCCTTTCTACCTATTTGGATTTATAGTCTTTATTTCCTCCTGTTGATCTATTGCTATCCGCGTTGCGATGCTTTAGTTTCCGTGTACCATTTATATTCCTTGCAGCCTCTATATTTCCTTGGACACATCCTATTGCCTGTTGTTTGATAGACAGTCGACCTTGCGAGTCGTAGTTGCTTGCTCAGGTGCTGCTTTGCATCATTGTTGTTCCACCGTTGTTGGAATGTTGGTACATGCTTAATGGTGGAGATGCTTAATGGTGGAGATGATCATGACTTTAAATACACCTATTAAATTGCTAGAAATAACTAATGCAAAGGCATCGGTGGGCAATAGATGTTATTTGGTTCTTCCACACTCACTTGTGTCCCGTAGGACCCCGAGTACTTGTACCAGTTCCTTGACTATCGCACTATCCGCATATGGGACCATGAATCCCCTTAGCCAGAGCTTGATTCATTCTTATTTCTTGGGGCCACAAAGTAGTTTGGGGCTTTATTACTATCCTGTACTTATGCCATGTTTTAGTGCTTTACTTATGATTGTGCGTGGAGCACCTGTACTATTTAGGATTGCAGAGTGTTTTCGCGGTATCGACAAGCCTAGTCGCACTTTCGGGTTCCCAGTCATTTACATCCATTGACGCAAACCTTGGGTCCATCTCGGAGCCGTCCAACTTCGTTGCGGGTAGCTTAATGGGGTGGCCCCCTGAAATAATTTATGAATCCTGTGATTGCTTTGTCGTGAAAGCCTCGTTGGGTTTTGAGTTGGTTTTTCCGAGGTTGATCGTGTGTGTGTTGCTATTTGTGCACCCCTGCAGGGTAAATCTTTCTGAAAGCCGTGTCCGCGGGTATGGATGACTTGGAGCATAATATCTCGATCATAGACAATCATAACTAAAGTAGTGCTATAAATTTGACTTAATATATGACTAGTAATCAGCTTCACTACAATGCAATGGATAATAAAAGTGCCAATAGCTGGTGGAACTGGTGTGTGTCGTGTCATGTTATACCTGCCTAGTAAGTATCGCAACTCCAATGGATTGAAATAAAAGTGCCAACAACTGCTGGGTTTTCGGGATTCCTCAGGACAATTATATCTGACTAGTAAAGATTCCAACTACCACGGAATGGTTAATTAAAACTTCCCACTACTTATGCTTCAGGATGACTCATGCTATCTAAATCTAATTAGTAAGTGCTGCAACTATAACGGAATGAGTAAAATTGCCAATTGTGTGAGTTCCTTGGTCTGACTTCCTCGTTTGGTCTCGAGGGGGAAATACCAGGATGGGTATGATTGGTGTTAGTATCAGGTTGGATCCGAATAGGTCTTTCTTATCCCTCTCTAATAGCCGCCAGTTTTACTGAGTCTCTATAGGTTGTTTAGTGTTGCTGCACTGCCGCTTCCGTCCACCATACCTATGTAGGCGAGAGCCGCCGAATTCTAGCCTTTCCGTGTACTGGCCTCAGTACTGACGCTCCTCTTTTTCCTTTGCCCTTTGTCGGCACCCCTTTTGTTTTAGCAGGTTTGAGATCGACGTCGTTAGCAGAGTTACCCTTCCGGCTTGGCCTTGGCAGGGTTATGGACGCCATTGATTATTCTTCAGGGCTCTTAGCCCCATTTGGTTCTTATCCGTACTCAGATGTTGTATTGTTTTCAAGGTGATTTGGATCTTTTTATTGTATATCTGTATTCTTGACTCTTGGAGTCGTGTTATATATATATATATCTGTTCTGTTGGTCCCATCGAGGACTGTTGTGTAATGCTATTACTTCGTTTTCCACCCGCACGAAAGTGCCTGGTGGGCGTCCTTGAATCGTTTCTATGCGGGTTTGGCGGGAAGCGCTAAAACTTGCATAGGGCCGATTCGAGGGTGTTACACAATAGTGGATCCATATGTGGTTTGTGAAAAGAACACAGATGCAATGACTCTAGCTGTAGTTAATGAAAACACTAGTGGATCCATATGTGGTCTATGAAAATAACACACATGCAATGACAATGGTGGATCCATATGTTGTCTGTGAAAAGAACACACATGCAATCACTCTGGTGGATCCATATGTGGTCTGTGAAAAGAACACACATGCAATGACAATGGTGGATCCATATGTGGTCTGTGAAAAGAACAGACATGCAATGACAATGGTGGTTCCATATGTGGTCTGTGAAAAGAGCACACATGCAATGACACTGGTGGATCCATAAGTTGTCTGTGAAAAGAACGCACATGCAATGACAATGGTGGATCCATATGTGGTCTGTGAAAAGAACACACATGCAATGACACTGGTGGATCTATGTGTGGTGTGTGAAAAGAACACACATGCAATGAAAATGGTGGATCCATCTTAGGTTTGTGAAAACAACACACATATAATGACAATGGTGGTTCCATATGTGTTCTGTGAAAAGAATAGACATGCAATGACAATGGTGGTTCCATTTGTGGTTTGTGAAAAGAGCACACATGCAATGACTCTAGTTGTAGTTAATGAAAAGAACACACATGCAATGGCACTAGTGGATCCATATGTGGTCTATGAAAAGACCACACATGCAATAAAAATGGTGGTTCCATATGTGGTTTGTGAAAAGAACAGACATGCAATGACTCTAGCCGTGGTTAATGAAAAGAACATACATGGAATGACACTGGTGGATCCATATGTGGTCTGTGAAAAGAACACACATGCAATGACACTGGTGGATCCATATGTGTCATGTGAAAAGAAGACACATGCAATGACAATGGTGGATCCATATGTGGTTTGTGAAAAGAACACAGATGCAATGACATTGGTTGATCCATATGTGGTCTGTGAAAAGAACACACATGCAATGACTCTGGTGGATCCATATGTGGTTTGTGAAAAGAACACACATGCAATGACACTGGTGGATCCATATGTGGTCTATGAAAAGAACACACATGAAATGACACTGGTGGATCCATATGTGGTCTGTGAAAAGAACACACATGCAATAACACTAGTGGATCCATCTGTGGTCTGTGAAAAGAACACACATGCAATGAAAATGGTGGATCCATATGTGGTCTATGAAAAGAACACACATGCAATGAGAATGGTGGATCCATATGTGGTATGTGAAAAGAAAACACATGCAATGACACTAGTGGATCTATGTGTGGTGTGAAAAGAACACACATGCAATGAAAATAGTGGATGCATGTATGGTTTGTGAAAACAACACACATGCAATGATAATGGTGGTTCCATATGTGGTCTGTGAAAAGAACACACATGCAATGACAATGGTGGTTCCATATATGGTCTGTGAAATGAACAGACATGCAATGACACTGGTGGAAGCATATGTGGTTTGTGAAAACAACACACATTTCAGTGACACTGGTGGATCCATACATGGTCTGTGAAAAGAACACACATGAAATGAACTCTGGTGGATCCATATGTGGTATGTGAAAAGAACACATGAAAAGACAATGGTGGATCCATATGTGGTCTTTGAAAAGAACACACATGCAATGACAATGGTGGTTCCATATGTGGTTTGTGAAAAGAACAGACATGCAATGACTCTACCTATGGTCTGTGAAAAGAACACACATGCAATGACACTAGTGGATCCATATGTGGTCTATGAAAAGAACACTAATGCAATGACACTAGTGGATCCATATGTGGTTGGTGAAAAGAAGACACATGCAATGATAATGGTGGATCCATATGTGGTTTGTGAAAAGAACACAGATGCAATGACACTGGTTGATCCATATGTGGTCTGTGAAAAGAACACACATGCAATGACTCTGGTGGATCCATATGTGGTTTGTGAAAAGAACACACATGCAATGACACTGGTAGATTCATACGTGGTTTGTGAAAAGAACACACATGCAATGACACTGGTGGATCCATATGTGGTCTGTGAAAAGAACACACATGCAATGACACTGGTGGATCCATATGTGGTCTGTGAAAAGAACACACATGCAATGAAAATGGTGGATCCATAAGTGGTCTGTGAAAAGAACACACATGCAATGACAATGGTGGTTCCATATGTGGTTTGTGAAAAGAACAGACATGCAATGACTCTAGCCGTGGTTAATGAAAAGAACATACATGGAATGACACTCGTGGATCCATATGTGGTCTATGAAAAGAACATACATGCAATGACTCCTGTGGATCCATATGCAATGACACTGGTGGGTCCATATGTGGTCTGTGAAAAGAACACACATGCAATGACACTGGTGGATCCATATGTGGTCTGTGAAAAGAAGACACATGCAATGACAATGGTGGATCCATATGTGGTTTGTGAAAAGAACACAGATGCAATGACATTGGTTGATTCATATGTGGTCTGTGAAAAGAACACACATGCAATGACTCTGGTGGATCCATATGTGGTTTGTGAAAAGAACACACATGCAATGACACTGGTGGATCCATATGTGGTCTATGAAAAGAACACACATGAAATGACACTGGTGGATCCATATGTGGTCTATGAAAAGAACACACATGCAATAACACTAGTGGATCCATCTGTGGTCTGTGAAAAGAACACACATGCAATGAAAAAGGTGGATCAATATGTGGTCTGTGAAAAGAACACACATGCAATGAGAATGATGGATCCATATGTGCTATGTGAAAAGAAAACACATGCAATGACACAGGTTGATCTATGTGTGGTGTGAAAAGAACACACATGCAATGAAAATGGTGGATCCATCTATGGTTTGTGAAAAGAACACACATGCAATGATAATGGTGGTTCCATATGTGGTCTGTGAAAAGAACACACATGCAATGACAATGGTGGTTCCATATGTGGTCTGTGAAAAGAACAGACATGCAATGACACTGGTGGAAGCATATGTGGTTTGTGAAAACAACACACATTTCAGTGACACTGGTGGATCCATACATGGTCTGTGAAAATAACACACATGAAATGAACTCTGGTGGATCCATATGTGGTATGTGAAAAGAACACACATGAAAAGACGATGGTGGATCCATATGTGGTCTTTGAAAAGAACACACATGCAATGACTCTACATGTGGTCTGTGAAAAGAACACACATGCAATGACACTAGTGGATCCATATGTGGTCTGTGAAAAGAACACACATGCAATGACACTAGTGGATCCATATGTGGTTGGTGAAAAGAAGACATATGCAATGACAATGGTGGATCCATATGTGGTTTGTGAAAAGAACACAGATGCAATGACACTGGTTGATCCATATGTGGTCTGTGAAAAGAACACACATGCAATGACTCTGGTGGATCCATATGTGGTTTGTGAAAAGAACACACATGCAATGACACTGGTGGATCCATATGTGGTTTGTTAAAAGAACACACATGCAATGACACTGGTGGAAGCATATGTGGTTTGTGAAAACAACACACATTTCAGTGACACTGGTGGATCCATACATGGTCTATGAAAAGAACACGCATGAAATGAACTCTGGTGGATCCATATGTGGTATGTGAAAAGAACACACATGAAAAGACAATGGTGGATCCATATGTGGTCTTTGAAAAGAACACACATGCAATGACAATGGTGGTTCCATATGTGGTTTGTGAAAAGAACAGTCATGCAATGACTCTACCTGTGGTCTGTGAAAAGAACACACATGCAATGACACTAGTGGATCCATATGTGGTCTGTGAAAAGAACACACATGCAATGACACTAGTGGATCCATATGTGGTTGGTGAAAAGAAGACACATGCAATGACAATGGTGGATCCATATGTGGTTTGTGAAAAGAACACAGATGCAATGACACTGATTGATCCATATGTGGTCTATGAAAAGAACACACATGCAATGACTCTGGTGGGTCCATATGTGGTTTGTGAAAAGAACACACATGCAATGACACTGGTGGATCCATATGTGGTTTGTGAAAAGAACACACATGCAATGACACTGGTGGATCCATATGTGGTCTGTGAAAAGAACAGACATGCAATGACACTAGTGGATCCATATGTGGTTTGTGAAAAGACCACACATTTCAATGACACTGGTGGATCGATACATGGTATGTGAAAAGAACACACATGCAATGAACTCTCGTGGATACACATGTGGTCTGTGAAAGGAACACACATGCAATGACACTGGTGGATCTATGTGTGGACTGTGAAATGAACACACATGCAATGAAAATGGTGGATCCATATGTGGTCTGTGAAAAGAACACACATGCAATGACAATGGTGGATTCATATGTGGTCTATGAAAAGAACACACATGCAATGACAATGGTGGATCCATATGTGGTTTGTGATAAGAACACACATGCAATGACACTGATTGATCCATATGTGGTCTGCGAAAAGAACACACATGCAATAACTCTGGTGGATCCATATGTGGTTTGTGAAAAGAACACACATGCAATGACACTGGTGGATCCATATGTGGTCTGTGAAAAGAACACAAATGAAATGACACTGGTGGATCCAAATATGGTTTGTGAAAAGAACACACATGCAATCACTTTGGTGGATCCATATATGGTCTGTGAAAAGAACACACATGCATTGACACTGGTGGTTCCATATGTGGTCTGTGAAAAGAACACACATGCAATGAAAATGGTGGATCCATATGTGGTCTGTGAAAATAACACACATGAAATGACACTGGTGGATCCATATGTGGTCTGTGAAAAGAACACACATGCAATAACACTAGTGGATCCATCTGTGGTCTGTGAAAAGAACACACATGCAATGAAAATGGTGGATCCATATGTGGTCTGTGAAAAGAACACACATGCAATGAGAATGATGGATCCATATGTGCTATGTGAAAAGACAACACATGCAATGATACAGGTGGATCTATGTGTGATGTGAAAAGAACACACATGCAATGAAAATGGTGGATCCATCTATGGTTTGTGAAAAGAACACACATGCAATGATAATGGTGGTTCCATATGTGGTCTGTGAAAAAAAAACACATGCAATGACAATGGTGGTTCCATATGTGGTCTGTGAAAAGAACAGACATGCAATGACACTGGTGGAAGCATATGTGGTTTGTGAAAACAACACACATTTCAGTGACACTGGTGGATCCATACATGGTCTGTGAAAAGAACACACATGAAATGAACTCTGGTGGATCCATATGTGGTATGTGAAAAGAACACACATGAAAATACAATGGTGGATCCATATGTGGTCTTTGAAAAGAACACACATGCAATGAATCTACATGTGGTCTGTGAAAAGAACACACATGCAATGACACTAGTGGATCCATATGTGGTCTGTGAAAAGAACACACATGCAATGACACTAGTGGATCCATATGTGGTTGGTGAAAAGAAGACATATGCAATGACAATGGTGGATCCATATGTGGTTTGTGAAAAGAACACTGATGCAATGACACTGGTTGATCCATATGTGGTCTGTGAAAAGAACACACATGCAATGACTCTGGTGGATCCATATGTGGTTTGTGAAAAGAACACACATGCAATGACACTGGTGGATCCATATGTCGTTTGTGAAAAGAACACACATGTAATGACACTGGTGGAAGCATATGTGGTTTGTGAAAACAACACACATTTCAGTGACACTGGTGGATCCATACATGGTCTGTGAAAAGAACACACATGAAATGAACTCTGGTGGATCCATATGTGGTATGTGAAAAGAACACACATGAAAAGACAATGGTGGATCCATATGTGGTCTTTGAAAAGAACACACATGCAATGGCAATGGTGGTTCCATATGTGGTTTGTGAAAAGAACAGACATGCAATGACTCTACCTGTGGTCTGTGAAAAGAACACACATGCAATGACACTGGTGGATCCATATGTGGTCTGTGAAAAGAACACAAATGAAATGACACTGGTGGATCCAAATATGGTTTGTGAAAAGAACACACATGCAATCACTTTGGTGGATCCATATATGGTCTGTGAAAAGAACACACATGCATTGACACTGGTGGTTCCATATGTGGTCTGTGAAAAGAACACACATGCAATGAAAATGGTGGATCCATATGTGGTCTGTGAAAATAACACACATGAAATGACACTGGTGGATCCATATGTGGTCTGTGAAAAGAACACACATGCAATAACACTAGTGGATCCATCTGTGGTCTGTGAAAAGAACACACATGCAATGAAAATGGTGGATCCATATGTGGTCTGTGAAAAGAACACACATGCAATGAGAATGATGGATCCATATGTGCTATGTGAAAAGACAACACATGCAATGATACAGGTGGATCTATGTGTGATGTGAAAAGAACACACATGCAATGAAAATGGTGGATCCATCTATGGTTTGTGAAAAGAACACACATGCAATGATAATGGTGGTTCCATATGTGGTCTGTGAAAAAAACACACATGCAATGACAATGGTGGTTCCATATGTGGTCTGTGAAAAGAACAGACATGCAATGACACTGGTGGAAGCATATGTGGTTTGTGAAAACAACACACATTTCAGTGACACTGGTGGATCCATACATGGTCTGTGAAAAGAACACACATGAAATGAACTCTGGTGGATCCATATGTGGTATGTGAAAAGAACACACATGAAAATACAATGGTGGATCCATATGTGGTCTTTGAAAAGAACACACATGCAATGAATCTACATGTGGTCTGTGAAAAGAACACACATGCAATGACACTAGTGGATCCATATGTGGTCTGTGAAAAGAACACACATGCAATGACACTAGTGGATCCATATGTGGTTGGTGAAAAGAAGACATATGCAATGACAATGGTGGATCCATATGTGGTTTGTGAAAAGAACACTGATGCAATGACACTGGTTGATCCATATGTGGTCTGTGAAAAGAACACACATGCAATGACTCTGGTGGATCCATATGTGGTTTGTGAAAAGAACACACATGCAATGACACTGGTGGATCCATATGTCGTTTGTGAAAAGAACACACATGTAATGACACTGGTGGAAGCATATGTGGTTTGTGAAAACAACACACATTTCAGTGACACTGGTGGATCCATACATGGTCTGTGAAAAGAACACACATGAAATGAACTCTGGTGGATCCATATGTGGTATGTGAAAAGAACACACATGAAAAGACAATGGTGGATCCATATGTGGTCTTTGAAAAGAACACACATGCAATGGCAATGGTGGTTCCATATGTGGTTTGTGAAAAGAACAGACATGCAATGACTCTACCTGTGGTCTGTGAAAAGAACACACATGCAATGACACTAGTGGATCCATATGTGGTTGGTGAAAAGAAGACACATGCAATAACAATGGTGGATCCATATGTGGTTTGTGAAAAGAACACAGATGCAATGACACTGGTTGATCCATATGTGGTCTATGAAAAGAACACACATGCAATGACACTAGTGGATCCATATGTGGTTTGTGAAAAGAACACACATGCAATGACACTGGTGGATCCATATGTGGTCTCTGAAAAGAACAGACATGCAATGACACTAGTGGATCCATATGTGGTTTGTGAAAAGACCACACATTTCAATGACACTGGTGGATCGATACATGGTATGTGAAAAGAACACACATGCAATGAACTCTCGTGGATACACATGTGGTCTGTGAAAGGAACACACATGCAATGACACTGGTGGATCTATGTGTGGTCTGTGAAATGAACACACATGCAATGAAAATGGTGGATCCATATGTGGTCTGTGAAAAGAACACACATGCAATGACAATGGTGGATTCATATGTGGTCTATGAAAAGAACACACATGCAATGACAATGGTGGATCCATATGTGGTTTGTGATAAGAACACACATGCAATGACACTGATTGATCCATATGTGGTCTGCGAAAAGAACACACATGCAATAACTCTGGTGGATCCATATGTGGTTTGTGAAAAGAACACACATGCAATGACACTGGTGGATCCATATGTGGTCTGTGAAAAGAACACAAATGAAATGACACTGGTGGATCCATATATGGTTTGTGAAAAGATCACACATGCAATCACTTTGGTGGATCCATATATGGTCTGTGAAAAGAACACACATGCAATGACACTGGTGGTTCCATATGTGGTCTGTGAAAAGAACACACATGCAATGAAAATGGTGGATCCATATGTGGTCTGTGAAAATAACACACATGCAATGACACTGGTGGTTCCATATGTGGTCTGTGAAAAGAACACACATGCAATGAAAATGGTGGATCCATATGTGGTCTGTGAAAATAACACACATGCAATGACACTGGTGGATCCATATTTGGTCTGTGAAAAGAACACACATGCAATGACAATGGTGGATCCATATGTGGTCTGGGAAAAGAACAGAGATGCAATGACAATGGTGGTTCCATATGTGGTTTGTGAAAAGAGCACACATGCAATGACTCTAGTTGTAGTTAATGAAAAGAACACGCATGCAATGACACTAGTGGATCCATATGTGGTATGTGAAAAGAACACACATGCAATGACAATGGTGGTTCCATATGTGGTTTGTGAAAAGAACAGACATGCAATGACTCTAGCCGTGGTTAATGAAAAAACATACATGGAATGATACTAGTGGATCCATATGTGGTCTGTGAAAAGAACACACGTGCAATGACTCTGGTGGATCCATATGTGGTCTGTGAAAAGAACAGACATGCAATGACACTCGTGGATCCATATGTGGTCTGTGAAAAGAAGACACATGCAATGACAATGGTGGATCCATATGTGGTTTGTGAAAAGAACACAGATGCAATGACACTGGTTCATTCATATGTGGTCTCTGAAAAGAACACACATGCAATGACAATGGTGGTTCCATATGTGGTCTGTGAAAAGAATAGACATGCAATGACAGTGGTGGAAGCATATGTGGTTTGTGAAAACAACACACATTTCAGTGACACTGGTGGATCCATACATGGTCTGTGAAAAGAACACACATGAAATGAACTCTGGTGGATCCATATATGGTATGTGAAAAGAACACACATGAAAAGACAATGGTGGATCCATATGTGGTATTTGAAAAGAACACTCATGCAATGACAATGGTGGTTCCATATGTGGTTTGTGAAAAGAACAGACATGCAATGACTCTACCTGTGGTCTGTGAAAAGAACACACATGCAATGACTCTGGTGGATCCATATGTGGTTTGTGAAAAGAACACACATGCAATGACACTCGTGGATCCATATGTGGTCTATGAAAAGAACACACATGAAATGACACTGGTGGATCCATATGTGGTCTCTGAAAAGAACACACATGCAATTACACTAGTGGATCCATCTGTGGTCTGTGAAAAGAACACACATGCAATGAAAATGGTGGATCCATATGTGGTCTATGAAAAGAACACACATGCAATGAGAATGATGGATCCATATGTGGTATGTGAAAAGAAAACACATGCAATGACACTGGTGGATCTATGTGTGGTGTGAAAAGAACACACATGCAATGAAAATGGTGGATCCATCTATGGTTTGTGAAAAGAACAAACATGCAATGATAATGGTGGTTCCATATGTGGTCTGTGAAAAGAACACACATGCAATGACAATGGTGGTTCCATATGTGGTCTGTGAAAAGAACAGACATGCAATGATACTGGTGGAAGCATATGTGGTTTGTGAAAACAACACACATTTCAGTGACACTGGTGGATCCATACATGGTCTATGAAAAGAACACACATGAAATGAACTCTGGTGGATCCATATGTGGTATGTGAAAAGAACACACATGAAAAGACAATGGTGGTTCCATATGTGGTTTGTGAAAAGAACAGACATGCAATGACTCTACCTGTGGTCTGTGAAAAGAACACACATGCAATGACACTAGTGGATCCATATGTGGTCTGTGAAAAGAACACACATGCAATGACACTAGTGGATCCATATGTGGTTGGTGAAAAGAAGACACATGCAATCACAATGGTGGATCCATTTGTGGTTTGTGAACAGAACACAGATGCAATGACCCTGGTTGATCCATATGTGGTCTGTGAAAAGAACACACATGCAATGACTCTGGTGGATCCATATGTGGTTTGTGAAAAGAACACACATGCAATGACACTGGTGGATCCATATGTGGTTTGTGAAAAGAACACACATGCAATGACACTGGTGGATCCATATGTGGTCTGTGAAAAGAACAGACATGCAATGACACTAGTGGATCCATATGTGGTTTGGGAAAAGACAACACATTTCAATGACACTGGTGGATCGATACATGGTATGTGAAAAGAACACACATGCAATGAACTCTCGTGGATACACATGTGGTCTGTGAAAAGAACACACATGCAATGACACTGGTGGATCTATGTGTGGTCTGTGAAATGAACACACATGCAATGAAAATGGTGGATCCATGTGTGGTCTGTGAAAAGAACACACATGCAATGACAATGGTGGATTCATATGTGGTCTATGAAAAGAACACACATGCAATGACAATGGTGGATCCATATGTGGTTTGTGATAAGAACACACATGCAATGACACTGATTGATCCATATGTGGTCTGCGAAAAGAACACACATGCAATAACTCTGGTGGATCCATATGTGGTTTGTGAAAAGAACACACATGCAATGACACTAGTGGATCCATATGTGGTCTATGAAAAGAACACAAATGAAATGACACTGGTGGATCCATATATGGTTTGTGAAAAGAACACACATGCAATCACTTTGGTGGATCCATATATGGTCTGTGAAAAGAACACACATGCAATGACACTGGTGGTTCCATATGTGGTCTGTGAAAAGAACACACATGCAATGAAAATGGTGGATCCATATGTGGTCTGTGAAAAGAACACACATGCAATGACACTGGTGGATCCATATTTGGTCTGTGAAAAGAACACACATGCAATGACAATGGTGGATCCATATGGAATGACACTGGTGGGTCCATATGTGGTCTGTGAAAAGAACACACATGCAATGACACTGGTGGATCCATATGTGGTCTGCGAAAAGAAGACACATACAATGACAATGGTGGATCCATATGTGGTTTGTGAAAAGAACACAGATGCAATGACACTGGTTGATCCATATGTTGTCTGTGAAAAGAACACACATGCAATGACTCTGGTGGATCCATATGTGGTGTGTGAAAAGAACACACATGCAATGACACTGGTGGATCCATATGTGGTCTGTGAAAAGAACACACATGAAATGACACTGGTGGATCCATATGTGGTCTGTGAAAAGAACACACATGCAATGACACTGGTGGATCCATATGTGGTCTGTGAAAAGAACACACATGCAATGAAAATGGTGGATCCATATGTGGTCTGTGAAAAGAACACACATGCAATGACAATGGTGGATCCATATGTGGTCCATGAAAAGAACACACATGCAATGACAATTGTGGATCCATATGTGGTTTGTGAAAAGAACACACATGTAATGACACTGGTGGATCCATATGTGGTCTGTGAAAAGAACACAAATGAAATGACACTGGTGGATCCATATATGGTTTGTGAAAAGAACACACATGCAATCACTCTGGTGGATCCATATGTGGTCTGTGAAAAGAACACACATGCAATGACACTGGTGGATCCATATGTGTTTTGTGAAAAGAACACACATGCAATGAAAATGGTAGATCCATATGTGGTTTGTGAAAAGAACACACATGCCATGACACTGGTGGATCCATATGTGGTCTGTGAAAAGAACACACATGCAATGACAATGGTGGATTCATATGTGGTCTGTAAAAAGAACACACATGCAATGAAACTGGTGGATCTATGTGTGGTGTGTGAAAAGAACACACATTCAATGAAAATGGTGGATCCATCTTTGGTTTGTGAAAACAACTCACATGCAATGACAATGGTGGTTCATATGTGGTCTGTGAAAAGAACAGACATGCAATGACAATGGTGGTTCCATATGTAGTTTGTGAAAAGAGCACACATGCAATGACTCTAGTTGTAGTTAATGAAAAGAACACACATGCAATGAAAATGGTGGATCCATATGTGGTCTGTGAAAAGAACACACATGCAATGAGAATGGTGGATCCATATGTGGTATGTGAAAAGAAAACACATGCAATGACACTGGTGGATCTATGTGTGGTGTGAAAAGAACACACATGCAATGAAAATGGTGGATCCATCTATGGTTTGTGAAAAGAACACACATGCAATGATAATGGTGGTTCCATATGTGGTCTGTGAAAAGAACACACATGCAATGACAATGGTGGTTCCATATGTGGTTTGTGAAAAGAACAGACATGCAATGACACCAGTGGAAGCATATGTGGTTTGTGAAAACAACACACATTTCAGTGACACTGGTGGATCCATACATGGTCTGCGAAAAGAACACACATGAAATGAACTCTGGTGAATCCATATGTGGTATGTGAAAAGAACACACATGAAAAGACAATGGTGGATCCATATGTGGTCTTTGAAAAGAACACACATGCAATGACAATGGTGGTTCCATATGTGGTTTGTGAAAAGAACAGACATGCAATGACTCTACCTGTGGTCTGTGAAAAGAACACACATGCAATGACACTAGTGGATCCATATATGGTCTGTGAAAAGAACACACATGCAATGACACTAGTGGATCCATATGTGGTCTGTGAAAAGAACACACATGCAATGACACTAGTGGATCCATATGTGGTTGGTGAAAAGATACACCTGCAATGACAATGGTGGTTCCATATGTGGTATTTGAAAAGAACAGACATACAATGACACTAGTGGATCGATATGTGGTTTGTGAAAAGAACACACATTTCAATGACACTGGTGGATCCATACATGGTCTATGAAAAGAACACACATGCAATGAACTCTGGTGGATCCATATGTGGTCTGTGAAAAGAACACACATGCAATGACACTAGCTGATCTATGTGTTGGAAATATGCCCTAGAGACAAATAGTAGTAAGGACTATTATCATATTTCATATAGTTTATGATTAAGTTTTATATCATTCTATAATTGTATTGAGAGGAAACATCAATACATGTGTGATATATAAACAACCAGGGGTTCCCAGTGAAACTCTAGTCACTGGTTCATTGGTCAACGGATGATCATGTTTCCTGATCATCTGGCATTTATGCCAGTTGGAAATGAGGTCATCTCATTCGGAGAATGAGATGATGAACCTTTACCCATACTAAACATCGTGACCCGATCATGTCACAAAGTTCAAGTTACGATGATTAGAAATGGATCTTCGTAGACTATTCCTTAGACCATGAGGCTATATCAGTCATTGTCTCCCGAGAGTGCTTAGATAGCATCAAACGCCATCTGGTAAAACGGTGGTTATAATGGTGTGTTCAGGTATTCAGAGGAAACCATAGAGGCAATATATGTCAAGAGCGGGATTTGTCCGTCCATCTGATGGGAAGATACTCAAGGGCCCACTCGGAGAAGTTATATCCAATAGCTGCGCAGCGTGTGATTAGATCACGAGGATATCACTTGTCGGAACGAGTCAAGTAGCATTGTTCAGTAAAGAGATTGAACATGACATGGTGATGTCATTGATCAGATCTCGGGCAATGTAAGTATCGAGTGACAAAGGGAATAAGACACGACTGTCCCGGTTCAAACGATGAAAGATCTTCGTGGAACACACAGGGGTCACATGGCCAACCAGGCCCCTCTGTCGATCATTGGTGCGGGAGTGTCTCGACCATGTCTAGAGTGTTCCCGAACCATAGGGTATCACGCTTAAGGGCTTGATGATGCTTAGAGAGTGTTTATTGGATCGGTACAATCACCGAAGAATAGAAGGGAGAAAATCGGAAGGGTTTCGGTAAATCCGGAGGATGTCCGGAGTGGAGGTGGAAGGTGTTCCATGGCCACGGAGATTAAATGATATGTAAATTGAATGTTAAATATTGATTTAATCATTTATTCATATTTATTTAATAAACAGAAAATCAATTTAATGGTCAAAGGCTTAATGGGCAAATTACTAGAGGGGAGAGGGCCCATTAGGGAAAGGCAAGAGGGGAGAGGGGCCAAGGGGTGGCCGGCGGCCCTATTGGGCCAGCCCCCCACGTGGGGCCCATGAGGGGGTGGCCGGCGGTGCCTCCCCTCACCTCCTCCTCTCCTTTAGTCCCACCCCAGGACTTGAGGGGAGGTAGTACCTTCCCCCCTATATATAGTGGGGTATTTGGCCTAGAAAAATACACCAATAATCAATAAAGGTCTCCCCACTTTTGGGAGGACCTCTAGTTGATATTTTCACTCTATCCCTCTCTCTCTCATGACCGTGGTCCCAAGTCTGGACTGTGCGAGCGAGAGACATCTTCACCGCGGAGCGCCGTCGCATTGCGGGATTCGGATCCGGGAGCTCTACTTCCGCAACTGCTGCTGGATCGGGGAAGCGGGGGTCATCGTCAGGCACCGGACGTGTGTAACTCCCCGTGAGGTGTCGCACTTGAGGTACTCAAGTCGTTGGAGCCAGAAGGAGCGCAATGACTTCATCACGACCTTGAGGTTGGCTTTGGCTCGTCTAGATCAACCACGCTCTCCTGAGCGTTGACAACGCTTTTCGGTCTTCAAGGGTAAGTTTGCGAAAAGCCCCTCCCGTTACTGTATTACTAATAGATAGGTCCTAGCAGCTTCAGGGGTTCAGGGGTGTGGAGTAAAATTTATTGTTTTTATGTGCGGAACCCCTATAGTGGTATCAGAGCTAGATCTATGTGTAGTAATGCTAGTACGGTTAGAACACACGAGATGTAGCATGTGGGCGTTGATCTTTTAGTTGTTACACTCCCACGTGTACTTGTGCATACCGTAGTAATGCTTGATGAAGCGTCCCCCAACCGACTTCACGCGTTCATTCGCGAGACTGGTCCACGCTTGACATACGACTTGTACCGTATAAAGTGGCTTAGGGGGGTGTCTGTATCTCTCGCATTAGTTGGTATACCATTTGCAACGGAGGGCCCCGAAAGGGGTGTAGTAGAGACAACTACTTGATCAGCGTTGTGCTGAAAGTTCGTAGGTAAGAACAGTTCTTGTGCGAAAGCCCATTCAGCCATGTAAAACATGCAAAGATAAAGTAGAGGCGTCTAACTTTGTTTTGCAGGAGGGCGTTGCTTTGTGATATGGTTGTGGAAAAGGTAAAGTGATTACCTTTTGTTACATAGTAGTATATAGTCACGAAGGTGACGAACTACCACGCCGGAATGACACCGGTACCCTGGCGCCGGAACCCGGTGACGGCGGATGGAGATCACGGCGTGAAGGACCATATCACATAGCATTTACATTCAATGTTATTGTTTGTATGTCATATTGTGTGATAGTATTAGATACTCGACGGTAGCCTAATAATATGATCCTTGTTAAAATAACCAACGATTGTGTTCCCCCTTAGTGTGCACCACCAAGAAAGTTCTTCGGTATGAGGCAGGCCGTGATGATCGGGTGTCATACATATCTACGTTCACATACAGTGGGTGTAAGCCATGTTGCGCAGCGAAAACACTAAGGTTGAGTTGCCGAGCCTAGCATGTACAGACATGGCCTCGGAACGCGGATGGTCGAAAGATCGAGCATGAGTCGCATGAATGATGTGACCGGCGTTTAGCGTCCACCCTTGAACCCACATTGATGGCCATGATGATCGGGGGAGATGTGGTTGATAGGGGTCGTGTTATCACTAGGAACCCTTTTGGGGATAGGTGTTTCTGAGTGGAGTTATTATTAACTCATTTAATTATAAACTTAGTCTAAATTCCTTTTGTAATTATAAATGTAGATGGCTCACCGTGAAGCTTACTTTGCCATTGAGGATTGGGTAAAGGGTGAGAAACTTAGGCTTGATGGATCCAACTTCCCTAGTTGGCTTGTGCGCCTAGATGATCTCCTTACTAGAAATCATGTGGTAGACTACATACGCCGCACGATGGATTTGACTGAGCCAGACTACTATGAGACTCCACAAGAGCTGGAAGACCGCTACTATCGCCAAGAGATGTTCACTTACATTAATATTATAATGCGTTACGGGATGGTGGATGAACTACATCCGCTCATGGGTGATCTTGACCCATATTCGATGGTGGATCGGCTGAGAGCAGAGTTCATAGGTCATGTGCGCATGTGGAAGCACGAGTTGCTTGGAGAGTTCCTTTCCATGCAGATGGAGGAACATACATGTCTAAAGAGTCACTTGGAGCGCATGCTTGATGCACACACGAGACTGGTTCACTTCATGGATTACTGGATGGCTGATCCATTTGCGATAGACATACTACTTCGGTCATTGCCTCCCAGCTACAAAGTACATGTCCGGAGTAGCATCATGAGTGGTGATACGGAAGCATTGGATTTCCATGAGTTCATACTATGTTTCCAGAACGTAAAGGTTGAACCAATCACCGGAGAGGTCATCGATGACCAAGGTATATATTTGATATACAGTTTTATAAATGTTATAATCTTGCAAACACATTGTAGTGTTAACTATATCTGATACTTGTTCTGTTTTGCTGAAAACAGGTCCTTCTGCATGAGAGGTGCTTGCTGGAGAGGAGGTGACGTTGCGTGTTGATGGCGAGCATGATGATGACGGCCGACGACACTCTCCCTCGACATTTATCACTTAGTTTGTGTTTTAGGATGATTAATGTAATCTAGAGATTTGAACTTCTTTAGTTTGTCTCATACTTCGTGAGACGGTTATTCATATCAGTTTGTAACAAACAGTTGTTCCACTTTTATGAATGATTTCTATTCGTGTTCATATCTTGTTTGATTATGTGTGAATTATCCTTGTTGTTGGAAACTAATTGATAATGTATGAACATTTGTAAAAAATTAAAATGCCTTGTTTAAAAATACCCAACTTAATGATATTTCATTGATGAATGAGACCATTGTTTAAATTCAAAGTTATGTGATAATATGTGAAAGTCATTCGATTTCTTGTCACATATAAATCATGCCTAAGTTTGGCAAAATAACTTGAACACCGTGTATTACTTGAATACAAAGTGTTTAATGAATTATTGAAAGTAAATACATATTCGATGTATTGTGTTTTAACGAAAATGGTAATTATCATTATATGATTGTTTAAATGTGCAAAGTAGTTTGCCAAAGGAAACATGAATATGAAACTATTTGATTTGATCAAAGTGTTTCATCAACAAAGGGTATAAATATAAAAGAGAATCCAATTACTATGATTTGATCAATAGTAATAAAATTCAACTTTATAAGAATGGCATAAAAGAAAATCGTGGAATGCAAAGCGTTTTGAAAAGTCAAAATGCAAAGCATCACAATGTGATATTAGATATCAAAAAGGGGTTGAATAGAAGGCACCAAATAAATCGTTGTAGTATAGATGTAGAGACCATTAGCTTAGAAATAGTTAGCACTTAATTAGAATTGGTAAACCATTAGAATTCGTGAATGTTTTGGGGTTATTCGATATAACCAAAACAATAGTGAATAAGTCCTTGTAGAGTATTCATTGGAAACTTTGAATACGAAATCCATAGCTGAAGCCAAAAGGAAAGGAAAACTTGTATTGCTTGGATTTTGGTGCATTCTTGGGAAAGCTTACTTTTAGTGATGTTTCTCAATTATGAAGCAAATGGAAATTAATGAAAAACACGATGAGAATTCAAAACCCTGCATCAGAGTGTTGAGAAGCGCAACAGACAATGTTCCTGAATGATTCTCTGCACAGAAGGAAAGAATCAATGATTTTGATCATTGTGTTTTTCTCCACTATTGTTTTTCACTACATGAAGTAGGATTCAAAATGTAAATCCATATCTTGTATGGAGACATTTGTGAATCACTTGTCATGATTTTTGGAATATGACATACCTACAAACTACAAAGGAAATAATGGTAAACTAAAATTATGAGAAATCCTAGAAACAAAATTCCCTTGAGATTAGAAAGCAATTCGTTGCTGAATCTCACAAGTAAAAGGGGTTACTTGGAATTTTCCCAAATGACTGCAAAGCCATAGTAGGAAAAAGGGGTGAATGACAGAAGCATAATTTGTCAGGTATTGGGCAAATCCAAATGAATTTGATTCATGTGTGCTAAATGTCTAGTGGATTTAAAACTAGTAAAGTACTAGTATCTCATAATAAATCTCCAAGTTTGATATTTGATCAAAGGATTTTGAAGTTATTCAAATAGTAAGGAGATATGCAATTTGCATAAAATTGAGTGGGAGCTATGAAAGTCTTCCTAAAACAATCTGTGATTGACATATTTTTGAGTGGGAGCTTAGAGGAGCAATTCTTAAGTATGTTAAGAATGAAAGGTGCAAATACTTATGAATAATGATTCATACGATGTAGAAGTTGATAATAGGTGTATTATGATATTATGTAGTATTCCTTAAGGGATTCTTAAAAGGGTTTCAGGATAGAAGTTAATTAAGGAACTAGTCCTTAATAACTCAAATTAGGAATAGCATTAAGTTTGACATCAACGGTTGAAAGAAAGAAAAGGATGATCGTCATCCACTATGTGGAGACATGGGTTCTGTCTTAGTTAACCATGATGATAACTTAACATAATATGTGATCCAATTAAGGAAGGTTTGAAAGTGATTGCTGGCGAGTGGTTGACGTGGGAGCTTCTTCTTCTTCAGTCCCCGGCAACAGCGCCAGAAAATCTTGATGTACTCGTCGTTCGACGTAGAGCTCGTTGGGAACCCCAGGAGGAAGGTATGATGAGCACATCAGTAAGTTTTCCCTCGGTTATGAAACCAAGGTTTAATCGAACCAGTAGGATCAAGGAAACACCCCAAAGGTGTTACTAGCTGAGCTTTGGCAGGGCGCACTACCGGTGCTAGTAGCAACGTGGAGACCTGCACAACACAACCACAGAACTTTGTCCCCAACTTGCGATGAGGTTGTCAATCTCACCGTGTTTTGCGGAAAACAAAGGATTAAACGTATCGAATGGAAAGAAGTAAAAGTTTGCAGAAAGTAAACACAAAGCAGTAAAAGATTGTAGATTGTATGTAAAAGACAAGGACCGGGATCCATAGTTCACTAGAGGTGGCTCTCCTTAAGATAGATAACATGTTGGGTGAACAAATTACAGCGGGGCAATTGACAAACACCGAGAAAGCAATACATGCATATACTAATCATTTTGACTCCTTTGAGACTTGATTGGGCATTACAACATAATACATAGACCGCCATCCAACTGCATCTATGACTAATAATCCACCTTCAGGTTATCATCCGAACCCCCTCCAGTATTAAGTTGCAAGCAACCGATTATTGCTTTACGAACTGCGTGTAAAGTAAACAATACAATTGTTCTATGAACAAAGGATTGTTGTTTTCTCCCTAGTAGCAACAGCACATCTAGTACCTTGGAGATTTCTGTCACTTCCCCAGATTACCAGAGGCATGAACCCACTATCGAGCATAAATACTAACTCTTGGAGTTGCTAGCATCTACTTGGCCAAGATAGCTACTAACAAAGGAAAGCATGCAAGATCACAAATAACAAAGACATGATAGAATCAATAATCAATCTGATATAGCATCTCAATATCCATCGGATCCCCGCAAACACAACATGTATGAATTACAAATAGATGATCTTGATCATAAACGGAGCTCACAAGATCTAAACATGAAAGCACAAAGGAGGAGAACCGGCCATATAGCTACTACCTGGACCCGTAGTCCAAGGATGAACTACTCACGCATCACACCGGAGGCTTGCATGGTGATGAAGAAGGCCTCTAGGGTGAATTCCCCTCTCCGGCAGGGTGCCGGGAAGAGCTTCAGATCCCTCCCGATCTAGGGATGGAGATGACGGCGGCTACAGGCTCTTTCCTGGATTTTTGATCGCGCACTTAGGGTTTTCGTCCCGACGGCAATATATAGGCAGAAGGAGAGGCCTAGGGGGTGCCAGGAGCGACCACACCACCCCCTGGTGCAGGCCAGGCCTGGCCGTGCGGCCAGGTGGTGTGGTGGCTCCCTGGCCCTTTTCCGTCTTGTATTCTGGCACTTGATCCCTTCCGGAAAAATAGGCACTTTGGCTTTTGTCCCGTCCAATTTCGAGAATATTCATTTTCTGACTTTCCTGGAACCAAAAACAGCAGAAAACAGGCAGTTGGCACTGTGGCTCTTGTTAATAGGTTAGTCCAAGAAATCATATGAAAAGTACTCCAAAGTTGGAACAAAACACAAGAAAGTGGATAAAACCAAGCATGGAACATCAAAAATTGTAGATACATTTGCAATGTATCAACATCCCCAATCTTAACTCCTGCTCTTCCTCGAGTAGGTTAGTGATAAAAAGAAAGAATAATTTTTGAGGTGACATGCACCATCAAAGACTTGATCAAAGTATTTGCAAAACATTCAAAGCTGGGATCATAGTACTTCAATCATAACATGAAAGACAAAGTTCTAGCAATAAGCAAAGAAACTATGATGCAACATGAAAAGGCACAAACAAAAGATTCATGAATAACATGCTTTGCAAGTCATTTGTTTGTTTCACATAAAGAAAACATAGCATAATAGTATTCAGCTTGTCCCTCAATAGAGTAGCAAATATAAACGCATATGACACCTTCAAAGTTCATAAGAGTGACTAGATACAATAGTTTAAAACAAGCAATAACAAGTTATGCATCAATCAACTAGTCTTGGGACAATGCACATAGAACTAAGAATCGCCACTATGCTCTCAAAGTAAGTGCATAAAGATAGAAGGTGGAGACTCAATATAATGGTGGAAGAAAGGCCTTTGTAAAAGGAAGTAGGGATTCAAGTCTCATAAAGAGCTTCCAAAAATTATGGTACTTATAGATGTTAGCTCTCATTGCCCCTATCATAAGGATCTTGAAGGTGCTTAAGGTTAAAGTGACACAACTAAGAGGATATGCTTGACAAGTTATAAACCGAAATCTCATGCCCCTTACTTACGAAGACCGATCCTCATGCTACTCAACTTCAGTCACGAGTAAGCTCTTGTCATTGTAAGTATATGTGTATCATTAAGAACCACCAACGGGGTACCCCTTGAACATGATACGGGATCTTTCCCATAATCAAAATGACAAGGCAAGCAGACAATGAGCATCTCAGCGATCTTTTTATTTGCTATTTGCATAGGTTTTTATTGAGGATGCTCCATAGAGTGCTCATTATGGTGATGCTGCAAGTTTCCACCATGATTAGGCATGGCTTAGGCTAGTGGCCTGGGCATTTCTCTAACACACATACAAACTCCATGATCTTACAAGTTCCACTTTTATTTCACACCGCCGGGATCCGTAAGCAAAAGAACATGATATCAACGGGGTACAAAGTACAAGTGCAATGTTGAAAGTGTTCCCCATGGTACATGGTTCTGCTAATTTCAACTTATAAAGCGCAAGCATATACGCAACAAAGAAGGACCCAATGGTTCAAGTTTATTAGAGGCAAAAAAGTAAAGTGTGCCATCAAGTTTGTGAGAGCTTTAATCACTAGTTTTCTCATAACAAGTGGAAGGTAAACAAAAGCATGAATATAATTGGAATAGCATAAGCTAGTAGGTAGGTATGGTGGACTCTTTGGAATAACTTGGTTTAGGGAGTTGGATGCATGAGTTGAACTCATACTTTGTTGTGGAGGCTAGCAAAAGACTATGAGCGACAAACTAAGAGAGCAATAATGGCCATAATCATGTAGAGCGACAAAACATCATTGATCAAAGCATAAAGTGATACTACAAGTTGAAAACTAAAGGATCATAAAGGCTATGGTGACTTGAGATAGTCAAACATGGTGTGAGCATGTGTCAAGTCAACCCAAATAAAGCATCAAAGGAGAATACCACTATACTATGCTTTAATATGCTAAAACAACGCATGATTCATCCAAGGAACATTAAGGAATCTCAATTGTTTATAACAAGTCATGCTACAGCAAAGAATACTAGGCATAAAGCCAAAACAATATCAATAATGGCATGACAAAGCATAGGCCACAGTCAAAAACGAGCTCTTTTTACCACAAAAGTATGAACTTTCCTACTCTTTTCCAAACCAAACCAAACTATTTGCAAACCAATGTATGAAAGAGGGGGTCCAACCAATTTATTCAGAAAACTAAGAAAACCAAAGAAAATGAAAACCAAAACAAAAACGAAAAAGAAGACGCTCCAAGAATAACACAACTGTGCATGAAACAATAAAAATGAAGCGTTTCGAAGAAACCTGAGATTTTTATTGATGAAGAACGGGATGCCTTGGGCATGCCCAAGTTTTGACGCTTGTACTTCTTGGATATTTCTTGGGGTGACACGCGTGGCATCCCCAAGCTTGAGCTTTAGTCCATCCTTCATCTCATTACTCATTCCTTCCATACACCTGAAAATTTTCCTTCATACAAAACTTCACACAATCTTATTAGCAACATTAGTGCACTTAGGATAAATAAGTCTTAAGGTTCAGTTCTAACACCAAATAAACTTCCATTAGAACACTATCTACTGTAGCACTTCCTTCAAAAATCTCAATTCCCCAAAAGAACTCAAAAAGGAACCCACAAGAAGCAAATGCAGAAAATGGCAGAAATCTGTCAAAACAGACCAGCAGGTAAAGACGAATTTTTTTGAAGACCTTCTGTTGCTCAAATAAAAAAGTGTTGAACTAATGAAAGTTAGATAACTACCTGGGGAAGAAGCAAAAAAAATACAGCTCAATCCGACATACAGAACTCTCTCACGAATTTTTACGGTGAAGCACCAGAATCTGTTTCGGGACAGCAACTTTCCCAATCATTACTTCACTCTCATTAGAGGTTACTCTTGGCACAAAAAGCAAATAAAAAGGATAAGGAGCGGTTATTACTGAAGTAATAACTTCCAAGACTCATCTAAAACTTTTGGGTTATCTCCCAATAAGTACTTTTCTTTAACGCCTTTAAGTTAGGCATAAGAAGCAAAGAAAGAATCAAATGTTCTCAAATGAAGAAGCATTAAAACCCACTTTCTTGCCCTTACCTCTCTTACTCTTATTCTTATACTTTGGGAAAATGTGATTGTTTGGTGGAGAATAAAGGTGCATGGTCCCCTTTCCCACATCTATTATTGCTCCAAGGAGTTCTAATAGGGACCTTCCAAGTGTAATTTGTCCTTTTCCTTCACATTCAATAACAAGATAATCAGTAGAAATCATTTTCCCAAGGATCTTTGTAAACACTCCTTTAGCTATTCCAATAGGAAATAAGGTAGCATTATTAGCAAGAGATATTTCTTTTCCTCCTTCAGTAAGCCCCCGAAGATTCAAAGATTCATAAATATCTTTGGGCATAAGACAAAATTCAGACATGATATCGCAGCGGGCTTGAAAAGTTTCAGTGTTTATCTCAATCTTTACTGTAGGGAGCCACTTTCATGGTTCAGAGTTTATTGGAACATAATTGTGATGCTCCCTAAGCGTATTATAGCGACTTTCTAAGCAAGTAGTGCTAGCCTCAAGAGTGTTCAACCTAGCAAATATTTTTGCGAAAGAAATATCAGTTTGGCTAGGCATAGTGTAAGTGAGGATCAATTTCTTTATAGCATTAATAGCATCATCCTCATTACACTGGATGAAATCTCCTCCCACAATAGCATCTAAAGCATATCTATAGCAAAGAGAAATCCCAAGGTAAAAACTGCTAAGGAACAAGCTTTGAGTAATTTTAGGCTCAATTTTTTCATGTAGATCAGAGATTCTAGACCAAGCTTCCTTAAAACTTTCCTCAATTCATTGTTTAAAAGTGAAAATCATTTCCTCGGGTGACATAGTGATTGGAGCAAGGCTAGACATACTGGCAACTCAAGATAGGAACTAATTTTTTTGTGTTTTTCAAATAAGAAACTAAACTAGTAAAACTAATTTTTTTGTGTTGTTGAATAACAAAACAAGCAAACAAAACAAACAGAAAAATAAGCAAAACACAAAACAACAAAGTAAAGAGATTGGTTATGAGGGACTACCCTTGTGAAGATGTCCTTGACTCCCCGGCAACGGCGCCAGAAAATCTTGCTGGCGAGTGGTTGACGTGGGAGCTTTTTCTTCTTCAGTCCCGACGCCTTGAAAAATCTTGATGTACTGCTGCTCGACGTAGAGCTCGTTGGGAACCCCAAGAGGAAGGTATGATGAGCACAGTAGCAAGTTTTCCCTCGGTTATGAAACCAAGGCTTAATCGAACCAGTAGGAGAAAGGAAACACCCCAAAGGTGTTACTAGCTGAGCTTTGGCAGGGCGCACTACCGGTGCTAGTAGCAACGTGGAGACCTGCACAACACAACCACAGAACTTTGTCCCCAACTTGCGATGAGGTTGTCAATCTCACCTTGTTTTGCGGAAAACAAAGGATTAAACGTATCGAATGGAAAGAAGTAAAAGTTTGCAGAAAGTAAACACAAAGCAGTAAAAGATTGTAGATTGTATGTAAAAGACAAGGACCGGGATCCATAGTTCACTAGAGGTGGCTCTCGTTAAGATAGATAACATGCTAGGTGAACAAATTACAGTGGGGCAATTGACAAACACCGAGAAAGCAATACATGCATATACTAATCATCTTGACTCCTTTGAGACTTGATTGGGCATTACAACATAATACATAGACCGCCATCCAACTACATCTATGACTAATAATCCACCTTCAGGTTATCATCCGAACCCCCTCAAGTATTAAGTTGCAAGCAACCGATTATTGCTTTACGAACTGTGTGTAAAGTAAACAATACAATTGTTCTATGAACAAAGGATTGTTGTTTTCTCCCTAGTAGCAACAGCACATCTAGTACCTTGGAGATTTCATCACTTCCCAGTTACCAGAGGCATGAACCCACTATCAAGCATAAATACTAACTCTTGGAGTTGCTAGCATCTACTTGGCCAAGATAGCTACTAACAACAGAAAGCATGCAAGATCACAAATAACAAAGACATGATAGAATCAATAATCAAACTGAAATAGCATCTCAATATCCATCGGATCCCCGCAAACACAACATGTATGAATTACAAATAGATGATCTTGATCATGAACGGAGCTCACAAGATCTAAACATGAAAACACAAAGGAGGAGAACCAGCCATCTAGATACTACATGGATCCGTAGTCCAAGGATGAACTACTCACGCATCACACCGGAGGCTTACATGGTGATGAAGAAGGCCTCGTGGTGAATTCCCTCTCCAAAGGGGTGTCGGAAGAGCTTCAGATCCCTCCCGATCTAGGGATGGAGATGACAGCGGCTACAGACTCTTTCGTGGATTTTTGATCGGGCACTTAGGGTTTTCTTCCTAACGGCAATATATAGGCGGAAGGAGAGGCCGAGGGGGTGTCAGGAGCGGCCACACCACCCCCTGGCATGGGCCATGCCTGGCTGCACGGCCAGGTGGTGTGGTGTCTCCCTGGCCCTTCTCCGTCTCGTATTCTGGCACTTGATCCCTTCCGGAAAAATAGGCACTTTGGCTTTTGTCCTGTCCAATTCCGAGAATATTCATTTTCTGACTTTCCTGGAACCAAAATCAGCAGAAAACAGGCAGCTGGCACCGTGGCTCTTGTTAATAGGTTAGTCCAAGAAATCATATGAAAAGTACTCCAAAGTTGGAACAAAACACAAGAAAGTGGATAAAACCAAGCATGGAACATCAAAAATTATAGATACATTTGCAATGTATTAGTGATTAAGTTTGAATCACAGAGCGTTGAGCTAAGTTTTGTCCACAGTGTCTAATAGAGAACTATAGACATGTTTTCTAAATCCATAAAGGATGACATATCTTAGAACATAAAGAGTTATGTTATAAGGGAATATGTTGGAAACTCCTGTAGATGCCAATTAAAGTTAAGTAGGAAGCGAGGTGAACAAAACATCGAAAGTTGCACAGAGTGCACGGGAGTTTCGATGAATACATTTATAATAATAGATAAGGGTACCATCTAAGGTGTTCTATAATGTTATGGCGGGGCTAGTTTGCTTTTAACGTAGAATGATGTGTCCTAGGGCACAATGCCCATGAGAAATCCCTCGAGGTTGATCTAACGTCACTGTAGGCTCCTGGAATCAGGCCTCATTCTAATGCCATAGCGACGATGCATACACACAGATGCTATCATGTGATGATAAAGTATTAATGTCAATCAAGGTGACATTAGTAAGTTGCAAAGGATTTGGGACTGTAAAGTACAGACCCAAGACTCAACCTCTTTCATGAGCAAGCATGTTCAGGGTACTGGATATATGGTGCCAATGATTAAGAACAAAATGCAACTAGTGTATTTGTACTCTAGTGCAAGTGGGAGACTGTTGAAATATGCCCTAGAGACAAATAGTAGTAAGGACTATTATCATATTTTATATATTTTATGATTAAGTTTTATATCATGCTATAATTGTATTGAGAGGAAACATCAATACATGTGTGATATACAAACAACCAGGGGTTCCCAGTGAAACTCTAGTCACTGGTTCATTGGTCAACGCATGATCATGTTGCCTGATCATGTGGCATTTATGCCAGTTGGAAATGAGGTCATCTCATTCGGAGAATGAGATGATGAACCAATACCCAACCTAAACATTGTGACCCGATCATGTCACTAAGTTCAAGTTACGATGATTAGAAATGGATCCTCATAGACTATTCCTTAGACCGTGAGGCTATATCAATCACTGTCTCTCGAGAGTGCTTAGATAGCATCAAACGCCATCTGGTAAAACGGTGGTTATAAAGGTGTGTTCAGGTGTTCGGAGGAAACCGTAGAGGCAATATATGTTAAGAGCGGGATTTGTCCGTCCATGTGATGGGAAGATACTCAAGGGCCCACTCGGAGAAGTTATATCCAATAGCTGCACAGCGTGTGATTAGATCACGGGGATATCACTTGTCGGAACGAGTCAAGTAGCATTGTTCAGTAACGAGATTGAACAATACATGGTGATTTCATTGATCAGATCTTGGGCAATGGAAGTATCGAGTGACAAAGGGAATAAGACACGATTGTCCCGGTTCAAACGACGAAAGATCTTCGTGGAACGCATATGGGTCACATGGCCATCCAGGTCCCTCTGTCGATCATTGGTGCGGGAGTTTCCCGACCATGTCTGGAGTGTTCCCGAACCATAGGGTATAACGCTTAAGGGCTTGATGATTCTTAGAGAGTGTTTATAGGATCGGTAGAATCGCCGAAGAATAGAAGGGAGAAAACCGGAAGGGTTTCAGTAAATCCGGAGGATGTCCAGAGTGGAGGTGGAAGGTGTTCCATGGCCACGGAGATTAAATGATATGTAAATTGAATGTTAAATATTGATTTAATCATTTATTCATATTTATTTAATAAAGAGAAAATCAATTTAATGGTCAAAGGCTTAATGGGCCAAATCCCGGAGGGGAGAGGGCCCATTAGGGAAAGGCAAGAGGGGGGAGAGGGGCTAAGGGGTGGCCGGCGGCCCTATTGGGCCAGCCCCCCATGTGGGGCCCATGAGGGGGTGGCCGGCGGCGCCTCCCCCCACCTCCTCCTCTCCTTTAGTCCCACCCCAGGACTTGAGGGGAGGTAGTACCTCCCCTCCCCCTATATATAGTGGGATATTTGGCCTAGAAAAATACACCAATAATCAATAAAGGTCTCCCCACTTTTGGGAGGACCTCCAATTGATATTTTCTCTCTCTCCCTCTCTCTCTCTCGTGACCGTGGTCCCAAGTCCGACTGCGAGCGAGACATCTTCACCATGAGGCGCCACTGCGGGATTCGGATCCGGGAGCTCTACTTCCACAAATGCTGCTGGATCGGGGAAGCGGGAGTCATCGTCACGCACCGGACGTGTGTAACTCCCCGCGAGGTGTCGCACTTGAGGCACTCAATTTGTTGGAGCCAGAAGGAGCGCAAGGACTTCATCACGACCTTGAGGTCGGCTTCGGCTCGTCTACATCAACCACGCTCTCCTGAGCGTTGACAACGCTTTTTGGTCTTCAAGGGTAAGTTCGCGAAAAGCCCCTCCCGTTATTGTATTACTAATAGATAGGTCCTGGCAGCTTCAGGGGTTCAGGGGCATAGAGTAAAATTTATTGTTTTTATACGCGGAACCCCAACACTATGTGTGGTGTGTGAAAATAACACACATGCAATGAAAATGGTGGATCGATATGTGGTCTGTGAAAATAACACACTTGCAATGACAATGGTGGATCCATATGTGGTCTATGAAAAGAACACACATGCAATGACAATGGCGGATCCATATGTGGTTTGTGAAAAGAACACACATGCAATGACACTGGTGGATCCATATGTGGTTTGTGAAAAGAACACCCATACAATGACACTGGTGGACCATATATGGTTTGTGAAAAGAACACACATGCAATCACACTGGTGGATCCATATGTGGTCTGTGAAAAGAACACACATGCAATGACACTGGTGGATCCATATGTGGTTTGTGAAAAGAACAAACATGCAATGAAAATGGTGGATCCATATGTCGTATGTGAAAAGAACACACATGCAATGACACTGGCGGATATATATGTGGCCTGTGAAAAGAACACACATGCAATGACAATGGTGGATCCATATGTGGTTTGTGAAAAGAACACACATGCAATGACACTGGTGGATCTATGTGTGGTGTGTGAAAAGAACACACATGCAATGAAAATGGTGGATCCATCTTTAGTTTGTGCAAAGAACACACATGCAATGACAATGGTGGTTCCATATGTGGTCTATGAAAAGAACAGACATGCAATGACAATGGTGGTTCCATATGTGGTTTGTGAAAAGAACACACATGCAATGACTCTAGTTGTGGTTAATGAAAAGAACATAGATGCAATGACACTAGTGGATCCATATGTGGTCTGTGAAAAGAACACACATGCAATGACAATGGTGGTTCCATATGTGGTTTGTGAAAATAACAGACATGCAATGGCTCTAGCTGTGGTTAATGAAAAGAACATACATGCAATGACACTGGTGAATCCATCTGTGGTTAATGAAAAGAACACACATGCAATGACTCTGGTGGATCCATATGCAATGACACTAGTGGGTCCATATATGGTTTGTGAAAAGAACACACATGCAATGACAATGGTGGATCCATATGTGGTTTGTGAAAAGAACACACTTGCAATGACACTGGTTGATCCATATGTGGTCTATGAAAAGAACACACATGCAATGACACTGGTGGATCTATGTGTGGTGTGTGAAAAGAACACACATGCAATGAAAATTGTGGATCCATCTATGGTTTGTGAAAAGAACACACATGCAATGATAATGGTGGTTCCATATGTGGTCTGTGAAAAGAACACACATGCAATGACAATGATGGTTCCATATATGGTCTGTGAAAAGAACAGACATGCAATGACACTGGTGGAAGCATATGTGGTTTGTGAAAACAACAGACATTTCAATGACACTAGTGGATCCATACATGGTCTGTGAAAAGAACACACATGCAATGAACTCTGGTGGATCCATATGTGGTCTGTGAAAAGAATACACATGAAAAGACAATGGTGGATCCATATGTGGTCTTTGAAAAGAACACACATGCAATGAAAATGGTGGTTCCATATGTGGTTTGTGAAAAGAATAAACATGCAATGAATCTAGCTGTGGTCTGTGAAAAGAACACACATGCAATGACACTAGTGGATCCATATGTGGTATGTGAAAAGAACACACATGCAATGACACTAGTGGATCCATATGTGGTTGGTGAATAGAACACACATGCAATGACAATGGTGGTTCCATATGTGGTCTGTGAAAAGAACAGACATGCAATAACAATGGTGGATCCATATGTGGTTTGTGAAAAGAACACACATTTCAATGACACTGGTGGATCCATACATGGCATGTGAAAAGAACACACATGCAATGAACTCTGGTGGATACATCTGTGGTCTGCGGAAAGAACACACATGCAATGACACTGGTGGATCTATGTGTGGTCTGTGAAAAGAACACACATGCAATGAAAATGGTGGATCCATATGTGGTCTATGAAAAGAACACACATGCAATGATAATGGTGGATCCATATGTGGTCTATGCAAAGAACACACATGCAATGATAATGGTGGATCCATATGTGGTTTGTGAAAAGAACACACATGCAATGACACTGATTGATCCATATGTGGTCTATGAAAAGAACACACATGCAATAACTCTGGTGGATCCATATGTGGTTTGTGAAAAGAACACACATGCAATGACACAGGTGGATCCATATGTGGTCTGTGAAAAGAACACAAATGAAATGACATTGGTGGATCCATATATGGTTTGTGAAAAGAACACACATGCAATCACTCTGGTGGATCCATATGTGGTCTGTGAAAAGAACACACATGCAATGACACTGGTGGATCCATATGTGGTCTGTGAAAAGAACACACATGCAATGAAAATGGTGGATCCATATGTGGTATGTGAAAAGAACACACATGCAATGACACTGGCGGATCTATACGTGGCCTGTGAAAAGAACACACATGCAATGACAATGGTGGATCCATATGTGGTTTGTGAAAATAACACACATGCAATGACACTAGTGGATCCATATGCGGTATGTGAAAAGAACACACATGCAATGACACTAGTGGATCCATATGTGGTTGGTGAACAGAACATACATGCAATGACAATGGTGGTTCCATATGTGGTCTGTGAAAAGAACAGACATGCAATAACACTGGTGGATCCATACGTGGTTTGTGAAAAGAACACACATTTCAATGACACTGGTGGATCCATACATGGTATGTGAAAAGAACACACATGCAATGAACTCTGGTGGATACATATGTGGTCTGTGGAAAGAACACACATGCAATGACTCTGGTGGATCCATATGTGGTCTGTGAAAATAACACACATGCAATGACACTGGTGGATCCAAATGTGGCCTGTGAAAAGAACACACATGCAATGACAATGGTGGTTCCATATGTGGTATATGAAAAGAACACACATGCAATGAAAATAGTGGATACAAATGTGGTTTGTGAAAAGAACACACATGCAATGACACTGATTGATCCATATGTGGTCTATGAAAAGAACACACATGCAATAACTCTGCTGGATCCATATGTGGTTTGTGAAAAGAACACACATGCAATGACACAGGTGGATCCATATGTGGTCTGTGAAAAGAACACAAATGAAATGACACTGGTGGATCCATATATGGTTTGTGAAAAGAACACACATGCAACCACTCTGGTGGATCCATATGCGGTCTGTGAAAAGAACACACATGCAATGACACTGGTGGATCCATATGTCGTCTGTGAAACGAACACACATGCAATGAAAATGGTGGATCCATATGTGGTATGTGAAAAGAACACACATGCAATGACACTGGCGGATCTATATGTGGCCTGTGAAAAGAACACACATGCAATGACAATGGTGGATCCATATGTGGTTTGTGAAAAGAACACACATGCAATGACACTGGTGGATCTATGTGTGGTGTGTGAAAAGAACACACATGCAATGAAAATGGTGGATCCATCTTTGGTTTGTGCAAAGAACACACATGCAATGACAATGGTGGTTCCATATGTGGTCTATGAAAAGAACAGACATGCAAAGACAATGGTGGTTCCATATGTGGTTTGTGAAAAGAACACACATGCAATGACTCTAGTTGTGGTTAATGAAAAGAACACAGATGCAATGACACTAGTGGATCGATATGTGGTCTGTGAAAAGAACACACGTGCAATGAAAATGGTGGTTCCATATGTGGTTTGTGAAAAGAACAGACATGCAATGGCTCTAGCTGTGGTTAATGAAAAGAACAGACATGCAATGGCACTGGTGGATCCATATGTGGTCTGTGAAAAGAACACACATGCAATGACTCTGGTGGATCCATATGCAATGACACTAGTGGGTCCATATAAGGTCTGTGAAAAGAACACACATGCAATGACAATGGTGGATCCATATGTGGTTTGTGAAAAGAACACACTTGCAATGACACTGGTTGATCCATATGTGGTCTATGAAAAGAACACACATGCAATGACACTGGTCGTTCTATGTGTGGTGTGTGAAAAGAACACGCATGCAATGAAAATGGTGGATCCATCTATGGTTTGTGAAAAGAACACATATGCCATGATAATGGTGGTTCCATATGTGGTCTGTGAAAAGAACACAAATGAAATGACACTGGTGGATCCATATATGGTTTGTGAAAAGAACACATATGCAATCACTCTGGTGGATCCATATGTGGTCTGTGAAAAGAACACACATGCAATGACACTATTGGATCCATATGTGGTCTGTGAAAAGAACACACATGCAATGAAAATGGTGGATCCATATGTGGTATGTGAAAAGAACACACATGCAATGACACCGGCGGATCGATATGTGGCCTGTGAAAAGAACAAACATGCAATGACAATGGTGGATCCAAATGTGGTTTGTGAAAAGAACACACATGCAATGACACAGGTGGATCCATATGTGGTCTGTGAAAAGAACACAAATGAAATGACACTGGTGGATCCATATATGGTTTGTGAAAAGAACACACATGCAATGAACTCTGGTGGATACATATGTGGTCTGTTGAAAGAACACACATGCAATGACACTGGTGGATCTATGTGTGGTCTGTGAAAAGAACACGCATGCAATGAAAATGGTGGATCCATATGTGGTCTGTGAAAAGAACACACATGCAATGACAATGGTGGATCCATATGTGGTCTATGATAAGAACACACATGCAATGACAATGGTGGATCCATATGTGGTTTGTGAAAAGAACACACATGCAATGACACTGATTGATCCATATGTGGTCTATGAAAAGAACACACATGCAATTACTCTGGTGGATCCATATGTGGTTTGTGAAAAGAACACACATGCAATGACACAGGTGGATCCATATGTGGTCTGTGAAAAGAACACAAATGAAATGACACTGGTGGATCCATATATGGTTTGTGAAAAGAACACACATGCAATCACTCTGGTGGATCCATATGTGGTCTGTGAAAAGAACACACATGCAATGACACTGGTGGATCCATATGTGGTCTGTGAAAAGAACAGACATGCAATGAAAATGGTGGATCCATATGTGGTATGTGAAAAGAACACACATGCAATGACACTGGCGGATCTATATGTGGCCTGTGAAAAGAACAAACATGCAATGACAATGGTGGATCCATATGTGGTTTGTGAAAAGAACACACATGCAATGACACAGGTGGATCCATATGTGGTCTGTGAAAAGAACACAAATGAAATGACACTGGTGGATCCATATATGGTTTGTGAAAAGAACACACATGCAATCACTCTGGTGGATCCATATGTGGTCTGTGAAAAGAACACACATGAAATGACAATGGTGGATCCATATGTGGTCTTTGAAAAGAACACACATGCAATAAAAATGGTGGTTCCATATGTGGTTTGTGAAAAGATTAAACATGCAATGACTCTAGCTGTGGTTTGTGAAAAGAACACACATGCAATGACACTAGTGGATCCATATGTGGTATGTGAAAAGAACACACATGCAATGACACTAGTGGATCCATATGTGGTTGGTGAACAGAACACACATGCAATGACAATGGTGGTTCCATATGTGGTCTTTGAAAAGAATACACATGCAATAACACTGGTGGATCCATATGTGGTTTGTGAAAAGAACACGCATTTCAATGACACTGGTGGATCCATACATGGTACGTGAAAAGAACACACATGAATGACCTCTGGTGGATACATATGTGGTCTGTGGAAAGAACACACATGCAATGACACTGGTCGATCTATGTGTGGTCTGTGAAAAGAACACACATGCAATGAAAATGGTAGATCCATATGTGGTCCGTGAAAAGAACACACATGCAATGACACTGGTGGATCCATATGTGGTCTATGAAAATAACACACATGCAATGAAAATGGTGGATCCATATGTGGTTTGTCAAAAGAACACACATGCAATGACACTGATTGATCCATATGTGGTCTATGAAAAGAACACACATGCAATAACTCTAGTGGATCCATATATGGTTTGTGAAAAGAACACACATGCAATGACACAGGTGAATCCATATGTGGTCTGTGAAAAGAACACAAATGAAATGACACTGGTGGATCCATATATGGTTCGTGAAAAGAACACACATGCAATCACTCTGGTGGATCCATATGTTGTCTGTGAAAAGAACACACATGCAATGACACTGGTGGATCCATATGTGGTATGTGAAAAGAACACACATGCAATGACACTGGCGGATCTATATGTGGCCAGTGAAAAGAACAAACATGCAATGACAATGGTGGGTCCATATGTGGTTTGTGAAAAAAACACACATGCAATGACACAGGTGGATCCATATGTGGTCTGTGAAAAGAACACAAATGAAATGACACTGGTGGATCCATATATGGTTTGTGAAAAGAACACACATGCAATCACTCTGGTGGATCCATATGTGGTCTGTGAAAAGAACACACATGAAATGACAATGGTGGAGCCATATGTGGTCTTTGAAAAGAACACACATGCAATAAAAATGGTGGTTCCATATGTGGTTTGTGAAAAGATTAAACATGCAATGACTCTAGTTGTGGTTTGTGAAAAGAACACACATGCAATGACACTAGTGGATCCATATGTGGTATGTGAAAAGAACACACATGCAATGACACTAGTCGATCCATATGTGGTTGGTGAACAGAACACACATGCAATGACAATGGTGGTTCCATATGTGGTCTGTGAAAAGAACAGACATGCAATAACACTGGTGGATCCATATGTGGTTTGTGAAAAGAACACGCATTTCAATGACACTGGTGGATCCATACATGGTATGTGAAAAGAACACACATGCAATGAACTCTGGTGGATACATATGTGGTCTGTGAAAAGAATACACATGCAATGACACTGGTGGATCTATGTGTGGTGTGTGAAAAGAACACACATGCAATGAAAAGGGTGGATCCATCTTTGGTTTGTGCAAAGAACACACATGCAATGACAATGGTGGTTCCATATGTGGTCTATGAAAAGAACAAACATGCAATGACAATGGTGGTTCCATATGTGGTTTGTGAAAAGAACACACATGCAATGACTCTAGTTGTGGTTAATGAAAAGAACACACATGCAATGACAGTAGGGGATCCATATGTGGCTGTGAAAAGAACACACATGCAATGACAATGGTGGTTCCATATGTGGTTTGTGAAAAGAACAGACATACAATGGCTCTAGCTGTGGTTAATGAAAAGAATAGACATGCAATGACACTGGTGGATCCATATGTGGTCTGTGAAAAGATCACACATGCAATGACTCTAGTGGATCCATATACAATGACACTAGTGGGTCCATATTTGGTCTGTGAAAAGAACACACATGCAATGACAATTGTGGATCCATATGTGGTTTGTGAAAAGAACACACATGCAATGACACTGGTTGATCCATATGTGGTCTGTGAAAAGAACACACATGCAATGACACTGGTGGATCTATGTGTGGTGTGTGAAAAGAACACACATGCACTGATAATAGTGGATCCATCTATGGTTTGTGAAAAGAACACACATGCAATGATAATGGTGGTTCCATATGTGGTTTGTGAAAAGAACACACATGCAATGACAATGGTGGTTCCATATATGGTTTGTGAAAAGAACAGACATGCAATGACACTGGTGGAAGTATATGTGGTTTGTGAAAACAACACACATTTCAATGACACTAGTGCATCCATACATGGTCTTTGAAAAGAACACACATGCAATGAACTCTGGTGGATCCATATGTGGTCTGTGAAAAGAACACACATGAAATGACAATGGTGGATCCATATGTGGACTTTGAAAAGAACACACATGCAATGACAATGGTGGTTCCATATGTGGTTTGTGAAAAGAATAGACATGCAATGACTCTAGCTGTGGTCTGTGAAAAGAACACAGATGCAATGAAACTAATGGATCCATATGTGGTATGTGAAAAGAACACACATGCAATGACACTAGTGGTTCCATATGTGGTTGGTGAACAGAACACACATGCAATGACAATGGTGGTTCCATATGTGGTCTCTGAAAAGAACAGACATGCAATAACACTAGTGGATCCATATGTGGTTTGTTAAAAGAACACACATTTCAATAACACTAGTAGATCCATACATGGTATGTGAAAAGAACACACATGCAATGAACTCTGGTGGATACATATGTGGTCTGTGAAAAGAACACACATGCAATGACACTGGTCGATCTATGTGTGCTCTGTGAAAAGAACACACATGCAATGAAAATGGTGGATCCGTATGTGGTCTGTGAAAAGAACACACATGCAATGACAATGGTGGATCCATATGTCGTCTATGAAAAGAACACACATGCAATGACAATGGTGGATCCATATGTGGTTTGTGAAAAGAACACACATGCAATGACACTGATTGATCCATATGTGGTCTGTGAAAAGAACACACATGCAATAACTCTGGTGGGTCCATATGTGGTTTGTGAAAAGAACACACATGCAATGACACAGGTGGATCCATATGTGGTCTGTGAAAAGAACACAAATGAAATGACACTGGTGGATCCATATATGGTTTGTGAAAAGAACACACATGCAATCACTCTGGTCGATCCATATGTGGTCTGTGAAAAGAACACACATGCAATGACACTGGTGGATCCATATGTGGTCTGTAAAAAGAACACACATGCAATGAAAATGGTGGATCCATATGTGGTATGTGAAAAGAACACACATGCAATGGCACTGGTGGATCTATATGTGGCCTGCGAAAAGAACACACATGCAATGACAATGGTGGATCCATATGTGGTCTGTGAAAAGAATACACATGTAATGACACTGGTGGATCTATGTGTGGTGTGTGAAAAGAACACACATGCAATGAAAATGGTGGATCCATCTTTGGTTGTGAAAACAACACACATGCAATGACAGTGGTGGTTCCATATGTGGTCTGTGAAAAGAACAAACATGCAATGACAATGGTGGTTCCATATGTGGTTTGTGAAAAGAGCACACATGCAATGACTCTAGTTGTAGTTAATGAAAAGAACACACATGTAATGACACTAGTGGATCCATATGTGGTTTGTGAAAAGAACACACATGGAATGACAATGGTGGTTCCATATGTGGTTTGTGAAAAGAACAGACATGGAATGACTCTAGCTGTGGTTAATGAAAAGAACATACATGCAATGACACTGGTGGATCCATATGTGGTCTGTGAAAAGAACACACATGCAATGACTCTGGTGGATCCATATGCAATGACACTGGTGGGTCCATATGTGGTCTGTGAAAAGAACACACATGCAATGACACTGGTGGATCCATATATGGTATGTGAAAAGAACACACATGCAATGACAATGGTGGAACCATATGTGGTTTGTGAAAAGAACACACATGCAATGACACTGGTTGATCCATATGTGGTCTGTGAAAAGAACACACCTGCAATGACTCTGGTGGATCCACATGTGGTTTGTGAAAAGAACACACATGCAATGACACTTGTGGATCCATATGTGGTCTGTGAAAAGAACACACATGAAATGACACTGGTGGATCCATATGTGGTGTGTGAAAAGAACACATATGCAATGACACTGGTGGATCCATATGTGGTTTGTGAAAAGAACACACATGCAATGACAGTGGTGGATCCATATGTGGTCTATGAAAAGAACACACATGCAATGAAAATGGTGGATCCATATGTGGTATGTGAAAAGAACACACATGCAATGGCACTGGTGGATCTATATGTGGCCTGTGAAAAGAACACACATGCAATGACAATGGTGGATCCATATGTGGTCTGTGAAAAGAATACATATGTAATGACACTGGTGGATCTATGTGTGGTGTGTGAAAAGAACACACATGCAATGAAAATGGTGGATCCATCTTTGGTTTGTGAAAACAACACACATGCAATGACAGTGGTGGTTCCATATGTGGTATGTGAAAACAAGAAACATGCAATGACAATGGTGGTTCCATATGTGGTATGTGAAAAGAGCACACATGCAATGACTCTAGTTGTAGTTAATGAAAAGAACACACATGCAATGACACTTGTGGATCCATATATGGTTTGTGAAAAGAACACACATGCAATGACAATGGTGGTTCCATATGTGGTTTGTCAAAAGAACAGACATGCAATGACTCTAGTTGTGGTTAATGAAAAGAACATACATGCAATGACACTGGTGGATCCATATGTGTTCTGTGAAAAGAACACACATGCAATGACTGTGGTGGATCCATATGCAATGACACTGGTGGGTCCATATGTGGTCTGTGAAAAGAACACACATGCAATGACACTAGTGGATCCATATATGGTATGTGAAAAGAACGCACATGCAATGACAATGGTTGATCCATATGTGGTTTGTGAAAAGAACACACATGCAATGACACTAGTTGATCCATATGTGGTCTGTGAAAAGAACACACATGCAATGACACTGGTGGATCCATATGTGGTCTGTGAAAAGAGCACACATGCAATGACACTGGTGGATCCATATGTGGTCTGTGAAAAGAACACACATGAAATGACACTGGTGGATCCATATGTGGTGTGTGAAAAGAACACATATGCAATGACACTGGTGGATCCATATGTGGTTTGTGAAAAGAACACACATGCAATGACAGTGGTGGATCCATATGTGGTCTGTGAAAATAAACACATGCAATGAAAATGGTGGATCCATATGTGGTCCGTGAAAAGAACACACATGCAATGACACTAGTGGATCCATATGTGGTCTGTGAAAAGAACACACATGCAATGACTCTAGTGGAATCACATGTGGTTTGTGAAAAGAACACACATGCAATCACTCTGGTGGATCCATATGTGGTCTGTGAAAAGAACACGCATGCAATGACACTGGTGGATCCATATGTGGTCTCTGAAAAGAACACACATGCAATGAAAATGGTGGATCCATATGTGATATGTGAAAAGAACACACATGCAATGACACTGGTGGATCTATATGTGGCCTGTGAAAAGAACACACATGTAATGAAAATGGTGGATCCATATGTGGTATGTGAAAATAGCACACATGCAATGGCACTGGTGGATCTATATGTGGCCTGTGAAAAGAACACACATGTATTGACAATGGTGGATCCATATGTGGTCTGTGAAAAGAACACACATGCAATGACACTAGTGGATCTATGTGTGGTGTGTGAAAAGAACACACATGCAATGACAATTGTGGTTCCATATGTGGTTTGTGAAAAGAGCACACATGCAATGACTCTAGTTGTAGTTAATGAAAAGAACACACATGCAATGACACTAGTGGATCCATATGTGGTTTGTGAAAAGAACACACATGCAATGACACTGGTGGATCCATATGTGGTCTGTGAAAAGAACAGAAATGAAATAACACTGGTGGATCAATATATGGTTTGTGAAAACAACACACATGCAATCACTCTGGTGGATCCATATGTGGTCTGTGAAAAGAATACACATGCAATAACTCTGGTGGATCCATATGTGGTTTGTGAAAAGAAGACACATGCAATGACACAGGTGGATCCATATGTGGTCTGTGAAAAGAACACAAATGAAATGTCACTGGTGGATCCATATATGGTTTGTGAAAAGAACACACATGCAATCACTCTGGTGGATCCATATGTGGTCTGTGAAAAGAACACACATGCAATGACAATGGTGGATCCATATGTGGTATGTGAAAAGAACACACATGCAATGACACTGGTGGATCTATATGCTGCCTATGAAAAGAACACACATGCAATGACAATGGTGGATCCATATGTGGTCTGTGAAAAGAACACACATGCAATGACACTGGTGGATCTATGTGTGGTGTGTGAAGAGAACACACATGCAATGAAAATGGTGGATCCATCTTTGGTTTGTGCAAAGAACACACATGCAATGACAATGGTGGATCCACATGTGGTTTGTGAAAAGAACACACATGCAATGACAATGTTGGTTCCATTTGTGGTCAGTGAAAAGAACACACATGCAATGTAATTGGTGGATCCATATGTGGTTTGTGAAATGAACACACATGCAATGACTAGCTGTGGTTAATGAAATGAACACACATGCAGTGACACTAGTGGATCCATATGTGGTCTATGAAAAGAACAGACATGCAATGACAATGGTGGTTCCATATGTGGTTTGTGAAAAGAACACACATGCAATGGCTCTAGTTGTGGTTAATGAAAAGAACACACATGCAATGACACTAGTGGATCCATATGTTGTCTGTGAAAAGAACACACAGGCAATGACAATGGTGGTTCCATATGTGGTTTATTAAAAGAACAGACATGCAATGGCTCTAGCTGTGGTTAATGAAAAGAACAGACATGCAATGACAATGGTGGATCCATATGTGGTCTGTGAAAACAACACACATGCAATGACTCTGGTGGATCCATATACAATGACACTAGTGGGTCCATATATGGGCTGTGAAAAGAACACACATGCAATGACAATGGTGGATCCGTATGTGTTTTGTGAAAAGAACACACATGCAATGGCACTGGTTTATCCATATGTGGTCTGTGAAAAGAACACACATGCAATGACACTCGTGGATCTATGTGTGGTGTGTGAAACGAACACACATGCAATGAAAATGGTAGATCCATCTATGGTTTGTGAAAAGAACACACATGCAATGATAATGGTGGTTCCATATGTCGTCTGTGAAAAGAACACACATGCAATGACAATGGTGGTTCCATATATGGTCTGTGAAAAGAACAGACATGCAATGACACTAGTGGATCCATATGTGGTATGTGAAAAGAACACACATGCAATGACAATGGTAGTTCCATATGTGGTTTGTGAAAAGAACAGACATGCAATGACTCTAGTTGTAGTTAATGAAAAGAACAGACATACAATGACACTAGTGGATCCATATGTGGTCTGCGAAAAGAACACACATGCAATGACTCTGGTGGATCCATATGCAATGACACCGGTGGGTCCATATGAAGTCTGTGAAAAGAACACACATTTCAGTGACACTGGTAGATCCATATGTGGTTTATGAAAAGAACATACATGCAATGAAATCTAGTGGATCCATATGCAATGACACTCGTGGATCCATATGTGGTCTATGAAAAGAACAAACATTTCAACGACACTGGTGGATCCATATATGGTTTGTGAAAAGAACACACATGCAATCACTCTGGTGGATCCATATGTGGTCTGTGAAAAGAACACACATTTCAATGACACTGGTGGATCCATACATGGTCTGCGAAAATAACACACATGCAATGAACTCTGGTGGATCCATATATGGTATGTGAAAAGAACACACATGCAATGACACTGGTGGATCCATATGTGGTCTATGAAAAGAACACACATGCAATGACAATGGTGGATCCATATGTGGTCTATGAAAGGAACACACATGCAATGACACTGGTGGATCTATGTGTGGTTTGTGGAAAGAACGCACATGCAATGAAAATGGTGGATCCATCTTTGGTTTGTGCAAAGAACACACATGCAATGACAATGGTGGTTCCATATGTGGTCTGTGAAAAGAACAGACATGCAATGACAATGGTGGTTCCATATGTGGTTTGTGAAAAGAACACACATGCAATGACTCTAGTAGTGGTTAATGAAAAGAACACAGATGCAATGACACTAGTGGATCGATATGTGGTCTGTGAAAAGAACACACATGCAATGACAATGGTGGTTCCATATGTGGTTTGTGAAAAGAACAGACATGCAATGGCTCTAGCTGTGGTTAATGAAAAGAACATACATGCAATGACACTGGTGGATCCATATGTGGTCTGTGAAAAGAACACACATGCAATGACGCTGGTGGATCCATATTCAATGACACTAGTGGGTCCATATATGGTCTGTGAAAAGAACACACATGCAATGACAATGGTGTGGTTTGTGAAAAGAACACACTTGCAATGACACTGGTTGATCCATATGTGGTCTTTGAAAAGAACACACATGCAATGAAAATGGTGGTTCCATATGTGGTTTGTGAAAAGAACACACATGCAATGATAATGGTGGTTCCATATGTGGTCTGTGAAAAGAAAACACATGCAATGACAATGATGGTTCCATATATGGTCTGTGAAAAGAACAGACATGCAATGACACTGGTGGAAGCATATGTGGTTTGTGAAAACAACAAACATTTCAATGACACTAGTGGATCCATACATGGTCTGTGAAAAGAACACACATGAAATGAACTCTGGTGGATCCATATGTGGTCTGTGAAAAGAACACACATGAAATGACAATGGTGGATCCATATGTGGTCTTTGAAAAGAACAAACATGCAATGAAAATGGTGGTTCCATATGTGGTTTTTGAAATGAAGAAACATGCAATGACTCTAGCTGTGGTCTGTGAAAAGAACACACATGCAATGACACTAGTGGATCCATATGTGGTATGTGAAAAGAAAACACATGCAATGACACTAGTGGATCCATATGTGGTTGGTGAACAGAACACACATGCAATGACAATGCTGGTTCCATATGTGGTATGTGAAATGAACAGACACGCAATAACACTGGTGGATCCATATGTGGTTTGTGAAAAGAACACACATTTCAATGACACTGGTGGATCCATACATGGTATGTGAATAGAACACACATGCAATGAACTCTGGTGGATACATATGTGGTCTATGGAAAGAACACACATGCAATGAAAATGGTGGATCCGTATGTGGTCAGTGAAAAGAACACACATGCAATGACAATGGTGGATCCATATGTGGTCTATGAAAAGAACACACATGCAATGACAATGGTGGATCCATATGTGGTTTGTGAAAAGAACACACATGCAATGACACTGATTGATCCATATGTGGTCTATGAAAAGAACACACATGCAATAACTCTGGTGGATCCATATGTGGTTTGTGGAAAGAACACACATGCAATGACACCAGTGGATCCATATGTGGTTTGTGAAAAGAACACAAATGAAATGACACCGGTGGATCCATATATGGTTTGTGAAAAGAACACACATGCAATCACTCTGGTGGATCCATATGCGGTCTGTGAAAAGAACACACATGCAATGACACTGGTGGATCCATATGTGGTCTGTGAAAAGAACACACATGCAATGAAAATGGTGGATCCATATGTGGTATGTGAAAAGAACACACATGCAATGACAATGGTGGATCTATATGTGGCCTATGAAAAGAACACACATGCAATGACAATGGTGGATCCATATGTGGTTTGTGAAAAGAACACACATGCAATGACACTTGTGGATCTATGTGTGGTGTGTGAAAAGAACACACATGCAATGAAAATGGTGGATCCATCTTTGGTTTGTGCAAAGAACACACATGCAATGACAATGGTGGTTCCATATGTGGTCTATGAAAAGAAAATACATGCAATGACAATGGTGGTTCCATATGTGGTTTGTGAAAAGAACACACATGCAATGACTCTAGTTGTGGTTAATGAAAAGAACACAGATGCAATGAAACTAGTGGATCCATATGTGGTCTGTGAATAGAACACACGTGCAATGACAATGGTGGTTCCATATGTGGTTTGTGAAAAGAACAGACATGCAATGGCTCTAGCTGTGGTTAATAAAAAGAACAGACATGCAATGACACTGGTGGATCCATATGTGGTCTGTGAAAAGAACACACATGCAATGACTCTGGTGGATCCATATGCAATGACACTAGTGGGTCCATATATGGTCTGTGAAAAGAACACACATGCAATGACAATGGTGGATCCATATGTGGTTTGTGAAAAGAACACACTCGCAATGACACTGGTTGATCCATATGTGGTCTATGAAAAGAACACACATGCAATGACACTGGTGGATCTATGTGTGGTGTGTGAAAAGAACACACATGATATGAAAATGGTGGATCCATCTATGGTTTGTGAAAAGAACACACATGCCATGATAATGGTGGTTCCATATGTGGTCTGTGAAAAGAACACACATGCAATGACAATGATGGTTCCATATATGGTCTGTGAAAAGAACAGACTTGCAATGACACTGGTGGAAGCATATGTGGTTTGTGAAAACAACAGACATTTCAATGACACTAGTGGATCCATACATGGTCTATGAAAAGAACACACATGCAATGAACTCTGGTGGATCCATATGTGGTATGTGAAAAGAACACACATGAAATGAAAATGGTGGATACATATGTGGTCTTTGAAAAGAACACACATGCAATGATAATGGTGGTTCCCTATGTGGTATGTGAAAAGAACACACATGCAATGACACTGGTGGATCCATATATGGTCTGTGAAAAGAACACACATGCAATAACACTGGTGGATCCATATGTGGTATGTGAAAAGAACACACATGCAATCACTCTGGTGGATCCATATGTGGTTTGTGAAAAGAACACACATTTCAATAACACTGGTGGATCCATACATGGTATGTGAAAAGAACACACATGCAATGAACTCTGGTGGATACATATGTGGTCTGTAGAAAGAACACACATGCAATGACACTGGTGGATCTATGTGTGGTCTGTTGAAAGAACACACATGCAATGAAAATGGTGGATCCATATGTGGTCTGTGAAAAGAAAACACATGCAATGACAATGCTGGATCCATATGTGGTATATGAAAAGAACACACATGGAATGTCAATGGTGGATCCATATGTGGTATGTGAAAAGAACACACATGCAATGACACTGATTGATTCATATGTGGTCTATGAAAAGAACACACATGCAATAACTCTGGTGGATCCATATGTGGTTTGTGAAAAGAACACACATGCAATGACACAGGTGGATCCATATGTGGTCTGTGAAAAGAACACAAATGAAATGACAATGGTGGATCCATATATGGTTTGTGAAAACAACACACATGCAATCACTCTGGTGGATCCATATGTGGTCTATGAAAAGAACACACATGCAATGACACTGGTGGATCCATATGTGGTCTGTGAAAAGAGCACAAATGCAATGAAAATGGTGGATCCATATGTGGTATGTGAAAAGAACACACATGCAATGACACTGGCGGATCTATATGTGGCCTGTGAAAAGAACACGCATGCAATGACAATGGTGGATCCATATGTGGTTTGTGAAAAGAACACACATGCAATGACACTGGTGGATCTATGTGTGGTGTGTGAAAAGAACACACATGCAATGAAAATGGTGGATCCATCTTTGGTTTGTGCAAAGAACACACATGCAATGACAATGGTGGTTCCATATGTGGTCTATGAAAAGAACAGACATGCAATGACAATGGTGGTTCCATATGTGGTTTGTGAAAAGAACACACATGCAATGACTCTAGTAGTGGTTAATGAAAAGAACACAGATGCAATGACACTAGTGGATCCATATGTGGTTGGTGAACAGAACATACATGCAATGACAATGGTGGTTCCATATGTGGTCTGTGAAAAGAACAGACATGCAATAACACTGGTGGATCCATATGTGGTTTGTGAAAAGAACACACATTTCAATGACACTGGTGGATCCATACATGGTATGTGAAAAGAACACACATGCAATGAACTCTGGTGGATACATATGTGGTCTGTGGAAAGAACACACATGCAATGACACTGGTGGATCTATGTGTGGTCTGTTGAAAGAACACACATGCAATGAAAATGGTGGATCCATATGTGGTCTGTGAAAAGAACACACATGCAACGACAATGGTGGATCCATATGTGGTCTCTGAAAAGAACACACATGCAATGACAATGGTGGATCCATATGTGGTTTGTGAAAAGAACACACACGCAATGACACTGATTGATCCATATGTGGTCTATGAAAAGAACACACATGCAATAACTCTGGTGAATACATATGTGGTTTGTGAAAAGAACACACATGCAATGACACAGGTGGATCCATATGTGGTCTGTGAAAAGAACACAAATGAAATTACACTGGTGGATCCATATATGGTTTGTGAAAAGAACACACATGCAATCACTCTGGTGGATCCATATGTGGTCTGTGAAAAGAACACACATGCAATGACACTGGTGGATCCATATGTGGTCTGTGAAAAGAGCACACATGCAATGAAAATGGTGGATCCATATGTGGTATGTGAAAAGAACACACATGCAATGACACTGGCGGATCTATATGTGGCCTGTGAAAAGAACACACATGCAATGACAATGGTGGATCCATATGTGGTTTGTGAAAAGAACACACATGCAATGACACTGGTGGATCTATGTGTGGTGTGTAAAAAGAACACACATGCAATGAAAATGGTGGATCCATCTTTGGTTTGTGCAAAGAACACACATGCAATGACAATGGTGGTTCCATATGTGGTCTATGAAAAGAACAGACATGCAATGACAATGGTGGTTCCATATGTGGTTTGTGAAAAGAACACACATGCAATGACTTTAGTAGTGGTTAATGAAAAGAACACAGATGCAATGAGACTAGTGGATCCATATGTGGTCTGTGAAAAGAACACACATGCAATGACAATGGTGGTTCCATATGTGGTTTGTGAAAAGAACAGGCATGCAATGGCTCTAGCTGTGGTTAATGAAAAGAACAGACATGCAATGACACTGGTGGATCCATATGTGGTCTGTGAAAAGAACACACATGCAATGACTCTGGTGGATCCATATGCAATGACACTAGTGGGTCCATATATGGTCTGTGAAAAGAACACACATGCAATGACAATGGTGGATCCATATGTGGTTTGTGAAAAGAACACACTTGCAATGACACTGGTTAATCCATATGTGGTCTTAGAAAAGAACACACATGCAATGAAAATGGTGGTTCCATATGTGGTTTGTGAAAAGAACACACATGTAATGATAATGGTGGTTCCATATGTGGTCTGTGAAAAGAACACACATGCAATGACAATGATGGTTCCATATACGGTCTGTGAAAAGAACAGACATGCAATGACACTGGTGGAAGCATATGTGGTTTGTGAAAACAACACACATTTCAATGACACTAGTGGATCCATACATGGTCTGTGAAAAGAACACACATGCAATGAACTCTGGTGGATCCATATGTGGTCTGTGAAAAGAACACACATGAAATGACAATGGTGGATCCATATGTGGTCTTTGAAAAGAACACACATGCAATGAAAATGGTGGTTCCATATGTGGTTTTTGAAAAGAATAAACATGCAATGACTCTAGCTGTGGTCTGTGAAAAGAACACACATGCAATGACACTAGTGGATCCATATGTGGTATGTGAAAAGAACACACATGCAATGACACTAGTGGATCCATATGTGGTTGGTGAACAGAACACACATGCAATGACAATGGTGGTTCCATATGTAGTCTCTGAAAAGAACAGACATGCAATAACACTGGTGGATCCATATGTGGTTTGTGAAAAGAACACACATTTCAATGACACTGGTGGATCCATACATTGTATGTGAAAAGAACACACATGCAATGAACTCTGGTGGATACATATGTGGTCTATGGAAAGAACACACATGCAATGACACTGGTGGATCTATGTGTGGTTTGTGAAAAGAACACACATGCAATGAAAATGGTGGATCCATATGTGGTCTGTGAAAAGAACACACATGCAATGACAATGGTGGATCCATATGTGGTCTATGAAAAGAACACACATGCAATGACAATGGTGGATCCATATGTGGTTTGTGAAAAGAACACACATGCAATGACAATGGTGGATCCATATTCGTTGTGAAAAGAACACACATGCAATGAACTCTGGTGGATACATATGTGGTCTATGGAAAGAACACACATGCAATGACACTGGTGGATCTATGTGTGGTTTGTGAAAAGAACACACATGCAATGAAAATGGTGGATCCATATGTGGTCTGTGAAAAGAACACACATGCAATGACAATGGTGGATCCATATGTGGTCTATGAAAAGAACACACATGCAATGACAATGGTGGATCCATATGTGGTTTGTGAAAAGAACACACATGCAATGACACTGATTGATCCATATGTGGTCTATGAAAAGAACACACATGCAATAACTCTGGTGGATCCATATGTGGTTTGTGAAAAGAACACACATGCAATGATACAAGTGGATCCATATGTGGTCTGTGAAAAGAACACAAATGAAATGACACTGGTGGATCCATATATGGTTTGTGAAAAGAACACACATGCAATCACTCTAGTGGATCCATATGCGGTCTGTGAAAAGAACACACATGCAATGACACTGGTGGATCCATATGTGGTCTGTGAAAAGAACACATATGCAATGAAAATGGTGGATCCATATGAGGTATGTGAAAAGAACACACATGCAATGACACTGGCGGATCTATATGTGGCCTGTGAAAAGAACACACATGCAATGACAATGGTGGATCCATATGTGGTTTGTGAAAAGAACACACATGTAATGACACTGGTGGATCTATGTGTGGTGTGTGAAAAGAACACACATGCAATGAAAATGGTGGATCCATCTTTGGTTTGTGCAAAAACACACATGCAATGACAATGGTGGTTCCATATGTGGTCTATGAAAAGAACAGACATGCAATGACAATGGTGGTTCCATATGTGGTTTGTGAAAAGAACACACATGCAATGAATCTAGTTGTGGTTAATGAAAAGAACACAAATGCAATGACACTAGTGGACCGATATGTGGTCTGTGAAAAGAACACACGTGCAATGACAATGGTGGTTCCATATGTGGTTTGTGAAAAGAACTGACATGCAATGGCTCTAGCTATGGTTAATGAAAAGAACAGACATGCAATGACAATGGTGGATCCATATGTGGTCTGTGAAAAGAACACACATGCAATGACTCTGGTGGATCCATATGCAATGACACTAGTGGGTCCATATATGGTCTATGAAAAGAACACACATGCAATGACAATGGTGGATCCATATGTGGTTTGTGAAAAGAACACACTTGCAATGACACTAGTTGATCCATATGTGGTCTACGAAAAGAACACACATGCAATGACACGGGTGGATCTATGTGTGGTGTGTGAAAAGAACACACATGCAATGAAAATATTGGATCCATCTATGGTTTGTGAAAAGAACACACATGCAATGATAATGGTGGTTCCATATGTGGTCTATGAAAAGAACACACATGCAATGACAATGATGGTTCCATATATGGTCTGTGAAAAGAACAGACGTGCAATGACACTGGTGGAAGTATATGTGGTTTGTGAAAACAACAGACATTTCAATGACACTAGTGGATCCATACATGGTCTGTGAAAAGAACACACATGCAATGAACTCTGGTGGATCCATATGTGGTATGTGAAAAGAACAGACATGAAATGACAATTGTGGATCCATATGTGGTCTTTGAAAAGAACACACATGCAATGAAAATGGTGGTTCCATATGTGGTTTGTGAAAAGAATAGACATGCAATGACTCTAGCTGTGGTCTGTGAAAAGAACACACATGCAATGACACTAGTGGATCCATATGTGGTATGTGAAAAGAACACACATGCAATGACACTAGTGGATCCATATGTGTTTGGTGAACAGAGCACACATGCAATTACAATGGTGGTTCCATATGTGGTCTATGAAAAGAACAGACATGCAATAACATTAGTGGATCCATATGTGGTTTGTGAAAAGAACACACATTTCAATGACACTGGTGGATCCATACATGGTATGTGAAAAGAACACACATGCAGTGAACTCTGGTGGATACATATGTGGTCTGTGAAAAGAACACACATGCAATGACACTGGTGGATCTATGTGTGGTCTGTGAAAAGAACACACATGCAATGAAAATGGTGGATCCGTATGTGGTCTGTGAAAAGAACACACATGCAATGACAATGGTGGATCCATATGTGGTCTATGAAAAGAACACACATGCAATGACAATGGTGGATCCATTTGTGGTTTGTGAAAAGAATATACATGCAATGACACTGGTGGATCCATATGTGGTTTGTGAAAAGAACACGCATTTCAATGACACTGGTGGATCCATACATGGTATGTGAAAAGAACACACATGCAATGAACTCTAGTGGATACATATGTGGTCTGTGGAAAGAACACACATGCAATGACACTGGTGGATCTATGTGTGGTCTGTGAAAAGAACACACATGCAATCACTCTGGTGGATCCATATGTGGTCTGTGAAAAGAACACACATGCAATGACAATGGTGGATCCATATGTGGTCTCTGAAAAGAACACACATGCAATGACAATGGTGGATCCATATGTGGTTTGTGAAAAGAACACACATGCAATGACACTGATTGATCCATATGTGGTCTATGAAAATAACACACATGCAATAACTCTGGTGGATCCATATGTGGTTTGTGAAAAGAACACACATGCAATGACACAGGTGGATCCATATGTGGTCTGTGAAAAGAACACAAATGAAATGACACTGGTGGATCCATATATGGTTTGTGAAAAGAACACACATGCAATCACTCTGGTGGATCCATATGTGGTCTGTGAAAAGAACACACATGCAATGACACTTGTGGATCCATATGTGGTCTGTGAAAAGAACACACATGCAATGAAAATGGTGGATCCATATGTGGTATGTGAAAAGAACACACATGCAATGACACTGGCGGATCTATATGTGGTCTGTGAAAAGAATAAACATGCAATGACAATGGTGGATCCATATGTGGTTTGTGAAAAGAACACACATGCAATGACACAGGTGGATCCATATGTGGTCTGTGAAAAGAACACAAATGAAATGACACTAGTGGATCCATATATGGTTTGTGAAAAGAACACACATGCAATCACTCTGGTGGATCCATATGTGGTCTGTGAAAAGAACACACATGCAATGACACTGGTGGATCCATATGTGGTCTGTGAAAAGAACACACATGTAATGAAAATGGTGGATCCATATGTGGTATGTGAAAACAACACACATGCAATGTCACTGGCGGATCTATATGTGGCCTATGAAAAGAACAAACATCTAATGACAATGGTGGATCCATATGTGGTTTGTGAAAAGATACCACATGCAATGACACAGGTGGATCCATATGTGGTCTGTGAAAAGAACACAATGAAATGACACTGGTGGATCCTTATATGGTTTGTGAAAAGAACACACATGCAATGAACTCTGGTGGATACATATGTGCTCTGCGGAAAGAACACACATGCAATGACACTGGTGTATCTATGTGTGGTCTGTGAAAAGAACACACATGCAATGAAAATGGTGGATCCGTATTTGGTCTGTGAAAAGAACACACATGCAATGACAATGGTGGATCCATATGTGGTCTATGAAAAGAACTCACATGCAATGACAATGGTGGATCCATATGAGGTTTGTGAAAAGAACACACATGCAATGACACTGATTGATCCATATGTGGTCTATGAAAAGAACACACATGCAATAACTCTGGTGGATCCATATGTGGTTTGTGAAAAGAACACACATGCAATGACACAGGTGGATCCATATGTGGTCTGTGAAAAGAACACAGATGAAATGACACTGGTGGATCCATATATGGTTTGTGAAAAGAACACACATGCAATCACTTTAGTGGATCCATATGTGGTCTGTGAAAAGAACACACATGCAATGACACTGGTGGATCCATATGTGGTCTGTGAAAAGAACACACATGGAATGACACAGGTGGATCCATATGTGGTCTGTGAAAAGAACACAAATGAAATGACACTGGTGGATCCATATATGGTTTGTGAAAAGAACACACATGCAATCACTCTGGTGGATCCATATGTGGTCTGTGAAAAGAACACACATGCAATGACACTGGTGGATCCATATGTGGTCTGTGAAAAGAACACACATGTAATGAAAATGGTGGATCCATATGTGGTATGTGAAAACAACACACATGCAATGTCACTGGCGGATCTATATGTGGCCTATGAAAAGAACAAACATGCAATGACAATGGTGGATCCATATGTGGTTTGTGAAAAGATACCACATGTAATGACACAGGTGGATCCATATGTGGTCTGTGAAAAGAACACAATGAAATGACAATGGTTGATCCTTATATGGTTTGTGAAAAGAACACACATGCAATGAACTCTGGTGGATACATATGTGGTCTGTGGAAAGAACACACATGCAATGACACTGGTGTATCTATGTGTGGTCTATGAAAAGAACACATATGCAATGAAAATGGTGGATCCGTATTTGGTCTGTGAAAAGAACACACATGCAATGACAATGGTGGATCCATATGTGGTCTATGAAAAGAACTCACATGCAATGACAATGGTGGATCCATATGAGGTTTGTGAAAAGAACACACATGCAATGACACTGATTGATCCATATGTGGTCTATGAAAAGAACACACATGCAATAACTCTCGTGGATCCATATGTGGTTTGTGAAAAGAACACACATGCAATGACACAGGTGGATCCATATGTGGTCTGTGAAAAGAACACAGATGAAATGACACTGGTGGATCCATATATGGTTTGTGAAAAGAACACACATGCAATCACTTTGGTGGATCCATATGTGGTCTGTGAAAAGAACACACATGCAATGACACTGGTGGATCCATATGTGGTCTGTGAAAAGAACACACATGGAATGACACAGGTGGATCCATATGTGGTCTGTGAAAAGAACACAAATGAAATGACACTGGTGGATCCATATATGGTTTGTGAAAAGAACACACATGCAATCACTCTGGTGGATCCATATGTGGTCTGTGAAAAGAACACACATGCAATGACACTGGTGGATCCATATGTGGTCTGTGAAAAGAACACACATGTAATGAAAATGGTGGATCCATATGTGGTATGTGAAAACAACACACATGCAATGTCACTGGCGGATCTATATGTGGCCTATGAAAAGAACAAACATGCAATGACAATGGTGGATCCATATGTGGTTTGTGAAAAGATACCACATGCAATGACACAGGTGGATCCATATGTGGTCTGTGAAAAGAACACAATGAAATGACACTGGTGGATCCTTATATGGTTTGTGAAAAGAACACACATGCAATGAACTCTGGTGGATACATATGTGGTCTGTGGAAAGAACACACATGCAATGACACTGGTCTATCTATGTGTGGTCTATGAAAAGAACACACATGCAATGAAAATGGTGGATCCGTATTTGGTCTGTGAAAAGAACACACATGCAATGACAATGGTGGATCCATATGTGGTCTATGAAAAGAACTCACATGCAATGACAATGGTGGATCCATATGAGGTTTGTGAAAAGAACACACATGCAATGAAACTGATTGATCCATATGTGGTCTATGAAAAGAACACACATGCAATAACTCTGGTGGATCCATATGTGGTTTGTGAAAAGAACACACATGCAATGACACAGGTGGATCCATATGTGGTCTGTGAAAAGAACACAGATGAAATGACACTGGTGGATCCATATATGGTTTGTGAAAAGAACACACATGCAATCACTTTGGTGGATCCATATGTGGTCTGTGAAAAGAACACACATGCAATGACACTGGTGGATCCATATGTGGTATGTGAAAAGAACACACATGCAATGAAAATGGTGGATCCATATGTGGTATGTGAAAAGAACACACATGCAATGACACTGGCGGATCTATATGTGGCCTGTGAAAAGAACAAACATGCAATGAAAATGGTGAATCCATATGTGGTTTTTGAAAAGAACACACATGCCATGACACAGGTGGATCCATATGTGGTCTGTGAAAAGAACACAAATGAAATGACACTGGTGGATCCATATATGGTTTGTGAAAAGAACACACATGCAATCACTCTGGTGGATCCATATGTGGTCTGTGAAAAGAACACACATGAAATAACAATGGTGGATCCATATGTGGTCTTTGAAAAGAACACACAGGCCATAAAAATGGTGGTTCCATATCTGGTTTGTGAAAAGATTAAACATGCAATGACTCTAGCTGTGGTTTGTGAAAAGAACACACATGCAATGACACTAGTGGATCCATATGTGGTATGTGAAAAGAACACACATGCAATGACACTAGTGGATCCATATGTGGTTGGTGAACAGAACACACATGCAATGACAATGGTGGTTCCATATGTGGTCTGTGAAAAGAACAGACATGCAATAACACTGGTGGATCCATATGTGGTTTGTGAAAAGAACACGCATTTCAATGACACTGGTGGATCCATACATGGTATGTGAAAAGAACACACATGCAATGAACTCTGGTGGATACATATGTGGTCTGTGGAAAGAACACACATGCAATGACACTGGTGGATCTATGTGTGGTCTGTGAAAAGAACACACATGCATTGAAAATGGTGGATCCATATGTGGTCTGTGAAAAGAACACACATGCAATGACAATGGTGGATCCATATGTGGTCTATGAAAAGAACACACATGCAATGACAATGGTGGATCCATATGTGGTTTGTGAAAAGAACACACATGCAATGACACTGATTGATCCATATGTGGTCTATGAAAAGAACACACATGCAATAACTCTGGTGGATCCATATGTGGTTTGTGAAAAGAACACACATGCAATGACACAGGTGGATCCATATGTGGTCTGTGAATAGAACACAAATGAAATGACACTGGTGGATCCATATATGGTTCGTGAAAAGAACACACATGCAATCACTCTGGTGGATCCATATGTGGTCTGTGAAAAGAACACACATGCAATGACACTGGAGGATCCATATGTGGTATGTGAAAAGAACACACATGCAATGACACTGGCGGATCTATATGTGGCCTGTGAAAAGAACAAACATGCAATGACAATGGTGGGCCCATATGTGGTTTGTGAAAAGAACACACATGCAATGACACAGGTGGATCCATATGTGGTTTGTGAAAAATACACAAATGAAATGACACAGGTGGATCCATTTATGGTTTGTGAAAAGAACACACATGCAATTACTCTGGTGGATCCATATGTGGTCTGTGAAAAGAGAACACATGAAATAACAATGGTGGATCCATATGTGGTCTTTGAAAAGAACACACATGCAATAAAAATGGTGGTTCCATATGTGGTTTGTGAAAAGATTAAACATGCAATGACTCTAGCTGTGGTTTGTGAAAAGAACACACATGCAATGACACTAGTGGATCCATATGTGGTATGTGAAAAGAACACACATGCAATGACACTAGTGGATCCATATGTGGTTGGTGAACAGAACACACATGCAATGACAATGGTGGTTCCATATGTGGTCTGTGAAAAGAACAGACATGCAATAACACTAGTGGATCCATATGTGGTTTGTGAAAAGAACACGCATTTCAATGACACTGGTGGATCCATACATGGTATGTGAAAAGAACATACATGCAATGAACTCTGGTGGATACATATGTGGTCTGTGAAAAGAACACACATGCAATGACACTGGTGGATCTATGTGTGGTTTGTGAAAAGAACACACATGCAATGAAAATGGTGGATCCATCTTTGGTTTGTGCAAAGAACACACATGCAATGACAATGGTGGTTCCATATGTGGTCTATGAAAAGAACAAACATGCAATGACAATGGTGGTTCCATATGTGGTTTGTGAAAAGAACACACATGCAATGACTCTAGTTGTGGTTAATGAAAAGAACACAGATGCAATGACACTAGTGGATCCATATGTGGCTGTGAAAAGAACACACATGCAATGACAATGGTGGTTCCATATGTGGTTTGTGAAAAGAACAGACATGCAATGGCTCTAGCTGTGGTTAATGAAAAGAACAGACATGCAATGACACTGGTGGATCCATATGTGGTCTGTGAAAACAGCACACATGCAATGACTCTGGTGGATCCATATACAATGACACTAGTGGGTCCATATTTGGTCTGTGAAAAGAACACACATGCAATGACAATGGTGGATCCATATGTGGTTTGTGAAAAGAACACACATGCAATGACACTGGTTGATCCATATGTGGTCCTTGAAAAGAACACACATGCAATGACACTGGTGGATCTATGTGTGGTGTGTGAAAAGAACACACATGCAATGATAATGGTGGATCCATCTATGGTTTGTGAAAATAACACACATGCAATGATAATGGTGGTTCCATATGTGGTTTGTGAAAAGAACACACATGCAATGACAATGGTGGTTCCATATATGGTTTGTGAAAAGAACAGACATGCAATGACACTGGTGGAAGTATATGTGGTTTGTGAAAACAACACACATTTCAATGACACTAGTGGATCCATACATGGTCTGTGAAAAGAACACACATGCAATGAACTCTGGTGGATCCATATGTGGTCTGTGAACAGAACACACATGAAATGACAATGGTGGATCCATATGTGGACTTTGAAAAGAACACACATGCAATGACAATGGTGGTTCCATATGTGGTTTGTGAAAAGAATAGACATGCAATGACTCTAGCTGTGGTCTGTGAAAAGAATACACATGCAATGAAACTAATGGATCCATATGTGGTATGTGAAAAGAACACACATGCAATGACACTAGTCGGTCCTTATGTGGTTGGTGAACAGAACACACATGCAATGACAATGGTGGTTCCATATGTGGTCTCTGAAAAGAACAGACATGCAATAACACTAGTGGATCCATATGTGGTTTGTGAAAAGAACACACATTTCAATGACACTGGTGGATCCATACATGGTATGTGAAAAGAACACACATGCAATGAACTCTGGTGGATACATATGTGGTCTGTGAAAAAAACACACATGCAATGACACTGGCGGATCTATGTTTGCTCTGTGAAAAGAACACACATGCAATGAAAATGGTGGATCCGTATGTGGTCTGTGAAAAGAACACACATGCAATGACAATGGTGGATCCATATGTGGTCTATGAAAAGAACACACATGCAATGACAATGGTGGATCCATATGTGGTTTGTGAAAAGAACACACATGCAATGACACTAATTGATCCATATGTGGTCTGTGAAAAGAACACACATGCAATAACTCTGGTGGGTCCATATGTGGTTTGTGAAAAGAACACACATGCAATGACACTGGTTGATCCATATGTGGTCTATGAAAAGAACACACATGCAATGACACTGGTGGATCTATGTGTGGTGTGTGAAAAGAACACACATGCAATGATAATGGTGGATCCATCTATGGTTTGTGAAAAGAACACACATGCAATGATAATGGTGGTTCCATATGTGGTTTGTGAAAAGAACACACATGCAATGACAATGGTGGTTCCATATATGGTTTGTGAAAAGAACAGACATGCAATGACACTGGTGGAAGTATATGTGGTTTGTGAAAACAACACACATTTCAATGACACTAGTGGATCCATACATGGTCTATGAAAAGAACACACATGCAATGAACTCTGGTGGATCAATAGGTGGTCTTTGAAATGAAAACACATGAAATGACAATGGTGGATCCATATGTGGACTTTGAAAAGAACACACATGCAATGACAATGGTGGTTCCATATGTGGTTTGTGAAAAGAATAGACATGCAATGACTCTAGCTGTGGTCTGTGAAAAGAATACACATGCAATGAAACTAATGGATCCATATGTGGTATGTGAAAAGAACACACATGCAACGACACTAGTCGGTCCTTATGTGGTTGGTGAACAGAACACACATGCAATGACAATGGTGGTTCCATATGTGGTCTCTGAAAAGAACAGACATGCAATAACACTAGTGGATCCATATGTGGTTTGTGAAAAGAACACACATTTCAATGACACTGGTGGATCCATACATGGTATGTGAAAAGAACACACATGCAATGAACTCTGGTGGATACATATGTGGTCTGTGAAAAGAACACACATGCAATGACACTGGTGGATCTATGTTTGCTCTGTGAAAAGAACACACATGCAATGAAAATGGTGGATCCGTATGTGGTCTGTGAAAAGAACACACATGCAATGACAATGGTGGATCCATATGTGGTCTATGAAAAGAACACACATGCAATGACAATGGTGGATCCATATGTGGTTTGTGAAAAGAACACACATGCAATGACACTAATTGATCCATATGTGGTCTGTGAAAAGAACACACATGCAATAACTCTGGTGGGTCCATATGTGGTTTGTGAAAAGAACACACATGCAATGACACAGGTGGATCCATATGTGGTCTGTGAAAAGAACACAAATGAAATGACACTGGTGGATCCATATATGGTTTGTGAAAAGAACACACATGCAATCACTGGTGGATCCATATGTGGTCTGAAAAGAACACACATGCAATGACACTGGTGGATCCATATGTCGTCTATGAAAAGAACACACATGCAATGAAAATGGTGGATCCATATGTGGTATGTGAAAAGAACACACAGGCAATGGCACTGGTGGATCTATATGTGGCCTGCGAAAAGAACACACATGCAATGACAATGGTGGATCCATATGTGGTCTGTGAAAAGAATACACATGTAATGACACTGTGGATCTATGTGGTGTGTGAAAAGAACACACATGCAATGGAAATGGTGGATCCATCTTTGGTTTTGAAAACAACACACATGCAATGACAGTGGTGGTTCCATATGTGGTCTGTGAAAAGAACAAGCATGCAATGACACTAATTGATCCATATGTGGTCTGTGAAAAGAACACACATGCAATAACTCTGGTGGGTCCAAATGTGGTTTGTGAAAAGAACACACATGCAATGACACTGGTTGATCCATATGTGGTCTATGAAAAGAACACACATGCAATGACACTGGTGGATCTATGTGTGGTGTGTGAAAAGAACACACATGCAATGATAATGGTGGATCCATCTATGGTTTGTGAACAGAACACACATGCAATGATAATGGTGGTTCCATATGTGGTTTGTGAAAAGAACACACATGCAATGACAATGGTGGTTCCATATATGGTTTGTGAAAAGAACACATGCAATGACACTGGTGGAAGTATATGTGTTTGTGAAAACAACACACATTTCAATGACACTAGTGGATCCATACATGGTCTATGAAAGAACACACATGCAATGAACTGGTGGATCCATATGTGGTCTGTGAACAGAACACACATGAAATGACAATGGTGGATCCATATGTGGACTTTGAAAAGAACACATGCAATGACAATGGTGGTTCCATATGTGGTTTGTGAAAAGAACACACATGCAATGACACTTGGATCCTGTGGTCTGTGAAAAGAACACAGATGCAATGAAACTAATGGATCCATATGTGGTATGTGAAAAGAACACACATGCAATGAAACTGGTGGATCCGTATGTGGTCTGTGAAAAGAACACACATGCAATGACAATGGTGGATCCATATGTCGTCTATGAAAAGAACACACATGCAATGACACTGGTGGATCCATATGTGGTTTGTGAAAAGAACACACATGCAATGACAATGGTGGATCCATATGTTTTCTGAGAAAAGAACACAAATGCAATGACACTGGTGGATCCATATGTGGTGTGTGGAAAGAACACACATGCAATGACAATGGTGGATCCATATGGTTTGCGAAAAGAACACACAGGCAATGACACTGGTGGATCCATATGTGGTCTATGAAAAGAACACACACGCAATGACACTGGTGGATCTATGTGGTGTGTGAAAAGAACACACATGCAATGATAATGGTGGATCCATCTATGGTTTGTGAAAAGAACACACATGCAATGATAATGGTGGTTCCATATGTGGTTTGTGAAAAGAACACACATGCAATGACAATGGTGGTTCCATATATGGTTTGTGAAAAGAACAGACATGCAATGACACTGGTGGAAGTATATGTGGTTTGTGAAAACAACACACATTTCAATGACACTAGTGGATCCATACATGGTCTATGAAAAGAACACACATGCAATGAACTCTGGTGGATCCATATGTGGTCTGTGAACAGAACACACATGAAATGACAATGGTGGATCCATATGTGGACTTTGAAAAGAACACACATGCAATGACAATGGTGGTTCCATATGTGGTTTGTGAAAAGAATAGACATGCAATGACTCTAGCTGTGGTCTGTGAAAAGAATACACATGCAATGAAACTAATGGATCCATATGTGGTATGTGAAAAGAACACACATGCAACGACACTAGTCGGTCCTTATGTGGTTGGTGAACAGAACACACATGCAATGACAATGGTGGTTCCATATGTGGTCTCTGAAAAGAACAGACATGCAATAACACTAGTGGATCCATATGTGGTTTGTGAAAAGAACACACATTTCAATGACACTGGTGGATCCATACATGGTATGTGAAAAGAACACACATGCAATGAACTCTGGTGGATACATATGTGGTCTGTGAAAAAAACACACATGCAATGACACTGGTGGATCTATGTTTGCTCTGTGAAAAGAACACACATGCAATGAAAATGGTGGATCCGTATGTGGTCTGTGAAAAGAACACACATGCAATGACAATGGTGGATCCATATGTGGTCTATGAAAAGAACACACATGCAATGACAATGGTGGATCCATATGTGGTTTGTGAAAAGAACACACATGCAATGACACTAATTGATCCATATGTGGTCTGTGAAAAGAACACACATGCAATAACTCTGGTGGGTCCATATGTGGTTTGTGAAAAGAACACACATGCAATGACACTGGTTGATCCATATGTGGTCTATGAAAAGAACACACATGCAATGACACTGGTGGATCTATGTGTGGTGTGTGAAAAGAACACACATGCAATGATAATGGTGGATCCATCTATGGTTTGTGAAAAGAACACACATGCAATGATAATGGTGGTTCCATATGTGGTTTGTGAAAAGAACACACATGCAATGACAATGGTGGTTCCATATATGGTTTGTGAAAAGAACAGACATGCAATGACACTGGTGGAAGTATATGTGGTTTGTGAAAACAACACACATTTCAATGACACTAGTGGATCCATACATGGTCTATGAAAAGAACACACATGCAATGAACTCTGGTGGATCCATATGTGGTCTGTGAACAGAACACACATGAAATGACAATGGTGGATCCATATGTGGACTTTGAAAAGAACACACATGCAATGACAATGGTGGTTCCATATGTGGTTTGTGAAAAGAATAGACATGCAATGACTCTAGCTGTGGTCTGTGAAAAGAATACACATGCAATGAAACTAATGGATCCATATGTGGTATGTGAAAAGAACACACATGCAACGACACTAGTCGGTCCTTATGTGGTTGGTGAACAGAACACACATGCAATGACAATGGTGGTTCCATATGTGGTCTCTGAAAAGAATGTACATGCAATAACACTAGTGGATCCATATGTGGTTTGTGAAAAGAACACACATTTCAATGACACTGGTGGATCCATACATGGTATGTGAAAAGAACACACATGCAATGAACTCTGGTGGATACATATGTGGTCTGTGAAAAGAACACACATGCAATGACACTGGTGGATCTATGTTTGCTCTGTGAAAAGAACACACATGCAATGAAAATGGTGGATCCGTATGTGGTCTGTGAAAAGAACACACATGCAATGACAATGGTGGATCCATATGTGGTCTATGAAAAGAACACACATGCAATGACAATGGTGGATCCATATGTGGTTTGTGAAAAGAACACACATGCAATGACACTAATTGATCCATATGTGGTCTGTGAAAAGAACACACATGCAATAACTCTGGTGGGTCCATATGTGGTTTGTGACAAGAACACACATGCAATGACACAGGTGGATCATATAGTCGGTCTGAAAAGAACACAAATGAAATGACACATATGTGGTCTGTGAAAAGAATCATATGTGGTGTGTGAAAAGAACACACATGCAATAACTCTGGTGGGTCCATATGTGGTTTGTGAAAAGAACACACATGCAATGACACTGGTTGATCCATATGTGGTCTATGAAAAGAACACACATGCAATGACACTGGTGGATCTATGTGTGGTGTGTGAAAAGAACACACATGCAATGATAATGGTGGATCCATCTATGGTTTGTGAAAAGAACACACATGCAATGATAATGGTGGTTCCATATGTGGTTTGTGAAAAGAACACACATGCAATGACAATGGTGGTTCCATATATGGTTTGTGAAAAGAATGTACATGCAATGACACTGGTGGAAGTATATGTGGTTTGTGAAAACAACACACATTTCAATGACACTAGTGGATCCATACATGGTCTATGAAAAGAACACACATGCAATGAACTCTGGTGGATCCATATGTGGTCTGTGAACAGAACACACATGAAATGACAATGGTGGATCCATATGTGGACTTTGAAAAGAACACACATGCAATGACAATGGTGGTTCCATATGTGGTTTGTGAAAAGAATAGACATGCAATGACTCTAGCTGTGGTCTGTGAAAAGAATACACATGCAATGAAACTAATGGATCCATATGTGGTATGTGAAAAGAACACACATGCAACGACACTAGTCGGTCCTTATGTGGTTGGTGAACAGAACACACATGCAATGACAATGGTGGTTCCATATGGGGTCTGTGAAAAGAACACACAGGCAATGACACTGGTGGATCCATATGTGGTCTGTGAAAAGACCACACATTTCAATGACACTGGTGGATCCATACATGGTATGTGAAAAGAACACACATGCAATGACACTTGTGGATCCATATTTGGTAAATGAAAAGAACACACATGCAATGACACTAGTGGATCCATATGTGGTCTGTGAAAAGAACACACATGAAATGACACTAGTGGATCCATATGTGGTCTGTGAAAAGAACACATATGCAATGACAATGGTGGATCCATATGTGGACTTTGAAAAGAACACACATGCAATGACACAGGTGGATCCATATGTGGTCTGTGAAAAGAACACAAATGAAATGACACTGGTGGATCCATATATGGTTTGTGAAAAGAACACACATGCAATCACTCTGGTGGATCCATATGTGGTCTGTGAAAAGAACACACATGCAATGACACTGGTGGATCCATATGTCGTCTATGAAAAGAACACACATGCAATGAAAATGGTGGATCCATATGTGGTATGTGAAAAGAACACACAGGCAATGGCACTGGTGGATCTATATGTGGCCTGCGAAAAGAACACACATGCAATGACAATGGTGGATCCATATGTGGTCTGTGAAAAGAATACACATGTAATGACACTGGTGGATCTATGTGTGGTGTGTGAAAAGAACACACATGCAATGGAAATGGTGGATCCATCTTTGGTTTTGAAAACAACACACATGCAATGACAGTGGTGGTTCCATATGTGGTCTGTGAAAAGAACAAGCATGCAATGACACTAATTGATCCATATGTGGTCTGTGAAAAGAACACACATGCAATAACTCTGGTGGGTCCAAATGTGGTTTGTGAAAAGAACACACATGCAATGACACTGGTTGATCCATATGTGGTCTATGAAAAGAACACACATGCAATGACACTGGTGGATCTATGTGTGGTGTGTGAAAAGAACACACATGCAATGATAATGGTGGATCCATCTATGGTTTGTGAAAAGAACACACATGCAATGATAATGGTGGTTCCATATGTGGTTTGTGAAAAGAACACACATGCAATGACAATGGTGGTTCCATATATGGTTTGTGAAAAGAACAGACATGCAATGACACTGGTGGAAGTATATGTGGTTTGTGAAAACAACACACATTTCAATGACACTAGTGGATCCATACATGGTCTATGAAAAGAACACACATGCAATGAACTCTGGTGGATCCATATGTGGTCTGTGAACAGAACACACATGAAATGACAATGGTGGATCCATATGTGGACTTTGAAAAGAACACACATGCAATGACAATGGTGGTTCCATATGTGGTTTGTGAAAAGAATAGACATGCAATGACTCTAGCTGTGGTCTGTGAAAAGAATACACATGCAATGAAACTAATGGATCCATATGTGGTATGTGAAAAGAACACACATGCAACGACACTAGTCGGTCCTTATGTGGTTGGTGAACACACATGCAATGACAATGGTGGTTCCATATGTGGTCTCTGAAAAGAACAGACATGCAATAACACTAGTGGATCCATATGTGGTTTGTGAAAAGAACACACATTTCAATGACACTGGTGGATCCATACATGGTATGTGAAAAGAACACACATGCAATGAACTCTGGTGGATACATATGTGGTCTGTGAAAAGAACACACATGCAATGACACTGGTGGATCTATGTTTGCTCTGTGAAAAGAACACACATGCAATGAAAATGGTGGATCCGTATGTGGTCTGTGAAAAGAACACACATGCAATGACAATGGTGGATCCATATGTGGTCTATGAAAAGAACACACATGCAATGACAATGGTGGATCCATATGTGGTTTGTGAAAAGAACACACATGCAATGACACTAATTGATCCATATGTGGTCTGTGAAAAGAACACACATGCAATAACTCTGGTGGGTCCATATGTGGTTTGTGAAAAGAACACACATGCAATGACACAGGTGGATCCATATGTGGTCTGTGAAAAGAACACAAATGAAATGACACTGGTGGATCCATATATGGTTTGTGAAAAGAACACACATGCAATCACTCTGGTGGATCCATATGTGGTCTGTGAAAAGAACACACATGCAATGACACTGGTGGATCCATATGTCGTCTATGAAAAGAACACACATGCAATGAAAATGGTGGATCCATATGTGGTATGTGAAAAGAACACACAGGCAATGGCACTGGTGGATCTATATGTGGCCTGCGAAAAGAACACACATGCAATGACAATGGTGGATCCATATGTGGTCTGTGAAAAGAATACACATGTAATGACACTGGTGGATCTATGTGTGGTGTGTGAAAAGAACACACATGCAATGGAAATGGTGGATCCATCTTTGGTTTTGAAAACAACACACATGCAATGACAGTGGTGGTTCCATATGTGGTCTGTGAAAAGAACAAGCATGCAATGACACTAATTGATCCATATGTGGTCTGTGAAAAGAACACACATGCAATAACTCTGGTGGGTCCAAATGTGGTTTGTGAAAAGAACACACATGCAATGACACTGGTTGATCCATATGTGGTCTATGAAAAGAACACACATGCAATGACACTGGTGGATCTATGTGTGGTGTGTGAAAAGAACACACATGCAATGATAATGGTGGATCCATCTATGGTTTGTGAAAAGAACACACATGCAATGATAATGGTGGTTCCATATGTGGTTTGTGAAAAGAACACACATGCAATGACAATGGTGGTTCCATATATGGTTTGTGAAAAGAACAGACATGCAATGACACTGGTGGAAGTATATGTGGTTTGTGAAAACAACACACATTTCAATGACACTAGTGGATCCATACATGGTCTATGAAAAGAACACACATGCAATGAACTCTGGTGGATCCATATGTGGTCTGTGAACAGAACACACATGAAATGACAATGGTGGATCCATATGTGGACTTTGAAAAGAACACACATGCAATGACAATGGTGGTTCCATATGTGGTTTGTGAAAGAATAGACATGCAATGACTCTAGCTGTGGTCTGTGAAAAGAATACACATGCAATGAAACTAATGGATCCATATGTGGTATGTGAAAAGAACACACATGCAACGACACTAGTCGGTCCTTATGTGGTTGGTGAACAGAACACACATGCAATGACAATGGTGGTTCCATATGTGGTCTCTGAAAAGAACAAACATGCAATAACACTAGTGGATCCATATGGTTTGTGAAAAGAACACACATTTCAATGACACTGTGGATCCATACATGGTATGTGAAAAGAACACACATGCAATGAACTCTGTGGATACATATGTGGTCTGTGAAAAGAACACACATGCAATGACACTGGTGGATCTATGTTTGCTCTGTGAAAAGAACACACATGCAATGAAAATGGTGGATCCGTATGTGGTCTGTGAAAAGAACACACATGCAATGACAATGGTGGATCCATATGTGGTCTATGAAAAGAACACACATGCAATGACAATGGTGGATCCATATGTGGTTTGTGAAAAGAACACACATGCAATGACACTATTTGATCCATATGTGGTCTGAAAAGAACACACATGCAATAACTCTGGGTCCATATGTGGTTTGTGAAAAGAACACACATGCAATGACACAGGTGGATCCATATGTGGTCTGTGAAAAGAACACAAATGAAATGACACTGGTGGATCCATATCTGGTTTGTGAAAAGAACACACATGCAATCACTCTGGTGGATCCATATGTGGTCTGTGAAAAGAACACACATGCAATGACACTGGTGGATCCATATGTCGTCTATGAAAAGAACACACATGCAATGAAAATGGTGGATCCATATGTGGTATGTGAAAAGAACACACAGGCAATGGCACTGGTGGATCCATATGTGGCTCATGAAAAGAACACACATGCAATGACAATGGTGGATCCATATGTGGTCTGTGAAAAGAATACACATGTAATGACACTGGTGGATCTATGTGTGGTGTGTGAAAAGAACACACATGCAATGGAAATGGTGGATCCATCTTTGGTTTTGAAAACAACACACATGCAATGACAGTGGTGGTTCCATATGTGGTCTGTGAAAAGAACAAGCATGCAATGACAATGGTGGTTCCATATGTGGTTTGTGAAAAGAGCACACATGCAATGACTCTAGTTGTAGTTAATGAAAAGAACACACATGCAATGACACTAGTGGATCCATATGTGGTTTGTGAAAAGAACACACATGCAATGACAATGGTGGTTCCATATGTGGTTTGTGAAAAGAACAGACATGCAATGACTCTAGCTGTGGTTAATTAAAAGAACATACATGCAATGACACTGGTGGATCCATATGTGGTCTGTGAAAAGAACACACATGCAATGACTCTGGTGGATCCATATGCAATGACACTGGTGGGTCCATATGTGGTCTGTGAAAAGAACACACATGCAATGACACTGGTGGATCCATATATGGTATGTGAAAAGAACACACATGCAATGAAAATGGTGGACCCATATGTGGTTTGTGAAAAGAACACACATGCAATGACACTGGTTGATCCATATGTGGTCTGTGAAAAGAACACACATGCAATGACTCTGGTGGATCCACATGTGGTTTGTGAAAAGAACACACATGAAATGACACTGGTGGATCCATATGTGGTGTGTGAAAAGAACACATATGCAATGACACTGGTGGATCCATATGTGGTTTGTGAAAAGAACACACATGCGATGACAGTGGCGGATCCATATGTGGTCTATGAAAAGAACACACATGCAATGAAAATGGTGGATCCATATGTGGTATGTGAAAAGAACACACATGCAATGGCACTGGTGGATCTATATGTGGCCTGTGAAAAGAACACACATGCAATGACAATGGTGGATCCATATGTGGTCTGTGAAAAGAATACACATGTAATGACACTGGTGGATCTATGTGTGGTGTGTGAATAGAACACACATGCAATGAAAATGGTGGATCCATCTTTGGTTTGTGAAAACAACACACATGCAATGACAGTGGTGGTTCCATATGTGGTATGTGAAAAGAAGAAACATGCAATGACAATGGTGGTTCCATATGTGGTTTGTGAAAAGAGCACACATGCAATGACTCTAGTTGTAGTTAATGAAAAGAACACACAGCAATGACACTAGTGGATCCATATGTGGTTTGTGAAAAGAACACACATGCAATGACAATGGTGGTTCCATATGTGGTTTGTGAAAAGAACAGACATGCAATGACTCGTTGTGGTTAATGAAAACAACATACATGCAATAACACTGGTGGATCCATATGTGGACTTTGAAAAGAACACACATGCAATGACTGTGGTGGATCCATATGCAATGAAACTGGTGGGTCCATATGTGGTCTGTGAAAAGAACACACATGCAATGACACTGGTGGATCCATATATGGTATGTGAAAAGAACACACATGCAACGACAATGGTGGATCCATATGTGGTTTGTGAAAAGAACACACATGCAATGACACTGGTTGATCCATATGTTGTCTGTGAAAAGAACACACATGCAATGACTCTAGTGAATCCACACGTGGTTTGTGAAAAGAACACACATGCAATGACACTGGTGGATCCATATGTGGTCTGTGAAAAGAACACACATGCAATGACACTGGTGGATCCATATGTGGTGTGTGAAAAGAACACATATGCAATGACACTGGTGGATCCATATGTGGTTTATGAAAAGAACACACATGCAATGACAGTGGTGGATCCATATGTGGTCTGTGAAAAGAACACACATGCAATGAAAATGGTGGATCCATATGTGGTCTGTGAAAAGAACACACATGCAATGACACCGGTGGATCCATATGTGGTCTGTGAAAAGAACACACATGCAATGACTATAGTGGATCCACATGTGGTTTGTGAAAAGAACACACATGCAATCACTCTGGTGGATCCATATGTGGTCTGTGAAAAGAACACACATGCAATGACACCGGTGGATCCATATGTGGTCTGTGAAAAGAACACACATGCAATAAAAATGGTGGATCCATATGTGGTATTTGAAAAGAACACACATGCAATGACACTGGTGGATCTATATGTGGCCTGTGAAAAGAACACACATGCAATGAAAATGGTGGATCCATATGTGGTATGTGAAAATAACACACATGCAATGGCAATGGTGGATCTATATGTGGCCTGTGAAAAGAAGACACATGAATTGACAATGGTGGATCCATATGTGGTCTGTGAAAAGAACACACATGCAATGACACTAGTGGATCTATGTGTGGTGTGTGAAAAGAACACACATGCAATGAAAATGGTGGATCCATCTTTGGTTTGTGAAAACAACACACATGCAATGATAAAGGTGGTTCCATATGTGGTCTGTGAAAAGAACAAACATGCAATGACAATTGTTGTTCCATATGTGGTTTGTGAAAAGAGCACACATGCAATGACTCTAGTTGTAGTTTATGAAAAGAACACACATGCAATGACACTAGTGGATCCATATGTGGTTTGTGAAAAGAACACACATGCAAAGACACTGGTGGATCCATATGTGGTCTGTGAAAAGAACACAAATGAAATGACACTGGTGGATCAATATATGGTTTGTGAAAACAACACACATGCAATCACTCTGGTGGATCCATATGTGGTCTGTGAAAAGAACACACATGCAATAACTCTGGTGGATCCATATGTGGTTTGTGAAAAGAAGACACAGGAAATGACACAGGTGGATCCATATGTGGTCTGTGAAAAGAACACAAATGAAATGACACTGGTGGATCCATATATGGTTTGTGAAAAGAACACACATGCAATCACTCTGGTGGATCCATATGTGGTCTGTGAAAAGAACACACATGCAATGACGATGGTGGATCCATATGTGGTATGTGAAAAGAACACACATGCAATGACACTGGTGGATCTATATGTGGCCTATGAAAAGAACACACATGCAATGACAATGGTGGATCCATATGTGGTCTGTGAAAAGATCACACATGCAATGGCACTGGTGGATCTGTGTGTGGTGTGTGAAGAGAACACACATGCAATGAAAATGGTGGATCCATCTTTGGTTTGTGCAAAGAACACACATGCAATGACAATGGTGGTTCCATATGTGGTCTATGAAAAGAACAGACATGCAATGACAATGGTGGTTCCATATGTGGTTTGTGAAAAGAACACACATGCAATGGCTCTAGTTGTGGTTAATGAAAAGAACACACATGCAATGACACTAGTGGATCCATATGTGGTCTGTGAAAAGAACACACATGCAATGACAATGGTGGTTCCATATGTGGTTAATGAAAAGAACAGACATGCAATGACAATGGTGGATCCATATTTGGTCTGTGAAAAGAACACACATGCAATGACTCTGGTGGATCCATATACAATGACACTAGTGGGTCCATATATGGGCTGTGAAAAGAACACACATGCAATGACAATGGTGGATCCATATGTGTTTTGTGAAAAGAACACACATGCAATGACACTGGTTTATCCATATGTGGTCCGTGAAAAGAACACACATGCAATGACACTGGTGGATCTATGTGTGGTGTGTGAAAAGAACACACATGCAATGAAAATGGTGGATCCATCTATGGTTTGTGAAAAGAACACACATGCAATAATAATGGTGGTTCCATATGTCGTCTGTGAAAAGAACACACATGCAATGATAATGGTGGTTCCATATATGGTTTGTGAAAAGAATAGACATGCAATGACACTGGTGGAAGCATATGTGGTTTGTGAAAACAACACACATTTCAATGACACTAGTGGATCCATACATGGTCTGTGAAAATAACACACATGCAATGAACTCTGGTGGATCCATATGTGGTCTGTGAAAAGAACACACATGAAATGACAATGGTGGATCCATATGTTGACTTTGAAAAGAACACACATGCAATGACAATGGTGGTTCCATATGTGGTTTGTGAAAAGAATAGACATGCAATGACTCTAGTTGTGGTCTGTGAAAAGAACACACATGCAATGACATGTAACTACCTCGGTGAATTACGCTCCTAGTTACAAGCCTGGATGAGCGGAAATGGTTAAAATAGTACGGTGGGCCCAAATGCCACTCACAGGTAGACCTTTCGGCCGTCCTAACCATTTCCAAACATCGGGACAAGAACGGGGCGAATCGGCAAAGCGAAGGGATCAACTACATACACAAATGAGTATGTATGCAAGCCACCATACAACAGTACATCAGAGCCATGCCATCTAAAAAGAAAGGAAATATTGCAACGCCATACGGCAAGATCCAAACATCCTAGATAGATATAATAGTTTAGGATATCTCCTCATACATCAATCAACAGAGTATCAGGCGGAAGCGGAAGACAAAATCCGAGTACGGATAAGAAGCAAATCGGCATAAGATGCCCCATAAATAAGCGATCCCGCCCACGTATCTCACGGATCCTGCTCCCGGAATCTCTACACCAATGATCGCCCACATCGTCTGCCTCTTCCACCCAAAGATCCATCTTGCGAGGGTACCTGCTCATCCGAACCAATAATTTATCGGTGAGACCCTAGGGTACTCAAGAAGTCTTTATGCCGCTAAAGGGGACACAACCGGGTGACGAATTGCAGCAAAAGATAAACCCTAGCAATTCTATAGATACTGCCAACCATCCGACCAGAGATAGATGGATGTCCGTGAATTAATAACAACGCTATAACGGTAATCTTATCAGATCCATCCTCCTCGCCATCGACGAGGAAGCGGACGAACAACCCCCCATCCGCTGGCAGTTTTATTATCCATTCCATGAGTGTTGCACTATTTACTAGTCCGTACTTAGTCAAATTAAAAGCGGTACTTTAGTTATTCTTGTCTATGATCGAGAAACCGTGTCCAAGTCGCCCATAACCGCGACACGGCTTTTAGAAAGTTTTACCATAGGGTGCACAAATAGCAACACACACTGATCAACCTCGGAAAAACCAAATCAAAACCAATGAGGCCACGACAAAGCGATCACAGATTCGAAAAATTTCAGGGGCCACCCCATTGAGCTACCCGCAACGGTTAATCGACTCAGACGGCCTCAAGGTTTAGGAGCCGGTAAACGATCGGGAACCCGAAAGTGTGACCGGGCTTGTCGACAAATAAAACGGGTCATGGCCCTAACAAGATAAAGCAAAATTACCTCGCACAATTTAAATAAAGCAAGAAAGCATGGCATAAGTACAGATAGTAAATAAAACCTCAAACTAGTTTGTGGCCCCAAGAAATAAGAATGAATCAAGCTCGCCTGTGGGGTTCATAAGCCTCCTGATGTGGATAGCGAATATTCAAGGAACAGGAATCAAGTACTGGGTCCCACGGACACAAGTGAGCCTGAAAAACCAAATAGCGAATATGGCTCACCGATGCCACTTTCATTAGTTATCCCATTACTACTCAGATTAAGTTGTATAGGTACCTCGTTATCCATCAGACACTCACATACCCTACACATGCTGTTCTACGACTCGCATGGCTCAAACAACTCCTGTAGTAATGGCTCATGGGATGGAGGAACAAGCTTCGGTGGGGTTTAAAAGTAATGGCTATGCAATACTTGGGATTCATTTTAATGCAATCACGACTCAATGATGCAAGAATAAGAAAGAGGCAATAGGTACTATATGTATGCAAGCATGTGGTAGTGCTTGCCTGGCAGCTCAGTTGAAGCGAGAGAAGGATCTGGGTAGTGCTCCTGGGTATCTTGATATATCCCCAGCCTCATTCAAGAAGAACCAAACAAACAAGGGCCAACATAAATAAAGTGCGCAAGCATATGAATTAAATGCGACAAGCAAACAATCATGCCATGATGAATGATGCACAATTTGCATGTCAATAAAGTAGCATGACATGGGTGAGGTGTGGAATACAATAATAAAGCATTTTATTGAGTTTTGACCACATTTTAACCTCAAAATAGTTGCTGTACCCATTATATTTATATGATGCATGCTTCAAAACAGATGATGGAATGCATAAACAGAAAGGTCTCGTCGAGCTAATCATTTTAGACATATTATTTGTTAAATTTGGAGTTATAAGACAAAAGTTATTAATTAATTAAGGAAAAAGGGCATTTTAATGTAATTTTAATTAACTTGGAAAATAAAGTGTCCAAAATATATTTTGAATGGCATATTTGAATTCCTCATATTTTTCTGGTTTGAAAACATATATTATTTGTTTAATTTGGATTTATATTTTAAAAGTTATTCAAAAATGTAATTTAAATTTGAATTTGAATTAAATTTGAAAAGATTTGAATTAAAATGTATACGTAAAATACTTTTCTACAGGATTAGCTAGCCAGACTATGACAGGTGGGTCCAGTGACTCAGCAAAGACAGAATGAAAAAGATTTCTCACCGCGTCAGCCACAGAGAGTGACAGGGCCAGAGCCTGAGCGACCCACGCCACGGGCGAAAAGCGGGTCGCCACGCCGCTGCGCGGGGACCGCGGGTTGATGGGTACGAATCTCGGGAGCTTTTGCAAAAACGCCACGAAGGTCGACTGTGGGCCTAGAGGAGCGCTGGTTTAGGAATAAAAAGCTAGAGGGAGTTTTCCGTGAAACGACTCAAGATCGCGGCTTCTTCTCCGCTTGCGCGACAGTCGATGCACGCCACGCGTAGCGCGCGCTGGCTCGAACCAGAGACGCGGCGGGCGCTGCTACAGAAGGCGGAGCATCATGTGGCTTGGGCTTGGTGTCGTGGAGGTAGGCGTGGCCTAGATAGGGTGCTGCGCGGGCGGAGTGAGCGAACGAAACGCAGCACGCAGAGGGTGCTCAAGAAACTAACGCAAGCACAAAGCGCGGCGGGAAAACGGAGGTGTCGGGGAGGTTGGCCCGCCACCGTGAGTGCGCCGGTGCGGTTGGATCGGCTCGAGGCGCATGGATTGGCGACGACGCACGAACCGGAGACTAGGGTTTGGGCTCGGCCTTGGCGCCGATCCGGTGGCTCTGGCGCTTCTCCTTCGCGATCGCAAGGTGACAGACGATGGGGGACCTCCTTGTACTCCTCGATCACCTCCACGTCGTTTGCCGCCGCCTGGTACGGTAGCCGAGAGGAGGCGAGGGTTTGGCCGAGCGTGGCAGCGGTGGTAGGAGAGGCAGGGAAAAAGGGAGCAGCCTTGGGTAGATCTGGGGTAGCGAGGCGGTAGAGGTGGTGGGGTGGAGGATAAAGCGAGGGAGAGGAGGAGGTGTGGGAGGTGGTAGATGAAAAGGTGGCTCGGCCACTTTTCCTCTCCTTCCTCCTCACGTGCTCGGTCTGGGCAAGCAGGTGTAGGGGAGGCTTCAGTGGGGCAAGGCAGGAGGAGAGAGGCTGCCTCGGGTGGGGCCGAGCTGCAGCGAGAGAGAGCTAGAGAGGGAGAGGGAGATGGGTGGCATGGAGCTCGGGTGGTAGCTAGGCTCGGGTAGGGTTTGGTTTGGTTTGGGGTAGCTAGGGTTGGGGTGGTCAGGTGGGCTAGCTGGGTGGGGCCAGGGGACCATGTAATGAGAGAGGAGAGAGAGGCCGAGAGAGAGAGAGGTGGTGTAACATGCTAGGGTTAGGGTTTAGCTTAGATGGGGGTATGGTTAGAGAGGATGGGGTATGGTTAGATGGGTAGGTGATGGTTTAGGGTTTAGAGAGAGATATAGATGGAGTGGTCCTTTATGACAAGATCAAGCATGCTCTAGACAAGCGCCAACAAGATCAAGTCAAGAAAAAGAGAGGGATGAGAAGCTAGGGTTTAAGCAAGATCAAAATAGATCAAGCCAAAAGAAAGTATAGAGATAGAGAGAGAGAGAAATGATGATCCACTCAAGATTCAAATAAAAAACCAAATACTAGAAAAGGTGGCACTTGCATGGCCCATGCAAAATATTTATTGCCATGTGGATTCTTGTGGAAACAATATTATTACATGGCATTATTATTTGGCATTCCCAAAAATTGGAATATAGCCAAGCAAAAAGGATTAAAATGATGCCCCATGTGGAGTAGATGGAGATGACCATGTTTGAATAGAAATGGGACTTGCTAGTGTGTATGTGCCACTAGATGCTCAATAGTCCCAAAAATATCCCAACATGGCATAATCCATAATAATCCATGTGGAAGCTAGGAAAAAGGGTTCCACTCACAAGGCATGCAAGGGTGGACATGTGGCTCTCATATATCAATAATGTGAAAACAACATGATGCTAAGATGAGAGCATGTGGAAAAGAATTGGATCCATCCCAACCCACATGAGCTAGAGGTAAAACCAATAAGTGCCAAGCTCATATTTAGTTGGATGGTGGAATTATAAGGTGGTGAAAGAAAAGGTGGTGGAGTTAGTAAAAGACATGCCCCCAACTCAACTTGGGCATTTACACCATATATCAAGAACCAAATACAATATCAAGAGGCAACTACAATTAATGATGCATATGAGAGAAGAAACAAAGCAAAAAGGGTTTTATATGATGCTCAAATGCAAGGTGGCATGATGATATGAGCATGATATAATTATGATGCAACAATTATATGTAGGAAGGTAGCATCTATATAGACTAGGCTAGTAGCATTGCAATTGTTAGACAATTGGGATGCTACAACTCTCCCCCACTAAACAAGAATCTCGCCCCGAGATTCCTAGGAAAAAGAAAACAACACAAAGAGAGGCGGGTGTTCGAACGAAGGTGACCCTCACGTTCCCAAGTTGATGAACAACAGAATGGTGCGACCGCTACACCTTGCAAAACTTGCTAGACTTGTTGCGAGTCTTGCGTTTTGCTTGAGAAACAACGGGTTAGAAGAGTTGAAGGATTGTCGTGAGACAAGAAGGATAGGATGGACATAGCTCCGGTTTTCTCAAGAAACTTGATAAAAGAAACAGAACCACTTGTGAAAGAAAAGAGTAGATGGTGTATCATGGATAAAGAAAGACACACCGTTAAGATTAAAGATTTACCGATACTTGAGAGGATGAATCTTTGTCTCGCCGGAAGAAAAGAGCTAGATTGGAGAGGTTTTGAACCACTATGACAATAGCATCGCATCTTCTCTCGGATTTGAGAAATGCAGTTCGGAAACAATATTGCCTTCAAACAATAGAGTCCCTTGATATCAACAGAAAGATTTAGTTAGACATCGTCGGATTAGATTCTTCTTGCGCCGGTAAGACCCAAAGGATCACGCAATTGAGGTGCGCGGATATAACTTCTAGAGACGGATGTGAAGCCAGATCATGGTGGAATCCCGCGAAGCAAAGAATATGGAGGATCTGGAGTTTATTGTAGAGATACTTATTACTTTCTTTAGCCTTGAGGCTAACGCAATAGCTTTGCGGCGGATGGCCTCAACCATAATTGGCTTTACCACAGAAAAAGAATTGATGAAACAAAGAGAGATAGTTTCCTTCCATCTTGTTTGGGGAGGTAGAGCACCGGTAGAAAGACGAGGACAGAAAAGAGTTTGCGTCTGTTTCCACCAGATAAGTGTAGATTTTGCTTCATTTAGAATAGACAGACCACCAACAAGAGATTATTGATTACTTTCTTCAAGAGAGCACTCCGGAAAACAAAGACGGAAGTAAAAGTATCGAGGGATAAAGGCCACTTCTAACTTCCGTGGAATGAGTGAAATCGCATTAATTCACCAATTCAATGTACAAGAGCGAATGATAAGAGTAGTGGTATGGTAGCTACTCCATCCCGCACTCAAAGCATTACTCCGCACATGAATAAGAAAACCATGCAACCCAACTACCGAAACAGACTGAAGGTATTGATAAGAGAAGCTCATGGAACTCCGCTAGAAAACAAGGATAGATGCAAACGATTTGCCGGGTTCATAGATAGATAAAGATGGTGATGTTGTCGTCATGTCGGAAGTACCAAGCCACCGGAAAGATATGAAGGAAGATTACGGAGAACAACTACAAGATTCAACAGCTACAGAAAAGATAGCACCCACTTGAACAGAAGGAAAACAAGATCTGGAAGGTCTTCATGGCCTCCGGTGGATTGAGCATAGATGATAGAACGAGAGGTTTTCAAAAGATCACTTGACGAGACTGAGGGGAAGAACTCCATGTTCTTCTTGAAAAGATTGAGAGAGATTTAGCAGTCTTGAGGAAAACTTCGGCGGAACGATGATGATAACTTGCCAACAAGGAACAACTCCGGATTGGTTGAAGATGCAGGATGGAATTAACAATGGATTGCCAATTCCAGAATTGAAGCAATGTATTTAGCAGAAGGACGTGGTCGAGATAGGTGACTTCAAAAAGTCAGAATTCACGCTTTAAGAACTTTGCACACAGGCAGTGTTAACAAAGCTTGAGAGAAAGATACACAGATGATCTTCCATGTCCTCCCATAGATATCGAATAGGCAAGCATATTAACAACATATAGCACCATGGATTAACAGGATATTCCCAGAATACCAAGTTCCAATTGCGAGAGAAACGAACAAATACTCGAACACTTCCTGAGATCAACGCTCTTCGAAAGATCGATAATAAGAGCACGGGTTCGTGTCGAAGAAGATGCACTGGAAGAATAGATTATCTGGTTCTTCGGAAGAAAAAGAGATGTCACCTGGTTCACATTGTCGATTGGGTCACCGGTTACAAGATAAAGAGATCTTGGTTAAGAACCGATGATAGCTCATACCTTAAGCAAAGCTATCAGAAGCGAAAAGGTGCAATTCCCTCGTATCCATGAGAATTGTGCAGATATGGGGTTGAAAAAGATGTGCAGCATGATAAACAGATGATAGACCACCGTAGTGCCTTGAGAAACTCCGGATTGGCAAAGATACTTGAATATGCATAGATATGATCACGGTGTACTCAAAGTCACAGGAGATAACCGTCACCATTTGGAGGATAGAGTTGATAGCATTTTCCATATTCCAATCGTCACTTATCATGAGTGGAATATAGCTATGCCGAGAGCCAAATTACAATCACCAGCATCGGATCGACACACGTTATGTAATTAGCCCCAGAGAATTGGAGATGAAATTAAACTCTAGGATCAAGCGCCGGCGACAAAAGAATGAGTTAGCATGGACATGCTGATCGAAGGAAGATAGATAGTGTTTCACACACGACTGGAAAGGAGTGTGGAAACACAGATGTATCAAAGAAAAATTTTCCGCATTTTTCGGCATTAAAATACCAATAGATGCGCAAAATCACTTATCAGATAGAGATTAGCAACTGATGATTTCACAGAATGTGGAGTTGCTAGAAGGAAGAACACCCTTAAGAAGATGGCACCGGTTAACAAGGAGTCAGATAGATCGCGCCGATTTTCAAAAGCCTATCGGTATGGAATATACCAACAGTTGATAACCAAAGGCAGATTGTGATAACAAATTGGATGCAACAGATAGACAAGGAATTACACACACACACACACACACACACACTTTCTATGGTACTACGGAAACCCAGAACACGTGAATCCTAGTTTGAATTTTAAGAAGAGGATTGAAAACGTTACACTTCCTTACCAGAAAAGGGTGGTGGGTGGTGAAGAAGAAAAGTGAAAGCAGTCCTACTCTCGCGTTTTGTTTTTCCCTAGTATACATAGCTACCAAAAATATTTGCTAGACTGACAACGACCATTTGGCTGAGACCCTGAAGGGCGGGATGGCTCTGATACCAATTGTAACTACCTCGGTGAATTACGCCCTAGTTACAAGCCCGATGAGCGGAAATGGTTAAATAGTACGGTGGGGCCCAAATGCCACTCACAGATAGACCTTTTCGTCTGTCCAACCATTTCCAAACATCGACAAGAACGGGCGGCGTAATCGGCAGGCAAGGGATCAACTACATACACAAATGAGTATGTATGCAAGCCACCATACAACAAAGACATCGTAGCCATGCCATCTAAAAGAAAGGAATATTGCAACGCCATACGGCAAGATCCAAACATCCTAGATAGATATAATAGTTTAGGATATCTCCTCACATCAATCAACAGAGTATCAAAGCGGAAGGAAGACAAAATCCGAGTACGGATAAGAAGCAAATCGGCATAAGATGCCCCATAAATAAGCGTATCCCGCCTACGATCTCACGGATCCTCGTTCCTAATCTCTACACCGAATGATCGCTGCTCACATCGCCTGCTCTTCCACCCAAAGATCCATCTTGCGAGGGTACCTGCTCATCCAACCAATAATTTATCGTGTGAGAGCCTAGGGGTACTCAGCAAGTCTTTATGCCGCTAAAGGACACAACCTGGGTGACGAATTGCAGCAAAAGATAAACCCTAGCAATTTATAGATACTGCCAACCATCCGCCTGACCGCAGATAGACGGATGTCCGTGAATTAATAACAGCTATAACGGTAATCTTAACAGATCCATCCTCCTCCTCGCCATCGACGAGGAAGCGGATTTAACAACCCCCATCCGTTGGCAGTTTTATTATCCATTCCATGAGTGTTGCACTATTTACTAGTCCGGTACTTAGTCAAATTAAAAGCGGTACTTTAGTTATTCTTGTCTATGATCGAGAAACTGTGCTCCAAGTCGTCCATAACCGCTCACCGTGAGTGCGTCGGTGCGGTTGGATCGGCTCGAGGCGCAGTGGATTAGCGACGACGCAGACGAACCGGAGACTAGGGTTTGGGCTCGGCCTTGGCGTCGATCTGGTGGCTCTGGCGCTTCTCCTTCGCGACTGCGTGTACAAGACGATGCAGGGGACCCTCCTTGTACTCCTCGATCACCTCCACGTCGTGCTTGCCGCCTGCACGGCAGTGTAGCCGAGAGGAGGCCGAGGGTTTGCCTGACGGCGAGCGTGGTAGGAGAGGCAGGGGAAAAGGGGAGCGGCCTTGGGGTAGATCTGGGGTAGCAGGGCGAGGCAGAGAGGTGGTGGGGGTGGAGGATAAAGCGAGGGAGAGGGAGGAGGTACCGTGGGGAGGTGGTAGATGAAAAGGTGGCTGCCACTTTTCCTCTCCTTCCTCCTCACGTGCCCGGTCCGGGCAGCAGGCAGGTAGGGGAGGCTTCCAGGTGGGGCAAGGCAGGAGGAGAGAGGCCAGGCTCGGGTGGGGCCGAGCTGCAGCGAGAGAGAGCTAGAGAGGGAGAGGGAGATGGGTGGCATGGAGCTCGGGTGGTAGCTAGGCTCGGGTAGGGTTTGGTTTGCGGTAGCTAGGGTTGGGGTGGTCAGGTGGGCTAGCTGGGTGGGGCCAGGGGACCATGTGGTGAGAGAGGAGAGAGAGGCCGAGAGAGAGAGAGGTGGTGTAACATGCTAGGGTTAGGGTTTAGCTTAGATGGGGGGTATGGTTAGACAGGATGGGGTATGGTTAGATGGGTAGGTGATGGTTTAGGGTTTAGAGAGAGAGATAGATGGAGTGGTCCTTTATGACAAGATCAAGCATGCTCTAGACAGGCTCCAACAAGATCAAGTCAAGAAAAAGAGAGGGATGAGAAGCTAGGGTTTAAGCAAGATCAAAATAGATCAAGCCAAAAGAAAGGATAGAGATAGAGAGAGAGAGAGAAATGATGATCCACTCAAGATTCAAATAAAAAACCAAATACTAGAAAAGGTGGCACTTGCATGGCCCATGCAAAATATTTATTGCCATGTGGATTCTTGTGGAAACAATATTATTACATGGCATTATTATTTTGCATTCCCAAAAATTGGAATATAGCCAAGCAAAAAGGATTAAAAGGATGCCCCATGTGGAGTAGATGGAGATGACCATGTTTGAATAGAAATGGGACTTGCTAGTGTGTATGTGCCACTAGATGCTCAATAGTCCCAAAAATATCCCAACATGGCATAATCCATAATAATCCATGTGGAAGTTAGGGAAAAGGGTTCCACTCACAAGGCATGCAAGGGTGGCCATGTGGCTCTCATATATCAATAATGTGAAAACAACATGATGCTAAGATGAGAGCATGTGGAAAAGAATTGGATCCATCCCAACCCACATGAGCTAGAGGTAAAACCAATAAGTGCCAAGCTCATATTTAGTTGGATGGTGGAATTATAAGGTGGTGAAAGAAAAGGTGGTGGAGTTAGTAAAAGACATGCCCCCAACTCAACTTGGGCATTTACACCATATATCAAGAACCAAATACAATATCAAGAGGCAACTACAATTAATGATGCATATGAGAGAAGAACCAAAGCAAAAAGGGTTTTATATGATAATCAAATGCAAGGTGGCATGATGATATGAGCATGATATAATTATGATGCAACAATTATATGTAGGAAGGTAGCATCTATGTAGACTAGGCTAGTAGCATTGCAATTGTTAGACAATTGGGATGCTACATGACACTAGTGGATCCATATGTGGTATGTGAAAAGAACACACAAGCAATGACACTAGTGGATCCATATGTGGTTGGTGAACAGAACACACATGCAATGACAATGGTCGTTCCATATGTGGTCTGTGAAAAGAACATACATGCAATAACACTAGTGGATCCATATGTGGTTTGTGAAAAGAACACACATTTCAATGACACTGGTGGATCCAAACATGGTATGTGAAAAGAACACACATGCAATGAACTATGGTGGATACATATGTGGTCTATGAAAAGAACACACATGCAATGACACTGGTGGATCTATGTGTGGTCTGTGAAAAGAACACACATGCAATGAAAATGGTGGATCCATATGTGGTCTGTGAAAAGAACACACATGCAATGACAATGGTGGATCCATATGTGGTATATGAAAAGAACACACATGCAATAATCCATATGTGGTTTGTGAAAAGAACACACATGCAATGACACTGATTGATCCATATGTGGTCTGTGAAAAGAACACACATGCAATAACTCTGGTGGATCCATATGTGGTTTGTGAAAAGAACACACATGCAATGACACAGGTGGATCCATATGTGGTCTGTGAAAAGAACACAAATGAAATGACACTGGTGGATCCATATATGGTTTGTGAAAAGAACACCCATGCAATCACTCTGCTGGGTCCATATGTGGTCTGTGAAAAGAACACACATGCAATGACACTGGTGGATCCATATGTGGTCTGTGAAAAGTACACACATGCAATGAAAATGGTGGATCCACATGTGGTATGTGAAAATAACACACATGCAATGGCACTGGAGGATCTATATGTGGCCTGTGAAAAGAACACACATGCAATGACAATGGTGGATCCATATGTGGTCTGTGAAAAGAACACACATGCAATGACACTAGTGGATCTATGTGTGGTGTGTGAAAAGAACACACATGCAAGGAAAATGGTGGATCCATCTTTGGTTTGTGAAAACAACACACATGCAATGACAATGGTGGTTCCATATGTGGTATGTGAAAAGAACAAACATGCAATGACAATGGTGGTTCCATATGTGGTTTGTGAAAAGAGCACAGATGCAATGACTCTAGTTGTAGTTAATGAAAAGAACACACATGCAATGACACTAGTGGATCCATATGTGGTTTGTGAAAATAACACACATGCAATGACACTGGTGGATCCATATGTGGTTTGTGAAAAGAACACACATGCAATGAAACTGGTGGATCCATATGTGGTCTGTGAAAAGAACACAAATGAAATGACACTGGTGGAACAATATATGGTTTGTAAAAACAACACACATGCAATCACTCTGGTGGATCCATATGTGGTCTTTGAAAAGATCACACATGCAATGACACTGGTGGATCCATATGTGGTCTATGAAAAGAACACACATGCAATGAAAATGGTGGATCCATATGTGGTATGTGAAAAGAACACACATGCAATGACACTGGTGGATCTATATGTGGTCTGTGAAAAGAACACACATGCAATGACACTGGTGGATGTATGTGTGGTGTGTGAATAGAACCCACATGCAATTAAAATGGTGGATCCATCTTTGGTTTGTGAAAACAACACACATGCAATGACAATGGTGGTTCATATGTGGCCTGTGAAAAGAACAGACATGCAATGACAATGGTGGTTCCATATGTAGTTTGTGAAAAGAGCACACGTGCAATGACTCTAGTTGTAGTTAATGAAAAGAACACACATGCAATGACACTAGTGGATCCATATGTGGTTTGTGAAAAGAACACACCTGCAATGACAATGGTGGTTCCATATGTGGTTTGTGAAAAGAAGACACATGCAATGACTCTAGCTGTGGTTAATGAAAAGAACATACATGCAATGACACAGGTGGATCCATATGTGGTCTGTGAAAAGAACACACATGCAATGACTCTGGTGGATCCATATGCAATGACACTGGTGGGTCCATATGTGGTCTGTGAAAAGAACACACATGCAATGACACTGGTGGAACCATATATGGTATGTGAAAAGAACACACATGTAATGACAATGGTGGATCCATATGTGGTCTGTGAAAAGAACACACATGCAATGACACTAGTGGATCCATATGTGGTCTGTGAAAAGAACACACATGCAATGACACTAGTGGATCCATATGTGGTATGTGAAAAGAACACACATGCAATGACACTGGTGGATCTATATGTGGCCTGTGAAAAGAACACACATGCAATGAAAATGGTGGATCCATATGTGGTATGTGAAAATAACACACATGCAATGGCACTGGTGGATCTATATGTGGCCTGTGAAAAGAACACACATGTATTGGTAATGGTGGATCCATATGTGGTCTGTGAAAAGAACACACATGCAATGACACTAGTCGATCTATGTGTGGTGTGTGAAAAGAACACACATGCAATGAAAATGGTGGTTCCATATGTGGTCTGTGAAAAGAACAAACATGCAATGACAATTGTGTTTCCATATGTGGTTTGTGAAAAGAGCACACATGCAATGACTCTAGTTGTAGTTAATGAAAAGAACACACATGCAATGACACTAGTGGATCCATATGTGGTTTGTGAAAAGAACACACATGCAATGACACTGGTGGATCCATATGTGGTCTGTGAAAAGAACACAAATGAAATGACACTGGTGGATCAATATATGGTTTGTGAAAAGAACACACATGCAATCACTCTGGTGGATCCATATGTGGTCTGTGAAAAGAACACACATGCAATAACTCTGGTGGATCCATACGTGGTTTGTGAAAAGAAGACACATGCAATGACACAGGTGGATCCATATGTGGTCTGTGAAAAGAACACAAATGAAATGACACTGGTGGATCCATATATGGTTTGTGAAAATAACACACATGCAATCACTCTGGTGGATCCATATGTGGTCTGTCAAAAGAACACACATGCAATGACAATGGTGGATCCATATGTGGTATGTTAAAAGAACACACATGCAATGACACTAGTGGATCTATATGTGGCCTATGAAAAGAACACACATGCAATGACAATGATGGATCCATATGTGGTCTGTGAAAAGAACACACATGCAATGACACTGGTGGTTCTATGTGTGGTGTGTGAAGAGAACACACATGCAATGAAAATGGTGGATCCATCTTTCGTTTGTGCAAAGAACACACATGCAATGACAATGGTGGTTCCATATGTGGTCTATGAAAGGAACAGACATGCAATGACAATGCTGGTTCCATATGTGGTTTGTGAAAAGAACACACATGCAATGGCTCTAGTTGTGGTTAATGAAAATAACACACATGCAATGACACTAGTGGATCCATATGTGGTCTATGAAAAGAACACACATGCAATGACAATGGTGGTTCCATATGTGGTTTGTGAAAAGAACAGACATGCAATGGCTCTAGCTGTGGTTAATGAAAAGAACAGACATGCAATGACACTAGTGGATCCATATGTGGTCTGTGAAAACAACACACATGCAATGACTCTCGTGGATCCATATACAACGACACTAGTGGGTCCATATATGGGCTGTGAAAAGAACACACATGCAATGACAATGGTGGATCCATATGTGTTTTGTGAAAAGAACACACATGCAATGACACTGGTTTATCCATATGTGGTTTGTGAAAAGAACACACATGCAATGACACTGGTGGATCTATGTGTGGTGTGTGAAAAGAACACACATGCAATGAAAATGGTGGATCCATCTATGGTTTGTGAAAAGAACACACATGCAATGATAATGGTGGTTCCATATGTCGTGTGTGAAAAGAACGCACATGCAATGACAATGGTGGTTCCATATATGGTCTGTGAAAAGAACAGACGTGCAATGACACTGGTGGAAGCATATGGGATTTGTGATAACAACACACATTTCAATGACACTAGTGGATCCATACATGGTCTGTGAAAATAACACACATGCAATGAACTCTGGTGGATCCATATGTGGTCTGTGAAAAGAACACACATGCAATGAAAATGGTGGATCCATCTATGGTTTGTGAAAAGAACACACATGCAATGATAATGGTGGTTCCATATGTCGTCTGTGAAAAGAACACACATGCAATGACAATGGTGGTTCCATATGTGGTCTGTGAAAAGTACACACATGCAATGAAAATGGTGGATCTATATGTGGTATGTGAAAAGAACACACATGCAATGGCACTGGTGGATCTATATGTGGCCTGTGAAAAGAACACACATGCAATGACAATGGTGGATCCATATGTGGTCTGTGAAAAGAACACACATGCAATGACACTAGTGGATCTATGTGTGGTGTGTGAAAAGAACACACATGCAATGAAAATGGTGGATCCATCTTTGGTCTGTGAAAAGAACACACATGCAATGAACTCTGGTGGATCCATATGCAATGACACTCGTGGATCCATATGTGGTCTGTGAAAAGAGCAAACATTTGAATGACACTGGTGGATCCATATATGGTTTCTAAAAAGAACACACATGCAATGAACTCTCGTGGATCCATATGTGGTATGTGAAAATAACACACATGCAATGACACTGGTTGATCCATATGTGGTCTATGAAAAGAACAAACATTTCAACGACACTGGTGGATCCATATATGGTTTGTCAAAAGAACACACATTCAATGAACTCTAGTGGATGCATATGTGGTCTGTGAAAAGAACAGACATTTCAATGACACTGGTGGATCCATACATGGTCTGTGAAAATAACACACATGCAATGAACTCTGGTGGCTCCATATATGGTATGTGAAAAGAACACACATGCCATGACACTGGTGGATCCATATGTGGTTTATGAAAAGAACACACATGCAATGACAATGGTGGATCCATATGTGGTCTGTGAAAAGAACACACATGCAATGACACTGGTGGTTCTATGTGTGGTGTGTGGAAAGAACACACATGCAATGAAAATGGTGGATCCATCTTTGGTTTGTGAAAAGAACACACATGCAATGACAATGGTGGTTCCATATGTGGTTTGTGGAAAGAACACACATGCAATGACTCTAGTTGTGGTTAATGAAAAGAACACACATGCAATGACACTAGTGGATCCATATGTGGTCTGTGAAAAGAACACACATGCAATGACAATGGTGGTTCCATATGTGGTTTGTGAAAAGAACAGACATGCAATGACTCAAGCTGTGGTTAATGAAAAGAACAGACATGCAATGACACTGGTGGATCCATATCTGGTCTGTGAAAAGAACAAACATGCAATCACCTTGGTGGATCTATGTGTGGTGTGTGAAAAGAACACACATGCAATGAAAATGGTGGATCCATATGTGGTTTGTGAAAAGAACACACATGCAATGATAATGGTGGTTCCATATGTGGTTTGTGAAAAGAACACAAATGCAATGACACTGGTGGATCCATATGTGGTTTGTGAAAAGAATACACATGCAATGAAAATGGTGGATCCATATGTGTTCTCTGAAAAGAACACACATGCAATGAAAATGGTGGTTCCATATGTAGTTTGTGAAAAGAACACACATGCAATGACACTGGTGGATCCATATGTGGTATGTGAAAAGAACACACATGCAATGACAATGGTGGATCCATATGTGGTCTATGAAAAGTAGACACATGCAATGACACTGGTGGATCTATGTGTGGTGTGTGAAAAGAACACACATGCAATGATAATGGTGGTTCCATATGTTGTTTGTGAAAAGAACACACATGCAATGAGAATGGTGGTTCCGTATGTGGTTCGTGAAAAGAACACACATGCAATGACAATGGTGGTTCGATATGTGGTTCGTGAAAAGAACACACATACAATGACTCTAGTTGTGGTTAATGAAAAGATCACACATGCAATGACACTAGTGGATCCATATGTGGTCTATGAAAAGAACACACATGCAATGACACTAGTGGATCCATATGTGGTCTGTGAAAAGAACACACATGCAATGACAATGGTGGTTCCATTTGTGGTTTGTGAAAAGAACAGACATGCAATGACTCTAGTTGTAGTTAATGAAAAGAACAGACATACAATGACACTAGTGGATCCATATGTGGTCTGCGAAAAGAACACACATGCAATGACTCTGGTGGATCCATATGCAATGACACCGGTGGGTCCATATGTAGTCTGTGAAAAGAACACACATTTCAGTGACACTGGTAGATCCATATGTGGTTTGTGAAAAGAACACAAATGCAATGAAATCTGGTGGATCCATATGCAATGACACTCGTGGATCCATATGTGGTCTGTGAAAAGAGAAAACATTTGAATGACATTGGTGGATCCATATATGGTTTGTGAAAAGAACACACATGCAATGAACTCTGGTGGATCCATATGTAGTTTGTGAAAACAACACACATTTCAATGACACTGGTGGATCCATACATGGTTTGTGAAAAGAACACACATGCAATGAACTCTGGTGGATCCATATGTGGTATGTGAAAATAACATACATGCAATGACACTGGTTGATCCATATGTGGTCTATGAAAAGAACAAACATTTCAACGACACTGGTGGATCCAAATATGGTTTGTGAAAAGAACACACATTCAATGAACTCTGGTGGATCCATATGTGGTCTGTGAAAAGAACACACATTTCAATGACACTGGTGGATCCATACATGGTCTGCGAAAATAACACACATGCAATGAACTCTGGTGGATCCATATATGGTCTGTGAAAAGAACACACATGCAATGACACTGGTGGATCCATATGTGGTCTATAAAAAGAACACACATGCAATGACACTGGTGGATCCATATGTGGTCTATGAAAGGAAAACACATGCAATGACACTGGTGGATCTATGTGTGGTGTGTGGAAAGAACGCAAATGCAATGAAAATGGTGGATCCATCTTTGGTTTGTGAAAAGAACACACATGCAATGACAATGGTGGTTCCATATGTGGTCTGTGAAAAGAACAGACATGCAATGACAATGGTGGTTCCATATGTGGTCTGTGAAAAGAACACACATGCAATGACTCTAGTTGTGGTTAATGAAAAGAACACACATGCAATGACACTAGTGGATCCATATGTGGTTTGTGAAAAGAACACACATGCAATGACAATGGTGGTTCCATATGTGGTTTGTGAAAAGAACAGACATGCAATGACTCTAGCTGTGGTTAATGAAAAGAACATATATGCAATGACACTGGTGGATCCATATGTGGTTTGTGAAAAGAACACACATGAAATGACTCTGGTGGATTGTGGCATCCCGCAAAAACCAGTACTAGAAAATCATGTTGTTTTTGTGCATTGCATCATCATGACCGCATGCTCATGTCATCATGCCACATTGCATTTGAGCATCGTCATGTCATATTACATGGTTTGCCTAAAACTATTTTCTAAAAGCCTAGTTTTGTTTTCTAAATCTCTCCCGTCTGTATTCAAATGAAAACCTGGGTCTTCGGAATATTTTGTTTCGTCTACCAACGGTTTTCAAAAGCCCCGTTTTAGATAATAAAATATTTATTTTATTTTTAGGGGGCAGCCGTACCGGGCCAATCCGACCCAGTCGGCCACCCCAAATACAAAAACCAGAATACCCAAACCCTTTTCCTACCCTACCCTATCCTACCCAGCCACCTTCCACCTCACCCCGACCAACCCCTCGTCGCCACCTCACACCCCGCTGCCACTTGGGCACTTCTCCCAGCCTGCACGCACGCCACACACGCACACCACACACGTGCACGGCGTCTCACCCCAACTCCCTCCCCTTTTCCCGCCCAAAGACCTCACATCGACCGAGTCGGGCCCCACCTCACACTGGCGCGACTCGCGTCGTCCAGGGCCACCAACCGCCAACCCACTCCCGCACGCCATCCCCTGGACGCGCCCTAGGGCCACCCACCCTTCCACGTCGCCCACCTCCTCTCTCCTCTCCGCCCCTCACGCGCCCGCGTGACTGCCCCGCTCGGCCTCGGTTCCCCCGCCCCAAGTGCACCTCCCTCCTCTCTCCCTCGTTTCGCCCCCACGTGCCCGAGCCCAACCACCTGCGCCTGCCACCGTTGCCAGCGGGCTCTGCCCCGAGCGCCCCTCCTCACCGGAGCCGCCCCGCCCCTCTCCTGCCTCGTGAGAACAGCCGCCGCCACCGCTCTCCGTCCTCGCCTCTCCACCGTGCCCTCGCGCGCCCTCGGCCGATCCCCTCTACCTGCGCTCCGCTCCCCGCTCCCAGCGCACTTCCTCCTCCCTCCCTCGGCTGCGCCAGCATCTCCGTCCTCTCCTTCCTCCTACCGTGCCACCCCGGCCCGAGTCCGCCGACGATCCGACGCTCGTCGGCCCCGCCTCTGCACCTTGCAGCGCTGCCGCGACCCGGTCGTCCTCCCGCCATCGCGGTCCCCTCCTCCTCGCCGCCCTCTGCACGTCATCGCTGTCAGCACGACCCCGTCCGCCTCTCCGTGTCGCCTCCCCCGAGCTCGGCCACGGCCCCGCGCCCCAACGCCGGCCCTGCTAGCATGACCTGCCGCCGGCCTCCCTGTCTCCTCCTCCGCCCGTGCTCGCCACCGCCGTGCTCGTCTCTGGTCGGCCTCGCCCACCTCGCCTTCAGCCGCATCAACGCCGTGCCATTCCACCGCGTCCACCTGCGAGTCCTGGCACGTGTCCTCGTCACCTCCCCGGCGCCCTGCTTTTCTATGTCTGTTCGGGTGTTTTTCTATAGCCCGGTCCACTTAGACCTGCTTCTGTTGGTAGGGCTCGCCTCTGCTGCAAAATGTTGTCATTCCTGTGCGTGCCCTATGCTACCTAGCAGGCTGGTGGTCGTCCGCTCTGCTCTATTCAGCTAAACCTGAGTTCGATACCGAAGAGGTTTTGTATGACAAGGTCTACTTCACGGATCGCGAGACCGTTCCCGAACCCGATGGCGCCCGAGGAAACAACGACAAGACCGTCAACATGATCCGAAGACCGCGGATGTGACAAGATCGTATCTCGGACGCCAAGTGCTTCGGCCCCAGAAAACCGACTACCCGACCAAGATCCGAAGGCCGAACCCTGGCGCGCCAAGTTCTTTTACCCCGAGTGCGCCGACGATAAGATCTCCTTCCCGGATCCGTTGCCCGAGTGCCCGTACACCAAGGTCGCCGACACGGACGCCAAGTTTGCCGATACCCTGGACTCCAAGATCTTCATGGGACCCGAACCCCTCAGTACGACATGATCTTCTTCATCGCCGCCAAGACCCGTTCCCGGAGGCGAAGCCCGATCCCGGTGACCCGAAGGCCACGCCAAGACCCGGATCCGAAAACCGCCAAGATCGCCACGGAACGACAAGCGCTTCATATCGGAACGACAAGTCCTTCTTCCTGGATGCGACAAGATCTACTCCGTTGTCCGAGAACGTTTCCACCGAGACCGATCCCCGTCGAACCCTGGCGAACCTCGAAGCCCCGGACCCCAAGATCTTCCGAACCCCGATGTGTGAACCTTTCCCGAGCCCCTATTTTATAAATGCTATACATAAAACTTGTTGCATATTAATTGTTCATATCGCATGCATATCATGTGGGTTGGGGGCATTATGCCGATTCACCTCATAATTAAATATGGAGTCGATATGTGGAATACCTTTGTCTTATTCTGGACTCCATTTAAATTGGTGTAGCGAACCGATGCCATGTTTCACCCTGTTAAAACAACATTTAAATTGCGGCGGTTCTAAATAACTTGAACCGTGTAATTAATCGCCAGGGCCCCGGTTCCGCTTAATACTGCATAATTGCACCGCATCTGCATCATATCATAATCATGCCGGATCTTCTGCGGTAGTATTAAATATTGCATCCGGTGTTTCTTTTAGTGCTTGGCTTCTTCGCGGATTAGGCCGATGAGTTGACGCGAGTATCGACAAGTTCTCCGGATATGAACCTCCGGCAGTGTTTCCTAGGCGAGGACCTCTTCCCCTTCTACCTATTTTGCATTTATAGTCTTTACTTCCTCCTGTTGATCTATTGCTATCCGTGTCGCGATGCTTTAGTTTCCGTGCACTAGTTATATCCCGTGCAGCCTCTATATTGCCATGGACACCTCCTAATACCTGCTATTTGGTAGATAGTTGGCCTTGCGAGTCGTAGTTGCTTGCTCAGGTGCGATCTCGTGTTGTCGAGTACCAGAGTTGTTGGAAAGCTGGCAGATGTTTATGGTGGAGATGTTTATTGGTGGAGATGATCATGACTTTAAATACAACTATTAAAATGCTAGATATAACTAATGCAGAGGCATCGGTGGGCAATAGATGTTATTTGGTTTTTCCACGCTCACTTGTGTCCCGTAGGACCCTGAGTACTTGATACCTGTTCCTTGATTTTTCGCACTATCCACATCCGGGAGGCCGTGGACCCCCCTGAGCCAGAGCTTGATTCATTTCTATTTCTTGGGGCCACAAAGTAGTTTGGGGCTTTATTACTATCCTATACTTATGCCATGCTTTACTGCTTTAATTAAGATTGTGCGTGGAGCACCTGTACTGTTTTGGATCGTGGAATGTTTTTGCGGTATCGACAAGCCCAGTCACACTTTCAGGTTCCTAGTCGTTTACAGCCATTGACACAAACCCTGGGTCCGTTCGAGCCGCCAACTTCTATGGTAGCTTAGTGGGGTGGCCCCCTGAAATATTTATGAATCCTGTGATCGCTTTGTCGTGAATGCCTTGTTGGGTTTTGAGTTGGTTTTTCCGAGGTTGATCGAGTGTGTGTTGCTATTTGTGCACCCCTGCAGGGTAAAACTTTCTGAAAGCCGTGTCCGCGGTTATGGACGACTTGGAGCACAGTATATCGATCATAGACAAGCATAACTAAAGTAGTGCTATAAATTTGACTTAATATATATGATTAGTAATCAGCTTCACTATCACGGAATGGATATTAAAAATGCCAACCCCTGCTGGATCTGGGATGTTTGTTATATCTGCCTAGTAAGTATTACAACTCCAATGGAAGGTGATAAAAGTGCCAACAAATGCTGGGTTTTGGGATTCCTCAGGACAATTATATCTGACTAATAAATGTTCCAACTTCCACGGAATGGTTAATTAAAACTGCCCACTACTTATGCTTCAGGATGACTCATGCTATCTATATCTGATTAGTAAGTGCTGCAACTATAACCGAATGAGTAAAATTGCCAACTGTGTGAGTTCCTCGGTCCGACTTCCTTGTTTGGTCTCGAGGGGGAATACCAGGATGGGTTTGTTTGGTGTTAGCTTCAGGTTGGATCCAAATAGGTCTTTCTTATCCCTCTCTGATAACCGCCAGTTGTACTGAGTCTCTATAGGTTGTTTAGTGCCGCTGCGCTGCCGCTTCAGCCCACCATACCTATGTAGGCGAGAGCCGCCGAATTCTAGCCTCGCCATGTACTGGCCTCAGTACTGACGCTCCTCTTTTTCCTTTGCCCTTTATCGGCACCCCTTTTGTTTTAGCAGGTTTGAGATCGACATTGTTAGCAGGGTTACCCTTCCGGCTTGGCCTAGGCAGGGTTATGGACGCCATTGGTTATTTTTCAGGGCTCTTAGACCCATTGCATCTTGTCCGTAGTCGGACGCTGTATCGTTTTCAAGGTGATTTGGATCTTTGTATTGTATATCTGTAATCTTCACTCTTGGAGTCGTGTTGTATATACATCTGTTCTGTGGGTCCCATCGAGGACTGTTGTGTAATGGTATTACTTTGTTTTCCACCCGCACAAAAGTGCCTGGTGGGCGTCCTTGAATCGTTTCTATGCGGGTTTGGTGGAAAGGGCTAAAACTTGCATAGGCCCGATTTGAGGGTGTTACAGAGTGGTATCAGAGCTTAGCAGTTGTGATACCCCACAAGTCCAGCCTGTAGGATAACCTAGCTAACGACCGAAGTAGAGTGTCAAAACTATTTTGCAAAATCGATTGGATAGATCTGATTAGGTCTGATTTTACTCCTTACCCCTCTGTTGTTCTCCTCTTACCTCTGCGTGTTTTGAATCTGCTCTCTTCTCTTTCTTCGAGTCCAGGATTTCTCGTGGTTGGGTTTCCGTCGTACCTTCAGGGTTTCGCTTCTTCCTTTGGTAACGGTGCTTCTACGTTCGGACTTCATGCTATCTGAGTGATCCTTTATCTGTGGTACCATTCTTTGTTCCTTGTTTGTGCCTTCCGGTGTTTTCCGACGCGACGACATCATCTACGCCAGATCCGATGCAGAGTCTGCATCGCTCCTTTATTCCGAACCTCGATTGTCGAGATCTTCCGTCTGATTCCGTGAGTTGGTTGCATAATTCACTTATTCGTGTGCAGAGTAATGGTTTGGGTGCGCGATGGACTGATCACCATCCGACTACTCTTAGCATTCGCTCTTGTATATTGAATCGGTGGATCCAGCAATTTTACTCCGTCAATGGAAGCTAGAGGTGGCTTTATTTGAGGATACCTTTACCTTCGTCCTTTGCTTCCGGAGTGTTCTCTCGATGATCATGGACAACGACCTCTTGTTAGTGGTGTCACGAGTATCTACACAAAGAGAGAAGATTCATTTCATCAGCCTTCTTCCCCGGACCATGAGGCGGATCTCGAGGGCGAGATCCATTGTTAGTGGTGTCGAATTGTGGCATCCCGCAAAAACCAGTACTAGAAAATCGCGTTGTTTTTGTGCATTGCATCATCATGACCGCATGCTCATGTCATCATGCCACATTGCATTTGAGCATCGTCATGTCATATTGCATGGTTTGCCTAAAACTATTTTCTAAAAGCCTAGTTTTGTTTTCTAAATCTTTCCTGTCTATATTCATATCAAAACCCGGGTCTCCGGAATATTTTGTTTCGTCTACCAACGGTTTTCAAAAGTCTCGTTTTAGATAATAAAATATTTATTTTATTTTTAGGGGGCAGCCGTACCGGGCCGATCCGACCCAGTCGGCCACCCCCAGTACAAAAACCAGACTACCCAAACCCTTTTCCTACCCCACCCTATCCTACCCAGCCACCTTCCACCTCACCCCGACCAACCCCTCGTCGCCACCTCACACCCCGCTACCACCTGGGCACTTCTCCCTGCCTGCACCCATGCCACACACGCACACCACACACGTGCACGACGTCTCACCCCAACTCCCTCCCCTTTTCCTGCCCAGCACCCCTGCTCATCGACCTAGTCGGGCCCCACCCTGCCACATGGGCGCGCACTCCCGCGTCGCCCAGGGACACCAACCGCCAACCCACTCCCGCACGCCATCCCCTGGCCACGCCCAGGGCCACCCATCCTTCCACATTGCCCACCTCCTCTCTCCTCTCCACCCCTCACGCGCCCGCGCGACCGCCCCGCTCGGCCTTGGTTCCCCCGCCCCAAGTGCACCTCCCTCCTCTCTCCCTCGTTTCGCCCCCACATGCCCTAGCCCAACCACATGCGCCGCCCAGCCAGGCTCGCCTCAGCGCCCCCCTCACCAGCCGCCCGCCCCCCTCTCGCCTCGCCTCAGCCGGCCCGCCGCCCGCCTCTCCCTCGCCCGCCTCTCACGCCCTCGCCTCGCCGGCCTCCTCTTCCTCCCTTCCCGCGCCCTTCCCTGGTGCTGTCCCTCCCTCGGCTGCGAGCGCCACGCCCCGTGCATCTCCGTCCTCTCCTTCCTCCTACCGTGCCACCCCGGCCCGAGTCCGCCGATGATCCGACGCTGGCCCGCCTCACACCTTGCAGCCGCCATGGCCCGTCGACCTCCCCGCGTGGTCCCTCCTCCTTGCCGCCTCAGACGCTGCGCTGCCGCCACGACCCCGTCCACCTCTCCGCATCGCCTCCCCCGAGACCGGCCACGGCCTCCGCTAACGCTGCCCCGCCAGAAGACGTGCCGGCCTCCTGCCTTCTCCTCCACCTGCCGTTGCCGCCGCTCAGCTTCCTCCCGGCCTCGCCCTCCTCGCCTTCAGCCGCATCGACGCCGTGCCCTGCCACCGCGTCCACCTGCGAGTCCTAGCGCGTGTCCTCATCACCTCCCCGGCGCCCTGCTTTTCTATGTCTGTTCGGGTATTTTTCTGCAGCCCGGTCCACTTGGACCTGCTTCTGTTGGTAGGGCTCGCCTCTGCTGCAAAATGTTGTCATTCCTGTGCGTGCGTGCCCTATGCTACCTAGCAGGCTGGTGGTCGTCCGCTCCGCTCTATTCAGCTACACCCGAGTTCGATACCGAAGAGGTTTTGTACGACAAGGTCTACTTCACGGATCGCGAGACCGTTCCCGAACCCGATGGCGCCCGAGGAACCAACGACAAGACCGTCGACATGATCCGAAGACCGCGGATGCGACAAGATCGTCTCTCGGATGCCAAGTGCTTCGGCCCCAGAAAACCGACGACCCGACCAAGATCCGAAGGCCGAACCCTGGCGCGCCAAGTTCTTTGACCCCGAGTGTGCCGACGACAAGATCTCCTTCTCGGATCCGTTGCCCGAGAGCCCGTACGCCAAGGTCGCCAACACAGACGCCAAGTTTGCCGATACCCTGGACTCCAAGATCTTCACGGGACCCGAACCCCTCAGTACGACATGGTCTTCTTCATCGCTGCCAAGACCCGTTCCCGGAGGCGAAGCCCGATCCCGGTGACCCGAAGGCCACGCCAAGACCCGGATCCGAAAACCGCCAAGATCGCCACAGAACGACAAGCGCTTCATATCGGAACGACAAGTCCTTCTTCCCAGATGCGACAAGATCTACTCCGTTGTCCGAGAACGTTTCCACCGAGACCGATCCCCGTCGAACACTGGCGAACCTCGAACCCCCGGACCCCAAGATCTTCCGAACCCCGATGTGTGAACCTTTCCCGAGCCCCTATTTTATAAATGCTATACATAAAACTTGTTGCATATTAATTGTTCATCTCGCATGCATATCATGTGGGTTGGGGGCATTATGCTGATTCACCTCATAATTAAATATGGAGTCGATATGTGGAATACCTTTGTCTTATTCTGGACTCCATTTAAATTGGTGTAGCGAACCGATGCCATGTTTCACCCTGTTAAAACAACATTTAAATTGCGGGGGTTCTAAATAACTTGAACCGTGTAATTAATCGTTGGGGCCCCGGTTCCGCTTAATACTGCCTAATTGCACCGCATCTACATCATATCATAATCATGCCGGATCTTCTGTCGTAGTATTAAATATTGCATCCGGTGTTTCTTTTAGTGCTTGGCTTCTTCGTGGATTAGGCCGATGAGTTGACGCGAGTATCGACAAGTTCGCCGGATATGAACCTCCGGCAGTGTTTCCCAGGCGAGCACCTCTTCCCCTTCTACCTATTTTGCATTTATACTCTTTACTTCCTCCCGTTGATCTATTGCTATCCGTGTCGCGATGCTTTAGTTTCCGTGCACCAGTTATATCCCGTGCAACCTCTATATTGCCATGGACACCTCCTAATACCTGCTATTTGGTAGATAGTTGGCCTTGCAAGTCGTAGTTGCTTGCTCAGGTGCGATCTTGTGTTGTCGAGTACCAGAGTTGTTGGAATGCTGGCAGATGTTTATGGTGGAGATGTTTATTGGTGGAGATGATCATGACTTTAAATACAACTACTAAAATGCTAGATATAACTAATGCAGAGGCATCGGTGGGCAATAGATGTTATTTGGTTTTTCCATGCTCACTTGTGTCCCATAGGACCCTGAGTACTTGATACCTGTTCCTTGATTTTTCACACTATCCACATCCGGGAGGCCGTGGACCCCCCCTGAGCCAGAGCTTGATTCATTTCTATTTCTTGGGGCCACAAAGTAGTTTGGGGCTTTATTACTATCCTGTACTTATGCCATGCTTTACTGCTTTAATTAAGATTGTGCGTGGAGCACCTGTAATGTTTTGGATCGTGGAATGTTTTCGTGGTATCGACAAGCCTAGTCACACTTTCGGGTTCCTAGTCGTTTACAACCATTGACACAAACCCTGGGTCCATTCCGGAGCCGGCCAACTTCGTTGCGGGTAGCTTAGTGGGGTGGCCCCCTAAAATATTTATGAATCCTGTGATCGCTTTGTCGTGAATGCCTTGTTGGGTTTTGAGTTGGTTTTTCCGAGGTTGATCGAGTGTGTGTTGCTATTTGTGCACCCCTGCAGGGTAAAACTTTCTGAAAGCCGTGTCCGCGGTTATTGTCGACTTGGAGCACAGTATCTCGATCATAGACAAGCATAACTAAAGTAGTGCTATAAATTTGACTTAATATATATGATTAGTAATCAGCATCACTATCACGGAATGGATATTAAAAATGCCAACCCCTGCTGGATCTGGGATGTTTGTTATATCTGCCTAGTAAGTATTACAACTCCAATGGAAGGTGATAAAAGTGCCAACAAATGTCGGGTTTTGGGATTCCTCAGGACAATTATATCTGACTAATAAATGTTCCAACTTCCACGGAATGGTTAATTAAAACTGCCCACTACTTATGCTTCAGGATGACTCATGCTATCTATATCTGATTAGTAAGTGCTGCAACTATAACAGAATGAGTAAAATTGCCAACTGTGTGAGTTCCTCGGTCCGACTTCCTCGTTTGGTCTCGAGGGGGAATACCAGGATGGGTTTGTTTGGTGTTAGCTTCAGGTTGGATCCGAATAGGTCTTTCTTATCCCTCTCTGATAACCGCTAGTTGTACTAAGTCTCTATAGGTTGTTTAGTGCCGCTGCACTGCCGCTTCAGCCCACCATACCTATGTAGGTGAGAGCCGCCGAATTCTAGCCTCGCCATGTACTGGCCTTAGTACGGACGCTCCTCTTTTTCCTTTGCCCTTTGTCGGCACCCCTTTTGTTTTAGCAGGTTTAAGATTGACATCGTTAGCAGGGTTACCCTTCCGGCTTGGCCTGGGCAGGGTTATGGACGCCATTGGTTATTCTTCAGGGCCCTTAGCCCCATTGCATCTTGTCCATAGTCAGACGCTGTATCATTTTCAAGGTGATTTGGATCTTTGTATTGTATATCTGTAATCTTGACTCTTGGAGTCGTGTTGTATATATATCTGTTCTGTGGGTCCCATCGAGGACTGTTGTGTAATGGTATTACTTCGTTTTCCACCCGCACAAAAGTGCCTGGTGGGCGTCCTTGAATCGTTTCTATGCGGGTTTGGCGGAAAGGGCTAAAACTTGCATAGGGCTGATTTGAGGGTGTTACATGGATCCATATGCAATGACACTAGTGGGTCCATATGTGGTCTGTGAAAAGAACACACATGCAATGACACTGGTGGATCCATATGTGGTTTGTGAAAAGAACACACATGCAATGACTCTAGCTGTGGTTAATGAAAAGAACACACATGGAATGACACTACTAGATCCATATGTGGTCTGTGAAAAGAACACACATGCAATGACAATGGTGGATCCATATTTGGTCTGTGAAAAGAACACACATGCAATGACAATGGTGGTTCCATATGTGGTTTGTGAAAATAACACACATGCAATGACACTGGTTGATCCATTTGTGGTCTGTGAAAAGAACACACATGCAATGACTCTGGTGGCTCCATATGTGGTTTGTGAAAAGAACACACATGCAATGACACAGGTGGATCCATATGTGGTCTGTGAAAAGAACACACATGAAATGACACTGGTGGATCCATATGTGGTGTGTGAAAAGAACACACATGAAATGACACTGGTGGATCCATATGTGGTCTGTGAAAAGAACACACATGCAATGACACTGGTGGATCCATATGTGGTTTCTAAAAAGAACACACATGGAATGACACTGGTGGATCCATATGTGGTCTGTGAAGAGAACACACATGCAATGAAAATGGTGGATCCATATGTGTTCTGTGAAAAGAACACACATGCAATGACACTAGTGGATCCATCTGTGGTCTGTGAAAAGAACACACATGCAATGACAGCGGTGGTTCCATATGTGGTTTGTGAAAAGAACAGACATGCAATGACTCTAGTTGTAGTTAATGAAAAGAACAAACATACAATGACACTAGTGGATCCATATGTGGTATGCGAAAAGAACACACATGCAATGACTCTGGTGGATCCATATGCAATGACATCGGTGGGTCCATATGTAGTCTGTGAAAAGAACACACATTTCAATGACACTGGTGGATCCATATGTGGTTTGTGAAAAGAACACACATGCAATGAACTCTGGTGGATCCATATGCAATGACACTCGTGGATCCATATGTGGTCTGTGAAAAGAGAAAACATTTCAATGACACTGGTGGATCCATATATGGTTTGTGAAAAGAACACACATGCAATGAACTCTGGTGGATCCATATGTGGTATGTGAAAATAACACACATGCAATGACACTAGTTGATCCATATGTGGTCTATGAAAAGAACAAACATTTCAACGACACTGGTGGATCCATCTATGGTTTGTGAAAAGAACACACATTCAATGAACTCTGGTGGATCCATATGTGGTCTGTGAAAAGAACACACATTTCAATGACACTGGTGGATCCATACATGGTCTGTGAAAATAACACACATGCAATGAACTCTGGTGGATCCATATATGGTCTATGAAAAGAACACACACGCAATGACACTGGTGGATCTATATGTGGTCTATGAAAAGAACACACATGCAATGACAATGGTGGATCCATATGTGGTCTATGAAAAGAACACACATGCAATGACACTGGTGGATCTTTGTGTGGTGTGTGGAAAGAACACACATGCAATGAAAATGGTGGATCCATCTTTGGTTTGTGAAAAGAACACACATGCAATGCCAATGGTGGTTCCATATGTGGTCTGTGAAAAGAACAGACATGCAATGACAATGGTGGTTCCATATGTGGTCTGTGAAAAGAACACACATGCAATGACTCTAGTTGTGGTTAATGAAAAGAACACACATGCAATGACACTAGTTGATCCATATGTGGTATGTGAAAAGAACACACATGCAATGACAATGGTGGTTCCATATGTGGTTTGTGAAAAGAGCAGACATGCAATGACTCTAGCTGTGGTTAATGAAAAGAACATACATGCAATGACACTAGTGGATCCATATGTGGTTTGTGAAAAGAACACACATGCAATGATTCTGGTGGATCCTTATGCAATGACACTAGTGGGTCCATATGTGGTATGTGAAAAGAACACACATGCAATGACACTGGTGGATCCATATATGGTATGTGAAAAGAACACACAGGCAATGATAATGGTGGATCTATATGTGGTTTGAAAAGAACACACATGCAATGACACTGGTTGATCCATATGTGGTCTGTGAAAAGAACACAAATGCAATGACTCTAGTGGGCCATATGTGGTTTGTGAAAAGAACACACATGCAATGACACTGGTGGATCCATATGTGGTCTGTGAAAAGAACACACATGAAATGACACTGGTGGATCCATATGTGGTCTGTGAAAAGAACACACATGCAATGACACTGGTGGATCCATTTGTGGTTTCTAAAAAGAACACACATGGAATGACACTGGTGGATCCATATATGGTCTGTGAAAAGAACACACATGCAATGAAAATGGTGGATCCATATGTGTTATGTGAAAAGAACACACATGCAATGAATCTGGTGGATCCATATGTGGTCTGTGAAAAGAACACACATGCAATGACAATGGTGGAACCATATGTGGTCTATGAAAAGAAGACACATGCAATGACACTGGTGGATCTATGTGTGGTGTGTGAAAAGAACACACATGCAATGAAAATGGTGGATCCATCTGTGTTTTGTGAAAAGAACACACATGCAATGATAATGGTGGTTCCATATGTGGTTTGTGAAAAGAACACACATGCAATGACAATGGTGGTTCCATATGTGGTTTGTGAAAAGAACACACATGAAATGACCCTAGTTATGGTCAATGAAAATAACACACATGCAATGACACTAGTGGATCCATATGTGGTCTGTGAAAAGAACACACATGCAATGACAATGGTGGTTCCATATGTGGTTTGTGAAAAGAACAGACATGCAATGACTCTACCTGTGGTTAATGGAAAGAACATACATGCAATGACACCGGTGGATCCATATATGGTATGTGAAAAGAACACACATGCAATGACAATGGTGGATCCATATGTGGTTTGTGAAAAGAACACACATTCAATGACATTGGTTGATCCATATGTGGTCTGTGAAAAGAACACACATGCAATGACTTTGGTGGCTCCATATGTGGTTTGTGAAAAGAACACACATGCAATGACACTGGTGGATCCATATGTGGTCTGTGAAAAGAACAGACATGCAATGACACTGGTGGATCCATATGTGGTTTCTAAAAAGAACACACATGGAATGACACTGGTGGATCCATATGTGGTCTGTGAAAAGAACACACATGCAATGAAAATGGTGGATCCATATGTGTTCTGTGAAAAGAACACACATGCAATGACACTGGTGGACCCATATGTGGTCTGTGAAAAGAACACACATGCAATGACAATGGTGGATCCATATGTGGTCTGTGAAAAGAAGACACATGCAATGACACTGGTGGATCTATGTGTGGTGTGTGAAAAGAACGCACGTGCAATGAAAATGGTGGATCCATCTGTGGTTTGTGAAAAGAACACACATGCCATGATAATGGTGGTTCCATATGTGGTTTGTGAAAAGAACACACATGCAATGACAATGGTGGTTCCATATGTGGTTTGTGAAAAGAACGCACATGCATTGACTCTAGTTGTGGTTAATGAAAAGAACACACATGCAATGACACTAGTGGATCCATATGTGGTCAGTGAAAAGAACACACATGCAATGACACTAGTGGATCCATACGTGGTCTGTGAAAATAACACACATGCAATGACAACGGTGGTTCCATATGTGGTTTGTGAAAAGAACAGACATGCAATGACTCTAGTTGTGGTTAATGAAAATAACAGACATACAATGACACTAGTGGATCCATATGTGGTCTGTGAAAAGAACACACATGCAATGACTCTGGTGGATCCATATGCAATGACACTGGTGGGTCCATATGTGGTCTGTGAAAAGAACACACATTTCAAGGACACTGGTGGATCCATATGTGGTTTGTGAAAAGAACACACATGCAATGAACTCTGGTGGATCCATATGAAATGACACTCGTGGATCCATATGTGGTATGTGAAAAGAGCAAACATTTCAATGACAATGGTGGATCCATATATGGTTTGTGAAAAGAGCACACATGCAATGAACTCTGGTGGATCGATATGTGGTCTGTGAAAACAACACACATTTCAATGACACTGGTGGATCCATACATGGTTTGTGAAAAGACCACACATGCAATGAACTCTGGTGGATCCATATGTGGTATGTGAAAATAACACACATGCAATGACACTGGTTGACCCATATGTGGTCTATGAAAAGAACAAACATTTCAACGACACTGGTAGATCCATATATGGTTTATGAAAAGAACACACATTCAATGAACTCTGGTGGATCCATATGTGGTCTGTGAAAAGAACACACATTTCAATGACACTGGTGGATCCATACATGGTCTGTGAAAATAACAGACATGCAATAAACTCTGGTGGATCCATATATAGTCTGTGAAAAGAACACACATGCAATGACACTGGTGGATCCATATGTGGTCTATGAAAAGAACACACATGCAATGACAATGGTGGATCCATATGTGGTCTATGAAAAGAACACCCATGCAATGACACTGGTGGATCTATGTGTGGTGTGTGAAAAGAACTCACATTCAATGAAAATGGTGGATCCATCTTTGGTTTGTGAAAAGATCACACATGCAATGACAATGGTGGTTCCATATGTGGTCTGTGAAAAGAACAGAGTGCAATGACAATGGTGGTTCCATATGTGGTTTGTGAAAAGAACACACATGCAATGACTCTAGTTGTGGTTAATGAAAAGAACACACATGCAATGACACGAGTGGATCCATATGTGGTCTATGAAAAGAACACACATGGAGTGACACTAGTGGATCCATATGTGGTCTATGAAAAGAACACACATGCAATGACAACGGTGGTTCCATATGTGGTTTCTGAAAAGAATGACATGTAATGAACTCTGGTGGATCCATATGCAATGACACTCGTGGATCCATATGTGGTCTGTGAAAAGAGCAAACATTTCAATGACACTGGTGGATCCATATATGGTTTGTGAAAAGAACACACATGCAATGAACTCTGGTGGATCCATATGTGGTCTGTGAAAACAACACACATTTCAATGACACTGGTGGATGCATACATGGTTTGTGAAAAGAACACACATGCAATGAACTCTGGTGGATCCATATGTGGTATGTGAAAATAACACACATGCAATGACACTAGTTGATCCATATGTGTTCTGTGAAAAGAATAAACATTTCAACGACACTGGTGGATCCATATATGGTTTGTGAAAAGAACACACATTCAATGAACTCTGGTGGATCCATAAGTGGTATGTGAAAAGAACACACATTTCAATGACATTGGTGGATCCATACATGGTCTGTGAAAATAACACACATGCAATGAACTCTGGTGGATCCATATATGGTCTGTGAAAAGAACAAACATGCAATGACACTGGTGGATCCATATGTGGTCTATGAAAATAACACACATGCAATGATAATGGTGGATCCATATGTGGTCTGTGAAAAGAACACACTTGCAATGACACTGGTGGATTTATGTGTGGTGTGTGAAAAGAACACACATGCAATGAAAATGGTGGATCTATATGTGGTTGATACATTGCAAATGTATCTATAATTTTTGATGTTCCATGCTTGGTTTTATCCACTTTCTTGTGTTTTGTTCCAACTACGGAGTACTTTTCATATGATTTCTTGGACTAACATATTAACAAGAGCCATAGTGCCAGCTGCCTGTTTTCTGCTATTTTTGGTTCCAGGAAAGTCAGAAAATGAATATTCTCGGAATTGGACGGGACAAAAGCCAAAGCGCCTATTTTCCGGAAGTCATCAGATGATAGAGTACGAGACGGAGAGGGGCCAGGGGGCCACCACACCACCTGGATGCTCGGCCCAGCCTGGCCTGCGCCAGGAGGTGGTCTGGCCGCCTCCGGCACCCCTCGGCCTCCCCTTCCGCCTATAAGATGCCCTCGGGACGAAAACCCTAAGTACCCGATCAAAAATCCACGAAAGTGTCTGTAGCCGCCGCCATCTCCATCCCTAGATCGGGAGGGATCTGAAGCTCTTCCCGGCACCCTACCGGAGAGGAGAATTCACCCTGGAGGTGTTCTTCATCATCATGCAAGCCTCCGGTGTGATGCGTGAGTAGTTCATCCTTGGACTACGGATCCATGTAGTAGCTAGATGGCTGGTTCTCCTCCTTTGTGCTTTCATGTCTAGATCTTGTGAGCTCCGTTCATGATCAAGATCATCTATTTGTAATTATCCATGTTGTGTTTGTGGGGATCCGATGGATATTGAGATGCTATTTCAGATTGATTATTGATTCTATCATGTCTTTGTTATTTGCGATCTTGCATGCTTTCCGTTGATAGTAGCTATCTTGGCCAAGTAGATGCTAGCAACTCCAAGAGTTAGTATTTATGCTCGATAGTGGGTTCATGCCTCTGGTAATCTGGGGAAGTGACAGAAATCTCTAAGGTACTAGATGTGCTGTTAATAATAGGGAGAAAACAACAATCCTTTATTCATAGAACAATCATATTGTTTACATTACACGCAGTTCGTCAAGCAATAATCTGTTGCTTGCAACTTAATACTGGAGGGGGTTCGGATGATAACCTGAAGGTGGATTATTGGTCATAGATGCAGTTGGATGGTGGTCTATGTATAATGTTGTAATGCCCAATCAAGTTCCAAAGGAGTCAAGATGATTAGTATATGCATGTATTGCTTTCTCGATGTTTGTCAATTGCCCTGCTGTAATTTGTTCACCCAGCATGTTATCTATCTTAAGGAGAGCCACCTCTAGTGAACTACGGATCCCGGTCCTTTTCTTTACATACAATCTACAAACTGTTACTGCTTTGTGTTTACTTTCTGCAAACTATTACTTCTTTCCATTCGATACGTTTAATCCTTTGTTTTCAGCAAAACATGGTGAGATTGACAACCTCATCGCAAGTTGGGGACAGATTTCTATGGTTGTGTTGTGCAGGTCTCCACGTTGCTACTAGAACAGGTAGTGCGCCCTGCCAAGGCTCAGCTAGCAACACCTTTGAGGTGTTTCCTTGCTCCTACTGATCGATAACCTTGGTTTCATAACTGAGGGAAACTTACTGTTGTGCTCATCATACCTTCCTCTTGGGGTTCCCCAACGAGCTCGTTATTACACGAGTCAGCAAGTACTTTTCTGGCGCTATTGCCGGGGACTGAAGAACAAGAAGAAGCTCCCACGTCAACCACGCGCCAGCATTTTTCTAGCGCCGTTGCCGGGGAGTCAAGGACATCTTCACAAGGGGAGTCCCTCATAACCAATCTCTTTACTTTGCTATTTTTGTTTTGCTTATTTGCTTTTTGCCTTGTTTGCTTGTTTTGTTATCAAAAACACAAAAAAATAGTTTTACTAGTTTGCTTTCTTATTTGAAAATCCAAAAAAATGACTACTCTTGAAAACACTAAGTTGTGTGACTTCACTAGCACCAACAACAATGATTTTATGAGCACACCTATTGCTGCACCCGTGCCTGAAGATACATTCTTTGAGATAAAACCTGCTTTGCTCAATCTTGTTATGAGAGAACAATTTTCTGGTATTTGTAATGAAGATGTTGCTGCCCATCTAAATAACTTCGTTGAACTTTGTGAGATGCAAAAGCATAGGGATGTAGATGGTGATATTATTAAGCTGAAATTGTTTCCTTTCTCTTTGAGAGGAAAAGCTAAAGAATGGTTGAATTCCTTAACTAGGAATAGCATTGATTCTTGGACTAAATGCAAAGATGCTTTCATTGGAAATACTATCCACCTGCTAAGATTATATCTATGAGAAGTGAAATAATGAAGTTTAGACAATCTGATAATGAACATGTTGCTCAAGCTGGGGAAAGAATGAAATCTTTGGTAAAGAATTGTCCCACTCATGGACTGACTGCTTGGATGATCATCCAAACCTTTTATGCAGGATTGAACTATTCTTCAAGGAACCTATTGGACTCTGCTGCTGGAGGTACCTTTATGACCATCACTTTGGGTGCTGCAATAAAACTTCGGGACAATATGATGGTTAATTATTCTGAATGGCATACTGAGAGAGCTCCACAAGGTAGAAAGGTAAATTCTATTGAGGAAACTTCCTCCTTGAGTGATAAGATTGATATTATTATGTCTATGCTTGTTAATGGGAAAGCCCATATTGATCCAAATAATGTTCGTTTAGCCTCTTTGGTTGCTCAAGGAGAGCAAGTTGATGTTAAGTTCATAAGAAATAACAATTTTGGCAATAATGCTTATAGGAATAATTTTGGTAACGACAATTATAAGCCATATCCTCCCAACAATGGTAATGCTTATGGAAGTTCCTACAACAATAATAGGAGTGCACCCAAGTTATGCTTAAAGAGTTTATTAGTAAACAAGCTGCTTTCAATAAAACTATTGAGGAAAAACTCTCTAATACTGAAAGAAATATAGCATCTTTGGCTGAAGCTCAATCTTCTTTGAATAAAATGGCTGCTAAACCTGAAAATAATGATAATCCCTTTGCAGCTACTAATTCCATACAAGTAAGAATTGATGAAAATGTTAGACTATTATCTGAATTACATGCTAAGTGGGAAAGAGAAGATTAAATTGCTAGGAACATTAGTGTTTCTACTATCACCACCACTAGTGTTGAGGCTAGTAATAGTTCTACTACTTTAGATGATAAATTTGATTTTGATCTTGATGGTTGCAATATCTCTAAAGTTATTAAGTTCCTATAAAAGCTTGCTAAAAGTCCTAATGCTAGTGCTATGAACATGGCCTTTACAAAACACATTACTGATGCTCTCATAAAGATTAAAGAAGAAAAGAGGAAACATAAAGCTTCTATTCCTATAAAACAAGAAGATGGTTGGGAACCCATCATTAATATGAAAGTGAATGACTTTGATTTCAAAGCTTTATGTGATCTTGATAGTAGTGTTTCTATTATGCATAGAAGGATTTATGATATGCTTGATTTGCCTCCACTTGAAGATTGTTATTTGAATGTCCCACTTGATGATAATGCTAAAAAGAAACTCATGGGGAGTCTTAATGATGTTCCTATTATGGTTAACAATATTTATTTCCCCGTTGATTTCTATGTTTTGGATGTTGAATGCAATGCTTCTTGTCCTATTACTTTGGGAAGACCTTTTCTTAAAATTGTTGGTGCCATTATTGATATGAAAGAAGGCACCATTAAATATCAACTCCCACTCAAGAAAGGTATAGAACACTTCCCTAAGAAGAGAGATAAGTCTTATTTTGATTCTCCTATGAAAACAAAATTTGGTCTTAATGCTTCTTCATTCGAGAACACTTGATCCTTTTTCTTGCTTCTTATGCCTAACTTAAAGGCGTTAAAGAAAATACTTATTGGGAGATAACCCAAAAGTTTTATATGAGTCTTGGAAGTTATTACTTCAGTAATAATCGCTCCTTATCCTTTTTATTTGCTTTTTGTGCCAAGAGTAACCTCTAATGAGAGAGAAGTAATGATTAGGAAAGTTGCTGTCCCGAAACAGATTTCTGTGCTTCACCGTAAAAATTCGTGTAAAATCTCTAAACGTATTTTTTAGGCCTGAAGTTTTGTGCTTCTGCCCCAGGTTGTTATATAACTTTCGTTAGTTCAACACTTTTTGATTTGAGCAACAGAAGGTCATCGAAAAAATTCGTCTTTACCTGCTGGTCTGTTTTGACAGATTTCTGCCATTTTTTGCATTTGCTTCTTGTTGGTTCCTTTTTGAGTTCTTTTGGGGAATTGAGCTTTTTGAGTAAAGTTCTACAGTATCTAGTGTTCTAATGGAAGTTTTATTGGTGTTGAACTGAACCTTAAGATCTTTTATCTTGAGTGCACTAATGTTGCTAATAAAGATTGTGTGAACTTTTGTATGAAGGAAAATTTTCAGGTGTATGAAAGGAATGAGTAATGAGATGAAGGATGGACTAAAGCTCAAGCTTGGGGATGCCACGCATGTCACCCCAAGAAATATCCAAGAAGTTCAAGCGTCAAAGCTTGGGGATGCCCAAGGCATCCCCTTCTTCATCAATAAAAATCCCAGGTTTCTTCCAAACACTTTATTTTTATTGTTTCATGCACAGTTGTGTTGTTCTTGGAGCGTATTCTTTTTCGTTTTTTCTTTGGTTTTTCGTTTGCTTGGTTTGCTTAGTTTTCTGAATAAATTGGTTGGACCCCCACTTTCATACATTGGTTTGCAAATAGTTTGGTTTGATTTGGAAAAGAGTAGGGAAGTTCATACTTATGTGGTAAAAAGAGCTTGTTTTTGACTGTGGCCTATGCTTTGTCATGCCAGGCTTGATACTGTTTTGGCTTTATGCTTAGTATTCTTTGCTGTAGCATTACTTGTTATAAACAATTGAGATTGCTTAATGTGCCTTGGATGAATCATGCGTTGTTTTAGCATATTAAAGCATAGTATAGTGGTATTCTCCTTTGATGCTTTATTTGGGTTGACTTGGCACATGCTCACACCATGTTATGACTATCTCATGTCACCATAGCCTTTATGATCCTTTAGTTTTCAACTTGTAGTATCACTTTATGCTTTGATCAATGATGTTTTGTCGCTCTGGATGATTATGACCATTATTGCTCTCTTAGTTTGTCGCTCTCAGTCTTTTGCTAGCCTCCACAACCAAGTATGAGTTCTACTCATGCATCCAACTCCCTAAACCAAGTTATTCCAAAGAGTCCACCATACCTACCTATTAGCATATGCTATTCCAAGTATATTCATGCTTTTGTTTACCTTCCAAATTAAACTTGTTATGAGAAAACTAGTGATTAAAGCTCTCACGAACTTGATGGCACACTTTACTTTTTTTGAATCTAATAAACTTGAAACATTGGGTCCTTCTTTGTTGCATATATGCTTGCGCTTTATAAGTTGAAATTAGCAGAACCATGTACCATGGGGAACACTTTCAACATTGCACTTGTACTTTGTACCCCGTTGATATCATGTTCTTTTGCTTACGGATCCCGGCGGTGTGAAATAAAAGTGGAACTTGTAAGATCATGGAGTTTGTATGTGTGTTAGAGAAACACTTGGGCCACAAGCCTAAGCCATGCCTAATCATGGTGGAAACTTTCAGCATCACCATAATGAGCACTCTATGAAGCATCCTCAATAAAAACCTATGCAAATAGCAAATAAAAAGATCGCTGAGATGCTCATTGTCTGCTTGCCTTGTCATTTTGATTATGGGATAGCTCCTGTATCATGTGCAAGGGGTACCCCGTTGGTGGTGCTTTATGATACACATGTACTTACAATGGCAAGAGCTTACTCGTGACTAAATTTGAGTAGCATGAGGATCGATCTTCGTAAGTAAGGGGCATGAGATTTCGGTTTATAACTTGTCAAGCATATCCTCTTAGTTGTGTCCCTTTAACCTTAATCACCTTCAAGATTCTTATGATAGGGGCAATGAGAGCTAAAAGCTATAAGTACCATAATTTTTGGAAGCTCTTTATGAGACTTGAATCCCTACTTCCTTTTACAAAGGCCTTTCTTCCACCATTATATTGAGTCTCCACCTTCTATCTTTATGCACTTACTTTGAGAGCATAGTGGAGATTCTTAGTTCTATGTGCATTGTCCCAAGACTAGTTGATTGATGCATAACTTGTTATTACTTGTTTTAAACTATTGTATCTAGTCACTCTTATGAACTTTGAAGGTGTCCTATGCGTTTATATTTGCTACTCTATTGAGGGACAAGCTGAATATTATTATGCTATGTTTTCTTTATGTGAAACAAACAAATGACTTGCAAATCATGTTATTCATGAATCTTTTGTTTGTGTCTTTTCATGTTGCATCATAGTTTCTTTGTCTTATTGCTAGAACCTTGTATTTCATGTTATGATTGAAGTACTATGATCCCAGCTTTGAATGTTTTACAAATGCTTTGATCAAGTCTTTGATGGTGCATGTCACCTCAAAAATAATTCTTTCCTTTTATCACTTGCCTACTCGAGGACGAGCAGGAGTTAAGCTTGGGGATGTTGATACATTGCAAATGTATCTATAATTTTTTATGTTCCATGCTTGGTTTTATCCACTTTCTTGTGTTTTGTTCCAACTTTGGAGTACTTTTCATATGATTTCTTGGACTAACCTATTAACAAGAGCCACAGTGCCAGCTGCCTGTTTTCTGCTGTTTTTGGTTCGAGGAAATTCAGAAAATGAATATTCTCGGAATTGGACGGGACAAAAGCCAAAGTGCCTATTTTTTCGGAAGTCATCAGATGCCAGAGTACGAGATGGAGAGGGGCCAGGGGTCACCACACCACTTGGCCGCACGGCCCAGCCTGGCCGCGCCAGGGGGTGGTCTGGCCGCCTCCGGCACCCCCTCGGCCTCCCCTTCCGCCTATAAGATGCCCTCGGGACGAAAACCCTAAGTACCTAATCAAAAATCCACGAAAGAGTCTATAGCCGCCGTCATCTCCATCCCTAGACCAGGAGGGATCTAAAGCTCTTTTCGACACCCTGCCAGAGAGGGGAATTCACCCTGGAGGCCTTTTCATCATCATGCAAGCCTCCGGTGTGATGCGTGAGTAGTTCATCCTTGGACTACGGATCCATGTGGTAGCTAGATGGCTGGTTCTCCTCCTTTGTGCTTTCATGTCTAGATCTTGTGAGCTCCGTTCATGATCAAGATCATCTATTTGTAATTCTACATGTTGTGTTTATGGGATCCGATGGATATTGAGATGCTATTTCAGATTGATTATTGATTCTATCATGTCTTTGTTATTTGTGATCTTGCATGCTTTCCGTTGTTAGTAGCTATCTTGGCCAAGTAGATGCTAGCAACTCCAAGAGTTAGTATTTATGCTCGATAGTGGGTTCATGCCTCTGGTAATCTGGGGAAGTGACATAAATCTCTAAGGTACTAGATGTGCTGTTGCTACTAGGGAGAAAACAACAATCCTTTGTTCATAGAACAATCATATTGTTTACATTACACGTAATTCGTAAAGCAATAATCTGTTGCTTGCAACTTAATACTGGAGGGGGTTCGGATGAAAACCTGAAGGTGGATTATTAGTCATAGATGCAGTTGGATGGCGGTCTATGTATAATGTTGTAATGCCCAATCAAGTTCCAAAGGAGTCAAGATGATTAGTATATGCATGTATTGCTTTCTTGATGTTTGTCAATTGCCTTGCTGTAATTTGTTCACCCAGCATGTTATCTATCTTAAGGAGAGCCACCTCTAGTGAACTACAGATCCCGGTCCTTTTCTTTACATACAATCTACAAACTGTTACTGCTTTGTTTTTACTTTCTGCAAACTATTACTTCTTTCCATTCAATACGTTTAATCCTTTGTTTTCAGCAAAACACGGTGAGATTGAAAACCTCATCGCAAGTTGGGGACAGAGTTCTATGGTTGTGTTGTGCAGGTCTCCACGTTGCTACTAGCACCGGTAGTGTGCCCTGCCAAGGCTCAGCTAGCAACACCTTTGAGGAGTTTCCTTGCTCCTACTGATCGATAACCTTGGTTTCATAACTGAGGGAAACTTACTACTGTGCTCATCATACCTTCCTCTGGGGGTTCCCCAATGAGCTCGTTATTACACGAGTCAGCAGTGGTCTTTGAAAAGAACACACATGCAATGACACTGGTGGATCCATATGTGGTTTGTGAAAAGAACACACATGCAATGACAATGGTGGATCCATATGTGGTACGTGAAAAGAACACACATGCAATGACACTGTTGGATCTATGTGTGGTGTGTGAAAAGAACACACATGCAATGAAAATGGTGGATCCATCTGTGGTTTGTGAAAAGAACACACATGTAATGATAATGGTGGTTCCATATGTGGTTTGTGAAAAGAACACACATGCAATGACAATGGTTGTTCAATATGTGGTTTGTGAAAAGAACACACATGTAATGACTCTAGTTGTGGTTAATGAAAAGAACACACATGCAATGACACTAGTGGATCCATATGTGGTCTGTGAAAAGAACACACATGCAATGACACTGGTGGATCCATATGTGGTCTGTGAAAAGAACACACATGCAATCTCAATGGTGGTTCCATATGTGGTTTGTGAAAAGAATAGACATGCAATGACTCTAGTTGTGGTTAATGAAAAGAATAGACATGCAATGACACTGGTGGATCCATATGTGGCCTGTGAAAAGAACACCCATGCAATGACTCTGGTGGTTCCATATGCAATGACACTGAAGGGTCCATATGTGGTATGTGAAAAGAACACACATTACAATGACACTGGTGGATCCATCTGTGGTTTGTGAAAAGAACACACATGCAATGAACTATGGTGGATCCATATGCAATGACATTCGTGGATCCATATATGGTCTGTGAAAAGAGCAAACATTTCAATGACACTGGTGGATCCATATATGGTTTGTGAAAAGAACACACATGCAATGAACTCTGGTGGATCCATATGTGTTCTGTGAAAAGAACACACATTTCAATGACACTAGTGGATCCATACATGGTTTGTGAAAAGAACACACATGCAATGAACTCTGGTGGATCCATATGTGGTCTGTGTAAATAACACACATGCAATGACACTGGTTGATCCATATGTGGTCTGTGAAAAGAACAAACATTTCAATGACACTGGTGGATCCATATATGGTTTGTGAAAAGAACACACATGCAATGAACTCTGGTGGATCCATATGTGGCCTGTGAAAACAACATACATTTCAATGACACTGGTGGATCCATACATGGTCTGTGAAATAACACACATGCAATGAACTCTGGTGGATCCATATATGGTCTGTGAAAAGAACATACATACAATGAACTCAGGTGGATCCATATGTGGTCTGTGAAAATAATAGACATGAAATGACTCTAGATGTGGTTAATGAAAGAATACACATTTCAATGACAACTGTGGTTCCATATGTGGTTTGTGAAAAGAATAGACACGCAATGCCTACTCTTTCTATTTTCTATTTGAATCCCTTATTCTGTATTGCCCTTGGTTTTCTGATACTACTCAGATTTGCCCTCTCTCTCTCGGTCACAAATCTCACAAAAGCCCAAACTTGTACTCACTCTGGGTGCTACGCCCTGATTGGCTGACACAAATGTCACGCGGATCGTCTCCACCAACTGTTGATCCTCTGTGATCCAACGGGCAGGATAACCCCTCCCTCTCCGCTTTTTTATGCATGGTCTATCCGTGCCAACGATACTTTACCTTCATAAACAAGTGAAAATCCATCTATCTAAATAAAATAAATAAAAGAATGATCATATTTTGAAGAAGCTATCATCTTCGTCTTCCGGTTCGTCCTTGTCTTCGTCAACACCATGGTCCTTGCCATCACCGCCATCTGTGTCCTCCTCTGATGACTCGACACCGCTCCCTTCCTCATATAAGCGCGCTATCTCCTTGTCGGAGTCCTCCTCCTCCTCTTCATAGTCCCATGGGTCCACGTCACTCTCCTCCGCTTCTTCCTCCAACTGATCGATGAACGCCTCCTCGTTGGCCGAGTCGGACTCGGCCAAATAACTGTCTCCTCTCTTCTTCCTGGTCTTCTTATCGTTCCTCTTCTTGTCTGTACTCGTTGGTGCAACACGTGCCCCTGTCTTGGCTGCTGCTTTGCGCTCGTCCATCGCTACAGGTACCCCATGCTCCTCCTGCGCAGCCGGTACGAGCTTCGACGTCGTGGTGTCCTCGACGTGCTGCCTCAGTAGGCGACTCGTGAGCGCAAACGATGCAGCGAAGAGCCGGGGACGCAGGACGGTTAGTGGATGCCTTGGACCTGCCATTGCCACGACGAGGGGGCATCGTGCTCGAGGTAGTTGTTCCGAATGGTCGATGGCAGGTACACAGAGTGGGGTGCTGATCTGATCAAGGACGAGAAACGGTTTCGTGCGTCGTGTTCACACATGCATTTGTCGATTATCAAAAAAGAAGAAGTAATATCTCGCGTACTGAACATAATTTGATCACAACAAAAGTGGCACAACGTATTCTAGACTCGTAAATATCCCGTGTGTGCCTGTCGACGTGGAGTTGAATGGAGTTCGACGTGCCGACGTGATCGTGCAGCAGTTGCGTGTGTCATTGCCCCATCAACACGTGACATGCGCACGCGGAAAATGCGCGCCGATGCCCATGATGACCACCTGGCCTGCACTCCTCTTATTATATACTGGATTTTAGGCGGCACCGAAGATCATTGAACTGTCCATCGCAATAAAGACAAGTCCCATCGATTCCCTACCCCTGCCTCCCTGGTTTCTTTGAGAAGGTAGACCGTACACGGTGGTCTTGTATAATAGTAGTAGTAGTACTACTGGACCATGGCCTGTACTCTTTGACTCTTCTCCCACACTAATCACTATCTTCTTCCTCCTGCCGCCGCCACCCTCACCCTGCAAGCCATGGCTCCCCTGAGGAGAGGCCGATCGATGATCCTCACGGAGAAAAGGGAGAGATCTTGCCGCGAGGCACTTCTTGCTCTACCAGCCGCTCAAGCCCCCTCTCACCGAGGCTCAATCTCCCCCGAAAATGGCGTCGAATGTTCTAGCAGGCGAGGGCTCCTCCCATTACGGTCTTCTTGTTCTACTTCTTCTCCATATCCCTCTCCATCATGATCTTATTCAGCTTCTTCTTGTTTTTATTCTTCTTCTTGCTCTTCCTCTTCTACGTATTATAGGCCAGCCGTGGAGCCAGAATCCACCACGACGGAGGCGTTGTAGGACCCATTCAGTCCCATTCCACGTCTCAGCGAGGTAGCAAATCTCCACACTGTTATTTCTCTAAGTTGTGATGTGGATTTCTTAGATTGTGTCCGCCCCACATTGGGTTTTCTTCTTCTTTTGCGAGTTGTATTAGTTTTCATGAATATGACTGGATCTGTTGGTGTTTCCTTAATACCGCTGTTCATAGATTCACTATGCATTTTTTGTGATTAGGATTAGTTTATTGTGGTTATGAATAGATCTCTAGTTCCATTTTTAACACTGCGGTCCATAGATTCAATGAGGATTTTTTGATTTGGATTAGTATTCACCTGGAACCTGGAGGGTAATTATAGAATTTCTATTTCAATTAACATGAACGATGCAGCGATCGAAGGCCGAGTACCGTGACAAGGTGGCCGCGATCAGTGCCAAGATTGACAGCCAACATGAGCTTGCATGCTCCCTCACCCAAGCTAATGAGAGCCTACGCAAGCAATTATCTGTGCACAAGGAGATCTCGCTAGATTTTGCACGTGACGTCGTGAGGCTGCAGAAAGTGATCGACCGTAACTTGAACAGGCAAGAACAGGCCATCAAGATAATCAACGAGCTCATGGAGGAGAAGAAGAATCTCGTGGAAAGGTGCACTCTTCTGCAGGATGAAGTCACCAAGGAATTCAGAGGACGCGTTGAGGAAACCAAGGCTGCCATCCGAGCCTACCATGACAGGAACCATTCCCTGGATGCAGTGAAAGAGATTAAGGAGGACATGAGCAGAGGGATCACCGTACTCGAGGGTGTTCGGAAAGAGAACGAGGAGCTAAGGGCTTGTATGGAGGCGTATCGGAGCAATGCCCAAGTCGGATTCCTGGTAGAGGGGGCATGAATATCAGTTCGTGCTCTACTCCTTTTGTAATGTTTAGGGTTCAGGGAGCAATGCCCATGTCTGCTTCCCATTATAGGGTGCAATAAGAATCCTAGGGCAACTCCTTATCTATCTGGACATGTGTTGGTGTTCATGTTCATGAATGGACACCATGTGCTCTTTCCATTATGTGTCTGGACATGGGTTTATGCATTATGAGCTTGCCACTAGCCCACTACTATTTGGTGATATTGGAAAAAACCCACAGCACACTAAACTGCAGATAAACCTTATTTGTCTTTGAAATTGAAATTATGACGGTGCCACTAGTCGATTCATAAAATGTTGATTAGTCCTAGATTGCTTCTTCCTTGAAATTATGACAGTGCCACTACTCGATTCAGTTAATTATGGAAACTAACCAGCTTGTCTTGTTGAACTGAAGAACCCATACTATGTATTTTTGTTGCAGGGAAAGAGGCGAAAGCTCAACCAGGACCTGGCGACCTGGCTAAATGACAAGATAGCCATCCAAAGGGAGAAGTAGAATTCCCAGAAACTGGCCTTTGACCACCTGCGTGCTGAACTCGTGGTCCTTTCTGACAAGTGCCAGAAACTAAAGGAGTTAAACGCCGGCTGGGCAAAGCTTCACATGGAAGGTCGAACCTCGGCTAGGAAGCAGACGGAGATCATGAAAGGGATCTTGAAGGAAAATGGTACGGCTACGGACCAACTTCTCGAATCCGTGACGGAGCGCTGGAACCTGTGGTTGGCGCATGACAAAGTACTGAAGGAGCTGGCTGATCTTAGGGAGGAAAACAAGTAGCTCTGGGCCAGGCTCACTTGAACCCAACATATGTCTATTTAGTACTGAACTGCCTGGTTTATCCTCTGCAGTGGTGATTTTGTAAGCGTGACCTTAACTCTATGCACGATATGTCTGTTCGTTTGAAATTAATTTGCTCGAGGATTGAGTTTGGCTTAGTTAAGAAATCGCAACTGCAAGTCTTACAGTTAACTAGTTTCAGGCATTGGCACAACATAAATTATTCATCTCGAATTTCGTTTATCCTCGGTAGTCTATCCTTGGTCACCCTTGCGTGCCTTCTTAAGTTCCTTCAACAGATCCGCAATGCAGTACTCTAGCTTCTTCTTGTCTTCCCTAAGCTGACCCCTCTCCTTTTCTGCATTATGAATCAGCAACCTATGACTATCTCGAAGCTTCTTTGCAGTTCCAATAACCAAGCTCCCATCCATTCTGCCACTTAGCTCTGACTGCAAATTCTTGATTTCTTGTTCCAACTTCTTATTTCGTACCAACAACTTGTAATTTTTTTCAGATGCATTACAAGCATCAGTGAATCTCCTCGACCTTTCCAACTCATACATCTCCCATAACTAAGCCAAACATTTCTTAAGTGCATCAGGCCACTCAAGATCCACCCACTATACTGCTTTACACACCTGGCCAACCTAAAAAAAAAACACACTATAGTGTTATGAACATACACGATACATTTTTCTTCATGTCACCGTTGCACATAGTGTAAAAAAACCTGATTTGTATAGCCCAAAAACCTTCTCCCAGTGTTTTAGCCTTTGAATGCAACATATCTCCTCAGTTTTAGCCCATGGTCACATGGCACTTCTCTATCGAGATCTAGGCCCTCCCACTCGGTGTCGTAGATCATCCGTGGTACCTATACGTAAATTTAAAGCTGGAATTGGACATGGTTGCATGCACATATGGAGCTCGGATCGAGAGATTTACCATTGCCTAACCCTAGCCCGAGAAAATAGAGGAACTCACATCATGGGAGGAATACTCGATGTTGGAGAGAAGGCTGTCGCTGCTCGACTGGTCGTCCTTGTCGTTCCAGGATAGCATGGCGAATGTGTCGTCGCCGGCGACAACATCGGCATCGGTGAGGAGGGAGAGAGAGAGAGCAGCCCTTCTATCGCTGCAACAATGACTAACTTGGGATGTTACAATAGTTTAATGGATACCATGCCCTTGCCCTGGATTATTGTCTCCTGCCTAATATGGATTCTCTTCATACATTCTTATTTCAAATATTAAACATGTACTCCCTCCATCCCAATTTCATTGCCTAATGAAAACATACTAGTATATTACATCATCTAAAGAAACAAAATCATGTCAACCACAAGGTACTTATGCATCACTTGTCCAGTCAACAAACATAATCACAGAAACAAGTATATTACATCAACTAAAGAAACAAAATCATGTCGACTGCAAGGTACTTATGACTTGTCCAGTCATGGTTTCACAAAACATCACATCACAATCTCTCAACAAACATAATCACAAAAACAAGTATATTACATCAACTCAAGAAACAAAATCATGTCGACTACAAGGTACTTACGCATCACTTGTCCAGTCCTGGTTTCACAAAACATTACATTACAATCTCTCAACAAACAAAATAATAGAAACACATATAGTACATCATCTCAAGAAACATAATCATGTCAACTACAATGTATTTATGACTTGTCCAGTCATGGTTTCACAAAACATTACATTACAATGTCCCAACAAACATAATAACAGAAACAAGTACGGTACATCATATTAAGAAACATAATCATGTCAACTACAATGTAGTTATGTCTTATTACAACAACGATGGTTTCATTGAGTGACATGTCCGAAAATCTCAACAGCTCGCACAACATTATATCGCAATCTCAAAACAAACATAATCACATAAACACGTTCTAAATGCAACATCAGTCAATGTTACAAATACAGGAAGGGGAACCCCGCGGTCCATATGACAAGCCTAGGGTAGCAGCTCTCATCAGATCTCATCAATGTCGACCACCACTACAGGGGCCTCTACGTCCACTATAACATGTTCAACAACATCAGAAATGGTACCAAGCAAGACCACCTTCCTGGTTCGCTTCTTTCGTCACATAATCTGCATAAGATCTTCAGTATCCAAAACATATATGAATTTCTTCTTATTATGATGCCACCACCGGATTTGTGCCATCTGCTTAGGGCCAATACTGATTTCCTTACCGATCATCTCTCTCATTTCATCAAGAGTTATGTTTTTGGAATCGACACTGATCTCCATGATACATGACGAAACTGGCTTATTAACTCCCTCATCAAGTTTTGCCATGTATGAATCCACCTCTATGCGTATACTAAACTTATCTAGATCAGCATCTATTGGTCTGTATTCTCTAGGAACCAAAGCTCTGGCAGCAAGATCTCCAGCATCTGCATACATATAATCAATCATCGCTTCAACTTTCACCTTACGATCAGCTGCACAACACTCCCAAACCATCTGAAGCTCATGGGAGTGCTCAATTTGCTAATAGGTATCATTCATGTTGCGCCACACCAATTTTGTCCTCTGTCTAGAACCCCAGGGAATCCTAGCAGCAAGCATATCTACTAGCTGCGAAATAGACACAACCTCTTTGCAATTCACAAGCAGATGCACATCTTGCTCGAACACAACCCTCTCACAACCAAAATCAAGTTTTGCAGTGTACTGGCGAACATGAACTGTGAACTCATATAGGTCCCTTGTATCAAAGTTGTGCCTAATTTGATTAAAAAGGGGAACTTTTCAGTTCGTTCGATTCTATTATGCCGCAACTAATCTACTTGTAAGATAAGGCATAGATAAGAAAAAATCACCTCTCGCTCTTCTCCTGATTTTTTTCTTCGAGATCTGGGTGCCGCATCCGCCCACCGGAGCCGAACAATTCGCCGCCAGCCTTGCTTTTCTCTTCAACCCGCTGCTCGTAGGTACCTTGGGACCAGAATCCTTGCTGACCTCCTTGCTAACTGGGCCTGAAGACCTCGTCGCTGCTTCGTGTTGAGCCCCAGACTATGGCCCTGACATACCTGAATTAGTCGGCGATGTAGCTACAACCTTCGCCTTGCAAGACATGCTGGGCCACCGCTGTCGGATTCAGTGTCGGGGGAGGGAGAAAAAAGGTCCTCCGTCGCTGGCAGATTCAAGGCCGGGGAAGGGAAGAAATGGGACCGCTGCCGCAGCAGCTAGATTCAGTGTCGAGAGTTCGGAAACTAAAGTAATGGATTTGCCCCTACGACACGTGCAGGGTGGCTAAGAAGAGTGACCGGCGAAGAAGGGACATAGTAGGAACTAGTGTAACAGAATATCCTAACTTAACGGGCACGATTTGAAAATATTGGGTTTAGCCATCATTCACACGAAACACCCCTCTCAGCAATTGGTGCCCCAAATTTTCGAATCGCGGTGATTAAAATCAACTCGGGTACCGCGATGCACTGGTGTCTCAACTTTCGGGCCGCAAAATGATATTCTCCTCAAGTGGGTGTGGTGATGCAACCTCTTTAAAACTAGTGATCCATTGCATGTGGCAGTTGAATTCCAACTTCTTCCTGGGGTTCCTAACCATGGTTTGACACATATTGGAGTGCCATTGCATGTGTTATTTTCCAAACCACAATGATCCACATGGCCACACACACTCAAGTGGGCGTGGTGATGCAACATCTTTCAAACTAGTGCTCCATTGCATGTGTCTATTGAATTCCAATATGTTTCTAGGCTTCCTAACCATGGTTTGGTACATATATGAGTTCCATTGCATGTGTTATTTTCGAAATCACAATGATCCACCTGACCACACACACTCAAGTGGGTGTGGTGATGCAACCTCTTTCGAACTAGTGCTCCATTGCATGTGGAAATTGAATTCCAACATGTTCCTAGGGTTCCTGACCATGGTTTGACACATATTGGAGTTCCATTGCATGTGTTATTTTCCAAACCACAATGATCCGCATGGCACACACACTCAAGTGGGTGTGGTGATGCAACCTCTTTCAAACTGGTGCTCCATTGCATGTGGCAGTTGAATTCCAATATGTTCCTAGGGTTCCTGACCATGGTTTGGTAAATATTGGAGTTCCATTGCATGTTTTCTTCTCGAAAACACAATGATCGACATGGCCACACACACTCAAGTGGGTGTGGAGATGCAAGATCTTTCAAACCGGTGCTCCATTGCACGTGCTAGTTGAATTCCAACATGTTCCTGGGCTTCCTGACCATGGTATGGCACACATTGGAGTGCCATTGCATGTGTTCTTTTCCAAACCACAATGAGCCACATGTCTACACACACTCTAGTGGGTGTGGTGATGCAACCTCTTTCAAACTAGTGCTCCATTGCATGTGGTTGTGGAATTCCAACATGTTCCTAGGCTTCCTAGCTAGGGGTTAACACATATTTGAGTGCCATTGTATGTGTTTTTTTCCAAACCACAATGATCCACATGGCCACATACACTCAAGTGGGTGTGGTGATGCAGCTCTTTCAAACTAGTGCTCCATTGCATGTGGAATTGAATTCCAACATGTTGCTGGGCTTCCTGACCAGGGTTTGACACATATTGGAGTGCCATTGTATGTGTTATTTTCCAAACCACAAGGATCCACATGTCCACACACACTCAAGTGGGTGTGGTGATGCAACCTCTTTCAAACTAGTGCTCCATTGCATGTGGCAGTTGAATTCCAATTTGTTCATGGGGTTCCTGACCATGGTTTGGCACATATTGGAGTGTCATTGCATGTCTTATTTCCCAAACCACAATGATCCAGATGGCCACACACACTCAACGGGTGTGGTGATGCAACCTCTTTCAAACTAGTGCTCCAGTGCATGTGGCCATTTTATTCCAATATGTTCCTAGGCTTCCTGACCATGGTTTGGTACATATTTGAGTTCACCATTGCATGTGTTATTTTCAAAAACACAATGATCCACCAGGCCACACACACTCAAGTGGGTGTGGTGATGCATCCTCTTTCAAACTGGTGCTCCATTGCATGTGCCAATTGAGTTCCAACATGTTCCTGGGCTTCCTAACTACGGGTTGTCACACATTAGAGTGCCATTGAATGTGTTATTTTCCAAACCACAATGATCCACATGGCCACACACACTCAGGCGGGTGTGGTGTTGCAACCTCTTTCAAACTGGTGCACGATTGCATGTGGCAGTTGAATTCCAATATGTTCCTAGGGTTCTTGACTAGGGTTGACACATATTGGAGTGCCATTACATGTGTTCTTTTCCAAAATACAAGGATCCACATGGCCACACACACACACTCAAGTGGGTGTGGTTATGCAACCTCTTTCAAACTAGTGCTCCATTGCATGTGGCAGTTGAAATACAACATGTTCATGGGGTTCCTGACCATGGTTTGGTACATATTGGAGTGCCATTGCATGTGTTCTTTTCTAAAACACAATCATCCACATGTCCACACACTCAAGTGGGTGTGGTGATGCAAGCTCTTTCAAACTGTTGCTCCATTGCATGTGCTAGTTGAATTCCAACATGTTCTAGGGGTTCCTATCCATGGTTTGACACATATTGTACTGCCATTGCAAGTGTTATTTTCCAAACCACAATGATCCACATGGACACACACACTCAAGTCGGTGTGGTGATGCAACCTCTTCCAAATTGGTCCTCCATTGCATGTGGCAGGTAAATTCCAACATGTTCTTGGGGTTCCTGACCATGGTTTAACACATATTGGAGTGCCATTGCATGTTTTATTTTCCAAACCAAAATGATCCAAATGGCCACACACACTCAAATGGGCGTGGTGATGCAACCTCTTTCAACCTAGTTCACCATTGCATCTGGCCGTTGAATTCCAACATGTTCCTGGGGTTCCTGACCATGGTTTGACACATATTAGAGTGACATTGCATGTGTTCTGTTCCAAACCACAATGATCCTCATGGCCACACACACACACTCAAGTGAGTGTGGTGATGCAACCTCTTTTAAACTGGTGCTCAATTGCATGTGGCAATTGATTTCCAACATGTTCCTAGATTCCTAACAATGGTTTGACACATATTGGAGTGCCATTGCATGTGTTCTTTTCTAAACCACAATGATCCACAGGGCCACACACATTCAAGTGGGTGTGGTGATGCAACCTGTTTCAAACTGGTGCTCCATTGCATGTGGTAGTTGAATTCCAACGTGTTCTTTTGTTCCTGACCATGGTTTGGCACATATTGGAGTTCCATTGCATCTGTTCTTTTCCAAACCACAATTATCCACATAGCCACACACACTCAAGTGGGTGTGGTGATGCAACCTATTTCAAACTGGTGCTCCATTGCATGTAGCATTTGAATTCCAACATGTTCCTGGGATTCCTGACTATGGTTTGACACATATTGGAGTGTCGTTGCATGTGTTCTCTTCCGAACCACAATGATCTACATGGCCACACACACTCAAGTGTCTTTGGTGATGTAACCTCTTTCAAACTGGTGCACCATTGCATTTGACAGTTGAATTCCAACATGTTCTTGGGATTCCTGACCACGGTTTGACACATATTGGAGTGCCATTGCATGTGTTCTTTTCCAAACAAAAATGACCAACATGGCCACACACACTCAAGAGGGTGTCACGATGCAACGTCTTTCAATCTAGTGCTCCATGTCAAGTGGCAGTTAAATTCCAACATGTTTCTGGGTTCCTGACCATGGTTTGACACATATTGGAGTGCCATTGCATGTGTTCTTTTCCAAAACACAATGATCCACATGGCCACACACACTCAAGAAGGTGTCACGATGCAACCTCTTTCAATCTAGTGCTCCATGTCAAGTGGCAGTTAAATTCCAACATGTTCCTAGGTTCCTGACCATGGTTTGACACATATTGGAGAGCAATTGCATGTGTTCTTTTCCAAAACACAATGATCCACATGGAAACTCACACTCAAGTGGGTGTGGTGATGTAACCTCTTTCAAACTGGTGCACCATTGCATGTGGCAGTTGAATTCCAACATGTTCCTAGGCTTCCTGACCATGGTTTGACACATATTGGAGTGCTATTGCATGTGTTGTTTTCTAAACCAGAATGATCCACGTGGTCACAGACATTCAAGTGGGTGTGGTGATGCAACCTGTTTCAAACTAGTGCTCCATTGCATTTGGCAGTTGAATTCCAACGTGTTCCTGGGTTCCTGACCATGGTTTGGCACATATTGGAGTTCCATTGCATGTGTTCTTTTCCAAACCGCAATGGTCCACATTTTCCACACACACTCAAGAGGGTGTTGTGATGCAACCTCTTTCAATCTAGTGCTGCATTGCTTGTGGCAATTAAATTCCAACATGTTCCTGGGTTCCTGACCATGGTTTGACACATATTGGAGTTCCATTGCATGTCTTCTTTCCGTAAACATAATGATCCACATGGACACTCACACTCAAGTGGGTGTGCTCTTTCAAACTAGTGCACCATTGCATGTGGCAGTTGAATTCCAACACGTTCCTAGGCTTCCTAACCATGGTTTGACACATATGGGAGTGAAGTTGCATCTGTTATTTTCTAAACCACAATGATCCACGTGGCCACACACATTCAAGTGGATGTGGTGATGCAACTTGTTTCAACCTGGTGCTCCATTGCATGTGGTAGTTGAATTCCAACATGTTCCTGGGTTCCTAACCATGGTTTGGCACATATTGGAGTTCCATTGCACGTGTTGTTTTCCAAACCACAATGATCCACATGGCCACACACACTCAAGTGGGTTTGGTGATGCAACCTCTTTCAAACTGGTGCTCCATTGCATGTGCCAATTGAGTTCCAACATGTTCCTGGGCTTCCTAACTACGGGTTGTCACACATTAGAGTGCCATTGAATGTGTTATTTTCCAAACCACAATGATCCACATGGCCACACACACTCAGGCGGGTGTGGTGTTGCAACCTCTTTCAAACTGGTGCACGATTGCATGTGGCAGTTGAATTCCAATATGTTCCTAGGGTTCTTGACTAGGGTTGACACATATTGGAGTGCCATTACATGTGTTCTTTTCCAAAATACAAGGATCCACATGGCCACACACACACACTCAAGTGGGTGTGGTTATGCAACCTCTTTCAAACTAGTGCTCCATTGCATGTGGCAGTTGAAATACAACATGTTCATGGGGTTCCTGACCATGGTTTGGTACATATTGGAGTGCCATTGCATGTGTTCTTTTCTAAAACACAATCATCCACATGTCCACACACTCAAGTGGGTGTGGTGATGCAAGCTCTTTCAAACTGTTGCTCCATTGCATGTGCTAGTTGAATTCCAACATGTTCTAGGGGTTCCTATCCATGGTTTGACACATATTGTACTGCCATTGCAAGTGTTATTTTCCAAACCACAATGATCCACATGGACACACACACTCAAGTCGGTGTGGTGATGCAACCTCTTCCAAATTGGTCCTCCATTGCATGTGGCAGGTAAATTCCAACATGTTCTTGGGGTTCCTGACCATGGTTTAACACATATTGGAGTGCCATTGCATGTTTTATTTTCCAAACCAAAATGATCCAAATGGCCACACACACTCAAATGGGCGTGGTGATGCAACCTCTTTCAACCTAGTTCACCATTGCATCTGGCCGTTGAATTCCAACATGTTCCTGGGGTTCCTGACCATGGTTTGACACATATTAGAGTGACATTGCATGTGTTCTGTTCCAAACCACAATGATCCTCATGGCCACACACACACACTCAAGTGAGTGTGGTGATGCAACCTCTTTTAAACTGGTGCTCAATTGCATGTGGCAATTGATTTCCAACATGTTCCTAGATTCCTAACAATGGTTTGACACATATTGGAGTGCCATTGCATGTGTTCTTTTCTAAACCACAATGATCCACAGGGCCACACACATTCAAGTGGGTGTGGTGATGCAACCTGTTTCAAACTGGTGCTCCATTGCATGTGGTAGTTGAATTCCAACGTGTTCTTTTGTTCCTGACCATGGTTTGGCACATATTGGAGTTCCATTGCATCTGTTCTTTTCCAAACCACAATGATCCACATAGCCACACACACTCAAGTGGGTGTGGTGATGCAACCTATTTCAAACTGGTGCTCCATTACATGTAGCATTTGAATTCCAACATGTTCCTGGGATTCCTGACTATGGTTTGACACATATTGGAGTGCCGTTGCATGTGTTCTCTTCCGAACCACAATGATCTACATGGCCACACACACTCAAGTGTCTTTGGTGATGTAACCTCTTTCAAACTGGTGCACCATTGCATTTGACAGTTGAATTCCAACATGTTCTTGGGATTCCTGACCACGGTTTGACACATATTGGAGTGCCATTGCATGTGTTCTTTTCCAAACAAAAATGACCAACATGGCCACACACACACTCAAGAGGGTGTCACGATGCAACGTCTTTCAATCTAGTGCTCCATGTCAAGTGGCAGTTAAATTCCAACATGTTTCTGGGTTCCTGACCATGGTTTGACACATATTGGAGTGCCATTGCATGTGTTCTTTTCCAAAACACAATGATCCACATGGCCACACACACTCAAGAAGGTGTCACGATGCAACCTCTTTCAATCTAGTGCTCCATGTCAAGTGGCAGTTAAATTCCAACATGTTCCTAGGTTCCTGACCATGGTTTGACACATATTGGAGAGCAATTGCATGTGTTCTTTTCCAAAACACAATGATCCACATGGAAACTCACACTCAAGTGGGTGTGGTGATGTAACCTCTTTCAAACTGGTGCACCATTGCATGTGGCAGTTGAATTCCAACATGTTCCTAGGCTTCCTGACCATGGTTTGACACATATTGGAGTGCTATTGCATGTGTTGTTTTCTAAACCAGAATGATCCACGTGGTCACAGACATTCAAGTGGGTGTGGTGATGCAACCTGTTTCAAACTAGTGCTCCATTGCATTTGGCAGTTGAATTCCAACGTGTTCCTGGGTTCCTGACCATGGTTTGGCACATATTGGAGTTCCATTGCATGTGTTCTTTTCCAAACCGCAATGGTCCACATTTTCCACACACACTCAAGAGGGTGTTGTGATGCAACCTCTTTCAATCTAGTGCTGCATTGCTTGTGGCAATTAAATTCCAACATGTTCCTGGGTTCCTGACCATGGTTTGACACATATTGGAGTTCCATTGCATGTCTTCTTTCCGTAAACATAATGATCCACATGGACACTCACACTCAAGTGGGTGTGCTCTTTCAAACTAGTGCACCATTGCATGTGGCAGTTGAATTCCAACACGTTCCTAGGCTTCCTAACCATGGTTTGACACATATGGGAGTGAAGTTGCATCTGTTATTTTCTAAACCACAATGATCCACGTGGCCACACACATTCAAGTGGATGTGGTGATGCAACTTGTTTCAACCTGGTGCTCCATTGCATGTGGTAGTTGAATTCCAACATGTTCCTGGGTTCCTAACCATGGTTTGGCACATATTGGAGTTCCATTGCACGTGTTGTTTTCCAAACCACAATGATCCACATGGCCACACACACTCAAGTGGGTTTGGTGATGCAACCTCTTTCAAACTGGTGCTCCATTGCATGTGGCAGTTGAATTCCAAGATGTTCCTGGCATTCCTGACCATGGTTTAACACATATTAGAGTGACATTGCATGTGTTCTGTTCCAGACCACAATGATCCACATGGCCACACACACTCAGGTGGGTGTGGTGATGCAACCTCTTTCAAACTGGTGCTCCATTGAATGTGGCTGTTGAATTCCAACATGTTCCTGGGCTTCCTGACTAGGGATTGAAACAAATTGGAGTGCCATTCTATGTGTTCTTTTCCAAACTACAATGATCCACATGGCCACATACACTCAAGTGGGTGTGGTGATGCAACCTCTTTCAAAGTAGTGCTCCATTGCATGTGGAAATTGAATTCCAACATGTTCCTAGGGTTCCTGGCCATGGTTTGACACATATTGGAGTGCCATTTCATGGGTTATTTTCCACACCACAATGATCCACATGGCCAAACACACTCAAGTGGGTGTGGTGATGCAACCTCTTTCAAACTGGTGCTCTATTGCATGTGGTAGTTGAATACCAACATGTTCCTAGGGTTCGTGACCATGGTTTGGTACATATTGGAGTGCTATTGCATAAGTTCTTTTCGAATACACAAGGATCCACATGGCCACACACACTCAAGTGGGTGTGGTGATGAAAGCTCTTTCAAACCAGTGCTCCATTGCATGTGCCAGTTGAATTCCTACATGTTCCTGGGATTCGTGACCATGGTATGGCACACATTGGAGTGCCATTGCATGTGTTATTTTACAAACCACAATGATCCACATGGCCACACACACTCAAGTGGGTGTGTGATACGTCCAAAACGTATCTACTTCCCCGAACACTTTTGCTATTGTTTCTTCTCTAATTTGTGTGATTTGGATACAACTAATGCGGACTAATGTTGTTTTCAGCAGAATTGCTTTGGTGTCTTGATTTTGTGCAGGAATTCAACTTTCAGGAAAAATCCTGGAAAATATCGTAAAACTCCTATTTTACTAGAAGACTCATGGAGCCAGAAGACGAGACGAAGAAGGGCCACGAGGGGCCCACACCACCTGGCCGTGTGGGCCAGGCCAGGCCAGGCCGTGCCAGGGTCTGGTGTGGCTGCCTCGGACTCCACCTCGACCTCTCCTTTTGCCTATATAAGTCCTCTGACCTAAAACAGATGGGGGGTTCGTCTTTTTCCAAATAGAGTTCCGCTGCGCCACCACCAAAAACGTCAATTTGGAACCAGAAACTCCGTTCTGGCACGCTGCCGGGACGGGGAATTGGAGGAGATCATCGCCATCGCTTCTCCATCAACTATCCATGATTCCCCATCCATGAGTGAGTAATCAGATTGTTAGGCTATGGGGATGGTAGGGATTGGATGAGATCATTCATGTAACTTCATCAGATTGTTAGGGCATGGTGCCTAGTATCTATTGTTAGTGCTTTTTGACATTGTTGCAACTTGTTATGCTTAATGCTTGTCACTAGGGCCCGAGTGCCATGATTTCAGATCTGAACATGTTATTGATTCATGAGTATATTATTGTTTAAGTTGTATACACATACTGTTGTCCAGAACCAAAGGCCCCGAAGTGACAAGAATCGGGATAACCGGAGGGGATGGCTATGATATGAGGATCACGTGTGTTCATGGAGTGTTAATGCTTTTGTCCGGTGCTCTATTAAAAGGAGCACCTTAATTGCCAGTAGATTTGCTTGAGGCCCCGCTGCAATGGGCTGGCAAGACAAAAGATGTTGTGCAAGTTCTCATTATGAGCACGTATGACTATATATGGACCACATGTCTATCCTTATTTAGTACTTAGATGCTTTATCTTATTTATCTGCAAATGCCCTATGTCTTGATTATTACATGAATTGTTTTGTCCATGCAACGCCCGTCTATCCATCCCTATGTCTACCGCACTTTAATCCTACTGTTTACTGCAATTATTACTACTGTCTTTACTTTTGCCACTGCTATCACTTTGTGATACGTCCATTTTGCATCACTATTCTATATCATAATTTAGTGTTAGTCATTGATATATTTCATATTAAGAGATGATACTTATGTAATTTCATCTGTTTTTGCATGGTTGATGACTTTTGGAGCATGGACCGCTGCAGTCAGGATTCTGATGGAAAAGGTGCTATTTGGAGGCAAAGTTCGCGAAGATCAGAAAATCCGGGAAAATATATGGAAAATCCTATTTTTCTAGAAGACGAAGGAAGCCAGAAGGAGGAGTGGAGATGGGCCACAGAGGCCCCACACCACCCCCTGGCGCGGGCCAGCCCAGGTCGTGCCACCAGGTGGTGTGGCCGCCCTGGCCCACCTCCAGCTCTCCCCTCTGGCGTATATAATCCTCTCGAAACCCTAATACTGGGGGGCGACCACAGAAAGATTCCGCCGCTTCTGCGGGGCGGAAAACACCGAGAGAGAAAGATCTCTCCGGCAGACAGATTTCTGCCAGGGGAATTCCTTCCCGGAGAGGGGAGATTGTCGCCATGAACATCACCATCAAGCTGGACTTCATCAGGATCATCATCATCATCACCACCATCATCACCATCAGCACCCTCATCACCATCTCCATATTACTGTAACAACTGGGTTGAATCTTGCATAGTTCTCAGGGGAAACTTTCCTGGTGTTGATTACTCTTTGTAGTTGATGCTATTGAGTGAACCGTTGAATTATTGTCTATGTTCAGATTGTTATACATCATTATTCCATCTCCGATCATGATCCATATGATGTCTTGTGAGTAGTTCGTTTTGTTCTTGAGGACATGGGAGAATTCATGTTATTAGTAGTGGAGTTGTGTTGAGAAAGATTCAATAGTTTGATATTTAAGTTGTGGTGTACTTCTTCTAGTGGTGTCATGTGAACGTCGACTACATGACACTTCACCTATATGGGCCTAGGGGAATGCATTGTGTATTTGGCTACTAATCGTAGGGGTTGCCAGAGTGACAGAAACCTAAACCCCCGTTAGGAAACCATTGCACAAGGGACATAAGGGTCTTAGAGTTTAAAGCCGTGGTTAGGTTTCTACCTTAATTACTTTCTTATACTTACGGATGTTTGCAAGGGGTATAATCACAAGTATGTATTAGTCCTAGGAAGGTCGGTACATTAGCACAGGTTCACCCACACAACACTTAGCAAGCTAAAGAAGATTAATCAACTATATGAAGTGAAAGCACTTGACAGTCTTCCCGTGTGTCCTCGAGAACGTTTGGTCATCTTATGTAATACAACCGGCTTGTCCTTTGTTGAATAAAGGATTGAGCCACTTGCTACATTTATTCTTATTGTCTTTTATTTTACTCGTACTTTATTTACTTGCTTTATCAAAAACCCCTAAAAAAACCCTATAAAGTATTTGCAGAGAATTCCTGATCCATACCACTAGCCAGCACCTTCTGCTCCTCGTTGGGTTCGACACGCTTACTTATTGAATATACTGCGATACACCCCCTATACTTGTGGGTCATCAAGACTATTTTCTGGCGCCGTTGCCGGGGAGTGAAGCGCTATTGGAGAGTGGAACTAGTAAAGGAAACCTCTACTATGAGTATTGTTTATTTCTGTTAGTTGCTTTTTTTCATTAGGGATAATTCACTAAGTTTCTTATTTGGTAATGCTACTGCCACTGCTAAGGTAGTAGATGAACCACCACCTGCTGGGAATGATGCTTTTAAAATGCCTACATGAATTATTGATCGTGTTATGGATAACTACTATCTTGGGGATGGAACTATCCATCCCGGTGATCATTTACTCTTTATACACGAATTATGCGGGTTGTTCAAGTGTGCAGGTATTACTATAGATCAAGTTAAGAAGAAGTTATTCTCATTATCAATAAAAGGAAGAGCTAAGGAATGGTTTAAGCTGCTGAAGAATGGTCAAGCTCTTGAATGGGAGGAAATAGTACCTCTCTTTTATTCAAAGTTTTATCCTCCTAGTGAGATTCATAAAGATCGGAATCAAATATACAACTTTTGGCCTCTTGATGGAGAGAGTACAGCTCAAGCTTGGGGGAGATTGAAGTTACTAATGCTCAAATGTCCCATTCATGAGCTCCCCAACAATATTATTATCAATAACTTTTATGCGAGGCTTTCTCTTCATGATAAAGATTTACTGGATGCTTCTTGTGTTGGATCATTCACTCGCATGGAAGAAGAAGCTAAATGGGATCTTTTGGACCGTATTCAAGACAATGCTGAAGCTTGGGAGAATGACAAAGGAAGAAAGTCAGGTATAAATTATGATTATGAATGCATTGAATCTTTTATGGGAACTAATGAGTTTCAAAATATTAAAAATGCTTATGGTCTAGACTCTCAAGCTATTGCTTCTTATTTTAAGGCTTTTGCTTCCTACATTGAAGTGCCTAAAAAGAAGTGGAATAAGTATCATGAACCTTGTAAAGATGTTGCTAAGAGTGTTCCTGCAAGAAATACTGAAGTTTATACTGCTAATCATGTTTTACCTGAACCTTATATTGAGAAAATGCCTTTCCCAGTTAAGATAAAGGAACAGTTTATGATAGCTAGTATGGTTAATGAAAGTACAAGTAAAGTTGTTGAACCTGATAAACAAATGGATGATGAACCTATAATAGCAAATGTGAAAGACTTTGTCACTAAATACGTAGAAGGGGGACACACTATCCTTTGTAATGATATCCCTAATATTGTTTCACAAAGTAGTATTATGAGAGCTAGTATTCTTGTGTTTTCTGTTAGAATAAGTGATCATTGGTACGATGGCCCTTGTGATAGTTATATTGTTAAGTTTATGCATGATACTGAAAGTTACTATGAGAGAGAAAATGTGTTCTTATGTATCTCAATAATATCAAGTTTCCTCGTTTTATTCTGAAAGTTTTTATGTTGCACTTCTTTTGCCTTCCTATGCTAGTAGCCTCTGGTTTCAACAACTTGTTTGTTTACAAAATTCCCTTCCATAGGAAGTGGGTTAGACTTAAACGTGTGTATTTTTGATTCTTAATGCTCTCTTTCACTTCAATTCATATTCTTATGTGAGCATCATCAAAATTATCATGCCCATCTTAATGGCTATAAAGAAAGAGCTTTTTGGGAGACAATCCAATTTATTTTTGCTTTCAGTTTTTTTTGTTTCTTTGAGTCTTGGAAGTTATTACTTTGGTAATAACCGCTTCTTATCCTTTTTGTTTGGTTTTTGTGTCAAGATCAACCTCTAATGAGAGAGGAGTAATATTTGGGGAAGTTGCTATCCCGAAACAGATGTTTGTGCTTCACCGTAAATATTCGTGAGTGATCTCTGTATGTAGGATTGAGCTGTAATATTTTGTGCTTCTGGCTCAGGTTGTTATTTTACTTTCGTTAGTTTTGCACTTTTTGATTTGAGCAACAGAAGATTTTCGAAAAAAATGATCTTTACCTGCTGGTCTGTTTTGACAGATTTTGCCACTCTTGCATTTGCTTCTTCAATCGATTTCCTTTTTGAATTATTTTTGGGTTTTCGGAAGGAGTTACTACAGTAGCTTATGTTTTGATGGTTTTCAGTTGAATTTGGACTCAAAAGGTTTTATCACCTCACTTGTACTAAAGTTGCTAATGAGAACTGTGTGAAAGAAATTTCTAGGTTAGCGGAGATAATGGTATAATAAGAAAGAGAAAGGTTTCATGACTCGACCAATAAATGTATGAAGATGGAGATATTCATGTTATTCAAGTGGTGACTCTGGACGAATCTACTAAATACCAAATTCAGAGACCTGCAAAGTCCGTTTTCGAATAGGTAACAGTTCTGGTAAGAAAAGTTCCACAAAACATCTGTTCTGTTATATTTTTGAAGTTTTTAGTCAATAAGGAAAGCTACGAAGCAAAAGAAGGACAGAAACGGAGCCAGGGTGGCTCACACCACCCTGTGGCGCGGGCCCAGCCCTGGCCGCGCCACCAGGTAGTGTGGCCACCTCGGACCTCATCTCTGACCCGTTTTCTCCCAATACTTTCCTTTTGTTGTGAAACTTCATAATATATAATCCCCCGGATCCCCCAAGGTTCGTATATCGTGTTCTCGTCGTGTTTTCGTTTCGATCTGTTTCTGCCAGGAACTATTCTTGAAAGTTTAGAAGCACAATGGTGTCCGCCAAGGATAAGGGGAAGGAACCTATGGAGGAAGATCTCTAAGACCCTGGGCAGGAGAAGGAGATCAAGCGTGAAGGTGAAGAGGAGATAAAGCAAGGCCAACATCCGCACACTAGCACTACCATTGCAAGCATTGGAGTGTTGGCAAGATCTGTCAGGGTCAGGAGGACTACACGGATGTCAACTAGAGGGAAAACTCCGCGTCACTGTTTAGCTCCACGGTCACTTCCTCCACGCACCAAGAATCTTCTCCATAAGCATCAACACCAGAATATGCCCAAGGAGAAATTACCCTCCAATTGGGATTTTCCTTGTTCTAGCCATGCAGGGAAAGAAGACTCCAAGGAGGAAGAGTGGAAAAAGAATCACAAGAGCTGGGATCCACAATCTGACATGATCATGCACCGCATCAAGCACAACTCAGAGTTGATTCGTACTCTCACCTTCGTGGTTGAGGACTTGGGGAAATTGATCAAAGAGCTCATCAAGAGGATACCACAACCTCCAAAGAAGTAATTCGTCATCAGGTTTGGCATCCCCTTGGTTTGTTTCAAGCTTGGGGGAGTGCCGCAGTATCACATCACTACCTTCTATCTTTTTACCTTTTTAGTAGAGTCATATCATGAATAGAGAAGTTATCGTATAGGATGGTTTGCATTATGGAAGTGTCCCCTCTTTCGTTAGATATGTATCCCTTGGTGTGAGTTGTTGTTATGGATTATTAATGAGAAGTTCTGTCATTTACTCTTTTGCATATCTTATATTAGTTTTCAATTCGTGGTTATATGATTGATCTTGTTGTTAGTATTGGTAGAACTTTGGGATCATTGAGTTAATTTAGTTGGTTTTGGTAAACCTGGCTCGGTCAGTAGCAACACTATTTTTGAGAGTTGAATGAAAGGATAAAAGTACTCTAAAGAAAAATAATTTCATCATCTTTCTTTCTTGATTTGCTCATAAGTTTAGTACTCTCTAGGTTAAGATCTTTTGTGCTCCCAAGGAAGATTGCATGTTTGTCTTTATCACTTGTATGTTTGTTTGTTTCCTTCAACTCTTATACTTTCTACCCATCCTTGCTAGCCAAAAACCTGTACTGAGAGGGAATTCTTCTCGTGCATCCAATCCTTAAACCAAACCCATGCCATTTGTGTCCACCATACCTACCTATTAGCACTATTGCTATTCCAAGTAAATTCTTGTTTTTATCTACCTTCCAAATTAAATTTGTTATGTGAAAATTAGTGATTAAAGCTCTCACGAACTTGATGGCACACTTTACTTTCTTGCATTTAATAAACTTGAACCATTGTGCCCATCTATGTTGCGTATATGGTTGCACTTTGTGAGTTGTGAAATAGCAGAACCATGCTGTCATGGGGAACGCTTTCAACATTGCACTAGTACTTTGTACCTAGTTGATATCATGTTCTTTTTTCTATGGATGTCATCGGTGTGAAATGAAAGGGGAGCTTGTAAGTCCATGGAGTTATGTATGTGTGTTAGAGAAACGCCTGGGCCACCGGTCTAATCCATGCCGTCATGGTGGAAACCTGCAGCGTAACCATAACAAGCATCTATGAAGCATTCTTCTTATAAAAAGAGATAGAGATTGATAAAAAGAGAAAAAAAGAGATGATAAAAGAGGAAAGAGAGTAAAAAGCACCATATTCCCATGGTAAATAAGAAGATTGCTGAGATGCTCGTTGTCTACTTGCCTTGTCATTTTGATATGGGGATTCTTCCGTATCATCGGGCAAGGGGTACCCCGTTGGCGGTTCTCTATGATACACATGTACTTACTATGACAAGAACTTACCGGTGACTAAACTTGAGTAGCATGAGGAGCGACCCTCATATTCAAGGGACATGAGATTCTCAACTTACAACTTGTCAAGCATATCCTCATATTTGATCACTTTAACCTTAATCACCTAAAGATGCCTATGATAGGGGCAATGAGAGCTGAAAACTAATAAGTACCATAATTTTTGGGAGCTCTTTATGAAACTTGCAATCCCTGCTTCCCTCTACGAAGGGCCTTTCTTTTACTTTTTAGTTGAGTCAGTAAACTTATTCCCTTGTATCTCACCAAGTATTTTGAGTTGTTGTGTTTCATTCATTCATCTGATGATTTATTCAATCATGTTTCTTATGTTCCTTGTTTTTGCACATTGCTCTTATCTTGGTGTCTACTACTTTGAAAGCTATCTTTGAAAACTAGTTATTTGTGAACTTCAGCAAATTGTCAACTATTCTTCGACCAAGAGCTAAGTTTGCCATTACCAATTATGATTTACTTTATGTATCTTTATTGTGTTTCCTTTACTTACTGCAAGTAAGTTATATAATAGTGAGTTGTCTTCTATTATGATCTATGTACTGATGATTGTGATGCTTCTTGTCCGTATTCTTTTATCGACTCTTCACTCCATAAACCTGAGGCCACGTTTATTGAGCTCAGTTTCGGTTGGGGACAAGCGAAGTCTAAGCTTGGGGGGAGTTGATACGTCCATTTTGCATCACTATTCTATATCATAATTTACTGTTATTCATTGATATATTTCATATTAAGAGATGATACTTATGTAATTTCATCTGTTTTTGCATGGTTGGTGACTTTTGGAGCATGGACCGCTACAGTCAGGATTCTGATGGAAAAGGTGCTGTTAGGAGGCAAAATTCACGAAGATCAGAAAATCTGGGAAAATATACGGAAAATCCTATTTTTCCAGAAGACGAAGGAAGCCAGAAGGAGGAGTGGAGATGGGCCACAGGGGGCCCACACCACCCCCTGGCGCGGGCCAGCCTAGGCCGCGCCACCAGGTGGTGTGGCCGCCCTGGCCCACCTCCAGCTCTCCCCTCTGACGTATATAATCCTCCCGAAACCCTAATACTGGGGGGCGACCACAGAAAGATTTTGCCGCCTCTGTGGGGTGGAAAACACCGAGAGAGAAAGGTCTCTCTGACAGACAGGTTTCTGCCAGGGGAATTCCTTCCCGCAGAGGGGAGATTGTCGCCATCAACACCACCATCAAGCTGGACTTCATCGGGATCATCATCATCATCACCACCACCACCATCATCACCATCTCCATATTGCTGTAACAATTGGGTTGAATCTTGCATAGTTCTTAGGGGAAACTTTCCCGGTGTTGATTACTCTTTGTAGTTGATGCTATTGAGTGAACCGTTGAATTATTGTTTATGTTCAGATTGTTATACATCATTATTCCATCTCTGATCATGATCCATATGATGTCTTGTGAGTAGTTCGTTTTGTTCCCGAGGACATGGGAGAAGTCATGTTGTTAGTAGTGGAGTTGTGTTGAGAAAGATTCAATAGTTTGATATTTAAGTTGTGGTGTACTTCTTCTAGTGGTGTCATGTGAACGTCGACTACATGACACTTCACCTATATGGGCCTAGGGGAATGCATTGTGTATTTGGCTACTAATCGTAGGGGTTGCCGGAGTGATAGAAACCTAAACCCCTATTAGGAAACCATTGCACAAGGGACGTAAGGGTCTGAGAGTTTAAAGTTGTGGTTAGGTTTCTATCTTAATTACTTTCTTGTACTTACGGATGTTTGCGAGGGGTATAATCAAAAGTATGTATTAGTCCTAGGAAGGTCGGTACATTAGCACAGGTTCACCCACACAACACATAGCAAGCTAAAGAAAATTAATCAACTATATGAAGCGAAAGCACTTGCAGTCTTCCCGTGTGTCCTCGAGAACATTTGGTCATCTTATGTAATACAACCGGCTTGTCCTTTGCTGAATAAAGGATTGGGCCACTTGCTGCATTTATTCTTATTGTCTTTTATTTTACTCGTACTTTATTTACTTGCTTTATCAAAAACACCTAAAAATCTATTTGCTAAGTATTTGCAGAGAATTCCTGATCCATACCACTAGCCAGCACCTTCTGCTCCTCGTTGGGTTCGACACTCTTACTTATCGAAAATACTGCGATACACCCCTATACTTGTGGGTCATCACTTTGCTATTGCTACTACAAAACTGTTGCTACTGATAAACTACTGCGAGCTAGATTATTTCCAGGTGCAGCTGAATTGACAACTCAGTTGTTAAGGCTTATAAATATTCTTTGGCTCCCCTTGTGTCGAATCAATAAATTGGGTTTTACTTCCCTCGAAGACTGTTGCGATCCCCTATACTTGTGGGTCATCAAGACTATTTTCTGTCGCCATTGCCGGGGAGCATAACTCTATTTATCAAGTTCACTTGGGATCATTATTGTTCGTTTCTATCCATTCATCATGGGTAAAACTCGTGATGGAAACGTTCCTATATTACCATCCACTACAAGGAGAGGTACAGTTCTGAACACCTCTGTTTCTCTTGATTCACTATCTGTGATGAGTAAGCTCCTTACACCACCACCACATACACATGCTACACATACTGCTACTTCTGTTGAATCTGAAACTTCTGATACTTATGATGCTGCTTCTACTGTGCTTGATAAGAGTGGTTCATTAGGTACTTTCCTAGATACTATGATTTGCTAGAACTATAGCTCGAAATACTGAAACTCCTAATGAAGACACTACTATACCTGTCAGTTCACCTGAGTCGAGAGAGAGCTATGATATTGAAGACGGATATATAGAAATGACTGATGAATTTATTAAAGAATGCCAAAACACTCATGGTAGAAGTGCTATTAAGAGCCTTCTTGAGAAACATACTATTAGACCTAAATTATCTCCTAATACTAAGTTTGCTACATCTCCCATAAACATTAAAGATAAGGATTATGATTTCTCTCTTGATTTATCTTACATAACCATTGTTGAGAAAGAAACTTTTTGTGGGACTAAGAATGAAAGTGATGTAGCACATATGACTGAGCATTCTACCATGAGTGGCCTATTTTCTGATGATATTAAGATGCACACCTACTTTGTTGCTAAAATTTTCCCTTTTTTACTGAAAGGAGAAGCTCAAACTTGGTTTAATAATTTACCTCCTGGATCTATTGATAGCCCTGATTGCTTGATAGATACTTTCTTTCAGAAATATTTTCCTCCTAGTGCTAGACATGCCATTTTGCAGAAATTTTTTGATTTTTGTAACGGACCGGTTTTTGGAGTTTTTAAAAACTTTTATTTGAAAATGAGGACTAGAAAATTTTGGTTAAATAAGTAAGGCTTAACTGAAATTTTCAAATCGAAAACGGCTTTAACATGAATTAATACCAACGTGAATATAAATTTTATACTTTTATTCCTCTCAAATCGGATTGTATTCTTGTCTGCTTTATAACATATTAAAATATGCACCTTTGAATTTGTTTTGTTTTTCTTAAATCAATTCCAACTATGTTGAAATTATTCTTATATTAAAAAAAGACTAATTTCTCAAAATTACTTTTAGTATTGTTATTTAGATCTGGCTTTAAATTTCTATTTGTTGCCTATTCGATTCTGTTCAAACAAATTCAATTGGCCTAAGCCCATGCACTCGTGCGTGTCATGCAATTGGCTCATCATGTGTGTATATATACACTACCATGTGTATATATACATGTATATATCCTATATTCTCACCGAATCAATCAGCTCCCGTATACGTGAGGCACTCATGCAATTCTCTCTCAACCTTTCTTTGCCGAGCTATCATTGGATGTGCCATCGTGTGCATGTATATATATACGTTGCACCTACTATCTCTCCTTATTCTTTCCTTTTCCTTTTCACTTTTTCTAAAAAATAGTTAGCTGTTTTACAATTGAGAAACAGTCATATTTTGAATCGTCGGATATCTGTCTTCATTTCACGAATCTCAGCGCTATGGCCCTTTCCGTCTCATTTTCGTCTTTGTGTCCTTTTGGGCTGAGTCAATGAAGCCTATTGTAGTCTTTTTTTTTCATTTCGTTCAGACTTCAGGAGCCTTCTTCATTTCTCGGGAGAGGAGGGGAAGCTATGGCGAAGAGGTCTGCGGTGATGTTGCAGCCTACTCGGCCAATGTCGGAGGAAAAGGGGTTTCGCCAGGCGGGAACACCATCGATGGATAGAGCGGTGACGCCGCAGCCACCGCTAGCGGGAATGGAGATCCGTGGCTCGCGTCCATCCTCGACCTATGGCGAAGAGATCGGCGATTCACCAGACACCAGCATCCATGGAAACGTCATCGCCTGGCGTTTCTCTCCATTCCACCAAGCTTCTTCTCCACCTCCGGTCGCCGCCGCCAGGCCAGCGTGGCCGCGCGCCACCAAGCCACCACAAGACGGCGCTGCCCCGCACCTCAAACCTGCAGCACCTCTAGCCTCGGCCCTGTGACGCCTACTGTACCTCTTCATCAATCCTACCAGTGAGGAAGACGATGGCTACTCCCTTCCTCACATCTCCTGCTGCACTGACATGTCTTCCTTGTACTGCTCCTCTTCACTGGCCTGAAGGTTCTAATCCAATCGATCTCTCTGTCCCTCTCTTAATTTTCTGAAGTTCTTGTGATCTGGTGCTATGATACGACTTGATCAGTTCAGCTTAGCATGTACTTATTTTGTTGATCTGTAAGAACCAGACTGTAGCCTGCAACCTTGTTCGTACATGTCTGTGTGCTTGCTAAATCTGCAACTTGTGTGCCGCGTTTGGCGTAGAAACGTGTTTATTTTCTTATTCCTTGTTGTGTATGTGCTTGTCAAGTTTTCTGTCCCTTATCCCATATAATTTCTTCCTCACTCTCCTAAATGTTTCATATTTCACAGATTATCATATATCATCCATGAGTCTTACTTGGATGCCCATGATTTCTATTAGTTCTGATAGCTTTTAAGCTTGAAAATAATGCTTATAGATTATCATTTATAATGTGTAATTCAAATTGAAAATTTAAGTAGTAGTGAATCAGTTCTATTTTCATGCCATAAGTTTCTCATACTAGTAATTTTTTTTTGCATAAAAGCTAGTCATGTTGGTACACCCTGAGAGAGAAAGTTAGTGTGCACGAAATGAAAATAGTAGAAATCATCTATCTGTTACAAACATTTTTTTCCCCTTTTGTTTTCTTCCCATCTTCTGAGCTGGTGTAGGATCTTCTAAAGAATAGTGTGTGAACCCTCTTTTCATGCTATCAATTTTGTGGTCCCTTCTTCCCAGCTCTCATGTGTGATTATGTGATATTTTCAGTCAGAGTCCGCGTGTTCACATCATTGCGTTGAACCTCAACCACCAGCGAATATTGTTGTTTAATATCATGTACTACACTACTATTTCCTTCTAAAATGTGCTTCTTTGTTCTGGCAGGTAATTGTGATCCTGCATCTGTCTGTATGAAAGCCAAAGCTACCTAGAACTTTGAGTATACCTTGTTGTGAATGTGTACTTTGAGAATATGGTGTAGTTGTTGTTTTAGTTTCCTTTTTTATGTAGGTTTTCATTCATTTGTTTTCACTATTCATTCACTCAGTCAACTGTGTCTTTGTCGGTCATCTTGTCTTCTAGTTTTTACTTTCATCAATCATCAGTTTTCAGTCATCATTCTTTAGTTTCCGTCTCCAGTTCTCATTTCCTCATTTTGCTTCATCAAGTATATTTATTTATTTAGTCCTTATTTTATCTATGTCCTTCTTTCTCTTAATATTTCTGCCCAGTCTCTTTAGTCTCTTAGTCTTGTAGCTCTTATTTGTTCAGTCTCTCATTTCAGTAACCCAGTTTTATAGTTTATCTCTTATTTCTTCAATTTATCTCCTTTACAATCTTGTTTGCTCAGTTAGTCGTATCTCAGTCTTACGATTCTTAGTCTCTTAGTGTAGGAAAATTTTGCTCAGTCATATTTTTTCAATTTTATTTCATATTTTTAGTCTTTTTTGCACAGTCAGTCTTGACTCCAGTGCTAAGCATTCTTGAGTTATTAGTCCCTTTCTAAATTTTCATTTTCTATATAATTAGTTCATTGTTAAGCTATTAGTTTTATTCCTAAGTTTTCTTTTATTCTTCTATTTATCATTATGTAAGGTTCAGCTGCTTTTTATCTTAGTTTCTTATTTCTTTTTCTTTTAGTAACTCAGTTCCTTTAGTGTCTTTGTGTTGATTGGCTTCAGTTTCATTGTGTAGCTTAGATTTAGTTATCATTTCAGTTGTCCTTGTTTTTTCTTGTCTTCAGCTTATTCTTTAGTCTTGATTCTGCCCTTAGTTTTTGTTTAGTCTATTAGTCAATCTCTCTTCTGTTAGTCCCTCAAAATGGAAGTTTTTCCCTTTTCTTCAGTCCCTCAAATTCTTGTTCTTCAGTCATCAATTAATGAAATAGTCATTTTTATTTAAGAACTGTATTTCTTTGGTGTTCACGCATGATAAAAATTCATCACTCAATTCATCTTCTTCAATCGTTCATTTAACTTTCTTCTTGGTTTATTTTTTAGTTACTTATTTTCATCACTTTTGGTTGTTATAAATTCTCGTAGAGGATACCAAAGGTGATTACTGAAGCTCTAAATCTCCCTCAAGTGGGAGTCACGGTCTTCTCATTCCAACAGGGACCTCGAATGGAAGCTCACTATGTTCAGCGAGCGCACGGGATGACAAGATTCAGGCTGGGATGATTTCATTTTTTATCTTGTGCCTGGACTAGATTTGATGATGTTTTACATGAATAATGTACAGTTAGTCAAAATATTATTCCACAATTTGAGGGACTCTATATTTACATGACTAACATTCCAAGAATATATCTTTGTGTTTTTGCTACTGTTTGTCCTCGGATCAGCTTCTTTCATACTTATCCAAATAAGTTAGTTCATGTGGTCGAATTTTGAACTGTTGTTGTATGTTTTTATTTGTGTTTTCGATATAATGCAACCTTGTGTTTTTATTACATTAGCAATCCAAGGCATGCGTTTACCTATGGTTCTTTTATTTCCTTTTTTGCATTTTTGTACTGAAAACCTTTCTAAGGTTTTTACAGTCGGGAACTAATTCATCCCTATATGTTTTCTCAGGCGGGTAAGTTTCCTGCAGTTCTTGTTTTCCTTCTTTTTTGTTCTTCTCCTAGTGATCATTCCTAGATCTAACACAAATTTATGGTACACATTCTAGCAAGTTCAAGAGCATACCTGGAACTGCAGATTTTCTTTAATTCCAGGTTTGTCCTCTCAAAGAACATGTTTACCCTTCTTTGGTTCTTCTTCTTCTTCTACCATTTTCAGGTTTGAATTATATCTCTCTTTTCTTTCTCTTGTTTTCTTTTGGGAAGATCCTTGGATATTTTGATCCCCCACCCTAAAGCAGCGGCAGGTCAGGGTTGGAGCTGGTGGATGTTGTGCCGGAGCTATTTTCCCCTATACAAGATGATACTGACCTATGTCCTCTGACACAGTACTTGGTGGAGTTGTTGGGCTTCTTTGTCAGCTGTATTATGCGCCTTGTCTACCTACATGCCGAGGAGTTTGACCTCAAAAACATGGATAGCTAAATGAGTCGTTAGAACTCATTGGCGGGCTCATAAATATGTCTATTTTCATTCTTTCTCTGCATTTTCATTTGGTTTTTTGTATGACAGCTGTCATCTTCCTATTGGTTTAAAAATCTGCCTGTTTCTCAATTACAAAATAGCTAGCTGTTAAATAGTCACTCCCTTCCTTTTTCTAACGATCACGGAACTAAGTAGCCCAGCAGCCTTTTGTTTCTTTTAACAGCCTTGCATCGCTCCAACCAAGAAAGCCCAGCCGAGCCAGCATAGGCAGGCCAACCGAGTGAAGCCTCCGCTTCAGCTAGCCAAGAGTCGGGCTGCTCTTCCACTTCCCGTATGCACGCGCAACTAGCTAAACGCACGCACCTAAAACTCTACCTCGCCCAAGCTTCGCGCTGCCACCTGGCCTCAGCCTATATATCTCCCGATCGGCCCCCTTCTCTCTTCTATCAATCTCGGCCGCCACCCATAGCCCTACACGAAACTCCCCAGCGGACTCAGAAAGCCTACACCAGCCATAGTACTCACCATGGCAACCACAATCTAAACCACAAACCGAGCCTCCGATGCTCGAATCCTTGCGCCACCAGAATGTCCTTAATACCAGGATCTCATTCAGACGATTTGTTCTTTGATCCATGAACCACAACTCATCAATTACGCCATCTACTGCAGCTTGATCTACAAGTTTTTCGCATAAATTCGTCGTGCGTGGTAAGAATATGATGAATTCCTTTAAACTGTACTCTGATATCATATAAACCTACCTCGCAGACAACCTTTTCAGCCAATTTGTTGTCTTGGTCATGCCAGCTCTCAACCATGTCATCCAACATCGGCATGGTCATGTTGTCTCAACTTTTTGCTACAATTCTATGAACTCCGTTCACGTCAATTTGTGCTACGCATCTCTAGGATCTCATAGGAGAAAACGGATCTCGAATCCGACCAGTGGAGAGCAAACACCATTGATGCCAATTTGTTATATATAGACATCACTGTGGGACACCATGTTCTACTGATCTACAGGCTTATACCTCAACACACAAAAGTTTCTATTTGACCTTAGGAAACATTTGGTGGGGTGCTATTTAAATCCCTTGGGTATAATTTAATCTAGGTTTAGTTATATTAAACTGTGATCAAATCGATTTGGTATTAGAATTATATGCTTGTTTTTTGAGTGGTTTATTTGCCCCAGTTAAATCATATGTGTAGGAGTTGTCTATAGTTTCTATTTATCATTTTTGTGACATGTTTATACAGTCCTTTATATTTAAATGGATTGGTTTTATAGTTCATTGTTTATAGAATTGCTTATGTTATTTTGTTAGAGAAATACATTGTATGATGTTGATCCATGTTTAATATTTTATTCATGTATGACGTGTTACTACTAGTTTGCCTAGTACTAAATGCTTAGCAATTAGTTTTCTTAGTAATTTATTACTTATTTAGTATGTACCATTTTGTAGTAAGCTAGTAACATAGTATGTATAAGATGATGGAAATATTGGATAGCTCTTGTTGGCTTAATGCATAGACTTAGTTGTTGTATGCAAGCTATAAGTAGCTTATCATGTTATTCCATGTGTCATGCTTAGCTACATTGGTGTCTTGTGTACCATGTGTATATATGATGCCTAGTTCTATCTATTATAGTACCATATCTTTGTGATTCGATGCATGTCAAAATCTTGCATGTATGTAGGTTTATATATGATCTCATTTCATGTCATATATCATTCCTTGGGTTATATCCATAGATTGTAACTTATTATCATGTCATCATTACATGCTTTATATTAATGTGTCTTTGTGATTGCTATCTTACATTTAATCTTGGATTAGATAATGATAATTTTGAGTGCAAATGCATATGATCGCTCATACATGTATGTTATTTTATGGGATGTTTGATATATTGCTTAGTAGACCATCACATGCTTAGACATGTTTTTTCTCATGTTAGTAGTGCATGATAGTATCACATCCTTGAGGAATATGATTGTGAGTATAGGTCTTCTTGTTAAGTATACAATAGAATGACATGAGTGTTACCTTTGTAGTGTATGCTTGTATGCTTTGTTATCACATGATAGTAATGATAAGCTTGACTGTTATTTGTATCTTGTTACAGTATCACTCAAATGCATAGGCTTATACACCCTTTATGATGAAGTCATATATTACCATGATATGACCTTGTTTAGTATATATAGTGCTTTATTGCTTTATACATGTGATATTAGGATTGTTGTTAAAGGTATCTATAAGTTGTTTATGTATAAATAGCATATCTTAGTCTGGTATCTTCCCATGACATGCTTCGTATGTTCAATATCCTATTGGACCATGTTGAGCTATTGACTTATGATTGCTGAAGTATGGTTATGATTATAGTTTATTGTTTTTTTACACTTATGTGATGTACTGTACATCTATGGTTGCTAGTGTGATGCATGTTTTCATAGTATCATCTTTAGTTTCCATTTCTTATTGTTTATGATCTATGTTTATCTTAGACTTTGTATCGCCTATATACTTGTGTTAGCATGCTAGATAATCCTTGCTACTCTTTATATCACTACTATGATAGGTATTGTTTGATGATTGCAAGTTAGTATGATATGGTTTATTGATATGTCTTGTTTACAAGTTTGCTAGTTATGTAGTTATGATAGATTATAGTAAATGGGTTTACTATGTTACACGGTTATGACCAACTATAGAATAACCCTTATATAATGGGTATGTAGTCAATTAGATATAACAAGATCTACCGACATATCTAATCACATATCTTTATCTCGATGAGCTATCCTAGCTATCCATTCAATTGATCCATATTCGAGTTACTACAACTCACTTCCTCGATCCTTATCAAATTGTCCAATGTCCTATTCTATACCAACTCATACATTCATTCTGATTTATATTTCACTTGGTATTTATTGCATTGGTATTTATTTGGTTGTCATTTGCTAGCGTTACAAGGAGTAGGGAGTGACGAGTTTGGTAGTGGACATAATCATCTTATTGAATAAGAAGGATTCATCAACGAAGGCATGCCCCTTTCATAATTATCGCATGTTTTACAAGTGCATGTTAATATTGTTTTACAAATATTACTGCTATTTTGGTTACCCATATACCTTGATACACCTGTCGCCATACACCATCCTGAGTAGAGATTATATATTAATCCTGTAGAGTAGAATTGCTTAGCCATGCTAAATAATATTTAGGATCCTTGATCTCCCCTCTTTGGAGGAATTGGATGACCCTCGGGTCACATATATACTTTTGAAACTTGTTGAGCTTGTTGAGCTAGCCGTTGTTGCTTCCTCTACTCTATTCTACTCTGGGTGAAACTTACCATCTAAACACTGGCGCGGGCGACAGCTGGATCAAAGGAAGGAGCGATTAGCTGCCCTTCATTAGTTTAAGGGGGCAATCCATCGTTCGTACCGCATGAGGGCCTAATAAGTCTTGGATTTGAAGATTGTGATCATCCGTACAACCACATGCTATAATGGGCACTGGCTTGGTCAAGTAAGTTAGTCAGCCTTAGGTGTCGATGTTGCTGAACCACTGATGAGGTGTCTGCCTGCGACGGAGCCTTCGGCACAGATGGGGGACCGGTTTGGGGACGTACTCTCAGTTCCGTGCGCCATACTCGGTGGACATGTCACATCTTTGGGGGATCTAGCTAAAATACCTCGTCACAATCCCTCTGCCGGTACACCAACAGGTGTGTACTAAACCAGCAGCCACTGGTGGGCAACAAGACGGGATTGTGTCATGTGGGAAAAGTATACAACCTCTGCAGAGTGTAAACAAAGAGAAAAACTAGAAGTGGTGCTGCCACTCAGGATCCTCTATATCCTGAGGGGCACCTTAAAAGAATTGAGCAGGATTCTCAACAAATTGAAAATAGTGGTACTTCTCCTAAGAGAAAGAAAAAGAAACATAAAACTATTGTAGAGTCTTATGAACCTGCTAAAGATCCTAATAGTATATCTGTCTCTGATGATGAAACTAAGAGTGGTAATGAGAAAAATGATGCTCCTGATAAAGAAGAAGTTGAAGAAGAACCTCAAAGGCACACCAAGAATACTAAATACACTAACGAAGATTTTGCTGCTAAGAAACATGGTAGTGAAAGAGAGCCTTAGGTCCAAAAACCAATGCCTTTTCCTGATAAGAAACACAAGTCAAAGGAATAAGAACACTATAACAAGTTTTGTGAGTGGATGAAACCATTATTTTTGCAAATTCCTTTAACTGATGCTATTAAATTTCCTCCTTATTCAAAGTATATTAAGGATATTGTTTCTAATCAGAGGACGATTCCTAATGAGTAAATCTCTACTTTACTTGCTAATTATTCCTTTAATGGTAAGGTTCCAAAGAAACTTGGAGACCCAGGGATTCCAACTATTCCATGTTCTATTAAAAATAATTATGTTAGAACTGCTTTGTGTGATTTGGGAGAAGGAGTTAGTGTTATGCCTTTTTCTCTCTACAAGAGACTTCAATTGGAGAAATTAATACCAACTGATATATCTTTGCAAATGGCTGATAAATCTACTACTATTCATGTTGGTATATGTGAGGACGTCCCTGTTCAAGTGGCTCATAATTGCTTGATATTAACTGACTTTGCTGTGCTTGAAATGCTTGAAGATGACAATATGTCTATTATTCTTGGGAGACCTTTTCTTAATACTGCATGTGTTGCCATTAATTGTAATCAAGGAAAGGTAACTTTTAATGTTAATGACAAGGAACATACTGTCTATTTCCCAAGAAGATTGATAAGACTTATGGCCTAAATTCAATTGAAAATATTGAGGGCATCCAAGTTGGAGAAATATATTGTCCCATACCAAGAGAAAAATATGAAACTATTATGATTGGGACTATTGCTATCAAGGTTGAGGTAACATAATCATTTAGTGAATTGCAAGGTTTTGTTTCATATAATTTTTTTTGGTAACAAGACCTGATCAACCTTGTTAACAAAAGGATTTTAATGAAAAAACAATGCTTTCACCATGATTATCATTGCTTTCTTTATTTAATCCGTTTTAATTTTTGTTTTCACTTAGTTTATTTTTCTATTTTGCTAGTTGCTTGCATATTAGAGTGTCTTAGAACTTCTGAAGTTTAGGTTTTGTTTTGTTATTGCATCATTTCAATTCTATCTTTCTGCCCAAAAAACATTCATCAATACCCGAAAATTGCTCAAATATGAAGTTTCTCCAAAAATTCCAGAAAATTCATATTAAAATTTTACGTTAAAAGAGGGGTAGAGAAGTACCTGGAGTGACCCAGGGGGCCCACCAGACAGGCACACCACCTAGTGGCGCGGCCACACTAGGGGCGCGCCTAGCCATGGTGTGGGCCATCCCTGGCCCTCCACTTATTCTCCTACCTGCCACTACCTTTTCTCTCCTGAGAAAACACCAGTTCATTTCTCATACCCGTGTTCTTGCTGTTCTTGCTCGCGATTTTCGATCTCCTTGCTCAACCCATCTTTGATGCTGAGATTTGGAGCATTTGTTCTCCGGTATGTGACTCCTCCGCTTGTCCAAGTAGATTTGTGATTAGTGGTTTATATCTTGAGTATTTTGTTACTATAGGTGACAGGTTGTGTGAGCTTGCATGTTAGTTCTATGCTTATATAAATTGTTTTGATGGGTGTTTATCCTTCTTGCAAGTCCCTATAAGTAGTTCCTCTCATTATGTAATCCACTTGCAATCATTTTTGTGGTGGATGTTTAAATTTCAGAATAGCAGAGATGAACAACCATAATTTTGGAGAAGTATTCGAGAGAGACACACCCAGGAGGGCAAGGCCTTCGAGATCAGCTTCTCAATTTAGGCCATCATATAATGAAGATCTTATTGCACCACGCTTTGTCAATGAAGAGGAGATGCTCACCCATCTACCTTCCCTTGTTTTTCCTTTGTGCAAGCTGTAGGGATCCTCGATGATTTCTTACTCCTTGTTCAGAGGGTTGGTCTAACCACTTACATGGAAGATGAGAGTGAGCAATATGCCTCGCTAACCAAAACCTTTATTGAAAGTTTCACTTTCACTAACACTCCTTATAGGTCAACTGTTTCATTCAAAATCTATAATATGCCTATTACCATGCCATTGGAAAGATTTTGCAGCATTATAGGCATTGACATGACTAGGACAGTGAAGAAGATTCAAGGGCGACCCGCTGACTTGCTGGAGCTCTATCGAAGTGTAACAAATGATGATGACCGTACAGCTCAGCGCGGGAAGTTAAGAAACATTCAACTCCGAGATCTTAGATATTTTGCTTACTATCTTGCCACCAGCATTCTTGGTTGGGAGAACACTAGTAATATTTCTAATTATCATTTAGCCTTTCTTGCTGATGCACTTAATAATGATACCAAGTATAATCTTGGTTCTCTCATTGCTCGCCGCCTAGCTGCTAGAGGACCCATCTATGAGGGCATTATTGTTGCACGCATGATTGCTGCCTTGGAACTTTCTGTTGATCCTAATGATACTGTGCTAACCCCGCAAAGGCTTGATCTTGCTGCCATGAAAACACATCACTTTGTTACATCTAACTCTAGTACGGAAAGTTTAATTTACAGGATGTTGTTTACTGACAAAGATGAGAGGGAAATTCCCTTGCCACAGCCTACTTTGTTCAGTATTTGCAGGATGCCATGGTCATACTCCAAGGAGGAGGTGGGCGAGTAGGTCTGCTTGCTTGGTTTCCACAGGCAGCACCAGGGGGATGTGCCGTCTTTCGACTACTCTGCACACTACGTCAGGGTGTCCTCGAGTTCGTATCAGGATGAAGGGACTTCTTCGCCATATTATGGAGGCGCTCCATCTTGGCCAGCTTGGGATTGATCTCCACTTAGGCCAAAAGCCTAATCTTGGGGGGAGGTACACCGACGTCACACTCATCTACATATCATTTTCTGTCGGTATTTTGCATATTCATGTTTCGCTTTAATTTTAGTTATTGTTCTTGCTTTATTTCTGCTTTCCAAAACACAAAAATACCAAAAATATTTTTGTTATTTCTCTTTGTTTGCTTCTTTGTCTTTTAGCCTTGGTTTGCTTCATCCTTTTTAGCTTTGTTTTGATTATTCGAAAAACCCAAAAATATTTTGCTTTTCTCGCTCTTCCCTTCGGTTCTTGCCTTTAAAAATCGAAAACCCAAAAATATTTGTTGTTCTTCTCTGGTTTTGTAAAAGTTCGTTGCAGGGTTCAGCGGTCCTCAGTGACTCCTTGGAGTTTGGTTTTACCTTATTATTCAAGTCACACAAGTGAAAGGCAATGATGATTTATGACAACTCGATGTGTGGTAAGAGGCTGGTATGAACTCTGTTTGTTTTCATTTTTGTACATATACTCATCATTGTGAGCATGCTTAGTCTATTTATGTAAGGTGTATGTTATTTAATGGATACTTAGTGGTCCTTGCCTTCTTATGATCAGTTCCAATCCATTATAGTTTGTAACATGTCATATAAATGTTTGCTCGCATTGTTCTATTCATAACTTGGTATGACATTGTGGTGTCCTCCTCTGAATGTTCTATTTGAATTGACTTGGCACATGCTCACACATGCATATGACTAAACAAAAAGTCAGTTAAGCCTCAATGATTTATTCTGCCTCAGAGTTCTTGTATCACTTTTATGCCACTATTAATTTTGTTTTGTCGCAAGCATGATTATGACAATTACTGCTCTCTCGATTGTCGCTCCCTTTCTATTGCTAGCCTTCACTTGTGCTATGTATAAGATTTACTCGTGCATCCAACTCCCTAAAACCAAAGTTGTCAAAAAGAGTCCACCATATCTACCTATTAGCATTATTGCTATTCCTCGCATATTTATTATGCTTTGTTTTCTTCCAATAAAAATGTTGCTTGTTATGTGAAAATTAGTGATTAAATCTCTCACGAACTTGATGGCACACTTTACTTTGTTGCACTTAATAACCTTGAACCATTGTGCCCATCTATGTTGCGTATATGCTTGCGTTTTGTAAGTCGTGAATTAGCAGAACCATGTTACCATGGGGAACGCTTTCAACATTGCACTTTATTTAGTTGATATCATGTTCTTTTGCTTATGGATCCTGGCGTGTGAAATGAAAGGGGAGCTTGTAAGGCTCATGGAGTTCGTATATGTGTTAGAGAAACGCCTAGGCAGCTAGTCTAAGGCATGTCTAATCATGGTGGAAACCTGCAGCGTAACCATAGTGAGCAATCCGTGAAGCATCCTAAAGAAAAAAAGAAAAAAGGGAAATCCCTATGCAAATAGCAAAAAAAGGATCGCTGAGATGCTCATTGTCTGCTTGCCTTGTCATTTTGATATGGGGAATCTTTTGTATCATCGGGCAAGGGGTACCCCGTTGGCGGTTCTCTATGATACACATATACTTACAATGACAAGAACTTACTTGTGACTAAAGTTGAGTAGCATGAGGACCGATACTCGTAAGAAAGGGGCATGAGATTTTCATCTTATAACTTGTCAAGCATATCCTCATATTTGTTCACTTTAACCTTAATCACTTAAAGATGCTTATGATAGGGGCAATGAGAGCTCAAGCTAATAAGTACCATACTTTCAACATTTGGAAGCCTTTCAAACTTTTCAAATCTTTTCTTTCACTTTTATATTGAGTCACCATTTATTCTTTGAGCACCTTCCCGAGAGCATAGCTGTCATTCTTAGTGTAATGTGCTTGTCCCAAAACACGGTTAATTATGGCATAACTTTGACACTTGTATCTTTGATATTTTTATTTCTAGTCTTCACTTAAACTTCAGAGGTGCCTTGGCATTTATGTTTTGCTCCAAAGGAAGGCAAGCAAGATACCACTTTATCATATCTTCTTATGAGCACTACAATCCTGCATATGCTTATGTGTCATGTTGCTTATTATTAATGGGTTAGAATCTCTTCATAGCTTGCATGACTATTGGGTAACCTTATTTGCATACCCTTTATTATGAATTGCCTAAGTATTTGATCATATGCTGGGAATATATACATCTTATGAAGCAAATGTCTTCATGAAAGTTTCTTTTATCACACTTAGTTTTCAACTGAATTGCTTGAGGATAAGAAATTAGCTAATCTTGGGGGAGTTGATACATCCAAAATGTATCTACTTTCCCCAACACTTTTGCTATTGTTTCTTCTCTAATTTGTGTGATTTGGATACAATTAATGCGGACTAACGCTATTTTCAGCAGAATTGCTTTGGTGTCTCATTTTTGTGCAGGAATTCAACTTTTAGGAAAAATCCCGGAAAATATCGCAAAACTCTTATTTTACCAGAAGACTCACGGAGCCAGAAGACGAGACAAAGAAGGGCCACGAGGGGACAACACCACCTGGCTGCACGGGCCAGGGCAAGCCGCGCCAGGTGGTGGTGTGGCTGCCTCGGACTCCGCCTTGACCTCTCCTTTCGCCTATATAAGCCCTCTGACCTAAAACAGACGAGGGATTCGATGTTTTTCCAGATAGAGTTCTGCTGCGTCGCCACCACCAGAAACCGCGATTCGGAACCAGAGACTCCGTTCTGGCACCCTGCCGGGTCGAGGAATTGGAGTAGATCACCGCCATCGCTTCTCCATCAACCATCCATGATTCCCCCATCCATGAGTGAGTAATCCCCCGCTGTAGGCTATGGGGATGGTAGGGATTGGATGAGATCATTCATGTAACTTCATCAGATTGTTAGGGCATGGTGCCTAGTATCTATTGTTCTTGCTTTTTGACATTGTTGCAACTTTTTATTCTTAATGCTTGTCACTAGGGCCCGAGTGCCATGATTTCAGATCTAAACATGTTATTTGATTCATGAGGATATTATTATTTATGATCTTACCTGCAAGTTGTATACACATATTGTTATCCGGAACCAAAGGCCCCGAAGTGACAAGAATCGAGATAACCGGAAGGGATGGCTATGATATGAGGATCACGTGTGTTCAGGGAGTGTTAATGCTTTGCTCCGGTGCTCTATTAAAAGGAGCACCTTAATTGCCAGTAGATTCCCTTGAGGCCTCGCTGCAACGGGCTGGCAGTACAAAAGATGTTGTGCAAGTTCTAATTACGAGCATGTATGACTATATATGGAACACATGCCTATGCTTATTTAGTACTTAGATGCTTTATCTTATTTATCTGCAAATTCCCTATGTCTTGATTGTTACATGAATTTTCTTGTCCACGCAACACCCGTCCATCCATCCCTATGCCTACCATGCTTTAATCCTACTGTTTACTGCAATTGTTACTACTGTCTTTACTTTTGCCACTACAAAACTATTTCTACTGATAAACTACTATGAGAAAGATTGTTTCCACGTGCAGCTGAATTGACAACTCAGTTGTTAAGGCTTATAAATATTCTTTGGCTCCCCTTGTGTTGAATCCATAAATTGGGTTTTACTTCCCTCGAAGACTGTTGCGATCCCCTATACTTGTCGGTCATCAGTGTGGTGATGCAACCTCTTTCAAACTGGTTCTACATTGCATGTGGATGTTGAATTCCAACATATTCCTAGGCTTCCTGACCAAGGTTTAAAACATATTGGAGTGCCATGGTATGTGTTCTTTTCCAAACCACAATGATCCACATGGCCACATACAATCATGTGGGTGTGGTGATGCGACATCTTTCAAACTAGTGCTCCATTGCATGTGGAAATTGAATCCCAACATGTTCCTGGGCTTCCTGACCAGGGTTTGACACATATTGGAGTGCCATTGTATGTGTTCTTTTCCAAACCACAATGATCCACATGGCCACACACACTCAAGTGGGTGTGGTGATGCAACCTCTTTCAACCTAGTGCTCCAGTGCATGTGGTTGTTGAATTCCAATATGTTCCTAGGCTTCCTGACCATGGTTTGGTACATATTTGAGTGCCATTTCATGTGTTATTTTCAAAAACACAATGATCCACCAGGCCACACACACTCAAGTGGGTGTGGTGATGCAACCTCTTTCAAACTGGTTCTCCATTGCATGTGCCAATTGAATTCTAACATGTTCCTGACCTTCCTAACCATGGTATGTCACACATTAGAGTTCCATTGAATGTGTTCTTTTCCAAACCACAATGATCCACATGGCCACACACACTCAAGTGGGTGTGGTGTTGCAACCTCTTTCAAACTGGTGCACCATTGCATGTGGCTGTTCAATTCCAACATGTTCCGGGGCTTCCTGACCAGGGTTTGACACATATTGGAGTGCCATTGTATGTGTTCTTTTCCAAACCATAATGATCCACATGGCCACATACGGTCAAGTGGGTGTGGTGATGTCAAACTCGTGCTCCATTGCATGTGGAAGTTGAATTCCAATATGTTCCCGGGCTTCCTGACCATGCTTTGACACATATTAGAGTGCCACTTCATGTGTTCTTTTCCTAACCACAATTGATCCACATGGCCACACACACTCAAGTGGGTGTGGTGATGCAACCTCTTTCAAACTGGTGCTCCATTGCATGTGGCTGTTGAATTCCAACATGTTCCTGGGGTTCCTGACCATGGTTTGACACATATTGGAGTGCCATTCCATGTGTTATTTTCCAAACCACAATGATCCGCATGGCCACACACACTCAAGTGGGTGTGGTGATGCAACCTCTTTCAAACTGGCGCTCCATTGCATGTGGCAGTTGAATTCCAATATGTTCCTGCCTAGGGTTTGACACATATTGGAGTGCCATTGCAAGTGTTCTTTTCGAAAATACAAGGATCCACATGGCCACACACACTCAAGTGGGTGTGGTTATGTAAAACTAGTGCTCCATTGCATGTGGAAGTTGAATTCCTATATGTTCCCGGGTTTCCTGACCATGGTTTGACACATATTAGAGTGCCACTGCATGTGTTCTTTTCCTAACCACAATTGATCCACATGGCCACACACACTCAAGTGGATGTGGTGATGCAACCTCTTTCAAACTGGTGCTCCATTGCATGTGCCTGTTGAATTCCAACATGTTCCTCGGCTTCCTAACCATGGTTTGACACATATTGGAGTGCCATTGTATGTGTTCTTTTCCAAACCACAATGATCCACATGGTCACATACGGTCAAGTGGGTGTGGTGATGCAACCTCTTTCAAACTAGTGCTCCATTGCATGTGGAAATTGAATTCCAACATGTTTCTGGGGTTCCTAACCATGGTTTGATACATATCGGAGTGCCATTGCATGTGTTATTTTCCAAACCACAATGATCTGCATGGCCACACACACTCAAGAGGTTGTGGTGATGCAACCTCTTTCAAACTAGAGCTCCATTGCATGTGGCAGTTGAATTCCAATATGTTCCTAGGGTTCCTGACAGGGTTTGACACATATTGGAGTGCCATTGCATGTGTTCTATTCCAAAATACAAGTATCCACATGGCCACACACACTCAAGTGGGTGTGGTGATGTCAAACTAGTGCTCCATTGCATGTGGAAGTTGAATTCCAATATGTTCCCGGGCTTCCTGATCATGGTTTGAGACATATTAGAGTGCAACTGCATGTGTTCTTTTCCTAACCACAATTGATCCACATGGCCACAAACAATCCAGTGGGTGTGGTGATGCAACCTCTTTCAAACTGGTGCTCCATTGCATGTGGCTGTTGAATTCCAACATGTTCCGGGGCTTCCTGACCAGGGTTTGACACATATTGGAGTGCCATTGTATGTGTTCTTTTCCAAACCATAATGATCCACATGGCCACATACGGTCAAGTGGGTGTGGTGATGCAACTTCTTTCAAACTAGTGCTCCATTGCATGTGGAAATTGGATTCCAACTTGTTCCTAGGGTTCCTGACCATGGTTTGACACATATTGGAGTGCCATTGCATGTGTTATTTTCCAAACCAAAATGATCCGCATGGTAACACACTCAAGTGGGTGTGGTGATGCAACCTCTTTCAAACTACTGCTCCATTGCATGTGGAAATTGAATCCCAACATGTTCCTGGGCTTCCTGACCAGGGTTTGACACATATTGGAGTGCCATTGTATGTGTTCTTTTCCAAACCACAATGATCCACATGGCTACACACACTCAAGTGGGTGTGGTGATGCAACCTCTTTCAAACTGGTTCTCCATTGCATGTGCCAATTGAATTCCAACATGTTCCTGGGCTTCCTAACCATGGTATGTCACACATTAGAGTTCCATTGAATGTGTTCTTTTCCAAACCACAATGATCCACATGGCAACACACACTCAAGTGGGTGTGGTGTTGCAATCTCTTTCAAACTGGTGCACCATTGCATGTGGAAGTTGAATTCCAATATGTTCCTAGGGTTCCTGAGACAGTTTGACACATATTGGAGTGCCATTGCATGTGTTCTTTTCCAAAATACAAGGATCCACATGGCCACACACACTCAAGTGGGTGTGGTGATGTCAAACTGGTGCTCCATTGCATGTGGAAGTTGAATTCCAATATGTTCCCGGGCTTCCTGACCATGGTTTGACACATTAGAGTGTCACTGCATGTGTTCTTTTCCTAACCACAATTGATTCACATGGCCACACACACTCAAGTGGATGTGGTGATGTAACCTCTTTCAAACTAGTGCTCCATTGCATGTGCCTTTGAATTCCAACATGTTCCTCGGCTTCCTGACCATGGTTTGACACATATTGGAGTGCCATTGTATGTGTTCTTTTCCAAACCACAATGATCCACATGGTCACATACGGTCAAGTGGGTGTGGTGATGCAACCTCTTTCAAACTAGTGCTCCATTGCATGTGGAAATTGAATTCCAAGATGTTTCTGGGGTTCCTAACCATGGTTTGATACATATCGGAGTGCCATTGCATGTGTTATTTTCCAAACCACAATGATCTGCATGGCCACACACACTCAAGAGGTTGTGGTGATGCAACCTCTTTCAAACTAGAGCTCCATTGCATGTGGCAGTTGAATTCCAATATGTTCCTAGGGTTCTGACAGGTTTGACACATATTGGAGTGCCATTGCATGTTCTATTCCAAAATACAAGTATCCACATGGCCACACACACTCAAGTGGGTGTGGTGATGTCAAACTAGTGCTCCATTGCATGTGGAAGTTGAATTCCAATATGTTCCCGGGCTTCCTGATCATGGTTTGAGACATATTAGAGTGCAACTGCATGTGTTCTTTTCCTAACCACAATTGATCCACATGGCCACAAACAATCCAGTGGGTGTGGTGATGCAACCTCTTTCAAACTGGTGCTCCATTGCATGAGGCTGTTGAATTCCAACATGTTCCGGGGCTTCCTGACCAGGGTTTGACACATATTGGAGTGCCATTGTATGTTTTCTTTTCCAAACCATAATGATCCACATGGCCACATACGGTCAAGTGGGTGTGGTGATGCAACTTCTTTCAAACTAGTGCTCCATTGCATGTGGAAATTGGATTCCAACTTGTTCCTAGGGTTCCTGACCATGGTTTGACACATATTGGAGTGCCATTGCATGTGTTATTTTCCAAACCACAATGATCCGCATGGTAACACACTCAAGTGGGTGTGGTGATGCAACCTCTTTCAAACTACTGCTCCATTGCATGTGGAAATTGAATCCCAACATGTTCCTGGGCTTCCTGACCAGGGTTTGACACATATTGGAGTGCCATTGTATGTGTTCTTTTCCAAACCACAATGATCCATATGGCTACACACACTCAAGTGGGTGTGGTGATGCAACCTCTTTCAAACTGGTTCTCCATTGCATGTGCCAATTGAATTCCAACATGTTCCTGGGCTTCCTAACCATGGTATGTCACACATTAGAGTTCCATTGAATGTGTTCTTTTCCAAACCACAATGATCCACATGGCAACACACACTCAAGTGGGTGTGGTGTTGCAATCTCTTTCAAACTGGTGCACCATTGCATGTGGAAGTTGAATTCCAATATGTTCCTAGGGTTCCTGAGAGAGTTTGACACATATTGGAGTGCCATTGCATGTGTTCTTTTCCAAAATACAAGGATCCACATGGCCACACACACTCAAGTGGGTGTGGTGATGTCAAACTGGTGCTCCATTGCATGTGGAAGTTGAATTCCAATATGTTCCCGGGCTTCCTGACCATGGTTTGACACATTAGAGTGTCACTGCATGTGTTCTTTTCCTAACCACAATTGATCCACATGGCCACACACACTCAAGTGGATGTGGTGATGTAACCTCTTTCAAACTAGTGCTCCATTGCATGTGCCTTTGAATTCCAACATGTTCCTCGGCTTCCTGACCATGGTTTGACACATATTGGAGTGCCATTGTATGTGTTCTTTTCCAAACCACAATGATCCACATGGTCACATACGGTCAAGTGGGTGTGGTGATGCAACCTCTTTCAAACTAGTGCTCCATTGCATGTGGAAATTGAATTCCAAGATGTTTCTAGGGTTCCTGACCATGGTTTGATACATATCGGAGTGCCATTACATGTGTTATTTTCCAAACCACAATGATCTGCATGGCCACACACACTCAAGAGGGTGTGGTGATGCAACCTCTTTCAAACTGGTGCTCCATTGCATGTGGCAGTTGAATTCCAATATGTTCCTAGGGTTCCTGACAGGGTTTGACACATATTGGAGTGCCATTGCATGTGTTCTATTCCAAAATACAAGTATCCACATGGCCACACACACTCAAGTGGGTGTGGTGATGTCAAACTAGTGCTCCGTTGCATGTGGAAGTTGAATTCCAATATGTTCCCGGGCTTACTGATCATGGTTTGACACATATTAGAGTGCAACTGCATGTGTTCTTTTCCTAACCACAATTGATCCACATGGCCACACACACTCCAATGGGTGTGGTGATGCAACCTCTTTCAAACTGGTGCTCCATTGCATGTGGCTGTTGAATTCCAACATGTTCCGGGGCTTCCTGACCAGGGTTTGATACATATTGGAGTGTCATTGTATGTGTTCTTTTCCAAACCATAATGATCCACATGGCCACATACGGTCAAGTGGGTGTGGTGATGCAACTTCTTTCAAACTAGTGCTCCATTGCAGGTGGAAATTGGATTCCAACTTGTTCCTGGGGTTCCTGAGCATGGTTTGACACATATTGGAGTGCCATTGCATGTGTTATTTTCCAAACCACAATGATCCGCATGGTAACACACTCAAGTGGGTGTGGTGACGCAACCTCTTTCAAACTAGTGCTCCATTGCATGTGGAAATTGAATCCCAACATGTTCCTAGGCTTCCTGACCAGGGTCTGACACATATTGGAGTGCCATTGTATGTGTTCTTTTCCAAACCACAATGATCCACATGGCCATACACACTCAAGTGGGTGTGGTGATGCAACCTCTTTCAAACTAGTGCTCCAGTGCATGTGGCTGTTGAATTCCAATATGTTCCTAGGCTTCCTGACCATGGTTTGGTACATATTTGAGTGCCATTTCATGTGTTATTTTCAAAAACACAATGATCCACTAGGCCACACACACTCAAGTGGGTGTGGTGATGCAACCTCTTTCAAACTGGTTCTCCATTGCATGTGCCAATTGAATTCCAACATGTTCCTGGGCTTCCTAACCATGGTATGTCACACATTAGAGGTCCATTGAATGTGTTCTTTTCCAAACCATAATGATCCACATGGCAACACACACTCAAGTGGGTGTGGTGTTGCAATCTCTTTCAAACTGGTGCACCATTGCATGTGGAAGTTGAATTCCAATATGTTCCTAGGGTTCCTGACAGAGTTTGACACATATTGGAGTGCCATTGCATGTGTTATTTTCCAAAATACAAGGATCCACATGGCCACACACACTCAAGTGGGTGTGGTGATGTCAAACTGGTGCTCCATTGCATGTGGAAGTTGAATTCCAATAAGTTCCCGGGCTTCCTGACCATGGTTTGACACATATTAGAGTGCCACTGCATGTGTTCTTTTCCTAACCACAATTGATCCACATGGCCACACACACTCAAGTGGATGCGGTGATGCAACCTCTTTCAAACTGGGGCTCCATTGCATGTGCCTGTTGAATTCCAACATGTTCCTCGGCTTCCTGACCATGGTTTGACACATATTGGAGTGCCATTGTATGTGTTCTTTTCCAAACCACAATGATCCACATGGTCACATACGGTCAAGTGGGTGTGGTGATGCAACATCTTTCAAACTAGTGCTCCATTGCATGTGGAAATTGAATTCCAACATGTTTCTGGGGTTCCTGGCCATGGTTTGATACATATCGGAGTGCCATTGCCTGTGTTATTTTCCAAACCACAATGATCCGCATGGCCACACACACTCAAGAGGGTGTGGTGATGCAACCTCTTTCAAACTGGTGCTCCATTGCATGTGGCAGTTGAATTCAAATATGTTCCTAGGGTTCCTGACAGGGTTTCACACATATTGGAGTGCCATTGCATGTGTTCTATTCCAAAATACAAGTATCCACATGGCCACACACACTCAAGTGGGTGTGGTGATGTCAAACTGGTGCTCCATTGCATGTGGCTGTTGAATTCCAACATGTTCCGGGGCTTCCTGAGCAGGGTTTGACACATATTGGAGTGCCATTGTATGTGTTCTTTTTCGAACCATAATGATCCACATGGACACATACGGTCAAGTGGGTGTGGTGATGCAACTTCTTTCAAACTAGTGCTCCATTGCATGTGGAAATTGGATTCCAACCTGTTCCTGGGGTTCCTGACCATGGTTTGACACATATTGGAGTGCCATTGCATGTGTTATTTTCCAAACCACAATGATCCGCATGGTAACACACTCAAGTGGGCGTGGTGATGCAACCTCTTTCAAACTAGTGCTCCATTGTATGTGGAAATTGAATCCCAACATGTTCCTGGGCTTCCTGACCAGGGTTTGACACATATTGGAGTGCCATTGTATGTGTTCTTTTCCAAACCACAATGATCCACATGGCCACACACACTCAAGTGGGTGTGGTGATGGAACCTGTTTCAAACTAGTGCTCCAGTGCATGTGGCTGTTGAATTCCAATATGTTCCTAGGCTTCCTGACCATGGTTTGGTACATATTTGAGTGCCATTTCATGTGTTATTTTCCAAAACACAATCATCCACTAGGCCACACACACTCAAGTGGGTGTGGTGATGCAACCTCTTTCAAACTGGTTCTCCATTGCATGTGCCAATTGAATTCCAACATGTTCCTAGGCTTCCTAACCATGGTATGTCACACATTAGAGTTCCATTGAATGTGTTCTTTTCCAAACCACAATGATCCACATGGCAACACACACTCAAGTGGGTGTGGTGTTGCAATCTCTTTCAAACTGGTGCACCATTGCATGTGGAAGTTGAATTCCAATATGTTCCTAGGGTTCCTGACAGAGTTTGACACATATTGGAGTGCCATTGCATGTGTTCTTTTCCAAAATACAAGGATCCACATGGCCACACACACTCAAGTGGGTGTGGTGATGTCAAACTGGTGCTCCATTGCATGTGGAAGTTGAATTCCAATTTGTTCCCGGGGTTCCTGACCATGGTTTGACACATATTAGAGTGCCACTGCATGTGTTCTTTTCCTAACCACAATTGATCCACATGGCCACACACACTCAAGTGGATGTGGTGATGCAACCTCTTTCAAACTGGTGCTCCATTGCATGTGCCTGTTGAATTCCAACATGTTCCTCGGCTTCCTGACCATAGTTTGACACATATTGGAGTGCCATTGTATGTGTTCTTTTCCAAACCACAATGATCCACATGGTCACATACGGTCAAGTGGGTGTGATGATGCAACCTCTTTCAAACTAGTGCTCCATTGCATGTGGAAATTGAATTCCAACGTGTTTCTGGGGTTCCTGACCATGGATTGATACATATCAGAGTGCCATTGCATGTGTTATTTTCCAAACCACAATGATCCGCATGGCCACACACACTCAAGAGGGTGTGGTGATGTAACCTCTTTCAAACTGGTGCTCCATAGCATGTGGCAGTTGAATTCCAATATGTTCCTAGGGTTCCTGACAGGGTTTGACACATATTGGAGTGCCATTGCATGTGTTCTATTCCAAAATACAAGTATCCACATGGCCACACACACTCAAGTGGGTGTGGTGATGTCAAACTAGTGCTCCATTGCATGTGGAAGTTGAATTCCAATATGTTCCCGGGCTTACTGATCATGGTTTGACACATATTAGAGTGCAACTGCATGTGTTCTTTTCCTAACCACAATTGATCCACATGGCCACACACACTCCAGTGGGTGTGGTGATGCAACCTCTTTCAAACTGGTGCTCCATTGCATGTGGCTATTGAATTCCAACATGTTCCGGGGCTTCCTGACCAGGGTTTGACACATATTGGAGTGCCATTGTATGTGTTCTTTTCCAAACCATAATGATCCACATGGCCACATACGGTCAAGTGGGTGTGGTGATGCAACTTCTTTCAAACTAGTACTCCATTGCATGTGGAAATTGGATTCCAACTTGTTCCTGGGGTTCCTGACCATGGTTTGACAATTATTTGAGTGCCATTGCATGTGTTATTTTCCAAACCACAATGATCCGCATGGTAACACACTCAAGTGGCTGTGGTGATGCAACCTATTTCAAACTAGTGCTCCATTGCATGTGGAAATTGAATCCCAACATGTCCCTGGGCTTCCTGACCAGGGTTTGACACATATTGGAATGCCATTGTATGTGTTCTTTTCCAAACCACAATGATCCACATGGCCACACACACTCAAGTGGGTGTGGTGGTGCAACCTCTTTCAAACTAGTGCTCCAGTGCATGTGGCTGTTGAATTCCAATATGTTCCTAGGCTTCCTGACCATGGTTTGGTACATATTTGAGTGCCATTTCATGTGTTATTTTCAAAAACACAATGATCCACTAGGCCACACACACTCCAGTGGGTGTGGTGATGCAACCTCTTTCAAACTGGTTCTCCATTGCATGTGCCAATTGAATTCCAACATGTTCCTGGGCTTCCTAACCATGGTATGTCACACATTAGAGTTCCATTGAATGTGTTCTTTTCCAAACCACAATGATCCACATGGCCACATCCGGTCATGTGGGTGTGGTGATGCAAACTCTTTCAAACTCGTGCTCCATTACATGTGGAAATTGAATTCCAACATGTTCATGGGGTTCCTGACCATGGTTTGACACATATTAGAGTTCCATTGCAAGTGTTCTTTTCGAAAATACAAGGATCCACATGGCCACACACACTCAAGTGGGTGTGGTTATGTAAAACTAGTGCTCCATTGCAAGTGGAAGTTGAATTCCAATATGTTCCCGGGCTTCCTGACCATGGTTTGACACATATTAGAGTGCCACTGCATGTGTTCTTTTCCTAACCACAATTGAGCTACATGGCCACACACACTCAAGTGGATGTGGTGATGCAACCTCTTTCAATCTGGTGCTCCGTTGCATGTGGCTGTTGAATTCCAACATGTTCCTGGGCTTCCTGACCAGGGTTTGACACATATTTGAGGGCCATTGTATGTGTTCTTTTCCAAACCACAATGATCCACATGGTCACATACGGTCAAGTGGGTGTGGTGACGCAACCTCTTTCAAACTAGTGCTCCATTGCATGTGCAAATTGAATTCCAACATTTTTCTGGGGTTCCTGAGCATGGTTTGACACATATTGGAGTGCCATTGCACGTGTTATTTTCCAAACCACAATGATCCGCATGGCACACACACTCAAGAGGGTGTGGTGATGCAACCTCTTTCAAACTGGTGCTCCATTGCATGTGGCAGTGGAATTCCAATATGTTCCTACGGTTCCTGACAGGGTTTGACACATATTGGAGTGCCATTGCATGTGTTCTATTCCAAAATACAAGTATCCACATGGCCACACACACTCAAGTGGGTGTGGTGATGTCAAACTAGTTCTCCATTGCATGTGGAAGTTGAATTCCAATATGTTCCCGAGCTTCCTGATCATGGTTTGACACATATTAGAGTGCAACTGCATGTGTTCTTTTCCTAACCACAATTGATCCACATGGCCACACACACTCAAGTGGTTGTGGTGATGCAACCTCTTTCAAACTGGTGCTCCATTGCATGTGGCTGTTGAATTCCAACATGTTCTGGGGCTTCCTGACCAGGGTTTGACACATATTGGAGTGCCATTGTATGTGTTCTTTTCCAAACAATAATGATCCACATGGCCAAATACGGTCAAGTGGGTGTGGTGATGCAGCTTCTTTCAAACTAGTGCTCCATTGCATGTGGAAATTGGATTCCAACTTGTTCCTGGGGTTCCTGACCATGGTTTGACACATAATGGAGTGCCATTGCATGTGTTATTTTCCAAACCACAATGATCCGCATGGCCACACACACTCAAGTGGGTGTGGTGATGCAACCTCTTTCAAACTGGTGCTCCATTGCATGTGGCAGTTGAATTCCAATATGTTCCTAGGGTTCCTGACCAGGGTTTATCACATATTGGAGTGCCGTTGGATGTGCTCTTTTCCAAAATACAAGGATCCACATGGCCACACAGACTCAAGTGGGTGTGGTGATGTCAAACTAGTGCTCCATTGCATGTGGAAGTTAAATTCCAATATGTTCCCGGGCTTCCTGAATATGGTTTTCCAAATATTAGAGTGCCACTACGTGTGTTCTTTTCCTAACCACAATTGATCCACATGTCCACACACACTCAAGTGGGTGTGGTGATGCAACATCTTTCAAACTGGTGCTCCATTGCATGTGGCTATTGAATTCCAACATGTTCCTAGGCTTCCTGACCATGGTTTGACACATATTGAAGTGCCATTGTATGTGTTCTTTTCCAAACCATAATGATCCACATGGCCATATACGGTATAGTGGGTGTGGTGATGCAACCTCTTTCAAACTAGTGCTCCATTGCATGTGGAAATGGAATTCCAACATGTTTTTGGGGTTCCTGACCATGGTTTGACACATATTGGAGTGCCATTGCATGTGTTATTTTCCAACCCACAATGATCCTCATGGCCACACACACTCAAGAGGGTGTGGTGATGCAACCTCTTTCAAACTGGTGCTCCATTGCATGTGACAGTTGAATTCCAATATGTTCCTAGGGTTCCTGACAGGGTTTGACACATATTGGAGTGCCACTTCATGTGTTCTATTCCAAAATACAAGGATCCACATGACCACACACACTCAAGTGGGTGTGGTGTGCTACATTGCATGTGGAAGTTGAATTCCAATATGTTCCCGGGCTTCCTGATCATGGTTTGACACATATTAGAGTGCAACTGCATGTGTTCTTTTCCTAACCACAATTGATCCACATGGCCACACACACTCAAGTGGGTTTGGTGATGCAACCTCTTTCAAACTGGTGCTCCATTGCATGTGGCTGTTGATTTCCAACATGTTCCGGGGCTTCCTGACCAGGGTTTCACACATCTTGGAGTGCCATTGTATGTGTTCTTTTCCAAACCATAATGATCCACATGGCCACATACGGTCAAGTGGGTGTGGTGATTCAACCTCTTTCAAACTAGTGCTCCATTGCATGTGGAAATTGGATTCCAACTTGTTCCTGGGGTTCCTGACCATGGTTTGACACTTATTTGAGTGCCATTGCATGTGTTATTTTACAAACCACAATGATCCGCATGGCAACACACTAAAGTGGCTATGGTGATGCAACCTATTTCAAACTAGCGCTCCATTGCATGTGGAAATTGAATCCCAGCATGTCCCTGGGCTTCCTGACCAGGGTTTGACACATATTGGAATGTCATTTTATGTGTTCTTTTCCAAACCACAATGATCCACATGGCCACACACACTCAAGTGGGTGTGGTGGTGCAACCTCTTTCAAACTAGTGCTCCAGTGCATGTGGCTGTTGAATTCCAATATGTTCCTAGGCTTCCTGACCATGGTTTGGTACATATTTGAGTGCCATTTCATGTGTTATTTTCAAAAGCACAATGATCCACTAGGCCACACACACTCCAGTGGGTGTGGTGATGCAACCTCTTTCAAACTGGTTCTCCATTGCATGTGCCAATTGAATTCCAACATGTTCCTGGGCTTCCTAACCATGGTATGTCACACATTAGAGTTCCATTGAATGTGTTCTTTTCCAAACCACAATGATCCACATGGCAACACACTCAAGTGGGTGTGGTGTTGCAATCTCTTTCAAACTGGTGCACCATTGCATCTGGAAGTTGAATTCCAATATGTTCCTAGGGTTCCTGACATAGTTTGACACATATTGGAGTGCCATTGCATGTGTTCTTTTCCAAAATACAAGGATCCACATGGCCACACAAACTCAAGTGGGTGTGGTGATGTCAAACTGGTGCTCCATTGCATGTGGAAGTTGAATTCCAATATGTTCACGGGCTTCCTGACCATGGTTTGACACATATTAGAGTGCCACTTCATGTGTTCTTTTCCTAACCACAATTGAACCACATGGCCACACACACTCAAGTGGGTGTGGTGATGCAACCTATTTCAAACTAGTGCTCCGTTGCATGAGGAAATTGAATCCCAACATGTCCCTGGGCTTCCTGACCAGGGTTTGACACATATTGGAATGCCATTGTATGTGTTCTTTTCCAAACCACAATGATCCACATGGCCACACACACTCAAGTGGGTGTGGTGGTGCAACCTCTTTCAAACTAGTGCTCCAGTGCATGTGGCTGTTGAATTCCAATATGTTCCTAGGCTTCCTGACCATGGTTTGGTACATATTTGAGTGCCATTTCATGTGTTATTTTCCAAAACACAATCATCCACTAGGCCACACACACTCAAGTGGGTGTGGTGATGCAACCTCTTTCAAACTGGTTCTCCATTGCATGTGCCAATTGAATTCCAACATGTTCCTAGGCTTCCTAACCATGGTATGTCACACATTAGAGTTCCATTGAATGTGTTCTTTTCCAAACCACAATGATCCACATGGCAACACACACTCAAGTGGGTGTGGTGTTGCAATCTCTTTCAAACTGGTGCACCATTGCATGTCGAAGTTGAATTCCAATATGTTCCTAGGGTTCCTGACAGAGTTTGACACATATTGGAGTGCCATTGCATGTGTTCTTTTCCAAAATACAAGGATCCACATGGCCACACACACTCAAGTGGGTGTGGTGATGTCAAACTGGTGCTCCATTGCATGTGGAAGTTGAATTCCAATTTGTTCCCGGGGTTCCTGACCATGGTTTGACACATATTAGAGTGCCACTGCATGTGTTCTTTTCCTAACCACAATTGATCCACATGGCCACACACACTCAAGTGGATGTGGTGATGCAACCTCTTTCAAACTGGTGCTCCATTGCATGTGCCTGTTGAATTCCAACATGTTCCTCGACTTCCTGACCATAGTTTGACACATATTGGAGTGCCATTGTATGTGTTCTTTTCCAAACCACAATGATCTACATGGTCACATACGGTCAAGTGGGTGTGATGATGCAACCTCTTTCAAACTAGTGCTCCATTGCATGTGGAAATTGAATTCCAACGTGTTTCTGGGGTTCCTGACCATGGTTTGATACATATCAGAGTGCCATTGCATGTGTTATTTTCCAAACCACAATGATCCGCATGGCCACACACACTCAAGAGGGTGTGGTGATGTAACCTCTTTCAAACTGGTGCTCCATAGCATGTGGCAGTTGAATTCCAATATGTTCCTAGGGTTCCTGACAGGGTTTGACACATATTGGAGTGCCATTGCATGTGTTCTATTCCAAAATACAAGTATCCACATGGCCACACACACTCAAGTGGGTGTGGTGATGTCAAACTAGTGCTCCATTGCATGTGGAAGTTGAATTCCAATATGTTCCCGGGCTTACTGATCATGGTTTGACACATATTAGAGTGCAACTGCATGTGTTCTTTTCCTAACCACAATTGATCCACATGGCCACACACACTCCAGTGGGTGTGGTGATGCAACCTCTTTCAAACTGGTGCTCCATTGCAAGTGGCTATTGAATTCCAACATGTTCCGGGGCTTCCTGACCAGGGTTTGACACATATTGGAGTGCCATTGTATGTGTTCTTTTCCAAACCATAATGATCCACATGGCCACATACGGTCAAGTGGGTGTGGTGATGCAACTTCTTTCAAACTAGTGCTTCATTGCATGTGGAAATTGGATTCCAACTTGTTCCTGGGGTTCCTGACCATGGTTTGACAATTATTTGAGTGCCATTGCATGTGTTATTTTCCAAACCACAATGATCCGCATGGTAACACACTCAAGTGGCTGTGGTGATGCAACCTATTTCAAACTAGTGCTCCATTGCATGTGGAAATTGAATCCCAACATGTCCCTGGGCTTCCTGACCAGGGTTTGACACATATTGGAATGCCATTGTATGTGTTCTTTTCCAAACCACAATGATCCACATGGCCACACACACTCAAGTGGGTGTGGTGGTGCAACCTCTTTCAAACTAGTGCTCCATTGCATGTGGCTGTTGAATTCCAATATGTTCCTAGGCTTCCTGACCATGGTTTGGTACATATTTGAGTGCCATTTCATGTGTTATTTTCAAAAACACAATGATCCACTAGGCCACACACACTCCAGTGGGTGTGGTGATGCAACCTCTTTCAAACTGGTTCTCCATTGCATGTGCCAATTGAATTCCAACATGTTCCTGGGCTTCCTAACCATGGTATGTCACACATTAGAGTTCCATTGAATGTGTTCTTTTCCAAACCACAATGATCCACATGGCAACACACTCAAGTGGGTGTGGTGTTGCAATCTCTTTCAAACTGGTGCACCATTGCATCTGGAAGTTGAATTCCAATATGTTCCTAGGGTTCCTGACATAGTTTGACACATATTGGAGTGCCATTGCATGTGTTCTTTTCCAAAATACAAGGATCCACATGGCCACACACACTCAAGTGGGTGTGGTTATGTAAAACTAGTGCTCCATTGCAAGTGGAAGTTGAATTCCAATATGTTCCCGGGCTTCCTGACCATGGTTTGACACATATTAGAGTGCCACTGCATGTGTTCTTTTCCTAACCACAATTGAGCTACATGGCCACACACACTCAAGTGGATGTGGTGATGCAACCTCTTTCAATCTGGTGCTCCGTTGCATGTGGCTGTTGAATTCCAACATGTTCCTGGGCTTCCTGACCAGGGTTTGACACATATTTGAGGGCCATTGTATGTCTTCTTTTCCAAACCACAATGATCCACATGGTCACATACGGTCAAGTGGGTGTGGTGACGCAACCTCTTTCAAACTAGTGCTCCATTGCATGTGCAAATTGAATTCCAACATCTTTCTGGGGTTCCTGAGCATGGTTTGACACATATTGGAGTGCCATTGCATGTGTTATTTTCCAAACCACAATGATCCGCATGGCCACACACACTCAAGAGGGTGTGGTGATGCAACCTCTTTCAAACTGGTGCTCCATTGCATGTGGCAGTTGAATTCCAATATGTTCCTACGGTTCCTGACAGGGTTTGACACATATTGGAGTGCCATTGCATGTGTTCTATTCCAAAATACAAGTATCCACATGGCCACACACACTCAAGTGGGTGTGGTGATGTCAAACTAGTTCTCCATTGCATGTGGAAGTTGAATTCCAATATGTTCCCGAGCTTCCTGATCATGGTTTGACACATATTAGAGTGCAACTGCATGTGTTCTTTTCCTAACCACAATTGATCCACATGGCCACACACACTCAAGTGGTTGTGGTGATGCAACCTCTTTCAAACTGGTGCTCCATTGCATGTGGCTGTTGAATTCCAACATGTTCTGGGGCTTCCTGACCAGGGTTTGACACATATTGGAGTGCCATTGTATGTGTTCTTTTCCAAACAATAATGATCCACATGGCCAAATACGGTCAAGTGGGTGTGGTGATGCAACTTCTTTCAAACTAGTGCTCCATTGCATGTGGAAATTGGATTCCAACTTGTTCCTGGGGTTCCCGACCATGGTTTGACACATAATGGAGTGCCATTGCATGTGTTATTTTCCAAACCACAATGATCCGCATGGCCACACACACTCAAGTGGGTGTGGTGATGCAACCTCTTTCAAACTGGTGCTCCATTGCATGTGGCAGTTGAATTCCAATATGTTCCTAGGGTTCCTGACCAGGGTTTATCACATATTGGAGTGCCGTTGCATGTGCTCTTTTACAAAATACAAGGATCCACATGGCCACACAGACTCAAGTGGGTGTGGTGATGTCAAACTAGTGCTCCATTGCATGTGGAAGTTAAATTCCAATATGTTCCCGGGCTTCCTGAATATGGTTTTCCAAATATTAGAGTGCCACTACGTGTGTTCTTTTCCTAACCACAATTGATCCACATGTCCAAACACACTCAAGTGGGTGTGGTGATGCAACATCTTTCAAACTGGTGCTCCATTGCATGTGGCTATTGAATTCCAACATGTTCCTAGGCTTCCTGACCATGGTTTGACACATATTGAAGTGCCATTGTATGTGTTCTTTTCCAAACCATAATGATCCACATGGCCATATACGGTATAGTGGGTGTGGTGATGCAACCTCTTTCAAACTAGTGCTCCATTGCATGTGGAAATGGAATTCCAACATGTTTTTGGGGTTCCTGACCATGGTTTGACACATATTGGAGTGCCATTGCATGTGTTATTTTCCAACCCACAATGATCCTCATGGCCACACACACTCAAGAGGGTGTGGTGATGCAACCTCTTTCAAACTGGTGCTCCATTGCATGTGACAGTTGAATTCCAATATGTTCCTAGGGTTCCTGACAGGGTTTGACACATATTGGAGTGCCACTGCATGTGTTCTATTCCAAAATACAAGGATCCACATGACCACACACACTCAAGTGGGTGTGGTGTGCTACATTGCATGTGGAAGTTGAATTCCAATATGTTCCCGGGCTTCCTGATCATGGTTTGACACATATTAGAGTGCAACTGCATGTGTTCTTTTCCTAACCACAATTGATCCACATGGCCACACACACTCAAGTGGGTTTGGTGATGCAACCTCTTTCAAACTGGTGCTCCATTGCATGTGGCTGTTGAATTCCAACATGTTCCGGGGCTTCCTGACCAGGGTTTCACACATCTTGGAGTGCCATTGTATGTGTTCTTTTCCAAACCATAATGATCCACATGGCCACATACGGTCAAGTGGGTATGGTGATTCAACCTCTTTCAAACTAGTGCTCCATTTCATGTGGAAATTGGATTCCAACATGTTCCTGGGGTTCTTGACCATGGTTTTTTCACATATTGGAGTGCCATTGCATGTGTTATTTTCCAAACCACAATGATCCGCATGGCCACACACACTCAAGTGGGTGTGGTGATGCAACCTCTTTCAAACTGGTGCTCCATTGCATGTGGCCGTTGAATTCCAATATGTTCCTAGGATTCCGGACCAGGTTTATCACATATTGGAGTACCGTTGTATGTGCTCTTTTCCAAAATACAAGGATCCACATGGCCACACAAACTCAAGTGGGTGTGGTGATGTCAAACTAGTGCTCCATTGCATGTGGAAGTTGAATTCCAAAATGTTCCTGGGCTTCCTGACCATGGTTTTCCACATATTAGAGTGACACTACATGTGTTCTTTTCCTAACTCAAGTGGGTGTGGTGATGCAACATCTTTCAAACTGGTGCTCCATTGCATGTGGTTATTGAATTCCAACATGTTCCTAGGCTTCCTGACCATGGTTTGACACATATTGAAGTGCCATTGTATGTGTTCTTTTCCAAACCATAATGATCCACATGGCCACATACGGCGAAGTGGGTGTGGTGATGCAACCTCTTTCAAACTAGTGCTCCATTGCATGTGGAAATTGAATTCCAACATGTTCCTGGAGTTCATGACCATGGTTTGACACATACTGGAGTGCCATTGCATGTGTTATTTTCCAAACCACAATGATCCACATGGCCACACACACTCAATGGGTGTGGTGATGCAAACTCTTTCAAGCTGGTGCTCCATTGCATGTGGCAGTTGAATTCCAATATGTTCCTTGGGTTCCTGAACAGGGTTTCACATATATTGGAGTACCATTGCATTTGTTCTTTTCCAAAATACAAGGATCCACATGGCCACACACATTCAAGTTGTTGTGGTGATGTCAAACTAGTGCTCCATTGCATGTAGAAGTTGAGTTCCAATATGTTCCCGGGCTTCCTGACCATGGTTTGTCACATATTAGAGTGCAAATGCATGTGTTCTTTTCCTAACCACAATTGATCCACATGGCCACACACAGTCGAGTGGGTGTGGTGATGCAACCTCTTTCAAACTGGTGCTCCACTGCATGTGGGTGTTGAATTCCAGCATGTTTCGGGGCTTCCTGCCAGGGTTTGACACATCTTGGAGTGCCATTGTATGTGTTCTTTTCCAAACCATAATGATCCACATGGCCACATATAGTCAAGTGGGTGTGGTGATGCAACCTCTTTCAAACTAGTGCTCCATTGCATGTGGAAATTGGATTCCAACATGTTCCTGGGTTTTTGACCATGGTTTGACACATATTGGAGTGCCATTGCATGTGTTATTTTCCAAACCACAATGATCCGCATGGCCACACACAGTCAAGTGGGCGTGGTGATGCAACCTCTTTCAAACTGGTGCTCCATTGCATGTGGCCGTTGAATTCCAATATGTTCCTAGGGTTCCTGACTAGGGTTTATCACATATTGGAGTGCCGTTGCATGTGGTATTTTCAAAAATACAAGGATCCACATGGCCACACAAACTCAAGTGGGTCTGGTGATGTCAACCTAGTGCTCCACTGCATGTGGAAGTTGAATTCCAATATGTTCCTGGGCTTCATGACCATGGTTTTCCACATATTAGAGTGCCACTAAATGTGTTCTTTTCCTAACCATAATTGATCCACATTCCCACACACACTCAAGTGGGTGTGGTGATGCAACATCTTTCAAACTGCTGCTCCATTGCATGTGGTTGTTGAAATCCAACATGTTCCTAGGCTTCCTGACCATGGTTTGACACATATTGAAGTGCCATTCTATGTGTTCTTTTCCAAACCATAATGATCCACATGGCCACATACGGCCAAGTGGGTGTGGTGATGCAACCTCTTTCAAACTAGTGCTCCATTGCATGTGGAAATTGAATTCCAACATGTTCCTGGAGTTCCTGACCATGGTTTGACACATATTGGAGTGCCATTGCATGTGTTATTTTCCAAAGCACAATGATCCGCATGGCCACACACACTCAATGGGTGTGGTGATGCAAACTCTTTCAAACTGGTGCTCCATTGGATGTGGCAGTTGAATTCCAATATGTTCCTAGGGTTCCTGACCAGGGTTTGACAAATATTGGAGTGCCATTGCATGTGTTCTTTTCCAAAATACAAGGATCCACATGGCCACGCACATTCAAGTGGTTGTGTTGATGTCAAACTAGTGCTCCATTGCATGTAGAAGTTGAGTTCCAATATGTTCCAGGGCTTCCTGACCATGGTTTGACACATATTAGAGTGCAAATGCACGTGTTCTTTTCCTAACCACAGTTGATCCACATGGCCACACACACTCAAGTGGGTGTGGTGATGCAACCTCTTTCAAATTGGTGCTCCATTGCATGTGGCTGTTGAATTCCAACATGTTCCGGGGCTTCCTGACCAGGGTTTGACACATATTGGAGTGCCATTGTATGTGTTCTTTTCCAAAGCATAATGATCCACATGGCCACATATGGTCAAGACGGTGTGGTGATGCAACCTCTTTCAAACTAGTGGTCCATTGCATGTGGAAATTGAATTCCAGCATTTTCCTGACCATGGTTTGACACATATTGGAGTGCCATTGCATGTGTTATTTGCCAAACCACAATGATCTGCATGGCCACACACACTCAAGTGGGTGTGGTGATGCAACCTCTTTCAAACTGGTGCTCTATTGCATGTGGCAGTTGAATTCCAATATGTTCAATGGGTTCCTAACCAAGATTTATCACATATTGGAGTGCCGTTGCATGTGGTCTTTTCAAAAATACAAGGATCCACATGGCCACACAAACTCAAGTGGGTGTGGTGATGTCAACCTAGTGCTCCACTGCATGTGGAAGTTGAATTCCAATATGTTCCTGGGCTTCGTGACCATGGTTTTCCACATATTAGAGTGCCACTAAATGTGTTCTTTTCCTAACCATAATTGATCCACATTCCCACACACACTCAAGTGGGTGTGGTGATGCAACATCTTTCAAACTGGTGCTCCATTGCATGTGGTTGTTGGATTCCAACATGTTCCTAGGCTTCTTGACCATGGTTTGACACATATTGAAGTGCCATTCTATGTGTTCTTTTCCAAACCATAATGATCCACATGGCCACATACGACCAAGTTGGTGTGGTGATGCAACCTCTTTCAAACTAGTGCTCCATTGCATGTGGAAATTGAATTCCAACATGTTCCTGGAGTTCCTGACCATGGTTTGACACATATTGGAGTGCCATTGCATGTGTTATTTTCCAAAGCACAATGATCCGCATGGACACACACACTCAATGGGTGTGGTGATGCAAACTCTTTCAAACTGGTGCTCCATTGGATGTGGCAGTTGAATTCCAATATGTTCCTAGGGTTCCTGACCAGGGTTTGACAAATATTGGAGTGCCATTGCATGTGTTCTTTTCCAAAATACAAGGATCCACATGGCCACACACATTCAAGTGGTTGTGGTGATGTCAAACTAGTGCTCCATTGCATGTAGAAGTTGAGTTCCAATATGTTCCAGGGCATCCTGACCATGGTTTGACACATATTAGAGTGCAAATGCATGTGTTCTTTTCCTAACCATAGTTGATCCACATGGCCACACACACTCAAGTGGGTGTGGTGATGCAACCTCTTTCAAATTGGTGCTCCATTGCATGTGGCTGTTGAATTCCAACATGTTCCGGGGCTTCCTGACCAGGGTTTGACACATATTGGAGTGCCATTCTATGTGTTCTTTTCCAAACCATAATGATCCACATGGCCACATATGGTCAAGTCGGTGTGGTGATGCAACCTCTTTCAAACTAGTGGTCCATTGCATGTGGAAATTGAATTCCAGCATGTTCCTAGGGTTCCTGACCATGGTTTGACACATATTGGAGTGCCATTGCATGTGTTATTTGCCAAACCACAATGATCTGCATGGCCACACACACTCAAGTGGGTGTGGTGATGCAACCTCTTTCAAACTGGTGCTCTATTGCATGTGGCAGTTGAATTCCAATATGTTCATTGGGTTCCTAACAAGGATTTAACACATATTGGAGTGCCGTTGCATGTGCACTTTTCCAAAATACAAGGATCCACATGGCCACACACACTCAAGTGGGTGTGGTGATGTCAAACTAGTGCTCCATTGCATGTGGAAGTTGAATTCCAATATGTTCCCGGGCTTCCTGACCATGGTTTTCCACATATTAGAGTGCCACTACATGTGTTCTTTTCCTAACCACAATTGATACACATGGCCACACACACTCATGTGGGTGTGGTGATGCAACATCTTTCAAACTGGTGCTCCATTGCATGTGGTTATTGAATTCCAACATGTTTCTATGCTTCCTGACCATGGTTTGACACATATTGAAGTGCCATTGTATCTGTTCTTTTCAAAACCATAATGATCCACATGGCCACATACGGCCAAGTGGGTGTGGTGATGCAACCTCTTTCAAACTAGTGCTCCATTGCATGTGGAAATTGAATTCCAACATGTTCCTAGAGTTCCTGACCATGGTTTGACACATATTGGTGTGCCATTGCATGTGTTATTTTCCAAACCACAATGATCCGCATGGCCACACACACTCAATGGGTGTGGTGATGCAAACACTTTCAAACCGGTGCTCCATTGCATATGGCAGTTGAATTCCAATATGTTCCTAGGGTTCCTGACCAGGGTTTCACACATATTGGAGTGCCGTTGCATGTGTTATTTTCCAAAATACAAGGATCCACATGGCCACACACACTCAAGTGGGTGTGGTGATATCAAACTAGTGGTCCATTGCATGTAGAAGTTGAATTCCAATATGTTCCCGGGCTTCCTGACCATGGTTTGACACATATTAGAGTGCAAATGCATGTGTTATTTTCCTAACCACGATTGATTCACATGGCCACACACACTCAAGTGGGTGTGGTGATGCAACTTCTTTCAAATTGGTGCTCCATTGCATGTGGCTGTTGAATTCCAACATGTTCCTGGGCATACTAACCACGGTTTGACACATATTGGAGTGCCATTGTATGTGTTCTTTTCCAAACAATAATGATCCACATGGCCACATATGGTCAATTGGGTGTGGTGATGCAACCTCTTTCAAACTAGTGGTCCATTGCAAGTGGAAATTGAATTCCAACATGTTCTTAGGGTTCCTGACCATGGTTTGACACATATTGGAGTGCCATTGCATGTGTTATTTGCCAAACCACAATGATCTTCATGGCCACACACACTCAAGTGGGTGTGGTGATGCAACCTCTTTCAAACTCGTGCTCCATTGCATGTGGCAGTTGAATTCCAATATGTTCCTAGGGTTCTTAATCAGGGTTTAACACATATTGGAGTGCCGTTGCATGTGCTCTTTTCCAAAATACAAGGATCGACATGGCCACACACAGTCAAGTCGGTGTGGTGATGTCAAACTAGTGCTCCATTGCATGTGGAAGTTGAATTCCAATATGTTCCCGGGCTTCCTGACCATGGTTTAACACATATTAGAGTGCCACTACGTGTGTTCTTTTCCTAACCACAATTGATCCACATGCCCACACACACTCAAGTGGGTGTGGTGATGCAACCTCTTTCAAACTGGTGCTCCATTGCATGTAGCTGTTGAATTCCAACATGTTACTGGGCTTCCTGACCAGGGTTTGACACATATTGGAGTCCCATTGTATGTGTTCTTTTCCAAACCATAATGAGCCACATGGCGACATACGGCCAAGTGGGTGTGGTGATGCAACCTCTTTCAAACTAGTGCTCCGTTGCATGTGGAAATTGAATTCCAACATGTTCATGGGATTCCTGACCATGGTTTGACACATATTGGAGTGTCATTGCATGTGTTATATTCCAAACCACAATGATCCGCATGGCCACACACTGTCAAGTTGGTGTGATGATGCAACCTCTTCCAAACTGGTGCTCCATTGCATGTGGCAGTTGAATTCCAACATGTTCCTGGGGTTCCTGACCATGGTTTGGTACATATTGGAGTGCCATTGCATGTGTTCTTTTCGAATACACAATGATCCACATGGCCAAACACACTCAAGTGCGTGTGGTTATGTAAGCTCTTTCAAACTAGTGCTCCATTGCATGTGCCAGTTGAATTCCAACATGTTCCCGGGAATCCTGACCATGGTATGGCACATATTGGAGTGTCATTGCACGTGTTCTTTTCCAAACCACAATGATACACATGGCCACGTACACTCAAGTGGGTGTGGTGATGCAACATGTTTCAAACTAGTGCTCCATTGCATGTGGCAGTTGAATTCCAACATCTTCATGGGGTTCCTGGCCATGGTTTGACACATACTACAGTGTCATTGCATGTGTTCTTTCCCAAACCATAATGATCCACATGGCCACACAGACTCAAGTGGGTGTGGTGATGCAACCTCTTTTGAACTAGTGCTCTATTGCATGTGGCAGTTGAATTGCAACATGTTAGGAGTAACTGACCATGGTTTGACACATATTGGAGTGCCATTGCATCTGTTATTTTGCATACCACAATCATCCACATGGCCACACACACTCAAGTCGGTGTGGTGATGCAACCTCTTTCAAACTGGTGCTCCATTACATGTGGCAGTTGAATTCCAACATGTTCGTGGGGTTCCTGACCATGGTTTAACACATATTAGAGTGCCATTGCATGTGTTATTTTCCAAACCACAAAGATCCACATGGCCACACACACTCAAGTGGGTGTGGTGATGGAACCTGTTTCAAACCGGTGCTCCATTGCATGTGGTGGTTGAATTCCAACATGTTCCTGGGGTTCCTGACCATGGTTTGACACATATTGGAGTGCCATTGCATGTGTTCTTTTCCAAACCACAATGATCCACATGGCCACACACACTCAAGTGGGTTTGGTGATGCAAACTCTTTCAAACTAGTGCTCCATTGCATGTGGCAGTTGAATTCCAACATGTTCATGGGGTTCCTGGCCATGGTTTGACACATACTAGAGTGTCATTGCATCTGTTCTTTCCCAAACCATGATGATCCACATGGCCACACACACTGAACTGGGTGTGGTGATGCAACCTCTTTCAAATTGGTGCTCCATTGCATGTGGCAATTGAATTCCAACATATTCATGGGTTCCTAACCATGGTGTGGAACATGTTGGAGTTCCATTGCATGTGTTCTTTTCCAAACCACAATGATCCACATGGCCACACACACTCAAGTGGCTTTGGTGATGCAAACTCTTTAAAACTGGTGCTCCATTGCATGTGGCATTTGAATTCCAACATGTTCCTGGGCTTCCTGACCATGGTTTGACACATATTGGAGTGCCATTGCATGTGTTCTTTTCCAAAATACATGGATCCTCATGGCCACACACACTCAAGTGGGTGTGGAGATGCAACCTCTTTCAAAATGGATCTCCATTGCATGTGGAAGTTGTATTCCAACATGTTCCTAGGCTTCCTGACCATGGTTTGACACATATTGGGGTGCCCTTGTATGTGTTCTCTTGGAAACCACAATGATCCACATGGCCACACACACTCAACTGGGTATGGTGATGCAACCTCTTTCAAATTGGTGCTCCATTGCATGTGGCAATTGAATTCCAACATATTCATGGGTTCCTAACCATGGTGTGGAACATATTGGAGTTCCATTGCATGTGTTCTTTTCCAAACCACAATGATCCACATGGCCACACACACTCAAGTGGGTTTGGTGATGCAAACTCTTTCAAACTAGTGCTCCATTGCATGTGGCAGTTGAATTCCAACATGTTCATGGGGTTCCTGGCCATGGTTTGACACATACTAGAGTGTCATTGCATCTGTTCTTTCCCAAACCGTGATGATCCACATGGCCACACAGACTCAAGTGGGTGTGGTGATGCAACCTCTTTTGAACTAGTGCTCTATTTCATGTGGCAGTTGAATTCCAACATGTTCGTGGGGTAACTGACCATGGTTTGACACATATTGGAGTGCCATTGCACCTGTTATTTTGCATACCACAATCATCCACATGGCCACACACACTCAAGTCGGTGTGATGATGCAACCTCTTTCAAACTGGTGCTCCATTACATGTGGCAGTTGAATTCCAACATGTTCGTGGGGTTCCTGACCATGGTTTAACACATATTGGAGTGCCATTACATGTGTTATTTTCCAAACCACAAAGATCCACATGGCCACACACGCTCAAGTGGGTGTGGTGATGGAACCTGTTTCAAACTAGTGCTCCATTGCATGTGGCAGTTGAATTCCAACATGTTCCTGGGGTTCCTGACCATGGTTTGACATATATTGGAGTGTCATTGCATGTGTTCTTTTCCAAACCACAATGATCCACATGGCCACACACACTCAAGTGGGTGTGGTGATGCAACCTCTTTCGAACTAGTGCTCCATTGCGTGTGGCAGTTGAATTCCAACATCTTCCTAGGCTTCCTGACCATGGTTTGACACATATTGGAGTGCCATTGCATGTGTTCTTTTCCAAACCACAATGATCCACATGGCCACACACACTCAACTGGGTGTGCTGATGCAACCTCTTTCAAATTGGTGCTCCATTGCATGTGGCAATTGAATTCCAACATATTCATGGGTTCCTAACCATGGTCTGGAACATATTGGAGTTCCATTGCATGTGTTCTTTTCCAAACCACAATGATCCACAGGGCCACACACAGTCAAGTGGGTTTGGTGATGCAAACTCTTTCAAACTGGTGCTCCATTGCATGTGGCATTTGAATTCCAACATGTTCCTGGGCTTCCTGACCATGGTTTGACACATATTGGAGTGCCATTGCATGTGTTCTTTTCCAAAATACATGGATCCTCATGGCCACACACACTCAAGTGGGTGTGGAGATGCAACCTCTTTCAAAATGGATCTCCATTGCATGTGGAAGTTGTATTCCAACATGTTCCTAGGCTTCCTGACCATGGTTTGACACATATTGGGGTGCCATTGTATGTGTTCTCTTGGAAACCACAATGATCCACATGGCCACACACACTCAACTGGATGTGGTGATGCAAACTCTTTCTAATTGGTGCTCCATTGCATGTGGCAATTGAATTCCAACATATTCATGGGTTCCTAACCATGGTGTGGAACATATTGGAGTTCCATTGCATGTGTTCTTTTCCAAACCACCATGATCCACATGGCCACACACACTCGAGTGGGTTTGGTGATGCAAACTCTTTCAAACTAGTGCTCCATTTCATGTGGCAGTTGAAGTCCAACATGTTCATGGGGTTCCTGGCCATGGTTTGACACATACTAGAGTGTCATTGCATGTGTTCTTTCCCAAACCATAATGATCCACATGGCCACACAGACTCAAGTGGGTTTGGTGATGCAACCTCTTTTGAACTAGTGCTCTATTGCATGTGGCAGTTGAATTCCAACATGTTCGTGGGGTAACTGACCATGGTTTGACACATATTGGAGTGCCATTGCATCTGTTATTTTGCATACCACAATTATCCACATGGCCACACACACTCAAGTCGGTGTGGTGATGCAACCTCTTTCAAACTGGTGCTCCATTACATGTGGCAGTTGAATTCCAACATGTTTGTGGGGTTCCTGACCATGGTTTAACACATATTGGAGTGCCATTACATGTGTTATTTTCCAAACCACAAAGATCCACATGGCCAAACACACTCAAGTGGGTGTGGTGATGGAACCTGTTTCAAACTGGTGCTCCACTGCATGTGGCAGTTGAATTCCAACATGTTCCTGGGGTTCCTGACCATGGTTTGACATATATTGGAGTGTCATTGCATGTGTTCTTTTCCAAACCACAATGATCCACATGGCCACACACACTCAACTGGGTGTCCTGATGCAACCTCTTTCAAATTGGTGCTCCATTGCATGTGGCAATTGAATTCCAACAAATTCATGGGTTCCTAACCATGGTCTGGAACATATTGGAGTTCCATTGCATGTGTTCTTTTCCAAACCAAAATGATCCACAGGGCCACACACACTCAAGTGGGTTTGGTGATGCAAACTCTTTCAAACTGGTGCTCCATTGCATGTGGCATTTGAATTCCAACATGTTCCTGGGCTTCCTGACCATGGTTTGACACATATTGGAGTGCCATTGCATGTGTTCTTTTCCAAAATACATGGATCCTCATGGCCACACACACTCAAGTGGGTGTGGAGATGCAACCTCTTTCAAAATGGATCTCCATTGCATGTGGAAGTTGTATTCCAACATGTTCCTAGGCTTCCTGACCATGGTTTGACACATATTGGGGTGCCATTGTATGTGTTCTCTTGGAAACCACAATGATCCACATGGCCACACACACTCAACTGGGTGTGGTGATGCAACCTCTTTCAAATTGGTGCTCCATTGCATGTGGCAATTGAATTCCAACATATTCATGGGTTCCTAACCATGGTGTGGAACATATTGGAGTTCCATTGCATGTGTTCTTTTCCAAACCACCATGATCCACATGGCCACACACACTCGAGTGGGTTTGGTGATGCAAACTCTTTCAAACTAGTGCTCCATTGCATGTGGCAGTTGAATTCCAACATGTTCATGGGGTTCCTGGCCATGGTTTGACACATACTAGAGTGTCATTGCATGTGTTCTTTCCCAAACCATAATGATCCACATGGCCACACAGACTCAAGTGGGTTTGGTGATGCAACCTCTTTTGAACTAGTGCTCTATTGCATGTGGCAGTTGAATTCCAACATGTTCGTGGGAGTATCGACCATGGTTTGACACATATTGGAGTGCCATTGCATCTGTTATTTTGCATACCACAATCATCCACATGGCCACACACACTCAAGTCGGTGTGGTGATGCAACCTCTTTCAAACTGGTGCTCCATTACATGTGGCAGTTGAATTCCAACATGTTCGTGGGGTTCCTGACCATGGTTTAACACATATTGGAGTGCCATTACATGTGTTATTTTCCAAACCACAAAGATCCACAAGGCCAAACACACTCAAGTGGGTGTGGTGATGGAACCTGTTTCAAACTGGTGCTCCACTGCATGTGGCAGTTGAATTCCAACATGTTCCTGGGGTTCCTGACCATGGTTTGACATATATTGGAGTGTCATTGCATGTGTTCTTTTCCAAACCACAATGATCCACATGGCCACACACACTCAAGTGGGTGTGGTGATGCAACCTCTTTCGAACTAGTGCTCCATTGCGTGTGGCAGTTGAATTCCAACATGTTCCTAGGCTTCCTGACCATGGTTTGACACATATTGGAGTGCCATTGCATGTGTTCTTTTCCAAACCACAATGATCCACATGGCCACACACACTCAACTGGGTGTGGTGATGCAACCTCTTTCAAATTGGTGCTCCATTGCATGTGGCAATTGAATTCCAACATATTCATGGGTTCCTAACCATGGTGTGGAACATATTGGAGTTCCATTACATGTGTTCTTTTCCAAACCACAATGATCCACAGGGCCACACACACTCAAGTGGGTTTGGTGATGCAAACTCTTTCAAACTGGTGCTCCATTGCATGTGGCATTTGAATTCCAACATGTTCCTGGGCTTCCTGACCATGGTTTGACACATATTGGAGTGCCATTGCATGTGTTCTTTTCCAAAATACATGGATCCTCATGGCCACACACACTCAAGTGGGTGTGGAGATGCAACCTCTTTCAAAATGGATCTCCATTGCATGTGGAAGTTGTATTCCAACATGTTCCTAGGCTTCCTGACCATGGTTTGACACATATTGGGGTGCCATTGTATGTGTTCTCTTGGAAACCACAATGATCCACATGGCCACACACACTCAACTGGGTGTGGTGATGCAACCTCTTTCAAATTGGTGCTCCATTGCATGTGGCAATTGAATTCCAACATATTCATGGGTTCCTAATCATGGTGTGGAACATATTGGAGTTCCATTGCATGTGTTCTTTTCCAAACCACCATGATCCACATGGCCACACACACTCGAGTGGGTTTGGTGATGCAAACTCTTTCAAACTAGTGCTCCATTGCATGTGGCAGTTGAATTCCAACATGTTCATGGGGTTCCTGGCCATGGTTTGACACATACTAGAGTGTCATTGCATGTGTTCTTTCCCAAACCATAATGATCCACATGGCCACACAGACTCAAGTGGATTTGGTGATGCAACCTCTTTTGAACTAGTGCACTATTGCATGTGGCAGTTGAATTCCAACATGTTCGTGGGGTAACTGACCATGGTTTGACACATATTGGAGTGCCATTGCATCTGTTATTTTGCATACCACAATCATCCACATGGCCACACACACTCAAGTCGGTGTGGTGATGCAACCTCTTTCAAACTAGTGCTCCATTACATGTGGCAGTTGAATTCCAACATGTTCGTGGGGTTCCTGACCATGGTTTAACACATATTGGAGTGCCATTACATGTGTTATTTTCCAAACCACAAAGATCCACATGGCCAAACACACTCAAGTGGGTGTGGTGATGGAACCTGTTTCAAACTAGTGCTCCACTACATGTGGCAGTTGAATTCCAACATGTTCCTGGGGTTCCTGACCATGGTTTGACATATATTGGAGTGTCATTGCATGTGTTCTTTCCAAACCACAATGATCCACATGGCCACACACACTCAAGTGGGTGTGCTGATGCAACCTCTTTCGAACTAGTGCTCCATTGCATGTGGCAGTTGAATTCCAACATCTTCCTAGGCTTCCTGACCATGGTTTGACACATATTGGAGTGCCATTGCATGTGTTATTTTCCAAACCACAATGATCCACATGGCCACACACACTCAACTGGGTGTGGTGATGCAACGTCTTTCAAATTTGTGCTCCATTGCATGTGGCAATTGAATTCAAACATATTCATGGGTTCCTAACAATGGTGTGGAACATATTGGAGTTCCATTGCATGTGTTATTTTCCAAACCACAATGATCCACATGGCCACACACACTCAAGTGGGTTTGGTGATGCAAACTCTTTCAAACTGGTGCTCCATTGCATGAGGCATTTGAATTCCAACATGTTCCTGGGCTTCCTGACCATGGTTTGACACATATTGGAATGCCATTGCATGTGTTCTTTTCCAAAATACATGGATCCACATGGCCACACACACTCAAGTGGGTGTGGAGATGCAGCCTCTTTCAAAATGGAGCTCCATTGCATGTGGAAGTTGTATTCCAGTATGTTCTTGGGCTTCCTGACCATGGTTTGACACATATTAGGGTGCCATTGCATGGGTTCTCTTGGAAACCACAATGATCCACATGGCCACACACACTCAACTGGGTGTGGTGATGCAACCTCTTTCAAATTGGTGCTCCATTGCATGTGGCAATTGAAATCCAACATATTCATCGGTTCCTAACCATGGTGTGGAACATATTGCAGTTCCATTGCATGTGTTCTTTTCCAAACCACAATGATCCACATGGCCACACACACTCAAGTGGGTTTGGTGATGCAAACTCTTTCAAACTAGTGCTCCATTGCATGTGGCAGTTGAATTCCAACATGTTCATGGGGTTCCTGGCCATGGTTTGACACATACTAGAGTGTCATTGCATGTGTTCTTTCCCAAACCATAATGATCCACATGGCCACACAGACTCAGGTGGGTTTGGTGATGCAACCTCTTTTGAACTAGTGCTCTATTGGATGTGGCAGTTGAATTCCATCATGTTCGTGGGGTAACTGATCATGGTTTGACACATATTGGAGTGCCATTGCATCTGTTATTTTGCATACCACAATCATCCACATGGCCACACACACTCAAGTCAGTGTGGTGATGCAACCTCTTTCAAACTGGTGCTCCATTACATGTGGCAGTTGAATTCCAACATGTTCGTGGGGTTCCTGACCATGTTTTAACACATATTGGAGTGCCATTACATGTGTTATTTTCCAAACCAGAAAGATCCACATGGCCACACACACTCAAGTGGGTGTGGTGATGGAACCTGTTTCAAACTGGTGCTCCACTGCATGTGGCAGTTGAATTCCAACATGTTCCTGGGGTTCCTGACCATGGTTTGACATATATTGGAGTGTCATTGCATGTGTTCTTTTCCAAACCACAATGATCCACATGGCCACACACACTCAAGTGGGTGTGCTGATGCAACCTCTTTCGAACTAGTGCTCCATTGCATGTGGCAGTTGAATTCCAACATCTTCCTAGGCTTCCTGACCATGGTTTGACACATATTGGAGTGCCATTGCTTGTGTTCTTTTCCAAACCACAATGATCCACATGGCCACACACACTCAACTGGGTGTGCTGATGCAACCTCTTTCAAATTGGTGCTCCATTGCATGTGGCAATTGAATTCCAACATATTCATGGGTTCCTAACTATGGTGTGGAACATATTGGAGTTCCATTGCATGTGTTCTTTTCCAAACCACAATGATCCACATGTCCACACACACTCAAGTGGGTTTGGTGATGCAAACTCTTTCAAACTGGTGCTCCATTGCATGTGGCATTTGAATTCAAACATGTTCCTGGGCTTCCTGACCATGGTTTGACACATATTGGAGTGCCAGTGCATGTGTTCTTTTCCAAAATACATGGATCCACATGGCCACACACACTCAAGTGGGTGTGGAGATGCAACCTCTTTCAAAATGGAGCTCCATTGCATGTGGAAGTTGTATTCCAGTATGTTCTTGGGCTTCCTGACCATGGTTTGACACATATTGGGGTGCCATTGCATGTGTTCTCTTGGAAACCACAATGATCCACATGGCCACTCACACTCAACTGGGTGTGGTGATGCAACCTCTTTCAAATTGGTGCTCCATTGCATGTGGCAGCTGAATTCCAACATATTCATGGGTTCCTAACCATGGCGTGGAACATATTGGAGTTCCATTGCATGTGTTCTTTTCCAAACCACAATGATCCACATGGCCACACACACTCAAGTGGGTTTGGTGATGCAAACTCTTTCAAACTGGTGCTCCATTGCATGTGGCATTTGAATTACAACATGTTCCTGGGCTTCCTGACCATGGTTTGACACATATTGGAGTGCCATTGCATGTGTTCTTTTCCAAAATACATGGATCCACATGGCCACACACACTCAAGTGGGTGTGGAGATGCATCCTCTTTCAAAATGGAGCTCCATTGCATGTGGAAGTTGTATTCCAGTATGTTCTTGGGCTTCCTGACCATGGTTTGACACATATTGGGGTGCCATTGCATGTGTTCTCTTGGAAACCACAATGATCCAGAAGGCCACACAAACTCAAGTCACTACAAGAAAAGTTGGCTTTTACAACGGACAGTTTTCATGGTTGAAGGCCCGTTTTTCGTGGCTAAAAAGTCTTGTACGACGGATGCCCATCATGGTAAAAGCCCCGTTACAAAAGAATCTACCATGGTTTTTTTCCTGACCGTGGTGGATCGCACCCTTCAGCCACGAAAACGTGTTCCGTCGTAGATCTGTTTGCCAGCCACGTTGACTGCTTACGTCATGCAAAATGCCACATGGAAAACACCATTAATGCCCAGTTACCGCCGTTAACGGCCACAGAAACCGTGGTAGAAGCCAGGGCCAGCCAAGGCCTGCTAATAATTAAGTGGGCCGGCCCATAAGGGGAGCCGAATAAGATTATGGCCCATTATTGTTTTGTCCTCCACTGTTTGAAATTGGCCAAAAAGAAGCGACCATCGGCAGCCCGAGAATGTCAGGCCCGTTACTATTACGGCCTACAGAAGCCCACACTATTCGAATACTGTGCGGCCCATTAAAAGCCTGCGTTAAGTAGGCCCGATACTGTTAAGGCCCACGGTTAGCACGTCACTGTTTGCACAACTCGTCTAGGACCTCCTACGAACGGCCCACTTTTGAGAAGGTCCGATATTATTCTAGCCTTTTACTATTCTAGCTTGTTACTGTTCCGGTCGTATACTATTCATGTCCCTTACTATTGCTGTCCTTTACTGTTCTGGCCCATTACTATGCTTGTTGCCGCTGTTCTGGCCTGCTACTATTCAGGCCTGTTACTATTTGGGCCTATTGCTTTTCCGTCTCATATCGCTCGGCCTATTCTTGTCTTTGGGTTACTGCTTGTTACGGTGGTGTTTTGGCCTGCTACTGTTTTGGCCTATTACTGTTTTAGACTGTTACTGTCCTAGCATGTTACTATTCTAGCTTGCTTTGCTATTCGGATCATAATGTTTTGGCTATTACTATTTTGGCTCATATCTTTCACCCAGATTGCTTCAAGTTTACGTAATTCTGAAGGCCATGCAAATATCATAAAAGGAGTATAATTAGTGATCATCTTTTACTGTTCATGGAAGGTGCAATAAAAGAACGACAAATAACAAAACCCTATATAGTTACCTGATCGACCTGGCTGGCGCAGTTATGGTACCGCCATTCGTGGATGGCGTCAACTAAATGCCTACATGGCCTATGCGAGTTATCTAGATATTATATCAGCTGCAAACTTCTCCAAAATATTACATAATATGAACAAAAAGGAAAGAAAATTCAGCATTTCAGTTGCCAATCAAGTTGATAGCAGAGTCCTCAATTTGCTTTCTCAATCCATCAACTGCATCTCCCTTTGAGTGTGACAACTACATTGGTAAACCGCCTTGAGACATGATCTTGCAGTCCCCTCTTTGGTGGAGATAGCAATAATTACAGTCTGAAACTAACTAATAACAAGTTAATACAGAAAAGAAGACAAACTACTCATATCTAAGAATGATCCAGATAGGAATTATAACTTCATAATATGAACATGTAGAGCAGGAATGCAACCCATGAATTAACCATATAGTAGAGGATAGTTATGTCGTTGCCTAGGACGAACCAGAACCAGATACGCGATATAATGGTGTGACTTGTGAACTTGTAGAACAGGACAAACAAACATTAGACAAGTATGCCAACAATGAAATGTGCAATCAAACAAAGTGTTTCTTAGAATTTTAGTATAAACTAGCCAGGTCATTTTAGCAAATATATATGGAAGCAGTGGTATATCCTGGAACGCAAGAGTCATTGGGTGACTCGGAATTTGCGGTGAGCTACACAATGGCATGCAGTTACTGTCGTAGCTAAGAATGAACCACATAGAAATTATAACCACAACATACCAGAACTTGTGAGCAGGAATAGAAAACACGAATGAACTATATAGTAAAGAATAATTATGTCGTTGATTAGGAAGAACCAGCACCAGATACAAAAAATATATAATGGCATCTCTGGTGGACCTGTAGGCTATGCAAACCAACATGTTCAGTGTTGCCTTTTTGAGCTCTATGCAAAGAAAAAGAAAATAGTCAGTGTTGCAGCTTTTGAAGGACCAGATGGCAACAAGAAAGAACTAGTACGAATAGTTTGAACGGGTACTACATAATAGCAGAATGATGCCATGGAGGAAATAATAGCAGGAACTTAGCTCATGAATAACCAGATAGAGTCAGTAACTGTGGAGCAGGGAATCCACACTAATATTTTCCACTGACATTACATTTTGCGAGAACTGCACAATAGCAGGCAACTACTGGTGTACGGAGCAGCTAAGATAAGAATATGTGCATGACAATATAACAGACATGTGCATGACTAAAAATTTTTAGAGCACCGAATGCAAACCAACATGTCTAATGACATTGTATGTACTAGCACGAAGAACAGGCATGCCCAGTGACTTGCATGTATTAGCACGATTACAAAAATGCAGTTCACTCTGACAGGCTTGAACCTACTATACCGCTGACAAAACAAAAACAGGTTGGAGATTTGGTTACCTTGGTAAGAGAGGCGTCTAAGCATCATCGATAGCGTGCGAGTGACGTCCAGGTCACCAAGGTTGCTGTGGTTGTGGTGGCTGTTGGCGTCGGGGAAGCAGATCTTGGGCGGTTGATGCCGGTGAAGTCAACGGCGATGACCGTGTAGCTGGTCTGGAGCAGTGGACATGGAACTTGTTGAAGCTTCTCCGATATGGTTGGACAACAGTGAAGCTGCTCCGGTACGGTTGGGTAGCTTTCGGCAGCGGGGAAGCAGAGCATGGGCGGTTGACAACTCCATAGGCGCGGTCAGCGAGAACACAACTCTGGTGGAGTGGTAGAGAGACCCGATGAACTAGATCCGATGGGCTGGGCATCGATGAAGCTGCTCCGACACCGGTGGAATTGCCGCCGGGTGGTGCACGCGGTGGTCGTGGAGGTGAGGGCGTGGGAGAGAAGCCTGGGATTTTGTGAGGGCCAGCTAGAAAAACTGCACGAATCGGGCCTATGGAGGTGAACAGAAAAATAATTACGATCGTGGCCCCAAGCTACCGACTTTAGCGTGCCCATAGGGCATTTGAACAATGGGTAGAATGGGAATTTTAAAGTCAAAAGTTTTTGAAACGGAGGAGCACAAAATGCTTCAAAGTTGGTGTTTTATTTTGCCGCTCGACAAACAATTTAAATTTGGCTACTGGCCAAATAATAATAATAGAAATGTGGTACTCCCCGGTGGGAGATTTTGGCTCAAAGTTTTTGAACCTGTGGGGCGGGAAATGATCGGCGTTTGATTTTGTCGCTTGACAGAGATTTTGAATTTGGCTACTGTCCAAATAATAATTAATAGTAAAGTGGTACTCCCTGGTGGGAGATTTGGGCTCAAGGTTTTCGAAACAGTGGGGCGAGAAATGCTTCAAAGTCGGTTTTTGATTTTGCCGCTCGATAGAGAATTTGAATTTGGTTACCGGCCAAATAATAATTAATAGAAAAGTGGTACTCCCCGGTGGGAGATTTCGGCTCAAATTGTTTGAAACGGTGGGGCGGGAAATGCTTCAAAGTCGGTGTTTGATTTTGCTGCTCGATAGAGATTTTGAATTTGGCTACCGGCCAAATAATAATTAATCGTAAAGTGGTACTCCCCGATGGGATATTTGGCCTCAAAGTTTTTGAAACAGTGGAGCGGGAAATGCTTCAAAGTCGGTTTTTGATTTTGCCGCTCAACAGAGATTTTGAATTTGGCTACCAGCCAAATAATAATTAATAGAAAACTGGTACTTCCCGGTGGGAGATTTGGCCTCAAAGTTTTTGAAACAGTGGGGCGGGAAATGCTTCAAGGTCGGTGTGTGATTTTGCCGCTCGACAGAGATGTTGAATTTGGCTACCAGCCAAATAATAACTAATAGAAAAATGGTACTCCTCGGTGGGAGATTTGGCCTCAAAGTTTTTGAAACAGTGGGGCAGGAAATGCTTCAAAGTTAGTGTTTGATTTTGCCGCTTGACAGTGATTTTGAATTTGGCTACCAGCCAAATAATAATAATAGTAAAATGGTACTCCCCGGTGGGATATTTGGCCTCAATGTTTTTGAAACGGTGGGGCGGGAGATGCTTCAAAGTCTGTTTTTGACTTTGCTGCTTGACAGTGATTTTGAATTTGACTACCGGCCAAATAATAATTAATAGAAAAGTGGTACTCCCCAGTGGGAGATTTGGCCTCAAAGTTTTTGAAACGGTGCAGCGAGAAATGCTTCAAAGTCAGTGTTTGATTTTGCCGCTCGACAGAGATTTTGAATTTGGCTACCGGCCAAATAATAATAATAATAATAGAAAAATGGTACTCTCCGGTGGGAGATTTTCCCTCAAAGTTTTTGAAACGGTGGGGCGGGAAATGCTTCAAAGTCGGTTTTTGACTTTGCCGCTCCACAAATATTTTGAATTTGACTACCGGCCAAATAATAATTAATAGAAAAGTGGTTCTCCCGGTGGGAGATTTGGCCTCAAAGTTTTTGAAACGGTGGGGCGGGAAATGCTTCAAAGTCAGTGTTTGATTTTGCCGCTCGACAGACATTTTGAATTTGGCTATCGGCCAAATAATAATAACAGAAAAATGGTACTCCCCGGTGGGAGATTTTGCCACAAAGTTTTTGAAACGGTGGGGTGAGGGAAATGCTTCAAGGTCAGTGTGTGATTTTTCCGCTCGATTGCGATTTTGAATTTGGCTACCGGCCAAATAATAATAGAAAAAATCTAGTAGACCGTACGCTATCTATCCAGGAATTCAAGTCCTAGAGTCACATGAACTAATCATCCATGAGCATAATAATTGTGTAGACTGATATTTTGAATTTGGCTAGCGTCCAGGCAACATTTGGATAAAAGGTGTACTCCCTATTCAGGAATTGAAGGTCGAGAGTGACATTAACTTATCACCCATAATAAAAATTGGATGACTCTGATTCAAATATGGTTGGGTCCAGGTTTTGCCGCTCGACTGAGATTTTTTAATTTTGTTAATGGTACTCCCTCGGTAAGAATTTAAGGATGATTCACATCAACTGATCATCAAAATACTTACCATATTGGCAAAGAAATTGGATACATAATCTACGATTTAAACGGGGTAGGCGGTAGGATTTGTCGATGGACTAAGATTTTGAATTTGGTGGTTGTCCAAAGAAGAAAAAACCTTTGTGAGGTTCATGAATCCAAGGCTATGAGAGTGAGGTTGGGGCACAGGATTTTTGTGCATCGAGCATACGGTAAACAGATAAAAGCATGATGCGAAACAAATAATCCCTTTGTTTTTGTTACATGGCCCCAAACACAACCCGGGCTTTGTAGCAGGAACCATTTCACAGGACCATTGTACTCACCTGTCATTGTCAGGGTTCATCTTTAATTTAGACAAGTCTCTTCATCTATGGGCTCTCGAGAATTCTACTGATCTCGTAACATCTTCAACTCCGCATCACATGCTAATGCTTTCTGTCTCATATCATCGATTGCTCGTCTATGCACTTCCTGTTCAGCCCGTAGTGCTACAATTTCTTCCTGACTAGACAAATACGGCGACTTGGACTTGGACTTGGACTTGCACTGCCACAACCCAGCATTACGCAGGAACATGCTTTTACGATGACCATCACCTTTTAGTACCATTTTAAATGTTTCCAGACATTCTTCTTGGGTTTGTTCCAGACCATCTTTCCCAGGTTTTGCCATCGCCTCATTCAATTTAATCTGTAAGGTTATCAGTTTGTAGTCATGGGTGAGAGAAGAAAATCTAATACAGAGAAACATGCAGACAACACATTTAACCTGTCTATGAACAAATCTTACAAGTTGGCATGGCTGATTACGCATCATATATATTGTACTAAAAGTATAGTTATCTTATCATACCGATAAGAATTTTATCACTAGCATGCAATAACAGGACTATGCCAACATGGCATCTGTCTGTTTCTTCATCGCTGGGTGCATGATATACATAAGACAACTCTTTGTATAGCTGAAAACTAAAACTCACACTAGATGGAAATCATCTAGTACTTAAATTAAAAAGAAAAGTGGGCAGAAGTTTAGGCAGTGTTGCACATCTAACTATACTTATAAATCACTATGGGTGTATCATCACAAAATATCAATGGAACAGAAGACTTACAATAACACTCTCAGCGGAGGGATTGAGCCCTTCTTTTTTGCTCGTCTCGCATGCCTGGAATTTTTTCTGCAGACTTATCGCACCTTTCTACAAAGTGGGCGAAACACATTATCAAAATATAAGAAGCACAAAGTCTGTAGAAGATTAAAAACTAATTATTCTTACTATTGCACTTAGGTGGCCAACCAATGCACGAGATCCAATTCGGTTTGTTAAGCGTTCTCTGGCACAGTTTCTCTTGTTTTTCTCAGCGTTCATCTACAAAAGGAGACTAGTGATACAGATGCGCAAATAGGAATTTTGAATGTGATGTGGTATCAGTCTTCACAAACCATACCATAATCTTTGGATCAAACCAGTGGTCGAGAAGATCTATCAAGTGTTGGTCAGTCATAGTGTGTTCCATAGGAGTCGTTCTTTGAATATCCTTGCTTTCCTTACCATCAAAGTATTTACTCTTTAGCCTATGGCGTTGTTGGCGCATAGAGCAGGAGAACATGTCCATGAGAACATACTCTACATCCTCATTATCCTGATTGAAGTTGAATTTTGTCTGTCGGTGAGAATGGAACATTTGATGTGTTATGTGATTTAGAATAGAACCAAGAGCAAGCTTGAATGCATGGGACAGAGCACCATGACTTACATGTAACTTCTGTAGTAATGAATTGTAATGGTCAGGGTTTGTTGGTGGAGCTTGAACGATGCGAAGATGGGAATATCATTCCTAACAAAAACGCCTATTTCGGATGCTAGAAAAGAAGATTCTTCTTGATCTTCTGGCCTTCGCTTTCCAGGAACAATAGAATTGATGCAATATCTAGATTGCGTTCCAGAAATTTTAGGTTCAAGCTTTTTTCCTACCGTTGGCCCCCTTTTCTTAAATCTTCGTGTAGCTGCCAATTCAACCATTACATCAAGCTTGCACGGTATATATAAGGAAGCATGTATCGATAATCCTTCGAACACATACCTTGTTTGGCGATGGGCTAATCAACAGGTTGGTGATCATCGCTAGCTTGTTGGTGTTGTGCCAGCAGTGTTAGGCAAGTAGAGGTCAAAACTGGTTCGGCTGTCAATTGTTGTTGGGTATCTTGATTGGAAATTGGTGATTGTGGAATGTGTGGGATGGTATTTCGTGCGTCTACTACTGTTGGAACCTGTGGTGTGACGCCAAGACGACACTTTTTAACCGTATGTGAGTTTCCTGATTTTCGTTTATTGTATTTCACGGCGTGTGTTTGTGTTCCACCGGTAGCATTAGCAGGACGACTTGTCGATGCTTTGCGTTTGGTACCTGAACGTGTCTTACATGAACCAGCTGATTCCTGACACACATAAACAATACTTCAATCTATTATAGTTCTATATGTAATGAGATGAACATGGAACAGAAGAATAGTAAGGCAAAATGTTCTCTATATATATGATGCATGAATAGGCAGAGGGCATTGCAAAATATTTTGTGGGATTGAAATACAAAACATGGAAAATGCAACAGATATCACAATTAAAAAATAGAGCAAGCACCTTGGGGGTGGACAAGCTGGCGGACTAGCAGGGAGGTCCTCGACAGGTCCAACCTCCTGAGTCAGGTCTCCCTCAAAATATTGTCCATCAACAGAAACTAATGCTGAATCTGACACTTGGCGATCATAGTTTTTCTCCCTGATGGTACCTGGAAGGGTCTTAGGTGAACCAGCTGATTCCTGACACACATAAGCTATACATTAATCTATGAAAGTCCTATGTAAAATGAGACACAGATAGAACAGAAGAACAGTAAGGAAAGATATGCTGAACATATATGATGCATGAACTAAGCAGATGACATTGCACAACATTTGGTGGGAATTGAGGTACGAAACATGGAAGATGAAACAAATATCACAATGATAAGACAGAGCAAGAACCTTGGGCAGTGGACAAGCAGGCGGATTAGGGAGGGGGTTCTCGACTGGTCCATCTTCCCGAGTCAGGTCTCCCTCGGGGTTTTGTTGATCTTGAGGATAAAATTCTGCATCAGAATCCTGGACTTCATGATTGGTGGTGGTAGCTACAAAAGATCTAACTCTCTGCGGGCCGAGCGACCTTGCATATTTGGAATTCTTTAATAATCTATCTTCCCTAATATTCCGTTCTTCCTCATCAGGCGGTCGCAAATCACCTTACATGCATCGGCAAAAAATATATCTTATGAGATTTAAGAGCGAGGTGTGTGTAGAAGAGAAAGTTAGTACAGTGCTAACAAGTAGTTGAAAGCCATGAAGGAACAATGACAGACATATGCTTATACGATGCCTCGACAAGAAATGTCGGAGTACAAGATAAAAAACTTAGTGCGAGAATGCAGTGAAACAAGCGATGAACTACTTTCAGACATCAAATGCGTAAAGAGCATATGAAGTGTATGGCGGCAACCATTGTGACCGCGACTACGCGATTTCCTTCCCGTGCCTTTGCCAGACTTATGGTGAGCTACGACCTCGCCGTTCTCCCTTGAGCGGGTTTGCCTCCCCATCTCTCCGGCGCCGTGGACAAGGTCGAGGAAGCAGATCCGGTGTTGTGGAGTCGGGGAAGTGGATCCAACGAAGTTGCGACGGCGTTGCTACGCCGGCTCCAGCGCCATGGACCTCATCTACAGAGGTGCTGATCTAGTGCGGGCCAGCATCGGAAAGTGGTAAAACGACTTCGCGGTCGCTACGGTGGCATGCCGGTGGAGAGGCTGTGAAGGGGAGATGGGACAGAAGGAGCACGGACGTGGTCATGCAAGGTGATCTCGAGGGAGTCGGGCCAAAGGGCGCGGGTGGTACTAGTATGTTTGAAACTTTGAATTATGTGGCGCGTGGGAATTTACAAGAGAAACCATCTTGAGGAATGTCCTTTGGCGCGTTGTTTCTGGATCGAAGGGCGAGATGAAAATTTAGTACCGTTTGAATTTTGGACGCAGGAGCCCATTGCGGTGGGTGTTTCTAGCGCACTGCTTGGTGGAAGAGGTGATTTCGGCTTGTGGTTTGTCGCTCAATTGATTTGTTTTGTACTCGATCTACTACTACAGTCTAAAAGTTTGACTTTAGGGCCACACAAGTATATAGTGCACGAATTTATTCACGGTAATGGGCATGAACTACCTTTCATGGTAATGTGTTAATTTTTGGCAAAACGTGTTTCTACAAATCTAAACGAAAGTGCAAAATAAGGCTTTTCCATTTTCGGAATGGCTAGAATGAGACTGGGATACATTGTCCAGATGCAGCAATTAGGTAGAGTACAGTTTCGTACAGCGTGGCAAAGAAAATATCAGGCTGACAACACAACGAAAGTCATCCTCATTATTCGAAATAACAATCTATTTGCATGGCGGCTCTTTCATCACCCTTCAAAAATCATCTGCCTGCAAAGATGCATGGAGAATCTCTGCTCGTGCTTTCACCTGTTCCAAAACTGTCACGTTGATCTCATTGACATCTGCATTAGCCGAATTGGGAACACAATTTTCAGCGACTAACTTCTGAAGATCAGCGGCAGCATCAAGGCCATCTTTAATAGTAGAAATCCATCCCCGGTTCAATTCTCTGATCCGCCGAGTGGCTGTGTCCAAATCCTTTTGGAGAATCCTAATCTTAGCTTCGACCATGCACCATACTTCGGTTTGGTTCGTAGAAATGGCTGTATCACTAGCACACTAAATATCTATGCTGCGAACCTCCTTGGCAGGGACATGATCATGCACTTACTTCTACAAATTGCAATGCCGCAAATCAATCAGTAAATAACACGCAAGATGCAACAAATAGCCATGTTTAGGGTACTCGACCAGGCCATGTTTCTATACCAGTTGTGTTGTGCCGAGCGGGGCTAGATCCACATGTCCAAAACTCTTCAGTATTCCTTGTCAAGACAGGGCATGTTTCGGCAGTACATCATCTTCAATGCCTTACAAAAAATATATACTAGTATGACAAGACAGGGCAAGCAAAGGCTGAACTACTCTCAAAAATAAAATGCATAACGACAGCACACATATATGCAAAATGGAGGCAAACCATAGTCTGGGGAGGATTGTTGGGGGTTATCATTGGGCTGGCGAGGCTTCATACTAGTGTGAGATAACCAATTTTTCTTGACGACTATCAGTTGCCTTCTTTTCTCTTTGAACCGATCCCGAAGTACTGCAACTAGCATGCATTAAAAATAATTGGTAACAAGAAGGCACAACAAGGAAGCGATGAACTACATTCGGAAGTAGTAGTAAAGTCCAAGGAAAGAGGGCATAGTAAGTGACAAGGGTTCAACTCGTCAATGCCCATTGTTATGGACATGGGTTTTGGAGAAGGAGGGAGCACTGGAGGCATCAATCGGCTAGAAAAAAAGCACACAGGGACGCAAGATTTACCCAGGTTCAGGCCTCGTAGAGGTCCCTACTCCTGCTTGTCTGCTCTTGGAATTAACGAAGGAATCGAAGATTACAAGGGTGCACAGATGCAATCTGGTGAGAGTTGTGGAAACTAGGGTTGTGATTGTCCTCCTCGCCGCCCCCTTCTAGCCTTTATATAGATAGGCTAGGTCTCGGGTAGCAGGTCGAGTCGATTACAGATTAAGGTTCGCCTTTGAACTTTCTATCTTAAGCTTCTTCTTGTCTCGCAAGCAATTGAAGAGACTGTGGGTCACCCGAATTCTGCATTGGGCGTTGGCAATACCGCGGGCTTCTGCCATATCTGGACCGTATATGCGAATCTCAAGTACTTGTAGGGTATACCCATGTCAGTAGCCCCCGAGTGTCCAGTGGAATCGTAGATTCGACTGGAGACTTTATGAAGCCTTTCGAGTGCATGACTGAGCGTATTTTCAAGTGTTCTATTTGTGTCATAGGGATTGTTGATATACGTGCCTGATTTACCCGATGTATCGGTATCAGTTAACTGCCTTAGGGAAAAACAACGCAATCTACTCAAACTCGAGTCCCCAGACTCGAATTCAGAAAAGTGCTGGCGTAATTCGACTCATGCCGCAGAGGTCTTACAATAGTCGAATTCCAGTGTATAAGTTTGAGCACTCGACGCGTCCGTCAAGGCATGTTCATCGTACCTGCAGGTACGGATATATTTCTGGTAGTGCGCAGCAGATGCATTGCCAGGACTTATTCAGGTCTTAGCTTGATGCTGCAAGCGCGTCATCTGAAATTTTGTTCATCACGAAGATGATTTGGGTGGCCCAGGAGACGTAATCTCTTTGTAGGGAAAATATGAGGCGGAGTCGTCATAGCATTCGAGTGTGGATGTTATCAATACATAGTACAGTGTACAAGAAAAATAATCATAGGGTGCGCGACCAGCGCTCCTTATGGGAGTAGCCCCCGAGTGCCTATTCGAGTCATAGACTCGAGTGGGGACTAAAAAAATTTGTGACTGTTGTCGTCTTTTGTTGCTTGTTTCAGTCGAATATGCTTCCGGCGTTCCCTATGGGAGCAACCCATAATTTCAATCGAATCGTTGATTCGAGTGATGGGTTTGTCTTGAATGCTCATACACCTACGTAAAAATTCTTCCAGGTGTTAGGAGTAGCCTCCGAGTGCTTGGTTGAGTCGAAGACTCGAGCAAGGACTAAGTAGTCAAAATCTTCTGCTGCTGGAATCAATGACGTCAGTGCTGACGATGTGATGACCTCAGTTGCCCGCGTGAGCGGCTTTGACGGGACGTGACGAGGGGTGGGTCCCACTTTCTGACTTCAATTTGACTGGGCGTGCGTAATCTTCTGTTTTATTTGCGTCTCCTTGATTTCCGCGTGTAATGGGGGTAGTGGGGGACAGTTCCTGATTCACCCTCGCCACATGTTGATGGAGATTTACGCCACGTGTCCAGTAGGTTTCTGCTGGCCGTTGGATGGCATCCGCGAGGAGGTTAAGTAGCAGCACAGCTGCGGTAATTTTCCCCATCTCTCTTCTTGCTCGTGCCTCCTTCGCCATTGCTATTCTCTCTACTTCCTTGCACGCTTCCTCTTCGCGGCACTGGACCAGCTTCGTGTTTTCCCCAGTTACATTCTCCATTCGCACCGCCATCGAAATATGGGTAAGAAGAAGGGAGGCGCCACCGCTGGATCTACGGCCACCATTGCCGCCACCAAGAAGGGTGGTACCTCCACCGTGGGCACCAGCGCCACCGGTGCTGGGAAGAAGAAGGGTGCAGGTACCCGCGTCACCAATGGTGCCTGCCATGCGTCCATCATAAAGTCCTCTGAGCTGCACCCTTATCGTCAAGATGGAGCTCTTCCGCCCGTGGAAGATGACTCGCGATTACCTGGCGATGAGGTAATCCCTTGTCCTCCTCCAGGTTTCTGGGTGATGTTCCTTCCGTTCATCATTCGAGGTCTCTGTCTTCCCCCTACATCCTTTCTTCAGGGGTCTTCTTTGTTTCTATGGGCTCCAGCTGCATCAGCTGTCCCCAAATTCCATTCTCCACATCTCTTGCTTCATTACACTTTGTGACTGCTGGCTCGGAATTGAGCCACACTTTGGCCTCTTCAAGAGGCTTTTCAAGCTCAAACTTTAGTCGGCGTCTAGTTCGGTAGTCTACGACGTAGGAGGCTATGGAATCCACGTCGACTCCTCCGCCATCTATATCGACATTAAGCTCATCGCATCTGTCCAAGGGTGGAGAGACAAGTGGTTCTACATCCGCGACCAGAAGGCCGACGGAGAGCACTTCGGACTCGCGCCCTTTGACCCCGTGGCGACTTGCAAGAGGAGGCGCACCTAGAAGAATGTCGTGATGCCTAGCGAATCCGAGGAAACGGAGGTGCTGTATAAGCGCGTCTGCGACCTCGAAGGCTGCATAGGCAAAGAAGAGGGTGGCGCAGCTCTCATTCGCACGTGGTTGCACCGCCGCGTCCAGCCTTTGCAGGCCAGAGTCCACCTGATGTACTACTGGGCTGGGGCGAGCGATGTCACTCGCATATCTACAGAAGGCATTTCTGCGGGTGAGGTAGACTGGAGGTTGCGATTGGTGACCAAGCATACTACACAGGAGGTTCTCCCAAGCGAACTAGTCGTTCGTCCTTTCAACGCCTCTAACCCTCCTCCTGAGGTAGAACTGTACTGTGAAGTAGTTTTCTTTGTTGATTGCCATCAAGTACTTGATATATAATGATGTATCTTCTGAATGCAGAACTGGAAGGTGTCTTCCAATTTTCCCCCTCGTCTTGATGGGGTTATCCCTCACAAAGTGGAGGAAGAGGACGAGTCAGAATTGACCATCCCAATTGAAGAAGAAGAGGGAGCCCCCGAGTCTAGCAGCCAAGACACTCGCAAGCGGCCCCACAACAAGGACTCTGACGCTTCATCGCTGACGATGCCGGAAGGTCCTTCTGCTGCTGCAGAGGAGCCAATCCTAGCCGTGCCTATGCGCGCCATGGCTCCTCCTGCTCGGAAGAAGTTGCGACTGCCGAAGGAGTCGTCAGATGAATCCTTTGACCTCGACAAATTCGCTTGGTAAGCTTTTTAATTCTCGCGAGTTTGTCTTGCTTTTCTGCAAGGTTGCTTTTTCTGAAGTGGCGTTGTGCATGTTTTGTAGTCAAGAGGCATCGTCATCTTCGAGTGCGGGAGTGGACTCCTTCTCGCTGTATGCAACCACCCGTGGGGCTTTGTAGTGTACTTCTGCGGGTAGTACTGCTTCAGCACCGTGCACCATGAAGAACGGAGTGTATCCCGTGGCGCTGTTTGGGGTCGTGTGTAGGCTCCAAAGTACAGATTGCAGCTCATCTGGCCAGCACCCAGCGGTTGCTCGAGTGGTCGTAGGAGTCACTTCTTGATTCCGCCACAGATGAGGCCGTTAGACTTTTTCGACTTGACCGTTGGTCTACGGGTGAGCCACCGAGGCGTAGCTTATGTTGATTCCGAGGTTTTTGCAGAATTCCTGAAACTCCTTGGAGGTGAAGTTTGTCCCATTGTCCGTGATGATGTTGTGTGGCACTCCAAAGCGGTAGACAATGGACTCGAAGAACTTGATAACGCTGGCCCTTGATTGATTCATCACGGGCATGGCCTCGATCCACTTGGTGAATTTGTCGACTACAACAAAGAGGTAGACATAACCTTCCCGCGAGGACTTTGGGAGCTTGCCGACCATGTCGAGTCCCCATTGTGCGAAGGGCTAGGCCAATGGTATTGGCCTGAGTTCCATGCCAGGTGCGTGAGGTTTGTTCGCGAATGCTGGCAAGCATTGCAACGCGGGACGATGTCCTTGGCATCACGCATGGCCGCCGGCCAGTAGAATCCAGCTCATAGAGCTTTGGCAACGAGGGCACGACTATCGGCAGGATGCCCGCAAGTGCCTTCATGTATGTCGAGGAGGACGACCCTTCCGTCCCTGTTGGAGACGCACTGTTGAAGTAATCCTATGATGCTGCGCTTGTACAATTCACCGTTGATGAGGGAGAATGCCTTGGATCGTCGCGCGATATGTCGCGTCAGTCGGGTCATCTGGCAGCCTCTTGTTGAGTAGATATGTGATGTAGGGCTGTGTACAGGATGGTTCGATCATCATGACACCCATTGGCCCTTCGAGTCCTGTATTGAGCTCCATGTCGTCGAGTGCCATTGGCTTGTTGGGTGGCATAGCCCCCGAGTCCCTTGTTTTGCTTGCTTTCTTCTCTGGAGCCTTGGGCTTGATGGAGCGTTCACATATGCGCTCGAAAAATACCCCAGGTGGTAAGGGGGCGCAGGTGGAGCCAATGTTGGCGAGTAGATCCGCCTCTTCATTGCTTTCGCAGCCCACATGTCGCAGATCGCAGCCGTCGAAATCGCCTTCGAGCGTGTCATAGAGGTCGCGTTTGGCGATCATGTTGTCGCTCAGTGCGTCGCACTCATGCATCATTTGGTTCACCACCAGCTTGGAGTCGCCGTAGATGATCAGTCTCTTGGCGCCACATGCTTTTGCCATCCGCATCCCATGGATTAAGGCCTCGTATTCGGCTTTGTTATTGGAGGCACTGAACTACATTCGCAGAATGTATTTCATCTTGTTTCCTTAGGGTGATGTCAGTATGACGCCTGCGCCAGCTCCGTCTTTTCGCTTGGACCCGTCGAAGTGCATTGTCCAGAGATAGGACATATCTGGCTTGTCGGGGAGCTGGTTCTCCATCCAGTGCACGAGAAAGTCCGTAGAACTTGCGACTTGATCGCGTCGCGCTTTTCATATGTGATGTCTCATGGAGATAGTTCGATTCCCCAGAGAGCGGCTCGTCCGGTGGCGTCGGGATTGTTGAGTATATGCCCGAGTGGAGCATCGTTGACCACCACGATTGGGTGCTCCTGGAAATAGAGGCATAGTCGCCTGGATATCATGAAGATGCCATATGCCAGCTTCTGGTAGTGTGGGTACCGCTTCTTTGATGGCATGAGCACCTCGCTGAGGTAGTATACTGGGCGCTGGACCCCATGGACTTTATTTTCTTCGGCTCATTCCACCATGAGCACCGTGCTAACCACCTGGTTGGTGGTGGAGATGTAGAGTAGTAGTGGTTCCTTTTCGCGAGGCGTCACCAGTCCTAGTGAGGTGGATAGTAGGCGCTTGAGGTCTTCGAGTGCTTCTTGTGCTTCGTCTATCCACTCGAACATGTCAGCTTTGCGGAGAAGTTGGTAGAAGGGCAATGCCTTTTTGCCCATTCAACTAATGAATCAATTGAGGGCCGTGATTCACGCAGCTAGCTGCTGGACGCCTTTTACGTTCTTCGGCTTCACCATGGCCACTATGGCCTTTATTTTCTTCGGGTTTGCTTCGATCCCCCTCACAGAGATGAGATACCCGAGTAACTGCCCAGATGGCACGCCGAAGGCGCATTTGTCCAGATTGAGCTTGATCCGGTAGCGGTCGAGGTTGGCAAAAGTCTGGCGGAGATCGTCGATTAACGAGGCTTCCTCTTTAGTTTCGATGATGATGTCGCCGACATAGACTTGGATATTGCCACCGAGTTGATTCTTGAGGCAAGCCTACATGCACCGCTGATAGGTGGCTCCTGTGTTTTTTAGCCGGAAGGGCATTCTGTTGTAGCAGAAGACACCAAAGGGCGTCGTAAACACCGTTTTCTCCTGATCTTCCTCCTTCATTCGAATCTGATTGTAGCTAGAGTAGGCGTCGAGGAAGCAGAGGCGCTCACATCCCGCGGTGGAGTCGATGATTTGGTCGATTCATGGCAGCAGGAGGTGTCTTGTTTAGGCACAAGCACTATGTTAGCGAGCCAAGTGCTTTCCTTGATCTCGCGTATGAATTTTTCATTGAGGAGTCAGTTGATCTCCAATCCGACTACCTTTGCTCTTGGTTCAGACAGTCGCCGAATTGTCTGCTTGACTGGCCTTGCGTCTGGATTCACGTTGAGTGAATGCTTGGCGAATTCCCTGGGAACTCCTGGCATGTCCGCTGGACACCATGCGAAGATCTCCCAGTGCTCACGGAGGAATTCGACGGGCGCGAGTTCCTATGCCGTCTTGGTCAGGTCCGTTGGGTGGACCTGGACTTTCTTCGTGTGCACCGATGAGTCGAAGGACAGGTCGGGTGAACTTGGCCTGCTCAGGGGAGGCAGACTGTTGTCTGTCAACTCCTTCAATCTTGCGAGTTCCTCCTGCATGCCGAAGGACTGGGAGATTCTATTGAATTCCTTGTCACAGCTGTCGAACCTCTCAAAGTTGCCATATATTGTGATTACGCCGTTTGGACCTGGCATTTTCATCTGCAGGTAGGCATAGTGCGGCACTGCCATGAACCTTGCGAACGCGACACATCCGAGGATGCAGTGGTATTGTGTGGGCCAGTCGACGACTTCGAAGTCGATGCGTTCTTGCCGAAAGTTTTGCGGCGTCCCGAAGATGACGTCGAGGTTGATTTTTCCCAGGGGATATACGACCTTCCTTGGGACAATGCCATGGAACGTCGTGTCTGAAACTTCCAGGCAAGTCAGAGGGATCCTCATCGCGTGCAAGGTACTCGCGAACATGAGGTTGATGTCGCTTCCGCCGTCCATGAAGATGCGACTCATATCGAAGCCCTCCAATCTGTGCCTCGAGTAAGAGGGGACAGTGGTCTAGATGAGGAACTTGATGCGGATGATCACGGTTGTCGAAGGTGATGCAGGAGTTGCTTCCACTGAGGTACTCAGTGGTGGAGAGTGGAGAGTTTATCGCCAGATTGACTTAGCGAGTGATGGCCTTCTGCACTCGATTTGAGGGATGCCCTTTTTGGATCATCCCCATGTTGCCCATGGCTCGTGGGTATGGCTTGCCTCCATGATGCTGGACCGGCGCAACCACGAGTGGTGGTGGTCCGGGCGGTGGTGGAGGAGCTCCATGTGCCATAGCTCCTAGGGCGGCTCCATAGCCCCTATTGACCGCATCGTGATTCATCCGAGCCAGGCCCTCGTGGAGTTGGAGAAACTCACGGTAGTCCTTGAGAAGGTGGCTAGATTTCTTCTTGCCGTCGTGCTTGTCGATGTAGAAGTGCACGTTGCATGGTCCAGACAGTTTGTCCTCGATAGATGTTGCGGGTGCCTCTTTGCGAGTTCGCTGCTGCCACACCTACGTGGTTTTTCTGCTGTCGTGGTATCCACCACTGTGATATCCGCTGTTGTGGTTGTCGTCATGTTTATCGGCATAGCCGGCTGCGACCATCTTGACCTCGTCACGGTCATCATAGACGCGCATGCACCGTTTGCCTCGGCGGTCGCGTCTGCGCCCAAGATCATCATCATCGTCGGAGTAGGTGTGGGTTTTTACCGGGTCTTCTCCGTCAGCCCACCGATTCACGATTTCCATCAGGTGGTCGATTGTTTTGGGCTTCGAGCGGACAACTCCTCCCTAAGCTCTATACGGTGAACGCTGCCGTTGAATGCGTCGATTGCGTGGTCCTCCGAGATGTTTTCTCTGGAGTTCTTAATGATGGACCACCTCTGGATGTACAAGCGCAGCGACTCGCCAGATCTTTGCTGGCAGCTTCTCAGGTCCTCGATTGATGCGGTCCTTTTATAAGTGCCCTTGAAGTTGCGCACGAAACTATAGACCAGCTCTTCCCAACTACAAATGGATCCGCGCGGGAGGTTGTTGAGCCATGCACGAATGGCCGTGCTTCGACTCCCGCCATGCAGCCTGACGGAGGAGATGTGGTCCTCCAGCCAGATTTTCGGGTCCTGCAGGCCGTCAAATTTTGGGCTCTCCGACGTGTGTTTGAACCCCTTAGGCATTCGCTTCTGCCTGATGGCCCTGTTGAAGCATCTGGCGCCACAGAGCTCAGTCCGTCTTCTTTTGAGTCAGTCGAACAAGCACGCCTTGCTCGCATCTTGTCGACCTTGCACTGCGTGATGTCATCACGCGTGTCGTAGTCACGATCATGCCACTATGAGCAACGTCGTCGTGATTGATCGTGACTGTCCTCACTAGAGGAGTACGAGTAGTAGTACTTATCCAGAGCCTTGCTTTTCTTCAGCTCTGGTGTTGGCTCTTTGTCAAGGGCAGCCTCGATTAGCCCCAAGCCTGTGATCGTAGATCGGTGCATGGCAGATCGCGGGTTTCCAGCCGGTGGCTGGTTGTTAAGGAGGTACCCGGTGGCCACTGTTACCGCAGCTTGTGGCGTCTTTGGGAGCATGTTGCCCCGCGTGTTGACCTCATAGAGACGAAGTCGAGGACTTTCGTGGCTTCTACGCGTTCTTGCTCGCTGAGGTGGGCCAGTCGAGATCGCCTCTTGTTGGCCACATACTCGTTGCCTTTGGAGGAGGATCCTCCGTGGGAGGAGAGCCTAGCTCGTCGAAGACTCGACTCGTCCGCCGCCTTTCTGCGCGCCTTGAGTTGTACGATCACTTGCTGCTGGCACTTGAACTCCTCCTTCAGCAGCCAATGGTAGCCCATCAACATGTCTTGCGAGGTGTTGGGGGTAGAGGATTGCCCTGTAAAGCTTCTCAACATCGGGCCCACTCGTCGTCATTGAGCATGATCAGCATGCTCTCTCTGGTGTTCTCATTTGCTGTGAGCGCCGGTCCTCCTCCCGTACCATTGTTGACGGGCACGCCATTGCCACCTTTGGTGGGCCCGCCGTTGGGCGTGCTGCCGGTTGGTATACCGCCGTTGGGTCGCCCAATGCCAGATCCGGTGCCGACGTTTTCGCGATTGACGCTGGTGTCGCCCGTGTTGATGACGGCGCACATGAAGTGATTGGGGAAGCTGTTGCTCCCACAACTTTCAGATCCGGAGCCGTAGGCTCCATCCTCTGTGGCTAGATCACCCAGATCAGATCCACGACTGCTGTCGTTGTCCGTACTCCCAGCCGTTGCTGAGGTGTTGAGCTCACTAAGGGTGCCGATTGGTGGCGGGAACCACGATGTTGGAGCAAACGCGGGTGCCGTTTGCTGGTCAGGCAGGCGAAGCGTGCCCATTTGACCAACCTGGAAGCGGAAGCTCCCAATCGCCAGACTGATTCCATCGCCCACGGACTCAAAAGCCGGGCGAGTGGCTGGCGTGTGGACGGTGAAGTCGAACGCGCCGAAGAGCTAACGAATCTCTGCTGTTGCAGAGTTGTAGATTGTGGTTGACGGGGCCGAAGAAGCCGCGACATCAACAGTCCCAGTTCCCACAGACGACGCCAATTGACGAGGGTTCAACTCGTCAATTCCCATTGTTATGAACTTGGGTTTTGGAGAAGGAGGGAGCGCTAGAGGCATCAATCGGCTAGCAAACAAGCACACAGGGACACAAGATTTACCCAAGTTCAGGCCTCGTAGAGGTCCCTACTCCCGCTTGTCTGCTATTGGAATTAACGAAGGAATCGAAGATTACAAGGGTGCGTAGATGCAATCTCGCGAGAGTTGTGGAAACTAGGGTTGTGATTGTCCTCCTCGCCGCCCCCTGATAGCCTTTATATAGATAGGATAGGTCTCAGGTAGCAGGTCGAGTCGGTTACAGATTAGGGTTCGCCCTTTGAACTTTCTATCTTAAGCTTCTTCTTATCTCGCAGGCAATAGGAGAGTCCGTGGGTCACCCGAATTCTGCATTGGGCCTTGGCAACGACGTGGGCTTCTGCCGTATTTTGACTGTATATGTGAAGCTCAAGTACCTATAGGGTATACCCATGTCAGTAAGTGAGCAACAACCTTCATCTCGGTTGTACGTAGTTCTAACCATCGCCCTAGTGAGGGGTCGACATGGCGTACGCATCTCTCGGTTGGGGTGGTAGGGAAGCTGACACTCTAAGTGGGGGAAGCAGATGCGACGAAGCAACGACGGTAGCATGGATGACGGTGTGGCTGAGTAGACTCTGACGACCTAGAAGTCGGCTAAGGAGGGATGGGATAGAGGATGTTGTGAGTATGGATTATGGAGTCGGTGGGCATGCGAGCGAGAGGCCCCGTTAGTATGGAGGTAGCTAGCGTTTGTCGAGAACTGAGAAGTGAAGGAAGGGTTAAATTTTGGGAAAGGTAGAAGGGAGGGTCCCGCCAAAAATCCTCTAAAATTTTGAACTAGAAGATCCCACCAATATCATGCGAAAATGTAGTGCTGAATCGCGCTTGGCTCACCTCCCGAGTAGTATTAAAAGGAAGGCTCAAAAAGCAGCACGCATCTAATGTGATGGGATGGTGGTGTGTGCAGCTTGTGAAGAAAAGTCGGAGTCTAGTACGATGGCGGATAGATGAAAAAGAAAATTGGGGTGATGCTGGCTGCTAGCCGTGGCCCTCATAAAAAATAAATAAATATTTCAAATTCGTGTAGATACATCAAATAATTGATCGAACGGTCAGCATTCAAAGTTATTTGTATGAATGGGGCCCATATACTGTAGTGAGCGAAACGGCTAAGTGAACTTGCGTTTGTTAGCTAAACGGTGCGCATATGCATATGCCAACTCATTTGAACTAATTTAGGCAGATAGACCTAGGAGTCACAAGGAAAACATGGATGCTCCGCAATGTCCGGAAACATGGCGCGCTTGTCACATTCCGAGCCAAATTCTTTTGATTTTCTTTACTAGTACGAAACATCCTCGTAATCACTTGGACAAGTGAAATTTTTTTCTTTCATAATTGTATGAAACTCCCACGTTCAACATTGTTTACTACACCAAGACGCACCCATCTACCCGATGTGAGAACCGTATCATAAAGTGTAGCTAGGGAATCGATATATATGGCCATGACCTTATTGGTCCTTCGGAATGAAACCCAAGAATGTTCATACATTGTAGGCTACTAGTAAATTGCACATGTCATGCACATGAGACTCAGATAATAGACGTATGACATATCATCATTATATAACATTATAATAGGTAAAGCACAAAAAATATAAATTTGATCAACATATATAAAGTATGGGTGTATATTTGGTTCTTGTATTTTGTTGGTGACATGGTCTAGAGAAACGAGGGAGAGGATTCTAGGAGTATGATGGAGAAGTGTGTTTTGAGGTTTGTGCATAACATTCATTATGCTGTAGACTATCTATAGAATCTTCTAAATTCTCCAATGGAAAAGAAGATCCAGCGGTTGGAAATATTGGGATTCACGAGTATTGATCCAACGGCCATCATTCAAAGTTATTCGTATCTTACCACTATTAGTAAATTGCACATGCCCTGCACGTGAGACTCGGATAATAGACGCCTGACATATCATCACTATATAAAATTATCTCTACTATTATAATTGAGCAGTTTTGAATTGGATCCATAGAACCAATCCTGACCGTTGGGATGTTAGATCCAATGGTTCAAAGCAGCTAGATTCTTGTTAAATAGTACCTAGAGCAAACTCCACCATGTTCTACAACCATCATTTCACCACCCCCAAAATTTCATAGCACAGTAGGTTATATTCTCAATATGTGTAGATAGTTATTATTAATAGACTTAATTTATGCATTTTGGGGGTGGTGACATGATGGTTCTAGAACATGGTGAGTTTTCTCTAGGTATGTACTAGATATTCAACACGAAAATAGTTGCTCTGAACCATTGGATCTAACAGTCCAACGGTCAAGATTGGTGCTATGGATCCAATTCAAAACTGCTCCACTACAGTAGTAGAGAGGATACAGCCTACCGTGCTATGAAATTTTGGGGGTGGTGGCATGATGGTTCTATAACATGCATGGTGGAGTTTGCTCTAGGTATTATTCAACACGAATCCAGCATATCTGAACCATTATTGGATCTAACAGCCCAATGGTTAGGATTGGTGCTATGGATCCAATTCAAAACTACTCCATTATAGTAGTGGAGATCTAAAACATGAAATTTTTGGTAACATGGTCTAGAGAAATGAGGGAGAAGATTCTAAAATGATGGAGAAGTGTGTTTTGAGTTTTATGCATAGCATTCATTTTGATGAAGACTATCAATAGAATCTTCTAGATCATTCAAACAAATAGAATCTTCTAGATGCTAGAATGGAAAAGAAGATCCAACAGCTGGAAATGTTCGGATTCACGAGTCTTGATCCAACAGCCAATATTCAAAGTTATTCGTACACTATATACTGGTAAGTAAGATTATAATAGGTATAGAAAAAAAATTGATCAACATCTATAAAGTATGGGTGTATATATTTGGCTGTTGTACTTTGTATGTCAAGTAGAAGTTAGCAATTATTAGCTATCTAAAACTTTAAAATTTTGGTAACATGGTCTATAGAAACGAGGCAAAAGATTCTAGAATGATGGAGAAGTGTGTTTTGAGTTTTGTGCATAGCATTCATTGTGATGAAGACTATCAATAGAATCTTCTAGATGCTAGAATAAGAGAAAAGAATATCCAATGGCTGGAAATATTGGTATTCACGAGTCTTGATCCAACGGTCAATATTCAAAGTTGTTCATATATTGTTTACCAATTTCAAGATATGCACATCTACTTTCTTGTAGTACTACCAAATATGGGAAATTTACCATAAACTATGATGTGGATATGTCCACGACCTTGCGAGGTTGCTTGGCCTGAAACTTGTTCATAGGAAAACAAGATGATTATTAATCCAGTAGATGGTAGAATTTCGGGTGGGGGGAGGGTTGCTGGAAGTAGATCGGTGTGTACGAGGAAGAGACAAGCCAGACTGTGCACCTGTGGCTGCAGAGAAGAGATCGATGGAGGATGGATGGTGAGAGCCAGCAAAGGAGATATAAAACACAACTTGTTTTGCGTGCATATTACTACTAGTAGGTCCATATATTTACTACTAGTAGAGTGTACCTCATGTCAGAAGCCCACCATAGCTTTGCTCTGACATCATACCGCCTTCCGACTCCTCCTCCCGCTGCTCTCGTGCTGCCTCCTTTTTTGGAAGGACCCGCCTCCCTTTTCGAGTAGTACTACTAGTACGAAAGTGGAGTACTTTTCTTTAGAGAGAAAAATATTTCCATCGCTTAGAAAATTGGAGTTGATACTTTTCCTAGTATTTGGGAACTCCAATTGGCAAAGTTGTTTACCAACGCCAAGATGCGCCCATCTACTTTCTTGTAGTAGTACTACAAAATTCCCATAAACATGGATATGTCCGTGACCTTGCTTGGTCGCTCGTCCTGAAACCTGTTCATACTTATACATGGTAGGCCATTTTTGCGAAGCGGATTTTTTCAGAAGTTGTGAAAAAACTCATGTTTAATATTTTTCATGGCAGGTAATACAAGCAAAAGGACGCCATGCATGAGTCCCCCTATTTTTTTGGCCTATTCTCTCTCTTTTGTCAAAGAAGGGTCAACTTTGTCGGCATGCAAAGTCTAGAAATAAGTTGAATCTTTGAAAACTCTCGGTCGTGTTGTCTATATATTGGCTGTCTGGTGGGAAACTTCAAAAGATTTTTGTGGAATTTAAAGAGCAATTGGCAGCTCACATGTGGTTCGAAATAATTTGAGATAATTTCAACAGACTCCCTCCGATCCATATTAATGGTCATAGATTCATCTAGATTCAAATGTATCTAGTCATGTTTGCTAGATACATATACCCGAATCTAGACAAATCTGAGAATAGTAATTTGAATCGGATACAGTAGTGTAATTTAATTGGGTTAATTTATCTACGAACCTTGAAAACTCAAAGAACCTAGGAATCGCAAGTAAAACATGGATGGTTCGCTATGTCCGAAAACATGGCGCGCTTCTCGCATTCAGTGCCACATTCTTCTGATTTTATTTACTACTAGTACAAAACATCCCCATAATCAGTTGGAAAAGTGAAAAATGATTTTTCCTAATTGTTCAAAACTCCCACGGGAAATAATGTTTACTAGGCCAAGACGCACCCATCTACCCGATGTCAGGACCCTATGTAAAAGTGTAGCTAGCGTATACATCAATATAGACGGCCATGACCTTATTGGTTGTTCATGCTGAAAACCAAGAATTAATAATGTTACATGATGGTGGGCTATAATCTGAATCTGTTTTCCCTAAGGTTGTCGAATCTCATGTTTATCAATTTCCTTGGCAATTAATAATACTACTAGAAAAAGTACCCCAATCATAATGAAGTCTCATGTTTTTGTTTTACGCTTTATTTTGTTTGAATGTTTTCCATACACGGTCAAATTTGTCGGTATGCAAATACTAATTAGTAATGGCATTTTTCGAAACTATTGTTGGCCCATGATATATTGGCTGCATGGGTACCTTCAAAAGAATTTTGGATATTTTCAAGAGTAATAGTCTATCACGCTCACATGTATTCAAGTTTGACCTAATTTCGTTTAATCGACTTAGAGTCATACATTAAGTGCACGTGGAGCTTTAGGTTGGAAGTTTGAAAAATACTTAAACGTGGGAACTGTATGAAAGAATTGTCCACTTTGTACGAAAATTTGGTGGGGCCATTCTTTCTTATTTTTCTACCAGTAAAAGTACTTGAAAAACTCACACTTCTGGTATTGCCTACTATATTATGTACTACTATGTATGAACTTTCTTGGGTTTCAAGCCAAATGACCAAGGTCATGGAGATACCCTGTCTTCATCAAGATAATGACCGTGTTCCCATATTTTGGTATAGCTAGGTCGGTGCATGTTAGCATGCATGGTAAAGAAGTAAAAGTATATTTTGGAAGGAAGTGCGATCAATATGGCTTAGAGTCCATAGAATGTGCCATTTATTTACTATAGTACATAAAGTGGTTGAATAAATTACATGTTATATTTTTCAAGCTTAATTTTCTAGCTAATTTCATCCACTCAGACGACTTTCCGTCGATTTGTCAAATTAGGTCCCAATTAATATTCTACAAGTGCGTGAGATCTAGTTCAATAGTATAACCGAGTGTTAGGTATAACAAAGTGACACGTCATCTATTGCTGGATTTATAGCAGCATGTACAATACCTAACATTTGAACTATAGAACAACTAGCATTACATGCAGCAACCTCATCAAAAAGCAAGAAGATTAAACAAGAATAAAATGAAAAACATTTCTATGCCTGCTTGAAAAATCCTTAAACTTGGGAATTGTAAGAAAGCATGGTACACTTAGTCTGAAAATTTGGGCAGTGGCATTCTTTATTTATTTTTTGAACTTGGGTACCGTAGGTCCTGAAGGAGCGAGACACTCCAATTAGCGCACTAGGGTTTGTAGTCGTCGCAATGTGGTCTGAGCACCTTTTTGTAATTATTATTATTACTTTTGAGACTTTTTATATTGGTGTAGATGATTATTAATCCCGTAGATGGCTTGAATTTCAGGGGGGAAACGGTTGTTGTCGTGGAAATGGCCACGGCAGTCGCTGCCATAGGCAGCGATTGATAGAGTCGGGGGGGAGAGCTAGCGTCCATCTGCGATGCGAGATGGGGGCGGATGCACATGGGTTTACCCAGGTTCGGTCCCCCGGAGGGTAAAGACCTACTCCTGCTAGATTAGATTAATGGAGAGCGAGTTACATGGGTGGCGAGCTCCCCGTCTAAGCAGCGAGTCGCTTGAAGGGGTGTATGATGGAACGTGAGTCCTCATAGTACCCTAGCGAGGCTTATATAAGAGGCACCTCGCTAGGGTTTAAAGTTTACAACCGAACAGGATATGGATTCAGAGGCTTTGACCTAATCCGACTAGGCTTTAGGTACGCTTCTGGGCCTTCAGTCTCCAATCGCCAGGCCTTCTCCTCAGTCGCATTCCAGTCGCCGTCCTGCAGGCCCACTCGCTAGGCCTTCGGCCCGATCGGAACATCCTGCTAGGCATACCCCATTCGGTATATCCCCATCAGTAGTCCTAGAGGACATTGTTGATTCAAAACGCAGGTGTTCATTTGGCAATTGGAGTAGGCGAGTCCAATTTGGACGCCCAGTTGAATCGGTGATGGACTCTGACGAGAATCAAGGAAATTTTCCATCGGGTTTCAAGTCGCAGCTTTGGCGAATGCAATCACTATCGAGTCGCTGCCCCGTCGACTAGACAAGGCATAGTTGCAGGCGAGTCAAGTGAAGGAGTTGGAGCATCAACTTGGTCAAAACTATCTGTTGGGTAGTCCAACGGTAACTTCGGCGCAATTATCGCGGGTAACCGCTATCCCGAAATCGGCGGGCAACACTTCCTTATAAGGGAAGTGACGAATCAGTCCTGTAGACCCCCACATTATTCATCCTTGCACATCCATTCCCTCTGTCTTCCCTCGATCTAGACTCTCTAGACCAAGCGACCCTGCTTCCTTCCTGATGGCGCCTCCGAAAGGTCCGTGGGGGAAATCTAAGTGCACCGCGGTGCAGCTCAAGTCCTTTGAGGACGCCGTGGTCCTCTGTAAGGGGAATTGGCGGATCCTCGCGTCTTTCGAGGTCAAGCCAAAGCCATGTGCTGGCGAGTTCATCTGCTTCCCAAGCCATTTGGAGAGGGGCTTGGGGTTCCCCACCTCATTATTCTTCCGTCGATTCTGTGCATATTACGTGATCAAGCCGTCGGATCTCGGCCCGCACAACATCGAGCAGCTGGCAATCTTCATTGCCTTCTATGAATGCTACCTCGGCTGCAGGCCGTACTTCCTGCTATGGTTGAAGCTATTCCACGGCCGCATCGGGCGTGAAGGGTCTGGCGGCCTGATCTTGGTGGCCGGAGGCGTCACATTCTAGTTGAAGCCAAAGGTCAATTTCATCAAGCTCCTATTGCCGAAGAATACCACGAGCAAATGGAAGAAGACATGGTTCTATGTGAAGGAGTCCACCCCCTCCAGCGAATTGGCGTTGCCCGAATTCGTCGAGGAGAGAAGCGAGCCCCGCCAGCTAGCAACGGACAATCTCCCCGACGATCATAGGATGGCCGCACTGGATGTACGAGTACAACATGAAGAACGATCCTTCTCGGACCCGCAAGGAGTCGTGGGATGCTGCAGATTACAAGGCCGCCTTGAAGAAGATTACCGACGCGGAATTTCCAACCACGTCGGCCGGGCTTGCCCCGTATGTGCCTGTGAAGAATGAAGCTCCTACGGTAAGTCTCTCTCTCTGAATTTATCTTCAGTCGTGATTCCCGCAGTGCAATTTGCAGCCACATCATTTGATGCTTATTTGTGGCCACTCTCAGTTGTTCCATGTTCTTGAGGGCTAGATCCCCCCACTCGATGAAGAGGTCCCCCAGGAGCTCGAGGAGGGTGCCTAAGGAGAATCCTCTGAGGACAAAGAGGAAGAGAGGGAGGTTCCTCCCCCGGCGCCCGTGGCTCGCAAGACTCGCATGAAGAAGCAACGCGAGTTCGAGGTGAGCCGTAGTCTTGAAGAGTGCGATGAAGACGATGAAATCTTGCAAGAGCACAACTCACGGCGAATGGCCACGCCTGCGAAACCTGTGCGTGAACCGAAGTCGCCCGCAAAGAAGCCGGCTTCGAAGATAGCGTCACCATCCAAATCGGCAGTGGTGTTCGAGTCGGACAATGAATCCTATGACGATGTGACCGAAACTTCACACGAGATCCTGGAGGGTGCGACTCCGATGATGGGATCGGAGGATGAAGATGCGGAAGCAGCGGTGGAAGTTCTGCTCGCGTGATTACACCGATAACTTCGGTGGCGTCAGAGCGGGAGGCGGCTGAAGCTACGACGTCGAAGTCACCACAACCTTCGGGGACGACCACGTCTTCCGAGCCGGAGATTCCCGCGACCGCGGTTTCATCATCAAAGAAGCCCGCGGTACCGTGGGCTTCGGATGTCTTCAAGAAAGGCCTCACGCGCAAGCTGGGCCCGGAGCTAGACAAGCCTGCCCACATCAGCACGGGGTTACATGTTCTTTCGGTCGCCAAGTGAGTCGCGGGTTTTCCTTTCCAATCCTTGGGCGACTTTTTGTATGATTTCTTTGCCGACTTTGGAGGTTTTGCAAGTCCGGTGCTAAGAAGATAGGTCGCCCCTCAGTGGCTAAAATTCCGCTGGCCGTCACCACAGGGGAAGGCGATCCCCCAGGAAGAGGAAGCCTTCTACGGAAGTTGCGCCTGCTAAGGGCATGAAGAAGCAGAGGGGTGAGGCCGACGAGGCTGCAGCAAAGGACAACACCAAGGGGATTGACCCTTCCACCAGCGGCGAGGAGGTGGCGGCCAGTCAATCGGAGCCAGCTGAGGGGGCTCCGAGGATAGAACCGTCGGCTCCAACAACCAGTGCCCCGGCGAGGGCGTCCGCATCATTCCCGCGCTTCATGGCTAGGGGTTTTCCGATCGTGGCGGAAAACCAGTCTGCGCAGATGCCGGAGATCGTCAATGAGGTTGTTGGACCTCGTCGCGGGCATACCTTCTTTGTGGTCCCGCCGTTGTAGAATGGATGGCATGTTCGACTTTCAGGCGCGGGGCCACCACAGCGTTGAGCCTAGGGCTCGCGCATTTCCCTGATGACTTTGACCTTGACGACGTCACCAGCGGCTACCCTTCGGTGACTGGCGTGGTGGAGATGTCGGAGGTGTTGAGGCTGACCGCCAAGGCTTCCCCCTTCGTGGATCGGGTGCTAGCGATGGGGGACTTGCTACCGTACCAGGAGACGGTGGTGGCATCGGGCGACCCTAGGCCAAAACATCGCGACCTAAAGTTGGAGCAACCCTTCTGGTCGGTGCTATCAAAGTCGCTGTCGACCTACCCAACGAATCCATGGGAGCCATACGTCTGTCGTTGTATTGGGAACGGCAGTACCTAAGAAGGTTAGATAGAGGTGTGGGGACTAGTAGGGAAGCTATCGACGGCGTCCGCAGGCAGGATTGGATACAAGCAAGCATAGCGGGACGTAAGAAGTACCCAGGTTCGGGGCCCTCGTGGTGAGGTAAAGCCCCTACTCCTGCCGGATCTGACTATGGGGAATACGCAAACTACAAGTGCTCCTCGAGCTGTATGTGCTAGCTACTGCCTTAAATGTTGTATGACCTACCCTTTCTACCGAGGCCTTGCCTCTCCTTATATAGTTAGAGAGGCAAAGGTCTCACTTAGTGACAAAGCGCGGCCCCACAAAGGGTCCCAGCCGGCTAGTCATCTACGTGATCCAAGATGGCATGTCTTATCGAGTATGAAGCGTATGGTCGTGAACAGTGGATGCCGTGCGAGCCCGTTGTCAGCATAGGCCACTGTTCCTGTGTCACCCTCGCAAAGTCTTCGGTATGGTCGGGTGGTTGCCAGTCTTGTCATTGTACAGGGCGTGCCGTGCACTGATACGCACGTCGTCCTGTCTCGCTTATTGGGTCCGGCTACGTCACCGTATCCGGCTGTCTCTTCCTGATCCGGCTAGCGGGTGATAGTCGGCCTGTCTTACCCTATCCGGCTGCATCTGGTCAGCCGGACGCGATCCGATTGTCTTGTTTCTTATCCGGTTGGGGTACCTGGGGATCATTCCCCTGACACTAGCCCCCGAGCGCGTGTGGATTCCGCCCTTAGGCGAAATGTGCGCGCGCTTCTTCTTGTTTTTGAATTTGCATCCGGCTGAGCTTGGCGGTTGCGCTACCCGTGACGTCAGTGCTGACGCTGGCCACGCGCGCACGCGCCATCATTGCACTGTGGCGGGCAACGTAACGTCCCGTCGCACGTCGCCTTGGGAAACCGCTGTCTAGCGCTTCGGTTCTTGCTCCGGGATCTTCTGCACATCCTTCCCTGGCACACGGGATCTAGGTGGCGGTTGGGGTGTGGGTTGCCCGGGTGCACACCATGTGGCCCCGTCGATAGTTGCCCTTCCGGTCCTTTAAAGGGACACCGCGGGGGAGGCAGTTCCTTTCCTTCACTCCCCCGCTGCAGTCTTCTTCTCCCCCGTGTGCTCCTGCTTCTGTGCTCTTGCCCTCTGCGCCGCAGCCCGCTGCGCCGCTCGCTCGCCATCGTCGACGCTACGGGCCATCACTACTCTTCTGTCGCTGCCCCTCTCCACCAGCCGGAAATGGTTGCCGACCGCGGGGCTTGGTGTGGCTCCTCCATCACCGAGGACCAGATTCAGAAGTACCACGCCACCCGTGTTCTCCCGTCGGAGGAGGAGGTGGCGGTGCGGTTGGCGCCGGCGGGAGAGGTGTCGCCGCACCCGGCGGAGGGGGAGCGCGTCGTTTTCCTCTCCCATTTGGCACGCGGGTTCGCCCTTCCGGTGAACACCTTCCTCTTGACGTTCCTCGCCTTCTTAGATCTTCGTCTTCACCACCTTGGTGCCAAAGCCATCGGGACACTGGCGCACTTCATGGCGTTCTGCGAGAGCTATCTCGGGATCCAGCCGGATCTCGGGCTCTTCTCCCGACTCTTTCGAGTCCGGCCGCAGGTGCAGTATAGGAAGGGGCCGCTAGTCGTCTGTGGTGGCGCCTCCATCTACTCCCGCTCCCAATCCGGCTACCCCAAGTTCTTGCTCCAGGACACGGTACGGCTATGGCAGAAGTCGTACTTCTACGTCAAGAACGTCACCAACGTCGACCAGATAAATCTTCCGGCCTTCCAGGATGTCGAGTCTAGCCGGCAGAACTGGGACTTGAAGTTCCATGGCGACAGGGCGGAGACGGACGTGATGCTGCAGTGCATGCGCTCCCTCGTCACCTGTCGGCTAACTGGCCGGGACATCACTCTTAGCTGGATGTCCCAGCTGATGATGCCGATGCAGCAGCGGGCGCACAAGATGTGCTATTACTCCGGCCGGCTGGACCCGACCCGGCTATCGCTCCGCGATCCCCGCTACCACAACCTGAAGGAGTGGGTGTGAACGATCAGCAAGTAGCGGCTGCCGGAGAACTGGACATTCAGTCTGGCGCCCTACAGCCGGGAGAACCGCGCGCCCCGGGTAAGTTCTTATAGCCGGAAACTTTATTTTCTCTTTCTATGTTGTTTCCTTGTTTGGTCTGATTGACTTCTTGTATTCGACAGATCTTCGCCTGCATCCTTCGCGAGGAGGGCGAGGCTCCCCTCGAGGTATTCACGCCTGACTTGCCCGAGCTGCGCGCTCGGCGGTCCGGCGAGGAACCGGACGGGGACGGCGATGCCTTCCCCAGCCGGAATGACGAGCCGGCTACCGACCAGCACGCGGAGGTGCACGAGGAGGAGGAGGCCGCGCCGACCGTGGATCCGGCGACGCGCTCCATGGCGGACGGCGAGGCGGGTGGGAGTGGCTCCAGTCGTTCCGGCTCCCGCCGGCCGGCGACGGTGGAGCTAGCTCCCAAGAGGAGTCGGCCCGGCGCCCTGCCGCCAAGCCGTCTTGGCCGGAAGAAGGGGCCGCCCCCAGTTGTGCCGGGGTATGTTTTTCTCTCCCCCTCTGTCTTCCGGCGCTTTCTGTCTGCTTGCCCCTTTTTCTTCTTTTTCTGACTTTGGTTTGTTTTGCTTTTGCCTTCTCCTCTTTATTTTTAGCACACTGGTCTTCTTTGGAGCCGCGAGCCTGGCACGAGCGCCGGCCAGGTCGCCACCCCGTGCCCCAACTGCGCCAACCAGCGCCCCTCCTTCTTCTGGAACGCGGCCCTCGCCTCCCCCTCGAGCTGAGCCGACCGCCTCCGCCCAGCCGGAAGGTCCTCAGCCGGAAGCGGAGCCCTCCCAGCTGGAAGGTTCTTCCGCGGGCACGCGCGGGGCTGCCGGCAAGGAGCTCATCATTGTTGGCGATGACAACTCTGACGAGGAGGCCGGGGAGGAATGGCGAACGGCGGTGGTCGCGGCGAAGGAGTCCTTGGCCGTCAACACCGTGGACGATGATGCTTCCTCCGCCGCCTCACTGTCGGACCTTGCCGCCATGCTTGAGTTGGCAGTGAAGGAGATCCGGCTGTTGGAGGCCACAGTCGGCAGGAACCGGACGTTGGATCACAAGCTTGCTGCCGCCAACGGGACTTCCCAGAGTAAGTTCGCTTCACCCAGCTCGTTTTTTTACTGATAGCCGGTTTTGTTGCAGCCATCCTCGTGTGCACTCAGCGCGAGATCGATCGCTTGAAGAAAGCGAACGACCGGCTGAGCAAGTCCAACTCCACTCTGCGGCTGCAGAACAAGGATTGGCACGCGAGGGTAGCCGGTCTGGAGGCCACCGTCAAGGAGCACGACGCCTCGCTTGCTAGGCCGAAGCCTTCACCCTTCTCGAGGCCCAGAACAAGGACCAAGAGAAGGAGATCAAACGGCTAGCGGTCAAGGAGAAGCCGCTGGTGCAGGAGCTGATGCAGGTCGGCCACACTGCCAAGGGTGAGTTACTTTTCCCGTCTTCCTTTCTTTTCGGATTCGGTAGCCGGATCTGACCCTCTTTTCTGAAAGCCTTTTACCCCGGCATAGACCTGCTGGCCTACAACTAGCTGCAGGAGAACTGGCCGGGAGCGCAGCCGACGGCCTAGGAGCTCGTCGTCCTTCTTGGCGAGGAAGCCGCCAAGCTTCGTTAGGAGGCGTGGGACGTCTTCTCCTTCGTGTGGCCGGAGGCTCCGGTTCCGGAGACGATGGCACAGCTGGCTGCGAAGGTGAGAGAGGTGCCGGCTACGGTGGAGAGGCTGCGGGACCTAGCGGCGCGGGCCAGAGTGGAGATGACTCTGGCCGTCATGCTCTCCTGGTACAAGGATGCCCGCGTCGAGAAGATCGACGGTGGCTTCCGTGCCGGAGCCGATCTTGCCGCCATCCGCCAAGCCCATCCGGAGCTTCGCGGCTCCGCCATCAAGATTGCCGACTACACGGACCCCGACGAGGCACTCACCGACTCGGAGTCCGTCGGTACTCCCGACGTGGAGGGCCTGATGTCACCGCCCGCAAGCACCGGAACCGGATCAAGCTTCACGCCTCCTCCGCTGCCTAAAGCTTCTGCCGGCCAAGATCCCCCGCACGGCAAGGGTCCTGCCGCCTAGTTATTACCCCGGGATGCCGGGTGTATTTGTCTTGTGTTACATGTTTATGAATCTTGTATGTTTGTACCGGCTGTCTTTGATGCCGGGTAACTTATGGGAGCTTTGTCTCCCTTTTGTTTGTTAATTGTTGAAATTCTTGAGTCTCTTAACTTGTGCGTTGAGTTTCCTTTTGATATTTTCGCTAGCTTGCTTCACCTGGCTGACCTCGTCCGGCTACACACTCTTAGCCGGACGAACTACACCTCCAGTGGGGGCGCGCTAGCGCACCCACTGGGTGTAGCCCTCGAGATTCAGAGTAGCTGGCATAGCCAGGTGCTTCGAATCTTCCTTATTTCTCCCAAGTCTTCTTTATCCATTGGCCTCATCCCAGGGCCGCTTGTGCCGGTTAACGCTCAGCCGGGAACTAATATTCAGTGGGGCGCCATGGCACCCATCGGCGTAGCCCCGAGATTCGGAGGAGCCGCGAGCAGTGCTTCGAATCTTTCTTGTCTTTTCTTGCTCCTGCCCTTGCCCTCACCTGGGCTCCGAACGACCAGCTAAATGCCCTTATCTGGTCAGGAACTACAAGATTCCACTGGGGGCGCGCGAGCGCACCCAGTGGGTGTAGCCCCCGAGATTCAGAGCGCTTGATGAAGGCAAGGACTTCGAATCTTCTTTCCTTCTCATGAATTCCGACTCGAGGTAGTCGGACAAGAATGTACATACGCATACACACATGTCCACATAGGTTAGTAGGTTAGTCTGTCAAATTGTAGCCAGAAAATGGCTTGTTTTTTCGAAAACTGGCTTGCTCCTTTCTAGACACTTAGTCGCTTTCCCATGTGCTCTGCTGTTTTCGCTGCGTCCTTGCCGGGCAGCCGGGTTGCGGTCTGCAGCCGGAATCGAAGGGAGCTGACAATACATTACGCCCGATCAGCTTAGCAGCTGGATTGGTTCGAGCTAGTTGCAGGGCCGGGACGCCCGATCTGTCGCGTCTCCTCCCTGTTTTTCGTGTGGGATGCCTCGGGCTTTTGCTCTTGCTAGCCGGACAGCCGGGTTGCGGTCTGTAGCTGAGACGAAGAGTGGGCCTCTGACATCATCACACACTACTCAGCCGGTTTGTTGACTTAGCAGGCCGGGCCTGCCGGCGAGCCCCCGGGTAGGGGTTGCCGGAGCCGGAAAACTTGAACCGGAAAACAGGTGCACACATCTCTAGCAAGGAGCCCCCGAGATGGGTCCGCATTTTCATTCATGGGGTTTTCGGGATACATTCACTGCCTGGCGACTAGGTGTAAAACGGGCGCAGTAGGGCTGCGTTCCAGGGACGCTCGGTCTCCTCGTCTGATTTGTCCATCTTGTTCTTGCACGGCTGCTGCGTGTCGATGAGGTAATAGGACTCGTTGGGCAGCGCCGACTGATGTGAAGGGGCCCTCCCAGGGTGGTGATAGCTTGTGCATGCCCTTCATGTCTTGCACCAGCCGTAGAACCAGGTCACCTTCGTGGAATGCGACTGGGCGAATCCGGCTTGAATGGTAGCGACGTAGTCTCTGCTGGTACAGGGCTGATCTGGACAAGGCCAGCTCGCGAGCCTCCTCCGGGAGTTCCACACCGTCCTCCCGCGCCTCTTTGTTGGCTTTTTCATCGTATAGGAGTTTGCGAGGGGAGTCGAACTCGATGTCGGCAGAGAGGACGACTTCCGATCCGTAGACCAGGAAGAATGGCGTGTAGCCGGTTGACCTATTCGGCGTGGTGCGGAGGCTCCACAGCACAGCCGGAAGCTCTTCGATCCAACATCCGGGTGACCGCTCCAACGGCTCGATGAGACGTGGCTTGATGCCGGCTAGTACCAAGCCGTTTGCTCTTTTGACCTGCCCGTTGGACTGCGGGTGCGCGACAGAGGCAAGGTCCAGTCGGATGCCCTTGTTGCTGCAAAACCGGGCGAAGGCCCGCTTGGCGATGTTCGTGCTGTTGTCGGTGATGATGCTGTTGGGGTAGCCGAGGCGGTTGATGATGTCGGTGAAGAAGGTGACAACCGTTGCGCCATCCAGCTTCCGGATAGGCTTGGCCTCGATCCACTTTGTGAACTTGTCAACCGCTACCAGTAGGTGGGTCATGCCCGCGCGTGCTCGCTTGAAAGGACCGACCATGTCGAGGCCCCAAACCGCGAAGGGCCAAGTTATCGGTATGGTCTTGAGTATCGAAGTTGGCATGTCCCTGAGCTGCCCGAAGCGTTGGCACCCATTGCATGCGTGGACCAGCTGCTTAGCGTCCTCGAGGGCGGTGGGCCAATAGAAACCATGGTGGAATGCCTTGGCGACTATCGCCCTTGACGAAGCGTGGTGCCTGCACTCGCCCTGGTGGATATCCTTGAGTAGCCGGTAGCCCGTGTCCACATCAACACATCTTTGGAAGATACCGGATACACTGCGCTTGTACAGCTCGCCGTTTATGATGGTGTACGTGTGCGCGCGGCGCCGGATTTTCCTGGCCTCCACCTTGTTGTCCGGGAGTTCTCCATTGGCGATGTAGCTCATGAAGGGCTGTGCCCAGGATGGCACTTCCCAGATGACGAGGACGCTCCTGTCCTCCGGCTGACGGATGTCGGGGGGTCGTCCGGGTGGCATACCCTGGGCGGCGGCCCCCGAGCCACTAGGAGAGCCGACAACCCCTGGGTCTTGCAAGCCAGAAGGCACTGCATGGCCGGAATTGGTGCAGATCTTCTTCTTCGGCGGTTCTGCCGGCTCCGCCTCTGCCATTCCGCCAGCCAGAAAGCTTCCTGCCCAGACGATGGAGTTTGATTCTGGTGACGGGTTGATGGATGGCTTGCGTAGGTGCTCCAAGGAGACCCCTGGTGGGATGGCCTGCCTGGTGGATCCGATCTTGGAGAGCGCATTGGCTACCTCGTTGTTGGTACGGGGGACGTGGTGAAATTCGCACCCGTCGAAGGAGGCGCTAAGCTTCTGGATGTGGAATTGGTAGAGGGCCATGTTTGCATCTCTAGTGTCCCATTCTCCGGACACCTGCTGCACCACCAAGTCCGAATCACCGAAGCACAGGATCCGGTTGACAGCGATCTCCTTGGCCAGTCGGAGCCCGTGCACCAGTGCCTCGTATCCGGCTACGTTGTCGGAGGCCTTGAAGTGGATCTGCAGCACGTACTCTAGCCGGTCTCCTTTGGGCGAGGTGAGCATGATGCCGGCTCCCAAGGCCCCGAGCATCTTCGACCCATCGAAGTGCATCCGTCAGTGGTCCGAATCCGGAACCGTGGAGATATCTGGCCTCGCCTACCGACGAGGAAGTCCGCCAACGCCTGTGACTTGATCGTGAGCCGGGGCTCGTATTGGATGGAGTAGGTGGCGAGCTCGATGGCCCACTTGGCGACTCGGCCGGTGGCGTCCTTGTTGCCGATGATTTCCGAAAGGGGTGCAGTGCACACGACCTTAATAGGGTGCTCCTGGAAGTAGTGCTTGAGCTTCTTGCATGCCAGGTACACACCGTAGCACATCTTTTGGTAGTGGGGGTAGTTCTGCTTGGAGAGGGAGAGGACCTCACTGAGTTAGTAGACGGGTCTCTGAACCGGCTGAGCCTTGCCTTCCTCGGGGCGCTCCACCACCAGGATGACCCTGACGACCCGGTTGATGGCTGCTGTATAGAGCAACATCGGCTCCTTGCTAGCCGGCGTGGCTAGAACCGGTACTGTAGATAGCATGCGCTTGAGGTCGTGAAATGTGGCGTCGGCTTGCGAAGTCCAGGAGAACTTGTCCGTCTTCTTCATCAGCTGGTAAAACGGGAGTGCCTTCTCTCCCAATCGGCTGACGAAGCGACTGAGGGAAGCCAGGCATACGGTGAACTCTAGACCCCAAGCAGGTTCCTGGGTGGCTGCATCCTCTCGATGGCCGCGATCTTCTCCGGATTCGCCTCGATACCTCGTTGTGATACGAGGAAACCGATTAGCTGGCCGGATGGTACTCCGAAGACGCACTTCTCTGGGTTCAGCTTCATCTGGTACTGGCGGAGGTTGCCAAATGTCTCTCCTAGATCCTCGAGGAGGGTGCGCTTCTTCATGGTCTTGATGACCACGTCATCCACGTAAGCGTGCACATTTCGGCCTATCTGTGAGTGCAAGCATTTCTGCATACATCACTGATAGGTGGCGCCTGCGTTCTTTAGGCCGAAAGGCATGGTTACATAGCAGAAAGCCCCGTAGGGGGTGATAAATGATGTCTTAATCTCATCAGCCGGGTTTAGCCGGATCTGATTGTACCCGGAATAACAATCTAGAAAAGACAACAAATCACAGCCGGCCGTGGAATCGATGACTTGATCGATACGGGGCAAGGCGAAGGGGTCTTTCGGGCACGCCTTGTTCAGGCTGGTGTAGTCGATACACATGCACCAGGTCTTGTTCTTCTTCAGCACCAAGACTGGGTTCGCCAACCAGTCCAGGTGGTACACTTCCATGATGAACCCGGCTGCAAGGAGCCGGGTGATCTCGTCACCAATTATCTTTCTCTTCTCCTCTGCGAACCGGCGCAGAGGTTGCTTGACCGGCTTGTCATCCGGACGCACATGAAGTGAGTGCTCGGCGGACTCCCACGGCACACCCGGCATGTCCTTGGGGGACCATGCAAAGATGTCCCGATTCTCACAGAGGAAGTCGACGAGCACGCCTTCCTATTTGTTGTCCAACCCGGCACCAATGGTGACGAACTTAGTCGGATCGGAGGGGTCGAGCAGGATCCTCTTTGTCTCCTTTGCTGGCTAGAAAGCTCCTTCTCCAGCCGGTTTGCTGCTAGCCAGAATGTCCTACTGGGCCATGGCCACATTGCGCATGATCATGCGTTTTTCTTCGGCTATGATGAGGGCCTCTGCCACTTTGGAACCGGCTGAGGCGCACTCCATCGACCGCCTGAAGCAGCCGACGACGGTGATCACACCGTGGGGTCTCGGCATCTTCGTCTTCAGGTATGCGTAGTGGGGGATGGCCATGAACTTGGCGAGGGCGGGGCGCCCGAGGAGAGCATGGTAGGAACTCGTTAGATTTACCACCTCGAACCAGATTGGTTCGCGGCGGAAGTTCTCCTCGGTCCCGAATATGACGTCCAGCTGGATTTTCTAGCGGGCGCAGTTGGTCGGCAGTACGCCGTGGAACGTCGTGGTAGTCGGGCGCAGGTCGCTTTCGCGAATGCCCAGCTTCTCCAGCGAGGACTGGTAGAGGAGGTTGAGGTTGCTGCCTCCGTCGATGAGGACGCGCGAGAATCGGTAGGTGCACGCGTTGGAGACGATGAGAGGGTCGAGCACCATGGCGTAGCCCCCGGGAGTCGGCAGATGCTCAGGCTGATTCGCCCGGCTCCAGGTGATGGGGGTTTCCGACCAGTTCAGGTACTAAGGGACCGGAGAGACGATGGTGTTGACCTCCTTCGAGCGTCGCCTGCGGCTGTGCTTGTCGTCCTGCTCCGTCTCGAAGATGTGGTAGGCAGCGTGCGACTGGGGGTAGCCGTTGTTGTTGTTGCCGCCATTACCATCATTACCGGCTCCCCTAGCTAGTGGTGGAGGTTCGCCCGGTGGGGGAGGGGGGAGGCAAGGCTGGTTGCGGTCCTTTAGCTGGCGGGTCCAGCTGCAGTTCCGGGTGGTGTGCGTAGCCAGTTTCAAGGGACCGCTATGCCACTTGCACGAGCTGTTAAACATCTGGTCGAAGGTGAGCCGTGGCTTCTGCCTTCTTTCCTCATTAGCCGGTGCGTCGGGCGCACCCTCCACAACATTGACCTGCCACGCGTGGTAGCGAGGCTTCTGCTGTCCGGCCTGGCGGTCCCCATGGAACCGGTTGTCGTTGCCGTGGCGTCTAGAGGATCCGGTTTCTCCTACCGGGTTGCTTGGTCGGTCGCGAGCCGGCTCTGTGGGAGTCGGACGACCGTCCGCGTTTACTCAGAGGGGCTTCTTCACGGCGGCATCTACTGTAGCGTACTGGTCTGCAACCGTCATAAGCTCCGCCATGGTTTTCGACTCGTCACACAGTAGCCGGTGGCGAAGCATGGTGCCTTCTCGGCAACCCTCGATGAAGAAACTGATGGCTTGGCTCTCTAGTATGCCCTCACAAGTATTGCGCAGCTCCGTCCACTTGGCGAGGTACTGGTCGCCTCATGGTCGCCTCGACGCACAAGGCCAGGTCGCGCGGGCGCCCTGGACGTTTGTACGTGCCGTTGAAGTTGCGGACGAACACCTTCTCGAAGTCAGGCCAGGCGTTGATGCTATTGGGCGCAAGGCTATTAAGCCATGTCCTTGCCGACCCGGTTAGCATGAGAGGGACGTAGCGCACGGCTGTGCGCTTGTTCCCGTGGCGCCGACGCCGTAGCGTGGTCGTCAACCAGCCTTACGGCTTCATGCTGTCAGATTTGCCAGGGTGTCCCTAGGCAGGGAGAATTTATCCGGAAACGGCTCGTTCCGGATGGAGGGTCCGAAACAAACCGGGCCAGTCGAATCTTCCTCCTCCGTGACGCGCGCTTGAGCGAGGAGCTCGATGCGGTCGCGGGCATCCGGACAATCCGGGCTGGGCGCTCCCACCCGGCCCGAGACGGAACCGGCTGGTCTGGTGCTCCGCTGGTGGAGGGGAGGTGGCGGTTGCTGTTCACCGCCTGCTCTCGTGACCGCTGCTGCGAGCTGCGATGCCTACTGCGGGCCCTGGGCGGCTGAGGAGAGGACGCCTGCTGGGTGTCGCGCGGCGCGCCCCTGCTGTTGGCAGGTAGCTTGCTCCCCCTGAAGTAGCTAACGTCTTCCTGCATCTGCCGGTTGGCACCGACCTGTTCGTCCGCGACACGGAGGAGCTCCTGCACGCGAGCGCCGGCTTTCCTCGCCTCGCCTCCAGTGGGTAGTTCTCCGCCGCGGCTGTAGGAGGCCGTGTGAGGACAAAGGTGGTATCCGGTTCCCGCCCTTTTCCATCCTCGCCGCCAGCTTCACGCCACGCCAGCCTGGCCGGCTGCTCGCTCGCGGTAGCCGGAGTGAGGCTGCAGCGGTCGCATTTCGCGCCGGGTGATCTTGAGTTGCTTGCGGGCTGCCGCCAGCTCCATGGCCTCCTGGAGGAGGATCTGTCTCTCCATGGTGAAGTTGGCCTCCGCTTCCTCCGGGTTATCCCCGAGGTTAACCGGCGTCCGGAGCCGATCAATGGCATCCTCCACCGGGTTCCGAGGCTGCGGGGGGGCCGGAAGTTCCGACCTCGTCCACGCCTGGCGGGGATGCGAGCTGGAACCGGCCATCATGACCTCCACGCCGCGGGGTGCGATGGAGGCGCTGCCGCCTGAGCGCGGCAGCTCCGCGACAGAGACGATTTCCTTAGGGAAACGCTCCGGGATGGTGGCGACGTAGACGGGGAGATCACCTAATAGTAGGACGGTGCCGTTCGCTGGGAAGGATGTTCCGGCGAAGCAGGAGGCGTTGTCGATGACACAGTCGAACTTGCCAAGCGTGAGCATCAGGCCGGAGGCCACGCGCTCACCGGCTGAAGTGCGGGGTCCCGTGCGGAACGTGACTCCGGTCGAAGCCATCTTGCCCCATGGTGGGCGCCAACTGTCAATGTATTGGGAACGGCAGTACCTAAGAAGGTTAGATAGAGGTGTGGGGACTAGCAGGGAAGCTATAGACGGCGTCCACAGGCGGGATTGGATACAAGCAAGCGTAGCGGGACGCAAGAAGTACCTAGGTTCGGGGTCCTCGTGGTGAGGTAAAGTCCCTACTCCTGCCGGATCTAACTATGGGGAATACCCGAACTACAAGTGCTCCTCGAGCTGTATGTGCTAGCTACTGCCTTAAATGCTGTATGACCAACCCTTTCTACTAAGGCCTTGCCTCTCCTTATATAGGCAGAGAGGCAAAGGTCTCACTCGCTAGTCCGACTGGCAGGCCCCACAGGCGGGTCCCAGCCGGCTAGTCATCTACAGTATCCAGTATGGCATGTCTTATCGGAGTACGAGCGGTATGGCTGTCGTAGACACACTGGACGCCGTGCGAGACCGTTGTCAGCACAGGCCACTGTTCCTGCGTCACCCTCGCAAAGTCTTCGGTATGGTCGGGTGGTTGCCAGTCTTGTCATCGTCTGAGCGTCTTTGCAATCGATACGCACGCCGCCCCTGCTTTCGCTGATTGTCTGGCTATGTCACCGTATCCGCCGTTCGCCTCGATCCGCTATCGGGTGATAGTCGGCCTTACCTCTGTCCGGCCAGATTCGTCACCGACGCGATCCGACTGTCTTGTTTCTTATCCGGTTGGGGTACCTGGGGATCATTCCCATCACAACGTCCGTGTCAACGGTGGTGGTGGCGCTTCTTCATCGGGACCTGCAAAATAGTTAGTTGCCCTGGGTTTATTTGTAAGATATGCCAAGTGGCGACTTTTGTAATATGAACAATATTTGGGTATGGAAGTAAGAGGAGTCAATAGACTCGCAATGCATGGTCAATTATGTGGTATGTTTAACTTTTGTTTGAGCGAGTCCCCGAGCACGTCCGCCCTTTAGTGGGGTATAACTCGTTTGTGTACATGTTTGTTTTCTTTGAATTTTTGTATTGGTTGTCCCTTGCGACTCCGAAGGGGCGAGTCCCCGAGCGCGAGTAAGGTTATTTTAGGCGAGTCCCCGAGCGTGGTATGTAGCCGTTTTGGGCGTGTGCCTATTGTAGGGTGTTGGTGCGTTGTTTTTAATGCGTCTCTTCCCTTGGCTTGGAGAGCCAGTCGCGTGGCGAGTCCAATGCAGCTCTCTTACTTGGTGTGTTCCCGAACTGCATGAGGGTTTCTTTTTCTGAAGTCCCCGTGCGTGGTACTTAACCATTCGAGTTGCTTTGCACGAGGATGGGGAGGACAGGTCTCTGTGGGAAGCGTTTGTCGGTCGTCTTGGCCCGGTGGGCCAGTCGAGTAGGGCGACTCCGATGGTGGCTCTGGGTTGGCATGTTCGTGGACGACACAGAGCCCAAATATTGTCGGTGCCATTGGGTCGCACTACTTAGTTGTGCCGGTCGCTCGACCAAGGGTTGACTTCCGTAGGTAGCGTATTGCTGAATGCACAAGTGCGAGTGGCACAAGAGTATGGCGAGTAGACACAATTTGTGCGATATAAATGAATTTCATTATATATCATCTAAGTACAAGTTTGAGTTCTATGTATAGAACTTTCGGTGGAGGTTTACATTCCATGGCCTCCCGACCTCAAGCTAGCCATTGCCCCGTATGTCGATGAGGTAGTAGGCGTTGTTACCGAGGATGCGCCCTATGGCAAATGGCCCCTCCCATGGGGGGGAGAGATTGTGCATGCCCTTCTTGTCCTAGGACAATCGCAGGACCAAGTTGCCCTCCTGGATGGTGCGGCTCCGGACTCAGCGGCTGTGGTAGCGGCAGAGTCCCAACTGGTAGATGGCGGTGCAGGAGCGAGCCAGGTCGTGTGCTTCGTCGAGCTGCTCGATGCTGTCCTGGAAGTAGTGCGTATGTCGCCGCTGGGTTCGAAATACCGCGTATACCAGTTTCTGGTACTGCGGGTAGCGCTGCCTTGAATCCATCAGGACCTCGCTAATGTAGTAGACAGGGTGCTGTATTGGGTGCTCCTTTCCCTCTTATAGTCGTTCTACGACCATCATGGCGCTGACAACTCAAGTGGTGGCCGCCACGTAGACGAGCATTGGCTCTTTGTCGACTGGGGTGGCGAGTAGAGGAGCCGCGAGTAGCACTTCTTTGAGTGCTTTGAGCGCTTTGTCTGCTTCTACGTCCCATTGGAACGTGGGGTTCTTGCGCATCAAGCGGTGGAGGGGCATCGCCTTCTCGCCGAACCGGGGAATGAAGCGGTTGAGAGCCGCGACTCGCCCGGCTAACTTCTGGACGTTGCATAGGCACTCAGGTTTCCCGAGCCACGCGATGGTGTCGATCTTGGTGGGGTTCGCCTCGATGCCCCGCTTTGAGACCATGTATCCCAAGAGCTGTCTGGTGGGAATGCCGAAGGTGCACTTCCCTGGGTTGAGCTTGATGTTGTACCTCCGCAGATTTGCGAAGGTCTCGGCTAGATCAGCGAGCAGGTCATCCTGGCGAGTGGACTTAACCACTATGTCATTGATGTAGACGTGGATGTTGCGGCCAATTTGGTCCGCGAGGCATTCTTGCATGCATCTTTGGTAGGTGGCGCCGACGTTCTTTTGGCCGAACGTCATGGCCGTGTAGCAGAAGGCACCGAATGGCGTGATGAACTCCGTCTTCTCCTCGTCCTCGACCGCCATTTTGATTTGGTTGTAGCCAGAGGACGCGTCGAGAAAGCCCAGCAACTCTGATCCCACGGTCGAATCGACGATCTGGTCGATGCGCGGTAGGATGAATTCCTCCTTCGGGCAGGCGCTATTAAGGTTGGTGTAATCGATACACATTCTCCAGGTATTGTTCTTTTTTAGGACTAGGACTGGGTTTGCCAGCCACTTGGAGTACTTGATGGGCCGAATGAAGCCTGTGACTAGCAGGCACTGTACTTCTTCGGCGATTGCTCGGTGGCGCTCTTCATTGAAGGGCAGCAGCGATTGCTTTATTGGTCGCGCTTTGGGGTCGGTGTTGAGTTTGTGCTCAGCAAGTTCCTTCGGGACACCAGGCATGTCAGATGGTTTCCATGCGAATATGTCGCGATTCTCACGGAGGAACCCGATGAGCGTGCTTTCCTATGTAGGGCTCATGTGCGCCCCGATGGTGATCGCCTGGCTGGAGTCACCCGGGACGAGCTCGACGGTGCAGGTGTGCATGGTCGTCTCGAACGTGGAGCTCACGACGGTAGGATTCTTTAGAATGGTGGGGTCGTCCTTGTTGATGTTGCTTGCGTGTTTCGCAACCTCGTCCGCGTGGTTTGTTTCTGCGGAGATGACGGCACCAACGAGCTCAACGCCTTTGTCTTCGGACTCCGCGGCCATATCAGGGTCACCGTGGACGGTGATGATGCCGCTTGGCCCTGGAAGCTTCATCATGTTGTAGGCGTAGTGGGGGTCGCCATGAATTTGGCGAACGTTTGGCATGCCAGGACGCAGTGGTAGGGGTTGCAGAAGTTCCCCAGCTCGAACACGATCCGCTCGGTGTGGTAGTTTGCTGGTGTGCCAAAGGTGACTGGCTACGTCACTTTTCCAATCGGGTATGCCTTCCGACCGGGGACGATGCCATGGAAGGTTGTCAGGGTCAGCTCGATTGCTGATTCTGGGAGCTGGAGCCTCTTGAACGTGTCCAGGTACATGATGTTGATGGAGCTCCTACCGTCTATCAATGTCTTGGGCAGCCAGTAGTCCGCTACTTTGGGCCTGACCACCAGGGTGACTCGTCCTGGGTACTCGATCTTGGGCGCGTGGTCATGGCGACTACTGGTGATGCTTTACTCAGACCAGTTGAGGAAGCGGGGGAAATGTCGTTCGGACTCGCGGGTCTTGATGCAACAGTCAATATTCAAAGTTATTTGTATTCATACAGTATAAAGTACTTGGTAAGATAAGATTGTACGAATAACTTTGAATGACGACCGTTGGATCTCAATACTCGAGGATCCCAATATTTCCAACCGTTGGATCTTCTTCTCCATTATAGCATCTATAAGATTGTATAGATAGTCTTTAGCATAATGAATGCTATGGATAAACCTCAAAACACACTTCTCCATTATACTAAAATCTTCTCCCTCGTCTCTCTACACCATATTACCAAAAAAAATCAAGTGATTTGGGTAGCTAATAATCTTTGACTTCTACATGATGATACAAAGTACAAGAACCAAATATACACCCATACTTTATGTGTCATACGTCTATTATCCGAGTCATATTTATAATTTTTTGTGTTTTACCTATTATAATTTTATATAATGATGATATGTCGTACGTCTATTATCCGAGTCTCACGTGCAGGGCACTCCTCTCGCTGCTCTCATGCTTCCTACCTTTTGTAGTAGCAGTACAGAATGAGGTGGAGTACTTTGCTTTATAGAAAAAATATTTCCATCGCTTAGTAGTGTTGTTACTTTTCCTAGTATTTGGAAACTTGCATTGGCAAAGTTGTTTACCAATGTCAAGATGCACACATCTACTTTCTTGTAGTACTACCAAATTACCAAAAATTATGATGTGGATATGTCCATGTCCTTGCTTGGTCGCTCATCCTGAAACATGTTCATACTTATACATGGTAGGCCATTTTTGTGAAACGGGTTTCCTCAAAAGTTGTGAAAACTCATGTTTATTATTTTTCATGTCAGGCAATACAAGAAAAAGGATGCCATGCATGAGTCCCCCTATTTTTGTTGCCTATTTCTCTCTATTTTCCAAAGCAAGGTCAACTTTGTCGGCATGCAAAGTCTAGAAAGAAGTTGAATCTTTGAAAACTCCCGATCGTGTTCTTGATATTTTGGCTATCTGGTGGGCAACTTGAAAAGATTTTTGTGAAATTTAAAGAGCAATTGACAGCTCACATGTGGTTCGATATAATTTGACCTAATTTCGACAAACTCCCTTTGATCCATATTAATGTTCATTGATTCATCTAGATTCAAATGTACTACTCATGTTTCTGTGCTAGATACATATATCCGAATATAGCCAAATCTGAGAATAATAATTTGAATCGGATACAATAGTTTAATTTAATTGGGTTAATTTATCTACGAACCTTGAAAACTCAAAGAACCTAGGAATCGCAAGTAAAACATGGATGGTTCGCTATGTCCGGAAACATGGAGCGCTTCTCGCATTTAGTGCCACATTCTTATGATTTTCATTACTGCTAGTACAAAAAATCCCCATAATTAGTTGTAAAAGTGAAAAATGTTTTTTCCTAATTGTTCGAAACTCCCTCGGGCAACATTGTGTACTAGGCCAAGACGCAACCCCTCTACCCTCATAACCCTATGTCAAAGTGTAGCTAGGGTATACATCGATATAGAAGGCCATGACCTTATTGGTCGTTCGTGCTGAAAACCAGAATTAATAATGTTACATCAGGGTGGGCTATAATGTGAATCTGTTTTCCCTAAGGTTGTCGAATCTCATGTTTATCATTTTTCTTGGCAATTAATAATACTACTAGCAAAAGTACCCCAATTGTAATGAAGTCTCATGTTTTTTTACGCTTTATTTTCTTTGAATGTTTTCCATATGCGGTCAAATTTGTTGGTATGCAAATACTAATCAGTAATGGCATTTTTCAAAACTATTGTTGGCCCATGATATATTGGCTGCCTGGGTACCTTCAATAGAATTTTGGATATTTTCAAGAGTAATAGTCTATCACGCACACATGTATTCAAGTTTGACCTAATTCCATTTAATCGACTTAGAGTCATGCATTTAAGTGCACGTGGAGCTTTAGCTTGGAAGTTTGAAAAATACTTAAACTTGGGAACTGTAAGAAAGAATTGTCCACTCTGTACGAAAATTTGGGGGGCCATTCTTTCTTATTTTTCTACCAGTAAAAGTACTTGAAAAACTCACACTTCTAGTATTTCCTACTATATCATGTACTAGTATGTATGAACTTTCTTGGGTTTCAATCCAATGATCAAGATCATGGAGATACCGTGTCTTCATCAAGATAATGACCCTGTGCCCATATTTTGGTATAGCTAGGTCTTTGCATGTTAGCATGCATGGTAAAGAAGTAAAAGTATTTTTTGGAAGGAAGTGCGATCAATATGGCTTAGAGTTCATAGCATGTGCCATTTATTTACTATTGTACATAAAGTGGTTGGATAAATTACATGTTATATTTTTCAAGCTTAATTTTCTAGCTAATTTCACCCACTCAGACGACTTTCCGTCGATTTGTAGAATTAGGTCTAAATTAATATTCTACAAGTGCGTGAGAGCTAGTTCAATAGTATAACCGAGTGCTAGGTATAACAAAGTGACACGTCATCTATTGTCGGCTTTATACCAGCATGTACAATACCTAACATTTGAACTATAGAACAACTAGCATTACATGCAGCAACCTCATGAAAAAGCAAGACGATTAAACGAGAATAAAATTAAAAACATTTCTATGCCCGCTTGAAAAATCGTAAACCTTAGGAATTGTAAGAAAGCATGGTACACTTAGTCTGAAAATTGGGGCAGTGGCATTCTTTATTTATATTTTGGAACCTGGGTACCATAGGTCCTGAAGGAGCGAGACACTCCAATTAGCGCACTAGGGTTTGAAGTCGTCGCAATGTGGTCCGAGGATCTTTTTATAATTATTATTATTACGTTGGGACTTTTTTATTGTTGTAGATGATTATTAATCCAGTAGATGGCTTGAATTTCAGGGGGGAACAGTTGCTAGAAGTAGATCGGTGTGTCGTACCAAGTCACACGTGCGCAGCGCCACGCTGTGGACGAGGAAGAGACAAGCCGGACTGTGCACCTACGGCTACAGAGAAGAGATCGATGGAGGATGGATGGTGAGAGCCAGCGAAGGAGAGAGAAAACACAACTTGTTTTGCGTGCATATTACTACTAGTAGGTCCATATATTTACTACTAATGGAGTGTACCTCGTGTCAGTAGCCCATCATAGTTTTGCTCTGACATCGCACCGCCTTCTGACTCCTCATCCCGCTGCTCTCGTGTTGTCTCCTTTTTTTTGGAAGGATCCGCTTCCCTTTTCAAGTAGTACTAGTACGGAAATGGAGTACTTTGCTTTACAAAGAAAAATATTTCCATCGCTTAGAAAATTGGAGTTGTTACTTTTCCTAGTATTTGGGAACTCCCATTGGCAAAGTTGTTTACCAACGCCAAGATACACACATCTACGTTCTTGTAGTACTACTACAAAATTCCCATAAACATGGATATGTCCGTGACCTTGCTTGGTCGCTCGTCCTGAAACATGTTCATACTTATACATGGTAGGCCATTTTTGTGAAGCGGCTTTTTTCAAAAGTTGTGAAAAACTCATGTTTATTATTTTTCATGGCAGTTAGTACAAGCAAAAGGATGCCATGCATGAGTCCCCTGTTTTTTAGCCTATTTCTCTCTCTTTTTTCAAAGCAGGGTCAACTTTGCCGGCATGCGAAGTATAGAAAGAAGTTGAATCTTTGAAAACTCTCGGTCGTGTTCTCCATATATTGGATGTCAGGTGGGCAACTTCAAAAGTTTTTTGTGGATTTTAAAGAGCAATTGGTAGCTCACATGTGTTTTCAAATAATTTGACATAATTTCGACAGACTCCCTCTGATCCATATTAATGTTCATAGATTCATCTAGATTCAAATGTATCTAGTCATGTTTCTGTGCTAGATACATATACCCGAATCTAGACAAATCAGAGAACATTAATTTGAATCGGAGACAAATCAGATAAGAGACGTCTGACATATCATCACTATATAAAATTATAATAGGTAAAGCAGAAAAATATAAATTTGATCAACATATATAAAGTATGGGTGTATATTTGGTTCTTCTACTTTGTATTGTCATGTGTAGAAGTCAATGATTATTAGCTACCTAACACTTGAAATTTTTGCTAGTAACATGGGTCTAGAGAAATGAGTGATAAGATTCTAGTATAATGGAGAAGTGTGTTTTGAGGTTTGTGCATAGCATTAATTATGCTGAAGACTATCAATAGCGTCTTCTAGATGCTAGAATGGAAAAGAAGATCCAACGGCTGGAAATATCGTTCGGATTCGTGAGTCTTGATCCAACAGTCAATATTCAAAGTTATTTGTATTTGTACACTATATATTACTTGGTTAGATAAGATTGTACGAATAACTTTGAATGCCGACCATTGGATCTCAATACTCGCAAATCCCAATATTTCGAACCGTTGGATCTTTTTTTCCATTATAGCATCTAGAAGATTGTATAGATAGTCTTCAGCATAATGAATTCTATGCATAAACCTCAATATACACTTCTCCATCATACTAGAATCTTCTTCCTCGTCTCTCTAGACCATATTACCAAAAAACTCAAGTGTTTTGGGTAGCTAATAATCTTTGACTTCTACATGATGATACAAAGTACAAGAACCAAATATACACCCATACTTTATGTATGTTGATCAAATTTATAATTTTTTGTGCCTTACCTATTATAATTTTATATAATAATGATATGTCATACGTCTATTATCTGAGTCTCACGTGCATGGCACTCCTCGCGCTGCTCTCATGCTGCCTACCTTTTGGAGTAGCAGTACATAATGAGGTGGAGTACTTTGCTTTATAGAAAAAATATTTCCATCGTTTAGTAGAGTTGTTACTTTTCCAAGTATTTGGAAAATCGCATTGGCAAAGTTGTTTACCAATGCGAAGATGCACACATCTACTTTCTTGTAGTACTACCAAATTACCATAAACTATGATGTGGATATGTCCATGACCTTGCTTGGTCACTCGTCCCGATACCTGTTCATACTTATACATGGTAGGCCATTTTTGTGAAGCGGGTTTCTTCAAAAGTTGTGAAAACTCATGTTTGTTACTTTTCATGGCAGGCAATAAAAGAAAAAGGACGCCATGCATGAGTCCCCATGTTTTTGTTTCCTAGTTCTCTCTCTTTTTCCAAAGCAAGGTCAACTTTGTCGGCATGCAAAGTCTAGAAAGAAGTTGAATCTTTGAAAACTCCCGGTCGTGTTCTCGATATATTGGCTATCTGGTGGGCCACTTCAAAAGATTTTTGTGAAATTTAAAGAGCAATTCACAGCTCACATGTGGTTCAATATAATTTGACCTAATTTCCACAGACTCCCTCTGATCCATATTAATGTTCATAGATTCATCTAGATTCAAATGTATCTAGTCATGTTTTGTGCTAGATACATATATCTGAATCTAGACAAATCTGAGAATATTAATTTAAATCAGATACAATAGTGTAATTTAATTGGGTTAATTTATCTGCGAACCTTGAAAACTCAAAGAACCTAGGAATCGCAAGTAAAACATGGATGGTTCGCTATGTCCGGAAACATGGGAACCTCAAAACTCTTCTCCATCGAGAATCTTATCCCTCGTTTCTCCAGACCATGTTACCAAATTTGAAGTTTTAGATTAGCTAATAATCGTTCACTCTACATGATATACAAAGTACGAGAACCAAATATACACCCATATATTATAGATGTTGATCAAATTTATATTTTTTCTGCTTTACCTATTATAATTTTATATAGTGATGATATGTCAGACGTCTATTATCTGAGTCTCACGTGCAGGGCACGTGCAACTTACTAGTTTACTACTAGCACTACATGAATTTGTTGGATAAATTACATGTTATATTTTTCAAGCTTAATTTTATACTCCATCCGACACAAATTAGTTGACTTAGTTTTATCTAGATTCGGATGTATCTAACACTAAAACAAGTCTAGATACATGAATCTAGACAAATCTAAGTCAACTAATTTGGGTTAGACGGAGTAGCTAATTTCACCTGAAAGTGCATCATGATTCAATCAACACGTTCGGTGGAATTAAAAGGTTACATAAAAAATAGAAAATTACATCCAAGTCCATACAATTGGCACAAAGGCCCCTAAAAATTAGTTTGGAAAGGCAGTCGGGTCCGGCTCAATTTCAATCGAGTAGCTGAGCCATACTCTTGCTACTACTGTTTGCTTCACACACGAAACACAGCGCGAACCTGTGTGTTGATCATGGTCGAAGGGACAAGATTGCTCGGAACGAGTAGAGGAGCACACTGCCCCCTACCGAGTCGATTCCCCCAACCGCACCTTCGCCAGCCGCAGGTTCCTCGCGCTCGAGCTCGAACTTGATCGTGTCCTAATGGTGAGCAAGGTCCAGCATAGGATCAATAGGCTCGAGGGGACCCATGATGGCATTATCTGCCACGGCCACGGCGACCTGGCGCCCACCCGAGTTGTTTGCCCCGGTCACATGCTCGCTTGCCACAGGTTCCTCGTGCGCGAGCTCGAACTCTAGCATGTCCTGATCGTAAGCAAGGGCCAGCATAGGATCGATAGGCTCGAGGGGACCCAAGACGGTGTTGGCCACGGCCACGGCAACCTGGCGCCCACCCGAGTTGTCTGCCCTGGTTGCATTATCGCTGGTTGCAGGTTCCCGGCGGAAAGATTGTCCACTGTCTTGCACGGGCTTAACTTGGCCACGGTTGATGTCTAGCCAGAGCGCCTGCCTGGACGCGCTCCGTCACTATCGAAAGGGAGGCACACTGGGACCGGCGCTTTGTTGTAGAGGTCCACTTTTGTTTGCCTGCCATGTTGACGCCTCCGTGACGCGGCCAGTGCATGATCGTAGCCTCGAGGGGGCCCAAAATCGTGTCATCAGCCGGTAGGGCCAACACACGTTTACCGCGGGCGACCAGGCGCTATATAGAGGCAGCTCCAACGGCGGCATGTTCCCGCCGGATGAACTATTTCAGGGCCTAGCCTCGAGCTGAAGCAGGCCTCCTAGGGCGACGCAGCCAATCCACCGAGATTAATTCAAGTATTTGTGAGGGTAACATGCCTTTGGTGGAAGAAAGAAATTTCGCCGGAGAGTATAATGAAGGAAAAAGTATAGTACTAGTAGTACTACTAGCGGTGCTACTCAGTTTTGACCCAGCATTTCTCCAAGGAGTACTTATTTTAGATGCTCCAAGGAGTATGCAGAGCGACCGGTTGGCGGCGAGTGAGTTTGTTCGCAGTTGGTGGTCCTCCGGGGCATTAACTCACAAGAGAAATGTCATATCGGTACTTGTAGCGGCTGTATTTTCAGCTGGCCACAATTTAATCGGATAGTAGGAGTAGTAGTACTATACACTCTCGAAATAGAGGTGGCGAGCAGCTGGCAGCTCGATCAACGAGTCTCGTAAATTCTTAGAGTATGTACTCCAGTATACAGTAGTAATAAGTTGCACATGCCTGACCGTACAATATGTCATATTATCTCTACTACTATAATGGAGCAGTTTTGAATTGGATCCATACCACCAATCCTAACCGTTGGGCTGTTAGATCCAATGGTTCAGAGCAACTGGATTCGTGTTGAATAGTACCTAGATCAAACTCCACCATGCATGTTCTAGAACCATCATGTCACCACGCCAAAAATTTCATAGCACAGTAGGCTGTATTCTCTCTCCCGCTATAATGGAGCAGTTTTGAATATGAATGATCCATAGCACCAATCCATATCGTTAGGTTATTAGATCCAATGGTTTAGAGCAGCTGGATTCGTGTTGAATAGTACCTAGAGCAAACTGCACCATGTTCTAGAACCACCATGTTGAATAGTACCCATGATATGTCATACCTCTATTATCTGAGTCTCACGTGCATGACACGTGCAACTTACTAGTCACTATATAGAAGTACTCTAGCATGTGAGACTCGCATATTCATATTTTTTTTGAAATTTACCTACATTATATAATCTTGCCACACTATATTGTGTACACAATACTTTGAACTTTGAAAAATCGATCAAGCCTGGCAAATCCCAACATTGTAAACTGCTGGATCTTCTATCCATGCTAGCATATAGAATATTCCATTGATAGTCTTTAGCAAAGTGAACTCTATGCACAAACCTCAGAACGCATTTCTCAATAATTCTAGAATCTTCTTCGTCATTTCTCTCGAGAATAATGAGTAATAGGTAGCTAGTAGTAGGTTGATTTCTACATGACACAAGTTACAAGAACCAATTATACACCCTATACTTAATGGACGTGGCTCAAAATTATAATTATTTTTCAGTGATACCAACACAATCTCTTTCATCATTATAGTAAGTTGATTTCTACATGACACAAGGTACAAGAACCAATTATACACCCTATACTTTATGGACGTGGCTCAAAATTATAATTATTTTTCAGAGATACCAACACAATCTCTTTCATCATTAATTTCCATGACACATAAGCATTTTCCATGGATGTAATAAGGTCTTTGACAATGGGGGAGTCTCTTAGCGTGGCATACTAGGCAAAATGCTTTTGTGGCATGTCAATTAAGGAGGAGAGAGGGTGTTGTTGTATCTTACTAGTACGTAGTAGCTAAGATACGTCCCTTGCATGTAATCATAGGCAAAAAAGAGTTGATTGCCCAATAAAATGCATGCATGAGAGAAAAAACATTAAATTAAGATACAACCTCTAAAATACAATGCATTGGAGAGGTTATATATTAGGTATTTATAACTCCTATGGTAACATTCTAAGCTACATCCCATTGTGAAAGGCCTAATGCATGATACAGTACATACCACCTGATACCCCCATTGGGGCTAGTCTCATACTCTCATCCCAAACAGAGGTAGAGTAGTAGTACTAGTACCTCCATCCCAGAGTAGTACTAGATTACAGTATTTAGTCTTCCACGTAGCCCTAGGTCGTCAAATGGTAAAAAATCCATCATACACACGTTTCTTCTAATGAGAGGATGACATGTGGGGCCTAGCATCGTGATTAAATGGTAGATGAATCGAACAACGCTATCAAGTTCAGAACAGGGTAGCGTCAGCCAAGGAAAAAAATCCATCATACACACGTTTCTTCTAATGAGTGGATGACATGTGGAGATCAACAGGTTGGTTAAACGGTAGATGCGTCGAGCAGCGCTATCAACTCGGAACGGGGTAGCGCCAGCGAAGGAAAAAATTCTATCATACACACGTTTCTTCTAATAAGAGGATGACATGTGGGTCCCAGGAGGTTGATTAGACGGTGGATGCATCGAGCAATGCTATCAACTTCGGAACAGGGTAGCACGAGCGAAGGAAAAAAATTCCATCATACACACGATCCTTCTAATGAGAGGCTGGCATGTGGGACCTAGCAGCCTGACTAAACGGCTGACGCCTCCAGCAACGTTATTGAGTTCAAATCAGGGAGGCATGACCGAAAAGTATGGTCCGCTAGAGACAATGACGTCTGGGACCCACACGCCTCAAAAGACTTCCAACGAGTCAACATCGCACGAGGAAACGAAAATCTTGCTTCTCCCATGCGCTGGCCGAGCATCATCCATGTTTTTAGCAGATTTGTCATAGTAGAGGGCCGCAAAACCGGAAAAAAAGTTCCCCATCGGCCACAGCCAAGCCGAGAATTTCGTCGGGGAAGACGCGCCTTCTACGACGACCGTCGAGCCAAGTCGTCACAAAAGGAAACTTTTCTTGTAGTGAGTGGGTCTGGTGATGCAATCTCTTACAAACTGGTGCTAAATGTGGCAGTTGAATTCCAATATGTTCATGGGCTTCCTAACCATGGTTTGACACATATTAGAGTGTTATTGTATGTGTTCTTTTCCAAAGAACAATTATTTACATGGCCACACACACTCAAGTGGGTGTGTGATGCAGCCTCTTTCAAACTAGTGCTCCATTGCATGTGGCTATTTAATTCCAACATGTTCTTGGGCTTCCTGACCAGGGTTTGACACATCTTGGAGTGCCATTTTATGTGTTATTTTCCAAAACACAATGATCCACATGGCCACATACACTCAAGTGGGTGTGGTGATGCAACCTCTTTCAAACTAGTGCTCCACTTTAATGTGGCAGTTTAATTCCAACATGTTCTTGGGGTTCCTGGCCGTGGTTTGACACATATTGGAGTGTCATTGCATGTGCTCTTTCCCAAACCACAATGATCCACATGGCCACAAAGACTCAAGTGGGTGTGGTGATGCAACCTCTTTTGAATAGCTGCTCCATTGGATGTGGTAGTTGAATTCCAACATGTTCGTGGGGTTACTGACCATGGTTTGACACATATTGGAGTGACATTGCACCTGTTATTTTGCAAATCACAATTCACCACATGGACACACACACTCAAGTCAGTGTGGTGATGCAACCTCTTTCAAACTAGTGCTCCATTACATGTGGCAGTTGAATTCCAACATGTTCGTGGGATTCCTGACCATAGTTTAACACATATTGGAGTGCCATTGCATGTGTTATTTTCCAAACCACAATGATCCACACGTTCACACACACTCAAGTGTGTGTGTGTGTGATGCAACCTCTTTCAAACTGGTGCTCCATTGCATGTGGCTATTTAATTCCAACATGTTCCTGGGCTTCCTGACCAGGGTTTGAAACATCTTGGGGTGCCATTGTATGTGTTATTTTCCAAAACACAATAATCCTCATTGCCACACGAACTCAAGTGGGTGTGGTGATGCAACCTCTTTCAAACTAGTGCTCCACTACATGTGGCAGTTGAATTCCAACATGTTCTTAGGGTTCCTGACCGTGGTTTAACACATATTAGAGTGTCATTGCATGTGTTCTTTCTGAAACCACAATGATCCACATGGCCACATAGACTCAAGTGGGTGTGGTGATGCAACCTCTTTTGAATTGCTGCTCCATTGGAGGTGGTAGTTGAATTCCAACATGTTCGTGGGGTTACTGACCATGGTTTGACACATATTGGAGTGACATTGCATGTTTTATTTTGCAAATCACAATGATCCACATGGCCAAACACACTCAAGTCAGTGTGGTGACGCAACCTCTTTGAAATTGGTGCTCCATTACATGTGGTTGTTGAATTCCAACATGTTCGTGGGATTCCTGACCATGTTTTAACACATATTGGAGTGCCATTGCATGTGTTATTTTCCAAACCACAATGATCCACACGTTCACACACACTCAAGTGGGTGTGGTGATGCAACCTCTTTCAAACTGGTGCTCCATTGCATGTGGCAGTTGAATTCCAACATGTTCCTAGGATTCCTGACCATGGTTTGACAGATATTGGAGTGTCATTGCATGTGTTCTTTTCTAAACCACAATTATCCACATGGTTACACACACTCAAGTGGGTGTGGTGATGCAACCTCTTTCAAAAACATGCTCCATTGCATGTGGCAGTTGAATTCCAACATCTTCCTAAACTTCCTGACCATAGTTTGACACATATTGGAGTGACATTGCATGTGTTCTTTTCCAAACCACAATGATCCACATGGCCACACACACTCAAGTGTGTCTGGTGATGCAACCTCTTTCAAACGGGATCGTTGGTTTGCAGCCCGAAAGTTCCTGGGCGAGTGCATCCCTGTACCCAAATTCCCTGTAATTGCCGCGTTTCGTAAAGTTGGGCTACCAACTACTGAGAGGGGCCATTTTCAGGCAAACTCATCTCACCCCTGCCAAATTCAAAAATTCCGTTAAACTGCCCCGTGAAGTAGACGGTCGTGACCCATATGTCGGTCATATGTCCGTGACGCGAGCGCCAACGTGACGACCTCTGAGGAAAATCAAGGAACTAAGTGGATTGGATGCGTTGACCAATTTCACAAATCCATTCCCTCCTTTCCCCTAGCACCGGCGGCGTCGAAATCCACCCTCCAGGCAGAACGATCCCTTTGGAAATTTGACTTCCCGCGCCAAGTTGCTGCGCCCATTTGCTGATCCTGAGTTCCAATGGCGCATTCCATAGCCACCATTGCGAGGTTCTAGCCCGCCTCCGCTGCTGACGAGCCGAGCAGCTCGGAGGACCTACCCTTCTCTTTTCTATTCATACTAATTATAACTGCTAGCTGGCTACTGAACCTAAAATTATTTGTTAGCCCAACGCTGACAAACATATTTTGTCCACAGTTTTCTGTCAAGTGGGATCTCCTTGGACCACCCTTACCTGGTTACGGTAGTCCTCTTCAGGTACGACTCTAAATCAGCAAGGGTGAAGGGCAAGTGGTATGGACACCATTGTATCACGATGGAAGAAGCACCTGCGCAGATCTACACTATCTCTGGTATGGTTACTTCTCTGCGTAATCATGATGAAATATGGCCAAAGCAGACTGCAAAGTTCATCTTCATGGATGAACGTGGCATCATGGCTCCTCTAACCTATGACAATCAGCTAATTGGGTTGATGAAAAGGTATGCTTCGCTTGCATGTTTGAGCTGAGTTGTGATGCACTAGATGTGGAAGCTGCTGCAACTGGGAGTCGCCCTTCTATTCTTGGACAGGGTGGTCGCTCGAACCCAATTAGCTCCTGGTAAGAAAACGTCTCTTGGGGTTTGCATGTTTATGCTGAATTGTAATTATGCAACAGTCCTGTTTCTTTGACAGGAAGCGCTGCAAGGTTAGAAACATGACTACCGGGTCAGTCATTTTTCTGCCCGAATAAAATAAAAATGAGTGGAAAGATGATGATGGACATGATTCTTGTTCTGATTGTCCCGGCGATGCAGAGTACGTGAAGCTAAGAAAATTGGCACCGAGGAAGAGGAAGAAGGCAGGAAATGAAGAAGCCAGTGGACGTGAAGGCTTGGCACCCATGCTACGGAAGAAGGCTGCTGGCAATGAAGATGCATAGTAATGTGTTGAACTTGAACCTATATATGTAATTTAGTTAAATTATGGAGCTCTATGTGTGGAACTTTGCTAGGCGAAACAATCTACCAATGTTCTCGGAGTAAAATGTACCGTGACTTAGGGTTTGGAAATGCCCAAGTCAGTGGTTGAATCCGAAATTGTGATTGTGCCACTACTATATGAAAACACACAACACCGGTTCCACGATTGCTGAGGGGTAGGAGGTCTCCAAATTCGACCGAATGTAATTTGCATAGAAATAAATTATTTAAGCTGCTACACTCCATGAAGCAGCAACTTATTTCAGCTGCTACACAACGACATGGCAACATAAACATCAATGGCAACCAATAATGCCCAGATGACGAGGAAATCGGTACCACTTTCTGGCCTAATCTTGAGCCCGTCTATCTCACTGCCTCCCTGCTCCTGCATCCCCTACATCTGGCGAAGCTCCCGGATCTCCAGTAACCGGTTGTACATGCTTCCACTTTATACATTGTGGTTGTGCCATTTTCATGCGGCACAATCCAAGTAGATTACGTTTAAAAAACCACCAATGTTAGAATACCACCATGATCAGACAAAATGAAGTAATGAAGGGTTAAGACAGATTAACGGGTCACCAATTTTTTTTCTCCCAAGACTCCGGGACCACTAGTTCAGACCGCTAGGTCAACAAGTACTACTATTACAACTTAAAAAAGCATGGAGCTCAAGCTAAATAGAACTAGTTATCGCACATCTCCTTGATCTTCCTAATCTTAGCCCGATGCGCATCTTCCTGTGAGAGCAAGGATCGAATCGTCTTCTCCTTCCTTTTAGCATCTTCCTTGCACAACTTTAATTGTTTCTCTGCATTTTTCCTCATGCACTTGTCAATACTCTTAGGTTTGAACTACAGGACTTTGGTCTGGTGAAGATCATTCCTTGCTTGAGTCAGTTCTTGCTCTGCTTTAGCCTTCAGGGCCAACGCCACATCCCTCTCCTTCTCGACTTTGCTAACCTTGTCTTGCACCCTCCTGAGATCTCAATTAAGCTTGGTCATGTCAACTAGGTCTCATAGCTTCATTTTAGCACTGTCAAGAAGTGAGCTGACTACGGATTCTTTCAACTCAACAGTCATATCCCATAGTTTGTCCACTGTTTTCTACATTGATTTGGGCCACTCTGGATCTACCCATTTGACAACACCGCAACTTCTGCTTTGCATCATTGCACGATGTCCTTGACACTGTAAAAACCTCCTGCCTGTGTTTCGTCCTTCGAACGCTACAAATTTAGCAGGCACATATCCATGTTTACAAAGCGGATGACTGTCTTCATCCGCTAAATCGTGATAGTCGGATTCGTACATCATCTGGTTGTCCTAACACATCATACGCGCATGAGTAAACAGAGTAGATCTAGCTCAAAATAGATAACTAGCCACAGATGATAGAGATAGAGATGAGACGACTCACATCGAAATCACCATCCATGTCATCATGACGCGTTTCCTCGCTGTCTCCCCTTGAACCCATGGCAAGAGGGGGGACTGGGGTGGTTGCCGGAGAGATAGCTGGAGGCGCCGTCGGCTTGCGGCTATGGCAGGATGGGAGAGAAGTGGGGAAACTGGATTCGAGGGGAAGGAAGAGAAGTACAGAGAGGAAGAGAAGTGTCAACACCCGGATTTTAAGTCCAGATGCATGTTATGCAGTACATCGCAATCCCAGGATTACCATTTTTTTGAGACATAACAGAAGTAGTACCATAGTACATCATCCATTACAAACCATAATAAAGGTCTTACAAATAAAGGATCTCATGATCTAGTCTTAATACAATAGAAGCAGTGGAAAGTAAACGTAGTAGGCTCCTTCTTCATGATCACAAGCAATGCTGATGATGGGAGATGATCCTAGTTGTCATAGACCTCCTACTGTCCATCTTCTGGGTAATCCTCCTCATAGTCTGGCCATGGGAATAGCCAAGGACAAATCCATGAGTACTCTTGAAGTAATCGCAAATTATCACTAACATCAGTAAGGTAAAACTTGTAGGAATCATAAGCTCTAGGTTTGTTTGCAAAAAACCAGGTTTATTTCATAAAGCCTTAAGAGTAAAGACCTAAGTTTAGTTCTCTACATTACTTAAGTGGGAACTTAGATTTCATGTCCACAACTCTGTTGTGGTCAAGTCAAAGTCATCTTTCAAGTCACAAGTCATTTTGAAAACATCTGACAACGGAACAGTATGGCCACTCCAACTGTCCATAACCACAGACGCAGTTATTCGAATAGTTTGACACTCTGCAGAGGTGGTACACTTTCACCAAAAAATTTGATACATCCGGCAGGGATAACCATCAATCATCATACTTAGTATGCGGATAATCTATCCAAACCTTTCAATTACACACCCTAGTATAGGCACCTCCCCTATGAGCTTGGCCTCCCATCCATGACCATCTGTCATCCTGGGCACTTCATAGGTGGACATTCATCACGAGGTAGCCTCAGCTCAAACTCTTCCGCGAGGGAACCCATACTAAGACATATAAACTTCCAGTCAAGTCCTGCCCAACTTAGGTATTATGGTTGTATGGTAAAATTGGAATGGTATCGCATCCGAACTCATGCCTCAACATTTTCATCATCAAATCATTGTGTATCATAACACATGTGAAAACATTTCAATAGAATGAATAATCATTCCAAGGTTTTCATAATCATTTTCTCCAAGTATTCCCATCTAGAGTAATCAAGTTTAGTTTAGAACTAGCCACTAGTATTGAGGGTATCACAATTGGGGTGCTAGTAAAGTATAAGTATCCAAGCTAGTTCTATGATCTTGATGGTATCCATCATATTTTCCACTAATCACAATTCATTAACTAAATAAGAAACTTTAGTAAAGGAAAAAAGCAAAGCTTGGAGTAAAAGTGGGAATTCGTAAAGTTGCATCTCAAAGGTTTGCGTAGGGTATCTGTACAAGTTAGCTAGCATAGCTAAACTTGCAGGGATAGCTTGCATAGTGGGCTTGCCTTGAGCAGTGCAATCGTTGAATTTCTTTTCCCCTTCCTCGAAGTACTCCTCCTCGTTGTAGCCCGGGTCTAGAAATGCACACAAGGTACATAATCACCAAACAACACTTCACTACTTTTGTTTAGCACACAAGGGCTCACACTAGATGATCTAGCATTATCTCAATCATCATATGGAATACTTACACATTCTCATTTATCTTATTTGAGAAAAGTAATTTCTACTCATTGAGAAATACTTAAGATTTAATATTCACCAATTAAAATAGTTGATCATGTTGACACATGTCATCACCATCTATTCCAATACTTGGGAATGTGATTTAAAATGGTGATCATATATTATAAGATTTAATATTATTATTTAATAATATTAAACTGATTAGAAATCCCTATATAGCATTCCTTTAATACTAAGCCATGTTTTATAGTTGTAAACCCAAATATTTTTACATATTCAAGTAGAGCATGTCAAATGTGATTTTTGAGAGTTGGAATCAACTCAAAAACATTTATAGTTTATTTTCTAAAAATGTTTCAAGTGGCAAAAGCCTCTGTCTTGTTATTTTTGGTATAAGTGATCTATAGTTTCAATTGGTTTGAATCCAATGGGAGTGACTAGATATTTTCAATATCTTTCTAGCAAAATTGGAATCATGCATTTTTGGATCAGTATATCTCTTTGAATTGAATTTTTGAATATAGCTACTGAATAGAGTTTTAACTAAAATGGAAAAAGTCTATTTGAATTACTGGGCTCTGTGTGGGAAAAGAAATGGGCCAGCCCAACTGCACTACACTGGCGCAGCGGGCTACTGACAGAACGTTCCCACTCATCATTGACTAATTCTAACCAAAACAGTATCAAGCAATCCTAGCCCTACGAATAGAACAGCTCCGGTGAGAAACGAACCCTAAAACGGCGGTGGGGGTCGCTTGGGACTCACCGGGGCTCCAGCTAGGGTCGGCAATGGGGGCGATCAGGCTTGTCGTCGACGACGGTTTTAGGTGCGGTCACGGCAGCTCCTAGGGCGGCTCCAATCGACAGCTTGCTTCCTCGACTGCAGCGGCAGACTCTGGCCAAATTCCAGCGTCGTGGTGCTCGCCTTGCTCCGGGGAAGGGTTCGTGAGGTTCCTGGGTGAGTGGGCATTGGAATGGTGTGCAAAATGAGGGCTGGGTGGCCTCTATTTATACACCAAGGTTAGAGGCATGGTGGCTTGGTCGGGCTCCTCCGACGACGCTGCTACAGGTCGCGCTTAGCATGGCAGATGGCATGGGTCGATGCGGGAGACTATGGTGATCGTCACGCGCATGACGGCACGACAAGGGGCGGTCTCAGTCGGTCGGGCAACGTCGGCGCTCTGTTCGGGTACGCGGGTGTTTGTCGGAGATCTGAAAGTAACGGGGCGCATGCAGGCGCATGGTGCTGCGGCGCTCCATCATGCTCTCGGCATGGTAGAGGCTTAAATGGGCGTGGTGATTCTAGTGTCTCCACTTCTCGTTGTTGGTCAAGGGGTGGACAGGGGTGGCGGTGAGGTCACGGCTATCCTCTAGGTGTCGTGGGAGAGGGCAGCGCGACACGCAGCGACTGGTTCATGCTCGACCGACATGGCTGGCTCGGTACGGGCAAGACACTAGTCAATGCGGCTTGTGATGCCTCTCGTTTGCATGGCCAAGTAACAGGGATGATCATGGATAATTAAATGGGTTATTTGCAGTACAAGAGATGAGCTATTGATAGCTCAAAAGAGTGTATAGTGGTTGAGGTTGTACTGTGCCTGCCAGGTGCTCGACCAAATGGCTGCATGAATTCAACTTTCAAAATTTTGAATGATTTTTGGTGAGTGATATGAGTACTTACTTAGTAGTCTATGGTTGCTGGGAATTGGCAAGTGGAATTTGTTTGAATGGTTTTTGAAAAGTGATGATCTAGGCATATGAACTTGATTAAATTTTGCAATGCCTCTTACATAGATTTGAAAATAGTTTATGTGCATTTGTAAAGTTTTCCTAGATTCACTTTGAGTTGGTCTAGCAAGGGGTGAAAAGAATTGGAATTGTTTCTATTAGAAATCTTTTACTAGGAACACCCAAAGTGGGCTAGTGGTTAATAATGGCAAAAGTGACCATTTGATCATATGTCTTATATTTGATTTTATATTTATTTGATTTTGCTTGTAAGTGATCTAGATGATGTTGTAAACATTTTTAAACTAATCTTTACCATTGGTAGCAATCAAACATGGCAATTGCAATCATTCATTCAATAATAGAATTCACACAAGCACTCATATCAAGTTTAATAATAAAAGTTTTTGTTAACCCTAAACTTGGGTGATTAGATCTTGTTAAGCTTGACTCATATTTTTGAGGTGTTACAAACCTTCCCTCCTTAAACAAATCTTGTCCCGAGATTCAAGAAAAACTAGGAACTAAAGAGATTGGGAAACTCAGTCCTAATATAATCTTCTCTTTCCTAGGTGGCTTCTTCTTCGGTATGGTTACTCCATTGGATCTTGAGAAACTTGATACTTCAGGTCCGGGTGGTTCTGAAGGCTTCTTACAAAATACGAATGGTTACTTCACGATAAGTTAGATCCTTGTCGATATGTATGGCTCTGTGATCCATGTTCTTGAAAACTTCGGTCTTCTCTGGAACTTCTAGGCATTTTCTAAGTAACAAGATATGGAACACATTATGCATGGCTGACATCTCCTCAGGCAGTTCTAGTTGATAAGATACTTCTCCTCGGCGATTCGAAATCTTGAAGGGTCCAATATATCTGGGGGCTAGCTACCCTTTCAATCAAAAATGTTGCTTTCCTTTCAAGGGTGACACTTTGAGATACACAAAATCTCCGACATTGAAGGTCAGGTCTTGACGTCTTTTGTCAGCATAACTCTTCTGTCTAGATTGAGCGGTCTTGAGGTGCTCACGGACTTTGTGAACTTTCTCTTTGGCTCTCGTAGAATGTAGGGTCCGAAGATCTGTCTTTCTCCTACTTGTGACCAATTCAACGGGGTACGACACTTCCTTCCATATAAAGAACTCAAATGGGGCCATTTGCAAACTGGCTTGATAACTATTGTTATATGAGAATTCCACGAAAGGAAGACAATCTTCCCATTTAGATCCATATTCTAACACACAAGCTCTCAACATATCTTCTAAGATCTGACTGACTGTTTCAGTTTGTCGGTCGGTTTGCGGGTGATAAGCTGTGCTGAAATTTAATTTGGTTCCTAATCCTTCCTGGACTTTCTGCCAAAATCTTGAGGTAAATTGGGTTCCTCGATCCGACACTATGGTCTTGGGGGTTCCATGCAGACTGACTATTCTAGTGATATACAACTCCGCTAGCTTCGAACTTTGGTATGTAGTATTGACGGGTATGGAATGGGCTACCTTGGATAGTCTATCTACTATGACCCAAATAGAGTCATTTCCCCTACTAGATGTAGGCAAACCTGTGATAAAGTCCATTCCAACAGAATCCCATTTCCATTCCGAAATCTACAATGGTTCCAACAGTCCTGTGGCTCGCTGATGTTCCGCTTTGACTCTCTGACAGATATCACACTTGGCTATGTAGCTTCTGACTTATCTCTTCATTTTGTGCCACCAAAATTGCCCCTTCAGATCTTGATACATCTTCGTTCCTCCCGGGTGGATAGAATAAAGGGTAACATGGGCTTCCTGCATAATGACTTGTTTCAACTCCGAATCTCCTGGAACACAAATACGTCCTTTGTACCATAGAACACCTTCATCATCTTCAGTGAATCCGGGTACCTTCCCTGTTCCAATACGACACTTGATTCCATCGATACTTGCATTTCCTTTCTCAGCCTCCTTTATCTGACTAATCAACATGGGTTGAAGTTCTATGCTATCTAGAAATCCTTCGCTAACTAGCTCCACTCTAAAATTTTCCATCTCCTCATGCTGGCTTGGCTGGGCTTCCTTAATCATGGTGTTTAGTCTACACGGCAATCGACTAAGAGCATCCACTACCACATTGGCTTTGCCCGGGTGATAGTGAATGTCAAGGTGATAATCCTTGATTAACTCTATCCATCTCCTTTGCCTCATATTCAGCTCCTTCTGGGTGAAAATATACTTCAGACTCTTGTGATCTGAAAAAATCTCACAGCAGTTACCCATAAGGTAATGATGCCATGTCTTCAAAGCTAACACTACGAATGCCAGTTCTAGGTCATGGGTGGGGTAGTTATGCTCATGCTGCTTCAGTTGTCTGGACAGATATGTTATGACTTTGCCTTCTTGCATCAACACAAATCTGAGACCAATCTTGGATGTGTCACAATACACATCAAAAGGCTTTTTGATATCGGGCATGATCGAAATTGGCCCTGAAATCAATCTCTTCTTAAGATCTTGAAAACTTGCTTCACATTTGTCAGTCCATTCAAACTTCTTCTCTTTCTTTAACAACTGGGTCATCGGTTTTGCGATGGTTGAGAATCCTTCAACGAACTTGCGGTAATATTCGGCTAATCCAAGAATTGCGCGAACTTCGGTTTGGGTGGTTGGGGCTTTCCATTCTTCGACATCTTTAATCTTGGTGGGATCGATAGCAACTCCTCCTGCCGACAAGATATGGCCTAGGAATCCTACTTCCTTTAACCAGAATTCACATTTGCTAAACTTGGCATACAACTGATGCTCCCTAAGGGTTTCAAGAATGGTTCTCAGATGTTGATCATGGTCCTCTTCTGATTTGGAGTAGATAAGAATGTCGTCAATAAACACAACGACAAACTTATCCAAAAAGTTCATAAAAATCTTATTCATGAGGTTCATGAAATAAGCGAGGGCATTGGTTAATCCAAAAGACATGACATTGTACTCATACAATCCATATCTGGTGGTGAAGGTATTCTTTGGGATATCCGTCGCGCGGATTTGCAACTGATGATAACCAGCTCTAAGATCAATCTTAGAAAACACTCTGGCACCAGTCAGTTGATCAAACAAATCTTCTATCTTCGGGAGTGGGTACTTGTTTTTGATGGTGACATCATTCAACTTCTGATAATCCATACACAAACGGTCGGCACCATCCTTCTTATCAACAAACAGAACAGGTGATCTCCATGGCGATGAAATTGGTTGTATCAAACCTTTTCCCAGCATATAATCAAGTTGCTTCTTCAGCTCCACTAGTTCAGATGGGTTCATACTATAAGGTCTCTGAGCTATTGGTCCGGTTCCAGGAACTAGTTCAATGATTAACTCGATATCCCGATCTGGGGGCATACCGGGAAATTCATCTGGGAACACATTGGGGTATTCACAGACTACTCTGACGTGGTCAATGGTGGTCTTGACTAAACTCTTGTTGCACTTGAATTGATGGGGAAAAGTCTCAGATACATGTTCTACTGATACTCCGGTGCTACTTGTCATGGTTATGGCTTTCTTGGCACAGTCGATTAATCCTTGACGTTTTGACATCCAATCCCTCCCTAGCACTACTTCCAAACCTTTGGTTCCAAGGACGATTAGATTGGCATAAAAATCTATCCCATGGGTTCTGATAGGTATGGCCTTGCAAACTTTTCTAGCTTTGGTAGTTGAACCAGGTATTTGAACTATCATAACATGCTTCAAGTTTGTTGGTTGAATCTTACTAGTGCATGCAAATTCTTCTGTAACAAACGAGTGTGATGCTCCAAAATCAAACAACACTCTTGCTAAAACTGAGTTAACAGAAAACATACCCAACACGATGTCTGGCGCTTCCTAGGCTTCCTCAGCATTCTTGTGGAACAGACGACCATTACGGTTGTGTGGGTTTCCTGGGGCAAATCTCTTTCCAGGCTGGACACGCGGCTGCTATTAGGCAGGTGCATTCACATTGGTTGCTATGACAAGCTTCTTGGGGCACTCGTTGGAATAGTGACCCATGACTCCGCATTCAAAACAAGTTATCATTGACTTGTCTTTCCCTGCAACAGACACATCATTACTTCCAGTCCTTGGGGCAATATTGTTTTTGTGGTTGTTGCTGGACTTTGGAGGTGCACGGTTGAAGTTATTGGGGTTGCCGGGGTTGTTGTTATGATTTCCTCCGTGCATTGGGTTTCCTCCGCCACGGTTGGGGTAGTTCGGGTAGTTCATTGGTGGCCAGTTGTTTCTGGGTGCATATCCTGTAGACGGGTTAGGGCGATACTTCGGGGTATGGTGGGGTTCTGGTTGGTGCATCATCCGACGCTTGTGGTTCTCACTGGCTTGGTTGATCTTGGCTTCCATCTGGATTGCAGAATCCACTAAGGTTTCAAGGTCATCAAAGGGGATGTTGACTAGCACTGTCTACATCTCATCATGCAGACCATTCAAGAATCTCTCCTTCTTCTTGGCTTCATTGTCATTCTCATTAGGTGCATACCTAGCTAGTGACAGAAATTTTTCACGGTACTCAACCATAGTCATCCTTCCTTGCTTCAAGTCTCTGAACTCATCCCCCATCCTCTTGATCAGACCTAGGGGCACATGGGTCCTGCTGAACTTGAGTTTGAACTCCTCCCAAGTCATCATCTAACCTCCGTTCATCGTACGGGTACTATTCCACCATGATATGGCATAGCCAGATAGATAGTGGGTGGCAAACAACACCTTCTCATTAGCATCAACTCATGCAACTTCTAGATTGTTTTCCATTGCCTACAGCCAATCATCTGCATCTAAAGGCTCCTTAGACTTACTAAACATAGGGGGATTGGTATTCTGAAAGTTTTTGAGCTTGGATCCATGGTGATCTTGGTTTCCATGGCCTTGATTATTGTAGGCCATCCGGGCTATCTGTTGAAGAGTGGCTAAGTTGGCTTGACGTTTAGTTCTACCAGCTTCACGGTCAGAAACTAACATTTGCAGAATCTGCAACATTGGGTTCTGAGATGAACTGCTTCCTCCGTGGTTTCTGCGAGTCATCTGAAGATTTAGATAGATAGTGAGACAAGAAGGAAATTTCTATGGTTCATGGGTTTGTTTTCAAAAGCTTTAATCTTTGAGTTTGACTCAGGTTTCACAAACTAACAACTTCTTCTCATTCATTCATTCCAACACACAATACAAACACACACCACAACAAGGAAACATATGGTTTTAAGAACCATTCTGTGAAGCTACGATATAGTGGGACCGGGTACAACTCAGACCTATGATAGTGCTCAGGTGCAACTACTCATCATCGAGGGTATCGGGATCCTCATCATCAATGAAGTCAACATCATCCTCATCGGTGTTATCCTCCATGGCGACATCCTCCAAATAGTCATTGTCATCACTGAGGTAAGAGTGAATATCGGCACGGATGTCTTCACCTTCCTCCTCGTCCTGCTCCTCCAGCTGGATCTCCTTGTCGTGGATAGTCTCCTCTAGGGTGGCTATCTTCTGACGAAGATGGGCGATGGTGCGATCCTATTTGTCTCGCTGGCTACGAAGTGACTTGTGCTCCTTGGCAAGAATGGCGATGGTTTGCTTCCTCTCAACAGCTTCGGCATGGTTCTGTTTGGCGTAAGCTCGGGCATTGTCTAACTCTTTCCGCGTCTCGTGCAGCATGAAGGCCATGTGATCCACGTGATGCTTCAACTCTGGATGTGCCGGCATTGCCAAAGGCTGTCCCGTAGAGTCACGTCTTGCATAGTGAGCAAAACGGGTGCCGATGATCTGGTTGATGTTATGAGCACACAAACGTGCAAGAGCTTCTTGCAATGCCCTGGCTAATCCGTCTAGCCAGTTGTTCTCCCTTACGCTGAACTGAATCTTGTCAGAAAGAGGTGGCTCGATTTTGCCTCTGAGACCAGCAACAATCAACCATTGTAGCTCCCCTCCAGATTGGTCATTGAGCTATGCTCCGAAGAACTCCAGGTGCGGGCGTCCAAGATACTCTGAAAGATGGTCCAGATCCATCTCAAAGATAAGCTGTCCTCCATTGCCCAACTGGTAAAACTTGCTATATTTGACCTCCATATATAAGCAAGTAGGATGAGTAAGTTAGTGGTGTGATCAAGTGTGTCAAATTGTATGTAGAATAGTAAGAGTTTTGAGTAGCAAGTGTTCTCTTTTGGAAAGAATCTCAAGGATAAGAATGAGAATAGGTTTTTGTAAATACTCACTTTCTTCATTTTGAAGCTAGGTTTTTCAAGTGTCCATTATAACAAGGGTCTCCTATGGTCAGGATGGCTCTGATACCAACTTGTCAACACCCGGATTTTTAAGTCAAAATGTCTGTTATGCCGTACATCGCAATCCCAGGATTACCATTTTCCCGAGACATGACAGAAGTAGTACCATAGTACATCATCCATTACAAACCATAATAAAGGTCTTACAAATAAAGGATCTCATGATCCAGTCTTACTACAATCAAAGAAGCGGAAAGTAAACATAGTAGGCTCCTTCTTCATGATCACAGACAATGCTGATGATGGGAGATGATCCTAGTTGTCATAGACCTCCTGCTGTCCATCTTCCGGGTAATCCTCCTCATAGTCTGGCCATGGGAATAGCCAGGGAATAAGCCATGAGTACTCTTTAAGTACTCGCAAACTACCACTAACATAAGTAAGGTAAAACTTGTAGGAATCATAAGCTCTAGGTTTGTTTGCAAAAAGCCAGGTTTATTTCATAAAGCCTTAAGAGCAAAGACCTTAGTTTAGTTCTCTACATTACTTAAGTGGGAACTTAGATTTCATGTCCATAACTCTGGTGTGGTCAAGTCAAAGTCATATTTGAAGTCACAATTCATTTTGAAAACATTTGACAACGGAACAGTATGGCCACTCCAACTGTCCATAACCGCGGATGCGGCTATTCCAATATTTTGCACCCTGCAGAGATGGTACACTTTCACCACAAAAGTCGATACATCCGTCAGGGATAACCCTGAATCATCATACTTGGTATGCGGATAATCTATCCTAACCTTTCAATTACACACCCTAGTATAGGAACCTCCCCTATGAGCTTGGCCTCCCAGCCATGACCATCTGTCATGCTGGGCACTACATAGGTGAACATCATCACGAGGCAGCCTCAGCTCAACCTCTTCCGCGAGGGAACCCATACCAAGACATATAAATTTCTAGTCAAGCCCTACCTAACTCAGGTGTTGTGGTTGTACGGTAAAATTTGAATGGTATCGCATCCGAACCCAACCATTAGTTTTTATTAAATTCAAGGATCATTCCTCAACATTTTCATCATCAAATCATTGTGTATCATAACACATGTCAAAACATTTCAATAGAATGAACAATCATTCCAAGGTTTTCATAATCATTTTCAGCATGTATTCCCATCTAGAGTAATCAAGTTTAGTTTAGCACTAGCCACTAGTATTGAGGGTATCACTATTGGGGTGCTAGTAAAGTATAAGTATCCAAGCTAGTTCTATGATCTTGATGGTATCCATCATATTTTCCACTAATCACAATTCATTAACTAAATAAGAAACTGTAGTAAAGGAAAAGGCAAAGCTTGGAGTAAAACTAGGAATTGGTAAAGTTGCATATCAAAGGTTTGCATAGGGTATCTGTACAAGTTAGCTGGCATAGCTAAACTTAAAGGGATAGCTTGCATAGTGGACTTGCCTTGAGCAGTGCAGTCTTTGAAGTTCTCTTCCTCTTCCTCAAAGTACTCCTCCTCGTTGTAGCCCGGGTCGGTACTAGCATCTAGAAATGCACACAAGGTACACAATCACCAAACAACACTTCACTACTTCTATTTAGCACACAAGGGGTCAAACTAGATGATCTAGCATCATCTCAATCATCATATGGGATACTAACACATTCTCATTTATCTTATTTGAGAAAATTAATTTCTACTTATTGAGAAATACTTAAGATTTAATATTCACCAATTAAAATAGTAGATCATGTTGACACATGTCATCACCATCTATTCCAATACTTGGGAATGTGATTGAAAATGGTGATCATATATTACAAGATTTAATATTATTATTTAATAATATTAAAGTGAATAGAAATGCCTATATAGCATTCTTTTAATACTAAGCCATGTTTCATAGTTATAAACCAAATCGTTTTACATATTCAAGTAGAGCATGGAAAATGTGATTTTGAGAGTTGGAATCAACTCAAAAGCATGAAATGACTCTAGCTCTGGTTAATGAAAAGAACACACATGCAATGAACTCTGGTGAATCCATATGTGGTTTGTGAGAAGAACATACATGCAATGAATCTAGCTATGGTTAATGAAAAGAACACACATGCAATGAAACTGGTGGATCCATATGTTGTTTCTGGAAAGAACAGACATGCAATGAACTATGGTGGATCCATATGTGGTTTGTGAGAAGAACACACATCCAATGACACTGGTGGATCCATGTGTGGTTTGTGAAAGAACGGACATGCACTGACTCTAGGTGTGGTTCATGAAAAGAACACACATCCAATGACACTTGTGGATCCTTATGTGGTTTGTCAAAAGAACACATGCAATGACTCTTGCGGTGGTTTGTGAAAAGAACACACATGCAATCACACTGGTGGATCCATATGTGGTTTGTGGTAAGAACATACATGCAATGACAATAGTTTTTGTTAATGAAAAGAATAGACATGCACTGACTCTGATGGATCCATATGTGCTTTCTGAAAATGACACACATGCAATGAATCTAGCTGTGGTTAATGAAAAGAACACACATGCAATGAACTCTGGTGGATCCATATGTGGTTTGTGAGAAGAACACACATGCAATGACTCTAGATGTGGTTTGTGAGAAGAAAACACATGCAATGACACTGGTGGATCTATGTGGTTTGTGAAAAGAACAGACATCTAATGACTCTAGCTATGGTTAATGAAAAGAAGACACGTGCAATGACACTAGTGGATCTATATGTGGTTTATGAAAAGAACACACATGCAACGAACTTTTGTGGATCCATATGTGGTTTGTGAGAAGAACACACATGCTCATGTGGTTTGTGAAAAGAACACACATCCAATGACACTGGGGGATCCTTATGTGGTTTGTGGGAAGAAAACACATGCAATCACACTGGTGGATCCATGTGCGGTTTGTGAAAAGAACAGACATGCAATGACTCTATCCGTGGTTTGTGTAATGAACACACATGCAATGACACTGGTGGATCCATATGTGGTTTGTCAAAAGTACACACATGCCATGAATCTAGCTGTGGTTTGTGAGAAGAACACACATCTAGTGACATTAGTGGATCCATGTGTGGTTTGTGAAAAGAATAGACATGCAATGACACTAGCTGTGGTTAAGAAAAAGAACACACATGCAATGACACTGGTGGATCCATATTTTGTTTGTGGAAAGAACAAACATGCAATGACTCTAGCTGTGGTTAATGAAAAGAACAGACATGCAATGACTCTGATGGATCCATATGTGGTTTGTGAAAAGTACACACAGGCAATGACACTGGTGGATCCATATGTGGTTTGTGAAAACAATAGACATGCAATGACACTAGCTATGGTTTTTGAAAAAGAACACACATGCAATCACACTGGTGGATCCATATGTGGTTTGTGGAAAGAAAAGACATGCAATGACACTAGCTATGGTTAATGAAAAGAACAGACATGCAACGACCCTGATGGAACCATATGTGGTTTGTGAAAAGAACACACATGCAATGACTCTAGGTCTGGTTAATGAAAAGAACACACATGCAATGAACTCTGGTGGATCCATGTGTGGTCTGTGAGAAGAACACACATGAAATGACTCTATCTATGGTTAATGAAAATAACACACATGCAATGACACTGGTGGATCCTTATGTGGGTTGTGAGAAGAACATACATGCAATGAACTCTGGTGGATCCATATGTGGTTTGTGAGAAGAACACAAATGCAATGTACTGGTGGATTAGTATGTGGTTTGCGGAAAGAACACACATTGCAATGACACTGGTGGATCCACATGTGGTTTGTGGAAAGAACACACATGCAATGACACAGGTTGTGGTTAATGAAAAGAACAGAGATGCAATGACTCTGATGGGTCCATATGTGGTTTGTGAAAAGAACACACATGAAATGACTCTAGCTCTGGTTAATGAAAAGAACACACATGCAATGAACTCTGGTGAATCCATATGTGGTTTGTGAGAAGAACATACATGCAATGAATCTAGCTATGGTTAATGAAAAGAACACACATGCAATGAAACTAGTGGATCCATATGTTGTTTCTGGAAAGAACAGACATGCAATGAACTATGGTGGATCCATATGTGGTTTGTGAGAAGAACACACATCCAATGACACCGGTGGATCCATGTGTGGTTTGTGAAAGAACGGTCATGCACTGACTCTAGGTGTGGTTCATGAAAAGAACACACATCCAATGACACTTGTGGATCCTTATGTGGTTTGTGAAAAGAACACACATGCAATGACTCTTGCGGTGGTTTGTGAAAAGAACACACATGCAATCACACTGGTGGATCCATATGTGGTTTGTGGTAAGAACATACATGCAATGACAATAGTTTTTGTTAATGAAAAGAATAGACATGCACTGACTCTGATGGATCCATATGTGGTTTCTGAAAATGACACACATGCAATGAATCTAGCTGTGGTTAATGAAAAGAACACACATGCAATGAACTCTGGTGGATCCATATGTGGTTTGTGAGAAGAACACAGATGCAATGACTCTAGATGTGGTTTGTGAGAAGAAAACACATGCAATAACACTGGTGGATCTATGTGGTTTGTGAAAAGAACAGACATCTAATGACTCTAGCTATGGTTAATGAAAAGAAGACACGTGCAATGACACTAGTGGATCCATATGTGGTTTATGAAAAGAACACACATGCAACGAACTTTGATGGATCCATATGTGGTTTGTGAGAAGAACACACATGCTCATGTGGTTTGTGAAAAGAACACACATCCAATGACACTGGGGGATCCTTATGTGGTTTGTGGGAAGAAAACACATGCAATCACACTGGTGGATCCATGTGCGGTTTGTGAAAAGAATAGACATGCAATGACTCTAGCCGTGGTTTGTGAAATGAACACACATGCAATGACACTGGTGGATCCATATGTGGTTTGTCAAAAGAACACACATGCCATGAATCTAGCTGTGGTTTGTGAGAAGAACACACATCTAGTGACATTAGTGGATCCATGTGTGGTTTGTGGAAAGAATAGACATGCAATGACACTAGCTGTGGTTAAGGAAAAGATCACACATGCAATGACACTGGTGGATCCATATATTGTTTGTGGAAAGAACAAACATGCAATGACTCTAGCTGTGGTTAATGAAAAGAACAGACATGCAATGACTCTGATGGATCCATATGTGGTTTGTGAAAAGAACACACATGCAATGACTCTAGCTGTGGTTTGTGAAAAGAACACACATGCAATGACACTGGTGGATCCATATGTGGTTTGTGAAAAGAACAGACATGCAATGAACTCTGGTGGATCTATATGTAGTTTGTGAGAAGAACAAACATCCAATGATACTGGTAGATCCATGTGTGGTTTGTGAAAAGAACAGATATGCAATGACTCTAGCTGTGGTTTGTGAAAAGTACACACATGCAATGACACTAGTGGATCCATATGTGGTTTGTGAAAACAATAGACATGCAATGACACTAGCTATGGTTTTTGAAAAGAACACACATGCAATCACACTGGTGGATCCATATGTGGTTTGTGGAAAGAACAGACATGCAATGACACTAGCTATGGTTAATGAAAAGAACAGACAGCAATGACCCTGATGGAACCATATGTGGTTTGTGAAAAGAACACACATGCAATGACTCTAGGTGTGGTTAATGAAAAGAACACACATGCAATGAACTCTGGTGGATCCATGTGTGGTTTGTGATAAGAACACACATGAAATGACTCTAGCTATGGTTAATCAAAATAACACACATGCAATGACACTGGTGGATCCTTATGTGGGTTGTGAGAAGAACATACATGCAATGAACTCTGGTGGATCCATATGTGGTTTGTCAGAAGAACACAAATGCAATGATACTGGTGGATTAGTATGTGGTTTGCGGAAAGAACACACATTTCAATGACACTGGTGGATCCATATGTGGTTTGTGGAAAGAACACACATGCAATGACATTGGTTGTGGTTAATGAAAAGAACACACATGCAATGACTCTGATGGGTCCATATGTGGTTTGTGAAAAGAACACACATGAAATGAGTCTAGCTCTGGTTAATGAAAAGAACACACATGCAATGAACTCTGGTGAATCCATATGTGGTTTGTGAGAAGAACATACATGCAATGACTCTAGCTATGGTTAATGAAAAGAACACACATGCAATGACACTGGTGGATCCATATGTTGTTTCTGGAAAGAACAGACATGCAATGAAATATGGTGGATCCATATGTGGTTTGTGAGAAGAACACACATCCAATGACACTGGTGGATCCATGTGTGGTTTGTGAAAGAAGGGACAAGCACTGACTCTAGGTGTGGTTCATGAAAAGAACACACATCCAATGACACTTGTGGATCCTTATGTGGTTTGTGAAAAGAACACACATGCAATGACTCTAGCGGTGGTTTGTGAAAAGAACACACATGCAATCACACTGGTGGATCCATATGTGGTTTGTGGTAAGAACATACATGCAATGACAATAGTTTTTGTTAATGAAAAGAATAGACATGGAATGACTCTGATGGATCCATATGTGGTTTGTGAAAATGACACACATGCAATGAATCTAGCTGTGGTTAATGAAAAGAACACACATGCAATGAACTCTGGTGGATCCATATGTGGTTTGTGAGAAGAACACACATGCAATCACTCTAGCTATGGTTAATGAAAAGAACACACATGCAATGAACTCTGGTGGATCCATATGTGGTTTGTGAGAAGCACACACATGCAATGACTCTAGCTATGGTTAACGAAAAGAACACACATGCAATGACACTGTGGATCCATATGTGGTTAATGAAAAGAACACACATGCAATGAACTCTGGTGGATCCATATGTGGTTTGGGAGAAGAACACTCATCCAATGACACTAGTGGATCCATGTGTGGTTTGTGAAAGAACAGACATGCACTAACTCTAGGTGTGGTTCATGAAAATAACACACATCCAATGACACTGGTGGATCCTTTTGTTGTTTGTGAAAAAAAACACACATGCAATGACTCTAGCTGTAGTTTGTGAAAAGAACAAACTTGCAATCACACTGGTGGATCCATATGTGGTTTGTGGAAAGAACAGACATGGAATGACACTAGCTGTGGTTAATGAAAAGAACAGATATGCAATGACTCTAACTATGGTTAATGAAAAGAACACACATGCAAAGACTCTAGCTATGGTTAATGAAAAGAACACACGTGCAATGACACTGGTGGATCCATATGTGGTTTATGAAAAGAAAACACATGCAATGAACTCTGGTGGATCCATATGTGGTTTGCGAGAAGAACACACATGCAATGACTCTAGGTATGGTTAATGAGAAGAACACACATGCAATGACACTGGTGGATCAATATGTGGTTTGTGGAAAGAACACACATTTCAATGACACTGGTGGATCCATATGTGGTTTGTGGAAAGAACACACATGCAATGACACTGGCTATGTTTAATGAAAAGAACAGACATCTAATGACTCTGATGGATCCATATGTGGTTTGTGAAAGAACAGACATTCACTGACTCTAGGTGTGGTTCATGAAAAGAACACAAATCCAATGACACTAGTGGATCCTTATGTGGTTTGTGAAAAGAACACACATGAAATGGCTCTAGCTGTGGTTTGTGAAAAGAACACACATGCAATCACACTAGTGGATCCATATGTGGTTTGTGAAAAGAACAGACATGCAATGACTCTAGCTATGATTAATGAAAAGAACACACATGGAATGACACTGATGGATCCATATGTTGTTTGTGGAAAGAACGGACAGACAATGACTGTATCTATGGTTAACGAAAAGAACAAACATGCAATGACTCTGATGGATCCATATGTGGTTTGTCAAAAGAACACACATGCAATGACTCTAGCTGTGGTTTGTGAAAAGAACACACATGCAATGAGTCTAGTGGATCCTTATGTGGTATGTGGAAAGAATAAACATGTAATGAACTCTGGTGGATCCATATGTGGTTTGTCAAAAGAACACACATGCAATAACACTGGTGGATCCATATGTGGTTTGTGGAAAGAACAGACATGCAATGACACTAGCTGTGGTTAATGAAAAGTATAGACATGCAATGACTCTGATGGATCCTTATGTGGTTTGTGAAAAGAACACACATGCAATGACCCTGATGGATCCATATGTGGTTCGTAAAAAGAACACAGATGCAGTGACCCTAGTTGTGGTTAATGAAAGAACACACATGCAATGAACTCTGGTGGACCCATGTGTGGTTTGTGATAAGAACACACATGCAATGACTCTAGCTATAGTTAATGAAAAGAACACACATGCAATGTCACTAGTTGATACTTATGTGGTTTGTGAGTAGAACAGACATGCAATGAACTCTAGTGGATCCATATGTGGTCTGTGAGAACAACACACATGCAATGACACTGGTGGATCAATATGTGGTTTGTGGAAAGAACACACATTTCAATGATACAGGTGGATCCATATGTGGTTTGTGGAAATAACACACATGCCATGACACTGGTTGTGGTTAATGAAAAGAACAGACATGCAATGACTCTGATGGATCTATATGTGGTTTGTGAAAAGAACACACATGCAATGACTCTAGTTGTGGTTAATGAAAAGAACACACATGCAATGAACTCTGGTGGATCCATTTGTGGTTTGTGAGAAGAACACACATGCAATGACTCTAGCTATGGTTAATGAAAATAACACACATGCAATGACACTGGTGGATCCATATGTTGTTTGTGGAAAGAACAGACATGCAATAACAATGGCTGTGGTTAATGACACAACAAGAATCTAGACGATCCGTGACGTTTTTTTATGACGCGACCTAAAAACTTTGCGGATTCCTGACGTTCTAGAACGTTTCATCGTAACGAGCTCCAAGCCCCTCCAGCCCGGTTATCCATGACGTTCCTTGTTTTCGTCGTGGCAAATTATTCCCAGATTTCGTCCCAGGCCCTGAAGCCCATTTTGCCATTTCGTTTGGTGCAAAATTCGTCGTGGATTTTGTCACGGCAGATATTTGACAATTGTTTTTCACATCGACCGTCTCCTCCGTGCTTGAACCCCACATGTCAGCTCAGTGTTGACGTTACATACGTAGTGTATCTCATGGTAGTGCTGGGTTCGACGCGGCTTTGTGACGTTTTTCGCCGGCCCTAGCTGTCAGTGTGTTTGATAGAAATTAAATAACATAAAAACATTTCATGCAGGTAGACGGAATCGAAGAGTCAACCAATCTTTTGCAGAACTAACTTGCAACCGATGCATCTGTCCATTGGTTTTGTGGTGATCTACAACTTTATTCTATATATTACATACCAGCTCTCAATTATAGGAAAGCAACAACATGAACACAATGAACCAAAATATATACATAGCATATGGAGATAATATTACTTAGCATGTAGAGCACCAGGTTGACAACAAGTTCCTTACCACTACAAGTTCACTGACAACATATTACATTAATGGTTCATCCAACACCACAGCATAAACAAGCAGATACTTTGTGGCCTCACTACAGAACATTAACACAACCCATGAAGCCATGTAGCCCCTCATTTAAAAAGGTGAAGATGCACACATTTCCCTCCCTTATTCCAGCGAGTTCGAGAACATTAGACCAGCCTCTTGTCATCTGGGCAGCATCATTCATGCCTTGGAAGAGGTTAACATGCTCAAAAGTGGTCTTATAGGAGCATGCGAGTGGTAACACCTTTGGGAGATAGCGGTTGAGGTGTGCACGGATGTAGCTAACTGAAAAGTACAGTAGGATAAGAATAATATTAGTTGTTGGCTAGAGTTCACTATGCATAATAAAATTTAACTATTGAAATGTCAAGTTTTAACCATTTTGGCCTTCCCACGGATGACATTTGACTTGTTCATCTTGCACACATAGTATGGTATAGATGGCTTGTGTCGTTTAACTAACACTTTGAGGGAAGCAACTTGGTCACAAGTCAATTACAAATTGTTTCCAAACACGCAGTGCTCATCGAATTCCTCAACCCCCATCATACTTGGACCTAGAAAGAAAATATTAGAAAGTAATAATCGGTATCTGCATATATATAAATGTAGCAAAACATGTATATAATGCCACACCTCTAGGAAAAAGGATCCTCGGTTTCTCGACTACTCTAAATATTTTCATATAAGCTTTAGCTCTTCGCCTTGCTATCTTAGCTTTCATCTTGCGAAAAACTACAGCAGCATGTTTCTTCACATCATCATCAGATGATACATCGATGACGAAAGCATCCTTTGTAGCCTAAATTGGACATTGCAGTAATTAGAATATTTAGTTTTTATGCCATATACACTAGTAGTGCCAGTAGCATCAATTTTAGAACCTGCTCATGTATCTCCCTGGCCTTCATCGTACCTGCCCCAAAGAGTAAATACAAGAATTAAGTTAGAATACAATTCTAATTAGTAAATTATTACGAGAATCAAATTCAGTGAGTAAACTAAAGGGCGCTTACAATGAACTACATTGAGCCTAGCCGTAAGCATCAACGTCGATGCGTGGAGCACTAGATTGTGAGTACATACGCGCTGCCATAGAACAAGGAGGCGACGCATCAAACTAGAACTAATTAAACAGCAACATCGACGTGGTGTCCTAGAACAAGGAGGCGATGCGTTGAACTAGAACGAGGAGGTGACCACATTACCGGCCGGTTAACAAAGATTTGACGCAGTGAAAGGGCGCTAGGTTGAGGAGCACTTACATGTCAGTTTGCAGCCTCCGCTGCCACCGTCATCCCTAGGATTTCGTAGTCAATGGGGAGGGAGAGGGTTTTCTCTAGGGCGGATTTGGGGGAAGTGGTGTGGTATTTGGGAGTGGCATGGAGGGGAGAGTGTTTTTTTCTACCTGCTATGACATGTGGGTCCCGTGCGTGAGCGGTTTTGGTTCATAGTGGCATCGTCTGGTAGGCTGACGAATGGGTCCCACGTGGACTGAATAATAGCACATTTTTTTTCTACCAGAAAAAGAGCTTTTGTTCAGCCAACTTTGACAAACAGAATAACAACACAATGTTGTGGCTAATTTTCCAAATGAATAACTATTAATTCCATGAACTAAAGGACAATCATATTGATCAGTTCAAAGGCATGCACACAACCATTAATTTAACACAATGCAACACGTGCATGCACACAACCATTAGTTCAAGCATGCACCACCAAGCATGCACACACGATCATTAGTTCAACACACGCATGCACACATCCATCAGTTCAAGCATGCAACACAAATCATCCAACACTCCACCACTATAAGTTGGAACTACTCTTCGTCTGTATCATCTTATACTTCATCTTCTTTGTCACTGCAGTACTCCTAAATGGTGTTGTCTACTTCAGGCTCACTGTCAACTTCCTCCTCTTCAACGGCTTTCCTTTTGCCTCTGATACGATTGAACACTGAAGCATCTATGATGCAGCCTCCGTTAATAGAGGGTCGATGTTTCCAGAAAGGCAGAGCCTCAGATACAGTCTCATTGTAAGAGCCTACAAACTATTGGTATGCTACATTAGTATGCACCGCCTCCTCCTCCTCCTCTCCTTTGGCAACATCAAACTTATGTCTTTGAACTATTTGTTGAACCACCCACCATTTTTTGCCCTTGGCTGTGTCTGGCACGTAGAACATTTTTGTAGCCTGGGTTGCAAAGATGTAACTGTCATCTTTGTACCAAAAAGTGGTAATGTTGAAACTCCGGAAGAGTTGATCATACACCATCTCAGTATCCTTGCGGCCCTCAAGCTGATACCAATCACAGTGGAATAACACAACTGACCATTGGTGTTCCAAATCAGAGTTAAAATGTAGCACCTTGATATCCTTGAGGACACCATAAAAATGGATATCCTTCTCCAAGTGACAACCTTCATTCATTACTCCACTGTTTTGTGTTTTCTTGCCCTTCTCATGATCAGCGGTAAGGAACCGAACACCATCCACTATCCAAGCTAAATATGTTCTTACTCAGAAATCTGGGCCACACGCCAATGCAAAAGGCTCTTCATCCACAACTTCTGGATTTCCTGTCGCTTTTTCATGATCTGTATGTACCGCAGAAGAAATACAATATGGTCAAATCATGTATTGAAATGCTACTTATAAAGGACATAGATAAATGCAAAAGGAAACTAACATGGTCCTTGAACCATCTTTGAAATCCCTGCTCAAGCCTTCTTTCCACATTGGGCATCCCATCGTTCACCAGCTGTTCTCGGCGAAGACTGCAATCCAGAGAGTAACTCGAAATTAAAATCTTTAGGTGTATGGTAATATTGGATTCATAAGTATGGGAGATCAGAACATACATGATATATGGCTTAACCTCCTCGTAGTTGTTTAGGACATACCAAGTCATTTTGTGTAGCTCCCTTTGGAGGGTCAAATCAGTATCATCGCTTCCTCCATAACAGGTGACATGGCTTCCTCCAATCAAATTCACACCATGGCCAAACACATCACAAGATGATTCATGTTGGTCACCTACATTTTGTTGGAAATATGCCCTAGATACAAATATTAATAATGACTATTATCATATTTCATAAAGTTTATCATTAAGTTTTAGATCATGCTATAACTGTATTGAGTTGAAACATCAATACACGTGTGATATATAAACAACCAGAGGTTCCCAGTGAAACTCTAGTCACTGGTTCATTAGTCAACAGATGATCAAGTTTCCTGATCATGTGGCATTTATGCCAATTGGAAATGGAGTCAACTCATTTTGAGAATGAGATGATGAACCAATACCTAACCTAAACATCGTGACCCGATCATGTCACGAAGTTCAAGTTACGATGATTACAAATGGATCCTCGTAGACTATTCCTTAGACCGTGAGGCTATATCAATCACTATCTCCCAAGAGTGCTTAGATAGCATCAAGCGCCACTTGGTAATACCATGATTATAAAGGTGTGTTCAGGTACTCGGAGGAACCCGTAGAGGAAATATATGTCAAGAGCGGGATTTGTCCATCCACATGACGGAAAGATACTCAAGGGCCCACTCGGAGAAGTTATATCCAATAGTTGCGCATCGTGTGGTTTGATCACAGGGATATCACTTGTCGGAACAAGTCAAGTAGCATTGTTCCGTAACGAGATTGAACACAACATGGTGAATTGACCAGATCTCGGGAAATGCATGTATCGAGAGACAAAGGGAATAAGACACGACCGTCCTAGTTCAAACGATGAAAGATCTTCGTGGAACGCATAGGGGTCACATGGCCATCCACGTCGCTCTGTTGATCATTGGTCTGGGAGTGTCCCGACCATGTCTAGAGTGTTCTCGAACCGTAGGGTATCACGCTTAAGGGTTTGATGATGCTTAGACTATGTTTATAGGATCAGAAGAATCGCCGAAGAATAGTAGAGAGAAAACCAGTAGGGTTTCGGTAAGTCCGGAGGATGTGCGGAGTGGAGGTGGATGGTGTTCCATAGCCACAGAGGATGAATAATATGTGAATGAATGTTAAATATTGAGTTAATCATTTATTCATAATTATTTAATAAAATAGAAAATCAATTAAATGGTCAAAGGGCTTAATGGGCTAATTCCCAGAGGGGAAAAGGCCCAAGAGGGGGCCGAACCCCTAGGAGGGGCCAAGGGGTGGCCGGCCGCCCTATTGGGCCAGCCCCCCACATGGGTGTTACACCCCCTGGATCAAGGCTAGACAAATCCCAGACCTGTGTCTGATATAAGCCTAACCTAAATCTCGGAAGCATACAAAGAAAGAATCGGTAACACAATAGTGACTCTACGACACGAAAATTATTACAGCAAGCTCATAATTGAGCAAAGAACCAAAATATTACAAGCAGAGGTCACTGACCACAAACATCAATCAACGGATGGCAAATTATGCTATTAAGTATAACAAACTTAACAGATGGACTAAGAGGCCTGAAGCATAATGATGACATCCCAAGCCATAGGTTCTAGGCTGCCGACCCGGAACCCCAAAATACTCGTCGATGTCGATGCCGTAACGAAACTCATCTTCTATGGTAACACTTACCTGCTGTAGAAGTATCAACAAAGCAAGGCTGAGTATAGGGTGTACTCTGCAAGACTTATGGCTGGTGGGGTTACTTTGCATAAAGCTAACTTTGTTTGTAAAAGAGGTAGGAGAAGCTCGACTAAATATAACTTTTTAAAAGGGGATAAGAAAACGATATCTCTAGCTTTGTTCTTCTTTTGATATCCACCGAATCTTTATCAGCTGAACCTACCAACTAGGATCACCCCCTCGATCCCCGAGGAAGCATCCTTAAGCACACCTCACATCTCTTCTCAAGTTTTACGATTAGGTTATTCTTCTCTATGATCATAGAAACCGTTCCCAAGCTGTCCATAACCGTGCACACGGCTTTTCGAAAAGATTATTACCTTGCAGGGGTGCACAACTTTACCCACACGTACCAACCGATTCTTAGTGCCAGTTAACATTAGCCCTCTTCCTTGGATGGCCGGCAGAGAGTGGTTAAGCACGACCTTTAGCTTGCTTTCATCGAGACCATGAGTCACGCCCTAAGGCGATGCCGCCGTAATGGGTCAAATCCCGAAGCCGGTCCTTAGAGATGTGTGCGGGGAACAAGATTACGGAGGTCGTGCCTCTCTTTCTCCTAGCCATGCTTACCTACCTATATGAATGTACCTCCTCCACTGCCTTCGAGAACCACTAGAATGCATATGTCGAATGGAACGCCCGAACTATGTGACTCATGGAATCTACTAGGCAAGTTACTTGGTCGAGGGAGTTTCCAGGCCCCCGTGTGGCTGTACGCTTGTCTTGGTCCAAGAGGCTAGAACTCAGATCCTAGTGGTGGCAAGTATGGGACTACAAAAACCGCAACCCTGACGTGGCCTCCCATAGAAGCCTTAGCATGTTTAACTTTCATCTCTGATCATACCATGTCATCCTGTCATACTAGGTTCATTCACAGCTCTGATTCATCAACCGGATGGATCAGCGGTAATAGCTAAGCATGGCTAAGCACAAACGGATATAGCATCTTTATCAAAGCTCGTAAGCCAAACCCTAGTTATGCTAGGAGTAGTGGATCAGGGCATATAGGCTACAAAGGGGAACATGCATCAGATAGGATTACTCTATCTATCAATAAAAGACTTTGGAATCATATGCACATGGCAAGAATGAAATACTTTGAAAAATAGGATTATATCATGTGTGGGGTTTTGCTTGCCTTTGCCTGTTGATACCCAACTAAGTAGATCTTCAGGTTCATCTGCTTGGCTTTGTTCACTGTTGATCAAGTACTTCTCTTTGATGGTGTTAATCTCAGTCTTCAATCTTGGACTCAATCTCGTTGCTCAGATCAACTCCGAGGTCTACTGAGAAGAAGCAGAAACACCGGAAAGGAAAGCGAGAATCAACACATGGCATTGATGCAATGCTCAAGCAAGTATGATGCTATGACAATTTAAATTGTATTGTAATGAACCCTGGTACATGCTTGGTCATTTTAAATAGGGTCCGAAGGGTGAAAACCGTAATTTAGGGTGAACCTCGGAATCACCTACGGGGGTCCAATTATTATTCTAATTAAACTTGTCATGTAAGTTGCTTAACAATGCATGATTATGAGTCTATTGTGTAGATCTCATTGTTCTGAACATTTTGATATATTATACATATTATTCTGACTTATAAATAATAACTTATGGATTTTCTTGTGTTTATTAAATTTCTGGAATTATTTAAACCATTAAAAAGGATTTACTGCGTCATTATGACATCAACACAGGCATCTAAAACGTTTTACATAGGGGCTGGCCCTAGCCACTGTGACTGACTGCTGGGCCCGAGGCCACGTCAGCAGCCACGCGGGCAAAACTGGACCCACAACCGGTTTGACCAGCTGACCGTGCACGCTGGTGTCATGATGACGTCGGCATGACGTCATCATGCCGGTGGTCTCCAGAATGGCGGGGGCGGTGGTGCGTGTGGGGCTGGGTGCGTTAGACGCATGATGACCCACAAGTATAGGGGGTGTATAGCAGTATTTTCGATAAGTAAGAGTGTCGAACCCAACAAGGAGCAGAAGGTGCTGGCTAGTTGTATGGATCAGGATTCTCTGCAAATACTTAGCAAACAGATTTTTAGGGGTTTTTAATAAAGCAAGTAAACAAAGTACGAGTAAATAAAAGACAGTAGGAATAAATGCAGCAAGTGGCCCAATCCTTTATGCAGCAAAGGACAAGCCGGTTGTATTACTGAAGATGACCAAACATTCTCGAGGACACATGAGAAGACTGTCAAGTGCTTTCGCTTCATATAGTTGATTAATCTTCTTTAGCTTGCTAAGTGTTGTGTGGGTGAACCTGTGCTAATGTACCGACCTTCCTAGGACTAATACATACTTGTGATTATACCCCTTGCAAACATGCATAAGTACAAGAAAGTAAATAAGGTAGAAACCTAACCACGGCTTTAAACTCTAAGACCCTTACGTCCCTTGTGCAATGGTTTCCTAACAGGGGTTCAGGGTTCTGTCACTCCGGCAACCCCTACGATTAGTAGCCAAATACATAATGCATTCCCCTAGGCCCATATAGGTGAAGTGTCATGTAGTCGACATTCACATGACACCACTAGAAGAAATACACCACAACTTAAATATCAAACTATTGAATCTTTCTCAACACAACTCCGATACTAACAACATGACTTCTCCCATGTCCTCAAGAACAAAACAAACTACTCACAAGACATCATATGGATCATGATCAGAGATTAAATAATGATGTATAACAATCTAAACATAAACAATAATTCAACGGTTCACTCAATAGCATCAACTACAAAGAGTAATCAACACCGTGAAAGTTTCCCCTATGAACTATGCAAGATTCAACCCAATTGTTACAGCAATATGGAGATGGTGATGAGGGTGATGATGGTGATGATGGTGGTGATGATGATTATGATGATCCTGATGAAGTCCAGCTTGATGGTGGTGTTGATGGCGACGATCTCCCCTCTCTAGGAAGGAATTCCCCTGGTAGAAATCTGTCTGCCGGAGAAATCTTTCTCTCTCGGTGTTTTCAACCCCGCAGAGGCGGCGGAATATTTCTATGGTTGCTCCCCGAGTCTTAGGGTTTCGGGAGGAAAATATACGCCAGAGGGGAGTGCCAGGGATGGACCAGGGTGGCCACACCACCTGGTGGCGCGACCTAGGCTAGCCTGCGCCAGGGGGTGGTGTGGGCCCCCTATGGCCCATCTCTAGCCCCCTTCTGGCTTCCTTCGTCTTCTGGAAAAATAGGATTTTCCGTATATTTTCCCGGATTTTCTGATCTTCGCGAATTTTGCCTCCAAATAGCACCATTTCCATCAGAATCCTGAATGCAGCGGTCCATGCTCCAAAAGTCATCAACCATGCAAAAATAGATGAAATAACATAAGCATCACCTCTCAATACAAAATATATCAATGAATAAGAGTGAATTATGACATAGAATAGTGATGCAAAATGGACGTATCAACTCCCCCCAAACTTAGACTTCGCTTGTCCCCAAGCGAAACTAAGCTCAATAAACATGACCTCAGATTTATGGAGTGAAGAGTCGATAAAAGAATACGGACAAGAAGCATCACATTCATCAATACATAGATCATAATAGAAGACAACTCACTATTATATAAATTAACATGCAATGAGTAAAGGAAACACAATAAAGATACATAAAGTGAATCATAATTGGTAATGGCAAACTTAGTTCTTGGTCGAAGAATAGTTTGATAAATTGCTAGAGTTCACACATAACTGGTTTTTCAATGATAGCTTTCAAAGTAGTAAACACCAAGATAAGAGCAATGTGCAAAACAAGGAACATAATAAACATGATTGAATAAATCATCATATGAATGAATGAAACACAACAACTCTAAATACTTGCTGAGATAGAGGGGAGTAGGTTTACTGACTCAACTAAAAAAAAGTAAAAGAAAGGCCCTTCGTAGAGGGAAGCAGGGATTGCAAGTTTCATAAAGAGCTCCCAAATTTTTTGATACTTATTAGCTTTCAGCTCTCATTGCCCCTATCATAGGCATCTTTAGGTGATTAAGGTTAAAGTGATCAAATATGAGGATATGCATTGACAAGTTGTAAATTGAGAATCTCATGTCCCTTGAATACGAGGGCTGCTCCTCATGCTACTCCAGTTTAGTCACCAGTAAGTTCTTGTCATTGTAAGCATATGTGTATCATAGAGAACCGCCAATGGGGTACCCCTTGCCCGATGATACAGAAGAATCCCCATATCAAAATGACAAGGCAAGTAGACAACAAGCATCTCAACAATCTTCTTATTTACCATGGGAATATGGTGCTTTTTTCTCCCTTTCCTCTTTTCATAATCTCTTTTTTTATTTTTCTCTTTTTTCTCAATATCGAACTCTTTTTTTTATAAGAAAAATGCTTCATAGATGCTCGTTATGGTTACGCTGCAGGTTTCCACCATGTCAGCATGGATTAGACCAGCGGCCCAGGCGTTTCTCTAACACACATGCATAACTCCATGGACTTACAAGCTCGCCTTTCATTTCACACTAACGACATCCATAGACAAAAGAACATGATTCAACTAGGTACAAAGTACCAGTGCAATGTTGAAAGTGTTCCCCATGAAAGCATGGTTCTGCTAATTCACAACTTACAAAGCGCAAGCATATATGCAACATATGTGAGCACAATGGTTCAAGTTTATTAGATGCAAGAAAGTAAAGTGTGCCATCAAGTTCGTGAGAGCTTTAATCACTAATTTTCACATAACAAGTTTAATTTGGGAGGTAGATAAAACAAGAATTTACTTGGAATAGCAATAATGCTAATAGGTATGTATGGTGGACACAAATGGCATGGGTTTTGGTTTAAAGGAGTGGAAGCACGAGAAGAATTCCCTCTCAGTACAGGTTTTTGCCTAGCAAGGCTGGGTAGGAAGTATAAGAGTCGAAGGAAACAAGCAAACATACAAGTGATAAAGACAAACATGCAACCTTCCTTGGAAGCACAAAAGATCTTAACTAGAGAATACTAAACTGATGAGCAAATCAAGAAAGAAAGATGATGAAATTATATTTATTTAGAGTGCTTTTATCTTTTTCATTCAACTCTCAAAATAGTGTTGCTACTGATTGAGCCAGGTTTGCCAAAACCAACTAAATTAACTCAATGATCCCAAAGTGATACCAATACTAACAACAAGATCAATCATATAACCATGAATTGAAAACTAATATAAGCTATGAAAAAGAGGGAATGATAGAACTTCTCATTAATATTCCATAACGGCAACTCACACCAAGGGATACATATCTAACGAGAGAGGGGACACTTCCATAATGCAAACCATCCTACATGATAACTTCTCTATTCATGATATGACTCTACTAACAAGGCAAAAAGATAGAAGATAGTGATGTGATACCGTGGCATTCCCCCAAGCTTGGAACAAACCAAGGGGATGCCAAACCTGATGATGAATTACTCCTTCGGTGGTGGTGGTATCCTCTCGTCTTTGTCTGACTTCCAGGGTAAGGGCTTCCCATCAACAAAGGACATCGTGGTTTCCAGCATCCTGAAACTTGCAGCAGCACTTATGCGTTTAAACCTAACCACATACTCACAGTTTTGATTTTGAACATCGTAGAGATGTGCATGCAGTTTGTTGGTTGTTTGGCGGAGTGAGAGGAGTTCGTCCTTGAGTTCAGCAGTCTCCTTTTGGTGCTCGGTGATGAGTTCGGAACAAATCTTATGGATGATATCCACTTCGCGCTCCGCCATCTTCTTGTACCTAAAGACTTCTTGCTCTAGCACTTCCATCCTGTCCTCCAGACTTCCTTCACCTTTACGTCATCGAACCTATTTTATCCGGAGTTCCCCATCTTCAAGCAACAACTCCTTGGGATGAATCTTCAACTCTATCATGTATGGGTTGATGATATCCTCTAAAGAATCTTCCTTAGCTGTTCCAGAGGAAGACATTGTAGCTCCAAGTCTGGGACTCTTCCTATCAAAAACAGATCGAAACGAAAACACGACGAAAACACGATATACGAACCTCGGGAGATCCGGGGGATTATATATTACGAAGCTTCATGACAAAAAGAAGGTACTGGGAGAAAACGGGTGAGGAGGAGTGCAGGGTGGCCACACCACTGTTGGCGCGGCCAGGGTGGGCCCAGCGCCACAGGTGGTGTGAGCCACCACAGCTCGTTCCCCGTCCCTTTCTTTGTAGCTTCCCTTATTGACTGAAAACTGCAAAAATATAGTTGGATAGTATTTTCGTGGAAATTTTCTTACTACAACTGTTACCTATTTGAAAGCGGATTCTGCAGGTCTCTGAATTTGGTCCTTGATAAATATTTCTGGAGTTATAACTTGAAAGGCATCAACATCTTCATTATAAGAATCCCCAGCAATATAGTGTTTGAGTCGCTGCCCATTCACTACTTGTGTAGTATTATCTTTTAAAGAAGAAATTTTTATTGCTCCTGAATGATATACTTCTTAATTAATGAAAGGTCCTTCCCATTTTAACAGTAGCTTTCCTGCAAAAAATCTGAGACGAGACCTATACAATAGAACTTTCTCACCAACAAGAAATTCACTCTTAAGTATTCGCTTGCCATGCCATCTTTTAACTTTTTCCTTTAAGATCCTAGCATTTTCATAGGCTTCACTCCTCCATTCATCTAAAGAACTTAAGTCAAATAATCTTTTCTCACCAGCGAGCTTACAATCTCTATTTAGTTCTTTAACTGCCCAGTAAGCTTTATGCTCTAATTCTAAAGGTAGGTGACAAGCTTCCCATAAACCATTTTATAAGGAGACATCCCCATGGGATTTTTGTAGGCAGCTCTATAAGCCCATAAAGCATCATTCAACTTTTTAGCCCAGTTTTTTCTAGATCTATTAACAGTCTTTTGCAAGATGGATTTAATTTATCTATTTGATAACTCTACTTGCCTACTAGTTTGGGGGTGATAGGCTAAAGCAATTCTATGATTAACATCATATTTAGCAAGGGTCTTTCTAAAACCACCATGAATGAAATGAGAACCCCATCAGTCATGAGATACCTAGGAACTCCAAACCTAGGGAAGATAACATCCTTAAGCATTTTTAGAGAAGTTTCCCCGTCAGCACTCTTCGTAGGAATGGCTTCTACCCACTTAGTAACATAATCAACGACAACAAGAATATGAGTATAACCTTTTGAGGGAGGGAAAGGATCCATAAAGTCAAATCCCCATCAATCAAAGGGTTCAGTAACTAGAGATTAGTTCATAGGCATTTCATTGTGTCTAGAAATATTACCAACATGTTGACATTCATCACAAGATAAAACAAACTTTCTTGCATCTTTAAAAAGGGTAGGCCAATAGAAACCTGATTGTAGCACCTTTTGTGCAGTTCTATCTCCTGCATGATGTCTTCCATAAGCACTACCATTACATTTACGCAATATCTCCTTTTGTTCATATTCTAGAACACATCTTCGCATAATACCATCCACTCCTTCTTTGTATAAGTGTGGGTCATCCCAAAAATAATGCCTCAAATCATAGAAGAACTTCCTCCTTTGCTGAGCTGTAAAAGTTGGAGGCAAATACTTGGAGACAATAAAGTTAGCATAATCAGCATACCAAGGGCTCCCTCGCGAGCTTACCCCTACTGCGGCTAACTGCTCATTTGGGAAACTATCATTAACAGGCATACGGTCGAAGGAGATGTTTTCCAGTCGAGATAAATTATCAGCTACAGGGTTTTCAGCACCTTTACTATCTACTATATGTAGATCAAACTCTTGTAAAAGTAGCACCCATCTAATAAGCCTAGGCTTAGCATCCTTCTTCGTCATAAGGTATTTAATAGCAATATGATTAGTATGAATGGTGACTTTTGAGTCTACGATATAGGGTCTAAACTTATCACAAGCAAAAACGACAGCTAGAAATTCTTTTTCAGTGGTAGCATAATTCCTTTGAGCAGCGTCTAAAGTCTTACTAGCATAATGAATAACGTTTAACTTTTTATCAATTCGTTGCCCAAGGACAGCACCTACAGCAAAATCACTAGCATCACACATTATTTCAAAGGGTAAACTCCAATCAGGTGGTTGAACAATAGGGGCTATAGTTAAAGCCTTCTTAAGAGTTTCAAAAGCTCCCTTACAATCATCATCAAAAACGAAGGGTACATCTTTTTGAAGAAGATTAGTGAGGGGTTTTGATATCCAAGAAAAGTCTTTAATAAACCTTCTATAGAAACTAGCATGACCAAAGAAATAATGACACAAATATCCTTGTTGAGGTCCAAAGCAATAATGATAATTAAGAATCTCAGATGGGCACATTATTACGCACACGCATCATTCACGAGCACGAAACCTCGGAGGAAGGGTGGGTAATTATGTGTAAGAGGATCACTTCATTAAGAGGGTTATGAAACTCCACACAACCTCTTAGTATAAAAGGGTGTGATACTCGAAGGTAGAGTAGATAGAAACTAATCAATGCCTCTTGATCTACGAATTACAACACTTGGACTTGGTCCTAGAAATGACGAGGTACTAGAGTTTGTTTCTCCTGACATCCCGAAATGGTTTGTCTTGATGGACCACAAGTGTATCTTGCATCAAAAGACACCAATGCACGGTACTACTTGGCTACCAACTGATAGGCGAAGGTTAGAAACAACAAGGGAATAAATAACATGCTCAGGATAGAATCCCAAGATGTGGATGCATAAGTCAACAATCTTCTGAGGACCGATACAGAAAAGGAAGGTGTGGCAGAGTCATGAATATAGAAGTGGGTCTCACATGGAGATCTTTTGTCGTGATCTATTTGGTTCCATTAAAGAACATCTAACATAGCTAGTGGTAGGGAAGTCCTTAATTGTCACAATTCAATCGCGCCAAATACCACAAGCTTGAAGGCTATACTAGAATGTACTAGCCATCCTGAGATAATGTTACGTCATTAACAACAGGGATCAACAAAATGGATCTTGGGTTAAAGGTCAACTTCATGTGCAAGGTTCACAACACTAGAATCTAGCACAATCAGGGATCTTCGGTTCAAGTCCAAGGTTAAAACCCGAGAAATAGGTAACTACTACTACTTGAGTGACACAGCGTACACTAAAAGATAGTAATCACGAGGTAGCTTCCAAGAGAAGAAATAACTCCTGAAGTACCCAACAATTGAAAAGGAGGCTCACGAGGCGAAAGGAAACTTCGAGGCCTAGAACAGATCACTATGGAGCCATCAACATGATGTTTTGGACCCATAAGATAGAGAGATCATGATGGAAAGGAATCTCTCAACTAAAGCAGACCGAAGGGAAATAAGGAACACACACAACTGACTCTAGAGAACTCAACACTAGGTCAACTGGTTGAGAAATGACATGCCTAAAAGGCAGCTAAGCTTTGAAAGACGAGACGAGATAGCAAAACTTTTCAAAGTCAACACAAGGTAAGATGACCTAGAGTTAGAGAGAAACTGGATAAGGAGAAAAAGAAGCATACCAGTGTTTTCACAAATACTTTTCATCTTTAAAATAGTTTTCACAAGCACTAGACTCAACATCGACTAGTAGAAAGGTTTTCCTACAGTCGGTACTGCTATGATACCAAAACCGGTGTCACCCCCGGGATCAAGGCTAAAAAATCCCGGACCTTTGTCTGATATAAGCCTAACCTAAATCTCAGAAGCATACAGAGAAAGAATCGGTAACACAACAATGACCATACGAAACGAAAATTATTACAGCAAGCTCATAACTGAGCAAAGAACCAAAATATTACAAGCAGAGGTCACTGACCACAAACATCAAACAACGGAAGGCAAATTATGCTATTAAGTATAGCAAACTTAACAAATAGCCTAAGAGGCCTGAAGCATAACGATGACGTCCCAATCCATAGGTTCCAAGCTACCGACCGGGAACCCCAAACTACTCGTCGATGTCGATGTTGTAACGAAACTCATCTTCTATGGTAACACTTACCTGCTGCAAAAGTATCAACAAAGCAAGGCTAAGTACAGGGTATACTCCGCAAGACTGATGGTTGGTGGGGTTACTTTCCATAAAGCTAACTTTGTTTGTAAAAGAGTTAGGAGAAGCTCGACTAAATATAACTTTTTAAAAGGGCATAAGAAAACGATATCTCTAGCTTTGATCTTCTTTTGATATCCACCGAATCTTTATCAGCTGAACCGACCAACTAGGATCACCCCCTCGATCCCTAAGGAAGCATCCTTAAGCACACCTCACATATCTTGTCAAGTTTTACGATTAGGTTATTCTTCTCTATAATCTTAGAATCCGTTCCTAGGTCGTCCATAACTGTGGACACGGCTTTTCTAAAAGATTATTACCCTACAGGGGTGCACAACTTTACCCATACGTACCAACCGATTCTTAGTGCCAGTTAACATTAGACCTCTTCCTTCGAAGGCCGACAGAGAGTGGTTGACAACGACCTTTACCTTGCTTTTGCCGAGACCATGAGTCACGCCCTAAGGAGATGCCGCTATAACAGGTCAAATCCCGAAGCCGGTCCCTAGAGATGTGTGTGGGGAAAAAGATTATGGAGGCCGTGACTCTCTTGCTCCCGGCCATGTTTACCTACCTATATGAATGCACCTCCTCCACCGCCTTCGAGAACAACCAGAATGCATATGTCGAATGGAACGCCCAAACTATGTGACTCATGGAATCTACTAGGCAAGTTAGTTGGTTGAGGGGGTTTCCAGGCCCCCGTGTGGCTGTATGCTCGTCTTGGTTCAAGAGGCAAGAACTCATATCCGAGTGGTGGCAAGTATGGGACTACAAAAACCCCAACCCGACGTGCCCTCCCATACAAGCCTTAGCATGTTTAACTTTCATATCTGATCATACCACGTCATCCTGTCATACTAGGTTCATTCGCAGCTCTGATTCATCAACTGGATGGATCAGCGGTAATAGCTAAGCATGGCTAAGCACAAACAGATATACCAACTCTATCGAACCTCATAAGACAAACCCTAGTTATGCTAGGAGTAGTGGATCAGGGAATATAGGCTACAAAGGGGAACATGCATCAGATAGGATTACTCGATCTATCGATAAAAGACTTTGGAATCGTATGCACATGGCAAGAATAAAAATACTTCGAAAGATAGGATTATATCATGTGTGGGGTTTTGTTTGCCTTTGCCTATTAATACCCAACTAAGTAGATCTTTAGATTCATCTGCTTGGCTTTGTTCATCATTGATCAAGTACTTCTCTTCGATGGTGTTAATCTCGGTCTTCAATCTTGGACTCGATCTCGTTGCTCACGTCAACTCCGAGGTCTACCAAGAAGAAGCAGAAATATCGGAAAGGAAAGAGAAAATCAACACATGGCATCGATGCAATGCTCAAGCAAGGATCATGCTATGACAAGTTAAATTGTATTGTAATGAACCCTGGTACATTCTTGGTCATTTTAAATAGGGTTCGTAGGGTGAAAACCCTAATTTAGGGTGAACCTCGGAATCACCTGCGAGGGTCCAATTGTTATTCTAATTAAACTTGTCATGTAAGTTGCTTAACAATGCATGATTATGAGTCTATTGTGTAGATCTCATTTTGCTCAACATTTTGATATATTATACATATTTTTCTGACTTATAAATAATAACTTATGGATTTTCTAGTGTTTATTAAATTTCTGGAATTATTTAAACCATTAAAAAGGATTCACTGCGTCATTATGACATCAACACAAGCAGCTAAAATGTTTTACACAGGGGTTGGCCCTAGCCACTGTGACTAACTGCTGGGCCCGAGGCCAAGTCAACAGCCACACGGGTAAAACGGGACCCCCAGCCGGTTTGACCAACTGACTATGCGCGCTAGCGTCATGATGGCGTCAGCACGGCATCATGCCGGCGGTGGTCTCCCAGGTGGACAGCGGGGATGGAAGAGCAGGGCGCGCGGGACAACGGGAACTGGGCACATTCGACGCAGGAGGGCATGACGAGCCAGAAAAGGGCGGCGCCACCCCTTTTGGGTCGCCGGAGCATGAACTACGACGGCGCGCGGCGGCGGATCTCATAGAGCATCAGCGGGCGACAACTACAGAGAGAAAGGGGGAGGATAGAGGGGTGCTTGAGCACCCTGAGCTCACCATGGTTGTAGTGGTGGCATCGGCAAAGAGCAGCGAGGCTGGAAACGGCGGCGATTGACGATGGCGGTGGCAGCCGGAGTCGGGGACGGGGTTCGATTGCGGCGATTGAGTCCGTTCCTGCTTGCAAGCTTCAGGGCGAACGACGGAGCAGAGCATGGCGGTCATCGTGGTGCCCTCAGAATGGCGAGGGGAGGTGAGGGACGATGGTGCGATGCAGCGGCCTTGCTAGGGTTTCGGGCGTGAGAGAGGAACGAGAGAGGCAGGTTGCCAGGGAGAGCGAAAGAGGATGAGGACAGGAGAGAGCCTCGGGGCGGTCTTATCCTCAGCTCCAGGGCGGTGGGGCGGGGATCTTGGCGTGACGGAGGTCGACGGCGATGCCGGCAACGGAGAGGAGATTCCCTGTTGCGAGGAAGAAGATAGACGGAGGGGTATCGAGCCTGGTCTAAAGTGGGCTGGTTGCGGGCTGCAGAGAGCTGCGCGCGGGTGGTAGGGAAGAGAGGAGGCAAGCTGGGCGAGGCCTGGGGAGCTCTGGCTGCATTTTTTTAGCAAAAACCTTTTTCCTTTTTCCATTTTTATTTCTCTCATTGTATTTGAATAACCAAAACTATTTTGAACCATTTCAAAAATACCAGAGGTTTATGAAACTATAGAAAATATTGCAGGACCCTTTTAACCAATTTGGGCCCCAAACTTTTGTAGTTGTTTTCAAAATTCAAAACCCTTTTGAGTTGATCTGAGAGAGAGAGGAAACTAGGGTTTAGGGTTTCCATTATTTCCTTTAGATGCATTTTAAGGGATGATGCTCATGAATGCACAAAACAAATCCTAATTACTATTAGTAGAACTAGGGGTGTTACAGTTGGGCCCATGGAGGGGTGGCCGTCGGCGCTTCCCCCCACCTCCTCCTCCTTTATACCCACCCCGGGACTTTGAGGGAGGTAGTACCTCTCCTCCCCTATATATAGTGGAAGTATTTGGCCAGATAAATACACACAATATTCAATAAAGGTCTTCTCACTTTTGGGAAGACCTCCAATTGATATTCCCTCTCTCTCTCTCTCTCATGACCGTGGTCCTATGTTCGGACTGCACGAACGAGAGACATCTTCACCACGGAGCACCGTCGTGCTGCGTGATTCGGATATAGGAGCTCTACTTCCGCAACTCCTGCTGGATCAGGAAGCGGGAGTCATCTTCAGGCACCGGACATGTGTAATCCCCGCGAGGTGTCACACTTGAGGCACTCAAGTTGTTGGATCCAAAGGAGCGCAAGAACTTCATCACGACCTTGAGGTTGGCTTCGGCTCGTCTACATCAACCATGCTATCCTGAGCGTTGACAACGCTTTTGGTCTTCAAGGGTATGTTCACGAAAAGACCCTCCCGTTAATGTATTACTAATATATAGATCCTAGAAGCATCAGGGGTTCAGGGGCGTAGGGTAAAAATTATTGTTTTCATACGCGGAACCCCTACAGTGGTATTAGAGCTAGATCTATGCGTAGTAATGCTAGTACGGGTAGAACACACAAGATGTAGTGTGGGCGTTGATCTTTTAGTTGTTACCCTCCCACGTGTACTTGTGTATACCGTAGTAATGCTTGATGAAGCGGCCCCCAACCGACTTTACGCGTTAATTCGTGAGACTGGTCCACGGTTGACATACGGCTTGTACCGTATAAAGTGGCTTAGGGGTGTCTGTCTCTCTCGCATTAGTTGGTATGCCATTTACAACAGAGGGCCCTGAATGGGGTGTAGTATAGACAACTACTTGATCAGTGTTGTGCTGAAAGTTTGTACGTAAGAACGGTTCTTGTGCGAAAGCCCATTCAGCCACGAAAAACATGCAAAGATAAAGTAGAGGCGTCTAACTTTGTTTTGCAGGGGGGTGTTGCTTTGTGATATGGTTATGGCAAAGTTAAAGTTATTACCTTATGTTATGTAGTAGTAGATAGTCACGGAGGTGACGGACTACCATAGCCGAAAGACACCGGTACCAGTGTCTCTGGCGCTTGAACCTAGCGCCGAATGCGATTCTGACGGATGGAGATCACGACGTGAAGGACCATATCACATCGCATTTACATTCAATGTTATTGTTTGTATATATTATTGTGTGATAGTATTAGATACTCTACGGTAGCCTAATAAGATGATCCCTGTTAAAATTACCAATGATTGTGTTCCCCCTTAGTGTGCACCACCAAGAAAGTTCTTCGGTATGAGGCGACCCACGGTGAGGGGGTGTCAGACATATCTACGTTCGCACACAGTGGGTGTAATCCATGTTGCACAGCAAACACTAACGTTGAGTTGGTGAGCCTAGCACGTTACAGAGACATGGCCTCGGAACACGGATGGTCGAAAGATCGAGCACGAGTTGCATGAATGATGTGACCGACGTTTAGCGTCCACCCTTGAACCCACATTGATGGCCGTGATGATCGGGGTAGATGTGGCTAAAAGGGGTCGTGTTATCGCTAGGAACCCTTCTAGGGATAGGTATTTTTGAGTGGAGTTATTATTAACTCATTTAATTATAAACTTACTCTAAATTCCTTTTGCAATTATAAATGTAGAATATGGTTCTCCCCGATGCTACCTTTCCTGTTGACGACTGGTTAGAAGGAGAGAAGCTCAGGCTAGACGGATCAAACTTCTCTATGTGGGTTACGCCTCTCCATGTTCTCCTTAGCGAGAATGACGTGGTCGACTACATAGTCGACGAGATGCATTTGGATCAGCCCATTGACCTAGAGACCCCAGAGCAGCGGGAAGACCGCTATCACCGTCAGGAAATCGCCTCCTTCATTTCAGTTACAATGCGTTTCAGAATGGTGGACGAGCTATGGCCTATCGTGGGTAATGTCAACCCTCGTACAGTAATGCTATAGCTTAGGACACATTTCGTGGGAGCATGAGCTGATGGGAGACTTCCTCTCCATTAAGATGGAGGAGAACTCATCACTTGACGACCACTTGGAGCGCATGCATGATGCATACATGAGGCCTGCATACTTCTTGGATAGCTAGATGATGGGCACTTTTGCAAATGGCGTTGTGTTGAGGTCGCTGCCACCAAGCTACCAAGCACAAGTCAGGACTTGCATTATGAGAGGCGACGCAGAATTAATGGAATTCCACAGTTTTGTATCACATCTCAGGAGTGTGATGGTTGAACCCGTTGTCACTGAGGTCATCAATGACAAAGTTATATATTTGATATACAATTTTATAAAAGTTATAATCTTGCAAACAAATTTGCAGTGTTAAGTATATTTGATACTTGTTCAATTTTATTGAAAACAGGTCCTTCTGTGTGAGAGGTGCTTGCTAGAGAGGAGGTGACGTTGCGTGTTGATGGTGAGCATGATGATGATGGCTAACCACACGCTCCCACTACATTTTGGATAGTTATTGTAATCAAAAGATTGTGAACCTCTTTAGTGAGTCTCACACTTAGTGAGACGGTTATTCATATCAGTTTGTAACAAACAATTGTTCTAATTTTATGAATGATTTCTATTTGTGTTCATATCTTGTTTGATTGTATGTGAATTATACTTGTTGTTTGAAACTAATTGATAATGCATGAACATTTGTAAAATATTGAAATGCCTTTAAAATACCCAACTTAAATGATATTCATTAATGAATGAAACCATTGTTTAAATTCAAAAGTTATGTGATAATATGTGAAAGTCATTTGATTTCTTATCACATATAAATCATGCCTAAGTTCAGCAAAATAACTTGAACACCGTGTATTACTTGAATACAAAGTGTTTAATAAATTATTAAAAGTGAATACACATTCGATGTATTGTGTTTTAACAAAAATGGTAAATATCATTATATGAGTGTTTAAAAGTGTAAAGCAGTTTACCAAAGAAACATGAATATGAAACTATTTGATATGATCAAAGTATTTCATCAACAAAGGGTATAAATATAAAAGAGGATCTAATTACTATGATTTGATCAATAGTAATGAAATTCAACTTTATAAGATTGGCATGGAAGAAATTGTGGAATGCAATGCGTTTTGAAACGTCAAAATGCAAAGCATCACAATGTGATATTAGATATCAAAATGGGTGAATAGATGGCGCCAAATAAATCGTTGTAGTGTATATGTGGTGACCATTAGATAGAAATAGTTAGCACTCAATTAGAATATATATTGAACCATTTGAATTCGTGAAAGAGGCTCCATATCTGGTTTGGATCGTCGTGGAATTTTTGGGGTTATTCGATATAACGAAAACAATAGCAAATAAGTCCTTGTAGAGTATTCATTGGAAACTTTGAATATGAAATCCATAGTTGAAACCAAAAAGGGAAGCAAAATTAGTATTGCCTGAATTTTGGTGCATTCTTGAGAAAGCTCACTTTTAGTGATATTTCTCGATTATGGAGCAATTGGAAGATAGTGAAAAACACGATGAGGATTCAAATCCCTGCATCAGAGTGTTGAGAAGCGCAATGGACAATGTTCCTGAATGATTCTCTTCACAAAGGGAAAGAATCAATGATAATGATCATTGTTTCCCCACTGGTGTTTTCACTACATGAAGTAGGATTCAAAATGTAACCCATATCTTGTATGGAGACATTTGTGACATTTGTCATGATTCTTGGAATATGACATACCTACGAACTACTAAGGTAATAATGGTAAACGAAAATTATGAGAAATCCCATAGCAAAATTCCCTTGAGATTAGAAAGCAATTCGTTGCTGAATCTCACAAGTAAAAGGGGTTACTTGGAATTTTCCCAAATGACTGCAAAGACATAGTGGAAAAGGGGGTGAATGACAAAAGCACAATTTGTCAAGTATTGGACGAATTCAAATGTGCTGAATGTCTTGTGGATTTAAAACTAGTAAAAGTACTAGTATCTCATAGTAAATCTCCAAGTTTGATATTTGATCAAAGGATTTTGAAGTTGTTCAAAATAGTGAGTAGATATGCAATTTGCATGAAATTGAGTGGGAGCTATAAAAGTCTTCCTAAAACAATATGTGAATTACATATTTTTTAGTGGGAGCAATATAAGTCTCAAATTCAAATATGTAGGAACATAGTTTGAGTAAGAGTAGTGACTCATACCCAAATATGTTACAAACATATTTTGAGTGGGAGCTTATAGGAGTGATTCTTAAGTATGTTAAGAATAAAAGCGCAAGTACCGATAAATAAAGATTTATAAGGGGTAGAAGTTGATAATAAGTGTATTGTGATATTATGTAATATTCCTTAAGGGATTCTGAAAAGGGTTTCAGAATAGAAGTTAATTAAGGAACTGGTCCTTAATAACTCAAATTAGGAATAATATTAAGTTTATGATTAATGGTTGAAAGAAAGAAAAGGATGATCATCATCCACAATGTTTAGACATAGGTTCTATCTTAGAAAACCATGATGATAACTTAACATAATATATGGTCCAATAAGGAACATTTAAAAGTGATTAAATTTGAATCATAGAACGTTGATCTGAGTTGGTCCATAGTTTCTAATAGAGAACTATAGACATGTTTTCCAAATCCATAAAGGATGACTGATGACCCACAAGTATAGGGGGTGTATCGTAGTATTTTCGATGGAAGTGAAACCCAATTTATTGATTCGACACAAGGGGAGCCAAAGAATATTTATAAGCCTTAACAATTGAGTTGTCAATTCAGCTGCACCTGGAAACAATCTTGCTCATAGCAGTTTATCAGTAGCAACAGTTTTGTAGTAGGAATAGCAAAGTAGCAGCAGCAGTAAAGTAAAGACAGTAGTAACAATAGCGATGAAATTGGGATTCGAAAAGGCATAGGGATGGATGGACAGGCGTTGCATGGACAAGACAATTCACATAGCAATCAGAACATAGGGAAATTGCAGATAAATAAGATAAAGCATCCAAGTACTAGATAATCCTAGGCATGTGTTCCATATATATTCATACGTGCTCGCAATGAGAACTTGCACAACATCTTTTGTCCTGCCAGCCCATTTGCAAATGGGCCTCAAGGAAATCTTGGCAATTAAGGTGATCCTTTTAATAGAGCACCAGAGCAAAGCATTAACACTCCGTGAACACATGTGATCCTCACATCAAAGCCATTCCCTCCGGTTATCCCGATTTACATCGCCGGGGCCATTGGTTCCGGACAACAACGTGTGTATACAACTTGCAGATAAGACCATAAACAATACTATCATAATGAATCAATAACATGTTCAGATCTGAAATCATGGCACTTGGGCCCTAGTGACAAGCATTAAGCATAACAAGTCGCCACAAAGTCATAAAGCACTAATAAAAGATACTAGGCACCATGCCCTAACAATCTGATGCCATTACATGAACGATCTTATCCAATCCCTACCATCCCCATAGCCTACAGCGGGGGATTACTCACTCATAGATGGGGGAACATGGATGGTCGATGGAGAAGCGATGGTGATGATGATGGCGATGATATCCTCCAATTCCCCGTCCCGGCAGGGTGCCAGAAAGGAGTTTCTAGTGCTGTTTCGTGGAATCTGGTGGTGGCGGCGGAGCGGAACTCCTTCTGGAAAAACGTCGAACCCCCCAGAGTTTTTAGGTCAGAAGGCAACTTATAGGCGAAGAGAGGGAGGGTGTGCAGGCGGCGGACCACTGGCGTGGCCTGGGCTTGCCCGCGCGGCCAGGTGGTGTGGCCTGGGCCCAGCCCCCCTCCGTCTCGTATTCTGCCTCCGGGAGTCTTCTGGTGAAATAGGATTTTTGGCATATTTTCCAGGATTTTTATGAAAGTTGATTTTCTGCACAAAAAGTAGACGCCAATGCAATTCTGCTGAAAACAGCGTCAGTTCGCATTAGTTGCATCCAAATCACACAAGTTTAGAGGAGAAACAATAGCAAAAGTGTTCGGGGAAGTCGATACGTTTTGGACGTATCAACTCCCCCCAAGCTTAGCTTATTGCTTGTCCTCAAGAAATTCAGTTGAAAATTGAGTGTGATAAAAGAACTTTCATGAACACAATTGCTTCATATGATGTGTATATTCTCAGCATGTGATCAACTACTTAGATAATTCATAATAAGGAGTATGCAACTAAGCTTACTTAATAGGCATTGCAAGCTATGAAGAGATTCCAACTCAAAAATAATAAGTAGCATGAAGCATAAACATAAGCAACATTACAATGCTCATAACAAGTTATGATAGAGTGGTATCTCGCTTGCCTTTGATTATGAATGCCAAGGCACCTCTGAAGTTCAAGTGAAGACTAGAAGTAAAGATGTCAAAGATACAAGCATCAAAGTCATAACACAAATAATCAAGTAATGAGACAGGCACAAAGAATGACAACTATGCTCATAAGAAGGTGCTCAAGGAATATGTGGAGACTCAACAAGTAAAAGAGAAGGTTTTGAATAATTTGAAGGGCTTCCAACTGCTGAAAGTATGGTACTCATTAGCTTTGAGCTCTCATTGCCCCTATCATAAGAATCTTTAATGCGATTAAGGTGAAAGTGAGGTCCAATCTGAGTTATATGCTTGACAGACTATAAACTAAAAATCCCATGTCCCTTGAGTACGAGGGACGCTCCTCATGCTACTCAACTTTAGTTACCGGTAAGTTCTTGTCATCGTAGATATGTGTGTATCATAGAGAACCACCAACGGGGTACCCCTTGCCCTATGATACGGAAGAGTCCCCATATCAAAATGACAAGGCAAGCAGACTATGAGTATCTCATCAATCTTCTTATTTACCATGGGAAAATGGTGCTTTTTTCTCTCTTTCCTCTTTCCATAAATCTCTTTTTTTCTTTTCTCAATAGCTATCTCTTTTTTTATAAGAAGAATGCTTCATAGATATCATTATGGTTACGCTGCAGGTTTCCACCATGTCAGCATGGATTAGACCAGCGGCCCAGGCGTTTCTCTAACACACATACATAACTCCATGGACTTACAAGCTCCCCTTTTATTTCACACCGACGACATCCGCAAACAAAATAGCATGATATCAACTGGGTATATATTTACATGTGTTGAAAGCGTTCCCCTGACATCATGGTTCTGCTAATCCCCAGCCTATAATTTGCAAGCATATAACTTTCATGGATAGTCACAATGGTTCAGGTTTATTAAGTGCAGAAAATAAAGTGTGCCATAAAGTTCGTGAGAGCTTTACTAACTAACTTTCTCATAACAAGCAAACATTTTATTCGGAAGAAAACAAGGCATAATGAATATGCACGGGAGTAGTAAGTGATGCTAATAGGTAGGTATGGTGGAGACTTTGGCAATATTTGGTTTAAGGGAGTTGGAAACATGAGTAAAATACTCAGTGAAAGTGAAGGCTAGCAATAGTAAGGGAGCGAGAAACGAGAGAGCAATAGCTGTCATAATCATGCTTCCAACAAAACAGGACTAATCATGGCATGAAAGTGATTCAAGATCCTCAAGGAAAAATAATTCATTGAGGCTTAATTGATTATTTCAGTCATGTGCATGCGTGAGCATTTGCCAAGTCAATTCAAATAAAACATTCAGAGGAGGATACCACAGTGTCATACCAAGTTATGAATAGAATAATGCAAGCAAACATTCATAAGACATGCTACAAACTATTAGTAAGCTGGAGCTAATCATACGAAAGCAAGAACTACTAAGCATCCAAAGATAACATACACCTTACACGAACAGACTAAGCATGCCCACAATGATGAGTATATGTACAAAAATGAAAACAAATAGAGTTCGTTACCAGCCTCTTACCATGCATCAAGTTGACATTAATCCTCATTATTGGTCTTCACGTTTGTGGCTTGAATAATAATATGAAACCAATATCCACTAAGGACTGATGAACCCTGCAACAAACTCACAAAGCCAAACAAGAATGACAAGGGAAAAACAAGCAAAGCAAAATCTTTTTGGGTTTTTCGAATAGTTCAAACAAAGCAAAAAGGAAAAACAAACCAAGGCGAAAAGAAGAAACAAACCAAAGAGAAACAACAGAAATATTTTTGGTCTTTTTGTGTTTTAGAAAGCAAAAGCAAAGAAAGAACAAAAACTAAAAAGAGAACGAAACATGAATATACAAAGTACCGACGCAACATGATATGGAGATGAGTGCGGTGTCGGCGTACCTCCCCCAAGCTTAGGCTTTTGGCCTAAGTGGGTATCAATCCAGATACGGGTAAGGGTTCCAAGCAGGAGGATCATGATAAGAGTGGTCGTACTTGGGCCCGTGGGAAGAAGAAGAAGCTCCCCAATCATAAGCAGGCTGCTGATATGAAGACTCTCCCTCATTCGAGGGCTGGACCGAATCATCCGTGACCTCCCTTCTAGTGTCCTGCTCCTGTTGGGAGAGCTCTCCCAAGTACGTGTCAAGCTCCTCCTCAGTGAGGGACCATCCTTCCCTATTATCAAGGTTAAACAAAACAGGTGCAGACAAAAGAACAACACGCTCGGACTTGCTCTTTCTCCAACCAGCCTTGAGAAAGGTTATTTCACAAGACAACTCATTCAAACTAGCCCACGAGGAAACAAATTTATGATGTATCATGGAATTAAGATCAAGCCTTTCTATGGGAAACTGTAGGTCTAGATGATGAGGCACTAAACCATGCAATGCTAGTAAACGAGAAGCAATGAGGCCTCCACAAATTCCACCTTTCTCACGGTTAGCAGCAAGACGGAAAGCTATCAAAGCACCTAAGTTGTAAGACCTATCTCGTTTAAGAGCGGCAGAGATAAATGCTAGATCATATGAAGATAATTTTTTGGCAGTTTTCCTAGCAAGAACACATTTGGCAACAAAGTAGGCAAAGTAACGAATGGAGGGAAGATGAATGTTATGGATTTTTCCATTCTCCTTCGAGAATCTGCTCCCTTGGCAAATTTCTGCGTATAAATCCATGAGTGGTTCAGGTCGCTCCTTAATCCTTCTACATGATCCCCATTGAGGTACCTTAATAGCTGCACAAAAGTCATCGAGAGAAAGGTCGACAACAATATTGTAAATTTTGTAGTGGACCATGGGGTTAGGCAAAGAGTGACTAAATTGAAAGTCCTGCACCACAAACATGGTTAGATTCACAAATTGACAAGGTTCATCTTCCAAAAGGTGCTCCAACCCTGCATTAGAAACCAAAGTGTGGAAATCTTGGAGAATTCCTGCAGCTCTCATGAACTCAGAGCATGGATAAATGGAAGGAAAAACTTCCTCCTCCCGGTGGACCTTCATAACCTTAGGCACCCAAAGTTCATGTTGGTTTAGTTGATGCTCATTCATCTTCTATTCTGAAATTTAAACACCTATTAAACAAGTGATTGCAAAGTGAATATAATGAAGGGTATTACTCATAGGTACTTGTAAGAGGCCTAAACATGCATCAAAACTATATCTCTAAGCATCAAACAAGCTTAAAAGCTCTCATAACCTGTCACCTACAACAGCAAAATACTCAAAATATAATCCACTAAACACAAATCTACTTGGACAAGGGTAGGAGTCACATACCAGGGAACAAATGCTCCAAATTTCAGCAAGAAAGACGGGCTGAGCAAGGAGATCAAAAAAATCGAGAGCAAGCACAGCAAGAACACGATTTTGAACAATGAACTGGAGCTTACTCGGGAGAGAGGAGAAAGTGGCAGGTGAGAGAGTTAATGGGGGGCCAGGGGTGGCCCACACCAGGGCATGGCGCCACCTAGGGCAAGACGTGCCACCAGGTGGTGTGCCTGCCTGGTGGGTCCCCCTGGTACCTCCCAGGCACTCCTCTTCCCCTGTTTTCACGTAAAAATTTCATATGAATTTTCTGGAAATTTTCGAGACACTTTATTTTTGGGCATTTTTCAGGAATAGAAGAATGATTTTCTGACAGACAGATTTTTTTGGAATGATGCAATGATAAAACAAGGCTAGAACTACAGGAGTTCTAAGACACTCTAACATGCAAGCGACTAACAATAAAGAAAACTAAACAAAAACAAAAACTAAAATGGATAGAATAGAAGTAAACGGAGATAATCATAGTGAAAACATTGTTTTGTTCAACGAAATCCTTTTGTTAACAAGGTTGATCAGGTCTCGTTACCAAAACAATTTCATATGAGACAAAAATTTGTATTCCACTAATGATTATGTTACCTCAACCTTGATAGCAATGGTCCCAATCATAATACTTTCAAATTTTTCTCTCGGTATGGGGCAGTATATTTATCCAACTTGAATGCCCTCATCATGTTCAATTGAATTCAAAACCATAAGTCCTATCAATCTTCTTGGGGAAATAGATAGTATGTTCCTTTTCATTAACATTGAAGGTCACCTTCCCTTGATTACAATTAATAACAGCTCCTGCAGTATTTAAGAAAAGGTCTCCCAAGAATAATAGACATATTATCATCTTCTGGCATAATAGTTTGAGAGGATGCTCACATAAGAAATATGAGTTGAAGTAAAAGAGAGAATTAATAAGCAAATTCAAAACACATTTAAGTCTAACCCACTTCCTATGCATAGGAATCTGTATGCAAATAAATTCACAAAGAACAAAGTGACAGGCATAGGAAGATAAACAAGAGTGACTTCAAAACTTTCAGCACATAGAGAGGTGTTTCAATACCATGAAAACTTATACAACCATATTTTCCTATATCATAATAATTTTCAGTAGCCTCATGAATGAACTCAACAATATAACTATCACATAAAGCATGCTTTTCATGATCTACAAGCACTAGAGCTTTATTATAAACATTTTCGAAAGAATCCTCAGGAACATAACATTCATCCTCCTTTCGTAAGCACGGAGGACAATCAAATAATGTAAGGGATAAAGAGTTACTCTCATTAGAAGGTAGGCATGGGTAGCTAATCCATTCTTCCTCCTTTTGTTCATCACTCTCCTCCTCTTTTTCATCTAATGAGATTTCATGTTCATCAATTTCTTCTTCCATAGGATCTTGCAAGGCACTAGTCTCTTCCATTTGTGGAAAGCATCTATTAATATATTCAAGAATATAGCCATTTTCATCCTTGTAATTATCAAAGCAAAATTTAAGTAAACCATAAACCTCATATTTGTATGGTGAATCATCAATATTTTCAAGCAAACTAGCTAGTTCAAAAGCACCCTTCCAAGCAATAAATTCTTCAACTTGTTCTGCATCATAAAAGTCATAAATTCCTTTAGCATAAGAAGATATGGTAACATTATCATTATACTCACATTGAAAAGGGAGGTGTTTATACCTCTTACTACAACAAGATTTATCACAACAATAAGTAACATTATAAGTAGAGCACACGTTTCTAGCAATGGTATACAATTTATCAATTTGTTCCCATAAGTGTTTCCCTTTTTGTGACAAGCGGTGTTCCTTGTAATAATATTTTTGATCTTCCATGAACCCACCTTGCAAATAAGATTCAGTTTAAAAGAAACCAACCATTGACAACAAGCATGATAAAGCAAGACAATAACAGACAGATGAAAATAACAACTAGAGTAGGAACTACTTTTTTGTATTTTTGATAAAGAAACAAGGAAACAAGGCAAAAATAAACTTAGCTTGAACAATAGTGATTCCAAGTGGACTTGATAAGTATAGGGGTGTATCGCAGTATTTTTGAGGGAAGTGAAACCCAATTTATTGATTCGACACAAGGGGAGCCAAAAAATATTTATAAGCCTTAACAACTGATTTGTCAATTCAGCTGCACCTAGAAACAATCTTGCTCACAGCAGCTTATCAGTAGCAATAGTTTTGTAGTAGGAATAGCAAAGTAGTAGCAGCAGTAAAGTAAAGACAGTAGTAACAATAGCAGTAAACAGTGGGATTCGAGTGCGGTAGGCATAGGGATGGATGGTTGGGCGTTGCATGGACAAGACAATTCACATAGCAATCAGAACATAGGGCAATTGCAGATAAATAAGATAAAGCATCCAAGTACTAGATAATCCTAGGCATGTGTTCCATATATATTCATACGTGCTCGCAATGAGAACTTGCACAACATCTTTTGTCCTGCCAGCCCGTTTGCAGCGGGGCCTCAAGGGAACTACTGGAAATTAAGGTGATCCTTTTAATAGAGCACCAGAGCAAAGCATTAACACTCCGTGAACACATGTGATCCTCACATCAAAGCCATTCCCTCCGGTTATCCCGATTTCTGTCACTTCGGGGCCATTGGTTCTGGACAACAACGTGTGTATAGAACTTTTCAGATAAGACCATAAACAATACTATCATAATGAATCAATAACATGTTCAGATCTGAAATCATGGCACTCGGGCCCTAGTGACAAGCATTAAGCACAACAAGTCGCAACAAAGTCATAAAGCACTAATAAAAGATACTAGGCACCATGCCCTAACAATCTGATGCCATTACATGAACGATCTCATCCAATCCCTACCATCTCCATAGCCTACACCGGGGGATTACTCACTCATAGATGGGGGAAACATGGATGGTCGATGGAGAAGCGATGGTGATGATCTCGTCCAATTCCCCGTCCTGGCAGGGTGCCAGAATGGAGTTTCTGGTGCTGTTTCATGGAATCTGGTGGTGGCGGTGGAGCGGAACTCCTTCTGGAAAAACGTGGAACCCCCCAGAGTTTTTAGGTCATAAGGCAACTTATAGGCGAAGATGGAGACTGAGGGGGTGTCTAGGGCGGCCAGACCACCCCCTGGCGTGTCCTGGGCTTGCCCGCACAGCCAGGTGGTGTGGCCTGGGCCCAGCCCCCCTCCGTCTCGTATTCTGCCTCCGAGAGTCTTCTGGTGAAATAGGATTTTTGGCATATTTTCCAGGATTTTTCCTGAAAGTTGATTTTCTGCACAAAAAGTAGACACCAATGCAATTCTGCTGAAAACAGCATCAGTCCGCATTAGTTGCATCCAAATCACACAAGTTTGGAGGAGAAACAATAGCAAAAGTGTTCGGGAAAGTAGATACGTTTTGGACGTAACAATGACATATCTTAAAGCATAAAGGGTTATGTTATAAGGGAATATGTTGGAAACTCCTATAAATACTGATTAAAGTCAAGTAGGAAGCGAGGTGAACAAAAACATTGAAAGTTTCACAAGGTGCACCCGTGTTTCGATGAATACATTTATAATAATAGATAAGGGTACCATCTAAAGTGTTGTATAATGTTATGGTGGGCCTATTTCGCTTTTTAACGTAGAATGATGTGTCCCAGGGCATAGTACCCATGAGAAAGCCCTCGAGGTTGATCTAAAGTCACTGTAGGCTCCTGGAATCAAGCCTTGTTCTGCTGCCATAGCGATGATGCATACACACAGATGTTATCATGTGATGATAAAGTATTAATGTTAATCAAGGTGACATTAGTAAGTTGCAAAGGATTTGGGACTGTAACATACAGACCCAAGACTCAACATCTTCCATGAGAAAGCATGTAGAGGGTGCTAGATATATGGTGCCCATGATTAAGAACAAATGCGGCTAGTGTATTTGTACTCTAGTGCAAGTGGCAGACTGTTGGAAATATGCCCTAGAGACAAATAGTAATAAGGACTATTATCATATTTCATAAAGTTTATGATTAATTTTTATATCATGCTATAACTGTATTGAGTGGAAACATCAATACATGTGTGATATATAAACAACCAGGGGTTCCCAGTGAAACTCTAGTCACTGGTTCGTTGGTCAACAGATGATCAAGATTCCTGATCACGTGGCATTTATGACAGTTGGAAATGGAGTCAACTCATTCTGAGAATGAGATGATGAACCAATACCTAACCTCAACATCGTGACCCGATCATGTCACGAAGTTCAAGTTACGATGATTAGAAATGGATCCTCGTAGACTATTCCTTAGACCGTGAGGCTATATCAATCACTGTCTCACAAGAGTGCTTAGATAGCATCAAGCGCCACTTGGTAATACAGTGGATATAAAGGTGTGTTCAGGTACTCGAAGGAAACCGTAGAGGCAATATATGTCAAGAGCGGGATTTGTCCGTCGACGTGACAGAAAGATACTCAAGGGCACACTCGGAGAAGTTATATCCAATAGCTGCGCAACGTGTGATTTGATCCCAGGGATATCACTTGTCGGAACAAGTCAAGTAGCATTGTTCGGTAACGATACTGAACACGACATGGTGATGTCATTGATCAGATCTCGGGCAATTCAAGTATCTAGAGACAAAGGGAATAAGACATGACCGTCCCAGTTCAAACGACAAAAGATCTTCATGGAACACACAGGGGTCACATGGCCATCCAGGTCCTTCTGTTGATCATTGGTCCGGGAGTGTCCCGACAATGTCTGGACTGTTCCTGAACCGTAGGGTATCACGCTTAAGGGTTTGATGATGCTTAGAGAGTGTTTATAGGATCAGAAGAATCACCAAAGAATAGTAGAGAGAAAACTTGAAGGGTTTCGGTAAGTCCAGAGGATGTCCGGAGTGGAGGTGTAAGGTGTTCCATAGCCACGGAGGTTGACTAATATGTGAATGAATGTTAAATATTGATTTAATCATTTATTCATAATTATTTAATAAAATAGAAAATCAATTAAATGGTCAAAGGGCTTAATGGGCCAACTCACGGGGGGAAAAGGCCCAAGAGGGGGCCGAACCCCTAGGAGGGGCCAAGGGGGTGGCCGGTGGCCCTATTGGGCCAGCCCCCCATGTGGGGCCCATGGAGGGTGGCCGGCGACACCTCCCCCACGTCCTCCTCCTTTAGTCCCACCCCGAGACTTTGGGGGAGGTAGTACCTCCTCTCCCTCTATATATAGTGGGGGTATTTGGATAGATAAATACACACAATATTCAATAAAGGTCTTTTCACTTTTGGGAAGACCTCCAATTGATATTCTCTCTCTCTCTCGTGACCGTGGTCCCAAGTTCGGACTGCGCGACGAGAGACATCTTCACCGCGGAGCGCCGTTGCGCTGCGGGATTTGGATCTAGGACCTCTACTTCTGCAACTACTGCTAGATCGGGGAAGCGGGAGTCATCGTCGGGCATCAGACATGTGTAACTCCCCGTGATGTGTCACACTTGAGGCACTCAAGTCATTGGAGCCAAAGGAGCGCAAGGTCTTCATCACGACCTTGAGGTCGGCTTTGGCTCGTCCACATTAACCACGCTCTGCTAAGCGTTGACAACGCTTTTTGATCTTCAAGGGTAAGTTCGCGAAAAGCCCCTCCCGTTACTGTATTACTAATAGATAGGTCTTGGCAGCATCAGGGGTTCAGGGGCATAGGGTAAAAATTATTGTTTTCATACGCGGAACCCCTACACATTTCTCGTTGGTCGATTGAATCTTGTCACAATATCATAAAGGTATCTAGCAAAAAAGTCACGCACTCGGCAACCATGTAGGCCTCTACAACTGAACCTTCTGGACGTGACATGTTCCTGACATATCTCTTCAGAGTACACAACAACCTCTCCATTGGATACATCCACCCATAGTTCATAGGGCCTGGGAGCATTGCCTCATCAGGTAAATGCACAGCCAGGTGGACCATCACATCAAGAAATGCCGGCGGAAAGATGCGTTCAAGTTTGCACAGAATTACTGGGATTTCACCTTTGAGCCTTTCGAACACCGACAGTTTCAAGTTTTTACTGCACAATTGCCTGAAAAATCTTCCCAGCTCTACAAGTGCCATGTAGATATCGGGATGCAAATACCCTCGCATGCCAGCAGCCAATATTCCCTGCAACAGGATGTGGGAGTCATGGGTTTTAAGTCATGTGATCTTGCGTGTAGGAACGCTGACACATTTGGCCATGTTTGAACAAAACCCATCAGGAAAAGTGCAGTCCCATAGATATTGACAGAAACCCGTCTTCTGCTCCTTATTCAGGTAATACGGTGCATATGGACAGAGAAGGTCCTTCTCTATGTCTGTGGGTTGCACATGTAGATCTCTCCTAATGCCTAGGGCTTCACAACCATACCTAGCCTTCAAGGTGTCCTTATTCTACCTGTCAAGTTCAAGTAGTGTGACAATCAAGTTGTCGCAGATCTTTTTCTCGATATGCATCACGTCGAGATTGTGCCGAAGTTTCAACGATGCCCAATAAGGCAAGTACCAGAAACCATACCGATGGTTCCAGATCGGTGAAGGATCTGTTTGCTTCCTCTTTTTTCTCCCAGGATCACATCTAGCTCCTGGTTTAAGATGCCTAACCTTCTCTAGCTCATCTTGTAACTCAACTTCAGTAAATTTGCCAGGCTTCGAGTGGTCATCATGAATGCCGGTAAGCTTCGTGTCTTGCCGCAAGCAGTGGCGCTTTGGGAGGAAACGATGGTGCCCAATGTATAATATTTTGCTCTTTATGGATTTGGATAGAGGATTTTTGTCACAATGCAGGAATGCATAATATCCTTTTGTTGTACGCCTAGACATAGTGCTGCAAGCTGGGTAGTCTTGGGTACACCAAAGAACTGCTGCTCGAAGATCAAACGTTTTGTTTTGAAATGCATCGTAAGAGCGCACACCCTTCCAAAGTTGTTGCAAATCGTCCATCAGAGGCTCAATAAAGAGATCAGTCATTTCTAGGACTTGATTTGCCAGGGATTAGAAGGCAAAGCATGTAGTTTGATGCATCCATACAATCCCATGGTGGAAGGTTGTATGGAAAGGCAAATACAGGCCACATACTATATCTTGTTCTCATGGTTCCATAAGGATTGAAGCCATCAGTGGCAAGGCCGAGCCTTACATTTCTAGGGTTAGGTGAAAAGTCCTCCCATGTTCTGTCAAAATCCTTCCATGCTTCACCAGCAACCGGATGACTAAGTATACCATCTCTGGGCATTCTCCTTAACTTGTGCCACTACATGTTCTCCGCTGTTTTCCTCGAAGAGAACAATCTCTGCAGCCGTGGCGTCAAAGGAAAATGACGCAACACTTTGACAGTCGACGACCTTCTTTCCGGATATTTCCACCTTGAGGCACCACACGTAATGTAGTTGTCCAGCTTGTCATTGTCCTTCCAAAAGAGCATGCCATTGTTTTTGCACAAGTGTTTACTATCATAGGAAAGTCCAAGCTCCTTCAGATAAGTTTTTTGCTTCACGGTATGATCTCGGCATGGTATTGGGATCCGGCAATGCATAAGAAAATAGCTTCATCCAATCATCGAAAGCAGTGTTGGTGATCCGGTGATATGACTTGTGATGAAGGAGCTTCACAATAAATGCAAGCCTGGAGTGTTTACTTCCCGGGTAAAGTTTGCCTTTGCCTCTTCCATCAACTTTGCAAAAAAATTCTCATGTTTACCGTCAGTTGGGACATTAGCAGCAATCTGGTCTACGGTTAATGCATCACCTGTGTGCTTAAGGTCTTGCAACATATCTAGAACAGTGTGACCTCCATCATCATTGCCTTCATCATCCATATACATATTGTCATTGTCATCACCGGCATGACCACCATTGTTACCACCATTGGGTGGATCTTCAATAATAGCAAGATCAAGTCGCTCTCCATGTTGTATACACCGAGTATACGTGTGCGACATGCCACTAATGAGTAAGTGGTGATAAAGAAGGCCTACGTGTACTGTTCTCCGATTGAGGCACTTACGACAGGGGCATGGAACCTCAGCATTCTCGCCATATCCCTCCTTGACAAATCTGACAAACTGTTTTAGGCCAGCTTTGTAGGGTTCAGTAAACTGTCTGCAATGAACAATCCAACTCCTATCCATCTGTTAAGAATTAAATAAACAAATCAAACTTTCAGAACAGGTAGTGATTTTTTAGAATAGTTTTCTTTACAATAAACAAGCCAACTCATATCCATGTGTTGAACAATTAAAACAACAAATCTCATTTTTAGAACAGGCTAGTCATTTATCAGAACTATTTACTTTACCATGCAACAAATACAAGTCCTATCAATCTGTTGGACAATTAAACAAACTAATTACATTTTCTGAGAAGAATAATCCTTTTTAAGAAGATTTTTATGTAGATGAACAATCCAAGTGATATCCATGTGTTGAACAATTAAACAAACTATTTTTTTACCTTGGCAGACACGGAGACGAGTGAGTTGAGAACGAAGATGGCTCCCGGAAAGGGAGCTACCGAGGTGTGCGGAGACGTCGGCTCGAAGGGGACAACCTTGGAGTGCAGACGCTGAAATGGACGGGGAGACACCGCCACCACGTGTGGTGGACTAGCAAAGGCAGCGGTGCCCTAGCCACGTGGTGGACCGGATTTTAGATCTGATTTTCAAACCTCCCGTGTGGAGTTTAGGTGAGTGTGTGGGTGGCAAAGAGGTAGGCCCCACAAGTCAGCGAAAGAATTTTCACTTGTCCAGCTGACACGTGGGGTTCATCATAGGTGGGTCCACTGGTCAGGGTCCTCTTAGTTACGTGTTCGAGACCTGAAGGTTTCCATTTTATTGAATCTCTTCGCACTTTAGTTTTGCTCCATTTTGTCGGAACCGAAGCGGCACATAGAGAGAGAGTTGACAAGATAGGTGCAGCTAGAGAGAGAAAGAGACAGACAGAGCGTGCCCTATAGCTACCTCCGGCGACCTGCTCTCTGGCGAGATTTCACCGGAAGCAGGTGCACGACTTATATATTCTCCAATCTCCGGCAAGCTTCCTTCACGTATATATAGGTGCGCGGCGTGCCGCCCGATCTCACGCGTTTTCTGGGCGAATGTAGGGGAGCTGCAACATCCACGGGCGCGATGATGGCAGAGTGAGGGACGCAATCTTCCGTGGAATAACCAGCGGCGAGGCTATACAACAGCGGTAAGAATCCCCTTCACCGGAGTATAACCAGCGGCAGAGATCTTCAGCAGCAGTAGCTCGATGAATCTGTAGGGTTTTTAGAGATGCGTAAATAGTACTTGTTATTCATCGAATCTGTAGCGTTTTCTCTACGATTGCTTCATCGAATCTGTAGAGGTTTCTCTAAGATTACTTCATCGAATCTCTAGAGTAAATCTAGGATGTACAGGTTTTGTTGGGTTGAATTGCTGCAGATTTTTTTGGGTACAATTTGTGCTGATATTTTGTTAATAACAATCTTCAGTATGTGTATGCAGAACTACATATCAGTATAGTATGCACATCATTAGTTGTATTTTTGCATGATTATCTATGTAGAACTGCAGACTAGTTATATTTCTACACATATATAGTACTAGTTGTCATTATAAAGTACAATGTAATCAGTGATAATATTAGTAACATCATATCATTTATTTTCCTGATCTTTTGTAATTTTTGTGTTTAGAAAAAAGGAATATGGCTCAAAACGAATGTGTGACATGCCAGCAGCAACCTAGCTGGTGTGGGAGTGGAAATAGAGACCATGTGATGTATTTTAGAATGAGGGTGAGATCACCCTTTTTTGTAGAGGGATTTGTAAGTATTCTTGATTTTCATATACATATCTTATTTTAAATTTCCATATAAATTGCTTTATGTTCATGATCTTATGGGTTTTTTCTGTTTCAAAAATTTATGCAGGGTATTCCTTGTTGTTTCGCTGACCGTATGCGACAATTCGCTCTTGGTCCACATCTGACATGGATCCTTGCTCGGAGTGACCGCCATGATGATCAAAACAGAACAATTGCTGAATACTACTTCTATGTGTTGTATGGTGGGAATTTTGGGAGGTCTATAGCATTATGTGGGCCATATTGGAGGGGGTTCTATGCAGCTTATAACATTGAACAGAATGATGTTCTGACATTTGCATACAATAGAGTAGACAAGTGCTTTATTATTGAAGTGTCAAATGCTGATAATGTTGTCAAACCTTGGGTTGATCAAGACCAGTGTATGTATTGACTTCTTTGCATTCAAATGGTTTTTTCCTTACACACATGACTAGTTTCTTAATTATGTATGTTCCTTACACACAAACCTTCTTCAGTTTCATATGCATGATCAGGGTGTTATAAGACCAAATAATGTTGCAAGGTGACACTAGAGAAATCCATATTTCAGCACCCATGTAATGTTAGTTGCTCTGAAATGAATCCCATATCTTGGGAATTCTACAAGGAGTTTGTAAGAGACCTGGATAAAGATGAGGTCTTTGAGATCCCTCAGTTTTTGGTGCATCGGGTGCAGGATGAGATGATCTTCATCAGATGGTTAGTTTAATCACTTTTTCCTATGCTTTTCCTTCTTATTTTGTAAATTTATCAGGGTGGCTAGTTAACTAAGATCTGTTATATATTTTTGTTACTCAGGAAATTCCTTTCAAATGCACAAGGGAACACCAAATCCCAAAGAAAGGGTTCTACTGTGTATACATGAAGAATAATTGTAACAAAGGCCTGAAAATCTTGGGGCGATATCGCATATCAGAAGTATATGACGATTGCATTAAGTTCATCGACCCCTGGGCTGAATTCTATGCTAAAAACATCTAACTGCAGGAGTAAACCAGCTGAGAAGCATTGTCCGGTGATGGTCGAGTTCTTGTGTAGGAAAGGGATAACTTTTACTAGCGTGGATATCACAAATGACACAATTATGCTTTCTCGTGCGTTGATAAAAATCCTAGATGGGTACCACATCGACATCCAAAATCTGTACAAGATCAAAGAATACCTAGCAAAGGATGGCATGGGTGATCTGGCAGCGGAAATCATCGATAAATCCTATCCAAAATTGAAGAAACTGAAGCGACTCGAGCACGACTACTGGGAGTGGAGCTAGTGCGCCAAAAAGGCTATATGGAGCCAGAGACGCCTACATGGCATATGAGTTGTATAGTAAGCTCATTACCAGGAAAGATGGGATGGTTACGGCGGGGTTTTTTGTGAGAGAGCTATGCCCTGGTTGCAAGCTAGCCCAGGAGAAGGAGCGCGAGGAGGACAGAAAGTGGTATCAGGACAAGCAGGGATCTTGGGACGGTGGGAACAGCAAGCGGTTGAAGGGGAAGCAAGTCAAGGATGACAACAAGTGGTGGTGATACATTATGTGTTTGAACTAGATTAGTTTATAGTTTATTTGGTGTACGTAGTATATATTTTGGGATGTACAGATTAGTTTGGGATCTAAGCGTTGGAAGAACTTGCATGCATATGTATGTGTTTACCTATATGATATATATGTAGAAAAGTGTGATGGGTTGTTGCATTGAGATAGGCATTATATCTAGGCCCCTGGTGAGCATATGGTCTCTCACATATATCGATCGATATGCATGCGCATGATCTAGCATCTTCTTGGGCTCAAACTTTGAGATAGGTATCATCTAGGCAACTTCAATGGATTTTATGATGCAACTTTTCATTTGTGTGATGCATGACCACACACACATGCTCCATTGCATGATGTGTGTGTGTTCTTTTCCTATACCAATACACACTGATATATATATATCCACTAGATCCACTGATCCCATCACATGACCACACATTGCATATATATGACAACATTGCATAGATATCCACAATAGCTAGATGTCATTGATCCACATACATGACCACATTGCATGTGTTCTCTTTTCAACAAACACATTGCTGGTATATGTACAACAAACTAGTAGATTCTGTGATGCAACTTCTGTCACACTGGTGCAACATGTAATATGTTGCTTTCCTATGTGTTTTGGTCTATATGCATGTGACCATGCATGGTTTAATACACATGGATCCTCCACTAGAGACATTGCATGATCTGTGTTCTTTTCCTAAACTAGTTCACACTGATATATATATCCACTAGAGCCACTGATCCCATCACATGACCACACATTGCATATATATGTACACTGTTCTTTTCTAAAACAACACAAGATGATGATATAGATCCCTCTACATATATATTCATGACCAAACACATGCAGATACTCAAGTATTATGCGATGATGCACAAATTCTGTCACACTGGTCCATGCATGCATGCATGCAATGTGGAAGCTCCTTTATTTAATACCTATTTGTTGTTGGTCTCTATGACCAATATGGAATATATATATCCTATAGGGGGTCATATTGCATGCATGTGTTCTTTTTCCTAACCCACATTGATTGTGTTGTTGGTCTTTATGACCAATATGGAATATATATATCCTATAGGGGGTCATATTGCATGATGCATGTGTTCTTTTCCTAACCCACATTGATATGGCCACCAGAGTCATTGATAGATCCACATCCATGATGTCTGACCACATTTGCATGTATGTACATTGTTCTTCCAAAAACTACCACAATGATATCTCTACACATATGCATGACCACACAATTAATGCATATACTACTCAAGTGGATTCTGTGATGATGCACGACTAATAATAATTATGTCACACTAATGCATGCAATGTGTGTGGAAGCTCTCCTTTATTTAACCTATATGTTTTTGGTCTCTATATCCATATATGGATCTCTCCTAGAGTCATATTGCATGCATGTGTGTTCTTTTCCATGCATATATTGCATTATTGTTGATAGATACACATGAGATGACCAATTTGCATGCATGTGTGTTCTTTTCCAACAATATACCACATTTTGACATATATCTACATGATGACCACACATATATAACTCTGGATGATGCAACTTATGTCAAACTGGTGCAACATGCATGCAATGTGTGTGCAAGTAGTTGTGCTTTTCCTATATTGGTCTTTGTGACCATGCATGTGGATGACACATGACCCCTAGTGCCATTATTGCATATGTGTTCTTTTTCATAAACCACATTGATATCCACACTACTACTAGTAGCTAGATGTCATTGATCCACATACATGACCACATTTCATGTGTTCTCTTTTTGAAAACCACATTGTTAATTGGTATATCTACCACACACTAGTGGGGATCCCGTGATGCAACTTCTGTCACACTGGTGTAACATGCAATATGTTGCTTTAATTCCTATGTGTTTTGGTCTATATGACCATGGATGGTTTAATTTGACTCATGGATACATCCCCTAGAGATATTGCATGATTGATGTGTGTGTTCTTTTCCTAGTACACACTGATATATGACCACACATCATTGCACTTGTTCTTTTCCAATAATATATACCACACATTGATATCTAACTCTAGTGGATTCTGTGATGCAACTTAACGCTTCTGTCACACTGGTGCAACATGTGCAACATGGAATTGAAAGCTGGTTATTTATTATTTCCTATATGATGATGTTTAATTTAATTTAGTCTTCACACAGATGGACCCCCGGCCCCTAGAGTCATGCATGTGTTCTAACCACATTGATACATCCACTGTAGTCTAGTCATTCACATGGATATATGTGGAAGCTACTTTAATTTTCCTATGTATTTTGGTTTATGTAGTGATGTATCTTCTTTGGGCTCAAATAATTTGATCTATACCATATGTGTTGCTATGACCTAAAACTAACCAAAATAAGGATAAAAGTCCATCGTTCAACCCTAATCGGGAGAAATCCATTATTCAAAATAAACCACAATCTTATCTATAAATTTGAATATATTATCCAAAATACTTACCTCTCCTGAGATAATTATACAAGCCAGAATATAAACTAGTAGTCCACATTATTTCTTTTCTTCAAGATTTATTCGTCAATAATTTATAGTTTTCTTCACCAAGGCTCTTTTTAGTGAAGAATTTCTAAAATATGGTTAATTTTTTTAAACCCTCCATTGTGCATCCGACGGACAGGACACCAACCCCAAATTTCCAGGTCAGATCCTCCCACCCACGCGAAATTTGGCGCCAGCATGGGAGAGCTTCTACGCAAACGAAAATTTCTCGAGCTGCAATTACGTTTGAGCCCACCCGCACAGCGCCACCCAAGGATTCACGCAATGGTCATTTACATAATCTATTCTAGACCCTTTTTATCCCCTCGCCGAAATGAGACAGATCCAAATTTCCCACCGCCCTCGGTGCTGCCGTCCTCCCCTTTCCCCCTTGCCACTGTTCGTCCCTCGGCCATCTGCCTTTAATCCCCTTGTCTCCGTCCATCCTTCCAGTAGTAACCTCTCCGTCACCCTAGCACAAACCCTAGCCCCTCCTCACTGTCCCAATTTTCCACCATGTCTGTCGACCTCGCCGGTCGTCCACCTTGCCGACAGCGAGCTGACCTTTTCTACCACCTCGCTGTACACTTCACCCACAAAGTTGGCCAGCTCGCCGTCCATATCCCCGTATAGCTCGTTGTCCAGCTCGCCATCCACCTCACCGTCCAACTCGCTGACAAGGCCCGTCACCACACTAACAAGGCCCGTCCAACTCATCGCCCGCCTCGGGATTTTTTGATACCACGTTTCTTGTAGTGACCCGAGGCAGGTGGCATCGATCTGGACAGCGAGGTAGCAGACCTCGTGCCCTACAGCCTGCAGGCAAGCAAACACGCTCATCCTCGATTCTCATGTTTTTTTACTTTGCCTAAGAAATGCTATTCATTATCTTGTTCATGCCACCAATTTACCTTTTTTGTTGCAGTTATTCTCTATTATTTGTTCTACCTGTGAAATTGCTTGTGATTTTACAAGTCTTGTGATCAGGGTTGCATTATCCTGTCTATTGCATGAGTTTGGCTGCTTCATGACATGTCTGATGAGTAGAGTATAAATTGTTCATAGTAGTCTGTTTTACATGATGATTACTATTGAACAATCAACATCATATGTCATGACTTGTTTAATTGCCTATTTTAATTGCATGAAAGATGCTTATCATTCTGATGTTTAATTGTCCTTCCCTGCTTATTAGTGCAACCAGCCAACCAATTGACAAGTGAGATTTAAAGTATTCGACTTATGATCAGTTTACATACAAATAAAGTTTGCATTATCTTGGTTGTTCCATTGGGTTGGTTGCTTCATCCTATGTATTTTGATCAGAGTATAAATTGCTCATAGTGGACTCTATTACATGATGATTACTGTAGAACAATCAGCACCATAAGTTATATTTTGTTTATTTGCAGGATAGTTGCTTATCCAACTTATGTTTTATTGTGATTATCCTCTTTAACTGTGTGTATACTATTTCAGATTATGATCTGTTTGCGTGTGATAAAGGTTGATCTTGCCTTTTTTGCATTAGTTTGGCTACTTCATCATATGCCTTATGATTATAGTAGAAATTGATCATAGTGAGCTGTCACATGATAAGTTCTATAGAACAATCAGTACAGTAGGTTATGTTTCCTGTTTAATTGCACTATTGCTGCTTATCCTTCTTATGTTTTATTGTCCCACTCTGCTTATTACTGCAACCAATTGGTGAATTGTCTAGCTTGTTTGTCACCTTGTATCTTGCTTTGCTTTGGCTGCTTCATCATTAGTCTTGTGATATGAGATTCAGAGTATAAGTTCCTCATAGTGGATTGTTGGATATTATGATTAGTATAGAACAATCAATACCACAGGACATAGTCTATATTTTTGTAGCTTACTAAAGGTTTGTTTATTCATGATAGAACCACAATTGCATCCCATGGAAGAAAGATGGCTGGAAAACATCACGAGAAACAATGCACGAATGCAAAAAATGGGTCTTAGGCCCCTTGTTTATCCATCTCCCACTGAATTCTCACCTAAAAAGAGCAAGGATGAAGGCTCTGGATCTGACTATTATCCTGAAGAGGAGGGGTGAGCTGGAGGTAGTCCCCTTACTTGCCGACTCATCTTTTGTGTAATTATTGTGGTTACTTAATTTTCCATATATGTTGTGCTTTTTTATTATCCCGAATTGACTACCTTTGAATTGTGTAGACTGAGAAGAGGAAATATAAGAAGAAACCTGTCATCATGACAAGGATGGCTGTTGGTGGTGGATCAGCTTCTCGGAAGCTTGTCTCGTTTAGCATGGCTACCTCAACAAAAAGTACGAGACATACCAGGTCGAAGGGGAATCCACCAGAAGAACTTCCACCTCCAAGTTCTCCATGACGCCCACCAAGACCGCCAAGTGTTGTGACCTCTTCGCGAGAAACTCGGAGTCCTGCAGATCCTGATGCTCGAGGAGAGAAGGTAGCAGCCCAAGTCGAGATGGCAACACTCCATGGTAGGAAGATAGCAGTCCAAGACGAGCAGACAGCCCAAGTAGAGATGGCAGCACTCCATGGTAGGAAGATAGCAGGCCCGTTGTCTAATAAACATGCAAACAAGAAATAGACAACCTTATTGCAGTGACTTGTTTTTCTATGATAGCCGGGGCTTCTCCAATCACAGTGTGAAAAAAGCAATAGTAAGCCCTCCAGAATACTTTTCATCTTTCTCATCTTCCAAAATTTCAATGCCATATTTGTCTCTGAAATGAGTATGATCATTTTTAATTTGCTGGCTATTTTTCTAATGTTTGATTCTATTCCTAAAACTCAATAGGCAACCAAGGAAAGAAAGATGGCACCTAATGGTACAGAAGATATCACTAAGGCTGAACAACCTCCTTCCACCAACACGATGCACTATGCACTATCGCATGACATCAACATCCATTCTTCAAGACCGGCCAAGACTCTCCTTGAAGCGCAACTCGGGGCTTAGAGAGCAGGGAATGCAATACTGCATAGTGGCATTGTGGGGATGCAGACGGAGAGACCAGATGGCAAGGCAGAAGCCCTGAAGGAAGCACAGGAAGTGTGGAAGAAGCTATACTAGGTCCGTCTTTGTCATCTTCGTATAATTCAATACCCTGTTTGTCCATGAAGATGTGCTTGGAATTTGCTTGCTACTTTTCTAACGTTTGCTTCTATATCTGTCAGGCACCAATTGGAAGCATGGTGGCACCATCTGCTACAGAAGATGGCATTGAGGATCAACCCCTTGCTTCCACTGATGAAAGCATCCATGCTTCAAGACCATCCAACTCTCTCCTTAAAGCACAACTTTTGGCTGAGAGAGCGGCAAATGAGGCACTGAGCAGACACATTGCAGCATTGTAGAAGGAAATAGAAGCAAAGAATGAAGCGCGGAAAGCACTTGTGAACTTTGCAGACCTTATAAATGCATCACTTCAGCAATTCTTAGCTATATTGCGTAAGTGAACTGGCGGTGTGACTCAAAGCTTGTTAGGCTCTTTTCTTTATTTTGTTGGAAACTTATGTGCGAACCTATTTATGTCCCCTGAAACATGTGCCCTGCAATTTCTATCATTTTTATCTGGACGGTGCAATCTAACAAAGTTGCCAGCACTCTTCTCCGACGTAAATGAAAAAGTCATGCTTGTTTAGTTGACGAAAATATTTCCGTCACCGATGACGCCTACGTGGTGCACTTTCACTCGTTAACATCCTCGACGAAACAAGAACGTCATCTCTTCTGCCCTAACGAATTGAGTTCGTCATGCATTGGAGATACGCGTCCAGCTCTCATTGGTACACGATTTGTGTCGCAGATGGACCACGTGTTACCTTCCTATTGGTCCATGTTTCGCCCTAAATATCGTCCACGCGTAAGCTAGCCAGCTTATTGCCGTGACGAAAATGAAATTCGTCTCCACCAGCGTGACGTAGTAGGAAGGATGACATAAGCAAATGAAAGGATGACGTCAGCAAACGGCGCTAGCGGAATCAGGCCGTGATGGAAAAAACGTCAGGAAGTAGATGACGTCGTAGACGGCAAACAATGACGTCAGCAAACGTCGCTGACGGCAGTTCGCGGTGCCATCTGCCACGTGGCATCGTTCATGAAGAAATAAAAATGTCATGACAGACCAGGCCTGGGCCAGGCCGGTCCAATTTGCCATGACGAAATTGGAGGAACATCACGGATGGGCCGTGACATTTTCAGACAGAAAAAACGTCACGGATTATATTATGACGTGAGGTCCGTGACCTATTTTTTCGTCGCAGAATTCGTCCCGGATGGCGATCTACAACGTTTTGGCCCTCATCCATGATGATATCAGATTGTCATGAACCACCCCGATTCTTGTAGTGTGAAAAGTACAGACATGCAATGACTCTGATGGATCCATATGTGGTTTGTGAAAAGAACACACATGTAATGACTCTAGCTGTGGTTAATGAAAATAACACACATGCAATGAACTCCGGTGGATCCATATGTGGTTTGTGAGAAGAACACACATGCAATGACTCTAGCTATGGCTAATGAAAAGAACAAACATGCAATGACACTGGTGGATCCATATGTTGTTTTTGGAAAAAACAGACATGCAATGAACTCTAGTGGATCCATATGTGGTTTGTGAGAAGAACACACATCCAATGACACTGGTGGATCCATGTGTGTTTTGTGAAAGAACATACATGCACTGACTCTAGGTGTGGTTCATGAAAAGAACACACATACAATGACACTGGTGGATCCTTATGTGGTTTGGGAAAATAAGACACATGCAATGACTATAGCTGTGGTTTGTGAAAAGAACACACATGCAATGTCACTGGTGGATTCATATGTGGTTTGTGGAAAGAACAGACATGAAATGACACTAGCTGTGGTTTATGAAAAGAACACACATGCAATGAACTCTGGTGGATCCATATGTGGTTTGTGAAAAGAACACACATGCAATGAACTCTGGTGGATCCATATGTGGTTTGTGAGAAGAACACACATGCAATCACTCTAGCTATAGTTAATGAAAAGAACACAGATCCAACGAACTCTGGTGGATACATATGTGGTTTGTGAGAAGAACACACATGCAATGACTCTAGCTATGGTTAATGAAAAGAACACACATGCAATGACACTGGTGGATCCATATGTGGTTAATGAAATGAACACACATGCAATGAACTCTGATGGATCCATATGTGGGTTGTGAGAAGAAAACACATCCAATGACACTAGTGGATCCATGTGTGGTTTGTCAAATAACAGACATGCACTAACTCTAGGTGTGGTTCATGAAAAGAACACACATCCAATGACACTGGTGGATCCTTATGTGGTTCGTGAAAAGAACACACATGCAATGACTCTAGCTATGGTTTGTAAAAAGAACACACATGCAATGACTCAAGTTCTGGTTAATGAAAAGAACACACATGTAATGACACTGGTGGATCCATATGTTGTTTGTGGAAAGAACATACCTGCAATGAACTCTGGTAGATCCATATGTGGTTTGTGAGAAGAATATAGATCCAATGACACTGGTGGATCCATGTGTGGTTTGTGAAAAAAAAGACATGCACTGACTGTAGGTGTGGTTCATGAAAGGAACACACATCCAATGACACTAGTGGATCCTTATGTGGTTTGTGAAAAGAACACACATGCAATGAATCTAGCTGTTGTTTGTGAAAAGAACACAAATGCAATAACACTGGTGGATCCATATGTGGTTAGTGGAAAGAATAGACATGCAATGGCACTACCTGTGGTTAATGAAAAGATCAGACATGGAATGACTCTAGCTATGGTTAATGAAAATAACACACATGCAATGACTCTAGCTATGGTTAATGAAAATAACACACATGCGATGACACTAGTGGATCCATATGTGGTTTATGAAAAGAACACACATGCAATGAACTCTGGTGGATCCATATGTGGTTTGTGAGAAGAATACAGATCCAATGACACTGGTGGATCCATGTGTGGTTTGTGAAAGAACATACATGCACTGACTCTAGCTATGGTTAATGAAAAGAACACATATGCAATGACTCTAGCTATGGTTAATGAAAAGAACACACATGCAATGACACTGGTGGATCCATATGTGTTTTATGAAAAGAACACACATGCAATGAACTCTGGTGGATTCATATATGGTTTGTGAGAAGAATACACATCCAATGACACTAGTGGATCCATGTGTGGTCTATGAAAGAACATACATGCACTGACTCTAGGTTTGGTTCATGAAAAGAACACACATCCAATGACATTGGAGGATCCTTATGTGGTTTGTGAAAAGAACACACATGCAATGACTCTAGTTGTGGTTTGTGAAACGAACACACATGCAATGACCCTAGCTGTGGTCAATGAAAAGAACACACATGCAATGACACTGGTGGCTCCATATGTTGTTTGTGGAAAGAAAATACATGCAATGAACTCTGGTGGATCCATATATGGTTTATTAGAAGAATACAGATCCAATGACACTGGTGTATCCATGTGTGGTTTGTGAAAGAACAGACATGCACTGACTCTTGGTGTGGTTCTTGAAAAGAACACACATCTAATGACACTTGCTGTGGTTTCTGAAAAGAACAAACATGCAATCACACTGGTGGATCCATATGTGGTTTGTGGAAAGAACAGACATGCAATGGCCCTAGTTGTGGTTAATGAAAAGACCAGACATGGAATGACTCTAGCTATGGTTAATGAAAAGAACACACATGCAATGACTCTAGATATGGTTAATGAAAAGAACACACATGCAATGACACTGCTGGATCCATATGTGGTTTATGAAAAGAACACACATGCATGAACTATGGTGGATCCATATGTGGTTTGTGAGAATAACACACATGCAATGATACTGGTGGATCAATATGTGGTTTGTGAAAAGAACACGCATCCAATGACTCTAGCTGTGGTTCGTGAAAAGTACACACATGGAATGACACTGGTGGATCCATATGTCGTTTGTGAGAAGAACAGACATGCAATGACACTAGCTATGGTTTGTGAAAAGAACACACATGCAATCACACTGGTGGATCCATATGTGGTTTGTGAGAAGAACACACATGCAATCGCACTGGTGGATCCATGTGTGGTTTGTGGAAAGAACAGACATGCAATGACACTAGCTGTGGTTAATGAAAATAACACACATTTCAATGACACTAGTGGATCCATATGTGGTTTGTGAAAAGAACAGACATGCAATGACTCTGGTGGATCCATATGTGGTTTGTGAAAAGAACACACCTGCAATGACACTAGCTGTGGTTTGTGAAAAGAACACACATGCAATCACACTGGTGGATCCATGTTTGGTTTGTGGAAAGAACAGACATACAATGGCACTAGCTGTGGTTAATGAGAAGAACACACATTTCAATGACACTGGTGTATCCTTATGTGGTTTGTGAAAAGAACACATATGCAATGACACTAGTTGTGGTTAATGAAAAGAATAGACATGCCATGACTCTGATTGATCCATATGTGGTTTGTGAAAAGAACACACATGCAATGACTCTTATTGATCCATATATGGTTAATTAAAAGAACACACACACAATGAACTCTGGTGGATTCATCTGTGGTTTGTGACAAGAACACACGTGCAATGACTCTAGCTATGGTTAATGAATAGAACACACATGCAATGAGACAGGTGGATCCTTATGAGGTTTGTGAGAAGAACAGACATGCAATGAACTCTAGTGGATCCATATGTAGTTTGTGAAAACAACAGGCAATACAATGACTCTGGTGGATCCATGTGTGGTTTGTGAAAAGAACAAACATGCACTGACTCTAGCTGTGGTTAATGAAAAGAACACACCTGCAATGACTCTGGTAGATCCATGTGGTTTGTGAGAAGAACACAAAGGCAATGACTCTAGATATGGTTAATGAAAATAAAACACATGCAATGACTCTAATGGATCCATATGTGGTTTGTGAAAAGAACACACATGCAATGACTGTACCTGTAGTTAATGAAAAGAACACACATGCAATGAACTCTCGTGGATCCATGTGTGGTTTGTGAGAAGAACACACATGCAATGACTCTAGCTATGGTTAATGTAAAGAACACACATGCAATCACACTGGTGGATCCTTATGGGTTCGTGAGAAGAATGGACATGCAATGAACTCTGGTGGATCCATATGTGGTTTGTGAAAAGAACAGGCAATATAATGACTCTGGTGGATCCATGTGTGGTTTATGAAAAGAACAGAGATGCACTGACACTAGCTGTGGTTAATGAAAAGAACACACCTGCAAAGACTCTGGTAGATCCATGTGGTTTGTGAAAAGAATAGACATGCAATGAATCTAGCTATGGTTAATGAAAAGAACACACATGCAATGACACTGGTGGATCAATATGTGGTTTGTGAAAAGAACAGGCATGCAATGATCTCTGGTGGATCCATATGTGGTTTGTGAGAAGAACACACATGCAATCACGCTGGTGGATCCATATGTGGTTTGTGAAAAGAACGGACATGCCATGACTCTAGATGTAGTTAATGAAAAGAACACACATACAATGACACTGGTGGAGCCATATGTTGTTTGTGGAAAGAACAGACATGCAATGACTCTAGCCGTGGTTAATTAAAAGAACAGACAAGCAATGACTCTGATGGATCCATATGTGGCTTGTGAATAGAACACACATGCAATGGCTCTAGTCGTGGTTTGTGAAAAAAACACACATGCAAAGACTCTAGTGGATCCTTATGTGGTTTGTGGAAAGAACAGACATGCAATGAACTCTGGTGGATCCATATGTGGTTTGTGAGAAGAACAGACATGCAATGACATTGGGGGATCCATATGTGGTTTGTGAAAAGAATACATATGCAATGAATCTAGCTATGGTTAATGGAAAGAACACACATTTCATTGACACTGGTGGATCCATATGTGCTTTGTGGAAAGAATACACCTGTAATGACACTGGCTATGGTTAATGAAAAGTACAGAAATGCAATGACTCGGATGGATCCATCAGTGGTTTGTGAAAAGCACACACAAGCAATGACTCTAGATGTGGTTAATGAAAAGAACACACCTGCAATGAAATCTGGTGGATCCATATGTGGTTTGGAAGAAGAACACACATGCAGTGACTCTAGCTGTGGTTTTTGAAAAGTACACATATGCAATGACACTGGTGGATCCATATGTGGTTTGTGAAAAGAATAGACATGCAATGACACTAGGTGTGGTTCATGAAAAGAACACACATGCAATCACACGGGTGGATCAATATGTGGTTTGTGATAAGAAAACACATGCAATGACACTGGTGGATCCATGTGTGGTTTGTGGAAAGAACATACATGCAATGACACTAGCTCTGGTTAATGAAAATAACGCACATTTCAATGACACTAGTGGATCCATATGTGGTTTGTGAAAAGAACAGACATGCAATGACACTAGCTGTGTTTAATGAAAAGAACAGACATGCAATGACTCTGGTGGATCCATCTGTGGTTTGTGAAAAGAACACACATGCACTGACTATAGCGGTATTTATTGAAAAGAACACACATGCAATGAACTCTGGTGGATCCATGTGTGGTTTGTGAGAAGAACACACATGCAATGACTCTAGTTATGGTTAATGAAAAGAACACACATGCAATGATATTGGAGGATCCTTATGTGGTTTGTGAGAAGAACAGACATGCAATGAACTCTGGTGGATCCATATGTGGTTTGTGAAAAGAACAGGCAATACAATGACTCTGGTGGATCCATATGTGGTTTGTGGAAAGAACAAACATGCAATGACACTAGTTGTGGTTAATGAAAATAACACACATTTCAATGACACTAGTGGATCCATATGTGGTTTGTGAAAAGAATAGACATGCAATGACACTAGTTGTGGTTAATGAAAAGAACAGACATGTAATGACTGGTGGATCCATATGTGGTTTGTGAAAAGAACACACATGCAATGACTCTAGCTATGTTTAATGAAAAGAACATACATGCAATGAACTCTGGTGGATCCATGTGTGGTTTGTGAGAAGAACACACACGCACTAACACTAGTTGTGGTTAATACAAAGAACCCACCTGCAATGACTCTGGTAGATCCATGTGGTTTGTGAAAAGAATAGACATGCAATGACTCTAGCTATGGTTAATGAAAAGAACACACATGCAATGACACTGGTGGATCCATATGTGGTTTGTGAAAAGAACAGACATGCAATGATCTCTGGTGGATCCATATGTGGTTTGTGAGAAGACACACATGCAATCACACTGGTGGATCCATATGTGGTTTGTGAAAAGAACGGACATGCCATGACTCTAGATGTAGTTAATGAAAAGAACACACATACAATGACACTGGTGGATCCATATGTTGTTTGTGGAAAGAACAGACATGCAATGACTCTAGCCGTGGTTAATTAAAAGAACAGACAAGCAATGACTCTGATGGATCCATATGTGGCTTGTGAATAGAACACACATGCAATGGCTCTAGTCGTGGTTTGTGAAAAAAACACACATGCAAAGACTCTAGTGGATCCTTATGTGGTTTGTGGAAAGAACAGACATGCAATGAACTCTGGTGGATCCATATGTGGTCTGTGAGAAGAACAGACATGCAATGACAATGGGGGATCCATATGTGGTTTGTGAAAAGAATACATATGCAATGAATCTAGCTATGGTTAATGGAAAGAACACACATTTCATTGACACTGGTGGATCCATATGTGCTTTGTGGAAAGAATACACCTGTAATGACACTGGCTATGGTTAATGAAAAGTACAGAAATGCAATGACTCGGATGGATCCATCAGTGGTTTGTGAAAAGCACACACAAGCAATGACTCTAGATGTGGTTAATGAAAAGAACACACATGCAATGAAATCTGGTGGATCCATATGTGGTTTGTTAGAAGAACAAACATGCAGTGACTCTAGCTGTGGTTTTTGAAAAGTACACATTTCATTGACACTGGTGGATCCATATGTGGTTTGTGAAAAGAATAGACATGCAATGACACTAGGTGTGGTTCATGAAAAGAACACACATGCAATCACACGGGTGGATCCATATGTGGTTTGTGATAAGAAAACACATGCAATGACACTGGTGGATCCATGTGTGGTTTGTGGAAAGAACATACATGCAATGACACTAGCGGTGGTTAATGAACATAACGCACATTTCAATGACACTAGTGGATCCATATGTGGTTTGTGAAAAGAACAGACATGCAATGACACTAGCTGTGTTTAATGAAAAGAACAGACATGCAATGACTCTAGTGGATCCATCTGTGGTTTGTGAAAAGAACACACATGCACTGACTATAGCGGTATTTATTGAAAAGAACACACATGCAATGAACTCTGGTGGATCCATGTGTGGTTTGTGAGAAGAACACACATGCAATGACTCTAGCTATGGTTAATGAAAAGAACACACATGCAATGACACTGGAGGATCCTTATGTGGTTTGTGAGAAGAACAGACATGCAATGAACTCTGGTGGATCCATATGTGGTTTGTGAAAAGAACAGGCAATACAATGACTCTAGTGGATCCATATGTGGTTTGTGGAAAGAACAAACATGCAATGACACTAGTTGTGGTTAATGAAAATAACACACATTTCAATGACACTAGTGGATCCATATGTGGTTTGTGAAAAGAATAGACATGCAATGACACTAGTTGTGGTTAATGAAAATAACAGACATGCAATGACTGGTAGATCCATATGTGGTTCGTGAAAAGAACACACATGCCATGACTCTAGCTATGTTTAATGAAAAGAACACGCATGCAATGAACTCTAGTAGATCCATGTGTGGTTTGTGAGAAGAACACACATGCACTGACACAAGCTGTGGTTAATACAAAGAACACACCTGCAATGACTCTGGTAGATCCATGTGGTTTGTGAAAAGAATAGACATACAATGACTCTAGCTATGGTTAATGAAAAGAACACACATGCAATGGCACTAGTGGATCCATATGTGGTATGTGAAAAGAACAGACATGCAATGATCTTTGGTGGATCCATATGTGGTTTGTGAGAAGACACACATGCAATCACACTGGTGGATCCATATGTGGTTTGTGAAAAGAACGGAAATGCAATGACTCTAGCTGTAGTTGATGAAAAGAACACACATGCAATGACACTGGTGGATCCATATGTTGTTTGTGGAAAGAACAGACATGCAATGACTCTAGCCATGGTTAATTAAAAGAACAGACAGGCAATGACTCTGATGAATCCATATGTGGCTTGTGAATAGAACACACATGCAATGACTCTAGCTGTGGTTTGTGAAAAGAACACACATGCAAAGACTCTAGTGGATCCTTATGTGGTTTGTGGAAAGAACAGACATGCAATGAACTCTGGTGGATCCATATGTGGTTTGTGAGAAGAACAGACATGAAATGACACTAGGGGATCCATATGTGGTTTGTGAAAAGAATACATATGCAATGAATATAGCTATGGTTAATGGACAGAACACACATTTCATTGACACTGGTGGATCCATATGTGGTTTGTGGAAAGAATACACATGCAATGACACTGGCTCTGGTTAATGAAAAGTACAGACATGCAATGACTCTGATGGATCCATCAGTGGTTTGTGAAAAGAACACACAAGCAATGACTCTAGATGTGGTTAATGAAAAGAACACAGATGCAATGAAATCTGGTGGATCCATATGTGGTTTGTGAGAAGAACACACATGCAGTGACTCTAGCAGTGGTTTTTGAAAAGTACACATATGCAATGACACTGGTGGATCCATATGTGGTTTGTGAAAAGAATAGACATGCAATGACACTAGCTGTGGTTCATGAAAAGAACACACATGCAATCACACGGGTGGATCCATATGTGGTTTGTGATAAGAAAACACATACAATGACACTGGTGGATCCATGTGAGGTTTGTGGAAAGAACATACATGCAATGACACTAGCGGTGGTTAATGAAAATAACACACATTTCAATGACACAAGTGGATCCATATGTGGTTTGTGAAAAGAACAGACATGCAATGACACTAGCTGTGTTTAATGAAAAGAACAGACATGCAATGACTATATTGGATCCATCTGTGGTTTGTGAAAAGAACACACATGCACTGACTATAGCGGTAGTTATCGAAAAGAACAAACATGCAATGAACTCTGGTGGATCCATGTGTGGTTTGTGAGAAGAACACACATGCAATGACTCTAGCTATGGTTAATGAAAAGAACACACAAGCAATGACACTAGAGGATCCTTATGTGGTTTGTGAGAAGAACAGACATGCAATGAACTCTGGTGGATCCATATGTGGTTTGTGAAAAGAACAGGCAATACAATGACTCTGGTGGATCCATATGTGGTTTGTGGAAAGAACAAACATGCAATGACACTAGTTGTGGTTAATAAAAATAACACACATTTCAATGACACTAGTGGATCCATATGTGGTTTGTGAAAAGAATAGACATGCAATGACACTAGTTGTGGTTAATGAAAAGAACAGACATGCAATGACTGGTGGATCCATATGTGGTTTGTGAAAATAACACACATGTAATGACTCTAGCTATGTTTAATGAAAAGAACACACATGCAATGAACTCTAGTGGATCCATGTGTGGTTTGTGAGAAGAACACACATGCACTGTCACTAGCTGTGGTTAATACAAAGAACACACCTGCAATGACTCTGGTAGATCCATGTGGTTTGTGAAAAGAATAGATGCAATGACTCTGGTGGATCCATATGTGGTTTGTGAAAAGAACACACATGCAATGACTCTAGCTATGATTAATGAAAAGAACACACATGCAAGGAACTCTAGTGGATCCATGTGTGGTTTGTGAGAAGAACACACATGCAATGACTCTAGCTATGGTTAATGAAAAGAACACACATGCAATGACACGGGTGGATCCTTATGTGGTTTGTGAGAAGAACAAAAATGAAATGAACTCTGGTGTATCCATATGTGGTTTGTGAAAAGAACAAGCAATACAATGACTCTGGTGGATCCATGTGTGGTTTGTGAGAAGAACAAACATGCACTAACTCTAGCTGTGGTTAATGAAAAGAACACACCTGCAATGACTCTGGTAGATCCATGTGGTTTGTGAGTTGAACACATATGCAATGTCTCTAGCTATGGTTAATGAAAATAAAACACATGCAATGACTTATATGGATCCATATGTGGTTTGTGAAAAGAACACACATGCAATGACTCTAGCCGTGGTTAATGAAAAGAACACACATGCAATGAACTCTCGTGGATCCATGTGTGGTTTATGAGAAGAACACACATGCAATGACTCTAGCTATGGTTAATGAAAAGAACACACATGCAATGACACTGGTGGATCCTTATGTGGTTCATGACAAGAACGGACATGCAATGAACTCTGGTGGTTCCATATGTGGTTTGTGAAAAGAACAGGCAATACAATGACTCTGGTGGATCGATGTGTGGTTTGTGAAAAGAATAGACATGCACTGACTATAGCTATGGTTAATGAAAAGAACACACATGCAATGACTCTGGTAGATCCATGTGGTTTGTGAAAAGAACACACATGCAATAAACTCTGGTGGATCCATATGTGGTTTGTGAGAAGAACACACATCCAACAACTCTAGCTATGGTTAATGAGAAGAACACACATGCAATGACACTGGTGGATCAATATGTGGTTTGTGGAAAGAACACACATTTCAATGACACTGGTGGATCCATATGTGGTTTCTGGAAAGAAGATATCGCAATGACACTGGCTGTGGTTAATGAAAAGTACAAACATGCAATGACTCTGATGGATCCATCTTTGGTTTGTGAAAAGAACACACATGCAATGACTCTAGCTATGGTTAATGATATGAAAACACATGCAATGAACTCTGGTGGATCCATATGTTGTTTGTGAGAAGAACACACATGCAATGACTCTAGCTGTGGTTTGTGAAAAGTACACACATGCAATGACACTGGTGGATCCATATGTGGTTTGTGAAAAGAACAGACATGCAATGACACTGGCTGTGGTTTGTGAAAAGAACACACATGCAATCACACTAGTGGATCCATATGTGGTTTCTGAGAAGAACACACATCGAATGACACTGGTGGATCCATGTGTGGTTTGTGGAAAGAACAGACATACAATGACACTAGGCTATGGTTAATGAAAATAACACACATTTCAACGACACTTGTGAATCCATATGTGGTTTGTGAAAAGAACACACATGCAATTACACTAGTTGTGGTTAATGAAAAGAACAGACATGCAATGACTCTGGTGGATCCATATGAGGTTTGTGAAAAGAACACATATGCAATGACTCTAGCTATAGTTAATGAAAAGAACACACATGCAATGAACTCTGGTGGATCCATGTGTGTTTTGTGAGAAGAACCCACATGCAATGACTCTAGCTATGGTTAAGGAAAAGAACACACATGCAATGACACTGGTGGATCCTTATGTGGTTTGTGTGAAGCACAGACATGTAATGAACTCTGGTGGATCCATATGTGGTTTGTGAAAAGAACAAACATGCAATGACTCTAGCTGTGGTTAATGAAAAGAACACACATGCAATGACACTACTGGATCCATATGTTGTTTGTGGAAAGAACAGACATGCAATGAACTCTGGTGGATCCGTATATGGTTTGTGAGAAGAATACAGATCCAATGACACTGGTGGATCCATGTGTGGTTTGTGAAAGAACAGACATGCACTGACTCTAGGTGTGGTTCTTGAAAAGAACACACATCCAATGACACTGGTGGATCCTTATGTGGTTCGTGAAAAGAACACACATGCAATGACTCTAGCTATGGTTTGTAAAAAGAACACACATGCAATGACTCAAGTTCTGGTTAATGAAAAGAACACACATGTAATGACACTGGTGGATCCATATGTTGTTTGTGGAAAGAACATACCTGCAATGAACTCAGGTAGATCCATATGTGGTTTGTGAGAAGAATACAGATCCAATGACACTAGTGGATCCATGTGTGGTTTGTGAAAAAAAGACATGCACTGACTGTAGGTGTGGTTCATGAAAGGAACACACATCCAATGACACTAGTGGATCCTTATGTGGTTTGTGAAAAGAACACACATGCAATGAATCTAGCTGTTGTTTGTGAAAAGAACACAAATGCAATCACACTGGTGGATCCATATGTGGTTTGTGGAAAGAATAGACATGCAATGGCACTAGCTGTGGTTAATGAAGAGATCAGACATGGAATGACTCTAGCTATGGTTAATGAAAATAACACACATGCAATGACTCTAGCTATGGTTAATGAAAATAACACACATGCGATGACACTGGTGGATCCATATGTGGTTTATGAAAAGAACACACATGCAATGAACTCTGGTGGATCCATATGTGGTTTGTGAGAATAATACACATGCAATGAAATTGGTGGATCAATATGTGGTTTGTGAAAAGAACACACATCCAATGACTCTAGCTGTGGTTTGTGAAAAGTACAGACATGCAATGACACTGGTGGATCCATATGTCGTTCGTGAAAAGAACAGACATGCAATGACACTAGCTATGGTTTGTGAAAAGAACACAAATGCATTCACACTGGTGGATCCATATATGGTTTGTGAGAAGAACACACATGCAATCACACTGGTGGATCCATGTGTGGTTTGTGGAAAGAACAGACATGCAATGACACTAGTTGTGGTTAATGAGAAGAACACATATTTCAATGACACTGGTGGATCCTTATGTGGTTTGTGAAAAGAACACACATGCAATGACACTAGCTGTGGTTAATGAAAAGAATAAACATGCAATTACTATGATCGATCCATATGTGGTTTGTGAAAAGAACACACATGCAATAACTCTGTGGTTAATGAAAAGAACACACACGCAATGAACTCTGGTGGATACATGTGTGGTTTGTGAGAAGAACACACATGCAATGACTCTAGCTATGGTTAATCAAAAGATACCACACATGTAATGACACTGGTGGATCCTTATGTGGTTTGTGAGAAGAACAAACGTGCAATGAACTCTGGTGGATCCATATATGGTTTGTGAAAAGAACAGGCAATACAATGATTCTGGTGGATCCATGTGTGGTTTGTGAAAAGAACAGACATGCACTGACTCTAGATGTGGTTAATGAAAAGAACACACCTATATGACTCTGGTAGATCCATGTGGTTTGTGAAAAGAACAGACATGCAATGTCTCTAGCTATAGTTAATGAAAAGAACACACATGCAGTGACACTGGTGGATCCATATGTGGTTTGTGAAATGAACAGACATGCAATGAACACTGGTGGATACATATGTGATTTGTGAAAAGAACAGACATGCAATGAACTCTGGTGGATCCATATGTGGTTTGTGAGAATAACACACATCCAATGACACTGGTGGATCCATGTGTGGTTTGTCAAAGAACAGACATTCACTAAATCTAGGTGTGGTTCATGAAAAGAACACACATCCAATGACACTGGTGGATACTTATGTGGTTTGTGTAAAGAACACACATGCAATGACTCTAGCTGTGGTTTGTAAAAATAACACACATGCAATCATGCTGGTGGATCCATATGTGGTTTGTGAAAAGAACAGACATGCAAGGACTGTAGCTGTGGTTTGTGAAAACAACACACATGCAATGACTCTAGTGGATCCTTATGTGGTTTGTGGAAAGAACAGACAGGTAATGAACTCTGGTAGATCCATAGGTGGTTTGTGAGAACAACACACCTGCAATGACACTGGGGGATCCATATGTGGTTTGTGAAAAGAATACACATGCAATGACTCTAGCTATCGTTAATGGAAAGAACGCACATTTGATTGACACTGGTGGATCCATATGTGGTTTGTGGAAAGAATACACATGGAATGACAATGGCTGTGGTTAATGAAAAGTACAGACATGCAATGACTCTGATGGATCCATCTATGGTTTGTGAAAAGAACACACATGCAATGACTCTAGCCGTGTTTAATGAAAAGAACACACATGCAATGAACTCTGGTGGATCCATATGTGGTTTGTGAGAAGAACACACCTGCAATGACCCTAGCTGTGGTTTTCAAAAATTACACATACGCAATGACACTAGTGGATCCATATGTGGTTTGTGAAAAGAACAGACATGCAATGACACTAGTTGTGGTTTGCGAAAAGAACACTCATGCAATCACACTGGTGGATCCATATGTGGTTTGTGAGAAGAACACACATGCAATGACACTAGTGGATCCATCTATGGTTTGTGGAAAGAACAGACATAAAATGACACTAGCTGTGGTTAATGAAAAGAACAGACATGCAATGACTCTGGTGGATCCATATGTGGTTTCTGAAAAGAACACACATGCAATGACTCTAGCTGTGGTTAATGAAAAGAACACACATGCAATGAACTCTGGTGCATCCATGTGTGGTTTGTGAAAAAAACACACATGCAATGACTCTAGATATGGTTAATGAAAAGAACACACATGCAATGACACTAGTGCATCCTTATGTGGTTTGTATGAAGAATAGACATGCAATGAACTTGGTGGATCCATATGTGGTTTATGAAAAGAATAGGCAATACAAGGACTCTGGTGGATCCATGTGTAGTTTGTGAAAAGAACAGACATGCACTGACTCTAGTTGTGGTTAATGAAAAGAACACGCCTGCAATGACTCTGGTAGATCCATGTGGTTTGTGAAAAGAACACACATGCCATGACTCTAGCTATGGTTAATGAAAAGAACACACATGCAATGACTCTGATGGATCCATATGTGGTTTGTGAAAAGAACACACATGCAATAACTCTAGCTATGGTTAATGAAAGGAACACACATGCAATGAACTCTCGTGGATCCATGTGTGGTTTGTGAGAAGAACACACATGCAATGACTTTAGATATGGTTAATTAAAAGAACACACATGCAATGACACTGGTGGATCCTTATGTGGTTTGTGAAAAGAACACACATGCAATCACACTGGTGGATCCATATGTGGTTTTTGAGAAGAACACACATGCAATGACACTGGTGGATTCATGTGTGGTTTGTGGAAAGAACAGACATACAATGACACTAGTTGTGGTTAATGAAAATAAAACACATGCAATGACAGTGGTGGATCCATTTGTGGTTTGTGAACAGAACAGACATGCAACTACACTAGCTGTGGTTAATGAAAAGAACAAACATGCAATGACTCTGGTGGATCCATATGTCGTTTGTGGAAAGAACACACATGCAATGACTCTAGCTATGGTTAATGAAAAGAACACACATGCAATGAACTCTAGTGGATCCATGTGTGGTTTGTGAGAAGAACACGCATGCACAGACTCTAGCTATGGTTAAGGAAAAGAACACACATGGAATTACACTGGTGGATCGTTATGTGGTTTGTGTGAAGAATAGACATGCAATGAACTCTGGTGGATCCATATGGGGTTTGTGAAAAGAACAAGCAATACAAGGACTATGGTGGATCCATGTGTGGTTTGTGAAAAGAACAGACATGCACTGACTCTAGCTATGGTTAATGAAAAGAAAACGCCTATAATGACTCTGGTAGATCCATGTGGTTTGTAACATCCCAATTTCAGCAACCCTGACTAGTTGTCTAGAATGCAAAAATCAGGGGGAACAAAAACTTTTTATTGTTAAGTGTTGCAGTGTTTGCTTGCTGATTGTCTGTGCTCATGCTTCTGATTGTATAGCTTATGATATACTCCTTACCTCCACACCAGTTGACAAAGCTACTTCCCAAAACTGTTTTGGCTTAATTTCCATATTCTCAAATGTTCTGGCGTTTCAAAACTTGAGCCAAGATGCTTATGTAACCAAAAGTATTTTAGTAGCTTCTATTGACAAAACTATGGAGAGATATATAATATAATATCCTTATGTTTTATAGACAGAACCTACAACTATTCTTATCTCTAGGTTTGCCAAAACCTCCTTTAAAAGCTTATGAATTCATCTCTTGGTAGAGATACCAAGGACTCTTACCTTACTCAAACTCCAACCTTTCAAAATTGCCCATCCTCACCTCAAGCTAAGCTTGATGGTAACCTTAGTAGTAGCTGATTTGTTAGTAAGATGAGTTGCCTTGATCTGCTGTTTGACTTGATTGCTTAGAAGTAGTATGAGCTACTCTAGGAGCTCAACCACTAGGATCAAGATACTTTAAAATCACCAAACCCTAAGCAAGAATACAATCTGGATCCATTCTCTAGCCACCAGGTGATCATCTAAAACCCTTAACCGGATCAATTCTGAAGTGATCCATTCTAGAAGTTTCCAAGTCAATGAAGACTAGTATCAAGCAAGGATCCTTCCTACTCAATCTATAGTTCAACATCATCCACTTGATGATGCTTGGGTACCTTGCAACCCATCAAAATCATCACCACCCACATTCTAGTCAAAAACCCTAAATCTGTTTCAACATCACCTTTTTGAATGTCTCCCTTTCTCAACCCTTGGCATTTTTGGAAATGCATTTAAACCATCTTGTTAACCATCCTCAGGGCTACAAAGGCCCACTCTTTCCCTTGGTTATATCATTCTCCAACCCACTTGTTCTTGATGGTTTTGCAGGCAAGAAAATAACTATTCCTGCAAATCTATCAACATGCCTACTTTGACAGAAGCTCACACCACCATCCAACGTTCTATGGACCAACTCTTTGCATGGTTGTGTTGTACTCATATAGGTACAACAATATCTACTTCACTTCTATATTTTTTGAGTAAATGGATTTTAGTGGACATTAAATCCTTATAAGAATCTAAAATAAATCCTAGATAGACTTCTTGAGCTCCATTATCTTCCAGTAGCATTTCCCCATCTTGTCCAATGCAAGTTTTTAGACTTTCTTCAGAGCCACCTATTTGATCAAATTTGCCAAGTTAGCAAACCCTCAAATCAAAAACCCACCAAACCTACACCAACTTGGTCAAACAAACTTGCACAACACACCTCTCATCCCTCTGGTCGAAATACACTGTAGCACCCCTCCCCCCTTGTCTCTTGTGCTTGGCAAGGTAGTAGATAGAGAGTGAGAAAGGAGCAAGCCACTTGTGGCCAACCAACAGCAGCACTACCTCATCCTCTCTGTCCTTGTCGACAAGATGACTCACACTACCCCTCCACTACTCTCCTTGACCAATCCCAAGCCAGCTCCACCCCTCCTCCATGTCCAAAATGGACATTTCCCCTCTTGAGCTCCTACCTCAATTTAAATATGCCAGAGGCTATCTAGCCTGCCTCTGCCCCCTCATTCTCCTGCCCTCCCCTCCACTTACCTCCCTAGAGCCCCCCTCTCCTCCTCCCTTGCTCTGTTCTGCTCTAGAGAAGGAGAAAGAGGAGCCTCGGCCCATTTCTAAAAATCGAGCAAGGCCTCCTCTCCCGAGCTTCCCTCTCTCTGCATGTAAGCTTGCTGAGATCCCCTGGCCGTGCTGCTTCTAATCCTCGTCGCATCCCTTCTCAAGACGGCCCCTGGAAGCCTCCCAAGCGATCCCCGAAGCCGCTGCTCCAGCAACCTTCGTGCACCCTCGAGATTTGCAGCAAAACGGGCCGTGCCACCCCTCGTTCGGCTTACCGCAACACTTCGCGTCGCCCTGAGGCCTCCCCTTCGCCAAGTGCGGCCGCAGGTCAGCTTCCCGTGCTTCCCCGCTGCCCCTAGGGTTTTTGGCGCCAGCCCCCTGTCTAGTTGGGGACGACGACTGTCGACCGTCGATCTCCACTAGATCCAACGCCCCACATCTCACCATACCCCTTTGGAGTTGAGAGCCACTAACGACTGGGCCCCGCCAATCAGCTTCAAAATCGGCCTCTAGTGTGAATGGGCCGGTGGTTGCCCTGCGCGGCTTAGCATCCCCATGGATCCGGCCCGCACTGCTCTCCCTCCCTTTTTGTTTTTACCTATATTTCCAGATCTGTTAAATGACTGTCCAGTTTAAATCTATTTAAAAATGGAAAAGAGGGTATTTTCTCCAAATAAGATTTTTACTAGGTTCATGTGTGTTTTGTGCAACATGCAGAACTGGTCTTTTGCCAAAAATAATTTTTATTATTTATTGGCAATTAATCCACTAAAAGTTGTATTTTGCACTAAATAAATCCCTCAGGGTGTTGTACATACACATTTGGGATGAATCAAAGTTCTCCTGGAAGGAAACTGCTATACCAATCAATTAGCATAGGCCTCATGCCAAGGTGAACCGTAGTTTGTCTGTAGTAAAAATAACAAAAACTTTTAGTTTCTGCCTTAGGTAGTTTCTCTAGGTCAAACCAACAAAGGTATTGACCCAATTACAACTCTCTGTGATGTGGTACCCTCAGTACTACCAAAATCCAGGAGATCAAGATTTATTGAGCTTCTGAGGATTTATAATGAATTAAGCAATTCTGTCCATAGTGTTATGACTAGATAAATCATCACAGAATCTCTACAACTCCAAAAAGGTTGATTCCAATTTCTACGGAAAGGTATTCTAAATGCCTGCCATGTGCCCTTGGAATAAACTCAAAAGCTTCCATAGTTTTAATTTGGTGAAAAAGACAAAAACCCCACAAAAAAGTTGTAAAATAGTGAAACCACTTTTGTTGGTTTCATTTTATCAATACCTATCTGATGGTACCATTTTTGTACAATCAGATCATACATAATATGGTCTTGGTCCAAAACCCATCTCTTAGGTATTTTCTAGACTATAAATCCTAAGGGATTTTCTTCCCTGTTTCCAAGACAAGGCTAATCCTATTAAATCCATTCTTCCTAAGACCTACTGATTTGTAAACTTGTATTGTTCATTGCTTGCTGTATGTATTGATGTTTGTATGTCCTATTTTTATTGTGGTCTTGCTTGTTTGCATGTGTGCTCCGTGATGACGATAGTTGCGATTATCTCGGAGATCAGAAGAAGATGGTTATTTTTGTATATTATTGGGTATTCTAAGAAGAAGTCCAGGGACAATTATGCCATATTGCTGATCTCAGGCAAGCCACCTTCTTGCTCATAAGCCTTGTCCTACTGTTTCACTAATGCATGTTTTATCTTCTATTTATTTAAAACTGCATTGTTTTGCTATATGTTGACGTATATGGTAGTGGTTTGGCCCCTCCGAACTATTACACTTTTGTACTATTAAGTACAACCCCCTCGATGACACCTACTTGCCCCTAGTATGGTAGATGGTGTAACACACCATACCCTTTGGAGACCCCATTCCAGCCGAAGCAAAGCTATAGGATGGGAAGACCCCGGAAAAGTTTTACCAAATGTTTTATGATAAAACCTTGGTGAGGTGGGACCTCCCAAGAGTTTCTTAGAAAGAAAAAGGTTTGTCTTAGAAAATGCTGAAGGAAAGCTGGAGGAAAAGGCTTTACGAAAACGCACCCGGTTCTTTGCAGTTAAGCTATAATAACTTAACATGTGCGACCACATTACTCTGGAATGGGATAGGGCTGGATTTGATGTTTGTCTATTCAGGTATAAGCTGCCTCACAACTACTACAGGGGGTCACAATCCACGGAGGCTGGGCCTTCTCCCTTAAAGGTCCATGTGGGACATCGACCTGGAGAAGGAACGAACTGTCTACTGGCAGCCAGGCGTTACTATGAGCCCCTCATTGAAAGCGCCCACTCTGTGAAGTGTAAAATGCGCAACGGTTGGTCCTCGATACCCGACGTCCCGGTTTTGAGGGGAGTAACACTCATAGGGTAGGCACTTATATTAGAGTGGGCATCCAGAGAGTCTTGATCGGTTACTCGACCCACGATCGGTGTAGATCAGGGTAGTGTACCCGGATGGTGTGGGGAAAGTGTGCAACCTCTGCAGAGTGTAAATCTATTCGAATAGCCGTGTCCGTGGTCATGGACGGTTGGGAAGGTTGTTGTAGAGCGGTGCTGGTTTTGTTTTCAAAAAGGATTTCGGAAAAGAAATGGCTTTGGAGAGATTTTGACCATGGGATGGTCGTAAAGGAGAAATGTTTTGACCATGGGATGGTCAGAAGGAGGAGAAAGGAGTTTGGTCATGGGACGACCTGAAGACGGGAACAAATGGGTACCCCAATCCTAGTGTTTACAAAACTTTTAAAAAAGGTTTCCAAAATGTTTTACAAAAGTTTTCAACAAAGATATGTAGATGCTATATCTACAAGCGAAACTAATTGAGAAAAGAACCTCTCTTGGAGCCCTCCTACCTACCAGAGCCATAATGCATGTCCTCTTGTTATTATCGTTATCTCAAGGTGGTTTGCGAGTACATTCAAAGTACTCACTGGCATTGTCCCTGGCTATTAACTTGGTCAAATATCAAGAAGAAGGTGACGTCGATGACTATGCGAGCTAGGCCGTCCTCCCAGTCAGTCGCCTGTAGGTTGAGGCATGATTGGGCTCTACGCGTGATGACGCTCCGCTGCGGAAGGTTATGTAGCCATAACAAAAACTATGTAAGTCTTGTATTCGTTATATCTCGGATGTTGTAATGATACTTGTCGGTTATGTTCCACGGCTCATTGATCATGGGAACGTGGATATATACATAACAGGGATTTCTTGGATGATTAAATCCGAGGGACCTCACATTGTTTGTGAGAAGAACACACATGCCATGACTCTAGCTATGTTTAATGAAAAGAACACGCATGCAATGACTCTGATGGATCCATATGTGGTTTGTGAAAAGAACACACATGCAATGACTCTAGATGTGGTTAATGAAAAGAACACACATGCAATGAACTCTCGTGGATCCATGTGTGGTTTGGGAGAAAAACACACATGCAATGACTTTAGCTATGGTTAATGAAAAGAACACACATGCAATGACACTGGTGGATCCTTATGTGGTTTGTGAGAAGAATAGACATGCAATGAACTCTGGTGGATCCATATGTGGTTTGTGAAAAGAACAGGAAATAAAATGACTCTGGTAGATCCATATGTGGTTTGTGGAAAGAACAAATGTTGGGGATATACTTTCTGGGTATCCTCACTGTACCTCACTAACCAGGGTGGCCCACTTCGGGTTAGAGCTTTGCTTCACGGGCGGCCTAGTCAGAGAGAATAGACGGAGTCCAGTCCAGCTACGGGAAGGCCCAAAAGACTTACCGACCTAGGCCCATAGTGTTACTTGTAGTTCAAGATGTACTTTGTAACCGACTCTTAGTCGTAGACGGATAGATCTCTCATGTAAACACTAGGCCGAACATCTATAAGCCGTCCTAGGGAGAGCCTTTAGGGCACCCTCACAATAGTCTACATTCTCAACTCGCACAGGCAAAACCCTTGTAACCCATATTCCAGCTCTACCATATTATTGGATTGCTAGCAGGAGTAGGATCCGTCCAAAGCCGGCGGATTCGAACCTGGGTAAACTTGTGTGCTCACCGACCCTGAACACCGTACGTCTCACACCCCTCTCTTCCACACGCCTCGAGGACCCCCTCATGGCGTACTTCTCATCAATCCGATGGCAGTTGGCGCCCACCGTGGGGCAAGTGAGCTTCGGATCTACGTTCCGAGCGGAATCTGCAAGAATCGCAATCGGCAAGACTATCACCGTTGGTCGCATCCTCTACGCCAGCGATGTCCCTCTCATCATTCTCGACGAGACTTGGATTTCGGCTAGGGAAGTCATGACTTCTTACACCATTATGTGTTTCAGCGAGATCGATGTGTACATCGGATTTGCTGAACCTGTCCCACCCACCCCAGAAGTGATGATAGAGGCATATGAAATTTATGGGTCCCCCTTGTCCGAGGAGGCGACAGAGTTTCGGATCTTAGAAAATCCTAATCCCACCCAGCCCACACCCATTGTGGAGATAGTGGAGAAATCCGAGCCTGAAGCAGACCTTGCGGTTCAAGTCGAATCTAGAGTGGATCTCCCTAGTGAGGTAGAATCCCAGATTGATCCACCCGCTAAAATTGAAATCCAGGAGGATCAAAACAACAACCTTGGTTCCGGCTCTACCAACGCAGGAACAGATCAACCGTTCCTGAGGCACACATTGAGGCGCATGATGATGCAAGACGCAAGCGTGGATGAGATTATTGAAACCGTCAAGATCTTCGAGGAAGCCCACGAGGAAACCCGCAACTACCTCAGGAACCACACATCGCACTTCGTTGGATATGTTGGATCCGGATCCGGCTCTGTCGATGCTGGAGACAACACTGACTCGGTGCTGGAGGCAATCGGAACAAACACTGACTTACCCGCATCCTCGGATGACTCAATGACATCGGCGGATTTCCAAAAGTTCTGCGCGGAGTATGAAGAGGAGTACAACTCCAAAGCTATAGAGGAAGGAGAAGCCATGGATGAAGGATCCGGGGAAAACTCTCCCAAAGCGCAGGATGACATGTATATCAGAGATAATCCCGAGCTCCAGATGTCCGAAGGTACCGATCAGAGCTTGACTTCGGGAAACAGACCCAAAGCCGTCTTTTCTACCGGCGCTGCCAAGAAGGCAAAGAAGAGGAACAAGAAGAACAAGACCCCGGCAAAAGAACTTCCAGCAGAGGAGGTAATTGCCGAGGAATATGAGGAAGATTCGGATGGAGCACTTATCCTAGAAGAGCCTAAAGAGGAATCAGCGGATGGACACGTGGTCACCACAGGTGCACGTAAACTCATTGATGCTGCATTAACTACACCTATCCCTACTGCAGCAGAACTAACTGCTGCAGAATTGGACGAAAGGGCCCAAGACCTAGAAGCACGTCGCCAAGTACTCTTGGATGAAGCTAAAAATATCAAGGAAGAAAAGAAACGCATGGCTAAGGCGGAGAAGCTCATCTCTCTACAACATCAGAAGAACCGGAAACGACATACGCATGACAGTCAATTTCTAGAAGTACGCAAGGTTCTCTTTGAGGGAGATCCGGGGATGCCTCGGCTCGATAGCAAGGGAGATTTGGTGTATCCAACACCAGTGCAAAACACTGCCGCTGCTCGTGACATCCTAGCAAATAATCCAGGCCTAGAACAGGTTCGATTGGGCATTAAGCTACTCACTAAGGGTCTAGAACAGCAGAAGGTCGTGAAGTTCGGAAGCGGAAAACTGGTCTCCCAATCCGACCAATGTCGCACGGATCCGGCCTGGAATGACGTAAGACCCCAAGGTGCTCCGGAACAGCATCACTGTTCCGACCGTTGGGAAGATAACTACTCAAGAACTGAATCTTCAGGACAACATCATAGAACTGCACGTGACTGGCACAATGTTGCTCCAGCTGCTGATCAAGAGGCAACTGATGCACTATATCCGAAGAATCCTCCACGGAGAGAGTCGAACGATCGCAGGGAAGAAGACAAAGAGAAACATTGGGAGGAGGACCGTCAAAGAATGCCACCTCCTAGACATGCAAGCCGTCCAGCTGAGCCCCACTACAATGGGAATGACGAACGAAGGAATGACGGACACCGTGCTGAGTCAAGCCGGTAGGGGGCTCGTCGTAATGAAGACCCTCCACGGAACCGGAATAATGACGCTCCGGACGGAGGCCGGAGATCAACCGAAAACAATCCATCTGCTCCACCCTCTCCACCAAGCAGCCATCACAACCGCTCCCAAGGAGGCCAGGGAGGGCATCGTGGCGGAGGAGGTGGTGGCAGAAGCCAAAGTCCGGCTCCAAGGCATCGCAGCCATAGCCGTCAATCAGGGCGATCTCTGTCCCCAAGTGACGCAAGGCACATGATGAGCTCCAACATAGAGGCGCGGCGCTACGAAAACGATGATATATACGTGGGCCCAAAATGCTTCGGACCACGCATAAGAGCAACAAAATCCCTGGAAGGATTCGCTATCTCAAGACATAGCCAAGCCTACAACGGTATAGCTCGGCCAGATATTTGGCTCCAGGATTTCTTCCAAGCTTGCTGTATCGCCAAAGGCAGAAACAGCATGGTCGCAACCCGATATCTCCCACTCATGTTGCGGAAGACGGCACGATCATGGCTCAATGAACTTCCGGAGAACACCATCCACAATTGGTTTGACATGCAAAGCGCGTTCGTTTTTGGAATTTCGAAGGCACATATCGGAGGCCCTTTACGGTAGGAGACCTACAGCGTTGCACTCAGAAAGTCGGAGAAACTTCCCGAGATTATCTCGGATGATGGATTGACACTAAGAACTCCTGTGAAGGGGTAAATGACCAAACTACGATTGAAGATTTCATTGCAGGACTCCCAATTGGCTTAGTACATCATCGTTTGAAGTGCGCCAAGGTAATTGATTTGGGAGAGATGATAGAAATAGCGAGCAAGTATGCAGATGCTGACGATGACGCATAGGGATTACTGAACGCCCTAGCTATGCCACAGTCGGCAAAACAACCAAACAACAAGCTCAGAAGCGCAAGAACACCTCGGAAGAGAAACCCAACACCGAAATGGTAGTGGTCACTACTACTTTTGGGTCTGGAGGACGAGGAGGGCGTGGCGGAGGACGTGGACACGGTCGTGGGACATCAAGAGTCCAGGATAGAGGAGACCAGCAGCTTGGCATAATCTACTCTTGGGCCGACATTGCCAATAACCTGTGTGTGCATCACTTAGATGCCAATTGGGGCTTGTCTCACACAAACGCCGAGTGTCGTTTTAATGACAACATCAAGAAAGATGATACTGCTGGCTATAGGGCTAAGCGGAAGAAGGGAAAGAAGAATCCCGAAAAAGATAAAGAGACCAAGGAATATTCTGACATGGAGGAAGTCGATGCTTCAAATCCTAAGCCGAAAAGGAAGAAGAACTTCCCAACAAATAAGGACACTTACGTCACCTTCCTCGGATCTCAAGTAGTGAAGGTCAAGAAAGCAGTTCTACATGAGCTCAACACAACAGTTTCGGCTGTCCCTCAATTCTTGGACTGGTCGGAAGTGGCAATCACCTTTGACCGTGTTATCCATCCGCCTAAGTTACAGAGGCGAGGAAAATACGCCTTAGTCGTCAATCCACTTATTGATGGCTATGGTTTCTCCAAGACTCTCATGGACGGCGGCAGCAGCATTAACATCCTATATGTCGAAATGCTACGTCGGATGAAGATCTCGGAGACCCAACTGAATTACAGCTATGTGCTCTTTTACGGAGTTGTCCCAGGAAGACAAGCAAATTCCCTAGGAGAAATCACTTAGGATGTGACTTTTGGAACTCCAAAGAATTACCAGATGGAAGCACTTTCCTTCAAAGTGGTCCCTTTCAAGAGTGCGTACCACGCTATATTCGGACGTCTGGCTTACTAGGCTTTTATGGCTCGTCCGTGTTACATTTACAATATGATGAAAATTTTAGGTCCCAACGGCGTGATCACCATCAGGGGAGACCCGAATAAAGCGCGAGAGTGCAAGGACGGAAATGCCGCCTTTGCTGAAGTTGTGCTGCACACTCAGGAGTACCAGGAGATCAAGAAGACCATAGATCCGTCTGAGATGCCCGCGACAAAGAAGGTGGTGACAAAGCCGAATCCGGAGTTCAAGGCATCAGAAGAGATGAAGAAGACGCTATTGAAGGATGATGACCCCTCCAAGGTGACCTAGATAGGCATAGGCCTAGATAGCTCATAGGAAAGCACGCTCGTCAAGTTCCTCCAAGCAAATCAAGATATCTTCGCATGGCAGCCATCTGACATGACCAGAGTACCTAGGGAACTTGCCGAGCACTCTTTAAATGTACATCAGAATGCTAAACCCGTCAAATAGTCCTTACGACATTTCGGCGATGAAAAGCCTAAGGCAATAGCTAAGGAACTAGCCCGGCTCGAGGTAGCCGGATTCATAGAAGAGGTGATCCACACTGAGTGGTCGGCCAATCCTGTAATGGTCCCTAAAAAGGACACTACTGATTTAAGGATGTGTGTTGATTGTACTGCCTTGACCAAGGCTTGTCCCAAAGACCCGTTTGTTCTGCCTAGGATTGATCAAGTTATCGATTCTACGGCAGGCTCGGAACTCCTATGTTTTCTCGACGCATATTCCGGTTATCACCAAATCCGGATGAAGGAATCTGACAAAGTCAAAACTTCATTCATAACCTCCTTCAGAACCTTCTGTTTCATTATGATGCCCTCTGGGCTCAAGAACGCAGGAGGTACGTACCAACGCACTATGCAGCGTAGCCTCCACGATCAAATCGGATGCGATGTACATGCATATGTGGATGATATTGCGGTGATGTCCAAAAAGAAGGAAAACTTGATTTCTGACTTGGAGGAAATATTCGCCAATCTACAAAAATACAACATAATGCTTAACCCGAAGAAATGTTCTTTGGGATCCCAGTCGGAAAATTCTTAGGTTTTATCGTGTCTCAAAGAGACATAGAGGTAAACCAGGACAAAATCAAGGCTATACTCAATATTTCCAGGCCAACTCGCCTGAAGAACATTCAAAGACCAACTGGTAGCATTGCTGCAGTCAGTCGGTTTGTAAGCCGGCTCGGTGAAAGAGCCGCACCACTATACAAGCTCCTGAAAAAGACTAAGAAATTCGTTTGGACCGACGAAGCTGAAGCTGCGCTACAAGACCTGAAAGCAGTACTCTCATCTGCTCCCATCCTTGCAGCACCGGAACCATAGGAACCGATGTTGCTCTATCTCGCTGCGACAAACAAGGTCGTCAGTATCGTCATCGTGGTGGAGAGACCGGAGGAAAATCAGGAACACCTGGTGCAACGTCCGACTTACTATCTCAGCAAGGTCTTAACTGAATCAAAACAGCGGTATCCGCACTATCAAAAGCTGGCTTATGGTGTGTTCTTAGCATCTCGTAAGTTACGACATTATTTTCAAGAACATCCAATTACCGTGGTGAGCACAGCTCCCATGAGATATATAATCAACAATTGTGACGCCATAGGACGCGTCGCCAAATGGGGCATAGAGCTTTCAGCTTTCGACATTGAGTACAAACCTCGTACAGCAGTCAAATCCCAGATCCTCGCTGACTTTGTTGCTGATTGGACAGAGACAACGGAGAATATGACCCGGCCAGAGTCGGAATACTAGACCTTGCATTTTGACAGGTCTAAGGCGCTCGGGGGCTCGGGGGCTGGCGTAGTGCTCAAATCACCCCAGGGAGATAAAATTTTCTATGTACTGCAGATACACTTCACGGCGACAAATAATATTTCCTAGTATGAAGCATTACTGCATGGAATCCAGATTGCTAAGGATATCTGCATCCGACGTTTAATGTATTATGGAGATTCGGATCTAGTTGCCCAACAAGTGTCAGATATCTGTAAGGCAAACAAGCACATGGTGGCATATAGGGTTGTCGTGGATGAACTATCCAAATCGTTTGAAGGGTTTGAAGTTCAACACATCCCTCGAACAGAAAATGAGGAAGCAGATGCACTATCTCGAATAGGCTCTGCCCAGAAAAAGGTCCCGGATGGCGCTTGTTTAGAGCACCTCAAAGTTCCCTCTATAAAAGGAGTGGACAAGGAATATCCAACCAAATCCGACTCACCTTTAGTAGCAGTTCTGGCTGTGATTCCCAGCTAGACTCAACCCAACCTTGATTACTTGGTAGACGGAAAATTACCCGAAGACGAAGTTCTGAGCCAACAGATCGTCCGACAAGCAAAAGCCTACACCATAATTAGTGGTGAGCTCTATAAGCGGAGTGCATCTAGGGTCTTTCAGCGCTGTGTATCTCCGGAAGAAGGAGTGGAAATCTTACAAGAGATCCACGAAGGTGAGTGTGTTCACCATGCTACAGCCAAATCTCTAGTGGCAAAAGCTTTCAGACACGGTTTTTTCTAGCTTACAGCCAAGGTAGATGTCGAACGGCTGGTCAAGACGTGCAAAGGCTGCCAAAAATACGCCAAACAAGCTCACGTTCCGGCTGATCAGATGTGAACAATACCTGTAACATGGCCTTTTACGATCTGGGGTCTTGACATGGTAGGACCGTTTAAACGGGCTCCAAGTGGATTTACTCACCTCTTAGTGATGGTGGATAAATTCACCAAATGGATTGAGGCTAAACCCGTCACTAGTTGTGATGGAGCAACAGCCAGAAGATTTGTCGAGGATGTCATAATCTGATACGGTTATCCGCATAGCATTATCACGGACAACGGGAGTAACTTCTCTATGGGAGAACTTGCTGAATTATGCAACAAACAAAATATCCGTCTTGACATTGCGTCAGTCGCACATCCGCAAGCTAGCGGACAACTCGAAAGAGCAAATGATTTAATCCTACAAGGCCTAAAACCAAGACTCGAAGCACCACTATGACGTGCTGTCTGGGCTTGGGTAGAGGAATTACCTTCTGTAATATGGAGTTTGCGAACAACTCCAAATAGGTCAACCGGATACACATCTTTCTTCTTGGACAATGGCGCAGAAGCAGTTCTTCCTAGTGATTTGATTCAGACTTCTCCTAGAGTGGCCGCGTATATTGATGAGGATGCCGAAATTTCTCGACAAAATGATCTCGACTTAGTCGAAGAAGTTCGCGTCGTTGATGAGATGATATCAACAGCCTATCAGCAGAAGTTACACAAGTATCATAGCTAGAGAGTCAGAAACCAGTCTCTCAACAAGGACGATTTGGTTCTCCAGCTTGTGCAGCAAAGAAAGCACAAACTTTACCCAGTATAGGAAGGGCCATTTTTAGTTAGTCGAGTATTGCACAATGGTTTATACTACCTAACTGATATGCGGCCAGTCAAACAAAGATCTGCTACTAAGAAGAGAAAGAGAGATGGAGGCAGTACAAATCTGGATGAATTAGACAGACCATGGAATATTGCTCAGCTACGTCCCTTTTATTCTTAGTTTATTTTTCTTTGTAATCATATATGTGTACATGTTCAATGATAAATAAAGTCTTGGTTGCCTGAAAAAAATTCTGAGAAGTTTTTACCATCTTATTTCCGAATGACCATGTCACAGTCGAAAATCCCAGAATACTTGAAAGTAATATATGCTCATGTTTGTTCTGGTTCAGATTTCCGATTCTAAAATTGCTACCTTCGGGTATAAATCTAAATTTTCTAGTCTATAATTTGGTTATTTGTCTGATTGCTGGATGCGGGCATTTTCCGAGTAGTGAATTGTTGGTACTGGAGGACGGCTTTGTTTCCGAGTTTAAACTAGTTTAGCAATTGAGCTCCATTGCTCGACAACGTTTCCGTGCTAAAAGTTGGCCGGCTCACGAAAGGGACGAGGCGGAAAGCTAGATAAACGATAAGTGTAGACAAAAAATAGAAGTGCTTGTGCAAACATTTCAGGCACATAACATTAAAGCCAAAAGTGTTGAATAGATAAAATAAAGCTTAGCACTAGCAAAAGTATCATACTACTTATTTACAGACCCAAATTGTTTTCAGAATAACACGTTGTTCTTTCTGATACTCTATGATGCAGGAGGAGAGGTTGGAGCTACCGGCTCGCTGGATACATCAGCCTCATTTTGATAATGTTTCAAGATGTTCAAATCTGAGACGGTTTGATCATCGTCGAAAACTTCAGCTATTTCTTCAGAAGGCAGAGGTGGCGTGGCACGCGGGTGAAGAAGGGAGTGTCGTAGCTGGTTAAGTCAGCTACGTCGCACCCATATCTGGCGCAGTAGTCCATGATGGCCTTGATATCTTGCTCCTATCCATCTTCATCCACTTTGTAGTACCCTCTGGTTACTTGCCAGATTTCCATGTTTCCATGGTTGTTCATAACCATGGTGAGAGCGTTCGGCACTGCGGTTCACGCGTAGGACATGTTCCAGTCCTGGACAAGACGCGGCATCTCCTTGGCCTTATATCGCACTTCAAATCTGGACATGCTATCCATATCCGGAACCTTGAGAACTTCGCCAATATCTTCGATGGATTGGCGGAAGTCATGCAGAAAATCACGGACTTGGGTAAGCCGGCTGGTGCGAGATTCAGCAGAGGCTAAGTCCATTAAGTTCAGAGGACCTGCGCATTTAATGCAAAGGTGTTAATCAAATAAATCCGGACTCCAAAGAGTCGGAAGATGCAGATAAGTCAGAAAAAGGGAAACATACGAAAGATGACATCGTCGACTTTGGCCTTCTCTTCCTGAAGACTCTGGAGTTCAGCCCGGAGTGCCTCGGTAATGTCCATCTCTCTAAACAAATCATTGCTGAGATCCGAGATTTTCTTATCTTGAAGCATAATCTTATGATCGCGCTCCTCGGTGGCCATGGAGGTGGATTCGAGAATTTGAGCAATGCTCTTCTCATGATCCGCCTTAAGCTTATCCATCTCTTGGCGGAGTTCCTTGTTTTCCACCACTAGGGTTTTAAGATTCTCGGCCTCTTCAATCATAGCACATGACTGTTTTACCAGTGTTGTAGTCAAAAGAACAAAAGTTGAACAAAAATTCGACTATGAAATACAAGACAAAGTTTGAGTTCTGGAATGTTTACCTTCAGCCTCATCCTTGCGGACTTTCAATTGAGCATTTTCAAGCCGGAGAGCTTTGATTTCTTTCCTCTTGTTACATACATTCTTCAATAAATCCTGGTTATAGGAACATATTTTCTATAAGTCAGAATACCCAGATTCAGAAGTCCGGGCTAATATTTTTACTAATATCAGCACGAGCCTTGGGGGCTACACTGGTTCATTCTTTGGCATCCTAAGGAAGCATAAAACCAGAATTGATTGTCCAGCTTCATGCTTGGGGGCTAGAGGATATGATATGAAATAAGAAAAAATGGGAGTTGGAATTCCGACTTACATATTGTTCACGAGTAAGTTTGTTCAAACTCGCATTCACTTCGGTGGCAACCTTCTCGGCAAGGGTTAGGGGGACCACTGGCGCAGTTCGAAGCTCGTCGGTCCTCAGCTTGTCGTCGTGGAGACGAACTTGTTCAAGAAGATCAGAGTGCTTGATGTCCTCTGCTTCTTGTTTTTCTTCTTCAGCAGAGATAGTCCGGCTTTCCAGGCATTGCCGGGCTAGCCGTTGGATTTCCTCCATAGACTTCCGAGATAAGCCAACTTTGGCAAGTCCCGGATTGTCCAGGATATTGTCGGTGAAGGTCTATGCCGAGGGATCATTACCCGAAGAGGGTTCACCCTTATCAAAACCTAAGTCACCCATGGTGAAGTCAGTCTGCGATTCAAGGATGGCTGGCTCTGCTGAAGGAACCGGATCTTCTACAACGGTCGGAGATAGAGTAATCTCCGGTGCTGCAGAAGACTGAGGGGCAGGAGTCGGAGGATCCACGACAGGAGAAGCCAATTTTAGCTTCGACTGACGCGGGGGCTTCGAGATAACTCCCTTCCACTTGCCCTTGATGAGCCGTTTAGCTCTAAGAAGGTAATAGAACATAGAACATTACATCTCGAAAATAATTAAGATCTATAATACAAAGGCCTTGTGAGGAAATTTTACCTCTTCACAACGGGCACTTCTTTTGTGCCAATGGCCACTATCGGAGCTTTGCGCTTCCGAGGAACAACATCTGGCAGTGGAACCAACTCTCCTTCATCCTGAGAAAACTCAGGAGGATATCCCTCGACTAGAGAAAGCTCCGACTCGGGGAGGTCGATAAGATGAAAAGAAGAGATATCTCAAGTTATTGCTGGAAGCTTACCGGCACCTTATCAGCCATTTGAATTGTCTTACATAATCTTTTGGCTCGTAGGCTTTGGGGGTGATGTGGAGGGAATCCTTCTTTGATGACGTGATGGAATGCATCAGTCGATCTACATGATGTTAAAGAGGTTGGATCGAACGTGCCACCCAGCATTGAACTAAGTCGGACCCTCTCAGGCCCTTGTCTTTCATCCTTATATTACCGATACTATTAGTTTTTCGGTTAGGCGAGAGCACATCTATCCTCAGATTATGGCCAGTGAGTCGGTCAAGCAATGTCCGTCCAATTTTTTCTATCACAAGGATATTCCCGCTCCTGGCAAAGATACTGCTTTACCGGCACCTTATCAGCCATTTGAATTGGCTTACATAATCTTTTGGATCGTAGGCTTTGGGGGTTATGTGGAGGGAATCCTTCTTTGATGACGTGATGGAATGCATCAGTCGATCTACATGATGTTAAAGAGGTTGGATCCAGCGTGCCACCCAGCATTGAACTAAGTCGGACCCTCTCAGGCCCTTGTCTTTCATCAGATACTCGATCCGCCTCTTGGCGAGGAGCAGATCATCATTGCGAGCCGGAGCGACCTCATCCTAGGATTCTTGGGGCGTAGCGGCTCCGTCGATGAAAGTCGGCAAAGCAGTATCTTTGCCAGGAGCGGGAATATCCTTGTGATAGAAAAAATTGGACAGCCATTGCTTGACCGACTCACTGGCCATAATCTGAGTATAGATGTGCTCTTGCCTAACCGAAAAACTAATAGTACCGGTAATATAAGGATTACCGACAAGTAATGGAATTTCTCGGGAAATGGAAATAATACCGGAAGAGAGTAAGGCTCGGTCTAATGCTGAGATACCCCTCGCACAAAGAGGCGTATGCACTCATCTCTAAGATGGAGTTCGGGGGAGATGATGGAGATGAACTCCATAATGATCTATGATCTCGGAAAAGAAATTTGAGGGAGGAAAGCTCAGACCTCTATCAAGGTGAGTGCCGAAGTGCACTCGCTCGTCGTCGCAAGGGTTGGGGATGGTTTGGCCGAAGCCGCTTCGCCAGTAGCCGGTGCGGAGGAGCCCTTCTTCTTCTAAGATATGGAACTTGGGTCCGTCGAGGACACAGGGGATCCAAACCCCACGGTTTCTCTCCTTCTCCGCTGCTGCTGTTGTCGCCGACGTGCCAGAGGATGATGCAGAAGCCATTTCTCGGTGCGCTGGAGATTTTTGGGGAGCAGAGGAGCTCTAGGTTCGTGGGAGGCGTAGGGGTGAAGGAAACAGCGCAAAGTGCTAGTGAGGGAAGATGAGGAGTAGGATCTTCACCGATTATATCCACCGGCCGCGTCAAAATTCGTGCAAAACGCTACAGTGAACGTGCCATGCATCATGGAAGGAATTGGGAAACACCCACGCGATGATTACGCCACCTCGATCTCCACGCACGCATTGAAGTAGCGCCTCGGTTCCGCGAAAGGCAGACCCACCAACGATCGTGCTGATAGGAAATGTCTGTCAGTAACGTGACTTGACCATGACTGGTGTCAGGTTACGTTAGAGACCAAGTCCTGGCTTAGTTTGAATTTCAAGCTGGAAACCTGAAAAACATATTCATAGGTCCAACTCATTTTTTGAGACCCAGATCTATCTTTTCTTTTGAAGTTTCAGGAACCCTTCAAGATTCTGCAAGCCGAAGATCAAGCTAGATGATGATGAAACCGACTTTGGATCTTGGAGGCCTCCGGGGGTTGCTGTTGGGGATATACTTTCCGGGTATCCTCACTGTACCTCACTGACCAGGGTGGCCCACTTCAGGTTAGAGCTTTGCTTCACGGGCGACCTAGTCAGGGAGAAGAGACGGAGTCCACTCCGGCTATAGGAAGGCCCAGAAGACTTACCGACCTAGGCCCATAGTGTTACTTGTAGTTCAAGATGTACTCTGTAACCGACTCTTAGTCGTAGCCGGATAGATCTCTCCTGTAAACCCTAGGCCGGACATCTATATAAGCTGTCCTAGGGAGAGCCTTTAGGGCACCCTCACAATAGTCTATAATCTCAACTCGCACAGGCGAAACCCTTGTAACCCATATTATGACTCTGCCGTATTATTGCATTGCTAGCAGGAGTAGGATCCGTCCAAAGCCGGCGGATTCGAACCTGGGTAAACTTGTGTGCTCACCGTCCCGGAACACCGTACGTCTCACACCCCTCTCTTCCACACGCCTCGAGGACCCCCTCATGGTGTACTTGTCATCAATCCGACGACAACAGACATGCAATGAAGCTAGCTGTGGTTAATGAAAATAACACACATTTCAATGACACTAGTGGATCCATATGTGGTTTCTGAGAAGAACAGACATGCAATGACACTAGATGTGGTTAATGAAAAGAATAGACATGCAATGACTCTGGTGGATCCATATGTGGTTTGTGAAAAGAACACACATGCAATGACTCTAGCTATGGTTAATGAAAAGAAAACACATGCAATGAACTCTGGTGGATCCATGTGTGGTTAGTGAGAAGAACACACATGCAATGACACTAGTGGATCCTTAAGTGGTTTGTGAGAAGAACAGACATGCAATGAACTCTGGTGGATCCATATGTGGTTTGTGAAAAGAACAGGCAATACAATGACTCTGGTGGATCCATGTGTGATTTGTGAAAAGAACAGACATGCACTGACTCTAGCTGTGGTTAATGAAAAAGAACACACGTGCAATGACTCTGGTAGATCCATGTGGTTTATAGAAGAACACACATGCAGTGACTCTAGCTATGGTTAATGAAAATAAAACACATGCAATGACTCTGATGGATCCATATGTGGTTTGTGAAAAGAACACAAATACAATGACTCTAGCTATGGTTAATGAAAAGAACACACATGCAATGAACTCTCGTGGATCCATGTGTGGTATTTGAGAAGAACACACATACAATGACTCTAGATATGGTTAATGAAAAGAACACACATGCAATGACACTAGTGGATCCTTATGTGGTTTGTGAGAAGAACGGACATGCAATGAACTCTGGTGGATCCATATGTGGTTTGTGAAAAGAACAGGCAATACAAGGACTCTGGTGGATCCATGTGTGGTTGGTGAAAAGAACAGACATGCACTAACTCTAGTTGTGGTTAATGAAAAGAACACACCTGCAATGACTCTGGTAGATCCATGTGGTTTGTGAAAAGAACAGACATGCAATGACTCTAGCTATGGTTAATGAAAAGAACACACATGCAATGACACTAGTGGATCCATATGTGGTTTGTGAAAAGAACACACATGCAATGAACTCTGGTGGATCGATATGTGGTTTGTAAGAAGAACACACATCCAATGACATTGGTGGATCCATGTGTGGTTTGTGAAAACAACACACATGCAATGTCTCTAGCTGTGGTTAATGAAAAGAACAGACATGCAATGAACTCTGGTAGATCTAGATGTGGTTTGTCAGAAGAACACACATCTAATGACTCTAGCTATGGTTAAGGAGAAGAACACACATGCAATGACACTGGTCGATCAATATGAGGTTTGTGCAAAGAACACACATTTCAATCACACTAGTGGAACCATATGTGGTTTGTGGAAAGAACACATATGCAATGACACTGGCTATTGTTAATGAAAAGAACAGACATGCAATGACTCTGATGGATCCATATGTGGTTTGTGAAAGAACAAACATGCACTGACTCTTGGTGTGGTTCATGAAAAGAACACACATCCAATGAAACTGGTGCATCCTTATGTGCTTTGTGAAAAGAATACACATGCAATGACTCTAGTTGTGGTTTGTGAAAATAACACACATGGAATCATACTGGTGGACCCATATGTTGTTTGTGAAAAGAACAGACATGCAATGACTCTAGCTGTGGTTAATGAAAAGAACACACATGCAATGGCACTGGTGGATCCATATGTTGTTTATGGAAAGAACATACATGCAATGACTCTTGCTATGGTTAATGAAAATAACAGACATGAAATGACTCTGATGGATCCATATGTGGTTTTTTAAAAGAACACACATGCAATGACTCTAGTTGTGGTTTGTGAAAAGAACACACATGCAATCACTCTGGTGGATCCTTATGTAGTGTGTGGCAAGAACATACATGCAATGAACTCTAGTGGATCCATATGTGGTTTGTGAGAAGAACACACATGCAATGACACTAGTGGACCCATATGTGGTTTGTGGAAAGAACAGACATGCAATGACACCGGTCTAACCATATGTGGTTTGTGAAAAGAACACACATGTAGTGACTCATGGATCTTTGTGTGGTTTGTGAAAAGAACACACATGCAATGACACTAGTTGTGGTTAATGAAAAGAACACACACGTAATGACACTGGTGGATCCATACATGGTTTGTGAAAAGAACACACATCCAATGACACTTGGTGGATCCATGTGTGGTTTTTGACAATAACACACATGCAATGACTCTGGTGGATCCATATGTGGTTTATGAGAAGAACAGACATCCAATGAACTCTAGTGGATCTATCTTGGCACAAATTGATGTATGCCATGATGTATTTCATTGTACAAGACACTCACTTTCCATTTTTATACTACTTAGTTTTGCCCTTGGTTTTTTGATGCTACTCAGTTTTGCCCAGTCTGTCTCTTTCGTAGAAGCCCAAACCTATGCTCACTCTGTCTACTACGCCCTAATTGGTTGTCATAGTTGTAACACGGATCATGCGCACCACCTGTTGATCCTGTGTGATCCAACGAGGTTCGTTGTAAACGTCGTGCCCTTCACAGTACAGCGCGAGACAGCACAGATGTCTCCCTCAGCGAGACTTCTACAAGAAGGAACACGATGCCGTCCTTGGAAAAAGTCGTCGAGTGGTCATGTCACGTTTAATCTAGTCTGCAAAGGCTACTACTGCTACTAAAAAACATGCACAGGGTAATGGGGTCATCGAGTGCACGGTTGTTGACGGAACGCTGTAATTTATTGCCACTTGATTTTAATAAGACATATCCCATTTTTACGCAGCGCTCTCAATCTCACTTCCAACTGGGCTCTACCGCAAGTAACTTCCATGAGTCAAGGGACCCCCTCGAGTAGATCTAACGTTGCTAGAAATTGGTTCCGTGCCACTTGCATGCAGTGGAATTGAGGTTTGCCATGAGTGTGTTTTCAATGCAGCTCTAAAGTGGAGATCGTGGTTGTTTCAAAAAAGGGAACCCAAAAAAAGGGTGGAGATCATGGTAGCCCCATCCCCCCGCCCACCACACGTGTCCACTCGAGGACTACGAACGGTCCAGTGTTTGTGAACCTGCTCGACCTTCTTATTCCATGTGCTCGTGTCATTTTCCCCAATCTGTCTAGTCCCAAAACCCCAATCCGCACCTACCACGCGCGCCGAAGCTCCTTCGCTTGCACTACCTCATTCCCTAGGTACGCCATGAAGCGTACACGTGGAGACGAGCCGAAGGTGAAGCCAGTTGAAGGAGCAGCAACAGATGGCTCGGTCGTTGCCAAGCAGGCGGAGGCATCTTCTCCACGCACAAACACCGGTCGTCTCCTTGCCGTCGAGGGTTCGATCTCATCCATCCGGCCAGTAGCCATTGCTACCGAGCAGAAGGTAGCCGACAACATCGTGACTGACAACATCGTGGTGCCAGCGACAGATCTGGATGGGGCGCATGCGGCAGGCGGAGGCAATTCGGTGCTCTACATCAACGACCCCATCGCCGTCCAAGAAATCGTCGACGCAATCATGGAGAATGATGAGTTCGAGGAGGAGGTCCCTGATGAGGAGTCTGAGGTACTACATTGCTAGCTTCTCTAATCGCAGCCACAGATTTCACTATTCATACACATGATTTGCTCAATCATGTATAGATTCTTTTGCTCTTGAAGTAGGGTAGTATATATATGGTTCGAACGGTCGATTGATGCATCTGCCATCTAGTCACAAAACCCCAATCCGTCTAGTCACAAAACCCCAATCTGCTCATCTGCCATCTAGTTGAGTTTGCTAGTTGAGTGTTGATTTCGATACACAACATGCCTATAACATTACTGTAGCACCCCTAGTTTTATTAATAGTAATTAGGCTTTAATTTCTGCATCCATGAGCATCATATTTTAAAATGCATGAAAGAAAATAATATGCAAACCTCTCACCTCACGTCGCCGACCCCACCATCGTGACCAGGTTGATCTTCTGGTCCTCCTAGACCTTCCCTCGCTCAACCTCTCACTCCCTACCGTCCTGTCGCCATGCATCGCCGCTTGCCGCTATCGGTCGTCATCATGGAAGTTGCTCCGCCGACCATTTTATGGCCGCACCGCCACAACTAGGCTCCCCGCAACGTTCCGTGTTAAGCCATCCTGCTCCCGTTGCCGCACATCACACATAGCGTCGAGCCCGAGCTCCACCTGGGAGTAGCGCCATGGATGACGTCAGCTTAACGCCATGCTGATGTCATAAAGACTTTTATTTTATTTAAATGTTTTCTATAATTGTTTTAATAAATGAAATATCTTACAGGTGGGTCCCTAATGTTAGATTTTAATCTTTTTGGAAATAATTTATGAAATTAATAGAAGTCTGACTTGTGGGGCCAGCTAGAAAATAATTTAATAATTCCAAAAATGTTTAATCGTTTTAAAATGATTTAAAAATGGATTCAAAATGAGAAAAATATTAACTAATTCATTTTAAATTAGAAAAATATGTATAATATATCAAAATGTTTAGAAAAATAAGATCTACACAATAGACTTGTAATCATGCATTGCTCAACAACATTAAATGCAAGTTTAATTAGAAGAACCAAATGAACTCCGTAGGTGACTCCGCGGTTCCCCTGTTTTAGGGTTTGGACCCTTCAAATCCCCTTTAAATGACCATGCATGTTCCAGGGTTCAATTTAATACACTTTAACTTGTCATATCATCATCCTTGCTTGAGCATTGCATCGATGCCATGTATTGATTGTTTCTTTCCTTTCCGGTGTTTCTGCTTCTTCTCGATAGACCTCTGAGTTGATGTGAGCAACGAGATCGAGTTTAAGATTGAAGACCGAGATCAGCACCATCGAAGGTCGTTGACAAATAAGATCATCTGATGAACCTTGAAGATCTATAGTTGGGTATCAATAGGCAAAGGCAAGAATAGCCCACACATGATATAATCCTATGCTTTCAAAGTATTTCATTCTTGCCATGTGCATACAATTCCAAAGTCTTTTATCGATAGATACAATAATCCTATCTAGTGCATGTTTCCTTTGTGGCCTATATTCCCTGATCCACTGCTCCTAGCATAACTAGGATTTGGCTTTGTGAGCTTCGCTAGAGCTATTTTTATCTGTTGCGTTTAGCCATGCTTAGCTGTTACTGCTGGTACATCTGGTTGATGAATCAGAGCTATGAATGAACCTAGTTGGATAAGATGACGTGGTATGATCATAGATGAAAGTTAAACATGGTAAGGCTTGTATGGGAGGCCACGAGTGTTGCGGTTTTTGTAGTCCCATACTTGCCACCACTAGGACCCAAGTTCTTGCCTTTGGACCAAGATCGAGCGTGCAACCACACAGGGGTTTACGGGGACCCCCTTGACCCCAGCTTGCCTAGTCTGATCCATGAGTCCGTAGTTTTAGATTTTATTTGGCACCCGCATGGAAAAATGTTTTGGAGAATGGCGCAAGCATATAGGACATGGCCGGGTGATGGGTGCACGGCACTGAAACTGGATCCCGGTACACAGAGTCGTGGACCTCCTCGGAGTATGGCCAATAGCCATAGCAGGGTGCCCTTCTAGGTGACTCATGGATTAGGCAAAAGCAAGGGAAAGTATTTGGTCGACCACCCTATGTTAGCACACCAAGGAAGTGTGTCAAGTGACGTTAAGTGTCGGTTGACGCGTGTGGGTAAATTTATACAACCCTATAGGGTTAAATCTTTTCGAAAATCCGTGTCCACGGTTATGGACGACTTGGGAATAGATGTGGGATCATAGAGAACATCATCCTAATAGTAAGGCTTGGCAACTAAGGTTTGTTAAGGATGCTTTCTCATAGTTACGAGGGGGTGATCCTAGTTGTGAGATGAGGATTACTTTGGTGGATATCAAGATGATGATCAATTCTTTAGAGATATCGCGTTCTTATCCCGTTTTAAAATGATCTATTTAGTCGAGCTTCTTCTTCCCCCTCTTGTTTTACAAACAAAGATAGCTTTATGCAAAATAGCTCCACCAACCATAAGTCTTGCGGAGTACACCCTATACTCACCCTTGCTTTGCTGATACTTTTGTAGCATGTAAGTATTACCATAATAGATGAGTTATGTATGACATCGACATCGACGAGTAGCTTGGGGTTCCCGGTCGATAGCCTAGAATCTATGGATTGGGACGTCATTGTTATGCTTCAGGCCTCTTAGGCCATTTGTTAAGTTTGATATACTTAATAGCATAATTTGCCTTTCGTTGTTTGATGTTTGTGGTTAGTGACCTCTGCTTTCTCTGCTCGGTTATGAGCTTGCTGTAATAACTGTTGAGTCGTAGGGTCACTGTAATGTTACCGATTCATTCATTGTATGCTTCCGAGATTTAGGTTAGGCTTGTTTCAGACAGAGGTCTGGGATTTGTCTAGCCCTAATCTCGGGGGTGTGACAATTACATTTCTATTCCTTACTAAGCCCAATGATTCAATTTTGCCCCAAAATAGTGCAAGGGAATCTGATGGTGTCGTTTTCTTAGGGATGGTTAGTGAACATGAGGCAGCAATGTACATAAACAATATAGGTCGTGATGTTGGTATTTTGGTTCTCCAACTCCATCTCTGAAAAAATGAGGCCCTTAATTTATTCTCATATGGAACCTATATATATAATCTTTGTATTATTTCAGATCTTTGAATGAGTCGTATGATGCATATGTATATCCCTGAATATTGTTTTGTCCGATAACATTTCAATTTATTATTGTGGCCAATGATTCAAATTTGCCCCAAAAGAGAGGAAGACACATTGGTGTCAGACTTTTTCAGGGGTGAGTTAGCGAACCTAGGGCCATGTACAAGATCAATATAAGTTGTGCAATTGTTACTTGGTTTGCTTACGCCATCCCTAAAGAAACTTATGAGGCTGCAATCTATATTCTACATTCATAGAACTATGATATTTGAATTATCTATTCCATGCATTCATAGTGTATAAGAATTACATTTCAATTTGTCACTGAGGCCGATGATTGAAATTTGACCCAAAAAGAGTTCAAGGGGAGACACGTATGATGGTGTCGTGTTTTAGGGATGGGTTGGTGAACCTGAGGCAACAATGCACACAAACAATATAGGTTGTGTTGTTGGTACTTTGGTTCTCCAACTCCATCTCTGAAACAAATTATGAAGCCCTTGATTTATTCTCACATGGAACTACATATATGATCCTTGATTTGTTTCTGATCTTTGAATTATTCGTATAATGCATATGTAAATGAATGGTTTTGATCATAAGTATTTTTAACATGTACCTGATGATTAATTGTTTGGTTATTTTATTTATAATTACAATATTTAGGCTTGTTTTTGTACCTGACTATGTATATCCCTGAATATTGTTTTGTACAATTGCATTTAAATTTCTTATCATGCCCAATGATTGAAATTTGTCCCAAAAGAGAGGCAGACAAATTGGTGTCAGATTTTTTCTGGTATGAGTTAGCGAACCCGAGGTGATGTATAATAACATTATAGGTTGAGCAATTGTTACATGGTTCACTGACTCCATCCCTGAAGAAACTTATGAGGCCGCTAGATTTATTCTACATACACTCTAATGCAATTAATTGTCATTGTGTTGAGATGAAATTATATATGAACTGATCAAACTATTGCTGAGATGCTTTCTCTTTGATATCCATGGATATATTGTTTTACATATACATGTTGTCAATTCTTGAGTTGTAATAAAATTCAATCATATGTATGAGTTCTAAGTTATGTTCTTAAAAATCAATAGGAGCATGATGATGAAGTGGACGATAGCAAGGAATCCAGGGACAATAAGAGCCGCTACATGCTGAGGCGGTTACCGTAAGGGATAATCCGTTTCTACCGTACGGGGAGACTGTTTTGCCCATTCTATGGCAGAGGAATCAACGTGGACCTCGATAGCATGATCCAACATGTGGTGGGCGTTGCTAGTGGCGGAGGGAGAAGGCATAAGCCGATTACCTTGGCACGGAACACATCCTTTGGCAAATTCCTCCGGCTTTATGTTAGGACTGGCCTGTATCCCCTCGACTAGGCTGTCCCTTCCTCCTTCTGATGCCCTGCCCTGCTAGGCGTCTCTGTGTCCCGGCCTCCTGCTGCTGCCCCTACTTTTATTTTCTTTTAGTTAATTATTATTACATGTGTGTGGCATGTTAGACAATATATCCACGTGGTGTCTCTGGTGAACCTTCTATATATATTAATCTACTGATTTATATGGAGTGCCTTAAAATTTCTAGTGTTCAATTATATTACTGATCATGTTCATGCACATTACAAAATATTTCTAGTGCTCGATTATATTATAATTGTCAAGGAATACATCAACAAGTTAAATTGGTCGAAATTTTGTATTGAAGTAACTAAATGATCTCACATTGGCAGTGGACATTGGCAGAAGCCGAAGGCATCCGCAGAAGACCTTGGAGCGGCATGCAGTCTTCAGCAAATTCCTTACAGGTTCAACCATGGGTTGCTGCCGCCCAGCTCCAAATTTGCTGACAGGTTCAACATGGCAGAACTTGAGATACCACAAAGACCTCAGCAGAGGTGGCAGAATTGGTGCGGGTGCGACCATGGCGATGGCGAGCTCAGATTCTGGACGAGGAAAACATGACCGAGCATGGTCGACACGGTGATAGATCTCACCGGGAACCAATTCTCGTCCCCCACACCATGCCATGGGTGCGTCCATGGTGAGGGTGAGCTCTAACTTGAGATGGGAAGGAGAGCAGGGCCGAGAAGGTTCATCACATCCCAGATCCGTGCCATGGCCGCGACCAGATTGCCGCTCTGGGGAAGAAGAAGATGCGTAATGGATGCAGACGCCAACACTGCAAGCCTTTGACGCCTAAGCGATGGGAGCGACATAACAGCGAGAACTGATAGGGGGCCCAACTTGATGACCGTTAGCCTGATATTTTGTATTGAAACATAAAGTTGAATTCGTGACAAAAAGGCCCTCTGAGTATTTGGCAAGCCAACTGTAGTCATCGTGGCTGATTACAGGCAACTTGGGTACCACATTGCCAAGGCGCCCCAACTTTCGGGCCGCAAAATGATATTCTCCTTTCAAACTGGTGCTGCATTGCATGTGGCAGTTGAATTCCAACATGTTCCTGGGTTCCTAACCATGGTGTGGAACGTTTTGGAGTTCCATTGCATGTGTTCTTTTCCAAACCACAATGATCCACCTGGCCACACACACTCAAGTGGGTGTGGTGATGCAACCTCTTTCAAATTGGTGCTCCATTCCATGTGGCAGTTGAATTCCAACATGTTCCTAGGGTTCCTGACAATGGTTTGGTACATATTGGAGTGCCATTGCTTGTTTTCTCTTCCAAACCACAATGATACACATGGCCACACACATTCAAGTGGGTGTGGTGCTACAACCTCTTTCAAATTGGTGCACCATTGCATGTGGCAATTGAATTCCACCATGTTCCTTGGGTTCCTGACCATGGTTTGACACATATTGGAGTGCCATTGCATGTGTTATTTTCCAAAATACAAGGATCCACATGGCCACACACACTCAAGTGGGTGTGGTGATGCAACCTCTTTCAAAATGGAACTCCATTGCATGTGGAAGTTGAATTCCAACATCTTCCCGGGCTTCCTGACCATGGTTTCACACATATTGGAGTGCCATTGCATGTGTTCTCTTGGAAACCACAATGATCCACATGGCCACACACACTCATGTTGGTGTGGCGATGCAACCTCTTTCAAACCGGTGCTCCATTGCATTTGGGAGTTGAATTCCAACATGTTCCTGGGCTTCATAACTATGGTTTGACACATATTAGAGTTCCATTGCATGTGTTGTTTTCCAAACCACAATGATCCTCTTGGGCACACACACTCAAGTGGGTGTGGTGATGCATCGTCTTGCAAATTGGTGCTCCATTGCATGTGGCTGTTGAATTCCAACATATTCCTAGCCTTCCTGACCAGGGTTTGACACATATTGGTGTGCCATTGCATGTTTTCTTTTCCAAAATACAAGGATCCACATGGCCACACACACTTAAGTGGGTGTGGTGATGCAACCTCTTTCAAAATGGAGCTCCATTGCATGTGGAAGTTGAATTCCAACATGTTCCCGGGCATCATGACCATGGTTTGACACATATTGGAGTGCCATTGCATGTGTTCTTTGCCAAACCAAAATGATCCGCATGGCCACACACATTCAAGTGGGTGTGGTGATGTAACCTCTTTCAGACTGGTGCTCCATTGCATGTGGCTGTTGAATTCCAACATCTTCCCAGGCTTCCTGACCATGGTTTAACACATATTGGAGAAACATTGCATGTGTTATTTTCCAAACCACAATGATCCACATGTCCACACACACTCAAGTGGGTGTGGTGATGCAGCCTCTTTTAAACAGGTGCTCTCCATTGCACGTGGTACTTGAATTCCAACATGTTCCTAGGTTCCTAACCATGGTGTGGCACATATTGGAGTTCCATTGCTTGTGTTCTTTTCCAAACCACAATGATCCACATGGCCACACATACTCAGGTGGGTGTGGTAATGCAAACTCTTTCAAGCTGGTGCTCCATTTCATGTGGCATTTGAATTCCAACATGTTCCTGGGCTTCCTACCATGGTTTGACACATACTAGAGTGTGGTGCTGCAACCTCTTTCAAATCGGTGCACCATTGCATGTGGCAGTTGAATTCCAACATGTTCCTAGGATTCATGACCATGGTTTGACACATATAGGAGTGCCATTGCATGTTTTTTTTCCAAAATACAAGGATCCACATGGCCACACACACTTAAGTGGGTGTGGTGATGCAACCTCTTTCAATATGGAGCTCCATTGCATGTGGAAGTTGAATTCCAACATGTTCCCGGGCTTCCTAGCCATGGTTTGACACATATTGGAGTGCCATTGCATGTGTTCTTTTCCAAACCAAAATGATCCGCATGGCCACACACACTCAAGTGGGTGTGGTGATGCAACCTCTTTCAAACTGGTGCTCCATTGCATGTGGCAGTTGAATTCCAACAAGTTCCTAGGGTTCCTGACCATGGTTTGGTACATATTGGAGTTCCATTACATGTGTTGTTTTCCCAACCACAATGATCCACATGGCCACACACACTCAAGTGGGTGTGGTGATGCAACCTCTTTCAAACTGGTGCTCCATTGCATGTAGATGTTGAATTCCAACATGTTCCTGGGCCTGCTGACCAGGGTTTGACAGATATTGGAGTGCCATTGTATGTGTTCTTTTCGAAACCACAATGATCCACATGGCTGAAATTGATCGTATGGGCACCTAGAGGGGGGGTGAATAGGTGCTACTTCAAATTTCAATGCTTTTTCAATTTTAGGCTTGACACAAAAGGTAAATTCTCTAGATAGCTATTATATAGAATTTCCCTCTTCGATAATTCTCCAAAGTTCAATTGACGAACTGCATACATGAGATTTCATTAGGAATTGCCATTGATTGAATGAAGATGTAGTAAGTTTGGGTGGATCACACCTATTATTTATATGAGGATGTGGGATAGGTGGGTCAGGAGAATATAGGTGATGGACCTCACTATAGTCCTCCTTACCACTTCCCTTCTTGGAGGTGGAACCATTATGTTTTTCACCTACCACTTCATCTTCCTTAGATCTGGTGTTAGCCTTATCCTTGGATGATAGAGTGGCAGCCTCAGAGGAATATGGAGATGGGGCTGCGGATGATGTGAGGCGAGCAATCATTTGTTGCATCTCCTCCATCTTGGAATCAAAGGATTTTAACAAGGTTGTTTCCAACGTCTTGAGGTCATCCATTGTGACCTTGTCCACAGCCTCATTCCCATTCTCCTTGGTACCCATACTTCTCTTAGGCGGTTAAGCCTGAATAAAGAGTCGGGGCTCTGATACCAATTGAAATACATCATATGGGCACCTAGAGGGTGGTGAATAGGTGCTACTTCAAATTTTAATGCTTTTTCAATTTTAGGCTTGACACAAAAGGTAAATTCTCTAGATAGCTATTATATAGATTTTCCCTATATGCAAACCTAACTACCAGCGAGTAAAGGCGAGTGAGAAAGAGGAATGAGTAAACCGTTGTGGAGCACGCGGAGACACATGATTTGTTTTACTGCAGTTCCTTCCTTGTTAAGGGAAGTACAACTGCGTTGGAGGGGTGGGTGGTACTAAGACCACCACGCCACAATAGGCCTCACCCTGTTCTCCGATGGATCCTGCCACCAAAGGCATGATCCACTTTTCCACAATAGGAACCCTTCGAGGCGGGAACCGGCGCCTTTACACAACTAGCGGGCCACAACTCCACAACCAAATTGGAGGCTCCCATAATGACAACAAGCTGCCACAAGAACAAGTTATCAATAACAAAACATGAGATCTAGATATTAACAAGAATACTAGATCAAGGGTTTCTCCAAGTGAATGGAGAGGAGTTGATGCGCTTGATTCGTGATGACGATGTAGGTTGTATCCTCCTTCAATTCCCCCAAATATCAAAGACTTCAGGTGGTTGAAGTGGGAGATCTAGAGACAGAGAGCTCTTACAACAGGTCTGGCAATTTTCGAGTGAATCAAGAGTTCTGAATGGAGGGGATGAAGGGGCTTTTATACCCCCTACACCCACTGAGCTGTTCGAGCCATTTGGGGCCGGATTATCTGGCCCAAGTGAGGGCCGGATTATCCGGCCTGGGCAAAACTCCGCCCTAGACTCGGATTATCCAGCAAACAATCCGCCCCCACTCAGAGCGACGTGCCGAGCCTGCCCTTGAGCGCCTCCTGGGGGCCGGATTATCCGGCCCCATGCGAGGGCCGGATTATCCGGCCAGGGAAGGAAAAACCACCCCTGTTCGGATTTTCCGGGAGAAAATCCGAACCCACTGATGCGCTCGAAGATCGACATAGAGCTCGTTGGGAACCCCAAGAGTAAGGTATGATGAGAACAGCAGCAAGTTTTCCCTCAATTATGAAACCAAGGTTTAATCGAACCAGTAGGAGCAAGGAAACACCCCAAAGGTGTTACTAGCTGAGCTTTGGCAGGGCGCACTACCGGTGCTAGTCGAAACATGGAGACCTGCACAACACAACCACAGAACTTTGTCCCCAACTTGCGATGAGGTTGTCAATCTCACCATGTTTTGCGGAAAACAAAGGATTAAATGTATCGAATGGAAAGAAGTAAAAGTTTCCAGAAAGTAAACACAAAGCAGTAAACAGTTGTAGATTGTATGTAAAGAAGAAGGACCGGGATCCATAGTTCACTAGAGGTGGCTCTCCTTAGATAGAAAACATGCTGGGTGAACAAATTACAGCAGGGCAATTGACAAACACCGAGAAAGCAATACATGCATATACTAATCATCTTGACTCCTTTGAGACTTGATTGGGCAATACAACATAATACATAGACTGCCATCCAACTGCATCTATGACTAATAATCCACCTTCAGGTTATCATCCGAACCCCCTCCAGTATTAAGTTGCAAGCAACATATTATTGCTTTACGAACTGTGTGTAAGGTAAACAATACAATTGTTCTATGAACAAAGGATCGTTGTTTTCTCCCTAGTAGCAACAACACATCTAGTACCTTAGGGATTTCTCACTTCCCAGTTACCGTGAGGCATGAACCCACTATCAAGCATAAATACTAACTCTTGGAGTTGCTAGCATCTACTTGGCCAAGATAGCTACTAACAACAGAAAGCATGCAAGATCTCAAATAACAAAGACATGATAGAATCAATAATCAATCTAAAATAGCATCTCAATATCCATCGGATCCCCGCAAACACAACATGTATGAATTACAAATAGATGATCTTGATCATTAACGGAGCTCACAAGATCTAAACATGAAAGCACAAAGGAGGAGAAACCAGCCATCTAGCTACTACATGGATCCGTAGTCCAAGGATGAACTACTCATGCATCACACCGGAGGCTTGCATGGTGATGAAGAAGGCCTCCAGGGTGAATTCCCTCTCTGCGGGGTGCGGAAGAGCTTCAGATCCCTCCTGATCTAGGGATGGAGATGGCCGACTCTGATCTCTTCGTGGATTTTTGATCGGGTACCTAGGGTTTTCGTCCCGAGGGCAACTTATAGGCGGAAGGAGAGGCCGAGGGGGTGCTGGGGTCGGCTAGACCACCCCTGGCACGGGCCAGGCCTGGCCGCGCGGCCAGGTGGTGTGGCCGGCCCCCAGCCCTTCTCCATCTCGTACTCTGACACTTGATCCCTTCCGAAAAAATAGGCACTTTGGCTTTTGTCCCGTCCAATTCCGAGAATATTCATTTTCTGACTTTCCTGGAACCAAAAACAGCAGAAAACAGGCAGCTGGCACTGTGGCTCTTGTTAATAGGTTAGTCCAAGAAATCATAATAAAAGTACTCCAAAGTTGGAACAAAACACAATAAAGTGGATAAAACAAAGCATGGAACATAAAAAATTATAGATACATTTGCAATGTATCAACATCCTCAAGCTTAACTCCTGCTCGTCCACGAGTAGGTAAGTGATAAAAAGAAATAATTTTTGAGGTGACATGCACCATCAAAGACTTGATCAAAGTATTTGCAAAACATTCAAGGCTGGGATCATAGTACTTCAATCATAACATGAAAGACAAAGTTCTAGCAATAGGCAAAGAGACTATGATGCAACATGAAAAGCCACAAATAAAATATTCATGAATAACATGCTTTGCAAGACGTTTGTTTGTTTCACATAAAGAAAACATAGCATCAAAGTATTCAGCTTGTCCCTCAATAGAGTAGCAAATATAAATGCATGGGACACCTTCAAAGTTCATAAGAGTGACTAGATACAATAGTTTCAAACAAGCAATAACAAGTTATGCATCAATCAACTAGTCTTGGGACAATGCACATAGAACTAAGAATGGCCACTATGCTCTCAAAGTAGTGCATAAAGATAGAAGGTGGAGACTCAATATAATGGTGGAAGAAAGGCCTTTTGTAAAAGGAAGTAGGGATTCAAGTCTCATAAAGAGCTTCCAAAAATTATGGTACTTGTAGCTTTCTGCTCTCATTGCCCCTATCATAAGCATCTTGAAGGTGATTAAGGTTAAAGTGACACAACTAAGAGGATATGCTTGACAAGTTATAAACCGAAATCTCATGCCGCTTACTTACGAAGACCGATCCTCATGTTACTCAACTTTAGTCACGAGTAAGCTCTTGTCATTGTAAGTATATGTGTATCATTAAGAACCGCCAACGGGGTACCCCTTGCACATGATACAGGAGCTTTCCCATAATCAAAATGACAAGGCAAGTAGACAATGAGCATCTCCGTGATCTTTTTATTTGCTATTTGCATAGGTTTTTATTGAGGATGCTTCATAGAGTGCTCATTATGGTGATGCTGCAAGTTTCCACCATGATTAGGCATGGCTTAGGCTAGCGGCCCAGATGTTTCTCTAACACACATACAAACTCCATGATCATACAAGTTCCCCATTTATTTCACACCGCCGGGATCCGTAAGCAAAAGAACATAATATCAACGGGGTACAAAGTACAAGTGCAATGTTGAAAGCGTTCCCCATGAAACATGGTTCTGCTAATTTCAACTTATAAAGCGCAAGCATATACGCAACAAAGAAGGACCCAATGGTTCAAGTTTATTAGAGGCAAAAAAGTAAAGTGTGCCATCAAGTTCGTGAGAGCTTTAATCACTAGTTTTCTCATAACAAGTGAAAGGTAGACAAAAGCATGAATATACTTGGAATAGCATAAGCTAGTAGGTAGGTATGGTGGACTCTTTGGAATAACTTGGTTTAGGGAGTTGGATGCATGAGTGGAACTCATACTTTGTGGTGGAGGCTAGCAAAAGAATGGGAGCGACAAACTAACAGAGCAATAATGGCCATAATCATGCAGAGCGACAAAACATCATTGATCAAAGCATAAAGTGATACTACAAGTTGAAAACTAAAGGATCATAAAGGCTATGGTGACTTGACATAGTCATAACATGGTGTGAGCATGTGCCAAGTCAACCCAAATAAAGCATCAAAGGAGAATACCACTATACTATGCTTTAATATGCTAAAACAACGCATGATTCATCCAAGGCACATTAAGCAATCTCAATTGTTTATAACAAGTCATGCTAAAGTAAATAATACTAAGAATAAAGCCAAAACAATATCAAGCATGGCATGACAAAGCATAGCCACAGTCAAAAACGAGCTCTTTTTACCACAAAAGTATGCACTTTCCTACTCTTTTCCAAACCAAACCAAACTATTTGCAAACCACAGTATGAAAGAGGGGGTCCAACCAACTTATTCAGAGAACTAAACAAACCAAGAAAACTAAAAACCAAAACAAAAACAAAAACGAAAAAGAAGACGCTCCAAGAAAAACACAACTGTGCATGAAACAATAAAAATGAAGCGTTTGGAAGAAACCTGTGATTTTTATTGATGAAGAAGGGGATGCCTTGGGAATCCCCAAGCTTTGATGCTTGTACTTCTTGGATATTTCTTGGGGTGACACGCGTGGCATCCCCAAGCTTGATCTTTAGTCCATCCTTCATCTCGTTACTCATTTCTTCCATACACCTGAAAAATTTCCTTCATACAAAACTTCACACAATCTCATTAGCAATATTAGTGCACTTAAGATAAATAAGTCTCAAGGTTCAGTTCTAACACCAAATAAACTTCCATTAGAACACTAGATACTGTAGCACTTCCCTCAAAAATCTCAATTCCCCAAAAGAACTCAAGAAGGAACCAACAAGAAGCAAATGCAGAAAATGGCAGAAATCACAAAGCAGAAGAGGTAAAGACGAATTTTTTCAAGACCTTCTGTTGCTCAAATCAAAAAGTGTTGAACTAACGAAAGTTAGATAACAACCTGGGGCAGAAGCACAAATATTACAGATCAATCCTACATACAAAGCTCTCTCAGGAATTTTTACGGTGAAGCACAGAAATCTGTTTCGGGACAGCAACTTTCCCAATCATTACTTCACTCTCATTAGAGGTTACTCTTGGCACAAAAAGCAAATAAAAAGGATAAGGAGAGGTTAAGAGGTAATAACTTCCAAGACTCATCTAAAACTCTTTGGTTATCTCCTAACAAGTACTTTTCTTTAACGCCTTTAAGTTAGGCATCAGAAGCAAAGAAAGAATCAAGTGTTCTCAAATGAAGAAGCATTAAGACCAAATTTTGTTTTCATAGGAGAAGCTAAAGAAATCTTTTCTCTCTTTTTAGGGAAGTGTTCTATACCTTTCTTGAGTGGGAGTTGATATTTAATGGTGCCTTCCTTCATATCAATGATGGCACCAACAGTTCTAAGAAAAGGTCTTCCCAAAGTAATAGCACAAGAACCATTGTATTCAACATCCAAAACATAGAAATCATCGGGGACATAGGAATCATTAACCATAATAAGGACATCATTAAGACTCCCCATGAGTTTATTTTTAGCATTAGCATCAAGTGGGACATTCAAATAGCAATCTTCAAGAGGAGGCAAATCAAGCGTATCATAAATCCTTCTAGGCATAATAGAAACACTACTATCAAGATCACATAAAGCTCTGAAATCAAAGTCATTCACTTTCATATTAATGTTGGGTTCCCAACCATCTTCTTGCTTTATAGGAATAGAAGCTTTATGTTTCATCTTTTCTTCTTTAATCTTTATGAGAGCATCGGTAATGTGTTTTGTAAAAAGCCATGTTCATAGCACTAGCATTAGGACTTTTAGCAAGCTTTTGTATGAACTTAATAACTTCAGAGATATTGCAACCATCAAGATCAAAATCAACTTTATCATCTAAAGTAGTAGAACTATTACTAGCCTCAACACTAGTGGTGGTAATAGTAGAAACACTAATGTCTCTAGCAATTTCATCTTTTCTTTCCCACTTAGCATGTAATTCAGCTAATAGTCTAACATTTTCATCAATTCTTACTTGTATGGCATTAGTAGCTGCAAAGGGATTGTCATTAGTTTCAGGTTTAGCAGCCATTTTATTAATCAATGAAGATTGAGCTTCAGATAGAGATGATATATTTCTTTCAACATTAGAGAGTTTCAATTGTAAACCAGGAATTTCCCTATTTAGACTCTCAAGTTGATGGCTAATGTTCTTCAAAATGATAGATTGCTCCTCCATAGTTTTAGTAAATAGCTTATTTTGCTCAAATTGCATTTGCATGAAGTTTGTAGTGGCTCTTTCAACTTCTAAAATTCTTCCTTCACTAGGTAATTCAGATTTACCATTATAGCCATAAGTAGTATTAGGAGGATAAGGCTTATAATTGTTGTTACCAAAATTGTTCCTATAAGCATTATTACCATAAGCATTGTTGCCAAAGTTGTTATTTCTTATGAAGTTCACATCAACTTGCTCTTCTTGAGCAACCAAAGAGGCTAAACGAACATTATTTGGATCAATATGGGCATTCCCATTAGCAAGCATAGATATAATAATATCGATCTTATCACTCAAGGAGGAGGTTTCCTCAATAGAATTTACCTTCTTACCTTGTGGAGTTCTCTCAGTATGCCATTCCGAATAATTAACCATCATATTATCCAATAGTTTTGTTGCAGCACCCAAAGTGATGGTCATAAAGGTACCTCCAGCAGCTGAATCCAATAGGTTCCTTGAAGAATAGTTCAATCCTGCATAAAAAGTTTGGATGATCATCCAAGCAGTCAGTCCATGAGTGGGACAATTCTTTACCAAAGATTTCATTCTTTCCCAAGCTTGATAAACATGCTCATTATCAAGTTGTTTAAACTTCATTATTTCACTTCTCATGGATATAACCTTAGCAGGAGGATAATATTTTCCAATAAAAGCATCTTTGCATTTAGTCCAAGAATCAATACTATTCCTAGTTAAGGAATTCAACCATTCTTTAGCTTTTCCTCTCAAAGAGAAAGGAAACAATTTCAGCTTAATAATATCACCATCTATATCCCTATGCTTTTGCATCTCACAAAGTTCAACAAAGTTATTTAGATGGGAAGCAGCATCTTCATTACCAATACCAGAAAATTGTTCTCTCATAACAAGATTGAGCAAAGCAGGTTTTATCTCAAAGAAAGTATTTTCAGCCACAGACCCAATACCTTATATTTTGACTTGTCACCATAGGAGACGGTTATATGATCATGATTTGGCTGCATCTCCGTGATGATCTCCTTGCTTCCGGTCATATTACTTGTGCACCCCCTATCGAGTACCCATTTAGAGCCACCGGAAGCATAGCCCTGCAAGAAAGTTACTTCTTGGTTTTAGGTACCCATTTTTCAATGGGTCCTCTCATGTTAGTGACAAGGGTCTTGGGGACCCAAATAGACCAAGGAATGTAACAATCATAAGGCCCTACATAATTGGCATAAACATCACCATAATAATCACGATATAACCCATATTTAGGATTGTTAGCCCCTGCAAAATCATCATAATTAGACTTGTCATTAGTGGTGGTGCTAGTCTTTGGTTGAGCAGTCTTGCTCTTCTTCTTCTTCTTCTTCTTGTTCTTCTTGTTCTTCTTGTTCTTTGTCTTGGGAATATAACTAAGACCCTCTTTCCATTGTTTGTTCTTTGCTTGCTAAGAACCTCATCTAGAATTTCTTTACCTTTGTGTTGAGATCCCTTTCCAAGTTCTTCTTGTCCACAAGATGGTCTAGAGGTGCTGGGCATATCATGATTCTCCAATTGAGTTTGGAGCTGGTCACGAGACTCATTTAAAGTAGAATGTTCACTCTCCAAAGCCTTGTGAGAAATGTCAAGTTTCTCAAATTTCTCCAAGAGTCTAGCATGAGCAGCGCCAAATTCAATATTTTCCTTTTTAATTTGTTTACCTTAGCAAGAGCGTTGTCACGTTCTTTGATGAGCTGAGAAACAACCTCTCCATGTGACTCTTCAATTGACTCAAGTCTCTCTTCCAAGGATACTCTAGCTTCCTCTTCTTCTTCCAAGGCATTCTTCAAGGAGGCTATCTCCAAGGCATCTTCTCTTTCAATTCTGCCTTTTTCTTCTAGAAGATCTTCGGATTGAGCAAGTTGGCTCATAAGAGCATCAAAATGAAGTTTGTGCTCACCTTGCAAGTTAGTGAAAAAGGTGTCCAAAGCAATACCTTCTTCTTTTATCTTAAGAATAGTATGATCATCCATATCCGTATTTATGTTAGTCTTAGGAAATGAAGAAATAGAAGATGATACCTCGGACCCTCTCGCCATAAGGCAAGTGGCATTGTTGTTGATGGCGTTTTCGTTTGGAGAGTCAAAGAGTGATGACGGAGTAGATGTGGTGGCTATAGTAGCCACCTCACGAGTACTATCTTCATCCTCTTCATCTTCACTTGCAGAGGAATATTCTTCTTGTGCCACCAAGACAATCTTGGGTTGTTTCTTGTAAGGGCCATTCTTTTTGATAAATGGCTTATTTCTAGGTGCCTTGGATTTTTCTTTAAGGATGAGCCTCCCACCATTGTCTTCTCTATTTTGATATGGACACTCAGCCACAAAGTGTAGCCTATCTCCACAATTGTAGCATGTTCTTAGTTTTGGGCCATTCTCTCTTCTTCCACTTGACCCATTCTTGCGCTCGAGTTCCGACTTGGCCTTGGCTGGATCCTTCCAAAAGTTCCTTGCATAGAACGCCATGTACTCACCATGAGCATGCTTGACTTCCTCGGGGCAGTCAATGGAGACACCCACGAAACCTCTTCCATCCTCATCTTGCTCAACAACATTTGTCTTTAGAGCAGCATTGACCCCTTTTTGCATTCCAATGGCTTGGGCACGGGCATATTCCGCATTATTAGCTGCAACCTTGAATGATGCCATTTCTTGCATGACTTCATTGGAAGTCATTTGATGGTAGTTGTGTCTACCTTGCAAGCTCTTCAAGTCTGTTGGCTCGAAAGGCATTAGATCACTCACGTATTTCCTTTTTATCCAAGCATCATCAATGTGAGTGGCTCCATGCTTTCTAAATGTTGTTGCGATGCCCCTGAGTCTTCTATACATATCTTCATGGTTTTCACCATCCAACATGTAGAATCCTTCAGCTTCATTACTAAGGGCATCATACCTATTCCTCCTCATGCTTTCATTTCCGATAAAGAGGTTGGTGAGAGCATCCCAAGCTTCTTTAGCTGTGTTGACATGCTCAATGTGGGGCATGTCCTTGGGACCCACTCCGAGATGTATCATGTGGAGAGCCGTTGCATTCAATTGGCTATCCACAACTTCTCTTCTTGTCAAGTTGGTGTGATCTCCAATATTAAGACCCTCTTCGATAATTCTTCAAAGTTCAATTGACGAACTGCATACATGACATTTCATTAAGAATTGCCATTGATTGAATGAAGATGTAGTAAGTTTGGGTGGATCACCCCTATTATTTATATGAGGATGTGGGATAGGTGGGTCAGGAGAATATAGGTGATGGACCTCACTATAGTCCTCCTTACCACTTCCCTTCTTGGAGGTGGAACCATTATGTTTTTCACCTACCACTTCATCTTCCTTATATCCGGTGTTTGCCTTATCCTTGGATGATGGAGTGGCAGCCTCAGAGGAAGATGGAGATGGGGCTACAGATGATGTGAGGCGAGCAATCATTTGTTGCATCTCCTCCATCTTGGTCTCAAAGGATTTCAACATGGTTGTTTCCAATGTCTTGAGGTCATCCATTATGACCTTGTCCAGAGCCTTACTCCCATTATCCTTGCTAACCATACTTCTCTTAGGCGGTTAAGCCCGAATAAAGAGCCCGGGCTCTGATACCAATTGAAATGGATCGTATGGGCACCTAGAGGGGGGTGAATAGGTGTTACTTCAAATTTAATGCTTTTTCAATTTTAGGCTTGATACAAAAGGTAAATTCTCTAGATAGCTATTATATAGAATTTCCCTATATGCAAACCTAACTACTAGTGAGTAAAGGCGAGTGAGAAAGAGGAGCGAGTAAACCGTAGTGGAGCACGCGGAGACACATGATTTGTTTTACCGCAGTTCCTTCCTTGTTAAGGGAAGTACATCTGTGTTGGAGGGGTGGGCGGTACTAAGATCACCACGCCACAATAGGCCTCACCCTGTTCTCCGATGGATCCCGCCAGCAAAGGCCTGATCCACCTTTCCACTATAGGAACCCTTCGAGGCGGGAACCGGTGCCTTTACACAACTAGCGGGCCACAACTCCACAACCAAATTGGAGGCTCCTGTAATGACAACAAGCTGCCACAAGAACAAGTTATCAATAACAAAACATGAGATCTAGATATTAACGAGAATACTAGATCAGGGATTTCTCCAAGTGAATGGAGAGGAGTTGATGCGCTTGATTCGTGATGACGATGTAGGTTGTCTCCTCCTTCAATTCCCCCAAAGATCAAAGATTCAGGTGGTTGAAGTGGGAGATCTAGAGAGAGAGCTCTTGCAACAGGTCTGGCAATTTTCGAGTGAATCAAGAGTTCTGAATGGAGGGGATGAAGGGGCTTTTATACCCCTTGCACCCACTGAGCCGTTTTAGCCATTTGGGGCTAGATTATCCGGCCCAAGTGAGGTCCGGATTATCCGGCCTGGGGAAAACTCCGCCCCAGACTCGGATTATCCGGCAAACAATCTGCCCGACTCAGAGCGACGCACCGAGCCTGCCCTTGAGCGCCTCCTAGGGGCCAGATTATCCGGCCACTCACAGCGTCGTGCCTTGGCTGCCTTTGATCGTCTTTTGCGGGCCGGATTATCCAGCCCAAGGCGAGGGCCGGATTATCCGGTTCGGGGAAGTAAATACACCCTTGTTCGGATTTTCTGGGAGCAAATCCGACCCCAGACAGAGTGACGCGCCAAGCCAGCCTTTGTCAAATGAGTTAGGCCGGATTATCCGGCCCTATATGGGGGTAGATAATCCGGTCCCCCAAAAATAAAAACATACCCTGCACACTTAGCACACATGAGAAAACTCCACGGTATTTTTATCTAAAACTCAAAACACAGGGAACCATGAAATGTTCTTTCAATGATCACACACACTTAAGTGGGTGTGGTGATGACACCTCTTTCATACTAGTGCTCCATTGCATGTGGTAGTTGAATTCCAACTTTTTCCTGGGGTTCCTGACCATGTGTTATTTCCCAAACCACAATGACCCACATGGCCATACACACTCAATGGGTGTGGTGATGCAACCTCTTTCAAACAAGTGCACCGTTGCATGTGGCAGTTGAATTCCAATATGTCCCTGGGTTCTTAACAAGGGTTTGACACATATTAGTGTGCCATTGCATGCGTTCTTTTCCAAAATACAAGGATTCACATGGCCACACACACTCAAGTGGGTGTGGTGATGTCGAACTGGTGCTCCATTGGATGTGGAAGTTGAATTCCAACATGTTCTCAGGCTACCTGACCATGGTTTGACACATATTAGAGTGCCACTGTATGTGTTCTTTTCCAAACCACAATTGATCCACATGGCCACACACACTCAACTGGGTGTGGTGATGTAACCTCTTTCAAATTGGTTCTCCATTGCATGTGGCTGTTGAATTCCAACATGTTCTTGGGCTTCCTGACGAGGGTTTGACACATATTGGAGTGCCATTGTATGTATTATTTTCCAAATCACAATGATCCACATGGACACATACACTCAAGTGGGTGTGGTGATTCAAGCTCCTTCAAACTAGTGCTCCATTGCGTGTGGAAATTGAATTCCAACATGTTCTTGGGGTTCCTGACCATGGGTTGACACATATTGGAGTGTCATTGCATGAGTTATTTTCAAACCACAATGATTCGCATGGCCACGCACACTCAAGTGGGTGTGGTGATGCAACCTCTTTCAAACTGGTTCTCCATTGCATGTGGCAATTGAATTCCAACATGTTCGTGGGGTTCCTGACCATGGTTTGGGACATAGTGGAGTGCCATTACATGTGTTATTTTTTAAAACACAATGATCCACATCGTCACATGCACTCAAGTGGGAGTGGTGATGCAAGCTCTTTCAAACTGGTGCTCCATTGCATGTGCCAGTTGAATTCCATCATGTTCCTGGGGTTCCTGACCATGGTTTAACACATATTGGAATGCCATTGCATGTGTTTTTTCCAAACCACAATGATCCAAAAGGCAACACGCACTCAACTGGGTGTGGTGATGCATCCTCTTTCAAACTAGTGCACCAATGCATGTGGCAGTTGAATTCCAACATGTTCCTAGGATTCCTGACCATGGTTTGACACATATTGGAGTACCATTGCATGTGTTCTTTTCCAAACCAAAATGATCCACATGGCCACACACACTCACGTGGGTGTGGTGATGTAACCTCTTTCAAACTGGTGCTCCATTGCATGTGCCAGTTGAAATCCAACATGTTCATGGGGTTCCTGACCATAGTTTGGTGCATATTGGAGTGCCATTGCATGTGTTATTTTCTAAAACACAATGATCCACATGTCCACACACTCAAGTGGGTGTGGTGATGCAAGCTCTTTCAAACAGGTACTCCATTGCATGTGGCAGTTGAATTCCAACATGTTCCTAGGATCCTAACCATGGTTTGACACATATTGGAGTGCCATTGTATGTGTTATTTTCCAAACCACAATGATCCACATGGACACACACACTCAAGTCGGTGTGGTGATACAACCTCTTTTAAACTGGTCATCCATTGCATGTGGTAGTTGAATTCAAACATGTTCCTGTGGTTCCTGACCATGGTTTAACACATATTGGAGTGTCATTGCATGTTTTCTTTTCCAAACCACAATGATCCAAATTGCCACACACACTCAAATTGGTGTAGTGATGCAACCTCTTTCAATCTAGTGCTCCATTGCATGTCGCCGTTGAATTCCAACATATTCCTGGGGTTCCTGACCAATGTTTAACACATATTGGAGTGACATTCCATGTGTTCTGTTCCAAACCACAACGATCCACATGGCCACACACGCTCAAGTGGGTGTGGTGATGCAACCTCTTTTAAACTAGTGCTCAATTGCATGTGGCAATTGAGTTCGAACATGTTCCTAGATTCCTGACCATGGTTTGACACATATTGGAGTGTCATTGCATGTGTTCTTTTCTAAACCACAGTGATCCACAGGGGCATACACACTCAAGTGGGTGTGGTGATGCAACCTGTTTCAAACTGGTGCTCCATTGCATGTGGCATTTGAATTCCAACATGTTTCTGGGCTTCCTGACTATGGTTTGACACATATTGGAGTTCCATTGCATGTGTTCTCTTCCGAACCACAATGATCTACATGGCCACACAACTGAATTGGCTTTGGTGATGCAACCTCTTTCAAACTGGTGCACCATTACATGTGGCAGTTGAATTCCATCATGTTCTTGGGATTCCTGACCACGGTTTAACACATATTGGAGTGCCATTGCATGTGTTCTTTTCCAAACAAAAATGACTCACATGGCCACACACACTCAGGTGGGTGTGGTGATGCAGCCTCTTTCAAACTACTGCTCCATTGCATGTGGAAGTTGAATTCCAACATGTTCTTGGGGATCCTGACCATGGTTAACACATATTGGAGTGCCATTGCATGTGTTCTTTTCCAAACCACAATGATCCAATAGGCCACACACACTCAAGTGGGTGTCGTGATGCAACCTCTTTCAATCTAGTGCTCCATGTCATGTGGCAGTTAATTCCAACATGTTCCTAGGTTCCTGCCATTGTTGGACACATATTGGAGTGTCATTGCATGTGTTATTTTCAAAACACAATTATCCACATGGAAACTCACACTCAAGTGGGTGTGGTGGTGTAACCTCTTTCAAACTGGTGCACCATTGCATGTGGCAGTTGAATTCAAACAAGTTCCTAGGCTTCTAGACCATGGTTTGACACATATTGGAGGGCTATTGCATGTGTTATTTTCAAAACCAAAATGATCCACGTGGCCACAGACACTCAAGTGGGTGTGGTGATGAAACCTCTTTCAAACTGGTGCTCCATTGCATGTGCCAGTTGAAATCCAACATGTTCATGGGGTTCCTGAAAATGGTTTGGTACATATTGGAGTGTCATTGCATGTGTTCTTTTCTAAAACACAATGATCCACATGTCCACACACTCAAGTGGGTGTGGTGATGCAAGCTTTTTCAAACTGGTGCTCCATTGCATGTGCCAGTTGAATTCCAACATGTTCCGGGGATCCTAACCATGGTTTAACACATATTGGAGTGCCATTGCATGTTTTCTTTTCCAAACCACAATGATCCAAATTGCCACACACACTCAAATTTGTGTGGTGATGCAACCTCTTTCATTATAGTGCTCCATTGCATGTGGCCGTTGAATTCCAACATGTTCCTGGGGTTCCTGACCATGGTTTGACACATATTGGAGTGACATTGCATGTGTTCTGTTCCAAACCACAATGATCCACATGGCCACACACACTCAAGTGGGTGTGGTGATGCAACCTCTTTTAAACTGGTGCTCAATTGCATGTGGCAATTGAGTTCGAACATGTTCCTAGATTCCTGACCATGGTTTGACACATATTGGAGTGCCATTGCATGTGATCTTTTCTAAACCACAATGATCCACAGGGGCATACACACTCAAGTGAGTGTGGTGATGCAACATGTTTCAAACTGGTGCTCCATTGCATGTGCCATTTAAATTCCAACATTTTCTGGGCTTCCTGACTATGGTTTGGCAAATATTGGAGTTCCATTGCATGTGTTCTCTTCCGAACCACAATGATCTACGTGTCCACACAACTCCATTGGCTTTGGTGATGCAACCTCTTTCAAACTGGTGCACCATTACATGTCGCAATTGAATTCCATCATGTTCTTGGGATTCCTGACCATGGTTTGACACATATTGGGGTGCCATTGCATGTGTTCTTTTCCAAACAAAAATGACTCGCATGGCCACACACACTCAGGTGGGTGTGGTGATGCAGCCTCCTTTAAACTACTGCTCCATTGCATGTGGAAGTTGAATTCCAACATGTGCTTGGGGATCCTGACCATGGTTTAACACATATTGGAGTGCCATTGCATGTGTTCTTTTCCAAACCACAATGATCCACAAGGACACAAACACTCAAGTGGGTGTCGCGATGCAACCTCTTTCAATCTAGTGTTCCATGTCATGTGGCAGTTAAATTCCAACATGTTCCTGGGTTCTTGACCATAGTTTGACACATATTGGAGTGCCATTGCATTTGTTATTTTCCAAAACACAATGATACACATGGAAACTCACACTCAAGTGGGTGTGGTGATGTAACCTCTTTCAAACCGGTGCACCATTGCATGTGTCAGTTGAATTCCATCATGTTCCTAGGCTTCCTGACCATGGTTTGACACATATTGGAGGGCTATTGCATGTGTTATTTTCAAAACCACAATGATCCAAATGGCAACACACACTCAAGTGGGTGTGGTGATGCAACCTCTTTCAAACTCGTGCTCCATTGCACGTGGCAGTTGATTTCCAACATGTTCCTGGGGTTCCTAACCATGGTTTGACACATATTGGAGTGTCATTGCATGTGTTCTATTCCAAACCACAATGATCCACATGGCCACACACACTCAAGCGAGTGTGGTGATGCAACCTGTTTTAAACTGGTTCTCAATTGCATGTGGTAGTTGAATTCCAACATGTTCCTAGGCTTCCAGACCGTGGTTTGACACATATTAGAGTGCCATTACATGTGTTCTTTTCTAAACCACAATGATCCACATGGCCACACACATTCAAGTGGGTGTGGTGATGCATGTGGCAGTTGAAGTCCAGCGTGTTACTGGGTTCCTGACCATGGTTTGGCACATATTGGAGTGCCATTGCTTGTGTTCTCTTCCAAACCACAATGATCTACATGGCCACACACACTCAAGTAGGTGTGGTGATGAATCCTCTTTCAAATTAGTGCACCATTGCATGTGGTAGTTGAATTCCAACATGTTCCTGGGATTCCTGACCATGGATTGACACATATTGGAGTACCATTGCATGTGTTCTTTTCCAAACCAAAATGATCCACATGGCCACAGACAATGAAGTGGGTGTGGTGATGAAACCTCTTTCAAACTGGTGCTCCATTGCATGTGCCAGTTGAAATCCAACATCTTCCTAGGATCCTAACCATGGTTTGACACATATTGGAGTTCCATTGCATGTGTTATTTTCCAAACCACAATGATCCACATGGACACACACACTCAAGTCGGTGTGGTGATACAACCTCTTTCAAACTGCTCCTCCATTGCATGTGGCAGTCGAATTCCAACATGTTCCTGGGGTTCCTGACCATGGTTTAACACATATTGGAGTAACATTGCATGTTTTCTTTTCCAAACCACAATGATCCAAATGGCCACACACACTCAAATTGCTGTGGTCATGCAACCTCTTTCACTCTAGTGCTCCATTGCATGTGGCCGCTGAATTCCAACATGTTCTTGTGGTCCCTGACCATGGTTTGACACATATTGGAGTGACATTACATGTGTTCTGTTCGAAACCGCAATGATCCACATGGCCACACACACTCAAGTGGGTGTGGCGATGCAACCTCTTTTAAACTAGTGCCCAATTGCATGTGGCAATTGACTTCGAACATGTTCCTAGATTCCTGAACATGGTTTGACACATATTGGAGTGCCATTGCATGTGTTCTTTTCTAAACCGCAATGATCCACATGGCCACACACACTCAAGTGGGTGTGGTGATGGAACCTCTTTCTAACTGGTGCTCAATTTCATGTGGCAATTGAATTCGAACATATTCTTAGGCTTCCTGGCCATGGTTTGGCACATATTGGAGTTCCATTGCATCTGAACTTTTCCAAACCACAATGATCCACATGGCCACACACATTCAAGTGGGTGTGGTGATGCAACCTGATTCAAACTGGTGCTCCATTGCATGTGGCATTTGAATTCCAACATGTTCCTGGGCTTCCTGACTATGGTTTGACACATATTGGAGTGCCATTGCATGTGTCCTCTTCCGAACCACAATGATCTACATGTCCACACACACTAAAGTGGCTTTGGTGATGCAACCTCTTTCAAACTGGTGCACCATTGCATGTGGCAGTTGAATTCCATCATGTTCTTGGGATTCCTCACCACGGGTTGACACATATTGTAGTGCCATTGCATGTGTTCTTTCCAAACAAAAATGACCCACATGGCCACACACACTCAAGTGGCTTTGGTGATGCAACCTCTTTCAAACTGGTGCACCATTGCATGTGGCAGTTGAATTCCAACATGTTCTTAGGATTCCCGACCACGGTTTGACACATATTGGAGTGCCATTACTTGTGTTCTTTTCCAAACAAAAATGACCCAAATAGCCACACACACTCAAATGGGTGTGGTGATGCAACCTCTTTCAAACTAGTGCTCCATTGCATGTGGAAGTTGAATTCCAACATGTTCTTGGTGATCCTGACCATGGTTTAACACATATTGGAGTGCCATTGGATGTGTTCTTTTCCAAACCACAATGATCCACATGGCCACACACACTCAAGTGGGTGTGGTGATGTAACCTCTTTCTAACTGGTGCTCAATTGCATGTGGCAATTGAATTCCAACATGTTCCTAGGCTTCCTGACCATGGTTTGACACATATTGGAGTGCCATTACATGTGTTCTATTCTAAAACACAATGATCCACATGGCCACACACATTCAAGTGGGTGTGGTGATGCAACCTGTTTCAAACTGGTGCTCCATTGCATTTGGAATTTGAATTCCAACATGTTCCTGGGGTTCCTGACTATGGTTTGACACATATTGGAGAGCCATTGCATATGTTCTCTTCCGAACCACAATGATCTACATGGCCACACACACTCAAGTGGCTTTGGTGATGCAACCTCTTTCATACTGGTGCACCATTGCATGTGGCAGTTGAATTCCAACATGTTCTTGGGATTCTTGACCACGACACATATTGGAGTGCCATTGCATGTGTTCTTTTCCAAACAAAAATGACCCACATGGCCACATACACTCAAGTGGGTGTGGTAATGCAACCTCTTTCAAACTAGTGCTCCATTACATCTGGAAGTTGAATTCCAACATGTTCTTGGTGATCCTGACCATGGTTTAACACATATTGGAGTGCCATTGCATGTGTTCTTTTCCAAACCACAATGATCCACATGGCCACACACACTCAAGAGGGTGTCGTGATGCAACCTCTTTCAATCTAGTGCTCCATGTCATGTGGCGGTTAAAATCCAACCTGTTCCTAGGTTCCTGACCATGGTTTGACACATATTGGAGTGCCATTGCCTGTGTTCTTTTCCAAAACACAATGATCCACATTGAAACTCACACTCAAGTGGGTGTGGTGATGTAACCTCTTTCAAACTAGTGCACCATTGCATGTGGCAGTTGAATTCCAACATGTTCCTAGGCTTCCTGGCCATGGTTTGACATATATTGGAGGGCTATTACATGTGTTCTTTTCTAAACCACAATAATCCACGTGGTCACACACATTCAAGTGGGTGTGGTGATGCAACCTGTTTCAAACTGGTGCTCCATTGCATGTGGCAGATGAATTCCAACGTGTTCCTGGGTTCCTGGCCATGGTTTGGGACATATTGGAGTTCCATTGCATGTGTTCTTTTCCAAACCACAATGATCGACATGGCCACACACACTCAAGAGGGTGTCGTGATGCAACCTCTTTAAATCTGGTTCTCCATTGCTTGTGGCAGTAAAATTCCAACATGTTCCTGGGTTCTTGACCATGGTTTGACACATATTGGAGTGCCATTGAATGTCTTCTTTTCATAAACACAATGATCCACAAGAAAACTCACACTCAAGTGGGTGTGGTGATGTAACCTCTTTCAAACAAGTGCACCATTGCATGTGGAAGTTGAATTCCAACATGTTCCTAGCCTTCCTGCCCATGGTTTGACACATATCGGAGTGCCATTGCATGTGTTCTTTTCTAAACCACATTGATCCACTTGGCCACACACATTCAAGTGGATGTGGTGATGCAACTTGTTTCAAACTGGTGCTTCATTGCATGTGGCAGTTGAATTCCAACGTGTTCTTGGGTTCCTGACCATGGTTTGGCACATATTGGAGTTCCATTGCATGTGTTGTTTTCCAAACCACAATGATCCACATGGCCACACACACTCAAGTGGGTTTGGTGATGCAACCTCTTTCAAACCGGTGCTCAATTGCATGTGGCAGTGGAATTCCAACATGTTCCTGGCGTTCCTGACCATGGTTTGACACATATTAGAGTGACATTGCATGTGTTTTGTTCCAGACCACAATGATCCACATGGCCACACACACTCAAGTGGGTGTGGTGATGTAACCCCTTTCTAACTGGTGCTCAATTGCATGTGGCAATTGAATTCCAACATGTTCCTAGGCTTCTTGATCATGGTTTGACACATATTGGAGTGCCATTGCATGTGTTCTATTCTAAAACACAATGATCCACATGGCCACACACATTCAAGTGGGTGTGGTGATGCAATCTGTTTCAAACTGGTGCTCCATTGCATTTGGAATTTGAATTCCAACATGTTCTTGGGGTTCCGGACTATGATTTGACACATATTGGAGAGACATTGCATGTGTTCTCTTCCTAACCACAATTATCTACATGGCCACACACACTCAAGTGGCTTTGGTGATTCAACCTCTTTCAAACTAGTGCACCATTGCATGTGGCAGTTGAATTCCATCATGTTCTTGGGATTCCTGACCACGGTTTAACACATATTGGAGTGCCATTGCATGTGGCAGTTGAATTCCAACATGTTCCTAGGCTTCCGGACCATGGTTTGACACATATTGTAGTGTTATTTCATGTGTTCTTTTCTAAACCACAATGATCCACGTGTCCACACACATTCAAGTGGATGTGGTGATGCAACTTGTTTCAAACTGGTGCTCCATTGCATGTGGCAGTTGAATTCCAACGTGTTCCTAGGTTCCTGACCATGGTTTGGCACATATTGGAGTTCCATTACATGTGTTGTTTTCCAAACCACAATGATCCATATGGCCACACACACTCAAGTTGGTGTGGTGATGCAACCTCTTTCAAGCTGGTGCTCCATGCATGTGGCAGTTGAATTACTACATGTTCATGGGGTTCCTGACCATGGTTTGGTACATATAGGAGTGCTATTGCATGTGTTCTATTCCAAAATTCAAGGATCTACATGGCCACACACACTCGAGTGGGTGTGGTGATGCAACCTCTTTCAAAATGGAGCTCCATTACATGTTGAAGTTGAATTCCAACATGTTCCCGGGCTTCCTGACAATGGTTTCATACATATTAGAGTGCCATTGCATGTGTTCTTTTCCAAAACACAATGATCCATATGGCCACACACACTCAAGTGGGTGTGGTGATGCAACCTCTTTCAAACTCGTGCTCAATTGCATGTGGCTATTAAATTCCAACATGTTCCTGGGCTTCCTATCTAGGGTTTGACACATATTGGAGTGCCATTGTATGTGTTCTTTTCCAAACCACAATGATCCACGTGGCCACATTCACTGAAGTGGGCGTGGTGATGCAACCTCTTTCAAACTAGTTCTCCATTGCATGTGGAAATTGAATTCCAACATGTTCCTACAGTTCCTAACCATGGTTTGACATATATTGGAGTGCCATTGCATGTGTTATTTTCAAAGCCACAATGTTCTGCATGGCCACACACACTCAAGTGGGTGTGGTGATGCAACCTCTTTCAAACTGGTGTTCCATTGCATGTCGCAGTTTAATTCCAACATGTTCTGGGGGTTCCTGACCATGGTTTGGTACATATTAGAGAGCCATTGTATGTGTTATTTCCGAATACACAATGATCCACATGGCCACACACACCCTCAAGTGGGTGTGGTGATGCAAGCTCTTTCAAGCTGGTGCTCCATTGCATGTGCCAGTTGAATTCCAACATGTTCCTGGGATTCCTGACCATGGTAGGCCACACATTGTAGTGCCATTTCATGTGTTGTTTTCCAAACCTCAATGATCCACATGGCCACACACACTCAAGTGGGTGTGGTGATGCAACCTCTTTCAAACTGGTGCTCTATTGCATGTGGCTGTTGAATTCCAACATGTTCCTAGGCTTCCTGACCAGGGTTTGACGCATATTGGAGTGCCATTGTATGTGTTCTTTTCCAAACCACCATTATCCACATGGTCACATACACTCAAGTGGGTGTGGTGATGCAACCTCTTTCAAACTAGTGCTCCATTACATGCGAAAATTGAATTCCAACATGTTCCTAGGCTTCCTGACTAGGGTTTGACACATATTGGAGTGCCATTGTATGTGTTCTTTTCCAAGCCAAAATGATCCACATGGCCACACACACTCAAGTGGGTGTGGTGATGCAACCTCTTTCAAATTAGTGCTCTAGTGCATGTAGCTCTTGAATTCCAATATGTTCCTAGGCTTCCTGACAATGGTTTGGTACATATTTGAGTGCAATTGCTTGTGTTCTTTTAAAAAACACAATGATCCACCAGGCCGAACACACTCATGTGAGTGTGGTGATGCTACCTCTTTCAAACTAGTGCTTCATTGCATGTGCCAATTGAATTACAACATGTTCATGGGCTTCCTAACCATGGTATGTCACACATTAGAGTTCCATTGAATGTGTTTTTTCCAAACTACAATGATCCACATGGCCACAAACACTCAAGTGGGTGTGGTGTTAGCCACACACACACATGCAAGAATTCAAAGGAATCTCCTGAAAAGCAGTTGTTTGACCCCCTCCCATGGAATGAAGTAACAAGGATTTCTCCTGTTGAACACATGAACAATACAGAGTGGTGCAAGCTTGTTGATTCTTGTAATGACCCCAGGAACCAGGTCAAGTCTTTTCTACTCAACTTCCCCTGGTTGTGTTTAACCAGGACTGCCTCTTATACTATATGCTCTCTCTTTGTGTAGGCCCGTTGTCTAATAAACAGGCAAACAAGAAATAGACAACCATATCGTAGTGACTTGTTTTTCTGTGATAGCCGGGGCTTCTCCAATCACAGTGTGAAAAAAGCAACAGTAAGCCCTCCAGAATACTTTTCATCTTTCTCATCTTCCAAAATTTCGATGCCATATTTGTCTCTGAAATGAGTATGATCATTTGTAATTTGCTGGCTATTTTTCTAATGTTTGATTCTATTCCTAAAACTCAATAGACAACCAAGGAAAGAAAGATGGCACCTAATGGTACAGAATATATCACTAAGGCTAAACAACCTCCTTCCACCAACACGATGCACTATGCGCTGTCGCAGGTCACCAGCATCCATTCTTCAAGACCAGCCAAGACTCTCCTTGAAGCGCAACTCAGGGATCAGAGAGCAGGGAATGTGATACTGCATAGTGCCATTGTGGGGATGCAGACGGAGAGACCAGATGGCAAGGCAGAAGCCCTGAAGGAAGTGCAGGAAGTGTGGAATAAGCTATACCAGGTCCATCTTTGTATAATTCAATACCCTGTTTGTCCATGAAGATGTGCTTGGAATTCGCTTGCTACTTTTCTAACGTTTGCTTCTATAACTATCCCCATTGGAAGCACGGTGGCCCCATCTGCTGCAGAAGATGGCATTTAGGATCAACCCCTTGCTTCCACTAATGAAAGCATCCATGCTTCAAGACCAACCAGCTCTCTCATTGAAGCAAATTGCAACATTGTGGAAGGAGATAGAAGCAAAGAATGAAGTGCAGAAAGAACTTATGAACTTCGCAAACCTTATAAATGCATCACTTTAGCAATTCTTAGCTATATTGCGTAAGTGAACTGGTGGTGTGACTCAAATCTTGATAGGCTCTTTTCTTTATTTTTTTGGAAACTTATGTGCGAACCTATTTATGTCCCCTGAAACATGTGCCCTGCAATTTCTGTCATTTTGATCTAGACGGTGCAATCTAGCAAAGTTGCCAGCACTCTTCTCCGACGTAAATGAAAATGTCATGCTTGTTTAGTTGACAAAAATATTTCCGTCACCGATAGACGCCTACGTGGCGCACTTTCACTCGTCAACATCCTCGACGAAACAGGAATGTCATCCCTTCTGCCCTGGCGAATTGAGTTCGTCATGCGTTGGAGATACGCGTCCAGCTATCATTGGTACACGATTCGCGCCGTAGATGGACCACGTGTTACCTTCCTATTGGTCCACGTTTCGCCCTGAAGATCGGCCACGCGTAAGCTGGCCAGCTTATTGCCGTGATGAAAATGAAATTCGTCTCACCAGCATGACGAAATGGGAAGGATGACATAAGCAAATGAAAGGATGATGTCAGCAAACGGCGCTAGCGGAATCAGGCCGTGACGGAAAAAAACGTCAGGAAGTAGATGACGTCGTAGACGGCGAACAATGATGTCAACAAACATCGCTGATGGAAGTTCATGGTGCCGTCCTCCATGTGGCATCGTTCATGACGAAATAAAAACGTCATGATAGACCGGGCCTGGGCCGGGCCGGTCCAGTTTGCCATGACGAAATTGGAGTAACGTCAGGATGGGCCATGACGTTTTCAGGCAGAAAAAACGTCACGGAATGAATTATGACGTGAGGTCCATGACCTATTTTTTTCGTCGCAGAATTCGTCGCGGATGGCCATCTACGACGTTTTGGCCCTCATCCACGACGATATCAGATCGTCATGAATAACCCAGATCCTTGTACTGTGAAAAGTACAGACATGCAATGACTCTGATGGATCCATATGTTGTTTGTGAAAAGAACACACATGCAATGACTCTAGATGTGGTTAATGAAAAGAAAACACATGCAATGAACTCTGGTGGATCCATATGTGGGTTGTGAGAAGAACACACATGCAATGACTCTAGCTGTTGTTAATGAAAATAACACACATGCAATGACACTGGTGGATCCATATGTTGTTTGTGGAAAGAACAGACATGCAATGAACTCTGGTGGATCCATATGTGGTTTGTGAGAAGAACACACATCCAATGACACTGGTGGATCCATGTGTGGATTGTGAAAGAACAGACATGCACTGACTCTAGGTGTGGTTCATGAAAAGAACACACATCCAATGATAGTGGTGGATCCTTATGTGGTTTGTGAAAAGAACACACATGCAATGAGTCTAGCTGTGTTTTGTGAAAAGAACACACATGCAATCACACTGGTGGATCCATGTGTGGTTTGTGGAAAGAACGGACATGCAATGCCACTAGTTGTGGTTAATGAAAAGAACACACATGCAATGACACTGATGGATCCATATGTGGTTTGTGAAAAGAACACACATGCAATGACTCTATATGTGGTTAATGAAAAGAACACACATTCAATGAACTCTGGTGGATCCATATGTGGTTTGTGAGAAGAACACACATGCAATCACTCTAGCTATAGTTAATGAAAAGAACACACATGCAATGAACTCTGGTGGATCAATATGTGGTTTGTGAAAAGAACACACATGCAATGACTCTAGCTATGGTTAATGAAAAGAACACACATGGAATGACACTGGTGGATCCATATGTGGTTAATGAAAAGAACACACATGCAATGAACTCTGGTGGATCCATATGTGGTTTTTGAGAAGAAAACACAACCAATGATAGTGGTGGATCCATGTGTGGTTTGTGAAAGAACAGACATGCACTGACTCTAGGTGTTGTAATCCGCAGATTTAAGTGGCGTGATTAGCTTCTATCTATTCCACCTTAGAATATCACACTCTTATATACTAAGAGGTCGTGTTCATTTTCATGACCCTCTTAAATAAGTGATGCTCTTACACATATTTACCCACCCTTCCTTCAAGCTTTCATGCTCGTGAATGATGCGTGTGCGTAATAATGTGACCATCTGAGATTCTTAGAAATCATTATTGCTTTGAACTTCAAGGACATTTGAGTCATTCTTTGCATGATTGGTTAATCCTATCACTAAGAGAAGAATAATTGTGCTACCAAGTCTGTTACCCTAGTGCATTCTCTTCGGTCGAAGAGTTAGGCCTGTGCCGGAGCTCTGAAACTATGACGTCTTGCCTTACCAAGCAAGTTTTCCCTTTCGAACTAAATGACATATTGGTGGTCTGTGATATTCTAGATGTCTTTCTAGAAGTATCGCCATGTCGCCACATGACCGTGTTTACCAAGTTCTTGAGAAAGCAAGTTTTTTGAACTGCTCCTTTCTCCAAGTATCCATACTAGATACTCCTGAACTAGTTGGTTGAGCTTAAACAACAACTTGGAGAGTTGTAAGACAAAATTTCTATCCAACATAGTTCCTTCTAATGGGATGTCTAGTTCTGTTCGTGCTGAAGAAGGATAGTGTTTCCTTCATGGAAGTGTTATCGTCCGACCTTTGGTTTGGTTCGGGCTATCTTCATATCAAACTTAGTCCTAGGGACTATCCTGATGGTGTATCTATTCGTGATGTTTCACCTAGGTACATCTTCATGTTATTTGGTCTGACCAATATTATGCCTTGTTCATATGACATATGAGTCCATCTTCTTGGAGTGTCTTTATAAGTTTGTTATTGAGCCCATCGATGACATTCATATCTTCTCCATGCTAGCCAAGATTCATATGGAACAATTGGCAGTAATGTTGGAAACTTTTGAGAACCGTCTTCGTGTTATCTCGAAGCATGTGTTTTGGATGTTGGGAGTGACCTTATCCGGTTCACGTGCAAAAGTTGAAAGTTGTCATGGTGGATTAGAGAAGAGTTATATTTATTTCCTCGGGAATCATTTCATGTCAGGCAAGCATGTGTGAAGTATTCGTGATATGGTAGGTTAATACCTTCCCATCTCGAGAACATCCTCTAAGCACATAAATCCACTAGCTGATTTTTCATGGAAGAGAATAAGTTCTACAAACTTCGGTATCCTCCTAAATGTCTGCCAATAATAAGGATGCATTTGTGTTTCATCACAATCAATTGATGTACGTGCAATTATCTTTATGATAACTTACTAATGCATGGGTTCCGCAACCTAGTTTATCTTTTGGAGCTTGACAATGTAGTCCATGTCTTGAGAATCTAGTAACCTTACCTTTCTAGTAAATGTTGCACACTTTCTATTCGGACATGCTGAGTCTGAAGTATCATTCCACCTAACCAGAGCTGAATCTCAAGCAGCAAGGATGGTTGGTGTTCATCAAGGTTTTGACATAGGTCTCTTTGAAAATCCGACAAGATTGATGTAGTGGTTGACGCACTCAGTCGGAAAGTCTATTGTCACACACTCTTGAATCAGCAATAGAAACCACTCCTCATGAGGCATCTTCTATGACTTGTTATAGGATTTGTTCTTATGATTTCCTTTGTATCCGAAGTCTGACCTTTACTTGGTGTTTGCTTTCTAAAACATCAAGGAGAACATTTAAAGTAGAGTTGCTAAATGTCTCTCGGTCGATCCTCTAGACCCTTTTATGATGGAAAGTGTTGTTGAACCATGTAATTGAAGTCTGAGAATGAAGTTTCTTTTTCCTTGTGTCATCAGGAATCTTCCTATTTATTCATATAGTGGTGCAAAGTGATATCATGATCTCTAGCAAAGATTTCGATAGACCTGGATGAATAAAGAGTTTCCTTCTGTTCCTCTAACATGTTCGAAGAGCGACTACGATTTTGTTAATCAATAGTTTCTCTTATTACATGTTCCTTGTGACTCTTATGGGTCCTCCCCACAAAACAACCTTTTTTGTCTTGACCTTCTATTGAAAGAAGAGTGGTCCTTCTGTATCAAAAGTAGTTCAACAAGTTGGTTCTCCACGTCTCTGTATCCCTGGAAGCTCCACTTAAGCCGCCTAGTAGTGTTTCATCCTCCGAAGTCTATGGTCGTGTTCTTCTGTTGGATGCTCTCCTCTTTAGAAGCTCAAACTGTTCTGAAGCTCCATGGTCTCAATCCTTATGAAGACCAGTTATCTAACAACTTGAACCATCTCCATTTGTTTCCTCTGTTACCTTGACGTATTTCATGCTCGTTGGCTCTAGAGATGTTAAGAAACATCTATCCACGAGTTGACCATGAGATACTCTGTTTGTGGTTCGGTGTCCTTCCCTCTCCTCTTTAGTGTGTGCAGCTACCTTGAAGAAATGAAGAGCTTCATTCATTCAATAATGGTGGCATGGATCAACCTCTTCAAGAAGATCGTAGAAGTTTAGTGTGACCCTGTTCCTTCTATCTTCCTACTTAGGAATCTCGGGACGAGATTCTGTTAAGGGGGATAGAATTGTAACACCCCTAGTTTTATTAATAGTAATTAGGATTTAATTTGTGCATCCATGAGCATCATATTTTAAAATGCATGAAATAAAATAATATGCAAACCCTAAAACCCTATTTTACTCTCTTTGAAATGTATTCAAAAGGGTTTTGTATTTTGAAAACCATCAAAACTTATGGAACCCAAATGGTTATAAAGGGTTCCCTTGTATTTTGTAATTGTTTGAAAAAGTTCTTATATTTTGGAAATATCCAAAACAGAAAACAAATTGAAAATACAAAATGGAAATCAGAAAACATAAAAAGAAAAAGGTTTTTCTGGAAAAAAAATAGAGCATCCTTGTCATATCATCATCCTTGCTTGAGAATTGCATCGATGCCATGTATTGATTGTTTCTTTCCTTTCCGGTGTTCCTCCTTCTTCTCGGTAGACCTTGGAGTTGATGTGAGCAACGAGATCGAGTTCAAGATTGAAGACCGAGATCAACACCATCGAAGGTCGTTGACGAACAAGATCATCTAATGAACCTTGAAGATCTATAGTTGGGTATCAACAGGCAAAGGCAAGCATAGCCCCACACATGATATAATCCTATGCTTTTAAAGTATTTCATTCTTTCCATGTGCATACGATTCCAAAGTCTTTTATCGATAGATATAGTAATCCTATCTGGTGCATGTTTCCTTTGTAGCCTATATTCCCTGATCCACTGCTCCTAGCATAACTAGGGTTTAGCTTTGTGAGCTTCACTAGAGCTATTTTTATCTGTTGCGCTTAGCCATGCTTAGCTGTTACCGCTGGTCCATCTGGTTGATGAATCAAAGCTACGAATGAACCTAGTTGGACAGGATGACGTGGTATGATCATAGATGAAAGTTAAACATGCTAAGGATTGTATGGGAGGCCACGAGGGTTGTGGTTTTTGTAGTCCCATACTTGCCACCACTAGGACCCGAGTTCTTGCCTTTGGACCAAGATCGAGCGTGCAACCACACGGGGGTTTATGGGGACCCCCTTGACCCCAACTTGCCTAGTCTGATCCATGAGTCCGTAGTTTGATATTTTATTCGACACGCGCATGGAAAAATGTTTTGGAAAATGGTGCAAGCATATAGGACGTGGCCGGGTGAAGCGTGCACAATACTGAAACTGGATCCTGGTACACAGAGTCGCGGACCTCCTCGGAGTATGGCCAACTGCCGGCAGCAGGGAGCCTTTCTAGGTGACTCATGGGTTAGGCAAAAGCAAGGGGAAGGTTTTGGTCAACCACCCTCTGTCAGCACACCAAGGAAGTGTGGCAAGTGATGTTAAGAGTCAGTCGGCGCATGTGGGTAAATTTGTACACCCCTGTAGGGTTAAATGTTTTCGAAAATCCGTGTCCACGGTTATGGATGACTTTGGAACAGACGTGGGATCATAGAGAACATCAACCTAGTCGTAAAACTTGGCAACTAAGGTTTGTTAAGGATGCTTCCTCACAAGTACGAGGGGGTGATCCTAGTTGTGAGATAAGGATTACTTTGGTGGATATCAAGATGATGATCAATTCTTTAGAGATATCGCGTTCTTATCCCCTTTTAAAATGACATATTTAGTCGAGCTTCTTCTTCCCCCTCTTGTTTTACAAACAAAGATAGCTTTATGAAAAATAGCTCCACCAGCCATAAGTCTTGCGGAGTACACCCTGTACGCACCCTTGCTTCGTTGATACTTTTGCAGCATGAAAGTGTTACCATAATAGATGAGTTATGTACGACATCAACATCGACGAGTAGCTTGGGGTTCCCGGTCGGTAGCCTAGAATCTATAGATTGGGATGTCATCGTTATGGTTAGGCCTCTTAGGCCATTTGTTAAGTTTGCTATACTTAATAGCATAATTTGCCTTCCGCTGTTTGATGTTTGTGGACAGTGACCTCTACTTGTAATATTTTGGTTCTCTACTCAGTTATGAGCTTTCTGTAATAACTTTTGAGTCGTAGGATCACTGTAATGTTACCGATTATTTCACTGTATTCTTCTGAGATTTAGGTTAGGCTTGTTTCAGACAGAGGTCTGGGATTTGTCTAGACCTAATCCCGGGGGTGTCACAATTATATTTCTATTCGTTACTGAGCCCAATGAATCAATTTGGCCCCAAAATAGTGCAAGGGCATCTGATGGTGTTGTTTTCTTAGGGATGGTTAGTAAACCTGAGGCAGCAATGTACATAAATAATATAGGTTGTGATGTTGGTATTTTGGTTCTCCAACTCCATCTCTGAAAAAATGAGGCCCTTAATTTATTCTCATATGGAACCTATATATAATATTTGTATTGTTTCTGATCTTTGAATGAGTCATATGATGCATGTGTATATCCCTAAATATTGGTTTGTACGATAACATTTCAATTTCTTATTGTGGCCAATGATTCAAATTTGCCCCAAAAGAGAGGCAGAGACATTGGTGTCAGATTTCTTTAGGGATGAGTTAGCGAACCTGGGGCCATGTACAAGATCAATATAAGTTGTGCAATTGTTACTTGGTTCGCTTACGCCATCCCTGAAGAAACTCATGAGGCCGCAATCTTTATTCTACATTCATAGAACTATGATATTTGAATTATCTATTACATGCATTCATAGTGTATAAGAATTACATTTCAGTTTGTCACCGAGGCCGATGATTGAAATTTTCCTCAAAAGAGTTCAAGGGGAGACACATATGATGGTGTCATGTTTTAGGGATGGGTTGGTGAGGCAACAATGCACACAAACAATATAGGTTATGTTGTTGGTACTTTGGTTCTCCAACTCCATCTCTGAAACAAATTATGAGGCCCTTGATTAATTCTCATATGGAACTACATACATGATCCTTGATTTGTTTCTGATCCTTGAATGATTTGTATGATTCATATGTAATTGAATGGTTTTGATCATAAGTATTTTTAACACGTACCTAAAGATTAATTGTTTGGTTTTTTTATTTATAATTACAATATTTAGGCTTATTTTTGTACCTGAATATATATATCCCTGAATATTGTTTTGTACGATTACTTTTCAATTTCTTATTGTGGCCAATGATTGAAATTTGTCCCAAAAGAGAGGCAGACACATTGGTGTCAGATTTTTTTAGGGATGAGTTAGCAAACCCGAGGAGATGTACAAGAACATTATAGGTTGAGCAATTGTTACTTGGTTCACTGACTCCCTCCCTGAAGAAACTTATGAGGCCCCTATATTTATTCTACATACACTCTGATGCAATTAATTGTCATTGTGTTGAGATGAAATGATATATGAACTGATCAAACTATTGCTGAGATGCTTTCTCTTTGATATCCACGGATATATTGTCTTACATATACATGTTGTCAATTGTTGAGTTGTAATAAAATACAATCGTATGTATGAGTTCTAAGTTATGTTCTTAAAAATCAACAGGAGCATGATGATGAAGTGGACGATAGTAAGGAATCTAGGGACAACAAGAGCCGCTACATGCTGAGGCGGTTATGGTGTGGGCTAATCCGTTTCTGCCGTAGGGGGAGACTGTTTTGCCCATTCTGTGGCAGAGCAATCAACGTGAACCTCCACAACATGATCCAGCTCACGGTGGGCATTGCCAGAGGCGGAGGCAGAAGGCATAAGCCGATTACCTTGGCACGGCACGTAGCCTTCAGCAAATTCCTCCGGGATTATGTCAGGACTGGCTTGTATCCCCACGTCTAGTGTCGTTGTATTGGGAGCGACAGTACCTAAGAAGGTTAGATAGAGGTGTGGGAAATAGCAGGAAAGCTATCGATGGCATCCGCAGGCGGGATTGGGCACAAGCCAGTGTAGCGGGACACAGGAAGTACCCAGGTTCGGAGCCCTCGTGATGAGGTAAAACTCCTACTCCTGCATGTCTGACAGTATATGCGAGTATAATCGGGCTATAAGGGTGCTCCTTGAGCTGTATCTGAAATGAACTGAGCTAGGCGTGTATCTGTGCTTGTAAGAGCGATAGGAAGAGCTAGCTAGCAGGGAGTGAAGTGCTAGTGCGTGTGTGTGTGAGCTGGTCGAGTGGGTGTCTCCCTGTGAATGAATGGATGAGAGTGAGTCCCTCCCTTGCCTTATAAAGGTGGCCCAAGGGACATGGTGGGACCCACTTGCCTAACTAGTACTATGTAGGATGTCATGCATGATGTAGTGCATAGTGTATACTAGTGCATACATCATCTGATAAAGTAGTATGGGTTGTGTCTTCTCAGTCTTGTGGCAGTCCTTCTTCTCTGTACTTTGTGACCTTGGTCTGATCGTAGCAGCTAGGAGCCATCAATCTAGCAGCATCCGACTTGGGCGAGCCAGCCTGGAGGAGCGATCCGGAGCTGGGCGGTGGCGTCGAGCATGGTGGCCGGCTAAGGCCCGGTCGGGAGAGCCAGCCAGGGGAAGCTAAGCGTGAGGCGGGTGGGCCGGCTAGGGCGGCCCAGCAGGGAAGCGAGGCGACAGCTCTGGCCGGATGGCGCTGCTGGGCCCGGTCAGGGAGAGCCAGCCCAGGCGGGGGCTAGGCGAAGTGGGACGGCTGGGGCGGGGAGGCCCAGCCGGATGGAGGACTCGGCCAGGAGCACTGTCGGGCCGGCTTGGGGTGGAGGCCCAGCCGGAAATGGTGATGCAGGCCAACTGGGAGATCCTAGTCGGCCAGGACGCCTAGGTGCTCCGGTTTTCTTTTATCTTTATCTGTTTTTGCCTTTTTTATCCGTCTTGAGTGCTTCTTTGGGGTACCTAGGGATAATCCCCCCGACAACTAGGTTGTCCCAGCCTCCTGCTGATGCCCCTGCCCTGCTAGCGTATCCGTGTCCCGGCCTCCTACTGTTGCCCCTGCTTTTATTTTGTTTTAGTTAATTATTATTACCTGTGTGTGGGATGTAAGACAATGAATTCCAACATGTTCCTAGGTTCCTAACCATGGTGTGGCACATACTGGAATTCCATTGCATGTGTTCTTTTCCAAACCACAATGATCCACATGGCCACACACACTCAAGTGGGTGTGGTGATGCAAACTCTTTCAAACTGGTGCTCCATTTTGGGTGGCATTTGAATTCCAACATGTTCCTAGGCTTCCTAACCATGGTTTGACACATACTGGAGTGTGGTGATGCAACATCTTTTAAGCTGGTGCTCCATTGCATGTGGAAGTTGAATTCCAACATGTTCTCGGGCTTCCTGACCATGGGTTGAGACATATTAGAGTTCCACTGTATGTGTTCTTTTCCAAACCACAATTGCTCCACATGGCCACACACACTCAAGTGGGTGTGGTGATGCAACCTCTTTCAAACTGGTGCACCATTGCATGTGGCAGTGGAATTCCAATATGTTCGTGGGGTTCCTGACCAGGGTTTGGCACATATTGGAGTGCCATTGCATGTGTTCTTTTCGAAAATACAAGGATTCACATGGCGACACACACTAAAGTGGGTGTGGTGATGTCAAACTCGTGCTCCATTGCATGTGGAAGTTGAATTCCAACATGTTCCCGGGCTTCCTGACCAGGGTTTGACACATATTGGAGTGACATTGTATGTGTTATTTTCTAAACCACAATGACCCACATGGACACATACACTCAAGTGGGTGTGGTGATTCAGCCTCTTTCAAACTAGTGGTCCATTGCATGTGGAAATTTAATTCCAACATGTTCCTGGGGTTCTTGACCATGGGTTGACACATATTGGAGTGCCATTGCATGTGTTATTTTCCAAACCACAATGATCCACATGGCCACACACACTCAAGTGGGTGTGGTGATGCAACCTCTTTCAAACTGGTGCTCCGTTGCATGTGGCAGTTGAATTCCAACATGTTCCTGGGCTTCCTGACCATGGTTTGGTACATATTGGAGTGCCATTACATGTGTTATTTTTGAAAACACAATGATCCACATGGCCACGCACACTCAAGTGGGTGTGGTGATGCAAGCTCTTTCAAACTGGTGCTCCATTGCATGTGCCAGTTGAATTCCAACATGTTCCAAGGCTTCCTGACCATGGTATGGCACACATTGGAGTGCCATTGCATGTGTTCTTTTCCAAACCATAATGATCCACATGGCCACACACACTCAAGTGGGTGTGGTGATGCAACGTCTTCCAAACTACTGCTCTATTGCATGAGGAAATTAAATTCCAACATGTTCCTGGGGTTCCTAACCATTGCTGGACACATATTGGAGTGTCATTTCATGTGTTATTATCCAAACTACAATAATCCGCATGGCCACACATACTCAAGTTAGTGTGGTGATGCAACCTCTTTCAAACTGGTGTTCCATTGCATGTCGCAGTTTAATTCCAACATGTTCCTTGGTGTTCCTAACCATGCTTTAACACATACTTGAGTGCCACTACATGTGTTATTTTCCAAACCACAAGGATCCACATGGACACACACACTCAAGTCGATGTGGTGATGCAACCTCTTTCAAACTGGTCCTCCATTGCATGTGGAAATTGAATTCCAACATATTCCTGGGGTTCCTGACCATGGTTTAACACATATGGGTGTGCCATTGCATGTGTTTTTTTCCAAACCACAATTATCCAAATGGCAACACACACAAAAGTGGGTGTGGTGATGCAACCTCTTTCAAACTGGTGCTCCATTGCATGTGGCAGTTGAGTTCCAACATGCTCATGGGGTTCCTAACCCTGGTTTGACACATATTGGAGTGTCATTGCACGTGTTCTGTTCCAAACCACAATGATCCACATGGCCACACACACTCAAGTGGGTGTGGTGATGCAACCTCTTTTAAACTAGTGATACATTGCATGTCTAAGTTGAATTCCAACGTGTTCCTAGCCTTCCTGACCATAGTTTGACACATATTAGAGTTCCATTACATGTGTTCTTTTCTAAACCACAATGATCCACATGGACACACACATTCAAGTGGGTGTGGTGATGCAACCTGTTTCAAACTGGTGCTCCATTGCATGTGGCAGTTGATGTCCAACATGTTCCTGGGTTCCGGACCATGGTTTTGCACATATTGGAGTGCCATGGCCTGTGTTCTCTTCCAAACCACAATAATCTACATGGCCACACACACTGAAGTGGGTGTGATGATGAATGCTCTTACAAACTGGTGCACCATTACATGTGGTAGTTGAATTCCAACAGGTTCCTGGGATTCCTGACCATGGTTTGACACATATTGGAGTACCATTGCATGTGTTCTTTTCCAAACCAAAATCATCCACATGTCCATAGACACTCAAGTGGGTGTGGTGATGAAACGTGTTTCAAACTGGTGCTCCATTGCATGTGGCAGTTGAAATCCAACATGTTCATGGGGTTCCTGACCATGGTTTGGTACATATTGGAGTGCCATTACATGTGTTATTTTTGAAAACACAATGATCCACGTGGCCACACACACTCAAGTTGGTGTGGTGATGCAAGCTCTTTCAAACTGGTGCTCCATTGCATGTGTTAGTTGAATTCCAACATTTTACAGGGCTTCCTGACCATGGTATGGCACACATTGGAGTGCCATTGCATGTGTTCTTTTCCAAACCACAATGATCCACATGGGAACACACACTCAAGTGGGTGTGGTGATGCAACCTCTTTCAAACTGATGATCCATTGCATGTGGCAGTTCAGTTCCAACATGTTCCCGGGGTTCCTTACCATGTTTTGACATATACTGGAGTGCCATTGCATGTGTTCTATCCCAAACTACAATGATCCACATGGCCACACACACTCAAGTGGGTGTGGTGATGCAACCTCTTTTAAACTGGTGCTCAATTGCATGTGGCAGTTGAATTCCAACATGTTCCTAGCCTTGCTGACCATGGTTTGACACATATTAGTGTGCCATTACATGTGTTCTTTTCTAAACAACAATGATCCACATGACCACACACATTCAAGTGGGCGTGGTGATGCAACCTGTTTCAAACTGGTGCTCCATTGCATGTGGTAGTTAATGTCCAACATGTTCCTGGGTTCCTGACCATGGTGTGGCACATATTGTAGTTCCATTGCCTATGTTCTCTTCCAAACCATAATGATCTACATGTCCACACACACTCAAGTGGGTGTGGTGATGAATCCTCTTTCAAACTAGTGCACCATTGCATGTGGCAGTTGAATTCCAACATGTTCCTGGGATTCCTGACCATGGTTTGACACATATTGGAGTACCATTGCTTGTGTTCTTTTCCAAACCTGAATGATCCACATAGCCACAGACACTCAAGTGCGTGTGGTGATGAAACCTCTTTCAAACTGGTGCTCCATTGCATGTGGCAGTTGAAATCCAACATGTTCATGGGGTTCCTGACCATGATTTTGTATAAATTGGAGTGCCATTGCATGTGTTCTTTTCTAATACGCAATGATCCACATGTACACACACTCAAGTGGGTGTGGTGATGCAACCTCTTTTAAACTGGTGCTCAATTGCATGTGGCAATTTAATTCCAACATGTTCCTAGATTCCTGACCATGGTTTGACACACATTGGAGTGCCATTGCATGTGTTCTTTTCTAAACCACAATGATCCACATGTCCACACACACTCAAGTCGGTGTGGTGATGCAACCTCTTTCGAACTGGTGCTCCATTGCATGCGGTAGTTGAATTCCAACATGTCCTTGGGTTCCTGACCATGGTTTGGCACATATTGGAGTTCCATTGCATCTATTCTTTTCCAAACCATAATGATCCACATGGACACACACACACTCAAGTCGGTGTGGTGATGCAACCTCTTTCGAACTGGTCCTCCATTGCATGTGGCAGTCGAATTCCAACATGTTCCTAGGGTTCCTGACCATGGTTTAACACATATTGGAGTGCCATTGCATGTGTTTTTTTCCAAACCACAATGATCCAAATGGAAACACACACTAAAGTGGGTGTGGTGATGCAACCTCTTTCAAACTGGTGCTCCATTGCATGTAGCAGTTGAGTTCCAACATGTTCATCGGGTTCCTAACCATGGTTTGACACATATTGGAGTGTCATTGCATGTGTTCTGTTCCAAACCACAATGATCCACATGGCCACACACACTCAAGTGGGTGTGGTGATGCAACCTCTTTTAAACTGGTGCTCAATTGCATGTGGCAGTTGAATTCCAACATGTTCCTAGGCTTCCTGACCATGTTTTGACACATATTAGAGTGCCATTTCATGTGTTCTTTTCTAAACCATGATGATCCACATGGCCACACACATTCAAGTGGGTGTGGTGATGCAACCTGTTTCAAACTGGTGCTCTATTGCATGTGGCAGTTGATGTCCAACGTTTTCCTGGGTTCCTGCCCATGGTTTGGCATATATTGGAGTGCCATGGCATGTGTTCTCTTCCAAACCACAATGATCTACATGGAAACACACACTCAAGTGGGTGTGGTGATGAATCCTCTTTCAAACTGGTGCACCATTACATGTGGCAGTTCAATTCCAACAGGTTCCTGGGATTCCTGACCATGGTTTGACACATATTGGAGTACCATTGCATGTGTTCTTTTCCAAACCAAAATCATCCACATGGCCACAAACACGCAAGTGGGTGTGGTGATGAAACCTCTTTCAAACTGGTGCGCCATTGCATGTGGCAGTTGAAATCCAACATGTTCATGGGGTTCCTGACCATGGTTTGACACATATTGGAGTGCGATTACATGTGTTATTTTTGAAAACACAATGATCCACATGCCCACACACACTCAAGTTGTTGTGGTGATGCAAGCTCTTTTAAAACTGGTGCTCCATTGCATGTGCTATTTGAATTCCAACATGTTACTGGCGTCCTGACCATGGTATGGCACACATTGGAGTGCCATTGCATGTGTTCTTTTCCAAACCACAACGATCCACATGACCACACCCAATCAAGTGGGTGTGGTGATGCAACCTCCGTCACATTGGTGATCCATTGCATTCCAATGTAGCATTCCAGCATGTTCTAGGGGCTTGTTCCTTTCTGGCCCCAAAGTTCTTGGGCGAGTGCATCGTGGGGTCTGGTCTGCATGTAAGTGCCGCGTTTCACAAAGTTGGGCTACCAAGTACCGAGAGGGGCCATTTCGAGACAAACTTATTACAGCCCTACCAAATTCAAACATTCTGTTAAACCGCCCTGTTAAGTAGAAGGTCGGGACCATCCTGTGAGTAATCTGTCCATGACTCGAGCGCCAATGCGGCAACCACGTAGGAAAATTGAGGAACTAAAGGTGCTTGGTGCATTGACGAAATTCACAAATCCACTCCCTCCTTTCGCATGAACCCTAGCATGTGCTTGATGCAACCTCTTTCAAACTAGTGCTTGATGCAACCTCTTTCAAATTGGTTCACCATTGCATGTGGCAGTTCAATTCCATCATGTTCTTGGGATTCCTGACCCTGGTTTGACACATATTGGAGTGCCATTGCATGTGTTATTTTCCAAACAAAAATGACCCACATGGCCACACACACTCAAGTGGGTGTGGTGATGCAACCTGTTTCGAACTAGTGCTCCATTGCATGTGGCATTTGAATTCGAACATGTTCCTGGGCTTCCTGACTACGGTTTGACACATATTGGAGTGCCATTGCATGTGTTCTCTTCCAAACCACAATGATCTACATGGCCACACACTCTCAAGTGGCTTTTGTGATGCAACCTCTTTCAAACTGGTGCACCATTACATGTGCCAGTTGAATTCCATCATGTTCTTGGGATTCCTGACCACGGTTCGACACATATTGGAGTGCCATTGCATGTGTTATTTTCCAAAGAAAAATGACCCACATGGCCACACACACTCAAGAGGGTGTGGTGATGCAACCTCTTTCAAACTAGTGCTCCATTGCATGTGGAAGTTGAATTCTAACATGTTCTTGGGGATCTTGACCATGGTTTAACACATATTGGAGTGCCGTTTCATGTATTTTTTAAACCACAATGATCCACATGGACACACACACTCAAGAGGGTGTCGCGATGCAACCTCTTTCAATCTAGTGTTGCATGTCAGTGGCAGTTAAATTCCACCATGTTCATGGGTTCCTGACCATGGTTTGACACATATTGGAGTGGCATTGCATGTGTTCTTTTTCAAAACATAATGATCCACATGGAAACTCACACTCAAGTGGGTGTGGTGATGTAACCTCTTTCAAACTGGTGCACCATTGCATGTGGTAGTTGAATTCCAACATGTTCCTAGGCTTCCGGACCATGGTTTGACACATATTGGAGGGCTATTGCATGTGTTCTTTTCTAAACCATAATGATCCACATGGCCACACACACTCGAGTGGGTATGCTGATGCAACCTCTTTCAAACTGGTTCTCAATTGCATGTGGCAATTGAATTCCAACATGTTCCTAGGCTTCCTGACCATGGTTTGGTACATATAGGAGTGCCATTGCATGTGTTCTTTCCCAAAACTCACACTCAAGTGAGTGTGGTGATGCAACCTCTTTCAAAATGGAGCTCCATTGCATGTGGAAGTTGAATTCCGACATGTTCCCAGGCTTCCTGACCATGGTTTGGCACATATTAGAGTGCCACTGCATGTGTTCTTTTCCAAACCACAATGATCCACATGGCCACACACACTCGAGTGGGTGTGGTGATGAAACCTCTTTCAAACTGGTGCTCCATTGCATGTGGTTGTTGAATTCCAACATCTTCCTGGGCTTCCTGACTAGGGTTTGAAACATATTGGAGTGCCATTCTATATGTTCTTTTCCAAATCACAATGATCCACATGGCCACATACACTCAAGTGGGTGTGGTGATGCAACGTCTTTCAAACTAGTGCTCCATTGCATGTGGAAATTGAATTCCAACACGTTCCTAGGGTTCCTAACCAAGGTTTGACATATATTGGGGTGTCATTGCACGTGTTATTTTCCAAACCACAATGATCCACACGGCCACACACATTCAAGTTGGTGTGGTGATGCAACCTGTTTCAAACTGGTGCTCCATTGCATGCGGTAGTTGAATTACGACGTGTTCTTGGGTTCCTGACCATGGTTTGGCACATATTGGAGTTCCATTGCATCTGTTCTTTTCAAAACCACAATGATCCACATAGCCACAAAGACTCAAGTGGGTGTGGTGATGCAAACTATTTCGAACTAGTGCTCCATTGCATGTGGCATTTGAATTCCAACATGTTCTTGGGCTTCCTGACTATTGTTTGACACATATTGGAGTGCCATTGCATGTGTTCTCTTCCGAACCACAATGATCTACATGGCCACACACTCTCAAGTGGCTTTTGTGATGCAACCTCTTTCAAACTGGTGCACCATTGCATGTGGCAGTTGAATTCCATCATGTTCTTGGGATTCCTAACCACGGTTTGACACATATTGGAGTGCCATTGCATGTGTTATTTTCCAAACAGAAATGATCCACATGGCCACACACAATCAAGTGGGTGTGGTGATGCAACCTCTTTCAAACTAGTGCTCCATTGCATGTGGAAGTTGAATTCTAACATGTTCTTGGGATCCTGACCGTAGTTTAACACATATTGGAGTGTCGTTGCATCTGTTTTTTTCCAAACCACAATGATCCACATGGCCACACATACTCAAGAGGGTGTCGCGATGCAACCTCTTTCAATCTAGTGCTGCATGTCATTTGGAAGTTAAATTCCAACATGTTCATGGGTTCCTAACCATGGTTTGACACATATTGGAGTGCCATTGCATGTGTTCTTTTCCAAAACACAATGATCCACATGGAGACTCACACTCAACTAGGTGTGGTGATGTAACCTCTTTCAAACTGGTGCACCATTGCATGTGGTAGTTGAATTCCCGCATGTTCCTAGGCTTCTTGACCATGGTTTAACACATATTGGAGGGCTATTGCATGTGTTATTTTCTAAACCACAATGATCCACGTGGTCACACACACTCAAGTGGGTGCGGTGATGCAACCTCTTTCAAACTAGTGCTCCATTTCATGTGGAAGTTGAATTCTAATATGTTCTTGGGGATCCTGACCATGGTTTCACACATATTGGAGTGTCGTTGCATGTGTTTTTTTCTAAACCACAATGATCCACATGGCCACACACACTCAACAGGGTGTCGCGATGCAACCTCTTTCAATCTAGTGCTGCATGTCATGTGGCAGTTAAATTCCACCATGTTCCTGGGTTCCTGACCATGGTTTGACACATATTGGGGTGCCATTGCATGTGTTCTTTTCCAAAACACAATGATCCACATGGAAACTCACACTCAAGTGGGTGTTGTGATGTAACCTCTTTCAAACTGGTGCACCATTGCATGTGGCAGTTGAATTCCAACATGTTCCTAGGCTTCCTGACCATGGTTTGACACATATTGGAGGGCAATTTAATGTGTTCTTTTCCAAACCATAATGATCCACATGGTCACACATATTCAAGTGGGTGTGGTGATGCAACATGTTTCAAACTGGTGCTCCATTGCATGTGGCAGTTGAATTCCAACGTGTTCCTAGGTTCCTGACCATGGTTTGGCACATATTGGAGTTCCATTGCATGTGTTCTTTTCCAAACCGCAATGATCCACATAGCCACACACACTCAAGAGGGTGTCGTGATGCAACCTCTTTCAATCTGGTGCTCCATTGCTTGTAGCAGTTAAATTCCAACACCTTGCTGGGTTCTTGACCATGGTTTGACACATATTGGAGTGCCATTGCATGTCTTCTTTTTGTAAACACAATTATCCACATGGACACTCACACTCAAGTGGGTTTGGTGATCTAACCTCTTTCAAACTGGTGCACCATTGCATGTGGCAGTTGAATTCCAACATGTTCCTAGGCTTCCTGACCATGGTTTGACACATATTGGAGTGTTATCGCATGTGTTCTTTTCTACACCACAATGATCCACGTGGCCACACCCATTCAAGTGTATGTGGTGATGCAACTTGTTTCAAATTGGTGCTCCATTTGCATGTGGCAGTTTAATTCCAACGTGTTCCTTGGTTCCTTACCATGGTTTGGCACATATTGGAGTTCCATTACATGTGTTGTTTTCCAAACCACAATGATCCACATGGCCACACAAACTCAAGTGGGTTTGGTGATGCAACCTCTTTCAAACTGGTGTTCCATTGCATGTGGAAATTGAATTCCAACACGTTCCTAGGCTTTCTAACCATGGTTTTACATATATTGAGGTTTCATTGCATGTGTTGTTTTCCAAACCACAATGATCCACACGGCCACACACATTCAAGTTGGTGTGGTGATGCAACCTGTTTAAAACTGGTGCTCCATTGCATGCGGTAGTTGAATTCCAACGTGTTCTTGGGTTCCTGACCGTGGTTTGGCACATATTGGAGTTCCATTGCATCTATTCTTTTCAAGACCACACTGATCCACATAGCCACACACACTCAAGTGGGTGTGGTGATGCAACCTGTTTCGAACTAGTGCTCCATTGCATGTGGCATTTGAATTCCAACATGTTCTTGGGCTTCCTGACTTTGGTTTGACACATATTGGAGTGCCATTGCATGTGTTCTCTTCCGAACCACAATGATCTACATGGACAGACACTCTCAAGTGGCTTTTGTGATGCAACCTCTTTCAAACTGGTGCACCATTGCATGTGGCAGTTGAATTCCATCATGTTCCTGGGATTCCTGACCACGGTTTGACACATATTGGAGTGCCATTGCATGTGTTATTTTCCAAACAAAAATGACCCACATGGCCACACACACACTCAAGTGGGTGTGGTGATGCAACCTCTTTCAAACTAGTGCTCCATTGCATGTGGAAGTTGAATTCTAACATGTCCTTGGGGATCCTGACCATGGTTTAACACATATTGGAGTGCCGTTGCATGTGTTTTTTTCCAAACCACAATGATCCACATGGCCACACACAATCAAGTGAGTGTGGTGATGCAACCTCTTTCAATCTAGTGTTGCATGTCATGTGGAAGTTAAATTCCAACATGTTCATGGGTTCCTGATCATGGTTTGACACATATTGGAGTGCCATTGCATGTGTTCTTTTCCAAAACACAATGATCCTCATGGAAACTCACACTCAACAGGGTGAGGTGATGTAACCTCTTTCAAACTGGTGCACCATTGCATGTGGTAGTTGAATTCCAACATGTTCCTAGGCTTCCTGACCATTGTTTGACACATATTGGAGGGCTATTGCATGTGTTCTTTTCTAAACAACAATGATCCACGTGGTCACACACATTCAAGTCGGTGTGGTGATGCATCCTGTGTCAAACTGGTGCTCCATTGCATGTGGCAGTTGAATTCCAACGTGTTCCTAGGTTCATGACCATGGTTTGGCACATATTGGAGTTCCGTTGCATGTGTTCTTTTCGAAACTGCTATGATCCACATGGCCACACACCCTCAAGAGGGTGTCGTGATGCAACCTCTTTCAATCTGGTGCTCCATTGCTTGTGGTAGTTAAATTCCAACATGTTCCTGGGGTTCCCGACCATGGTTTGACACATATTGGAGTGCCATTGCATATATTCTTTTCGTAAACACAATGATCCACATGGACACTCACACTCAGGTGGTTGTGGTTATGTAACCTATTTAAAACTGGTGCACCATTGCATGTGGCAGTTGAATTCCGACATGTTCCTAGGCTTCCTGACCATGGTTTGACCCATATTGGAGTGATATTGCATGTGTTCTTTTCTAAACCACAGTTATCCACGTGGCCACACACATTCAAGTGGATGTGGTGATGCAACTTGTTTCAAACTGGTGCTCCGTTGCATGTGTCAGTTGAATTCCAATGTGTTCCTTGGTTCCTTACCATGGTTTCGCACATATTGGAGTTCCATTACATGTGTTGTTTTCCAAACAATAAGGATCCACATGGCCACACAAACTCAAGTGGGTTTGGTGATGCAACCTCTTTCAAACTGGTGCTCCACTGCGTGTTGCAGTTGAATTCCAACATGTTCATGGCGTTCCTGACCATGGTTTGACACATATTAGACTAACATTGCATGTTTTCTGTTCGAGACCACAATGATCCACATGGCCACACACACTCAAGTGGGTGTGGTGGTGCAACCTCTTTCTAACTGGTGCTCAATTGCATGTGGCAATTGAATTCCAACATGTTCCTAGGCTTCCTGACCATGGTTTAACACATATTGGAGTGCCATTGCATGTGTTATTTTCTAAAACACAATGATCCACACGGCCACACACATTCAATTGGGTGTGGTGATGCAACCTATTTCAAACTGGTGCTCCATTGCATGTGGCAGTTGAATTCCAATGTGTTCCAAGGTTCCTGACCATGGTTTGGCACATATTGGAGTTCCATTGCATATGTTCTTTTCCAAACCACAATGATCCACATGGCCACCACACTCAAGTGGGTTTGGTGATGCAACCTCTTTCAACCTGGTGCTCCATTGCATGTGGCAGTTGAATTCCAACATGTTCCTGGGGTTCCTGACCATGGTTTGGTACATATAGGAGTGCCATTGCATGTGTTCTTTTCCAAAATACATGGATCCACATAGCCACATAGACTCAAGTGAGTGTGGTAATGCAACCTCTTTCAAAATGGAGCTCCATTCCATGTGGAAGTTGAATTCCATCATGTTCCCAGGCTTCCTAACCATGGTTTGGTACCCATTAGAGTGCCACTTCATGTGTTCTTTTCCAAACCACAATAATCCAGATGGCCACACACACTCAAGTGGGTGTGGTGATGCAACCTCTTTCAAACTGGTGCTCCATTGCATGTGGTTGTTGAATTCCAACATGTTCCTGGGCTTCCTGACTAGGGTTTGACACATATTGGAGTGCCATTGTATGTGTTCTTTTCCAAACCACAATTATCCACATGGCCACATACACTCAAGTGGGTGTGGTGATGCCACCTCTTCAAACTAGTGCTCCATTGCATGTGGAAATTAAATTCCAACACGTTCCTAGGGTTCCTAACCATGGTTTGACATATATTGGAGTGTCATTGCATGTGTTATTTTCCAAACCACAATGATCCGCATGGCCACACACACTTAAGTGGGTGCGGTGATGTAGCCTCTTTCAAACTGGTGCTCCATTGCATGTGGCAATTTAATTCCAGCATGTTCCTGGGGTTCCTGACCATGGTTTGGTACATATTGGAGTGCCATTGCATGTGTTCTTTTCGGATACACAATGATCCACATGGCCACACACACTCAAGTGGGTGTGGTGATGCAAGTTCTTTCAAACTGGTGCTCCATTACATGTACCAGTTGAATTCCAACATGATCCTGGGATTCCTGACCATGGTATGGCACACATTGGAGTGCCATTTCATGTATTCTCTTCCAAACCACAATGATCGACATGGACACACACACTCAAGTGTGTGTGGTGATGCAACCTCTTTCAAAATGGTGCTCCATTGCATGTGGCTGTTGAATTCCAACATGTTCCTAGGCTTCCTGACCAGGGTTTGACATATATTGGAGTTCCATTGTATGTGTTCTTTTCCTAACCACAATGATCCACATGGCCACATACACTAAAGTGGTTGTGGTGATGCAACCTCTTTCAAACTAGTGCTCCATTGCATGTGGAAATTGAATTCCAACATGTTCCTAGGCTTCTTGACCATGGTTTCACACATATTGGAGTGTCATTGTATGTGTTCTTTTCCAAACCACAATGATCCAAATGGCCACACACACTCAAGTGAGTGTGGTGATGCACCCTCTTTCAAACTAGTGCTCCAGTGCATGTGGCTGTTGAATTCCAATATGTACCTAGGATTCCTGACCATGGTTTGGTACATATTTGAGTGTCATTGCATGTGTTATTTTCAAAAACACAATGATCCACATGGCCACACACACTCAAGGGGGTGTCTCAATGTAACCTCTTTCAATCTGGTGCTCCATTGCATGTGGGAGTTAAATTCCAACCTGTTCCAGGGTTCCTTACCATGGTTTGACACATATTGGAGTGCCATTGCATCTGTTCTTTTCGAAAACACAATGATCCACATGGACACTCACACTCAAGTAGGTGTGGTGATGTAACCTCTTTCAAACTGGTGCACCATTGCATGTGGCAGTTGAATTCCAACATGTTCCTAGGCTTCCTGACCATGTTTTGACACATATTGGAATGCTATTGCGTGTGTTCTTTTCTTAACCACAATGATCCATGTGGCCACACACATTCAAGTGGGTGTGGTGATGCAACCTCTTTTAAACTAGTGCTCAATTTCATGTGGCAATTGAATTCCAACACGTTCCTATATTCCTGACCATGGTTTGACACATATTGGAGTGCCATTGCATGTGTTCTTTTCTAAACCACAATGATCCACAGGGCCACACACATTCAAGTGGGTGTGGTGATGCACACTGTTTCAAACTGGTGCTCCATTGCATGTGGTAGTTGAATTCCAACGTGTTCTTGGGTTTGTGACCATGGTTTGGCACATATTGGATTTCCATTGCCTGTGTTCTTTTTCGAACCACAATGATCCACATAGCCACACACACACTCAAGTGGGTGTGGTGATGCAACCTCTTTCAAACTGGTTCTCCATTGCATGTGGCATTTGAATTCCAAAATATTCCTGGGCTTCTTGACTATGGTTTGACATAGATTGGAGTGCCATTGCATGTGTTCTTTTCCAAACCACAATGATCCACTTGCCACACACACTCAAGAGGGTGACGTGATGCAACCTATTTCAAACTGGTGTTCCATTGCATGTGGCAGTTGAATTCCAACATGTTCCTGAGGTTCCTGACCATGGTTTAACACATATTGGAGTGCCATTGCATGTTTTCTTTTCCAAACCACAATGATCCAAATGGCACACAGACTCAGGTGGGCGTGGAGATGCAACCTGTTTCAACCTAGTGCTCCATTGCATGTGGTAGTTGAATTCCAACATGTTCCTAGGGTTTCTGACCATGGTTTGACACATATTGGAGTGACATTGCATGTGTTCTATTTGAAACCACAATTGTCCACATGGCCACACACACTCAAGTGGGTGTGGTGATGAAACCTCTTTTAAACTGGTGCACAATTGCATGTGGCAATTGAATTCCAACATGTTCCTGGGTTCCTGACCATGGTTTGGCACATATTGGAGTTCCATTGCATCTGTTCATTTCCAAACCAAAATGATTCACACGGACACACACACACTTAAGTGGGTGTGGTGATGCAACCTCTTTTAAACTGGTGCTCCATTGCATGTGGTAGTTGAATTCCAACGTGTTCTTGGGTTCCTGCCCATGGTTTGGCACATATTGGAGTTCCATTGCATGTCTTCTTTTCGAAACCACAATGATCCACATAGACACACACACTCAAGTGGGTGTGGTGATGCAAGCTCTTTCAAACTGGTGCTCTATTGCATGTGGCATTTGAATTCCAACATGTTCCTGGGTTTCCTGACTATGGTTTGACACATATTGGAATGCCATTCCAGGTGTTCTCTTCCTAACCACAATGATCTACATGGCCACACACACTCAAGTGGCTTTGGTGATGCAATCTCTTTCAAACTGGTGCACCATTGCATGTGGCAGTTGAATTCCAACATGTTCCTGGGATTCCTGGCCACGGTTTGACACGTATTGGAGTGCCATTGCATGTGTTCTTTTCCAAACAAAAATTACCCACATGGACACACACACTCAAGTGTGTGTGGTGCAACCTCTTTCAAACTAGTGCTCCATTGCATGTGGAAGTTGAATTCCAACATGTTCTTGGGGATCCTGACCATGGTTTAACACATATTGGAGTGCCATTGCATGTGTTCTTTTCCAAACCGCAATGATCCACATGGCCACACACATTCAAGTGGGTGTGGTGATGCAACCTGTTTCAAACTAGTGCTTCATTGCATCTGACAGTTGAAGTCCAATGTGTTCCTGGGTTCCTGACCATGGTTTGGCACATATTGGAGTTCCATTGCATCTGTTCATTTCCAAACCAAAATGATTCACACGAACACACACACTTAAGTTGGTGTGGTGATGGAACCTCTTTTAAACTGGTGCTCCATTGCATGTCGCATTTTAATTCCAACATGTTCCTGGGCTTCCTGACCATGGTTTGACACATTGGAGTGCCATTGCCTGTGTTCTCCTCCATACCACAATGATCTACAAGGCCACACATACTCAAGTGGGTGTGGTGATGCAACCTCTTTCAAACTGGTTCTCCACTTCATGTGGCATTTGAATTCCAACATGTTTGTGGGATTCCTGACTATGGTTTGACATAGATTGGTGTGCCATTGCATGTGTTCTTTTCAAAACCACAATGATCAACTTGCCACACACGCTCAAGAGGGTGTGGTGATGCAACCTATTTCAAACTAGTGTTCCATTGCATGTGGCAGTTGAATTCCAACATGTTCCTGGGGTTCCTGACCATGGTTTAACACATATTGGAGTGCCATTGCATGTTTTCTTTTCCAAACCACAATGATCCAAATGGCACACACACTCAGGTGGGCGTGGAAATGCAACCTGATTCAACCTAGTGCTCCATTGCATGTGGCAATTGAATTCCAACATGTTCATCGGGTTTCTTACCATGGTTTGACACATATTGGAGTGACATTGCATGTGTTCTAGTCCAAACCACAATGATCCACATGGCCACACACACTCAAGTGGGTGTGGTGATGAAACCTCTTTTAAAATTGTGCACAACTACATGTGGCAATTGAATTCGAACATGTTCCTAGATTCCTGACCATGGTTTGAAACATATTGGAGTGCCATTGCATGTGTTCTTTTCTAAACCACAATGATCCACAGGGCCACACACACTCAAGTAGGTGTGGTGATGCAACATGTTTCAAACTAATGCTCCGTTGCATGTGGTAGTTGAATTCCAACGTGTTCTTGGGTTCCTGACCATGGTTTGGCACATATTAGAGTTCCATTGCATATGTTCTTTTCGAAACCCCAATGATCCACATAGACACACACACTCAAGTGGGTGTGGTGATGTAACCTCTTTCAAACTGGTGCTCCATTGCATGTGGCATTTGAATTCCAACATGTTCCTGGGCTTCCTGCCTATGGTTTGACACATATTGGAGTTCCATTCCATGTGTTCTCTTCCTAACCACAATGATCTACATGGCCACACACACTCAAGTGGCTTTGGTGATGCAATCTCTTTCAAACTGGTGCACCATTGCATGTGGAAGTTGAATTCCAACATGTTCCTGGGATTCCTGGCCACGGTTTGACACGTATTGGAGTGCCATTGCATGTGTTCTTTTCCAAACAAAAATTACCCACATGGCCACACACACTCAAGTGGGTGTGGTGATGCAACCTCTTTCAAACTAGTGCTCCATTACACGTGGAAGTTGAATTCCAACATGTTCTTGGGGATCCTGGCCATGGTTTAACACATATTGGAGTCCCATTCCATGTGTTCTTTTCCAAACCACAATGATCCACATGGCCACACACATTCAAGTGGGTGTGGTGATGCAACCTATTTCAAACTAGTGCTTCATTGCATCTGGCAGTTGAAGTCCAACGTGTTCCTGGGTTCCTGACCATGGTTTGGCACATATTGGAGTTCCATTGCATCTGTTCATTTCCAAACCAAAATGATTCACACGGACACACACACACTTAAGTGGGTGTGGTGATGCAACCTCTTTTAAACTGGTGCTCCATTGCATGTGGCATTTGAATTCCAACATGTTCCTGGGCTTCCTGACCATGGTTTTACACATATTGGAGTGCCATTGCATGTGTTCTCTTCCATACCACAATGATCTACAAGGCCACACACACTCAAGTGGGTGTGGTGATGAATCCTCTTTCATACTGGAGCACCATTGCATGTGGCAGTTGAATTCCAACATGTTCATGGGATTCCTCACCATGGTTTTACATATATTGGAGTACCATTGCATGTGTTCTTTTCCATACCAAAATGATCCACATGGCCACACACACTCAAGTGGGTGTGGTGATGCAACCTCTTTCAAACTAGTGCTCCATTGCATGTCTAAGTTGAATTCCTACATGTTCTTGGGGTTCCTGACCATGGTTTAACACATATTGGAGTGCCATTGCATGTGTTCTTTTCCAAACCGCAATGATCCACATGGCCACACACACTCAAGTGGGTGTGGTGATGCAACTTCTTTCAAACTAGTGCTCCATTGCATGTCTAAGGTGAATTCCAACATGTTATTGGGGTTCCCGACCATGGTTTAACACATATTGGAGTGCCATTGCATGTGTTCTTTTCCAAACAAAAATTACCCACATGGCCACACACACTCAAGTGGGTGTAGTGATGCAACCTCTTTCAAACTAGTGCTCCATTGCATGTGGAAGTTGAATTCCAACATGTTCTTGGGGATCCTGACCATGGTTTAACACATATTGGAGTGCCATTGCATGTGTTCTTTTCCGAACCACAATGATCCACAAGCTCACACACATTCAAGTGGGTGTGGTGATGCAACCTATTTCAAACTAGTGCTCCATTGCATGTGGCAGTTGAAGTCCAACGTGTTCCTGGGTTCCTGACTATGGTTTGGCACATATTGGAGTTCCATTGCATATGTTCATTTCTGTAACACCCTCAAATCGGCCCTATGCAAGTTTTAGCCCTTTCCGCCAAACCCGCATAGAAACGATTCAAGGACGCCCACCAGGCACTTTCGTGCGGGTGGAAAACAAAGTAATACCATTACACAACAGTCCTCGATGGGACCCACAGAACAGATATATATACCACACGACTCCAAGAGTCAAGAATACAGATACACAATACAAAGATCCAAATCACCTTGAAAACGATACAGCGTCCGAGTATGGACAAGATGCAAATTGGGCTAAGAGCCCTGAAGAATAACCAATGGCATCCATAACCCTGCCCAGGCCAAGCCGGAAGGGTAACCCTCCTAACGACGTCGATCTCAAACCTGCTAAAACAAAAGGGGTGCCGACAAAGGGCAAAGGAAAAAGAGGAGCGTCAGTACTGAGGCCAGTACACGGTGAGGCTAGAATTCGGCGGCTCTCGCCTACATAGGTATGGTGGGCTGAAGCGGCAGCGCAGCGGCACTAAACAACCTATAGGGACTTGGTATCACTGGCGGCTACTAGAGAGGGGTAAGAAAGTCCTATTCGGATCCAACCTGAAGCTAACACAAAACAAACCCATCCTGGTATTTCCCCCTCGAGACCAAACGAGGAAGTCGGACCAAGGAACTCACACAGTTGGCAGTTTTACTCATTCCGTTATAGTTGCAGCTATTACTAATCAGATATAGATAGCATGAGTCATCCTGATAGCATAAGTAGTGGGCAGTTTTAGTTAACATTCAGTTGTAGTTGGAACATTTACTAGTCAGATATAATTGTCCTGAGGAATCCCAAAACCCAGCAGTTGTTGGCACTTTTATCACATTCCATTGGAGTTGCAATACTTACTAGGCATATTTAACAAACAACCCAAATCCACCAGTTGTTGGCATTTTTAATATCCATTCCGTTATAGTTGAATCTGATTACTAGTCATATATTAAGTCAAGTTTATAGCACTACTTTAGTTATGCTTGTCTATGATCGAGATACTTTGCTCCAATTTGTCCATAACCGTGGACACGGCTTTCAGAAATTTTTACCCTGCAGGGGTGCACAAATAGCAACACACACTCGATCAACCTCGTAAAAACCAACTCAAAACCCAATGAGGCTTTCACGACAAAGTGATCACAGGATTCATAAAATATTTTAGGGGGCCACCCCACTAAGCTACCCACAACGAAGTTGGCCGGCTCCGGAACGGACCCAGGGTTTGTGTGGACGGCTGTAAATGACTGGGAACCCGAAAGTGTGACTAGGCTTGTCGATACAGTGAAAACGTGTCACGATCCTAAATAGTACAGGTGCTCCACGCACAATCGTAAATAAAGCAGTAACATGGCATAAGTACAGGATAGTAATAAAACCCCAAACTATTTTGTGGCCCCAAGAAATAGAAATGAATCAAGCTCTGGCTCAGGGGGGTCCATAAGGCCTCCCGGATGTGGATAGTGCGAATAGTCAAGGAACAGGTATCAAGTACTCGGGGTCCTACGGGACACATGTGAGCGTGGAAGAACCAAATAACACCTATTGCCCACCGATGCCTCTGCATTAGTTATCCCAGCAATTTAATAGTTGTATCTAGCATTTTAATAGTGGTATTTAAAGCCATGAACATCTCCACCACAAACATCTTCCAGCATTCCAACAACTGTGGTACATGACAACACGAGATCACACCTAAGCAAGCGACTACAACTCGCAAGGCCAGGTATCTACCAAACACAGGTAATAGGAGGTGTCCAAGGCAATATAGAGGCTGCACGGGGTATAACTAGTGTACAGAAACTAAAGTATCGCGACTCGGATAGCAATAGATCAACAGGAGGAAATAAAGACTATAAATGCAAAATAGGTAGAAGGGGGAGAGATGCTCGCCTGGGAAACACTGCCAAAGGTTCATATCCGAAGAACTTGTCGATACTCGCATCCACTCATCGGCCTAATCCGCGAAGAAGCAAACACTAGAAGAAACACCGGATGCAATATTTAATACTACGGCAGAAGATCCGGCATGATTATGATATGATGCTTGGCATGGCAATATGCGGTGCAATTAGGAAGTATTAAGCTGAATCGGGGTCCCGGCAATTAGTTACACGGTTCAAGTTATTTAGAACCCCCGCAATTTAAATGTTGTATTAATAAGGCAAAATATGGCATCGGTTCTCTACACAAATTTAAATGGAGTCCAGAATAAGACAAAGATATCCCGCATATAGACTCCATATTTAATCGTGCGATGATACAGCATAATGCCCCCAACCCACATGATATGCATGCGAGATGAACAATTAATATGCAACAAGTTTTATATATAGCATTTATAAAATAGGGGTTCGAGAAAAGGTTCACACATCTGGGTTCGGAAGATCTTGGGTTCCGGGGGTCCGGGGTTCGGTCTCAGGGTTCGACGGTGACGGCGAGGTTCGTATACAAGATGGAGAACTTGGGTTCCAAGCGGTCGATCTTGCCGTCGATAGCGAACTTGAAGGGGTCGGGTACTAGTGGTCTTCGGGTCCGTGTAGACGGTCATGGCGTCCGGGATGAAGATCTTGGCGTTCCGTGTCGGCGACCTTGGCATCCGGGTTCCTCAGGCATCGGATCCGTGAAGGTCAGGGCATCCGTGCAGTAGATCTTGTCAGCTCCACCCCAAAGACCTTGTCGTCTCGCGGCGAAGATCTTGGCGTCCAGGGTCTCGGCGTCTTCGGATACCGGGAAGGAGGTCCTGGCGAACTTGGCATCCGTTACTGTGATCTTCAGGTTTTGTGTTGCTGCGAGTCTTCGGTAGATCTCGGTGGCACCAGAAGTAGATCTTGACGTCAAGCAGCCATCAGGGCGACAAACATGGTGGAACAAGGGTTCGGGATGACTCGCTTGTCTGCAGAACATGTTCCGTCGAGGTCATCGGTTACACATGTTGGACAAAGCTCTTGAAATCCCACAATGGCCTGGCCAACACCGCACAAGGGCAGAAACTGATGTAAAAACACTCGTTCTGCGGGGACGCGGTCCCGGCCAGGGGCGACAACAACCGGCCGAGGGAGGCACGGCGCCTAGCGCTCGAGGCGAGACCGCGGGCGACTGGTGGTGTGGGAGGCGAGGACGCCCGGGCTCTGCGGCAGCACAATTTGGTGGGCACGCGAAGAAGTTCTGCTGCAAGCACGACACAAACAGAGGAATATGCGATTGGGGAAAAGCCAGGGCGGCGCTCACGTCGGATGGACGTAGGAGCTTGCTCGCGGCATGGCGGAAGAAGGGCATCAGGGCGAGGAGGGAACGTGTCGGCAGGGCTCAAGGCGGCGCTGGGTGGTTGGAGGAGAGAACAAGGGGAGCGGCCGGCGGCGCTCGTGGCAAGGCCACAGAGGACGCAGCCGAGGCCGCATGCGATGCTGCGGGAAGGGCGACCGCGGCGAGGACGAACGAGGACGGCGGGGAGAGGCACAGGGGCGGCGACGAGCTCGGGAGGCGGCGCTGCGCCGGTTGCCGGCGTGGTCGATGGTGGCAGGCCGAGCTCTGCAGCGGGGAGGCGGTAAGGTCGCGACGGCGGAAGGGATCGCAGGTAGAGGCGGGGCGACGCTGGGGACGGTGAGCAGCAACGACCGTGGCCCAGGGAGGCTCTAGGGGAGCTCACGCAGCGACGACCGTGCTCGAGTCGGACGGCGACGACGAGCCAGCGGGGCGAGGTGAGATGGGGCCGGGCGAGCGGTGGTAGGTGGGGGTCGAGGCCCAGGCGGCGGGGAGCTCGAGGAGGGAGACGAGCTCGGGCCGGCGGCCGTGGTTGGTGGGAAGGAGAGGGGCGACGGGCAAGAGAAGGCGGGTAGCGGCGGCGTCGGCCTGGGGAGAGGACCGGTACGGGGAGAGGAACGTGGGGGAGGAGAGGCATGTCGGGTCGGGGCGTGGTGGTGGGGCCAGGAGCGATGGAGTAGGCGGTAGGTGGCGTGTGGTGGCGGGATTTGGGCAGGGCGAGCGGGAGCGTGTCCGCGCGTGCGTGCAGCGTGGTGCGGGGAAGCGTGCAGGGGGCGGCCGGTCGGTGGCAGGTGGGATGAGGTGGCGGGCAAAGATTGGGTGGAGTGAGGTGGAGGGGTTGGTGAGGTGGAGGTGGCTGGGCGGGAGATGGTTTGGGGTTAGGGTTGGGTAAGGATCTGGGGTAGGTAGGGTTTTTATCTGGAGGTGGCCGGCTGGGCTTTCGGGCCTGGCTGGCTGCCTCCCAAAAATAATTTAAATATTTTATTTATTAAGAACGAGGCTTTTGTAATCCATTTGTAGACAAAACGAAATATTCCGGACAAGCCCGGGTTTTATAGTTTGAATAAAAGACGGGCATTTAGAAAACAAAACCGGACTTTTCGAAATATAGTTTTAGACAAAACCATGCAAGATGATGACAATGCTCAAATGCAATGTGGCATGATAACATGAGCATGCGGTCATGAAGATGCAATGCACAAAAACAACGCAATTTTCTAGTAGTGGTTTTAGCGGGATGCCACAATTCGACACCACAAACAAAGGATCTTGCCCTCGAGATCCACCTCATGGCACCGGGAAGAAGGTCGGCAATCTAAATCTTCTCACTTCGTGTAGATCCTCGTGACACCACTAACAAGAGGTCGTTGTCCGTGATCGTCGAGAGAACACTCCAGAAACAAAGGGCGAAGGTAGAGGTATCAACAAATAAAGCCACCTCTAGCTTCTATAGATGGAGTACAATTGCTTGTTGCATCGATTCGATGTACCAGAGCGAATGATAAGAGTAGTCGGATGGTGATCAGTCCATAGCGCACCCAAAGCATTACTCTCCACACGAATAGGAGAATTATGCAACTAACTCTCGGAATCAGACTGACGATCTCGACAAACGAGATTCGGGAACAAGGAGGGATGCAGACTCTGCATCGGATCTGGCGTAGATGATGTCGTCGCGTTGGAAAACACCGGAAGGCACAAACAAGGAACAAAGAATGGTAGCACGGAAGACGGATTCCTCAGATAGCATGAAGTCCGAAGGTAGAAACACCGTTACCAAAGGAGGAAGCGAAACCCTGAAGGTACGACGGAAACCCAACCACGAGAATTCCTGGACTTGAATAAAAGATAAGAGAGCAGATTCAAAACACGTAGAGGTAAGAGGAGAATAGCAGAGGGATAAGGAGTAAAAGCAGACCTAATCAGATCTATCCAACCGATTTTTTTTGAAAATACTTTTGACACTCTACTTCGGCCGTTAGCTAGGTTATCCTACAGGCTGGACTTGTGGGGTATCGCAACTGCTGACCTCTGATACCACTCTGTAACACCCTCAAATCGGCCCTATGCAAGTTTTAGCCCTTTTCGCCAAACCCGCATAGAAACGATTCAAGGACGCCCACCAGGCACTTTCGTGCGGGTGGAAAACGAAGTAATACCATTACACAACAGTCCTCGATGGGACCCACAGAACAGATATATATACCACATGACTCCAAGAGTCAAGAATACAGATACACAATACAAAGATCCAAATCACCTTGAAAACGATACAGCGTCCGAGTACGGACAAGATGCAAATTGGGCTAAGAGCCCTGAAGAATAACAAATGGCGTCCATAACCCTGCCCAGGCCAAGCCGGAAGGGTAACCCTGCTAACGTCATCGATCTCAAACCTGCTAAACGGGGTGCCAACAAAGGGCAAAGGAAAAAGAGGAGCGTCAGTACTGAGGCCAGTACACGGCGAGGCTAGAATTCGGCGGCTCTCGCCTACATAGGTATGGTAGGCTGAAGCGGTAGCACAGCGGCACTAAACAACCTATGGAGACTCGGTATCACTGGCGGATACTAGAGAGGGGTAAGAAAGACCTATTCGGATCCAACCTGAAGCTAACACCAAACAAACCCATCCTGGTATTTCCCCCTCGAGACCAAACGAGGAAGTCGGACCAAGGAACTCACACAGTTGGCAGTTTTACTCATTCCGTTATAGTTGCAGCTATTACTAATCAGATATAGATAGCATGAGTCATCCTGATAGCATAAGTAGTGGGCAGTTTTAGTTAACATCCAGTTGTAGTTGGAACATTTACTAGTCAGATATAATTGTCCTGAGGAATCCCAAAACCCAGCAGTTGTTGGCACTTTTATCACATTCCATTGGAGTTGCAATACTTACTAGGCATATTTAACAAACAACCCAGATCCACCAGTTGTTGGCATTTTTAATATCCATTCCGTTATAGTTGAATTTGATTACTAGTCATATATTAAGTCAAGTTTATAGCACTACTTTAGTTATGCTTGTCTATGATCGAGATATTGTGCTCCAAGTCATCCATAAGCACGGACACGGCTTTCAGAAAGTTTTACCCTGCAGGGATGCACAAATAGCAACACACACTTGATCAACCTCGGAAAAACCAACTCAAAAACCAATGAGGCTTTCACGACAAAGCGATCACAGGATTCATAAAATATTTCAGGGGGCCACCCCACTAAGCTACCCGCAACAAAGTTGGCCAGCTTCGGAACGGACCCAGGGTTTGTGTGGACGGCTGTAAACGACTGGGAACCCGAAAGTGTGATTGGGCTTGTCGATACAGCAAAAACGTGTCATGATCCTAAACAGTACAAGTGCTCCACGCACAATCGTAAATAAAGCAGTAACATGGCATAAGTACAGGATAGTAATAAAACCCCAAACTAGTTTGTGGCCCCAAGAAATAGAAATGAATCAAGCTCTGGCTCAGGGGGGTCCATAAGGCCTCCCGGATGTGGATAGTGCGAATAGTCAAGGAACAGGTATCAAGTACTCGGGGTCCTACGGGACACATGTGAGCGTGGAAGAACCAAATAACATCTATTGCCCACCGATGCCTCTGCATTAGTTATATCTAGCATTTTAATAGTGGTATTTAAAGCCATGAACATCTCCACCACAAACATCTTCCAGCATTCCAACAACTGTGGTACTTGACAACACGAGATCACACCTGAGCAAGCGACTACGACTCGCAAGGCCAGCTATCTACCAAACACAGGTAATAGGAGGTGTCCAAGGCAATATAGAGGCTGCACGGGGTATAACTGGTGTACGGAAACTAAAGCATCACGACTCGGATAGCAATAGATCAACAGGAGGAAATAAAGACTATAAATGCAAAATAGGTAGAAGGGGGAGAGATGCTCGCCTGGGAAACACTGTCGAAGGTTCATATCCGAAGAACTTGTCGATACTCGCATCCACTCATCGGCCTAATCCGCGAAGAAGCAAACACTAGAAGAAACACCGGATGCAATATTTAATACTACGGCAGAAGATCCGGCATGATTATGATATGATGCATGGCATGGCAAGATGGGGAGCAATTAGGCAGTATTAAGCGGAACCGGGGTCCCGATAATTAGTTACACGGTTCAAGTTATTTAGAACCCCCGCAATTTAAATGTTGTATTAATAAGGCAAAATATGGCATCGGTTCTCTACACAAATTTAAATGGAGTCCGGAATAAGACAAAGATATCCCGCATATAGACTCCATATTTAATCGTGTGATGATACGGCATAATGCCCCCAACCCACATGATATGCATGCGAGATGAACAATTAATATGCAACAAGTTTTATATATAGCATTTATAAAATAGGGGTTCGAGAAAAGGTTCACACATCTGGGTTCGGAAGATCTTGGGTTCCGAGGGTCCGGGGTTCGGTCTCAGGGTTCGACGGGGACGGCGAGGTTCAGATACAAGATGGAGAACTTCGGTTCCAAGCGGTCGATCTTGCCATCGATCCCGAACTTGAAGGGGTCGGGTACCAGTGGTCTTCGGGTCCGTGTAGACGGTCATGGCGTCCGGGATGAAGATCTTGGCATTCCGTGTCGGTGACCTTGGCGTCCGGGTTCCTCGGGCATCGGATCCGTGAAGTTCATGGCGTCCGTGCAGTAGATCTTGTCAGCTCCACCCCAAAGACCTTGTTGTCTCGCGGCAAAGATCTTGGCGTCCAGGGTCTCGGCGTCTTCGGATAACGGGAAGGAGGTACTGGCAAACTTGGCGTCCGTTACTGTGATCTTCAGGTTTTGTGTTGCTGCGAGTCTTCGGTAGATCTTGGTGGCACCGGAAGTAGATCTTGACGTCAAGCAGCCATCAGGGCGACAAACTTGGTGGAACAAGGGTTCGGGATGACTCGCTTGTCTGCAGAACATGTTCCGTCGAGGTCATCGGTTACACATGTTGGATAAAGCTCTTGAAATCCCACAACGGCCTGGCCAACACCGCACATAGGCAGAAACTGATGTAAAAACACTCGTTCTGCGGGGACGCGGTCCCGGCCAGGGGCTTCAGGGGCGACGACAACCGACCGAGGGAGGCACGACGCCTGGTGCTCGAGGCGAGACCGCGGGCGACTGGTGGTGTGGGAGGCGAGGACGCCCGGGCTCTGCGGCAGCACAGTTTGGTGGGCACACGAAGAAGTTCTGCTGCAAGCACGACACAAACAGAGGAATATGCGCTTGGGGAAAAACCAGGGCGGCGCTCGTGGCGGCTGGACATGGGAGCTTGCTCGCGGCATGGCAGAAGAAGGGCATCAGGGCGAGGAGGGAACGTGTCGGCAGGGCTCAAGGCGGCGTTGGGTGGCCGGAGGAGAGAACGAGGGGATCGGCCGACGGCGCTCGCGGCAAGGCCACAGAGGACGCAGCCGAGGCCGCATGCAATGCTGCGGGGAGGGCGACCGCGGCGAGGATGAACGAGGATGGCGGGGAGAGGCACAGGGGCGGCGACAAGCTCGGGAGGTGGCGTTGTGCCGGTTGCCGGCGGGGTCGATGGTGGCGGGTCGAGCTCTGTAGCGGGGAGGCAGGGAGGTCGTGACGGCGGAGGGGATCGCAGGCAGAGGTGGGGCGACGCTGGGGACGGCGAGCAGCAGCGACCGTGGCCTAGGGAGGCGCTAGGGAAGCTCGCGCAGCGGCGACCGTGCTCGAGTCAGACGGCGACGACGAGCCAGCGGGGCGAGGTGAGGCAGGGCCGAGCGAGCGGTGGTAGGTGGGGGTCGAGGCCTAGGCGGCGGGGAGCTCGAGGAGGAAGACGAGCTCGGGGCAGCGGCCGTGGTTGGTAGGAAGGAGAGGGGCGACGGGCAAGAGAAGGCGGGTAGCAGCGGCGTCGGCCTAGGGAGAGGACCAGTGCAGGGAGAGGAACATGAGGGAGGAGAGGCGTGTCGGGTTGGGGCGTGGTGGTGGGGCTAGGAGCGATGGAGTAGGCGGTAGGTGGCATGTGGTGGCGGGATTTGGGCAGGGCGAGCGGGAGCGTGTCCGCGCGTGCGTGCATCGTGGTGCGGGGAAGCGTGCAAGGGGCGGCCGGTCGGTGGCAGGTGGGATGAGGTGGCGGGCAAAGATTGGGTGGAGTGAGGTGGAGGGGTTGGTGAGGTGGAGGTGGCTGGGCAGGAGATGGTTTGGGGTTAGGGTTGGGTAAGGATCTGGGTAGGTAGGATTTTTATCTGGAGGTGGCCGGCTGAGCTTTCGGTCCTAGCTGGCTGCCTCCCAAAAATTATTTAAATATTTTATTTATTAAAAACGAGGCATTTTTAATCCATTTGTAGACAAAACGAAATATTCCGGACAAGCCCGGGTTTTATAGTTTGAATAAAAGACGGGCCTTTAGAAAACAAAACCAGAATTTTCGAAATATAGTTTTAGACAAAACCATGCCAGATGATGACGATGCACAAATGCAATGTGGCATGATGACATGAGCATGCGGTCATGAAGATGCAATGCACAAAAACAACGTGATTTTCTAGTAGTGGTTTTAGCGGGATGCCACAATTTCCAAACCAAAATGATTCACACGGACACACACACACTTAAGTGGGTGTGGTGATTCAACCTCTTTTAAATTGGTGCTCCATTGCATGTCGCATTTGAATTCCAACATATTCCTGGGCTTCCTGACCATGGTTTTACACATATTGGAGTGCCATTGCATGTGTTCTCTTCCATACCACAATGATCTACAAGGCCACACACACTCAAGTGGGTGTGGTGATGAATCCTCTTTCATACTGGAGCACCATTGCATGTGGTAGTTGAATTCCAACATGTTCATGGGATTCCTCACCATGGTTTGACATATATTGGATTGACATTGCATGTGTTGTCTTCCATACCACAATGATCTACAAGGCCACACACACTCAAGTGGGTGCGGTGATGAATCCTCTTTCATACTAGAGCACCATTGCATGTGGTAGTTGAATTCCATCATGTTCATGGGATTCCTCACCATGTTTTGACATATATTGGAGTACCATTGCATGTGTTCTTTTCCAAACCAAAATGATCTGCATGGCCACACACACTCAAGTGGGTGTGGTGATGCAACCTCTTTCAAACTAGTGCTCCATTGCATGTCTAAGTTGAATTCCAACATGTTCTTGGGTTTCGTGACCATGGTTTAACACATATTGGAGTGCCATTGCATGTGTTCTTTTCCAAACCACAATGATCCACATGGCCACACACACTCAAGTGGGTGTGGTGATGCAACCTCTTTCAAACTAGTGCTCCATTGCATGTCAAAGGTGAATTCCAACATGTTCTTGGGGTTCCTGACCATGGTTTAACACATATTGGAGTGCCATTTCATGTGTTCTTTTCCAAACAAAAATTACCCACAAGGCCACACACATTCAAGTGGGTGTGGTGATGCAACCTCTTTCAAACTAGTGCTCCATTGCATGTGGAAGTTGAATTCCAACATGTTCTTGGGGATCCTGACCATGGTTTAACACATATTGTAGTGCCATTGCATGTGTTCTTTTCCAAACCACAATTATCCACAAGCCCACACACATTCAAGCGGGTGTGGTGATGCAGCCTATTTCAAACTAGTGCTCCATTGCATGTGGCAGTTGAAGTCCAATGCGTTCCTGGGTTCCTGACCATGGTTTGGGACATATTGGAGTTTCATTGCATCTGTTCATTTCCAAACCAAAATGATTCACACGGACACACACACACTTAAGTGGGTGTGGTGATGCAACCTCTTTTAAACTGGTGCTCCATTGCATGTGGTATTTGAATTCCAACATGTTCCTAGGCTTCCTGACCATGGTTTTACACATACTGGAGTGCCATTGCATGTGTTCTCTTCCATACCACAGTGATCTACAAGGCCACACACACTCAAGTGGGTGTGGTGATGAATCCTCTTTCATACTGGAGCACCATTGCATGTGGCAGTTGAATTCCAACACGTTCATGGGATTTCTCACCATGGTTTGACAAATATTGGAGTACCATTGCATTTGTTCTTTTCTAAACCAAAATGATCCACATGGCCACACACACTCAAGTAGGTGTGGTGATGCAACCTCTTTCAAACTAGTGCCCCATTCCATGTCTAAGTTTAATTCCAACATGTTCTTGGGGTTCCTGACCATGGTTTAACACATATTGGAGTTCCATTGCATGTGTTCTTTTCCAAACCACAATGATCCACATGGCCAGACACACTCAAGAGGGTGTGGTGATGCAACCTATTTCAAACTGGTGTTCCATTGCATGTGGCAGCTGAATTCCAACATGTTCCTGGGGTTCCTAACCATGATTTGAAATATATTGGAGTGTCATTACATGTGTTATTTTGCAAAACACAATGATCCACATGGCCTCTCACACTCAAGTGGGTGTGGTGATGTAACCTCTTTCAAACTAGTGCTCCATTCCAAGTGGTAGTTGAATTCCAACATGTTCCTATGCTTTTTGACCATGGTTTGACACATATTGGAGTGCTATTACATGTCTTCTCTTCCAAACCACAATGATCTACATGGCCACACACACTCAAGTGGGTGTGGTGATGCAACCTCTTTCAAACTGGTGCTACATTGCATGTCTAAGTTGAATTCCAACATGTTCTTGGGGTTCCCGACCATGGTTTAACACATATTGGAGTGCCATTGCATGTGTTCCTTTCCAAACTACAATGATCCACATGGCCACACACACTCAAGTGGGTGTGGTGATGCAACTAGTTTCAAACTAGTGCTCCATTGCATGTGGCAGTTGAAGTCCAACGTGTTCCTGGGTTCCTGACCATGGTTTGCCACATATTGGAGTTCCATTGCATCTGTTCATTTCCAAACCAAAATGATTCACACGGACACACACACTTAAGTGGGTGTGGTGATGCAACCTCTTTTAAACTGGTGCTCCATTGCATGTGGCATTTGAATTCCAACATGTTCCTGGGCTTCCTGACCATGGTTTGACACATATTGGAGTGCCATTGCGTGTGTTCTCTTCCATACCACAATGATCTACAAGGCCACACACACGCGCAAGTGGGTGTGGTGATGAATCTTCTTTCATACCGGAGTACCATTGCATGTGGTTGTTGAATTCCAACACGTTCATGGGATTCCTCACCATGGTTTAACATATATTGGAGTACCATTGCATGTGTTCTTTTCCAAACCAAAATGATCCACATGGCCACACACACTCAAGTGGGTGTGGTAATGCAATCTCTTTCAAACTGGTGCTCCATTGCATGTCTAAGTTGAATTCCAACATGTTCTTGGGGTTCCTGACCATGGTTTAACACATATTGGAGTGCCATTGCATGTGTTATTTTCCAAACCACAATGATACAGATGGCCAGACACACTCAAGAAGGTGTGGTGATGCAACCTATTTAAAACTGGTGTTTCATTGCATGTGGCCGTTGAATTCCAACATGTTCCTGGGGTTTCTGACCATGGTTTGAAACATATTGGAGTGTCATTACATGTGTGCTTTTCCAAAACACAATGATCCACATGGACACTCACACTCAAGTGGGTGTGGTGATGTAACCTCTTTCAAACTAGTGCTCCATTCCAAGTGGTAGTTGAATTCCAACATGTTCCCAGGCTTTTTGACCATGGTTTGAAACATATTGGAGTGCCATTACACGTCTTCTCTTCCAAACCACAATGATCTACATGGCCACACACACTCAAGTGGGTGTGGTGATGCAACCTCTTTCAAACTGGTGCTACATTGCATGTCTAAGTTGAATTACAACATGTTCTTGGGGTTCCATACCATGGTTTAACATATATTGGAGTGCCATTGCATGTGTTCTTTTCCAAAGTACAATGATCCGCATGGCCACACACACTCAAGTGGGTGTGGTGATGCAACCTGTTTCAAACAAGTGCTCCATTGCATGTGGCAGTTGAAGTCCAACGTGTTCCTAGGTTCCTGACCATGGTTTGGCACATATTGGAGTTCCATTGCATCTGTTCATGTCCAAACCAAAATGATTCACACGGACATACACACTTAAGTGGGTGTGGTGATGCAACCTCTTTTAAACTGGTGCTCCATTGCATGTGGCATTTGAATTCCAACATGTTCCTGGGCTTCCTGGCCATGGTTTGACACATATTGGAGTGCCATTGCCTGTGTTCTCTTCCATACCACAATGATCTACATGACCACACACACACGCAAGTGGGTGTGGTGATGAATCCTCTCTCATACTATAGTACCATTGCATGTCGTAGTTGAATTCCAACACGTTCATGGGATTCTTCACCGTGGTTTGACATATATTGGAGTACCATTGCATGTGTTCTTTTCCAAACCAAAATGATCCACATGGCCACAAACACTCAAGTGGGTGTGGGGATGCAACCTCTTTCAAACTGGTGCTCCATTGCATGTCTATGTTCAATTCCAACATGTTCTTGGGGTTCCTGACCATGGCTTAAAACATATTGGAGTGCCATTGCATGTGTTATTTTCCAAACCACAATGATCCACATGGCCAGACACACTCAAGAGGGTGTGGTGATGCAACCTATTTCAAACTGGTGTTCCATTGCATGTGGCAGTTGAATTCCAACATGTTCCTGGGATTTCTGACCATGGTTGGAAACATATTGGAGTGTCATTACATGTGTGCTTTTCCAAAACACAATGATCCACATGGCCACTCACACTCAAGTGGGTGTGGTGAAGTAACTCTTTCAAACTAGTGCTCCATTGCATGTGGAAGTTGAATTCCAACATGTTCCTAGGCTTTTTGACCATGGTTTGACACATATTGGAGTGCCATTACACGTCTTCTCTTCCAAACAACAATGATCTACATGGCCAGACACACTCAAGTGGGTGTGGTGATGCAACCTCTTTCAAACTAGTGCTACATTGCATGTGGCAGTTGAAGTCCAACGTGTTCCTGGGTTCCTGACCATGGTTTGGCACATATTGGAGTTCCATTGCATCTGTTCATTTCCAAACCAAACTGATTCACACGGACACACACACTTAAGTGGGTGTGGTGATGCAACATCTTTTAAACTGGTGCTCCATTGCATGTGGCATTTGAATTCCAACATGTTCCTGGGCTTCCTGACCATGGTTTTACACATATTGGAGTGCCATTGCATGTGTTCTATTCCATACCACAATGATCTACAAGGCCACACACACTTAAGTGGGTGTGGTGATGAATCCTCTTTCATACTGAAGCACCATTGCATGTGGCAGTTGAATTCCAACACGTTCATGGGATTCCTCACCATGGTTTGACATATATTGGAGTACCATTGCATTTGTTCTTTTCTAAACCAAAATGATCCACATGGCCACACACACTCAAGTGGGTGTGGTGATGCAACCCTCTTTCAAACTAGTGCTCCATTCCATGTCTAAGTTGAATTCCAACATGTTATTGGGGTTCCTGACCATCGTTTAACACATATTGGAGTGCCATTGCATGTGTTCTTTTCCAAACCACAATGATCCACATGGCCAGACACACTCAAGAGGGTGTGGTGATGCAACCTATTTCAAACTGGTGTTCCATTGCATGTGGCAGCTGAATTCCAACATGTTCCTGGGGTTCCTGACCATGGTTTGAAATATATTGGAGTGCCATTACATATGTTATTTTGCAAAACACAATGATCCACATGGTCACTCACACTCAAGTGGGTGTGGTGATGTAACCTCTTTCAAACTAGTGCTCCATTCCAAGTGGTAGTTGAATTCCAACATGTTCCTAGGCTTTTTGACCATGGTTTGAGACATATTGGAGTGCCATTACACGTCTTCTCTTCCAAACCATAAGGATCTACATGGCCACACACACTCAAGTGGGTGTGGTGATTCAACCTCTTTCAAACTGGTGCTACATTGCATGTCTAAGTTGAATTCCAACATGTTCTTGGGGTTCCTGACCATGGTTTAACACATATTGGAGTGCCATTGCATGTGTTCCTTTCCAAACTACAATGATCCACATGGCCACAAACACTCAAGTGGGTGTGGTGATGCAACTAGTTTCAAACTAGTGCTCCATTGCATGTGGCAGTTGAAGTCCAACATGTTCCTGGGTTCCCGACTATGGTTTGCCACATATTGGAGTTCCATTGCATCTGTTCATTTCCAAACCAAAATGATTCACACGGAAACACACTTAAGTGGGTGTGGTGATGCAACATCTATTAAACTGGTGCTCCATTGCATGTGGCATTTGAATTCCAACATGTTCCTGGGCTTCCTGACCATGGTTTGACACATATTGGAGTGCCATTGCGTGTGTTCTCTTCCATACCACATTGATCTACATGGCCACACACACACGCAAGTGGGTGTGGTGATGAATCTTCTTTCATACTGGAGTACCATTGCATGTGGTTGTTGAATTCCAACACATTCATGGGATTCCTCACCATGGTTTGACATATATTGGAGTACCATTGCATGTGTTCTTTTCCAAACCAAAATGATCCACATGGCCACACACACTCAAGTGGGTGTGGTAATGCAACCTCTTTCAAACTGGTGCTCCATTGCATGTCTAAGTTGAATTCCAACATGTTCTTGGGGTTCGTGACCATGTTTTAACACATATTGGAGTGCCATTGCATGTGTTATTTTCCAAACCAAAATGATACAGATGGCCAGACACACTCAAGAAGGTGTGGTGATGCAACCTATTTAAAACTGGTGTTTCATTGCATGTGGCAGTTGAATTCCAACATGTTCCTGGGGTTTCTGACCATGGTTTGAAACATATTGGAGTGTCATTACATGTGTGCTTTTCCAAAACACAATGATCCACATGGCCACTCACACTCAAGTGGGTGTGGTGATGTAACCTCTTTCAAACTAGTGCTCCATTCCAAGTGGTAGTTGAATTCCAACATGTTCCTAGTCTTTTTCACCATGGTTTGACACATATTGGAGTGCCATTACACGTCTTATCTTCCAAACCACAATGATCTACATGGCCACACACACTCAAGTGGGTGTGGTGATGCAACCTCTTTCAAACTGGTGCTACATTGCATGTCTAAGTTGAATTCCAACATGTTCTTGGGGTTCCCGACCATGGTTTAACACATATTGGAGTGCCATTGCATGTGTTCCTTTCCAAACTACAATGATCCACATGGCCACACACACTCAAGTGGGTGTGGTGATGAAACTAGTTTCAAACTAGTGCTCCATTGCATGTGGCAGTTGAAGTCCAACGTGTTCCTGGGTTCCTGACCATGGTTTGCCACATATTGGAGTTCCATTGCATCTGTTCATTTCCAAACCAAAAGGATTCACACGGACACACACACTTAAGTGGGTGTGGTGATGCAACCTCTTTTAAACTGGTGCTCCATTGCATGTGGCATTTGAATTCCAACATGTTCCTGGGCTTCCTGGCCATGGTTTGACACATATTGGAGTGCCATTGCCTGTGTTCTCTTCCATACCACAATGATCTACATGGCCACACACACATGCAAGTGGGTGTGGTGATGAATCCTCTTTCATACTTGAGTACCATTGCATGTGGTAGTTGAATTCCCACACGTTCATGGGATTCCTCACCATCGTTTGACATATATTGGAGTACCATTGCATGTGTTCTTTTCCAAACCAAAATGATCCACATGGCCACACACACTCAAGTGGGTGTGGTGATGCAACCTCTTTCAAACTGGTGCTCCATTGCATGTCTATGTTGAATTCCAACATGTTCTTGTGGTTCCTGACCATGGCTTAACACATATAGGAGTGCCATTGCATGTGTTATTTTCCAAACCACAATGATCCACATGGCCAGACACACTCAAGAGGGTGTGGTGATGCAACCTATTTCAAACTGGTGTTCCATTGCATGTGGCAGTTGAATTCCAACATGTTCCTGGGGTTTCTGACCATGGTTTGAAACATATTGGAGTGTCATTACATGTGTGCTTTTCCAACACACAATGATCCACATGGCCACTCACACTCAAGTGGGTGTGGTGATGTAACTCTTTCAAACTAGTGCTCCATTCCAAGTGGTAGTTGAATTCCAACATGTTCCTAGGCTTTTTGACCATGGTTTGACACATATTGGAGTGCCATTACACGTCTTCTCTTCCAAACAACAATGATCTACATGGCCAGACACACTCAAGAGGGTGTGGTGATGCAACCTCTTTCAAACTAGTGCTACATTGCATATGGCAGTTGAAGGCCAACGTGTTCCTGGGTTCCTAACCATGGTTTGGCACATATTGGAGTTCCATTGCATCTATTCATTTCCAAACCAAAATGATTCACACGGACACACACACTTAAGTGGGTGTGGTGATGCGACCTCTTTTAAACTGGTGCTCCATTGCATGTGGCATTTGAATTCCAACATGTTCCTAGGCTTCCTGACCATGGTTTGACACATATTGGAGTGCCATTGCCTGTGTTCCCTTCCATACCACAATGATCTACATGGCCACACACACGCAAGTGGGTGTGGTGATGAATCCTCTTTCATACTGCAGCACCATTACATGTGGCAGTTGAATTCCAACACGTTCATGGGATTCCTCACCATGGTTTGACATATATTGGAGTACCACTGCATGTGTTCTTTTCCAAACCAAAATGATCCACATGGCCACACACACTCAAGTGGGTGTGGTGATGCAACCTCTTTCAAACTAGTGCTCCATTGCATGTCTAAGTTGAATTCCAACATGTTATTGGGGTTCCTGACCATGGTTTAACACATATTGGAGTGCCATTGCATGTGTTATTTTCCAAACAACAATGATCCACATGGCCAAACACACTCAAGAGGGTGTGGTGATGCAACCTATTTCAAACTGGTGTTCCATTGCACGTGGCAGTTGAATTCCAACATGTTCCTGGGGTTCCAGACCATGGTTTGAAACATATTGGAGTGTCATTACATGTATTATTTTGCAAAACACAATGATCCACATGGCCACTCACACTCAAGTGGGTGTGGTGATATAACCTCTTTCAAACTAGTGCTCCATTCCATGTGGTAGTTGAATTCCAACATGTCCCTAGGCTTTTTGACCATGGTTTGACACATATTGGAGTGCCATTACACGTCTTCTCTTCCAAACCACAATGATCTACATGGCCACACACACTCAAGTGGGTGTGGTGATGCAACCACGTTCAAACTGGTGCTACATTGCATGTCTAAGTTGAATTCCAACATGTTCTTGGGGTTCCCGACCATAGTTTAACACATATTGGAGTGCTATTCCATGTGTTCTTTTCCAAACTACAATGATCCACATGGCCACACACACTCAAGTGGGTGTGGTGATGCAACTTGTTTCAAACAAGTGCTCCATTGCATGTCGCGGTTGAAGTCCAACATGTTCCTGGGTTCCTGACCATGGTTTGGCACATATTGGATTTCCATTGCATATGTTCATTTCCAAACCAAAATGATTCACACGGACACACACACTTAAATGGGTGTGGTGATGCAACCTCTTTTAAACTGGTGCTCCATTGCATGTGGCATTTGAATTCCAACATGTTCCTGGGCTTCCTGACCATGGTTTGACACATATTGGAGTGCCATTTCCTGTGTTCTATTCCATACCACAATGATCTACATGGCCACACACACACGCAAGTGGGTGTGGTGATGAATCCTCTTTCATACTGGAGTATCATTGCATGTGGTAGTTGAATTCCAACACGTTCATGGGATTCCTCACCATGGTTTGACATATATTGGAGTACCACTGCATGTGTTCTTTTCCAAACCAAAATGATCCACATGGCCACACACACTCAAGTGGGTGTGGTGATGCAACCTCTTTCAAACTGGTGCTCCATTGCATGTCTAAGTTGAATTCCAACATGTTCTTGGGGTTCCTAACCATGGTTTAACACATATCGGAGTGCCATTGCATGTGTTATTTTCCAAACCACAATGATCCACATGGCCATACACACTCAAGAGGGTGTGGTGATGCAACCTATTTCAAAATGGTGTTCCATTGCACGTGGAAGTTGAATTCCAACATGTTCCTGGGGTTCCTAACCATGGTTTGAAACATATTGGAGTGTCATTGCATGTGTTCTTTTCCAAAACACAATGATCCACATGGCCACTCACACTCAAGTGGGTGTGGTGATGTAACCTCTTTCAAACTAGTGCTCCATTCCATGTGGTAGTTGAATTCCAACATGTTCCTAGGCATTTTGACCATGGTTTGACACATATTGGAGTGCCATTACACGTCTTCTCTTCCAAACCACAATGGTCTACATGGCCACACATGCTCAAGTGGGTGTGGTGATGCAACCTCTTTCAAACTGGTGCTACATTGCATGCCTAAGTTGAATTCCAACATGTTCTTGGGGTTCCCGACCATGGTTTAACACATATTGGAGTGCCATTCCATGTGTTCTTTTCCAAACTACAATGATCCACATGGACACACACACTCAAGTGGGTGTGGTGATGCAACTTGTTTCAAACAAGTGCTCCATTGCATGTCGCGGTTGAAGTCCAACATGTTCCTGGGTTCCTGACCATGGTTTGGCACATATTGGAGTTCCATTGCATATGTTCATTTCCAAACCAAAATGATTCACACGGACACACACACTTAAGTGGGTGTGGTGATGCAACCTCTTTTAAACTGGTGCTCCATTGCATGTGGCATTTGAATTCCAACATGTTCCTGGGCTTCCTGACCATGGTTTGACACATATTGGAGTGCCATTTCCTGTGTTCTCTTCCATACCACAATGATCTACATGGCCACACACACACGCAAGTGGGTGTGGTGATGAATCATCTTTCATACTGGAGTACCATTGCATGTGGTAGTTGAATTCCAACACGTTCATGGGATTCCTAACCATGGTTTGACATATATTGGAGTAGCACTGCATGTGTTCTTTTCCAAACCAAAATGATCCACATGGCCACACACACTCAAGTGGGTGTGGTGATGCAACCTCTTTCAAACTGGTGCTCCATTGCATGTCTAAGTTGAATTCCAACATGTTCTTGGGGTTCCTGACCATGGTTTAACACATATTGGAGTGCCATTGCATGTGTTATTTTCCAAACCACAATGATCCACATGGCCATACACACTCAAGAGGGTGTGGTGATGCAACCTATTTCAAACTGGTGTTCCATTGCAAGTGGAAGTTGAATTCCAACATGTTCCTGGGGTTCCTGACCATGGTTTGAAACATATTGGAGTGTCATTGCATGTGTTCTTTTCCAAAACACAATAAAACACATGGCCACTCACACTCAAGTTGGTGTGGTGATGTAACCTCTTTCAAACTAGTGCTCCATTCCATGTGGTAGTTGAATTCCAACATGTTCCTAGGCTTTTTGACCATGGTTTGACACATATTGGAGTGCCATTACACGTCTTCTCTTCCAAACCACAATGATCGACATGGCCACACACACTCAAGTGGGTGTGGTGATGCAACCTCTTTCAAACTGGTGCTACATTGCATGTCTAAGTTGAATTCCAACATGTTCTTGGGGTTCCCGACCATGGTTTAACACATATTGGAGTCCCATTCCATGTGTTCTTTTCCAAACTACAATGATCCACATGGCCACACACACTCAAGTGGGTGTGGTGATGCAACTTGTTTCAAACAAGTGCTCCATTGCATGTCGCGGTTGAAGTCCATCATGGTCCTGGGTTCCTGACCATGGTTTGGCACATATTGGACTTCCATTGCATATGTTCATTTCCAAACCAATATGATTAACACGGACACACACACTTAAGTGGGTGTGGTGATGCAACCTCTTTTAAACTGGTGCTCCATTGCATGTGGCATTTGAATTCCAACATTTTCTTGGGCTTCCTGACCATGGTTTGAGACATATTGGAGTGCCATTGCCTGTGTTCTCTTCCATACCACAATGATCTACATGGCCACACACACACGCAAGTGGGTGTGGTGATGAATCCTCTTTCATACCGGAGTACCATTGCATGTGGTAGTTGAATTCCAACACGTTCATGTGATTCCTCACCATGGTTTGACATATATTGGAGTACCACTGGATGTGTTCTTTTCCAAACCAAAATGATCCACATGGCCACACACACTCAAGTGGGTGTGGTGATGCAACCTCTTTCAAACTGGTGCTCCATTGCATGTCTAAGTTGAATTCCAACATGTTCTTGGGGTTCCTGACCATGGTTTAACACATATTGGAGTTCCATTGCATGTGTTATTTTCCAAACCACAATGATCCACATGGCCAGATGTAGCATCCCAATTGTCTAACAATGGTAATGCTACTTGGTCTAGTAATATATATGCTACTTCCTATATAAAATTGTTGCATCATAATTATATCATGCTCATGTCATCATGCCACCTTGCATTTGAGCATCAAATAAAACCCTTTTTCTTTAGTTCTTCTCTCATATGCATTATTAATTGTAATTGCCTCTTGATATTGTAGTTGGTTGTTGATATATTGTTTAATGCCCAAGTTGAGTTGGGGGCATATCTTTTATTCACCTCCATCTCCTTTTCTTTTCACCACCTTATAATTCCACCATTCCTTTTACCATGGGCCTTATTTTTTTTCTTGTGCTATTTAATCTAGCTCATGGGAGATAGGATGGATCAAATCCTTTAAATTCTTTTGCTTGGCCTTATTCCACTTCTTGGGGATGCATAAGAATAATGCCATATTATTTTTGTTTTCACAAGATTAACTCATGGCATTAAATATTTTGCATGGGCCATGCAACCATCACAACCATGTGTTCTCCTTTGGTTTTATTTGATTTTTGAGTGGATGATCTTCCCATCTCTGTCCTTCTCTCAATCCTTTCTACCTTGCTTTGCTTTCTTGCCTTGTGCCATCAAACCTCATCCACCTCATGTGTAGTGCCATGCATGATCTTGTTAGATCATCCCCATGACCATCTCCCTACCTTCATGCTTGCTCATGCTCATGTGGATCACACCCATCTCTCCCTCTCCTTTTTCCTCATCAAAACCCTAATCCACCCTCCCTTGCTCTCTCGGCCAGCAAGGGGCCACCACCTCCTCTCTCCTCTCCCTACACCAGCCCTATCTCACCCCACCCATTCTCCTAAACCCTAACCCGAGCCCCTCTAAGCTAACCCTAGCTTACACCCGAGCCCTCCCCTCTTCTTCTCTTTCTCTCTGCCGTGCTAACCCCACTGCCACGTCGGCCCCACCTGCAGCCCCTCTCCTCTACCGCTACCGAGCCCCACGCCGAGCACGTGAGGGGGTAGACGGAGAAAGGTGGCCGAAGCCACCTTTATCTACCCCGAGCCCCACAGCATCTACCCTCCCTCTCTCTCGCTTTACCTCACCCCACACGTCTTCTCTGCTTCCAGATCCACCCCTAGCTCTGCCTCCCCTCTCCTTCTTCTCCACCATCGCCAGATCCTGCCACCGTGCCGTTCATCGTCGGCCTTCACTGCCCCTTCTTAAACCAGCCGGTGGCGTGGCGAACGCGGGTGTCGAGGACGATCACGCTGCTCCCCTGCGTCCCCCTGTAAACGCCAACGAGGAGGAGACATCCCAGGCCGAGCTGCATGCCGACGCCCCGACGGAAACCCTAGATCGCCGGCCGCCAGCCTCGTCGTCGTTTCACTACACGCCTGCCCGTTCCGACCACTTCAACCGCTCCGCGGTGAGTACTTCCCCCTCCCTGACACCCTCTTCCTCGACGGAGACCCCTACCGACGCCGTCCCTTCCGCCGAGCGCCCTCGGTGCACGGTAGACGCTGCCGACCGTTCCGTGCCGCGCCTCGCAGAGACCTATCTAGCCGCCAGCCGCCCTCCTATCACCAACCCATACCCAGCCGCACTAGCTACCATCCTCAGTGCCAGAGCCCACGACGCGAGTTCGATCCCTGCGCGCGCGCTCTGCCCCGTCGAACACCGATCCCTCGTCAGTAAACGCAGAGAAGAAGTACAGTACCGCGGGCCTGTGGTAACTTTGCAAATAGCCCCCTTTTTTCTTTTCGCCCTCAACCCGCGGTACGCGTGAGCCCGCTAGTCAGCCTCCCAGCCCCTTTTGCAGAAAACCCCCCCCAGCTCTCTAGCCCCTCAACCCGCAGTCCCCCGAATCCGTGATGTGTCACCCACTGGCTGGCTGCGCGCGCCGTGGACCCGCGAGACCGCCGGCCCCACCTGTCAGCCTCATGGTCTAGCTCAGCCCGCGGTGAGAAAGGTTTCTCTGCGTCGTTTTTCCACCAGGTCAGCCCGGGCCCATTTGTCTGTGTCTGTGGCTAGATCTGGGCGAGTACAAAAGGTTTTCTGTTTTGCCGTTTAATGTATTTTTTTTTAAATTTGTTTTAAATTCAAATTTGAATCTATTTTAAATATCTTTTAAAATGTAAATCCTTTTGCAACATGTGATATATGTTTTGGAATCAGGAAAATGTGAGGAATTCAAATATACGATTCAAAATATTATTTGAACACTTTAAAATTTCGAAATTGTTTAAAATTACAAATAAAATGCCCTTTTCTTAATTAATTAACAACTTTAGTTTTATAACTCTAAATTTGAGAAATAATATGTCTAAATCGATCAGCACGACGAGCCCGTTCTATCTATGCATTCCATGTTCTGAATTGCACCATGCATCATATAAATATAAAGTATACAGCAACTTATTTGAGTATAAAATGTGACTAAAACTCAATAAAATGCTTTATTCTTGTACCTCACACCTCACCCATGCCATGCTACATTATTGCCATGCAAATTGTGCATCATTCATCATGTCATGATTGTTTGCTTGACGCATTATAATTCATATGCTTGTGCACTCTATTTATGTTGGCCCTTGTTTGTTTGGTTCTTCTTCGAATAGACGCTGAGCAGGGGATATATCAGGAATCCCAGGAGCACTACCCAGATCCTTCCCTCGCTTCAACTGAGCTGCCAGGCAAGCACTACCACATGCTTGCATACATATAGTACCTATTGTCTCTATCTTATTCTTGCATCATTAAGTCGCGATTGCATTAAATTGAATCCCAAGAACTGCATAGCCTTTACTTTTAAACCCCACCGAAGCTTGTTCCTCCATCCGATGAGCCATTACTACAGGAGTTGTTTGAGCCATGCCGGTCATAGAACAGCATGTGTAGGGTATGTGAGTGTCTGATGGATAACGAGGTACCTAAACAACTTAACCTAAGTAGTAATGGGATAACTAATGAAAGTGGCACCGGTGAGCAATATCTGCTATTTGGTTCTTCATGCTCACTTGTGTCCCGTAGGACCCCGAGTACTTGATTCCTGTTCCTTGACTATTCGCACTATCCACATCCGGGAGGCCTTATGGACCCCCCTGAGCTAGACCTTGATTCATTCTTATTTCCTTGGGCCACAAAGTAGTTTGGGGCTTTATTACTATTCTGTACTTATGCCATGCTTTACTGCTTTATTTAAGATTGTGCGTGGAGCACCTGTACTGTTTTGGATCGCGCCACGTTTTTGCGGTATCGACAAGCCCAGTCACATTTTCGGGTTCCCAGTTGTTTATAGCCGTCGTCACAAACCTTGGGTCCGTTCCGGATCCGGCCAACTTCGTTGCGGGTAGCTTAGTGGGGTGGCCCCCCGAAACATTTCTGAATCCTGTGATCGCTTTGTCGTGAATGCCTTGTTGGGTTTTGATTTGGTTTTTCAGAGGTTGATCGAGTGTGTGTTGCTATTTGTGCACCCTCAGGTAAATCTTCAAAGCCGTGTCCGCGATTATGGACGACTTGGAGCACGTTTTCTATCATAGACAAGTATAACTAAAGTACCGCTTTTAATTTGACTAAGTACGACTAGTAAATAGTGCAACACTCATGGAATGGATAATAAAACTGCCAGCGGATGGGGTTGTTAAATCAGCTTCCTCGTTGTAGCGAGGAGGAGGATGGATATGTTAATATTACGTTATAATCGTTGCTTTTAATTCACGAACATCCGCTCATCTTTGGTTAGGCGGATGGTTAGCATATCTATAGAATGGTTAGGTATTATCTTTTGCTGCAATTCGTCACCCAGTTGTGTCCCTTTAGAGGCATAAAGACTTGCCGAGTACCCTAGGGTCTCACACGATAAATTGTTTGATTCAGATGAATGTATACTCGCAAGATGGATCGGTGGAGGAGACGGACGATGTTGGCAACGATCACTCGGTGTAGAGATTCCGGGAACGGGGATCCGTGAGATCTGTGGGCGGGATGTGTTCATTTATGGGGCATCTTATGCCGATTTGCTTCTTATCCGTACTCGGATCTTGTTTTCTGCTTCTGCCTGATACTCTGATGTTTGATGTATGAGGAGATATCCTAAACTATTATATCTATCTAGGATATTTGGATCTTGCCGTATGGTGTTGCAATATTTCTATTTCTTCTAGATGGAATGGCTCTGAGGACTGTTGTATGTGGCTTGCATACATACTCATTTGTGTATGTAGTTGATCCCTTCGCCTGCCGATTACGCCGCTCGTTCTTGTCCAGATGTTTGGAAATGGTTAGGACGACCGAAATGTCTACCTGTGAGTGGCATTTGGCCCCACCGTACTATTTTAACCATTTCCGCTCATCCAGGCTTGTAACTAAGAGCGTAATTCACCGAGGTAGTTACACCAGACACACTCAAGAGGGTGTGGTGATGCAACCTATTTCAAACTGGTGTTCCATTGCATGTGGCAGTTGAATTCCAACATGTTCCTGGGGTTCCTGACCATGGTTTGAAACATATTGGAGTGTCATTGCATGTGTTCTTTTCTAAAACACAATGATCCACATGGCCACTCACACTCAAGTGGGTGTGGTGATGTAACCTCTTTCAAACTAGTGCTCCATTCCATGTGGTAGTTGAATTCCAACATGTTCCTAGGCTTTTTGACCATGGTTTGTCACATATTGGAGTGCCATTACACGTCTTCTCTTCCAAACCACAATGATCTACATGGCCACACACACTCAAGTGGGTGTGGTGATGCAACCACTTTCAAACTAGTGCTACATTGCATGTGGAAGTTGAATTCCAACATTTTCTTGGGGATCCTGACCATGGTTTAACACATATTGGAGTGCCATGGCATGTGTTTTTTTCCAAACCACAATGATCCACATGTGATGCAACCTCTTTCAATCTGGTGCTCCATTGCATGTGGCAGTTAAATTACAACATGTTCCTGGGTTCCTGACCATGGTTTGACACATATTGGAGTGTCGTTGAATGTGTTCTTTCCCAAAACACAATGATCCACATGGACACTCACACTCAAGTGGGTGTGGTGATGTAACCTCTTTCAAACTGGTGCACCATTGCATGTGGAAGTTGAATTCCAACATGTTAGTACGCTTCCTGACATGGTTTGACACATATTGGAGTGCTATTGCATGTGTTCTTTTCTAAACCACAATGATCCACATGGTCACACGCATTCAGTTGGGTGTGGTGATGCAACATGTTTCAAACTGGTGCTCCATTGCATGTGGTCGTTGAATTCCAACGTGTTCCTGGGTTCCTGACCATGGTTTGGCACATATTGGAGTTGCAATTCATGTGTTAAATTCCAAACCACAATGATCCACATGGCGACACACACTCAAGAGGGTGTCGTGATCCAAACTCTTTCAATCTGGTGCTCCATTGCATGTGGAAGTTAAATTCCAACATGTTCATGGGTTCCTGACCATGGTTTGACAATATTGGAGTGCCATTGCATGTGTTCTTTTCCAAAACACAATGATCCACATGGACACTCACACTCAAGTGGGTGTGGTGATGTAACCTCTTTCAAACTGGTGTACCATTGCATGTGGTAGTTGAATTCCAACATGTTCCTAGCCTTCCTGACCATTGTTTGACACATATTGGAGTGCTATTGCATGTGTTCTTTTCCAAACTACAGTGATCAACATGGCCACACACATTCAAGTGGGTCTGGTGATACAACCTGTTTCAAAGTGGTACTCCATTTCATGTGGCAGTTGAATTCCAACGTGTTCCTAGGTTCCTGGCCATGGTTAGGCACATATTGGAGTTCTATTGGATGTGTTCTTTCCCAAACCACAATGATCCACATGGCCACACACACTCAAGTGGGTTTGGTGATGCAACCTCTTTCAAACCGGTGCTCCATTGCATGTGGCAGTTGAATTCCATCATGTTCCTTGGATTCCTGGCCACGGTTTGACACATATTCTAGTGCCATTACATGTGTTCTTTTCCAAACAAAAGTGACCCACATGGCCACACACACTCAAGTGGGTGTGGTGATGCAACCTCTTTCAAACTAGTGCTCCATTGCATGTGGAAGTTGAATTCCAACATGTTCTTGGGGATCCTAACCATGGTTTAACACATATTGGAGTGCCATTGCATGTGATCTTTTCCAAACCACCATGATCCACATGGCCACACACACTGAAGAGGGTGTCGTGATGCAGTCTCTTTCAATCTTGTGCTCCATTGCATGTGGTAGTTAAATTCCAACATGTTCCTAGGTTCCTGACCATGGTTTGACATATATTGGAGTGCCATTTCATGTGTTCTTTTCCAAAACACAATGATCCACATGGACACTCACACTCAAGTGGGTGTGGTGATGTAACCTGTTTCAAACAGGTGCACCATTGCATGTGGCAGTTGAATTCCAACATGTTTCTAGGCTTCCTGACCATGGTTTGACAAATATTGGAGTACTATTGCATGTGTTCTTTTCTAAACCACAATGATCCACGTGACCATACACACACTACAAGAAATGTGTTGACTAGTGACCTTTTCCTAACAACCCTGAGTTTTTTGGTCATACATCTATGACCATTTCGAACCAACTGGTCGTAGGTCATTTGGGAGGGTACAAACCCTGAAAAACTATGACCTTTTTTGTTAGGGAGGTCATAGCTTGCTTACACCAGTTGGTCATAACATAGACATCACTGGTCCATGACCTTAATTTTAGGCTTCGAAAACCAATTTAAATGGTCGTGGGTGCTATTCATGAGAACTTAAGAAAGACCGATGGCCACATCGGCAGGTTGTTCTAGGTGTCGCGTCCACGTGTCAAGTTTTGCTGACGTGTCTGCATATGTGGCATATCCAGGTGTCAATTTACATTTACATTTACATTTACATGTCATGTCCATATGGTGTTGACCTGTTGACTACCAATTATACTCCTACCCAATGATATGTGGGACCTGCTTGCCATGTTGGTGTTGACCTGTTGACCAGGAGAGGCAACTATGACATGTGGGATCTACAGAAACCGCTGACAAAAAAATTGGGGGCCGGGGTCGAACCCACGACCTCGCGGCCTCGCCTCCGGTGCAAGGTGGTCTACCACCTGGCCACCAATACCACCTTGTATGGAAGGGAGGATCGCGCCCTCTTAACCATCTATCGGGGGCCGGGGTCGGACCTGCATAGGCCTCCACCTTTTGGGCTGCTCCCTGGGCTCGACTTGGGCTGCTCCTTAAGCGTGCGAGGCTTTCTCGTGTGGCCCGTTTGCCTGGAGGGTAAGCCAGGCCGCCACCTCCAGTTTTTTTCTTTTTTCTTTTTTGAATTTTTTGTATCTTTTTAATCATAATTCCAAATTGAGTCAAATAAAATTCAGAGAAATTGTAAAATTTCAGAGAATGTTTTTAGTACATTATATAACACTTTTAGTTTCTGGAAAACTACAAGAATATATTTTCATATAACACCGTCATAAGTTTAAATAGAGATTTTGAATTATGGTTTTGAAAATAGGGGTTTAAAATTGAAATTTTTTGTCTATGAGTTGAGTCTTGCTAAACTTGCACTGGATCTCAAAACCCCTATTATTTCAATTTTAATAAGGTGGGTCTATTATTTTTGAGAAATAAGGTGGTACCATTTTGAAACTATTATTTGGTGGTTGCTTCACAAAATGCCCCGATTTTGGCACTCGGAAAATGGAAAATGCTTTTTCCGTGTGACAAAATGGAAAACTTCCTCCTGCAATATTGTTCTCCATCACAAGATGCACACGGGTGTAAAATTTGGGCACATTATCACAAACTATACCGTGATTCTACCCATAACATTCGTCGTTTGACCCAAAAGCCATGAAACCTCGTACATGATAGGTCATTTCTGTGAAGGTTTTTCGGGACACTTGCAATATACCAAGTTTGGTATTTTTTCTTGAAACTATGTCACATAATACGACGCCACACGAAGGATTTACATTGTTCGGACAATTTGTCTACCGATTCGGCAGGAATTTGTCTTTTTCGCCAGGGGTGGAAGAAAAGGTTTTAGATACCCTAGTTGGGACATTGTTCATGTAAGGTGGGTCTATTATTTTTGAAAAATAAGGTGGTACCATTTTGAAACTATTATTTGGTGGTTTCTTCACAAAACGCCCCTTTTTGCACTTGGAAAATGGAAAATGCATTTTTTGTGCAACGAAAAGAAAAACTTCCTCCTGAAAATTGTTCACCATCCCAATATGCACATGTGTGTACAATATGGGCACATTATCACAAACTATATCACGATTCTGGCCATAACATTGGTCGTTTGACCCGAAAGCCATGAAACCTCAAACATGATAGGTCATTTTTGTGAAGGTTTTTTCGAGATGTTCGCAATATACCAAGTTTGGTATTTTTCCTTATAAATATGTCACATAATATGAGACCATGCGAAGGTTTTACATTATTTGGACCGTTTTTGAATTTTTCATGCCCGTTTCAAACTATGGTCAAAACGGCGGGCACGAAGGTTCATAGATAGGGGACGATCCTCGCTAAAATTGCATCGGATCTCTGAAGAAACATCATATTGTGTCTAAAAATGATTTTTGCAAAAAATCATGAGCATTAGATCATGTACCTATAGTTCAAATCAGACCCACTTCCTACTGATTCGGCAGGAATTTGTCTTTTTCGCCAGGGATGGACGAAAAGGTTTGAGATATCCTACTTGTGGCATTGTCTATGTAAGGTGGTATGATATTTTTGAAAAATATGGTGGTAGCATTTTGAATTAACCATTTGGTGGTTGCTTCATAAAACGCCCCGATTTTGGCAGTCGTAAAATGGAAAATGCTTTTTTCGTGTGACAAAATGGAAAACTTCCTCCTGCAATATTGTTCTCCATCACAAGATGCACATGGGTGCACAATATGGACACATTATCACAAACTATGCCGCGATTCTAGCCATAACATTGGTCGTTTAGTCTAAAAGCCATGAAACCTCAAACATGATAGGTCATTTTTGTGAAGGTTTTTTTGAGATATTTGCAATATACCAAGTTTGGTATTTTTCCTTGTAACTATGCCACTTTATACGATGCTACGTGAAGGATTCACCTTGTTTGGACCATATTTGAATTTTTGATGCCCGTTTCAAACTATCATTTTTGTACGACCAATCAGAAGAGAAAACTAGTCTATCCACGGATCACCAACCGAATCAAATATCAACCGTTGATAGGGCCTCGATCCGACGCTCCAAAGTCATAGCTCCAGTTTCTCCCGCCTCCCACACTTGGGCGTGAATGGACCGAAAATCCGTAGGTCCCAGTATTGCACCACAAAAATGATAAGGGGCACTTTGGTAAAATCCTCCCACACCCGACCCTAATCCCCACACGCGACCGACCCCTCCGCCACTTCTTCCTCCTTCACGACCCTGCCGCCAGCAAACCCTAATCCCGCCACCGGTGCCTCTCTCTTCTTCGCCTACACCACCTCTATGCACCATCATCGGATCCCTCGCGGCTCGTGCAGGTGGGCGTTGTTGACTTCTTCACCGGTCCAGGGAACCTCCGCCCCCTGCGCTGCTGCTGCGGGTACCACCTCCCCTTCTTCTCGACCCAAACCACCGCCCAACCTCTCCTCGTGCACTGCCAACCCCCAACTCGCCTTGTTTACCACCATCCATCCATCTCCCAGATCGATGCACGCCTCCCCTAACCCCAGATCGACGCACACCTCCCCCACCTCCACATATGCCACTGCCTCCTCCCCTTTACTCCTCCTCCGCCGCCGGCCTAGATCCCGGCCAACTCCGTTGAATCCCTGCCACGCCGACTATCTCCCTGGAAACCTCTCCTCCCCCTCTCCCTATTCCACCTCGTGGATGCACAAACCTGGACTTCCGATTGAAATCCTAGCCCTCCTTCTCGTGCTCGCCTGCAACGGCAGTAGCCTCAGTGGGCTGCTCGTGGTGGGAGACAGAGGGGTAGAGCGGGGTGTGCTGCGCATGCTTGCAGAAGGGGGAGAGGTGGAAGAGCTATACATGCACCTACACCAACGGTCACGCGATAGATCATGATGGTCGGCTGCCATGGAGATGGCCGTGGTGAGCGCCACCAGCAACCGCCGCCCTACAGACCCCATCAAGGCCACCTTCTTCCGATCCACCATCCTCCCGTCCGCGACACCCCAAGTTCAGGCGCGAGCGCAAGGAGGTAACCCCACTACAGTAGTGAACACAAGCTTCTTGCTGTAATGTCCCAGTGCTCATGCGTGCCAGGTGCTTGTGGTAATGCTTGGCTAATGTGGTTCTGGACTTGGATGTCATTCTAGCCGTGCTGTATCTGTTATGCTCTTGACTTATGTTGTTCTACTGCTTGCTTAGCCTGAAGAATTATGTGTTATGCCCAGAGAATTATATGGTTAGCAGCTGTAGTTTATTTAGCTATAGTGATACATATCTCGGTGTTCAAAATCCTCTCTACTATATTTATCTGCGAAGTAGTAAGAAACTGGTGAGAAGATCAAACATACTCCTGGTAGCTTTTTGTTCTCTGAATTTGCAAGCATGTCACATATTTGTAGTTGCGGGACTCTAGTGCTCTCTCTATTGGAAAATCTTTTGTTTCCGCTACTATAGTTCAGATATTCCAGTTTATACCACTCACTTTACTCACCATAATCCTATTTTTTATTCATATGCAGTTCTTTGATTCAGATAAACAAACTGAGCACCATGTACTGAGCGTATGGATTATTTATGACTCTTTGATGATGAAATAAAATAAACTGAGCACCATGTACTAAGGTTATGTTTTTGCAATGTTGCATGCATAATTCTTCTGTTGTAACACTCTATCATTTATCAATTGAACAAACTAAGCACCAAGTACTCTCCGCCATGTTCCTATTAATCATTTGCTAGTACTAGATGATTTTTTAGTTCATGTATAGGTGGTATATTTCTAGTTAGATGTTTATTAGTTGCTCGTATCCTGGATAATTTAGTACTTTCTATCTAGCTTACATTAGTTTCTCGCCTCTAGATGTATATTAGCAGTATCTAGATGTATACTAGCATATAGGTGGATATATACTAGCATATATGTGGATATATACTAGCATATATGTGGATATGTGTTTAGTACCTAACTAACTAACTATAAATAACTTTACATCTAGATGTATATTGTCCTATATATCGTTTGGTTTCATTCCATCAATGAATGCACTATATCATTTCTGTTCTAACTTTAATCTAGGCCTGGAATCTGTATAGTGTAAGATGCTGAAGTAGTTTTTGTCCTAGGTTATCCGATCTGGGCTTTTTGTTTGTGTGTGTTGTAGGATGGGCTGCAGCGGAACAACTTGGACCTAGAGAACCAGGAGAAGATCAAGCTCAGCACCTTAGGAGTGTGTGATGGAGTGCATAAACCTCGGACATGTCACCGGATTCTCATGTTCGAGCCCACTATGCCTCAACTAAAGCAATGACGCCTTCTCCTGATTAGATAAGTCGCCGGTCTATCCCATTCTCCTCCCTTTGTTACTTGGTTGATGCCCAGTGCCAGCTTTCTTGTTCTATACTATGACTATAGTTGCATCATTGTAGTAGGATCTGGTTCAATATGTGATGTTACTCAGCCATGTTTCATTGTGAACTTCAATATTATGTACCATTCTACCTGTACATGTAATCTGTGCTTATTCATAGCTTGCTTGTTTTTTGTTTTTACCAGCTACTGAGTGGTGTTCCTCTCTTACAAGAGCTCCAAGATGAAGTTAGAAGAAAATCCCATACGCTCTAGGATGTATTGTGTTTTTCGAGCTAGTTTATAGATATAAGTAGTCCTATATGATTCATAAGAACTATGGGATGATTGTAATAGAGATTGTTCTGCTGTTATTTGAAATGTTCAATGTGTTTATCTATTGCAAATAGTTGTTTATTGTAAATAACTGTTGTTCATTGTCAAATCATGGGCAGCTAAAATATATGTCTAGAATTGAAATCTATGTGGACACTGTATTTGTGTGGAATTGAATGTATCTGTGTGGAATTGAAATCTGATGTGTGGAGCATGTATATAAAATATACTTGACATGTGGGACCAGTAGTTGGAAACTAATACAGACAGTTAGGACCTGTTTGACAAGTGGGACCTACTGTAAATTTAATAAATGGTATAACAAAAATATTGGGCCAAACAATGCAACAGACCAAAAATATATGGGCTAAAGTTTTTGGCTTGGCCCACAAAATAAATGGACAGTAAAAGCTAGGCCTAGAAAACAAAAGGCTAAAATTGTTGGGCTTGGCCCATGTAAACTGTCAAACTGGATTGGGGCTGAATTTGCTACCATGTCAAGTTCCACGTAGGATTGGCTGACGTGGACTGGGCAGATAGCCTATGACCAAATTTTTTGGTCATAGACACTATGACCATCTATTTTGGTCATAGTTGTCCATGACCAATACAAAAAAAGGTCGTTAGCTGTCTATAGTGACCCTCGTTATGTGACCTACTGTTTTTGGTCATAGAAAGGTCATAGATGAATTACTATGACCTTTCTATGACCAATATTTGGGGTCACTAGTTAGCATAACCCTGGTAGTGACATTTAAGTGGGTGTGGTGATGCAACCTATTTCAAACTAGTGCTCCATTGCATGTGGCAGTTGAATTCCAACATGTTCCTGGGTTCCTAACCATGGTTTGACACATATTGGAGTGACATTGCATGTGTTCTTTTCCAAAACACAATGATCCACATGGACACTCACACTCAAGTGGGTGTGGTGATGCAACCTCTTTCAAACTGGTGCTCAATTGCATGTGGCAATTGAATTCCAACATGTTCCTTGGCTTCCTGACCATGGTTTAACACATATTGGAGTGCCATTGCATGTGTTATTCTCTAAACCACAATGATCCACATGGCCACACACATTCGAGTGGATGTGGTGATGCAACCTGTTTCAAACTGGTGCTCCATTGCATGTGGAAGTTGAATTCCAATGTGTTCCTGGGTTCATGACCATAGTTTGCCACATATTGGAGTTCCATTGCATATGTTCTTTTCCAAACCACAATGATCCACATGGCCACAGACACTGAAGTGGGCATGGTGATGCAACCTCTTTCAATGTGGTGCTCCATTGCATGTGGCAGTTGAATTCCAAGTTGTTCATGGGGTTCCTGACCATGGTTTGTCACATATTGGACTAACATTGCATGTGTTCTGTTCCAAACCACAATGATCCACATGGACACACACACTCAAGTGGGTGTGCTGTTGCAACCTCATTCAAACTGGTGCTCAATTGCATGTGGCAATTGAATTCCAACATGTTCCTAGGCTTCCTGGCCATGGTTTGACACATATTCGAGTGCCATTGCATGTGTTCTATTCTAAACAACAATGATCCACATGGCCACACACAATCAAGTGGGTGTGGTCATGCAATCTATTTCAAAATGGTGCTCCATTGCATGTGGAAGTTGAATTCCAACATGTTCTTGGGTTTCTGACCATGGTTTGGCACATATTGGAGTTCGATTGCATCAGTTCTTTTCCAAACCACAATGATCCACATGGACACACACACACACACTCAAGTGGGTGTCGTGATGCAACCTTTTTCAAACTTGTGCTCCATTGCCTGTGGCATTTCAATTCCAACATGTTCCTAGGATTCCTGACTATGGTTTGACACATATTGGAGTGCCATTGCATGTGTTATCTTCCAAACCACAATGATCTACATGGCCACAGACACTCAAGTGGCTTTGGTGATGCAACCTCTTTCAAACTGGTGCACCATTCCATGTGGCAGTTGAATTCCAACATGTTCCTGGGATTCCTGACCACGGTTTGATAGATATTGGAGTGCCATTGCATGTGTTCTTTTCCAAATCACAATGATCCACATGGCCACACACACTCAAGTGGGTGTCATGATGCTACCTCTTTCAAACTGGTGCTCCATTGCATTTGGCAGTTGAATTCCAAAATGTTCCTGGGTTCCCGACGATGGTTTGATACATATTGGAGTGCCATTCCATGTGTTCTTTTCAAAAACACAATGATCCAATGATCCACATGGACACTCACACTCAAGTGGGTGTGGTGATGTAACCTCTTTCAAACTGGTGCACCATTGCATGTGGCAGTTGAATTCCAACATGTTCATGGGCCTCTTGACCATGGTTGACACATATTGGAGTGCTATTGCATGTGTTCTTTTCCAAACCACAATGATCCACGTGGCCACACACATTCAATTGGGTGTGGTGATGCAACCTATTTCAAACTGGTGCTCCATTGCATATGGCAGTTGATTTCCAACGTGTTCTTGGGTTCCTGACCATGGTTTGGCACATATTGGAGTTGCATTGCATCTGTTCTTTTCCAAACCACAATGATCCACATGGAGACACACACTTAACAGGGTGTTGGGATGCAACCTCTTTCAATCTGGTGCTCCATTGCATGTGGTAGTTAGATTCTATCATGTTCTTGGGTTCCTGACCATGGTTTGACACATATTGGAGTGCCATTGCATGTTTTCTTTTCCAAAACATAATAATCCACATGGACACTCACACTCAAGTGGGTGTGGTGATGTAACCTCTTTCAAACTGGTGCACCATTACACATGGAAGTTGAATTCCAACATGTTCCTCGGCTTCTTGACCATGGTTTGACACATATTGGAGTGCTATTGCATGTGTTCTTTTCCAAACCACAATGGTCCACGTTCCCACACACACTCAAATGGGTGTGGTGATACAACATGTTTCAAAGTGGTGCTCCATTGCATGTGGCAGTTGAATTCCAATGTGTTCCTAGTCTTCCTGACCATGGTTTGACACATATTGGTGTGTTATTGCATGTGTTCTTTTCTAAGCCACAATGATCCACGCGGCCACACACATTCAAGTGGGTGTGGTGATGCAACACGTGGCAAACTGGTGCTCCATTGCATGTGGCAGTTGAATTCCAACGTGTTCCTGGGTTCCTGACCATGGTTTGGCACATATTGGAGTTCCATTGCATGTGTTATTTTCCAAACCACAATGATCCACATAGCCACACACACTCAAGTGGGTTTGGTGATGCAAACTATTTCAAACTGGTGCTCCATTGCATGTGGCAGTTGAATTCAAACATGTTTTCTTGTAACATCCCAAAACTTTGATCAAGGTTAATGAAGATTCAAATCACCCAATTTAGGGTTAACAAAAACTTTTTATTATTAAAACCATTAAGCATGCATATGTGTGTTGCATTAATATTAAATTGTTTTGAAATGCCTTGTTTGTTGGTTCTAATGGTTGTAAAATGATTCTAAGGTGAATGCCACATCATCTAAATCATTCGCAAGCAAAATACAAAGAAAAAGAAATCAATTAGAATCAATAAAGGCCAATGGTCATTTTTTCCATTTTAATCCACTAGGTCACTTTAGGTGTTCCTAGAACTCAACGTCCAATAGAAACATTTATGAATCTTTGCACCCCTTGCTAGTACAAGTAATGATCTACTAAGACCCACTTTGAAATCTTACAAAAAAATTTAAACACTAATTTTAAATGGCATTTGAAAATGGAATCCATTTCATATGCATAGATCACACCTTTTCAAAAACCACTAAAATGAATTCCCCTTGACCTTTCCCAACAGGCATAGAATCTCAAGCTTAAGTGGAGAACACTCGAAAATTTTGAATCCAAAATTCAAAACTTTTCTTCTTGTGGCCATTATGTCGAACACATAGCAGGCACTAAACCAGAACTAGAGTAGCTTCACTGTTTCCATAGTGATCACCGACCAATTTGGTCTCCCACTTAATCCCCTGTCCCCCTAGCATCTACCCCAGCCCAGACCAACTCCCCCTTCACCGCTAGCAACAGTGGCACGCCACTCAAATATGGTCATCACCGGCCAAACGCGGGCAACGCACCAGCGACCGTGCAGCGCCAATCCAGCATGCCCCTAGCTCCGCCAAACTCTACCGCCGCCCACGATCTCTTCCCCAGGCGTTGCCAGCCCCCGGACCAGCGAGGAAATCTCGCGCCCACCGCCTCTGCGTCGTGCCCAGTTCAGCCAGAGCACCATCCCCGACAGGCCCGCACAAGCCGCGCCTTGCCTTCATCTCGCGTGCGCCGCTCCGCCATAACCCCATCACCTCCCTAGTCATGCCCTCTTCCCGCCGTGCAACCAGCAGCCGCTGTGAAACGTGTCGAGCACCGCCTCTACCGTGCAGAGCGCCAGCCTTTCCCGACCGCATGCCACCGCCCCTAGCGTCGCCATCACGCCATAGCTGACCGTCAGGAGGCAAGCCACCATCCGCCTACCCTGCCCATGCCTCTAGCACCCTGTATCGTCGTCACCGATGAGCTCACCATCGCCCTCACGGTCCCCTCGTCGAGCCTATATAAGGAGACCTCCCCAGCACCATTTCCTCACACCACTCAACTCTCCTCTCCCTCAGCATCACCTCACCCCATCGCTAGAGCCGCTCGAGCAGCCGTTCACTGGAATTGTGCCGGGGTTCGCCGCAGCGGAGGAGGAAGAGCCCCGTCGATTTCGTCCACCCCAGGAGCTCCCGTGACCTCACCTGAGTCCGCCGTCGTCTCCTTGTTCGATCTCCCCCATCGCCACACTAGCTGGAGACCTGGTATGCCCCCACTGCACCCCCACTGAGCCGCTAGGTTTCTGTCTCGCTGGCGACCTGTCTGTCGTCGATGATGATCCACAGCCGTCGATCGTAGTTCTAATCGTGCAGCGTACATCGCCCCATACCGCTTCGCGTTTGAAGAGCCGCTGACATGCGGGACCCCCTAACAGCAGTTCTCTGCGCCGTGGAGTGAAACTTGGCCGGCCCGTTAGTGTTCCCGCGCTGGCCCTAGAATTCAAATTTAGATTTTTCTATTTAGACTTAATCTAGTTTCTATCCACTAGTTTGAAAATCAATTCAGAAAGATGTACTTAACCAAATTGAATGATTCCAATTTTGTTGGAAAGATAATTTAAATCTCTATCCATGCCCGTTGGATTTAAATGAATTAGATTTAAATATCACATATAGGAAAAATAACAAGACAGAGACTTTTCCACAATCAAACATTTTTGAAAAATCAACCATAATAGTTGTTGAGTTGATTCCAACTCTCAAAAATCACATTTGACAATACCTATCTGAATATGTAATAATATTTAGGTTCGCATGTAGTGACCTTGGACTATTACCAAAATAATGCTATATAGGCATTTCTAGTCACTTTAAATCATTAAATATTAATCTTAAACTTTATAAAATGTGATCCAACATTTAAATCCCATTCCCGTGTATTATAATATGTGGTGATGACATGTTTTCACATGATCCCATATTTTAAATGGAGAATATTAAATCTTAAATATTTTCAATGAGTAGAAATTACTTTTCTCAAATAAAATAAATGAAACTAGTTCATCAAATCTTGTGATATTTGTGATGGTAATAGATCATCAAATATGTGCCTTAGTGTGATAAATATACTAGTTAAGTATTGTTTGGTGATTGTGTTTTTTCGTATGTATTTATAGACGATAGTACCGACCAAGTATACGAGGAGGAGGAGTTCTACCCTGAAGAAGAAGAGGAGAATTTCAACCAATGCACCAATCAAGGCAAGCTAGAACTAAGCAAGTTAACACTTGCCCACTTAACTTGAGAAAAAGCATTAGGCATGCTTTGGTTATACCCTTTCTTGATTTATACGAATCCCAAGTTTTACTTACAAGCTTTACTTTCTTTTACTTTACCAAAGTTCTTTACTTTGTTTATAGATAGCATAAAGAGTATAAAACTTGGCCTAGCTAGTTGGACATAGATGTCATTCTATGGCATGAGATTGAGATTAGCATCCCACCTTAGTGAACACTCTTAAATTAGTGATTAGAGCTAAACCAAAAACTTGATCACACTAGATGGGCATACTTGGTGAAAATGACTTGGGAAAACCTTGGAATGATGAGTCATTCTATTGAGATGTTTTGACATGTGTTGAGAAACACAAATGGTTTATGATGATGAAAATGTTGAGGCATGAGCCTTAGCCCTTTTATAAAAACTGATGGTTGGGTTTGGATGCGATACCATTCCAATTTTACGTACAACCACAATACCTGAATTGGGTAAGGCTTAGCCGGAAGTTTATATGCATTAGTATTAGTTCCCTCGCGGGAGAGGTTTGAGCTGTGGCTACCTCTCAATGTTTTCCACCTATGTAGTGCCTAGGATGGCAGATGGCCATGGCTGGGAGGCCAAGCTCATAGGAGAGGTGCTTATACTAGAGTGTGTAAAGGAAAGGTTATGTTTGATTATCTGCATACTATGTATGATGATTCAGGGTTATCCCTGATAGATGTATCCAATTTTGTGGTGAAAGTGTACCACCTCTGCAGAGTGTCAAACTATTCGAATAGCCATCCATGATTATGGACAGATGGCCATTAGCCATCCGTTGTCAGATGTTTTCAAAATGACTTATGAAATGAATTGTGACATGACTTGACCACAACAGAGTTGTGACTATGACAACTAAGTTCCCACTTAGGTGATTTAGAAATTTATTTTATCTTTCTTTGTTTCTGAACTCATCTTAGGTTTCAAACTTAACTTTACAAATAACCTTAGAACTTAGTATTCCTACTAGAACTACCTTACTTGTTAGTTATAGTTTGCGAGTACTTAAAGAGTACACATGGCTTTGTCCCAGGCTATTCCCGTGGCCAGACTATGAGGTGGACTATCCGGAAGGAGGACAGCAGGACGGCTACGACAACTAGGACCATCTCCCATCGTCAGCATTGCCTATGACACTGAAGATGGAGCCCATCGCTACACTATTTATTCCGCTACTTGTTTGTACTAAGACTAGATCATGGGATCCTTTATTTGTGTAAGACCTTATTATGGTTTGTAATGGATGATGTACTATGATATCCAATCTATTATGTCTCGCAAAAATGGTAATCCTGGGATTGTGATGTATGGCATAACATGCATCTAGGATTAAAAACCCGGGTGCTGACAAGTTGGTATCAGAGCCATCCTAACCATAGGAGACCCTAGTTAGAATGGACGTCCGAACAAAAACTTAGTTTCAAAAACAAGGAAGTGAGTATTTATGAAAACCTATTTCCTCTCTTACCCTTGGGATTCTTTCTCTCAAAAAAATACATGTTCCTCAAAAATTCTTACATTACTACATAAAATTTTGACACACTTGATCACTTCACTAACTTAGTCATCCTAAATTCTTATAGATGGAAGTTCAGTACTGCAAGTTCTACCAGTTGGGCAACGGAGGCCAACTGATCTTCGAGAGGGATCTTGATGCACTGTCTGAGTACTTGGAGCGTCCGCATCCGAAATTCTTCGGAGCTCAACTCAATGGTCCCCCAGGAGGAGATTTACAATGGCTAGTAGTTTCTAATCTTCGAGGCAAGATAGAGGCACCACTTTCCGAGAAGATTCAATTCACCGTGAGAGAGAACAACTGGCTAGATGGATTAGCCAGGGTAATGCATGAAGCTCTCGCTTGTCTTTGCGCACAGAATGTCAACTTGATCCAGGGAACTCGCTTTGCTCACTATGCAAGGCGTGATTCTATGGGAATGCCTCTGGAGATGCCAAGTCACCCGGAGTTAAAGCGTCAAGTGGAGAACCTCAACTTCCTACTATATGACAGATAGAAGGAATTGGACAATGCTAGAGAATTCGCCAACCACAACCTTGCCATTGCTGCCTAGAAGGCCCAGACTTTCTCACTGCTCGTCAAGGATCGTCAGTCACTTTGCCGTCAACGCGCAAAGAAGGATCGCACCATCGACCTTCTTTGCAAGAAGGTGGCCGACCTTGAGAAGACCATCAAGGAGCAAGAAGCTCAGCTTGCAGCAAAAGAAGAAGAGGAAGAAGAAGGTGAAGACATCCAGGGGGATATTCACTCGTACCTCAGCAATAATGATGACTATCTGGAGGATGATGCCATGGAATTGTACATCGACAATGATGACTCAGACTTCATGGATGATGAGTAGATGCACTAGAGCACTATCGTAGGAGTGATAAGTATCGGTCCCATTGTATCTTAGCTTGCAGAATGGTTCTTAAAACCATCTATTTTCCCTTTTTATTGTGGTGTGTGTGTTTGTATCGTGTTCCTTGCTTGAATGAATGAAAAGAAGTTAGTTGCAAAACCTGAGTCAAACTCAAAGTTTTAGCTTTGAAAACAAAACCATGAACCTTAGAACTTTCCCTCTTACCCCCTATCTATCTCAATCTTCAGATGACTTGTGGAATCCAAGGAGGGAGCAGCTCATCGCAGGACCCAATGCTGCAGATTCTGCAGCCGCTCATTGCAGACCGCGAAGCTAGTAGGGCAGAACGCCAAGAAAATCTAGCCACACTATAGCAGATCACCCAGATGGCTCACAACAATCAGGGCCATGGAAATCAGGATCATCATGGATCCAAGCTCAAAAACTTCGAGAATACCAATCCCCCTATCTTTAGTAAGTCTGAAGACCCGTTGGATGCTGATGATTGGTTACAGACCATGGAGAATAACTTACAAGTCGCAGGAGTGGATGCCAACAAGAAAGTTCAATTTGCCACCCACTATCTGGCAGCAGATGCAAGAGCATGGTGGAACAGCACCCGCACGATGAACCACGGTCAAGTGATGACGTGGGAAGCCTTCAAAGTCAAGTTCAGCTGCACCCATGTGCCGCAGGGTTTAGTCACCCAAATGAGAGATGAATTCAGAGAACTAAAGCAAGGCAGAATGACTATAGTGGAGTACCGTGACAGATTCTTGTCCCTCGCCAGGTATGCACCTGATGAGATCAACACGGAGGCCAAGAAGAAGGAGAGATTCCTGAACGGACTGCATGATGAGATGCAGACGGTGCTAGTCAACATCTGTTTCGAGGATCTCGAAGAGCTAGTCGACTCTGCCATTCAGATGGAAGGGAAGATTAATCAAGTGAACGATAACCGCAAACATCGGATGATGCACCAAGCTGGATCCAACAGTCACCAGAAGTATCATCCCAACCCGTCTGCTGGATATGCCCTGTGGAACAATCGAACTCCAATGTCTCGTCCGAGCTACCCCAACCGTAGCGGAGGAAATGTGAAGTCCGGAGGAAACAGCAACCACCCCGGCAACTCCAAAAACTTCAACCGTGCACCGCCCAAGTCCAACAACAACAACAACACTGCACCTAGAACTGGAAGAAATGTCATGCCCCGTTGTAGCAAAAGACAAGTCTCAGATTACTTGTTTCGAGTGTGGATTGAAGGGTCACTAATCCAATGAGTGTCCCAAGAAGATTGCCGCTAGTGCCAATGTGAATGCCCCAACTCAATAGCAGCGTCGTGTTCAGCTCGGAAGAAGAATCTCCCTAGGGAACCCTCACAACCGCAACGGCCGTCTCTTCCACATGAACACCGAACAAGCCCAAGAAGCGCCAGATATCGTGCTGGGTATGTTTTCTATCAACTCAGTTTTAGCAAGAGTGTTGTTTGATTCTAGAGCATCGCACTCGTTTTTCACCGAAGAATTTGCAGGCACTAGTAAGATTCACCCAACCAACTTGAAGCATGTCATGATAGTTCAAATACCTGGTTCAACCACAAAAGCTAGAAAAATTTGCAAAGTTGTACCTATCATAATACATGGGATAGATTTTTATGCCAATCTAATAGTACTTCGAACCAAAGGTTTGGAAGTAGTACTAGGAATGGATTGGATGTCAAAGCATAAAGGATTGATCGACTGTGCCAAGAAAGCCATCACCTTGACTAGTAGCTCTGGAGTAGCAGTAGAGCATATATCTGAAACCTTGCCCCTTCAATTCAAGTGCAACAAGAGTCTAGCCCTACCCACCATAGACCAAGTCAGAGTAGTATGTGAATACCCCGACGTATTCCCAGATGAATTACCCGGTATGCCCCCGGATCGAGATATCGAGTTCATTATTGAACTAATTCCTGGAACCGGACCCATAGCTCAGAGACCCTATAGCATGAACCCCTCAGAGTTAGTGGAACTGAAGAAGCAATTGGATGCTATGCTAGAGAAAGGCTTGATTCAACCAAGCGCATCGCAATGGAGATCGCCCGTGTTGTTCATCGACAAGAAGGATGGAGGCAACCGTTTGTGCACAGATTACAGGAAGCTGAATGATGTCACAATCAAGAACAAGTACCCCTTGCCCAAGATAGAGGATCTCTTTGATCAGTTGACTGGTGCCAGAGTGTTCTCTAAGATTGATCTTAGGACAAGTTATCACCAACTTAAGATTCGTGCAACAGATATTCCAAAGACCGCCTTTACCACCAGATATGGATTATATGAGTATACGGTCATGTCTTTTGGATTAACCGATGCTCCCGCTTATTTCATGAATCTCATGAATAAGATCTTTATGAACTTTCTGGATAAGTTTGTCGTGGTGTTTATCGATGATATCCTTGAAACCCTTAGAGAGCATCAATTGTATGCCAAGTTCAGCAAATTTGAGTTTTGGCTGAAAGAAGTAGCATTCCTCGGACATATTGTGTCGGCGGGAGGAGTTGCTGTTGATCCCGCCAAGATCAAGGATGTTGAAGAATGGGAAGCCCCAACCACTCCAACCCAAGTCCGTGCATTTCTCGGATTAGCGAGATATTACCGCAAGTTCGTTGAAGGATTTTTGAGCATCGCAAGACCCATGACCCAATTGTTGAAGAAGGACAAGAAGTTTGACTGGACCGACAAATGTGAAGCAAGTTTCCAAGAGCTCAAGAAAAGATTGATTTCAGCCACAATATTGATTATGCCAGATATCAAGAAGTCGTTTGATGTGTATTGTGATGCATCCAAGATTGGTCTCGGATGTGTATTGATGCAAGAAGGCAAAGTCATAGCATATATGTCTCGACAACTAAAGCAACATGAGCAGAACTACCCCACCCATGATCTTGAATTAGCAGTTGTAGTTTTAGCTTTGAAGACATGGCGTCATTATCTTAAGGGTAATCACTATGAGATTTATTCAGATCACAAGAGCTTGAAGTATATTTTCACTCAGAAGGAGCTAAATATGAGGCAAAGGAGATGGATAGAGTTAATCAAGGATTATGACCTTGACATTCACTATCACCCCGGCAAAGCCCATGTGGTAGCGGATGCTCTTAGCAGATTATCGTGTAGGTTAAACACCATGATCAAGGAGAAGCAACCAAGTTTGCATGAAGAGTTGGAGCACTTTAGAACCAAGCTTGTTAGCAAAGGATTTTTAGCTAGCATTGAACTTCAACCCACTTTGATTAGTCAAATCAAGGAATCCCAGAAGGGAAATGCATGTATCGACGGAATCAAGTGTCGTATTGGTACAAGAAAGGTACCTGGATTCATTGAAGACAAAGAAGGAGTTCTATGGTAAAAAGGATGTATCTGTGTGCCAGCAGATTCGGAGCTGAAGCAAGTTATCATGCAAGAAGCTCATGATACTCTTTATTCTATCCTCCCCGGAGGAACGAAAATGTATCAGGATTTGAAGGAGCAATTTTGGTGGCACAAGATGAAGAGAGAAATCAGAAACTACATCGCCAAGTGTGATATCTATTAGAGAGTCAAAGCGGAAGATCAGAGACCCACAGGACTATTGCAACCATTGCAGATTCCGGAATGGAAATGGGATTCTGTCGGAATGGACTTTATCATCGGTTTGCTTACTTCTAGTAGGGGAAATGACTCAATCTGGGTCATAGTTCATAGACTGTCCAAGGTAGCCCATTTTATACCTGTCAAGACAACCTACCAGAGTTCGAAGCTAGCAGAGTTTTACATTGCTAGAATCGTCAGTTTGCATGGAACCCCCAAGACCATAGTATCGGATCGAGGAACCCAATTTACCTCGAGATTTTGGCAGAAAGTCCAAGAAGGATTAGGAACCAAGTTGAATTTCAACACAGCTTATCACCCGCAAACTGATGGACACACTGAAAGAGTTAACCAAATCCTAGAAGATATGTTGAGAGCTTGTGTGTTAGAGTACGGATCAAAATGGGAGGATTGTCTGCCTTTCGCAGAATTCTCATACAATAATAGTTATCAAGCCAGTTTGCAAATGGCCCCATTTGAGTTCTTATATGGAAGGAAGTGTCGTACCCCTTTGAATTGGTCGCAAGTAGGAGAGAGTCAGATTTTTGGACCCGACATCCTACAAGAAGCCGAAGAGAAGGTTCACAAAGTCTGTGAGCACCTCAAGACCGCCCAATCCAGAAAGAAGAGTTATGCTGACAAGAGACGTAGAGACCTGACTTTCAATGTCGGAGATTTTGTGTATCTCAAAGTTTTGCCATTGAAAGGAACGCAATGTTTTACTCTGAAAGGAAAGTTAGCCCCCAGATATATCGAACCCTTCAAGATTCTGAATCATCGAGGAGAAGTATCGTATCAACTGGAACTGCCAGAGGAGACGTCTTCCATCCACAATGTGTTCCATATCTCGTTACTTCACAAATGCCTAGAAGTGCCGGAGAAGACCGAAGTTTTCAAGAACATCGATCACCGAGCCATTGATATCAACAAGGATCTGACGTATCGTGAAGTGCCCATCCATATCTTGGAGGATGCTTACAGAACCACCAGGACCCGGAGTATCAAATTTCTCAAGATCCAATGGAGCAACCATACCGAAGAAGAAGCCACTTGGGAGCGAGAAGATTACATTAGGACTGAGTTCCCAGATCTCTTTAGTTGCTAGTTTCGTTTCTTAAATATCGGGACGAGATTTTGTTTAAGGGGGGAGGTTTGTAACATCCGAAAACTTTGATCAAGGTTAATCAAGATTCAAATCACCCAAATTAGGGTTAACAAAAACTTTTTATTATTAAAACCATTAAGCATGCATATGTGTGTTGCATTAATATGGAATTGTTTTGAATTGCCTTGTTTGTTGGTTCTAATGGTTGTAAAATGATTCTAAGGTGAATGCCACATCATCTAGATCATTCCCAAGAAAAATCCAAAGAAAAAGAAATCAATTAGAATTAATAAAGCCAAATGGTCATTTTTGCCATTTTAATCCACTAGGTCACTTTAGGTGTTCCTAGAAATCAAAGTCCAACAGAAACATTTATGAATCTTTGCACCCCTTGCTAGTACAAGTAATGATCTACCAAGGCCCACTTTGAAATCTTACAAAAACATTTAAACACTAATTTTAAATGGCATGTGAAAATGGAATCCATTTCATATGCATAGATCACACCTTTTCAAAAACCACTCAAATGAATTCCCCTTGACCTTTCCCAATAGGCATAGAATCTCAAGCTTAAGTGGAGAACACTCAAAAAATTTGAATCCAAAATTCAAAACCTTTCTACTTGCGGCCATTATGTCGAATACATGGCAGGCACTGAACCAAAACTAGAGTAGCTTCACTGTTTCCACAGTGATCATCGACCAATTTGGTCTCCCACTTAATCCCCTGTCCCTCTAGCATCTACCCCAGCCCAGACCAGCTCCCCCTTCACCGCTAGCAACAGTGGCATGCCTTCAAATAATATGGTCGCCGGCAAAGCGGTAACGCCATGACAGCATGGCGCCAATCCAGCATGCCCCCTAGATCTGCCAAACTCTACCGCCGCCCACAGTCCCGTACCCAAGTGTTGCCAGCCCCTAGACCACCGAGGAAAGCTCGCGCCCACTGCCTCTGCGCTGTGCCCAGATCACGCTAGAGCACCATCCCGACAAGCGCGCACAAGCCGCGCCTTGCCTTCAGCTTGCGTGCGCCGCTCCGCCATAACCCCAGCACCTCCCCAGACATGCCCTCTTCCTGCCTTGCGACCAGGAGCCCCCATGAAACGCGTCAAGCACCACCTCTGCCACGCACAGCGCCAGCCTTTCCCGAGCGCATGCCACCACCCCTAGCATCGCCATCACGCCGTAACTGACCGCCAGGAGGCAAGCCACCGTCCGCCTACCCTGCCCATGCCTCTAGCGCCCTGTATCATCGTCACCGACGAGCTCACCGTCGCCCTCACGGTCCCCTCATCGAGCCTATATAAGGAGCCCTCCCCAGCACCATTTCCTCACACCACTCAACTCCAATCTCCCTCAGCATCACCTCACCCCATTGCTGGAGCCGCTCGAGCAGCCGTTCTTTGGAATTGCGCCGGGTTTCGCTGCAGCTGAGGAGGAAGAGCCCAGTCAATTTCGTCCACCCCAGGAGCTGCTGCGACCTCACCTGAGTCCGCCATCGTCTCCCTGTTCGATCGCCCCCATCGGCACACTAGCTAGAGCCCTGGTATGCCCCCACTGCACCCCCACCAAGCCGCTATTATTCCATCTCGTCGGCGACCTGTCCGTCGTTGACGACGAGCCACAGTCGTCGATCGTAGTTCTAATCATGCGGCCCACATCGCCCCATACCACTTCGCGTTTGAAGAGTCTCTGACATGCGGGACACCCTGTCAGCTATTCTCTACACCGTGGAGTGAAACTGGGCCAGCCTGTTAGTGTTCCCGCACTGGCCCTAGAATTCAAATTTAGATTTTTCTATTTAGACTTAATCTAGTTTTTGTCCACTAATTTTAAAATCAATTTAGAAATATTTACTTAACCAAATTGAATGATTCCAATTTTGTTGGAAAGATAATTTAAATCTATATCCAAGCCCGTTGGATTTAAATCTATTAGAGTTATAGATCACATATAGAAATAATAACAAGACAGAGACTTTTGCATATTCAAACATTTTTCAAAAATCAACCATAATAGCTTTTGAGTTGATTCCAACTCTCAAAAATCACATTTGACAATATCTATATGAATATGTAATAATATTTGGGTTTGCATGTAGTGACCTTGGACTAGTACCAAAATAATTCTATATAGGCATTTCTAGTCACTTTAAATCATTAAATATTAATCTTAAACTTTATAAAATGTGATCCAACATTTAAATCCCATTCCCATGTATTAGAATATGTGGTGATGACATGTGTTCACATAATCCCATATTTTAAATGGAGAATATTAAATCTTAAATATTTTCTATGAGTAGAAATTACTGTTCTCAAATAAATAAATGAAACTAGTTCATCAAATCTTGTGATGTTTGTGATGGTACTAGGTCATAAAGTATGTGCCTTAGTGTGATAAATAGACTAGTTAAGCATTGTTTGGTGATTGTGTATTCCTGTATGTATTTATAGACGATAGTACCGACCAAGTCTACGAGGAGGAGGAGTTCTACCCCGAAGAAGAAGAGGAGAATTTCAACCATTGCACCAATCAAGGCAAGCTAGAACTAAGCAAGTTAACACTTGCCCACTTAACTTGAGAAAAAGCATTAGGAATTCTTTGGTTATACCCTTTCTTGATTTATACCAATCGCAAGTTTTACTTACAAGCTTTACTTTCTTTTACTTTACCAAAGTTCTTTACTTTGTTTGTAGATAGCATAAAGAGTATAAAACTTGGACTAGCTAGTTAAACTTAGATGTCAATCTATGGCATGAGATTGAGATTAGCATCCCACCTTAGTGAACACTCTTAACTTAGTGATTAGAGCTAAACCAAAAACATGATCACTCTAGATGGGAATACTTGGTGAAAATGACTTGGGAAAACCTTGGAATGATGAGTCATTCTATTGAGATGTTTTGACATGTGTTGAGAAACACAAATGGTTTATGATGATGAAAATGTTGAGGCATGAGCCTTAGCCCTTTTATAAAAACTGATGGTTGGGTTCGGATGCGATACCATTCCAATTTTATCGTACAACCACAATACCTGAATTGGGTAAGGCTTAGCCGGAAGTTTATATGCATTAGTATTAGTTACCTCGCAGGAGAGGCTTGAGCTGAGGCTACCTCTAAATGTTGTCCACCTATGCACTGCCCAGGATGGCAGATGCCCATGGCTGGGAGGCCAAGCTCATAGGAGAGGTGCTTATACTAGAGTGTGTAAAGGAAAGGTTATGTTTGATTATCTGCATACTAAGTATGATGATTTAGGGTTATCCCTGATAGATGTATCCAATTTTGTGGTGAAAGTGTACCACCTCTATAGAGTGTCAAACTATTCGAATAGCCGCGTCCGCGGTTATGGACAGTTGGAGTGGCCATACTTTTCCGTTGTCAGATTTTTTCAAAATGACTTATGAAATGAATTGTGACATGACTTGACCACAACAGAGTTGTGACTATGACAACTAAGTTCCCACTTAGGTGATTTAGGACTTTATTTTATCTTTCTTTGTTTCTAAACTCATCTTAGGTTTCAAACTTAACTTTACAAATAACCTTAGAACTTAGTATTCCTACTAGAACTACCTTACTTGTTTGTTATAGTTTGCGAGTACTTAAAGAGTACACATGGCTTTGTCCCAGGCTATTTCCGTGGCCAGACTATGAGGTGGACTAACCGGAAGGAGGACAGCAGGACGGCTACGACAACTAGGACCATCTCCCATCGTCAGCATTGCCTATGACCCTGAAGATGGAGCCCATCGCTACGCTATTTATTCCGCTACTTGTTTGTACTAAGACTAGATCATGGGATCCTTTATTTGTGTAAGACCTTATTATGGTCTGTAATGGATGATGTACTATGATATCCAATCTGTTATGTCTCGCAAAAATGGTAATCCTGGGATTGCGATGTATGGCATAATAGGCATCTAGGATTAAAAACCCGGGCGTTGATAGTTCTATTCTAGACCGCAATGATCCACATGGCCACACACACTCAAGTGGGTGTGGTGATGCAACCTCTTTCAAACTTGTGCTCAATTGCATGTGGTAATTTAATTCCAACATGTTCCTAGGATTCCTAACCATGGTTTAACACATATTGGAGTGCCATTGCATGTGTTATTTTCTAAACTAGAATGATCCACACGGCCACACACATTCAAGTGTGTGTGGTGATGCAACCTGTTTCAAACTGGTGCTCCATTGCATGTGGCAGTTGAATTCCAACGTATTCCTGACCATGGATTGGAACATATCGGAGTTCCATTGCATATGTTCTTTTCCAAACCACAATGATCCACATGGCCACACACACACTCAAGTGGGTGTGGTGATGCAACCTCTTTCAACCTGGTGCTCCATTGCATGTGGCAGTTGAATTCCAACATGTTCCTGGGGTTCCTGACCATGGTTTGATACATATTGGAGTTGCATTGCATGTGTTCTGTTCCAAACCAAAATGATCCACATTGCCACACACAGTCAAGTGGGTGTGCTGAAGCAACCTCTTTTAAACCGGTGCAAAATAACATGTGGCAATTGAATTCCAACATGTTCCTAGTCTTCCTGACCATGGTTTGACACATATTGGAGTGCCATTGTATGTATTGTTTTCTAAACCACAATGATCCACATGGAGACACACATTCAAGTGGCTATGGTGATGCAGCCTCTTTCAAACTAGTGCTCTAGTGCATGTGGAATTTGAATTCCAACATGTTCTTGGGGTTCCTGACCATGGTTTGACACATATTGGAGTTCCATTGCATGTGGTCTCTTCCAAACTACAATGATCCACATGGCCACACACACTAAAGTCGGTGCGGTGATGCAATCTCTTTCAAACTGGTGCTCCATTGCATGTGGCATTTGAATTTCAACATGTTCCTGGCGTTCCTGACCATGGTTTGACACATATTGGAGTGCCATTGCATGTGTTCTCTTCCAAACCACAATGATCTACATGGCCACACACACTCAAGTGGCTTTGGTGCTGCAACCTATTTCAAACTGGTGCACCATTGCATGTGGCAGTTCAATTCCAACATGTTCCTAGGATTCCTAACCATGGTTTGACACATATTTGAGTGTCATTGCATGTGTTCTTTTCCAAACTAAAAAGATACACATGGACACACACACTCAAGTGGGTGGAGTGATGCAAACCTCTTTCAAACTAGTGCTCCATTGCATGTGCAGTTGAGTTCCAACATGTTCCTGGGTTCCTGACCATGGTTTAGCACATATTGGGGTTCCATTGCATGTGTTCCTTTCCAAACCAAAATGATCCACATGGCCACACACACTCAAGTGGGTGTGCTGATGCAACCTCTTTTAACCTTGTGCTCCATTCCATGTTTGAGTTGAATTCCAACATGTTCCTGGGCTTCCTGACCATGGTTTGACACATATTCAAGTGACATTGGATGTTTTATTTTCCAAACCACAATTATCCAAATGTCCACACACACTCAAGTTGGCGTGGTGATGCAACCTCTTTCAAACGGGTGCACCATTGCATGTGGCAGTTGAATTCCAACATGTTCCTAGGGTTCCTGGCCTTGGTTTGACACATATTGGAGTGACATTGCATGTTATCTGTACCAAACCACAATGATCCACATGGCCACACACACTCAAGTAGGTGTGGTGAAGCAACCTCTTTCAAACTGGTGCTCAGATGCATGTGGCAATTGAATTCCAACATGTTCCTAGGCTTCCTGACAATGGATGAACACATATTGTAGTTCCATTGCATGTGTTCTTTTCTAAAACACAATGATCCACATGGCCACACACATTGAAGTGGGTGTGGTGATGCAACCTGTTTCAAGCTAGTGCTCCAATGCATGTGGCAGTTGAATTCCAACGTGTTCCTAGGTTCCTGACCATGGTTTCGCACATACTGGACTTCCATTGCATGTGTTCCTCTCCAAACCACAATGATCTACATGGACACATACACACTAAAGTGGGTGGGGTGATGCAACCCTCTTTCAAACTAGTGCTCCATTGCATGTGGCAGTTGAATTCCTGTATGTTCCTGGGTTCCTGACCATGGTTTGCCACATATTGGAGTTCCATTGCATGTGTTCCTTTCCAAACCACAATGATCCACATGGACACACACACTCAAGTGGGTGTGGTGATGCAACCTCTTTCAACCTGGTGCTCCATTCCATGTGGTAGTTGAATTCCAACATGTTCCTGGGCTTCCTGACCATGGTTTGACACATATTGGAGTGCCATTGGATGTTTTCTTTTCCAAACCACAATTATCCAAATGTCCACACACACTCAACTGGGCGTGGTGATGCAACCTCTTTCAAACTGGTGCACCATTGCATGTGGTAGTTGAATTCCAACATGTTCCTGTGCTTCCTGACCATGGTTTGACACATATTGGAGTGCCATTGCATGTGTTATTTTTCAAACCACAATGATCCATGTGGCCGCACACACTCAAGTGGGTGTGGTGATGCAACCTCTTTCAAACTGGTGCTCCATTGCATATGGTAGTTGAATTCCAACATGTTCCTATGCTTCCTGACCACGGTTTGACACATATTGGAGTGCCAATATGTTCTTTTCCAAACCAAAATTACCCACATGGCCACACATACTCAAGAGGGTGTCGTGATGCAACCTCTTTCGAACTGGTGCTCCATTGCATTTAGCAGTTGAATTCCAACATGTTCTTGGGTTCCTGACCATGGTTTGATACATACTGGAGTGTCATTGCATGTGTTCTTTTCCAAAACACAATGATCCACATGGGCATTCACACTCAAGTGGGTATGGTGATGTAACCTCTTTTGAACTAGTGCTCCATTACATGTGGCAGTTGAATTCCAACATGTTCCTGGGCTTCTTGACCATGGTTTGACACATATTGGAGTGCCATTGCATGTGTTCTCTTCCAAACCAAAATTATCTACATGGCCACACACACTCAAGTGGGCTTGGTGATGCAACCTCTTTCAAACTGGTGCACCATTGTATGTGGAGGTTGAATTCCAATATGTTCCTAGGCTTCCTAACCATGGTTTGACACATATTGGAGTGCTATTGCATGTGTTCTTTTCTAAACCACAAATGATCCACGTTGCCACACACATTCAAGTGGGTGTGGTGACGCAACCTATTTCAAACTGGTGCTCCATTGCATGTGGCAGTTGAATTCCAACGCGTTCCTGGGTTCTTGACCATGGTTTGGCACATATTGGAGTTCCATTCATGTGTTATTTTCCAAACCACAATGATCCACATGGCCACACACATTCAAGTGGGTTTGGTGATGCAAACTATTTCAATGTGGTGCTCCATTGCATGTGGCAGTTGAATTCCAACATGTTCCTGGTGTTCCTGACCATGGTTTGACACATATTGGAGTGGCATTGCATGTGTTTTGTTCCGGACCACAATGATCCACATGGCCACACACACTCAAGTGGGTGTGGCGATGAATCCTCTTTCAAACTGGTGATCAATTGCATGTGGCAATTTAAATCCAACATGTTCCTAGGTTTCCTAACCATGGTTTGACACATATTGGAGTGCCATTGCATGTGTTATTTTCTAAACCAGAATGAACCACATCGCCACACACATTCAAGTGTTTGTGGTGACGCAACTTGTTTCAAACTTGTTCTCCGTTGCATGTGGCAGTTTAATTACAACTTGTTCTTGGGTTCCTCGCCATGGTTTGGCACATATTGTAGTGCCATTGCATGTGTTATTTTCCAAACCACAATGATCCATATTTCCACACACACACACTCAAGTGGGTGTGGTGATGCACCCTCTTTCAAACTATTGCTCCATTGCATGTGGAAGTTGAATTCCAACATGTTCCTGGGGTTCCTGACCATGGTTTGACACATATTGGAGTTCCATTCAATGTGGTCTCTTCCAAACCACAATGATCAACATGGCCACACACACTAAAGTCAGTGTGGTGATGCAATCTCTTTCAAACTAGTGCTCCATTGCATATGGAAGTTGAATTCCAACATGTTCCCTGGGTTCCTGACCATGGTTTGACACATATTGGTGTGCCATTGCATGTGTTATTTTCCAAACCACAATGATCCACATGGATACATTGACTCAAGTCAGTATGGTGATGCAACCTCTTTCAAACTGGTGCTCCATTGCATGTGACATTTGAATTCCAACATGTTCCTGGGCTTCCTGACTATTGTTTGACACATATTGGAGTGCATTTTCATGTGTTCTCTTCCAAACCATAGTGATCTACATGGCTACACACACTCAAGTGGCTTTGGTGATGCAAACTCTTTCGAACTGGTGCACCATTGCATGTGGTAGTTGAATTCCAACCTGTTCATGTGCTTCCTGACCATGGTTTGACACATATTGGCGTGCCATTGCATGTGTTATTTTGCAAACCACAATGATCCACGTGGCCACACACACTCAAGTGGGTGTGGTGATGCAAACTCTTTCAAACTGGTGCTCCATTGCATGTGGTAGTTGAATTCCAACATGTTCATGTGCTTCCTGACAACGGTTTGACACATATTGGAGTGAAAATATGTTCTTTTCCTAACCAAAATTACCCACATGGCCACACACACTAAAGAGGGTGTCGTGATGCAACCTCTTTCGAACTAGTGCTCCATTACATTTGGCAGTTGAATTCCAACATGTTCTTGGGTTCCTGACCATGGTTTGATACATACTGGAGTGCCATTGCATGTGTTCTTTTCCAAAACACAATGATCCACATGGACATTCACACTCAAGTGGGTGTGGTGATGTAACCTCTTTCAAACTAGTGCTCCATTCCATGTGGCAGGTGAATTCCAACATGTTCCTGGGCTTCTTGACCATGGTTTGACACATATTGGAGTGCCATTGCATGTGTTCTCTTCCAAACCACAATTATTGACATGGCCACACACACTCAAGTGGGCGTGGTGATGCAACCTCTTTGAAACTGGTGCACCATTGCATGTGGAAATTGAATTCCAACATGTTCCTAGGCTTCCTGACCATGGTTTGACACATATTGCAGTGCTATTGCATGTGTTCTTTTCTAAACCACAATGATCCACGTGGCCACACACATTCAAGTGGGTGTGGTGATGCAACCTGTTTCAAACTGGTGCTCCATTGCATGTGGCAGTTGTATTCCAACATGTTTCTGGGTTCCTGACCATGGTTTGGCACATATTGGAGTTCCATTGTATGTGTTATTTTCCAAACCACAATGATCCACATGGCCACACACATGCAAGTGGGTTTGGTGATGCAAACTATTTCAAACTGGTGCTCCATAGCATGTGGCAGTTGAATTCCAACATGTTCCTGGTGTTCCTGACCATGGTTTGACACATATTGGAGTTGAATTGCATGTGTTCTGTTCCGGACCACAATGATCCACATGGCCACACTCACTCAAGTGGGTGTGGCGATGAAACCTCTTTCAAACTGGTGCTCAATTGCATCTGGCAATTTATTCCCAACATGTTCCTAGGTTTCCTAACCATGGTTTGACACATATTGGAGTGCCATTGCATGTGTTATTTTCTAAACCAGAATGATCCACATGGCCACACATATTCAAGTATTTGTGGTGATGCAACTTGTTTCAAATTAGTTCTCCATTGCATGTGGCAGTTGAATTCCAACATGTTCCTGGGGTTTCTGACCTTGGTTTAACAAATAACGGAGTGCCATTGCATGTTTTGTTTTCCAAACCACAATGATCCACATGGCGACACACACTCAAGTGGGTGTGGTGATGCAACCTATTTCAAACTGGTGCTCCATTGCATGTGGCATTTGAATTCGAACATGTTCCTTGGCTTCCTGACTATGGTTTGACACATATTGGAGTGCCATTGCTTGTGTTCTCTTCCAAACCACAATGATATACATGGCAACACACACTCAAGTGGCTTTGGTGATGCAACCTCTTTCAAACTGGTGCACCATTGCATGTGGTAGTTCAATTCCAACATGTTCCTAGGATTCATGACCATGGTTTGACACATATTGGAGTGCCATTGCATGTGTTCTTTAAAATGATCCACATGGACACACACACTCAAGTGGGTGGGGTGATGCAACCCTCTTTCAAACTAGTGCTCCATTGCATGTGGCAGTTGAATTCCACCATGTTCCTGGGTTCCTGACCATGGTTTGGCACATATTGGAGTTCCATTACATGTGTTCCTTTCCAAACCACAATGATCCACATGGCCACACACACTCTAGTGGGTGTGGTGATGCAACCTCTTTCAACCTGGTGCTCCATTCCATGTGGCAGTTGAATTCCAACATGTTCCTGGGCTTCCTGACCATGGTTTGACACATATTGGAGTGAAATTGCATGTGTTCTGTACCAAACGACAATGATCCACATGGCCACACACACTCAAGTAGGTGCGGTGATGCAACCTCTTTGAAACTGGTGCTCAGATGCATGTGGCAATTGAATTCCAACATGTTCCTAGGCTTCCTGACAATGGATTAACACATATTGGAGTTCCATTGCATGTGTTCTTTTCTAAACCACAATGATCCACATGGCCACACACATTCAAGTGGGTGTGGTGATGCAACCTATTTCAAGCTGGTGTTCCATTGCATGTGGCAGTTGAATTCCAACGTGTTCCTAGGTTCCTGACCATGGTTTGTTACATATTGGAGTTCCATTGCATGTGTTCCTTTCCAAACCACAATGATCGACATGGCCACACACACTCAAGTGGATGTGGTGATGCAACCTCTTTCAAACTGGTGCTCCATTGCATGTGGCATTTGAATTTCATGTGTCACCCCCAGGACCAGGGTTAAACAAATCCATACCATAGCCTGACATAAGCTTAACCTAGACCTCGAGGATATCCAGTGAGAAATCGGTAAGACAACGGTAACGCTGCGACACAAAACTTATTACAGCAAGCTCATAACTGAGCAAAGAACCAAATTATTACAAGCAGAGGTCACTGACCACAAACATCAAACAACGGAAGCCAAATTATGCTATTAAGTATATCAAACTTAACAAATGGCCTAAGAGGCCTGAAGCATAACGATGATGTCCTAGCCCATAGATTCCAGGCTGCCCGCCGGGAACCCCAAGCTACTCGTCGGTGTCGATCTCATACCAAACTTGTCTTCAGGGGAACACTTATTCTGCTACAAAAGTATCAACAAAGCAAGGGTGAGTACATGGAGTACTCCGCAAGACTTATGGCTGGTGGGGTTATTTTGCGTAAAGCCATCTTTGTTTATAAAACAAGGGGGAAGAAGCTCGTCTACTCAGGATATTTTAAAAGGGGATAAGAGAGCGACATCTCTGAAGAATTGATCATCATCTTGATATCCACCAAAGTAATCCTCATCTCACAACTAGGATCACCCCCTCATACCCAAGAGGAAGCATCCTTAAGCACACGTTGAACTGCCAAGTTTTACGATTAGGTTAATGTTCTCTATGATCTTAGAATTCAGGCACCAAGCGTTAATAACTATGAACACGGCTTTTTGAAAAGATTTAACCCTGCAGGGGTGTACAACTTTACCCACATGTACCAACCGACTCTTAATGCCACATGATTAGCCCTCTTCCTTGGAAGACCAACAGAGGGTGGTTCGACACAACCTTTACCTTGCTTTCGCCGAGACCATGAGTCACTCCCTAAGGATGGTTCTGCCGTAACGGGTTAAATCCCGAAGCCGGTCCCTAGAGATGTGAGGAAAGGTTCATTTACCAGGAGCTCCATCGACCCCAAGCAACCCCATCCATGCTTACCTACCTGTTATGATGCACCTTGACCTGCCAAATCTTTTAAAACATTTTCTATGCATATGTCGAATGGAACACCCGCACTATGTGACTCATGGAATCTACTAGGCAAGTTAGTTACTCGTGAGGTTTTCCAGGCCCCGTGTGGCTATACGCTCGTCTTGGTTCAAGAGACTAGAACTCGGGTCCTAGTGGTGGCGAGCATGGGACTACAAAAACCACATCCCACTATGGCCTCCCATACAAGCCTTAGCATGTTTAACCTTTACCACTGATCTTACCTCATCAGTATACCTCGTTCTCCTGTCATACTAGATTCTCTGCATTTGGTACATCATCTAGATGAACCAGCACTAACAGCTAAGCATGGCTAAACAAGACACATATATAATCTCTAGCAATGCACACAAGCCAAACCTAGTTATGCTAGGAGTAGTGGATTAGGTAATATAAGCTCAAAGGGAGTAATGCAATAGATAGGATACTCTATCTATCGATAAAAGACCATAGTAGAATCGTATCCATCATGGCAATAATTGAAATGCTTTCAAAACCATAGGATTGTATAATGGTGGGGCTATGCTTGCCTTTGCCTATTGATACCCAGATATAGATCTTCGGAAGCCTTGTGCTTGACTTCATTACAGTTGATCAAGTATTGTTCGTTGATCTTCGATGGTGTTGATCTCGGTCTTCGATCTCGATCTTGATATCGTATTCTACCGGGGAGAACGAAACACCGGAAAAAAAGGGGGAAACAATAATCATCACATGGCATCAATGCAATGCTCAAGCAAGGATGATGATATGACAAGTTATTTAGAGTTGAAATGTAACCCTAAATCATGCTTGGCAATTTAAGCGGGTTCCGAGGGGTCCAAACCCTAAAACAGGAGAGACCCCGGAATCACCTGCGGGGGTTCATTTGATTCTTCAAATTAAACTTGTAATTAAAGTTGTTGAGCAATGCATTATATTGATGCTAAAGTGTAGATCTTGTTTTTCTGAACATTTTGATATATTATACATATTTTTCTGACTTATAAATAATTAGTTAATGAATTTCTAGTATTTAATCAATTTATGAATTTTAAAACAAAACTGAGAATACTTTTTACACCGAGGCTAGCCCTAGCCAGTGAGACTGACAGAAGGGCCCCGGTGCCACATCAACTGCCACGCGGTCGAAGTGGGACCCGTGGCCATTTGACTGGGCTGCCCTGCGTGCTGATGTTTGGATTACGTCAGCATGAAGTCACCACATCAGTGATCCTCCCAGGTTGAGCGCGGATACATCGCTGGAGGCGATGCACGGGCATAGGAGTGGTGGATTTAGATGCAGCGCGACGCGGGCTTCTGATTGTTGGTGGCGCTGCCAAGAAATAATCACCGGAGCGAGCGGTACAACGGCGAGCGGCGGCAGCGCTCGTAGCACAACGTCGAGCGGTGACTACGGCGCGTGAGACAAAAGGAGGGGAGGTGCCTGAGCACCAGGGGCTCACCACAAGGAGACGGAGGGATCGGCGAGGAACGAGGTCGCTAGAATCGACGACGAACACGGTGGCCGGACTTCGGACATAGTGGCACGATTCTCCTGACCTGGGGCTTCTCTGTCTCTGTTGCTTGGCTAGTATGAACGAGGAGAGCAAGGGGATCACTATGGCACCTGATTGGTCAGGAGGCGAAGGCAGGCGGTAGCGGCCTTTGGCGGAGCTAGGGTTTCGGTAGTGAGGGGATCCACAGAGGGAGGGCGAGAGAGAAGGTGAGAGGGACTGAGGAGGATGTACACGACACTGGGGATCTTATGATCGTCTAGGGGAGGTAGCACGTATCGTAGCATGGCAGCGAGGTGACGACATCGGAGCAGAATAGCGAGCAACTTCGCTGCATCGGGTGCGAGGAAGAAGAAAAGAAGAGGACGCCTGAAGGGGTATGGGCCTTGGGCCGGGATGGGCTCTAGCTAGTGCACACGAGTGACAGAGAGCAGAGGCAAGGAGCTGGGTCGGGCTAGAATAGGGTTCTGGTTGCATTTTTTTAAGCAAAACTTTTGTACTTTTTATGTTTTCATTTATCCCTTTTGTATTTGAATTTATTTTATGTTTTGAACTATTTCAAAAATACCAGAAGGTTTGCAAATATCCAAAATAATGCAGGGACCCCTTTATACTATTTGGGACCCACACTTTTAATCTTTTCAAAATACAAAAACCATTTTGAATTCATTTCAAAAAGAGGGGAAGGGTTAGGGTTTAGGGTTTTTACATTCTTTTCTTGGTTGCACTTTTATGGGATGATGCTCATGAATTCACAAACAAACCCTAATTAAGATTAACTAAAACTAGGGTGTTACATTCCAACATGTTCCTGGGCTTCCTGACTATTGTTTGACACATATTGGAGTGCATTTGCATGTGTTCTCTTCCAAACCACAATGATCTACATGGCCACACACACTCAAGTGGCTTTGGTGATGCAACCTCTTTCGAACTAGTGCACCATTGCATGTGGTAGTTGAATTCCAACATGTTCCTGTGCTTCCTCACCATGGTTTGACACATATTGGAGTGCAATTGCATGTGTTATTTTGCAAACCACAATGATCCACGTGGCCACACACACTCAAATGGGTGTGGTGATGTAACCTCTTTCAAACTAGTGCTCCATTGCATGTGGTAGTTGAATTCCAACATGTTTCTGGGATTCCTGACCATGGTTTGACACATATTGGAGTGTTTTCTTTTCCAAACCACAATTATCCAAATGGCCACATACACTCAAGTGGGTGTAGTGATGCAACCTCTTTCAAACTGGTGCACCATTGCATTTGGCAGTTGAATTCCAACATGTTCCTAGGGTTCCTGACCATGGTTTAACACATATTGGAGTGACATTACATGTGTTCTATACCAAACCACAATGATCCACATGGCCACACACACTCAAGTAGGAGCAGTGATGCAACCTCTTTCAAATTGGTGCTCAGATGCATGTGGCAATTGAATTCCAACATGTTCCTAGGCTTCCTGACAATGGATTAACACATATTGGAGTTCCATTGCATGTGTTCTTTTCTAAACCACAATGATCCACATGGCCACACACATTCAAGTGGGGGTGGTGATGCAACCTGTTTCAAGCTGGTGCTCCATTGCATGTGGCAGTTGAATTCCAACGTGTTCCTGGGTTCCTGACCATGGTTTGGCACATATTGGAGTTCCATTGCATGTGTTCCTTTCCAAACCACAATGATCCACAGGGCCACACACACTCAAGTTGGTGTGGTGATGCAACCTCTTTCAAACTGGTGCTCCATTGCATGTGGCATTTGAATTCCAACATGTTCCTCGGTTTCCTGACTATTGTTTGATACATATTGGAGTGCATTTGCATGTGTTCTCTTCCAAACCACAATGATCTACATGGCCACACATGCTCAAGTGGCTTTGGTGATGCAACCTCTTTCGAACTAGTGCACCATTGCATGTGGTAGTTGAATTCCAACATGTTCCTGTGCTTCTTGACCACGGTTTGACACATATTGGAGTGCCATTGCATGTATTATTTTGCAAACCACAATGATCCACGTGGCCACACACACTCAAGTGGGTGTGGTGATGCAACCTCTTTCAAACAGGTGCTACATTGCATGTGGTAGTTGAATTCCAACATGTTCCTGGGATTCCTGACCATGGTTTGACACATATTCGAGTGCCATTGCATATGTTCTTTTCCAAAACACCCACATGGCCACACACACTGAAGTGGGTTTGGTGATGCAACCTCTTTCAAACTCGTGCTGCATTCAATGTGGCAGTTGAATTCCAACATATTCCTGGGCTTCCTGACCATGGTTTGACACATATTGGAGTGCCATTGCAGGTGTTATTTTCCAAACCACAATGATCCACGTGGCCACACACACTCAAGTGGGTGTGGTGATGCAACCTCTTTCAAACATGTGCTCCATTGCATGTGGTAGATGAATTCCAACATGTTCCTAGGGTTCCTGACAATGCTTTAACACATATGGGAGTGTCGTTGAATGTGTTCATTTCCAAACAACAATGGTCCACATGGCCAAACACACTCAAGTTGGAGTGGTATGCAACCTCTTTCAAACGGGTGCTCCATTGGATCTGGCAGTTGAATTCCAACGTGTACCTAGGCTTTCTGACCATGGTCTGACACATATTGGAGTGCCTTTGAATGTGTACTTTTCCAAACCACAATGATCCACATGGCCACACACACTCAAGTGGGTGTGGTGATGTAACCTCTATCAAACTGGTGCTCCATTGCATGTGGCAGTTGAATTCCAACATGTTCCTGGGCTTCTTGGCCATGGATTCACACATATTGGAGGGCCATTACAAGTGTTCTTTTCCAAACCACAATTATAAACATGTCCACACACACTCAAGTGGGTGTGGTGATGCAACCTCTTTCAAACTGGTGCTCCATTGAATGTGGCAGTTGAATTCCAACATGTTCCTGGCCTTCCTAACCATGGTTTGGAACATACTAGAGTGCCATTGCATGTGTTCTTTTCCAAACCACAATGATCCACATGGCCACACACACTCACGGGGTTTTTTGATGCAACCTCTTTCAAACAGGTGCACCCTTGCATGTGGCATTTGAATTCCAACAGTTACTAGGCTTTCGGACCATGATTTGACACATACTAGAGTATCATTGCATGTGTTATTTTCCAAACTACAATGATCCATATGGCCACATGCACTCAGGTGGGTTTGGTGATACAACCTCTTTCAAACTAGTGCTCCATTGCATGTGGCAGTTGAATTCCAACATGTTCCTGGGCTTCCTGACCATGGATTGATGAATATTGGAGTTCCATTGCAAGTGTTCTTTTCCAAACCATAATGATCCACATGGCCAGACACACTCAAGTGGGTGTGTCGATGAAACCTCGCTCAAACTAGTGCTCTATTGCATGTGGCAATTGAATTCCAACATGTTCCTCGGCTTCCTGACTATGGTTTGACACATATTGGAGAGCCATTGCATGTGTTCTCTTCCAAACCACAAAGATCTACAAGGCCACACACACTCAAGGGGCTTTGGTGTTGCAGCCTCTTTCAAACTGGTGCACCATTTCATGTGGCAGTTCAATTCCAACATGTTCCTGTGATTCCTAACAATGGTTTGACACATATTGGAGTGACATTGCATGTGTTCTTTTCCAAACTAAAATTATCCACATGGACACCCACACTCAAGTGGGTGGGGTGATGCAACACTCTTTGTAACTAGTGCTCCATTGCATGTGGCAGTTGAATTCCAATATGTTCGTGGGTTCCTCACCATGGTTTGGCACATATTGGTGTTCCATTGCAAGTGTTCCTTTCCAAACCACAATGATCCACATGGCCACACACACTCAAGTGGGTGTGGTGATGTAACCTCTTTCAACCTGGTGCTCCATTCCATGTGGTAGTTGAATTCCAACATGTTCCTGGGCTTCTTGACCATGGTTTGACACATATTGGAGTGCCATTGGATGTTTTCTTTTCCAAACCACAATTATCCAAATGGCCACATACACTCAAGTGGGTGTGGTGATGCAACCTCTTTCAAACTGGTGCACCATTGCATGTGGCAGTTGAATTCCAACATGTTCCTAGGGTTCCTGACCATGGTTTGACACATATTGGAGTGACATTACATGTCTTGTATACCAAACCACAATGATCCACATGGCCACACACACTCAAGTAGGAGCAGTGATGCAACCTCTTTCAAACTGGTGCTCAGATGCATGTGGCAATTGAATTCCAACATGTTCCTAGGCTTCTTGACAATGATTAACACATATTGGAGTTCCATTGCATGTGTTCTTTTCTAAACCACAATGATCCACATGGCCACACACATTCAAGTGGGGGTGGTGATGCAACCTGTTTCAAGCCGGTGCTCCATTGCATGTGGCAGTTGAATTCCAACGTGTTCCTAGGTTCCAGACCATGGTTTGGCACATATTGGAGTTCCATTGCATGTGTTCCTTTCCAAACCACAATGATCCACAGGGCCACACACACTCAAGTTGGTGTGGTGATGCAACCTCTTTCAAACTGGTGCTCCATTGCATGTGGCATTTGAATTCCAACATGTTACTGGGTTTCCTGACTATTGTTTGACACATATTGGAGTGCATTTGCATGTGTTCTTTTCCAAACCACAATGATCTACATGGGCACACACACTCAAGTGGCTTTGGTGATGCAACCTCTTTCGAACTAGTGCACCATTGCATGTGGTAGTTGAATTCCAACATGTTCCTGTGCTTCCTGACCATGGTTTGACACATATTGGTGTGCCATTGCAAATGTTATTTTGCAAACCACAATGATCCACGTGGCCACACACACTCAAGTGGGTGTGGTGATGCAACCTCTTTCAAACAGGTGCTACATTGCATGTGTTAGTTGAATTCCAACATGTTCCTGGGATTCCTGACCACAGTTTGACACATATTCGAGTGACATTGCATATGTTCTTTTCCAAACCACCCACATGGCCACACACACTAAAGTGGGTTTGGTGATGCAACCTCTTTCAAACTCGTGCTCCATTCCATGTGGCAGTTGAATTCCAACATATTCTTGGTCTTCTTGACCATGGTTTGACACATATTGGAGTTCCATTGCATGTGTTATTTTCCAAACCACAATGATCCACGTGGCCACACACACTCAAGTGGGTGTGGTGATGCAACCTATTTCAAAATGGTGCTCCATTGCATGTGGTAGTTGAATTCCAACATGTTCCTAGGGTTCCTGACAATGCTTTAACACATATGGGAGTGTCGTTGAATGTGTTCATTTCCAAACCACAATGGTCCACATGGACAAACACACTCAAGTTGGAGTGGTATGCAACCTTTTTCAAACGGGTGCTCCATTGGATGTGGCAGTTGAATTCCAACGTGTTCCTAGGCTTCCTGACCATGGTTTGACACATATTGGAGTGCCTTTGAATGTGTACTTTTCCAAACCACAATGATGCACATGGCCACACACACTCAAGTGGGTGTGGTGATGTAACCTCTATCAAACTGGTGCTCCATTGCATGTGGCAGTTGAATTCCAACATGTTCCTGGGCTTCCTGGCCATGGATTCACATATATTGGAGGGCTAGTACAAGTGTTTATTTCCAAACCACAATTATACACATGTCCACACACACTCAAGTGGGTGTGGTGATGCAACCTCTTTCAAACTGGTGCTCCATTGAATTTGGCAGTTGAATTCCAACATGTTCCTGGGCTTCCTAACCATGGTTTTGAACATACTAGAGTGCCATTGCATGTGTTCTTTTCCAAACCACAATGATCCACATGGCCACACACACTCAGGGGGTTTGTTGATGCAACCTCTTTGAAACAGGTGCACCCTTGCATGTGGCATTTGAATTCCAACATGTTACTAGGCTTTCGGACCATGATTTGACACATACTAGAGTGTCATTGCATGTGTTATTGTCCAAACTACAATGATCGACATGGCCACATGCACTCAGGTGGGTTTGGTGATGCAACCTCTTTCAAACTGGTGCTCCATTGCATGTGGAAGTTGAATTCCAACATGTTCCTGGGCTTCCTGACCATGGATTGACACATATTGGAGTTCCATTGCAAGTGTTCTTTTCCAAACCATAATGATCCACATGGCCAGACACACTCAAGTGGGTGTGTCGATGAAACCTCATTCAAACTAGTGCTCCATTGCATGTGGCAGTTGAATTCCAACATGTTCCTGGGGTTCCTGACCATGCTTTGACACTATGGAGTGGCATTGCATGTATTCTTCTCCAAAACACAATGATCCACATGGCCACACACACTCAAGTGGGTGTGGTGATGCAACCTCTTTCAAACTAGTGCTCCATTGCATGTGGAAGTTGAATTCCAACATGGTACTGGGCTTCCTAACCATGGTTTGACACATATTTGAGTGCCATTGTATGTGTCCTTTTGCAAACAAAAATGATTCACATGACCAAACACACTCAAGTTGGTGTGGTGATGAAACCTCTTTCAAATTGGTGCTCCTTTGCATGTGGCAGTTGAATTCCAACATTTTCCTGGGCTTCCTGTGTAGGGGATCCGCGTATGAAAACAATAAAATTTTACCCTACGCGCATGAACCCCTGATGCTGCCAGGACCTATCTTTTAGTAATACAGTAACGGGAGGGGCTTTTCGTGAACTTACCCTTGAAGAACAAAAAGCGTTGTCAACGCTCAGGAGTGCGTGGTTGATGTAGACAAGCCGAAGCCGACCTCAAGGTAGTGATGAAGTCCTCACGCTCCTTTGGCTCCAATTACTTGAGTGCCTCAAGTGAGACACCTCGCGGGGAGTTACACACGTCTGGTCCCTAACGATGACTCCCGCTTCCCCGATCCAGCAGCAGTTGCGGAAGTAGAGCTCCTAGATCCGAATCCCGCAGCGCGACGACGCTCCGCGATGAAGATGTCTCTCGTTCACGCAGTCCGAACTTGGGACCACGGTCACGAGAGAGAGAGGGAGAGAGATAAAATATCAATTGGAGGTCCTCCCAAAAGTGAGAAGACCTTTATTGATTATTGGGTGTATTTATCTGGCCAAATACCCCCACTATATATAGGGGAGGGGAGGTACTACCTCCCTCAAAGTCCCGGGGTGGGACTAAAGGAGGAGGAGGTGGGGGGAGGCGCCGCCGGCCAGCCCCCACCAAGGGCCCCACGTGGGGAAGGCCCATTAGGGCCTCCGGACAACCCCCTTGGCCCCTCCTAGGGGTGCGACCCCCTCTTGGGCCCGTTCCCCTCCGGGAATTGGCCCATTAAGCTCTTTGACCTTTTAAATTGATTTTAGCTTTATTAAATAATTATGAATAAATGATTAAATCAATATTTAACATTCATTCACATATTATTCAACCTCCGTGGCTATGGAACACCTTCCACCTCCACTCCGGACATCCTCCGGACTTATCGAAACCCTTCCAGTTTTCTCTCTACAATTCTTCGGTAATTCTACCGATCCTATAAACACTCTCTAAGCATCATCAAGCCCTTAAGATTGATACCCCACGGTTCGGGAACACTCCAGACATGGTCGGGACACTCCCGCACCAATGATCAACAGAGGGACCTGGATGGCCATGTGACCCCTGTGCGTTCCACGAAGATCTTTCATCGTTTGAACCGGGACAGTCGTGTCTTATTCCCTTTGTCTCTCGATACTTGCATTGCCCGAGGTCTCATCAATTACATCACCATGTCGTGTTCAATCTCGTTACTGAACAATGCTATTTGACTTGTTCCGACAAGTGATATCCCTGTGATCAAATCACATGTTGCGCAGCTATTGGATATAACCTCTCCGAGTGGGCCCTTGAGTATCTTCCCGTCACATGGACGGACAAATCCCGCTCTTGACATATATTGCCTCTACGGTTTCCTCCGAGTACCTGAACACACCTTTATAACCATTGTATTACCAAGTGGCGTTTGATGCTATCAAAGCACTCTCGGGAGACAGTGATTGATATAGCCTCACAGTCTAAGGAATAATCTACGAGGATCCATTTCTAATCATCATAACTTGAACTTCGTGACATGATCGGGTCACGATGTTTAGCTTGGGTATTGGTTCATCCTCTCATTCATAGAATGAGTTGACTCCATTTCCAACTGGCATAAATGCCACATGATCAGGAAACTTGATCATTTGTTCACCAATGAACTAGTGTCTAGAGTTTCACTAGGAACCCCTGGTTGTTTGTATATCACACGTGTATTGATGTTTCCACTAAATACAGTTATAGCATGATAGAAAACTTAATCATAAACTATATGAAATATGATAATAGTCCTTACTACTATTTGTCTCTAGGGAATATTTCCAACAGTCTCCCACTTGCACTAGAGTACAAATACACTAGCTGCATTTGTTCTTAATCATTGGCACCATATATCCGGTACCCTAAGCATGCTTGCTCATGGAAGATGTTGAGCCTTGGGTCTGTACTTTATAGTCCCAAATCCTTTGCAACTTACTAATGTCACCTTGATTAACATTATTACTTTATAATCTCATGATAACATCTGTGTGTATGCATCGTCGCTATGGCAGCAGAACGAGGCATGATTCCAGGAGCCTACAGTGACTTTAGATCAACCTCGAGGGCTTTCTCATGGGCATTGTTCCCTGGGACACATCATTCTACGTTAAAAGAGAACTAGCGCCACCATAACATTATACAACACTGTAGATGGTACCCTTATCTATTATTATAAATGTAACCATCGAAACACTAGTGCACTCTATGCAACTTTCGACGTTTTGTTCACCTCGCTTCCTTCTTGACTTCAATCAGTATTTACAGGAGTTTCCAATATATTCCCTTATAACATATCCCTTTGTGTTTTAAGATATGTCATCCTTTACAGATTTGCAAAATATGTCTATAGTTCTCTATTAGACACTATGGACAAACTTAGCTCAACGTTCCGTGATTCAAACTTAATCACTTTTAAACGTTCCTTATTGGATCATATATTATGCTAAGTTATCATCATGGTTTTCTAAGATAGAACCTATGTCTCAACATAGTGGATAATGATCATCCTTTTCTTTCTTTCAACCATTGATGTTAAACTTAATGCTATTCCTAACTTGAGTTGTTAAGGACTAGTTCCTTAATTAACTTCTATTTCGAAACCCTTTTCAGAATCCCTTAAGGAATACTACATAATATCATAATACACTTATTATCAACTTCTACACCTCATAAATCATTATTTACCGGTGCTTGCGCTTTTATTCTTAATGTGTAGAATACTCACTTAAGAATCACTCCTATAAGCTCCCACTCAAAATATGTTCCTACCATATTTGGGTATGAGTCAGTACTCTTACTCAAATTATGTTCCTACATATTTGAATTTGAGACCTATATTGCTCCCACTCAAAAATATGTCATTCACATATTGTTTTAGGAAGACTTTCATAGCTCCCACTCAATTTTATGCAAATTTCATATCCACTCACTATTTTGAACAACTTCAAAATCCTTTGATCAGATATCAAACTTGAAGTTTTACTATGAGATACTAGTACTTTTACTTGTTTTAAATCCACTGGGTATTAAGCACACATGAATCAAATTTATTTGAATTCGTCCAATACTTGAAAATTTGTGCTTTTGTCATTCAGCCCCTTTTCCACTATGGCTTTGCAGTCATTTGGGAAAATTCCAAGTAACCCTTTTTACTTGTGAGATTCAGCAACGAACTGTTTTCTAATCTTAAGTGAATTTTGCTTCTATGATTTCTCATAATTTTAGTTTACCATTATTTCCTTTGTAGTTCGTAGGTATGTCATATTCCAAGAATCATGACAAATGATTCACAAATGTCTCCATACAAGATATGGATTACATTTTGAATCCTACTTCATGTAGTGAAAACACTAGTGGAGAAAACACAATGATCATTATCATTGATTCTTTCCTTTTGTGAAGAGAATCATTCAGGAACATTGTCCGTTGCGCTTCACAACACTCTGATGCATGGATTTGAATCCTCATCATGTTTTTCACTATCTTCCAAAAGCTTCATAATCGAGATATATCACTAAAAGTGAACTTTCTCAAGAATGCACCAAAATTCAAGCAATACTAGTTTTGCTTTCCTTTTGGTTTAGCTATTGATTTTGTATTCAAAGTTTCTAATGAATACTCTACAAGGACTTATTCGCTATTGTTTTGGTTATATCGAATAATCCCAAAACTTTTACGACGATCCATACTAGATATGGAGCCGCTTTCACAAATTCAAATTGTTCACTATATATTCTAATTGAGTGCTAACTATTTCTTAACTAATGGTCTCTACATCTACACTACAACGATTTATTTGGTGCCATCTATTTACCCACTTTGATATCTAATATCACATTGTGATGCTTTGCATTTTGACGTTTCAAAATGCTTTGCATTCCACAATTTCTTTTATGCCATTCATTATAAAGTCGAATTTCATTACTATTGATCAAATCATACTAATTAGATTCTCTTTTATCTTTATACCCTTTGTTGATGAAACACTTTGATCAAATCAAATAGTTTCATATTCATGTTTCCTTTGGTAAACTTATTTACACATTTAAACAATCATATAATGATAATTACCATTTTTGTTAAAACACAATACATCGAATATGTATTTACTTTTAACAATTCATTAAACACTTTGTATTCAAGTAATACACGGTTTTCAAGTTATTTTTCCAAACTTAGGCATGATTTATATGTGATAAGAAATCAAATGACTTTCACATATTATGATTATAACTTTAAATTTAAACAATGGTTTTCATTCTATAATGAAATATCATTTAAGTTGGGTATTTTAAGGCATTTCGATATTTTACAAATGTTCATGCATTATCAATTAGTTTCATAACAACAATGATAATTCACATATAATCAAACAAGATATGAACACGAACAGAAATCATTCATAAAAGTGGAACAACTGTTTGTTACAAACTCATAGGAATAACCATCTCACAAAGTGTGAGACACACTAAAGAAGTTCATAATATTTTGATTACAATAAGCATCCTAAACATAAACTAAATGATAAATGTTGAGGGAGAGTGCCGTCGGCCACCATCATCATGCTCGCTATCAACACGCAACATCACCTCCTTTCCAGCAAGCACCTCTCATGCAGAAGGACCTGTTTTCAGCAAAACAGAACAAGTATCAAATATACTTAACACTGCAAATGTGTTTGCAAGATTATAACATTTATAAAATTGTATATCAAATATATACCTTTGTCATTGATGACATGAGCAACATCTAGTTCAACCAACACATTCCTGAGATGTGTTACGAACCGATGGAACTCCATTGACTCTGTGTCGCCTCTCATAATGCAAGTCCTGACTTGTGCTTGGTAGCTTGGTGGCAGCGACCGCAGCACAACGCCATTTGCAAAAGATCCCGTCATCCAGCTATCCAGGAAGTATGAAGGCCTCATGTACACATCATGCATGCGCTCCAAGTGGTCGTCAAGTGATGAATTCTCCTCCATCTTAATGGAGAGGAAGTCTCCCATCAGCTCATGCTCCCATATGCGTGCTTGTTCCACGAAATGTGTCCTAAGATGTAGCATTACCGTACGAGGGTTGACATCACCCAGGAAAGGCCATAGCTCGTCCACCATTCCGAAACGCATTGTAACTGAAATGAAGGAGGCCATCTCCCGACGGAGATAGCGGTCTTCCCGCTGCTCTGGGGTCTCTAAGTCAATGGGCTGATCCAAATCCATCCCGTCGAGTATGTAGTCGACCATGTCATTCTCGCTAAGGAGAACGTGGAGACGTGCAACCCATATAGAGAAGTTTGATCCATCTAATCTGAGCTTCTCTCCTTCTAACCAACCAATCGTCAACAGGAAAGGTGGCATCGGGGAGAACTTTTCTACATTTACAATTGCAAAAAGGATTTTAGACTAAGTTTATAATTAAATGAGTCAATAATGATTCCACACAGAAACACCTATCCCCATAAGGGTTCCTAGTGATAACACGACCCCTATCAGCCACATCTCCCCCAATCATCACGGCCATCAATGTGGGTTCAAGGGTGGATGCTAAACGTCGGTCACATCATTCATGCGACTCGTGCTTGATCTTTCGACCATCCGTGTTCCGAGGCCACGCTTCTATGCTGTGCTAGGCTTGCCAACTCAACCTTAGTGTATTCACTGTGCAACATGGCTTACAACCACTATATGCGAACGTAGATATGTCTGACACCCATGCCTGTACCATGGATCGCCTCATACCGAAGAAATTTCTTGGTGGTCCGCACTAAGAGGGAACACAATCGCTGGTAATTTTAACAGGGATCATCTTATTAGGCTACCGTCGAGTATCAAATACTAGCACACATTAAGGAATACAAACAATAACATTGAATGTAAATGCGATGTGATATGGTCCTTCACGTCGTGATCTCCATCCGTCGTCACCGGATTCCGGCGCCAGGGTTCCGGCGCCATGGACACCAGGGTACCGATGTCATTCCGGTGTGGTACTCCATCACCTTCGTGACTATCTACTACTACGTAACATAAGTTAATCACTTTACCTTAGCCACAACCATATCACAAAGAAACACCCCCCTGCAAAACAAAGTTAGACGCCTCTACTTCATCTTTGCATGTTTTATGTGGCTTAATGGGCTTTCGCACAAGAACCGTTCTTACCTACGAACTTTCAGCACAATGCTGATCAAGTAGTTGTCTCTACTATACCCCTTTCGGGGCCCTCCGTTGCAAATGGCATACCATCTAATGCGAGAGAGACAGACAACCCCCTAAGCCACTTTATACGATACAAGCCATATGTCAAGCGTGGACCAGTCTCGCGAATGAATGCGTAAAGTCGGTTGGGGGCCGCTTCATCAAGCATTACTGCGGTATACACAAGTACACGTGGGAGGGTAACAACTAAGAGATCAACGCCCAGACGCTACATCTCGTGTGTTCTACCCGTACTAGCATTACTACGCATAGATCTAGCTCTGATACCACTGTAGGGGTTCCGCGTATGAAAACAACAAAATTTTACCCTACGGCCCTGAACCCCTGATGCTGCCAGGACCTATCTATTAGTAATACAGTAACGGGAGGGGCTTTTCACGAACTTACCCTTGAAGAATGAAAAGCGTTGTCAACGCTCAGGAGAGCATGGTTGATGTAGACGAGCCGAAGCTAACCTCAAGGTCGTGATGAAGTCCTCGCGCTCCTTTGGCTCCAACAACTTGAGTGCCTCAAGTGCGACACCTCGCGGGGAGTTACACACATCCAGTCCCTAACGATGACTCCCGCTTCCCTGATCCAGCAGCAGTTGTGGAAGTAGAGCTCCTGGATCCGAATCCTTGCGTGTGGCGCTCATGGTGAAGATGTCTCTCGTTCGTGCAGTCCGAACTTGGGACCATGATCACGAGAGAGAGAGAGAGAGAGAATATCAATTGGAGGTCCTCCCAAAAGTGAGAAGACCTTTATTGATTATTGGGTGTATTTATCTGGCCAAATACCCCCACTATATATAGGGGGAGGGGAGGTACTACCTCCCTCAAAGTCCCGGGGTGGGACTAAAGGAGGAGGAGGTGGGGGAGGCACCGCCGGCCAGCCCCCACCATGGGCCCCACATGGGGAAGGCCCATTAGGGCCGCTGGCCAACCTCCTTGGCCCCTCCTAGGGGTGCGGCCCTCTCTTGGTCCCTTTCCCCTCCGGGAATTGGCCCATTAAGCCCTTTGACCTTTTAAATTGATTTTATCTTTATTAAATAATTATTAATAAATGATTAAATCAATATTTAACATTAATTCACATATTATTCAACCTCCGTGGCTATGGAACACCTTCCACCTCCACTCCGGACATCCTCCAGACTTACCGAAACCCTTCCGGTTTTCTCTCTACAATTCTTCAACGATTCTACCGATCCTATAAACACTCTATAAGCATCATAAAGCCCTTAAGCGTGATACCCCACGGTTCGGGAACACTCCAGACATGGTCGGGACACTCCCGCACCAATGATCGACAGAGGGACCTGGATGGCCATGTGACCCCTATGTGTTCCATGAAGATCTTTCGTCGTTGTAACCCGGACAGTCATGTCTTATTCCTTTTGTCACTTGATACTTGCATTGCCCGAGATTTGATCAATGACATCACCATGCTGTGTTCAATATCGTTACGAAACAATGCTATTTGACTCGTTCCGACAAGTGATATCCCTGTGATCAAATCACATGTTGCGCAACTATTGGATATAACCTCTCCGAGTGGGCCCTTGAGTATCTTCCCGTTACATGGACGGACAAATCCCGCTCTTGACATGTATTGCCTCTACAGTTTCCTCTGAGTACCTGAACACACCTTTATAACCACTGTATTACCAAGTGGAGCTTGATGATATCAAAGCACTCTCGGGAGACAGTGATTGATATAGCCTCACAGTCTAAGGAATAGTCTACAAGGATCACGATGATCGGGTCTTGAACTTCGTGACATGATCGGGTCACGATGTTTAGGTTGGGTATTGGTTCATCCTCTCATTTCCAACTGGCATAAATGTCACACGATCAGGAAACTTGATCATATGTTGACCATTGAACCAGTGACTAGAGTTTCACTGGGAACCCCTGGTTGTTTGTATATCACACGTGTATTGATGTTTCCACTCAATACAGTTATAGCATGATATAAAACTTAATCATAAACTATATGAAATATCATAATAGTTCTTACTACTATTTGTCTCTAGGGCATATTTCCAACATCCTGACCATTGTTCGACACATATTGGAGAGCCATTGCATGTGTTCTTTTCCAAAACACAATGATCCACATGGCCACAGACACTCAAGTGGGTGTGGTGATGGAACCTCTTTCAAGCTAGTGCTCCATTCCATGTGGTAGTTGAATTCCAACATGTTCCTGGGCTTCCTGACCATGGTTTGACACATATTGGAGGGCCATTACATGTGTTCTCTTCCACCACAATGATCTACATGGCCACACACACTCAAGTGGGTGTGCTGATGCAACCTCTTTTAAACTGGTGCCCCATTGCATGTGGCAGTTGAATTCCAACATGTTCCAAGGGTTCCTGATCATGGTTTAGCACATATTGGAGTGCCATTGCATGTGTTCTTTTACAAACCACAATGATCCACATGGCCCCACACACTCACGTGGGTGTGGTGATGGAATCTCTTTCAAAGTGGTGCTCCATTGCATGTGGCAATTTAATTCCAACATGTTCGTGGGTTCTTGACCATGGTTTGGCACATATTGGTTATCCATTGCATATGTTCTCTTATAAACCACAATGATCCAAATGGCCACACACACTCAAGTGGGTGTGGTGATGCATCCTCTTTTAAACCGGTGCTCCATTTCATGTGGCAGTTGAATTCCAAAATGTTCCTGGGGTTCCTGACCATGGTTTAACACATACTAGAGTTCCATTGCATGTGTTATTTTCCAAACCACAATGATCCACATGGCCACACACACTCAAGTGGGTGTGGTGATGCAACCTCTTTTCAATTAGTGCTCCATTACATGTGGCAGTTGAATTCCAACATGTTCCTTGGGTTCCTGACCATGGTTTAACACATATTGGAGTGCCATTGAATGTGTTCTTTTCCAAACTAGAATGATCCACATGGCCACACACACTAAAGTTGGTGTGGTGATGCAACCTCTTTCAAATTGGTGCTCTATTGCATGTGGCAGTTGAATTCCAACAGGTTCCTGGTCTTCCCGGCCAAGGTTTGACACATATTGGATTGCCTTTGTATGTGTTCTTTTCCAAACCAAAATGATCAACATGGCCACACACACTCAAGTGGGTGTGGTGATGCAACCTCTTTCAAACTGGTGCTCCATTGCATGTGGAAGTTGAATTCCAACATGTTAATGGGCTACCTAACCATGGATTGACACATATTGGAGTTCCATTGCATGTGTTCTTTTACAAACCACAATGATCCACTTGGACACACAAACTCAAGTGGGTGTGGTGATGCAACCTCTTTCAAACTAGTGCTCCATTGAATGTGGCAGTTTAATTACAACAGGTTCCTAGGCTTCCTGACCATGGTTTGGCACATACTAGAGTGCCATTGCATGTGTTCTTTTCGAAACCACAATGATTCACATGGCCACACACACTCATGTGGGTTTGGTGATGGAATCTCTTTCAAACAGGTGCAACATTGCATGCGACATTTGAATTCCAACATGTTCCTAGGCTTCCGGACCATGATTTGACACATACTGGAGTGTCATTGCATGAGTTATTTTCCAAACCACAATGATCCACATGGCCACATGCACTCAGGTGGGTGTGGTGATGCATCCTCTTTCAAACTGGTGCTCCATTGCAATTGGAAGTTGAATTCCAACATGTTCCTAGGCTTCCTGACATGGTTTGAAACATATTGGAGTGCCATTGCATGTGTTCTTTTCCAAAACACAATGATCCACATGGCCACACACACTCACATGGGTGTGGTGATGGAACCTCTTTCAAACTGGTGCTCCATTGCATGTGGCAGTTTTATTGCAACGTATTCGTGGGTTCCTGACCATGGTTTGGCACATATTGGATATCCATTGCATGTGTTCTCTTGGAAACCACAATGATCCATGATGGCCCAAATATATCAAGCTCGTTGGGGAACCCCAAGAGGAAGGTATGATGAGCACAGTAACAAGTTTTCCCTCAGTTACGAAACCAAGGTTTATCGAACCAGTAGGAGCAAGTTAACACCTCCAAGGTGTTGCTAGCTAGAATTTGGCAGGGCGCACTACCGGTGCCAGCAGCAATGTGGAAACCTACACAACACAAGCATAGAACTTTGCCCCCAACTTACAGGGAGGTTGTCCATCTCACCGGTTTTGCTGAAAACAAAGGATTAAACGTATTGGGTGGAAGAAAGTAATTGCTTGCAGAAAGTAAACAGAAAGCAGTAAACAGTTATAGATTGATGGTAAAAGAAAGGACCAGGGTCCATAGTTCACTAGTGGTGGCTCTCCTTAAGATAGATGACATGTTGGGTGAACAAATTACAGCGGGGCAATTGACAAACATCGAGAAAGCAATACATGCATATACTACTCATCTTGACTCCTTTGAGATTTGATTGGGAATTACAACATTATACATAGACCGTAATCCAACTTCCTCTATGACTAATAATCCACCTTCAGGTTATCATCCGAACCCCATCTAGTATTAAGTTGCAAGCAACATGTAATTGCATTATGCATTGCGTGTAAAGTAAACAATACGATTGTTCTATGAACAAAGGATTGTTGTTTTCTCCCTAGTAGCAACAGCACATCTAGTACCTTAGAGATTTTTGTCACTTCCCCAGATTACTAGAGGCATGAACCCACTATCGAGCATAAATACAAACTCTTGGAGTTGCTAGCATCTACTTGGCCAAGATAGCTACTAACAACGGAAAGCATGCAAGATCACAAATAAAAAAGACATGATAGAATCAATAATCAATCTGAAATAGCATCTCAATATGCATCGGATCCCCGCAAACACAACATGTAGAATTACAAATAGATGATCTTGATCATTAATGGAGCTCACAAGATCTAAAAATGATAGCACAAAGGAGAAGAACCAACCATCTAGCTACTACATGGACCCGTAGTCCAAGGATGAACTACTCACGCATCACACCGGCGGATTGTATGGTGATGAAGAAGGCCTCCAGGGTGAATTCTCCCCTCCAACAGGGTGCCCGGAAGAGCTTCAAATCCCTCCCGATCTAGGGATGGAGATGACGGTGCCTACAAACTCTTTCATGGAATTTGGTCGGGTACTTAGGGTTTCTGTATCGGAGGCATCTTATAGGCAAAAGGGGAGGCCGAGGGGGTGCCCGAGGCGGCCAGACCACCCCCTGGCACAGGCCAGGCTTGGCCGCATGGCCAGGTGGTGTGGTGGCCCCCTGGCCCCTCCCCGTTTCGTACTCTAGCTCCATGTGCCCCTCGGTGAAAAACTAACTTTGGCTTTTGTCCCATTCAATTCCTAGAATATTCATTTTCTGACTTTCCTGGAACCAAAAACAGCGGAAAATAGGCAGCTGGCACTGTGGCTCTTGTTAATAGGTTAGTCCAAGAAAGTGTATAGAAAGTACTCCAAAGTGTGGACAAAACATAAGAAAGTAGATAAAACCAAGCATGGAACATCAAAAATTATGGATACGTTTGCAACGTATCAACATCCCCAAGCTTAACTCCTACTCGTCCTCGAGTAGGTAAGTGATAAAAAGAAAGAATAATTTCTGAGGTGACATGCACCATCATAAACTTTATCAAAGTATTTGTAAAACAATGATAGCTGGGATCATAGTAGTTCAATCATAACATGAAAGATAAAGTTCTAACAATAAGACAAAGCAACTATGTTGCAACATGAAAAGGCACAAACAAAAGATTCATGAATAACAATGCTTTGCAAGACGTTTGTTTGTTTCACATAAAGAAAACATAGCATAGTGGCATTCAACTTGTCCCTCATAGAGTAGAAAACATAAATGCATAGGACACCTTCAAAGTTCATAAGAGTGACTAGATACAAATAGTTTAAGAACAAGCAATATCAAAGTTATGCATCAATCAACAAGTCTTGGGATAATGCACATAGAACTAAGAATGGCCACTATGCTCTCAAAGTAGGTGCATAAAGATAGAATGTGGAGACTCAACATAAAAGTAAAAGAAAGGCCTTCATAGAAGGAAGCAGGGAATCAAGTTTCATAGAGAGCTTCCAAAAATTATGGTACTTATTAGCTTTCAGCTCTCATTGCCCCTATCATAAGCATCTTGAAGTGATTAAGGTTAAAGTGAACAAACTATGGAGTATATGCTTGACAAGTTATAAGCTGAAATCTCATGCCCCTTACTTACAAAGACCAAACCTCATGATACTCAACTTCAGTAAGCTTTTGTCATTGTAAGTACATATGTATCATAGAGAACCACCACGGGGTACCCCTTGCACATGATACAGGAACTATCCCATAATCAAAATGACAAGGCAAGCAGACAATCAGCATCTCAGCGATCTTTTTATTTACTATTTGCATAGGTTTTTATTGAGGATGCTTCATAGAGTGCTCATTATGGTTATGCTGCAAGTTTCCACCATGATTAGGCATGGCTTAGGCTAGCATCCCAAGCGTTTATCTAACACACATACAAACTCCATGATCTTACAAGTTCCCCTTTTATTCACACCGCCGGGATCCATAAGCAAAAGAACACGATATCAACGGGGTACAATGTACATGTGCAATGTTGAAAGTGTTCCCCATGATACATGTTTCTGCTAACTTCAACTTATAAAGCGCAAGCATATACGCAAAAAAGATGGATGCAATGGTTCAAGTTTATTAAGGGCAAGAAAAGTAAAGTGTGCCATCAAGTTCGTGAGAGCTTTAATCACTAGTTTTCTCATAACAAGTTTAATTCGGAAGGTAGATAAAAACATGAATATACTTGGAATAGAAAATGCTAATAGGTAGGTATGGTGGACTCTTTTGAATAACTTGGTTTTCGGAGTTGGATGCATGAGTGGAACTCATACTTGGTGATGGAAGCTATCAAAAGACTAGGAGCGACCAACTAAGAGAGCAATAATGGCCATAATCATGCAGAGCGACAAAACATCATTAATCAAAGCATAAATTGATACTACAAGTCGAAAACTAAAGGGTCATAAAGGCTTTGGTGACTTGGGATAGTCATAACATGGTGTGAGCATGTGCCAAGTCAACCCAAATAAAGCATCAAAGGAGAATACCACAATTCTATGCTTTAATATGCTAAAACAACGCATGGTTCTTTCAAAGGCACATTAAGAAATCTCAATTGTTTATAACAAGTCATGCTACAGCAAAGATCACTAAGCATAAAGCCAAAATAATATCAAGCATGGCATGACAAAGCATAGGCCACAGTCAAAAACAAGCTCCTTTTACCACTTAAGCATGAACTTTTCCTACTCTTTTCCAATCCAAACCAAACTATTTGAAAACCAATGCATGAAAGAGGGGGTCCAACCAATTTATTCAGCAAACTAAGAAAACCAATCAAATGAAAACCAAAAACAAAAAACGAAAAAGAAGACGCTCCAAGAACAACACAACTGTGCATGAAACAATAAAAATGAAGTGTTTGGAAGAAACCTGAGATTTTTATTGATGAAGAAGGGGATGCCTTGGGCATCCCCAAGCTTTGATGCTTGTACCCCTTGAATATTTCTTTGGGTGACACGGGGTGGCATCCCCAAGCTTGAGCTTTAGTTCATTCTTCATCTCATTACATCATTCTCTCCATACACCTGAAATTTTTCCTTCATACAAAACTTCACACGATCTTTATTAGCAACATTAGTGCACTCAAGATAATAAGTCTTTAGGTTCAGTTTCAACACCAATTAAACTTGCATTAAAACACAAGCTACTATAGAACTTCCCTAAAAAAGCTCAATTCCCTAGAAGAACTCAAAAAGGAACCAACAAGAAGCAAATGCAAATAATGGCAGAAATCTGTCAAAACAGACCAACAAGTAAAAACCAATTTTTTCGAAGACCTTCTGTTGCTAAAATCAAAAAGTGTTGAACTAACGAAAGTTAGATAACAACCTGGGGAAGAAGCACAAAACTTCTCGCCTCAAAACGACATACAGAGATTTTACACGAATTTTTACGGTGAAGCACAAAAATCTATTTCGGGACAACAACTTTCCCAATCATTACGTCTCTCATATTAGAGGTTACTCTTGGCACAAAAAGCAAATAAAAAGGATAAGGAGCGGTTATTACTGAAGTAGTAACTTCCAAGACTCATCTAAAACTTTTGGGTTATCTCCCAATAAGTACTTTTCTTTAACGTCTTTAAGTTAGGCATAAGAAGCAAGAAAAAGAATCAAGTGTTCTCAAATGAAGAGGCATTAAGAGCAAATTTTGTTTTCATAGGAGTGGCAAAAGAAATCTTCTCTCTGTTCTTAGGGGAGTGTTCTATACCTTTCTTGAGTGGTGATATTTAATGGTGCCTTCTTTCATATCAATAATGGCACCAACAGTTCTAAGAAAAGGTCTTCCCAAAGTAATAGGACAAGAAGCATTGCATTCAACATCCAAAACAAAGAAATCAACAGGGACATTGCCATTATTAACCATAATAAGAACATCATTAATACTCCCCATGAGTTTCTTTTTAGCATTATCATCAAGTGGGACATTCAAATAACAATCTTCCAATGGTGGCAAATCAAGCATATCATAAATCCTTCTAGGCATAATAGAAACACTACTATCAAGATCACATAAAGCTTTGAAATCAAAATCATTCACTTTCATATTAATGATGGGTTCCCATCCATCTTCTTGTTTCATAGGAATATAAGCTTTATGTTTCATCTTTTCTTCTTTAATTTTTATGAGAGCATCAATAATGTGTTTTGTAAAGGACATATTCATAGCACTAGCATTAGGACTTTTAGCAAGCTTTTGTAGGAACTTAATAACTTCAGAGATGTTGCAACCATCAAGATCAAAATCATAATTATCATCTAAAGTAGTAGAGCTAGTACTAGCCTCAACAGTAGTGGTAGTGATAGTAGAAACACTAATGTTTCTAGCAATTTCATCTTCTCTTTCCCACTTAGCATGCAATTCAGCTAATAGTCTAACATTTTCATCAATTCTAACTCGTATGGAATTAGTGGCAACAAAGGGATTATCAATAGTTTCAGGTTTAGCAGCCATTTTATTCAAAGAAGATTGTGCTTCAGCCAATGATGCTATATTTCTTTCAGCATTAGAGAGTTTTTCCTCAATAGTTTTATTGAAAGCAATTTGTTTGTTAATAAAATCTTTAAGCATAACTTCAAGTTCAGAGGGAGCACTCCTATTATTGTTGTAGGAATTTCCATAAGCATTACCATTATTGGGAGGATATGGCCTATAATTGCTGTTACCAAAATTATTCCTATAGGCATTATTGCTAAAATTGTTATTTCTTTTAAAGTTCACATCAACTTGCTCTTCTTGAGCAACCAAAGAGGCTAAGGGAACATGATTTGGATCAATATGAGCTTTCCCATTAACAAGCATAGACATAATAATATCAATTTTATCACTCAAGGAAGAGGTCTCTTCAATAGAATCTACCTTCTTACCTTGTGGAGCTCTGTCAATATGCCATTCAGAATAGTTAACCATCATATTATCCAGAAGCTTTGTTGCAACACCCAAAGTAATGGTCATAAAGGTACCTCCAGTAGCAGAATCCAATATATTTCTTGAAGAAGAGTTCAATCCTGCATAAAAGGTTTGGATAATCATCCAAGCAGTCAGTCCATGAGTGGGACAATTCTTTACCAAAGATTTCATTCTTTCCCAAGCTTGAGCAACATGTTCATTATCAGATTGTTTAAACTTCATTATTTCACTTCTCATAGATATAATCTTAGCAGGAGGATAGTATTTTCCAATGAAAGCATCTTTGCATTTGGTCCAAGAATCAATAATATTCCTAGTTAAGGAATTCAACCATTCTTTAGCTTTTCCTCTCAAGGAGAAAGGAAACAATTTAAGCTTAATAATATCCCCATCTATATCCCTATGCCTTTGCATCTCACAAAGTTCAACAAAGTTATTTAGATGAGCAACAGCATCTTCATTACCAATACCAGAAAATTGTTCTCTCATAACAAGATTGAGTAAAGCAGGTTTAATTTCAAAGAAACTAGCTTCAGGAACAGGTGGAGCAATAGGTGTGCACATGAAATCATTGTTCTTGGTGTTAGTGAAGTCACACAACTTAGTGTTTTCAAGAGTAGTCATCTTTTTGTGTTTTTAATAAAGAAAGCAAACTAGTACAACTATTTTTTGTGTGTTTTTCATAAAGAAACAAGCAAACAAAGAAGAAATAAACTAAGCAAAACAAAAATAACAAAGTAAAGAGATTGGTTATGAGGTACTCCCCTTGTGAAGATGTCCTTGACTCCCTGACAACGGCGCCAGAAAAAGTCCTTGATGGACCAAAATATATCAAGCTCATTGGGGAACACCAAGAGGAAGGTATGATGAGCACAACAGCAAGTTTTCCCTCAGTTATGAAACCAAGGTTTATCGAACCAGTAGGAGCAAGGAAACACCTCCAAGGTGTTGCTAGCTGGACTTGGCAGGGCGCACTACCGGCGCCAGTAGCAACGTGGAAACCTGCAGAACACAACCACAGAACTTTGCCCCCAACTTATAGTGAGGTCGCCAATCTCACCAGTTTTGCTGAAAACAAAGGATTAAACGTATTGTGTGGAAGAAAGTAATTGCTTGCAGAAAGTAAATAGAAAGCAGTAAACAGTTGTAGATTGATGGTAAAAAAAGCACCGGGGTCCATAGTTCACTAGCGGTGGATCTCCTTAAGATAGATGACATGTTGGGTGAACAAATTACAGCGGGGCAATTGACAAACATCGAGAAAGTAATACATGCATATACTACTCATCTTGACTACTTTGAGATTTGATTGGGCATTACAACATTATACATACAGCATAATCCAACTGCATCTATGACTAATAATCCACCTTCATGTTATCAACCGAACCCCCTCTAGTATTAAGTTGCAAGCAATAGATAATTGCATTACACATTGCGTGTAAACTAAACAATACGATTGTTCTATGAACAAAGGTTTGTTGTTTCCTCCCTAGTAGCAACAACACATCTAGTACCTTAGAGATCTGTCACTTCCCAAGATTACTAGAGGCATGAAGCCACTATCGAGCATAAATACTAACTCTTGGAGTTGCTAGCATCTACTTGGCCAAGATAGCTACTAACAACGGAAAGCATGCAAGATCACAAATAACAAAGACATGATAGAATCAATAATCAATCTGAAATAGCTTTTCAATATCCATCGGATCCCCGCAAACACAACATGTAGAATTACAAATAGATGATCTTGATCATGAACGAAGCTCACAAGATCTAAACATGATAGCACAAAGGAGAAGAATCAACCATCTAGCTACTACATGGACCCGTAGTCCAAGGATGAACTACTCACGCATCACACCGGAGGCTTGCATGGTGATGAAGAAGGCCTCCAGGGTGAATTCTCCCCTCCGATAGGGTGCCGGGAAGAGATTCAGATCCCTCTCGATCTAGGGATGGAGATGATGGCGGCTACAGACCCTTTCGTGGAATTTTGATCGGGTACTTAGGGTTGCTGTATTGGAGGCATCTTATAGGCAAAAGGGGAGGCCGAGGGGGTGCCCGAGGCGGCCAGACCATCCCCTAGCGTGGCACAGGCGTGGCCGTGCGGCCAGGTGGTGTGGCGGCCCCCTGGCCCCTCTCCGTCTCGTACTCTGGCTCTAGGTCCCCCTCTGTGAAAAACTGACTTTGGCTTTTGTCCCGTCCAATTCCTAGAATATTCATTTTCTGACTTTCCTGGAACCAAAAACAACAGAAAACAGGCAGCTGTCACTATGGCTCTTGTTAATATGTTAGTCCAAGAAAGTGTATAGAAAGTAATCCAAAGTTTGGACAAAACATAAGAAAGTAGATAAAACCAAGCATGGAACATCAAAAATTATGGATACGTTTGCAACGTATCAATCCACATGGCCACACACACTCAAGTGGGTGTGGTGATGCAACCTCTTTCAAACTGGTGCTCCATTCCATGTGGCAGTTGAATTCAACATCTTCCTAGGGTTCCTGACCATGGTTTAACACATACTGGAGTTCCATTGCATGTGTTATTTTCCAAACCACAATGATCCACATGGCCACACTCACTCAAGTGGGTGTGGTGATGCAACCTCTTTCAAACTAGTGATCCATTGCATGTGGCACTTGAATTCCAACATGTTCCTAGGGTTCCTGACCATGGTTTAACAAATATTGGAGTGCAATTGAATGTGTTCTTTTCCAAGCTACAATGATCCACATGGCCACACAGACTAAAGTTGTTGTGGTGATGCAACCTCTTTCAAATTGGTGCTCCATTGCATGTGGCAGTTGAATTCCAACAGGTTCCTGGGCTTCTTGACCATGGTTTGACACATATTGGAGTGCCTTTGTATGTGTTCTTTTCCAAACCAGAATTATCAACATGGCCACACACACTCAAGTGGGTGTGGTGATGCAACCTCTTTCAAACTGGTGCTCCATTGCATGTGGCAGTTGAATTCCAACATGTTCCTGGGCTACCTGACCATGGATTGACACATATTGGAGTTCCATTGCATGTGTACTTTTCCAAACCACAATGATTCACATGGACACACACACTCAAGTGGCTGTGGTGATGCAACCTCTTTCAAACTGGTGCTCCATTGAATGTGGCAGTTGAATTCCAACATGTTCCTGGGCTTCCTGACCATTGTTTGGCACATACTGGAGTGCCATTGCATGTCTTCTTTTTGATACCACTATGATTCACATGGCCACACACACTCATGTGGGTTTGGTGATGCAATCTCTTTCAAACATGTGCACCATTTCATGCGCTATTTGAATTCCAACATGTTCCTAGGCTACCAGACCATGATTTGACACTTACTGGAGTGTCAATGCATGAGTTATTTTCCAAAACACAATGATCCTCATGGGCACATGCACTCTGGTGGGTGTGGTGATGCAACCTCTTTCATACTGGTGCCCCATTGCACCTGGTAGTTGAATTCCAACTTGTTCCTACGCTTCCTGACCATGGTTTGAAACATATTGGAGTCCCATTGCATGTGTTCTTTTCCAAAACACAATGATCCACATGGACACACACACTCACGTGGGTGTGGTGATGGAACCTCTTTCAAACTGGTGCTCCATTGCATGTGGCACTGTCGTGGTGGTGTCACGGCAGATGCCATGGATAGGCTAAAGGTGGGGACAAGATGCACTAGAGGAATCCAGGGAGGGATAGTGTGGTGATTCCACACACAGATGTTTGTATTTGATTCACTTCCAAGGTTTACAAGTGCTCCTTGAGCTGTATTGGGGAGAGGAGGAAGAAGGAACTCTCTTACTCTCTCCACTAGCTAGCCCTCAGGAACATACTAGTAAAACTCAACCAACTAGAGATCAATCAGCCAAAGACCAACCCCTTCTACAGATGCCCTAGCCCTCCTTATATAGGGGTGGCTAGGTCTCCAATTAGGGCATACGTGGAGGCATATTCCAGGGAATATGCCTCTTCCCAAAATAGTAAGCCGACCGGGTCACTTTTGCCCAGCGTCATCCATGCATACGCTACGTGAGCCTCTGCGGCGCCCGCGTCATCCGACACAGGCATCGTCACCCTTGTCGGCCACGCCTCGGTGGTCCTGCCCTCTGTCCGCTTCGCTCACGCTCTGCGTATAGTGGTCACATTTTGACAAGCGAGATACCTTCCTTCTCTTGCAAGCTTGATATAACCCGAATCGTGCCTGCTTGATCCGGCCACACCGGTACCTGCATACAAGTTACATAAATCCTACCGGCATACGACATAAGGTTGACGGGACTTAGTTAGGCGGACATCCTCAGGTCCGGGTTACCCCGTGATTCGGCCTGCCTTGAGGTGACTCGGCCAGCACTTGCTTTGACCTTGCCGTACCTCGGCTAACTCGGCCTTTATATCCCGGCGTGACCCTACCCGAGGGTATCCCCCCAACATTAGTCCCCGAAGCTGGTGCGGTCTTAGCAGCCTCAGCCTCTAAGGCCACAGCAGGTTCAATTTCACCGAGCCTTTTGCTCCCTTTTCCGAGTTACCTCATATCCCGGATTTCATTGTCCAGCTTTTCCCTTGGCACATTCCGAGTTTTCACTCGCTGGCCGGGTCATCCCTTAGTTATCCGGGTTATTCTTCCTTCTCTCGTACACTTTCCCACGTGGAGGGTAATCATTACTTTGACTCATTTTAAAGGCCTGTGCCAGTTACTGCAGCAGTTAATGTCAGGTGTTACTGTTGCACACGTCACATCGTGTCCGTCTCTTTGTTAACTGTGTCACCACGTCACATCGTGGGATCTCCTGCGCCCTGTGTCCCTTCCTGTGGCTCGTCGCTGATTGGCTGATCCGGATCATACACGACCACACCATGTGGCCCATCCGCACAGCACGATCCCACTACCCCTCTGGGGCGTGGTTAAATAGGGGAGGGGCGCGCCCCTTGGGTCTTTTCCCCATCTTAGCGCCCTTCTGCCTCTTCTTCTTCTTCCTCCTAGCGACAGCGCCGCCACCGCACCGTTCCTCGCACACCAGCATCGCCGCCACTCCCGCGCATCTCCACCGCCACGGCTCTGCGCCAGTCCAGGCCACTGCCCCCCACCGCCGATAGGGCCAGTGAGGACAGCGACCTAGAAATTACAGAGGAAGAACTCGCCGTCACGGGACAGGAGATGGAAGAGGATGCAGAGAACACCGAACGCGGCGCCTGGGCTGGGTCCTGGGTATGCCAGGACGACCTAGACTGGTTGTACCGCACCCGACGTATCCCGGAGGGCGTCATCGCTCGACTCTCTGCCGAGGAGCTCGCTCCCTCACCCAATCCGGGTGAGTTTGTAGTGTTCCTCTCCCACTTCCAGCATGGGTTCGGCCTCTCCATCAGCGACTTTTTCCATGACTGGCTCAACACCTACGAGCTTCAACCGCACCACCTTCCGGCAAATGCCATCACCTCCATTTCTGCTTTTGCTTCCACCATAGAGGGCTACGCCGGATTGTGGCCCACTAAGGAGCTCTGGATATGGTTTTTTGGTCTCCGCCGGAACGTGATTCCGAATAGAGAGCTTGACCCAGAGGACAAACAACTCACGCAATTCGGCGCTGCTTCCATCTCTCCTCAGAAACAGTCTATCTTTCCCCGAGTCACGGGGCTTGACTCTTGCAAGGGCTGGGCCCAAACCTTCTTTTATGTCAGAAATGGCACAACTGAAGATCTAATCCGACTGCGCCCCTACGTTCCGGCTCCTCCTAATCCGGATCTCTGGGACCAGATCCCCAAGAAACCCACCGTCCTGGCGAACCAAGTCAACAAAGGGTTCCAGGAGCTGAAGGATCTGGGACTGTGCAACGATGACGCGATGATCACATTCGTCCGCAACCGGATCTCCCCTCTCCAGAAACGCACTCACAAGCTTTTCCACATGAGCTGGCGCCTTGACCCCAACCATACCTCCTCATTTGAGTTGAGCAATACCGAGATTTTCCGCCGGGTCAAGGCCCTCTTCACCACCAACAAAAAATTCACCGCTAATTGGAAGTGAGGGATCGAGCACTTCTGCCGAGATAGGCTTCCTCCTGCGGTAAATCTCGTGCTCCAATCTTTTTCCTAGTAAATCTTATGTCGGAATTTATTGTATGTTTGATCCCTTTGCATTTTCTCTCTTAGATGTTTCTTCAGCAAACTCTTGAGGATGGCATCGATCCTTCTCTCAAGTGGGCGCCGGATCGTGATGTCCCGGACGAGGAGGAGCCGGATCAGGAGATGTTCCTTCTGTTCCCCGATGCGACCAAGCGGCACACCGGTAAATTCTCTTCCATTAGAGATTGGACTGACGATGAAGATGATTCTGACGTTGAGGTGATGGAAGCATTTGACGTTGTCCCCCTTCCTTATGCCTTTCCGGCATCAGCTAACCCCGGTGGGCAGATCCATGAAGATCCTCCCCTCGCTACGGGCGAGCCTGTCTCGGTCGCGTCAAAGAAAAGGGGAGATGCATCTGCTTCTTCTTCCGAACCTTCCAAACCAACTAAGAGATGAAAGAAGTTTGCAGACAAAGCTGCCACCAAGCCTACGACCAAGGCCATAACCCGGAGAGCTCGCAAGCCCAAGGAGCCTTTGACCTCTGATGAGTAAGTCATTTCTTCCTTATCCAATTTTTTGCTTCGTGTTTTGCTATTCATTTGTTCTTCCTTTGTTATAGTTTCTTATCATTCATCATTTGATTTGGCAGGGCCGCAGTGGAGGTTCCTTAGATCGGATCTAGCATTGCCTCGTTGCTTTGACATAGCCCTTCTCCCCCTCATGGCGACGATTCTCGCCCGCTAAGCCCCATTCAGGAGGGTTTAGTGGCTGCTCTGGGTTCAAGCCCACCTCGTTTAGAGGAGGGAAACCTCGGAGCAGGGGGGGAGTGGCTCTGCCGAGGCGGCAGATGCTCCCATCTCCACTTCGGCTTAGCCACAACCAGCTACCACCGAGGTATCTATAGCACCCCCGCCAAGACAAACATCAGCACCAGCATCGGCTCCAGCGCCAACAGCAGCAGCACAAGCATCTGCAGCAGCACCAACTCCGTCCGCCTCATCCGAGTCTTCCAAGGTTTGGCAAGAAGACACAACCAGCACCAAGACTAGCACCAAGGCTGTGCCCAAGGGCAAATCCACAGCACAAACTTCGACCTCTCAGCAGCAGCCCAAGGGCAAGAAGGCTTCTGACGCCACCAGGGCAGCATCAATCGAGGCTGCACAGCGTACACTTGCGTCCATGCTTCCGAAGAAGATACCGCCAAATAAAGACACATCTGCCGGGTCAGCTGATGCACAACTCGTTTTGCACACTAGCCCTGCTGTTGCCCAGGTTGAAAGGAGGGAGGCCCATGCCAAGGGTTTGGTCGTGCCCCATATGATTAGCGGAGAACGCTATCCTCCGACCTTGATTGAGTTTGTTAACAATTGGAACAAGGCGGAGTTCGTCCATAATGACGATCTCCCGGAGAAATTTGGGCATGCCGAGTTTGATGCACAGATGAACACCGCCACCAATGCTACCAACTTTGCGGGTCGGATGATGGAGGTATGCTACCTTGATTTTTCTTTAACATGTACTAGTACTTAGTGATATAACCATTAGTCCCCGAGCCTCCGGGGGAGTAAATTGTTACTCGGCCGGATGCTCCTTGGAGAATTAGTGTAGCTCCTTAGCAACTTTGAATATGCACACACCTAGAGCCGGGTTAAGTTCCACTTGGCCCGGATCTTGCATACTTCGAATATGCACACACCTAGAGCCGGGTTAAGTTACACCTGGCCCGGATTTCGTACACTTCGAATATGCACACACCTAGAGTCGGGTTAAGTTCCACTTGGCCTGGATTTTGTACACTTCGAATATGCACACACCTAGAGCCGGGTTAGGTTCCACTTGGCCCGGATTTCGTACACTTCGAATATGCACACACCTAGAGCCAGGTTAAGTTCCACTTGGCCCGGATTGCGTACACTTCGAATATGCACACACCTAGAGCCGGGTTAAGTTCCACTTGGCCCGGATTTCGTACACTTCGAATATGCACACACCTAGAGCCGGGTTAAGTTCCACTTGGCCCAGATTCTGTACACTTCGAATATGCACACACCTAGAGCCGGGTTAAGTTCCACATGGCCTGGATTTTGTAGACTTCGAATATGCACACACCTAGAGCCGGGTTAAGTTCCACTTGGCCCAGAATTTGTACACTTCGAATATGCACACACCTAGAGCCGGGTTAAGTTCCACTTGGCCCAGATTTAGTACACTTCGAATATGCACATGACTAAGCTATCCCTTTGTACTATTTTCAGGTGACTACCAATCGCCGGAGCACTGAGTTCAGCGTCTTTTGGATACACATAAGCTGCTGCGCTCAAAACATACTACTCTTCTCACTGAATACGAGAAAAGGGGTAAGTTTCCTCCTTGGCATTTTTCCCATTTCTCTTTGTCTTTTCCCGTTGAACTAATCTGTTATTTCGGATTGTGCAGCCGGAGTGGAGGCCGAGAACATCCTCATGAGGAAAAACTTGGACCAGATAAAGGGTAAGTCATTTTGCTTAATCTTCCTCCGTGCTCTATCTCCTTTTCTTCCTGGCTCGACAAATATTCATACCTCGGCTTTGCCGGGTCAACAAACTATTTCAGCATCTCTTGAAGATAGTGTGCCCGTGCCTGATATGATGCTGCATTTTCTCGAACAAGCAGGACAACATCAGGCCGAAATAAAGAAAAAGGATGATGAGCTCGCCCTTCTCTGGACCAAGGATGATGAAATTGCCAAACTGAAGGCAGAAATAAAGAAGCTCAAGGCGCTCCACAAATCCGAGATGGATAGAGTTACCCAAGATTTTACCGAAGAGCAAGAGCGTATGATCCTCCAAATTGCCAAGGACCAAGAACTGTTGAAAGAGGCCGACACTAAGCTTGAGTCGGCAAATGCCGAACTTGTGCAACTCCGGGAGAGGCGCGACAACTGCACCAAGGAGCTGACCCGGATCCACAGCCATATTTCTCGTAAGTTCTTTTCCTTCAACTGACATTGACCTTTCCGGGTCTACTTCCTTTACTTATTTCACTTGTCTTGTTTTTAGACAAATTTCCGGAGGGTGATGCCATTGCAGCCACTGCCGTTGCCAAATTCCGCCAGAAGAGGGGTACCCTAGTTGGTCCTGGCATAGAGATTATTCCCTATGACATGGAGGACCTACTGGTCAACTTATCTTCTTGCGTTGAGATTGTGAAGAATTATGGCAAGGATATCCTAGATGTGGCAATCCAGATCTTCAATGCCTTTTGGCCTGATGAAGATACTCCGGAGGGGGGCACATCTCTTATTGCCAAGTTAATGGAGTGCGAGACCCAGCTTGACCTCTGGAGGGAATCCGCTGGACGCGCCGGAGCTGAAATCGTCCTCCACTATGTGCTCACATGGTATGAAAAGATAAACCTGAAGCTTCTCGAGCGCATGCGCACCGGATCAAGGTGGTCCACTGACCCAGATTGGATAGCTCGGCGCAAGGCTTGCGCCCATAACCTCATTCAGTATGCCTCCATCCATCAATGGAATGACGGACCAAGTTTCCTTGGCGCTGTCGACGAAGAATATGTCGAAGATGGTTCGGGTGAGGAGGAAGAGGACGAAGCCTCGGACGTCGAAGAAGATGAAGATGAAGATGAAGCCGAGGCTAGAGTTCCACCTGCTGGCACCGAGTTACCTCCCCCTGCTGCTCCTTGGTCAAACACTTAGCATTTTATCAGATCCCCAGTATGCCGGGTGCAAATGTATTAAGCACACAAACGATGTTTTGCTACTAAGTTGCTCGCGCCGGATTAACTTGGGCGTAGTCCCCGAGTTTCATTTTCTTGTTTCTCCAATTTCTTGGCTCGTCTCGTGTCTACCTTTGTTCGATTTTATGACTTACGAGTCCGAGTTTCAAAAATTGACTTAACAATACTTGGAAACTTTAGGACTAGCTCAAAATAATTCAGCATAGTAAAAACGAGGTAAACATAAAGTTAGTCAAAATTACAAATGTCGGCTCGATTAAGTTCTTTTCCTTAGTCATTTTTCATGTGCTACGCAAGTCCAAACTTGTTCTCTTGCTTGCCATGAAGCCAAATCTTGTTGGACTGCAGCAAATCGAAGAGTTGAGTTTTTGGTGCTCACACACTACTAATCCGGCTTAGGTAGAAGCAACTTATGCCAACCAACATATAACAGATACAGAAAACAATAAATACCACTAAGGCAGTCCCTGAGTTACTTCCCGAGGTGCCAAGATTTCATTGATAGACTCATTGCCGCCATACATACTGACATATGAGAAGACTCGGATACACACACTTCTTTGCTAAGTGTAGAACGAACGAAGTAGAGCTACATTCCATGGACGCTTAGATTCCTCGCCAGACCTGTCCGCCTTGTTCTTCTCCTGTGGTTTTGCATCGATGAGATAATACGAGTCATTGTGCAATGCTTTGCTCACAATGAATGGCCCTTCCCGTGGGGGATAGCTTATGCATGCTAGCAGTACGTTGTACCAACCGGAGTACCATATCACCTTCCCGAAAGGCTCGGGGGTTAAATTTCCTACTATGATAGCTTCGGAGATTTTGCTGATATATGGCGGATCTGGAAAATGCCAATTCTCTCGCTTCTTCCAGCAGGTCAACATCATTTTGCCGGGCTTCACGCACTTCAGCTTCTGTGTATTGGGTGACTCTGGGCGAATCATGCTCTATGTCAGCTGGTAATACAGCTTCTGCCCCATATACCAGAAATAATGGCGTATAGCCTGTTGATCGATTCGGAGTTGTTCTTAAACTCCACAATACCGCTGGTAGTTCTTCTATCTAGCACCCCGCTGATCTTTGCAGCGGCTCAATGAGCCGGGGTTTTATCCAAGATAATACTAATCCGTTGGATCTTTCCACTTGTCCGTTCGATGTCGGGTGGGCTACCGAGGCAACATCGAGCCGGATCTTCTTATCTCAGCAGAATCGTGCAAATGCTCCTTTAGCAAAATTCGTGCCATTATCTCTTATGATACTGTGAGGATATTCGTATCTCAAGATGATATCTTTGAGGAATGTTACGGCCGTAGCTCCATCACATTTTCTTATTGGCTTCACTTCAATCCACTTCATAAACTTGTCCACCATAACCAAGATATGGGTCATATTTCTCCTTGCTGGTTTGAACGGGCCAACCATATCCAAACACCACACGGCAAATGGCCAGGTAATTGGTATGGTCTTGAGCTCCGACATTGGCATATGTGTCTTGGTAGCATACCTCTGACAACCATTGCATTTTCTTACTAGATCTTCTACTTGTTCCAATGCACTTGGCCAGTAGAACCCATGCCGGAAAGATTTTGCCACCAAAGCTCTGGATGAGGCGTGATGCCCACATTCCCCTTGATGTATATCCCGGAGGATGTCAAGCCCTTCTTCCGGGTCAACACATCGCTGTAGGACATTTGTGATGCTCCTCTTGTATAATTCGGCATTGATAATTGTGTATGCCTTTGCGCGCCTCTGAATTTGCCTGGAAAGCACCTCTTAACTGGGCAAAGTTCCATCCTTCAGGAATTGAAAAATAGGCAACGCCCAAGATGGTATAGCTCGCACTAGAAACACATCCTCATCTACTTCCATTTGTTCCACCGGCATAACCTCGGCCGGATCATGCTGCATAGTCCCCGGGTTCTATGAAATAGTCCCCGGGTTTCCTGAACCACTTCCCACGTCAATGTCCATGGGTACAGCTCCGGACTCTAGATCTACCGGGATGTAGATTGAGTCGGTTTCTGGGGACGGCCTCGGGTTGATCTGAGCTTCGACAATACGTCGGCAGCCTCATTTTCCAGCCGGGGTACATGGTGAAACTCGCATCCCTCAAAGCACCCAGATATCTTTTGCACATGGAATCTGTACAATGCCATGTTTGGATCAAGAGCGTCCCATAGCCCCGAGACTTGCTGAACTACCAAATCCGAGTCGCCAAAGCATTGGATCCGATGTATCCCAATTTCTTTTGCCACTTTGAGCCCATGCACAAGTGCTTCATACTTAGCGACATTGTTTGACGCGACGAAATGGATTTGCAGCACATACTTCAGCTGGTCGTTCTTTGGTGAGGTAAGTACAACTCTGGCGCCTAATCCGGTTTTCGTCTTTGATACATCAAAGTGCTTTCTCTAGTAGTTCGGATCTGGTAATGGTGGTTCGTATTGCATCTCGCCCAATCTACGAAAAAGTCGGCCACAGCCTGAGACTTGATCGCATCTCTCCTGTCGTATTGTGGAGCATAAGGGGCTAGCTCAATTGCCCATTTTGCGATTCGGTTGCTTGCATCCCTTTTACTCATTATCTGAGATATGGGGGCTTCACATATCACTTTGATTGGGTGTTCTTCAAAATAGTAGTTTAGCTTCTTTGCTGACATGTATACACCATATGCCATTTTCTGATAGTGAGAATAGTTTTGCTTCGATGCAGATAATACCTCGCTTAGGTAATAGACTGGCCTTTGCACTGACTTACCCTCTTCATCGCGCTCTACCACTACCATTGCACTTACAACTCGGTTGGTTGCGGCTATATAGAGCAACATTGGCTCTTTTGATAGTGGGGAGGCTAGCATTGGTGCAGTGGCTAACATTTTCTTTAATTGGATGAAGGCTTCATTGGCATGCAGCGTCCATATGAACTTGTCCGCTTTTTTCATTAGTTGATAGAGAGGCAAAGCCTTTTCTCCCATCCGACATACAAACCGACTTAAAGATGCCAGGCACCTAGTGAACTTCTGGACATCGTTAAGACACTTCGGCAGTTCCATTCGCTCTATGGCTCGGATTTTCATCGGGTTAACTTCGATACCTCGGCTGGAGACAAGAAATCCGAGTAATTTTCCAGCCGGGACAACGAAGGTACATTTCTCCGGGTTAAGCTTCATCCGAAATCTCCTTAGGTTCGTGAATGTTTGCCTGATATTTTCAAGGAGCGTTTTGCTTTCCTTGGTTTTTATAACCACATCATCCACATATACTTGCACATTTCCACCAATTTGATCGTGCAAACATTTTTGCATACATCTTTGGTACGTTGCCCCTGGATTACTTAAACCAAAAAGCATGGTGCGATAGCAATAAGCCCCATACGGGGTGATAAATGCAATCTTTATTTGATCGCTAGGATTCAGAGGTATCTGGTGGAAACCAGAATATGCGTCTATGAATGACAACAGTTCACACCCATCAGTACAATCTATGACCTGATCTATCCTTGGCTGTGGAAATGGATCTTTTGGACACGCCTTATTCAGGTTCGTGTAATCGATACACATACGCCAAACCACTACCACATTCGGATCATCTTTCTTCTTTTCCACAAGATCCGGATTAGATAGCCAATCCGGGTAAAGCACTTCCATGATAAACCCGGCTGCGAGGAGCCGAGCTATCTCATCCCCAATGACTTTTCTCCTATCTTCGGCAAAGCGGCGGAGAGGTTGCTTCATCGGCTTTGCTTCGGGTCTCACATTCAAAGAGTGCTCGGCCAACTCCCTCGGGACACCTTGCAAGTCCTGTGTGGACCAAGCAAAAATATCTCGATTCTCACGGAGGAAGTTGACGAGCTCGCTTTCCTATTTGTCATTTAACCTGGCACCAATTGTTACAGTGCGCTCTAGGAACAGATCATCAACAGGTACTTTCTTCATACCCTTCGTTGCTTGAAACGAGACACTTCCATGCGGGTTACTCAGCAAGGCATATCTTTGCTGCGAATGATCGATCTTTGCCACTTCCTGTATCTTTCTCTTCTCTTGCACAATCATGAGTGACTCGGCCAGGTTAGACCCGGCTAACGCACACTCAATGCAACGTTGGAAATCTCCAGCTATGGTAATTACTCCATTTGGGCTAGGCAACTTCATCTTCAAGTAATTGATCTGACAACTTTCCATGAACTTGTTTAGTGATGGCCTGCCGAGTAACGCGTGATACGCTCTTTCTAAGTTCACAACCTCAAACTCCAAATTCTCAGTTCGGCAGTTATCTCGCGTGCCGAACAATACGTCAACCCGGACCTTGCCAATGGGTTCACATGAAATGCCTGGCACAATACCAGGGAAAGTTGTTCTTGTAGCTTGGAGCATGTTCTCTGAGATGCCCAACTTGTGCATCGTATCCACGTACATGATATTGATGTTGCTGCCATTGTCAATCAGCACCTTGGAGAATCTCACATTTATATTTGGCCCGATGAAGGTTGGGTCCAGCACCAACGCGTACAAACCAGGGCTCTTCATAAGCTTGGGATGATCCTTGATATTCCAAGTAATTTCCTGATCCGACCAAGGCATATACCTCGTCACTGCCGACATAACTGCGTTCACTTCCATGTGTCGGTGCTGCAAGCTCTTTCTGTCTGTTTCCTCTATGGTAAACACACAGTAACCCTGGTGATGCTCTCTATATTCATTCCTCCCTTCATTTCTGGGATACCTTTGATCTGGCTGATGCTGATTTTCTACCTGATGCACTGCATCTCTTCTATCATGGTTTTCATACCTCGGCGGAGGGGGTGGCAACATTAACTGTTGCGTGTTTGCTCTGGAGAGCAATTGCTGCCGGGGTAACTCCTGCCGAGGTTGATCATTCTGAGGTGCCTGAGCATTCCCCGAACCACTTTGTTCTATCTTCCTCATCCACTCACATTGCCGAGTCGTGTGACCCGTCGGGTTACTCGGATTTGGCGTGTGAAATTTACATGGTTGATCCAGCATTGCCTCATAGGTATACCTCGGACGGTCCTTCTTTTCTTGCCACTGTTTCTTCTGCTCTGGCGTCCAAGTTTTCTTGCCATCATTTCTTGGGGTCCATTGTTGCCCTCCAGTTTTCTAACGCTGATTACTCCTTGCTCTGGGTTGATCTTTATTTATAGCAGCAACTTGTTGCGAACTGTACCTGTAATCTGGTCTATCATCTCTTCTCTTACCCTGGTAATCATTTAGCCGGGATGATCCGGCTCCATCTCTCTGGTAGTACTCCTCATTTGACTCGTTTGACACAAGCCTAGGTTGAGTCGGATCACCCAATGCATATGAATCAGCAATCCAGATCGTCTCTGCCAGTGTGGTTGGAATATCCCTTTGTAGCCTTTGCCACAGCATGCTTGCATATATACACCCTTGTGCAAACGAAGCTATTGCTTGTGACTCGATTACACCCTCACATGAGTTTCTCATGGTGCACCAGCGGGTCAAGAAATCCTTGTGTGTTTCATTTTGTCTTTGCTTGCACATTGCTAGGGTCTGTGGCCTATTCGGCCTCTCATACATGCTCGAGAAGTTGCTGACAAACATTTCCTCAAAATCAATCCAACAGTTGATACTTCCGGGTGGCAAATTGTTTAGCCATACCCTTGCTGGACCCTCCAACATCTGAGGTACATATCTCACAGCCCATCTCAAGTTGCCTGTAGAAATCTTCACCGCCTTAGCGTTGTTAATCAACCAATCCTCCGGCTTTGTGCTGCCGTCATATTTTTTTGTGCCTCTGGGTAACTGGAAGTTCGGTACCGGAGGCTCCTTCATGATCCGGGGCCCAAAACACACCGGACCCGGAGGACCTTGACACTCAATTTGCTCTGACCTATAAAGCCGATCCAGTTTTAACCTGGCATCATCAGGCATCAAGTCCCTGCTTCCCAATCTTGACCCTATCATGTGATAGTCCGACCTTGGGTATCCTGCGTTCACCATTTCCGAATCACCATCATTATATCGGTCTTGCTCTCGTGGAGCGCCTCTCTGTTGCATACCTCGGCCGACACTTTGCTCTTGTCGCGGTATATTCCGCTGCTGCGGTTGCCTTGCTCCCGCCGAGTTGCGCTGTCCGGCATTGCCGTTTACAACATTTCCTTGACCGGCATTGCCTTGGTCGCGGTTACCTCGACCAGCCTCACCTCGGCTGACACTTCGTCGATCATCATTTGCCTGCACTGCTTTTCCTTTCCCTGCCCTTGCCGGATCATATGGGACTATCTGTTTGTTTCTCCTCGCCGAAGTTACCACCTCCTCTCTTCTTGGGTCTCCATGAGGGGATGATGCTGCTCCGGATGATTTCTCCGGGTTACCTACAGCTGAATGAACAACTTTGGATGCCCCAACCCTTGCCGGGTTAGCCCGGAGAAACTCTTCATTTTGTCTGTTAGCGATCCGAACTAACTCATTGACTCTTTCCTGCTGTCTTTGCCGGACCTCACCCGTCAAACCCTCTAACTCAGATGCAGCTGCATCCGCTGCTCTGAGGTTCTTTGCCGGGGTACTGTACTTCGGCAGCCCTGCGGACAAAAAGTTCTCTGACTCCTCAACTCTAGTATCACCCTCTTTGTTCATTTCACCGATGAGGTTCTTCCCCTTTACTTTTACAACATCTACCTTATTCGCTCTTGCGTACTCACGCAGTGTCATGTTCAACGACTGCTGATCCGTGGCTATCTTTTTCGCACCCTCCAGTATTTTGTGCCTAGTTTCCTCTAACTCGGCATGTGCCTGAGCCGGATCTACTGCAGGTGCTATGGGGCTCTCTCGGCTATCTATTGCCTGCTGCAACACGTTCTCAGGCCTCTCTAGTGGAGGACCCCTACTTTTCCTTGGTGCTATGGCGTTACCTCCGGATCTGGTGCTGGATCCTTGCTCGTGCCAGCGCCAGGCGCTGTCATCATCACCTCGGCGCGATCAGGGGAGCGAGTGATATGTGCCCCGTGAACCGTGCTAAGGGGTGCCTCGCCTCCCTCGACGACGTGCCGCGGGTGAACGCACGACACATCGACAGCGACGTAGATATTGTGCGTGCCAAGCTTGACGAAGAGGCCGTTCCACGAGAAGGGTCACTTGCTGAAGCAGCCAGCATTGTCGCTACAAAGTCCAGTGCTCCAAAGCGCTGAACAAGCCCGGAGACGATGCGCTCGCCGGTGCCGATGAGGTTTCCTGTTTGGATCTTCACTCCTGCTAGCGCCGCTATCCCCATGGTGTGCGCCAACTGTCGTGTTGGTGTCAGGGCAGATGCCATGGATAGGCTAAAGGTAGGGACAAGATGCACTAGAGGAATCCAGGGAGGGATAGTGTGGTGATTCCACACACAAATGTTTGTATTTGATTCACTTCCAAGGTTTACAAGTGCTCCATTAGCTGTATTGGGGAGAGGAGGAAGAATGAACTCTCTTACTCTCTCCACTAGCTAGCCCTCAGGAACATACTAGTAGAACTCAGCCAACTGGAGATCAACCAGCCAAAGACCAACCCCTTCTACAGATGCCCTAGCCCTCCTTATATAGGGGTGGCTAGGTCTCCAATTAGGGCATACATGGAGGCATATTCTAGGGAATATGATGCCTCTTCCCAAAATAGTAAGCCGACTGGGTCACTTTTGCCCAGCGTCATCCATGCAGAGGCTACGTGAGCCTCTACGGCGCCCGCGTCATCCGACACAGGCATCATCACCCTTGTCGGCCATGACTCGGTGGTCCTGGCCTCTGTCCGCTTTGCTCACGCTCTGCATACAGTGGTCACCTTTTGACCAGCGAGATACCTTCCTTCTCTTGCAAGCTTGATATAACCCGGATCGTGCCTGGTTGATTCGGCCACACCGGTACATGCATACAAGTTACATAAATCCTACCGGCATACGACATAAGTCGGCCGTGACTCAGTTAGGCGGACATCCTCAGGTCCGGGTTACCCCGTGATTCGGCCTGCCTTGAGGTGACTCGGCCAGCACTTGCTTTGACCTTGTCGTACCTCGGCTAACTCGGTATTTATACCCCGGCGTGACCCTACCCGAGGGTATCCCCCCAACAACATGGTCGTGGGTTCCTTACCATGGTCTGGCACATATTGTATATCCATTGCATGTGTTCTCTTGGAAACCACAATGATCCACATGGCCACACACACTCAAGTGGGTGTGGTGATGCAACCTCTTTCAAACTGGTGCTCCATTCCATGTGGCAGTTGAATTCCAACATGTTCCTGGGGTTCCTGACCATGGTTTGACACCTACTAGAGTTCCATTGCATGTGTTATTTTACAAACCACAATGATCCACATGTCCACACACACTCAAGTGGGTGTGGTGATGCCACCTCTTTCAAACTAATGATCCATTGCATGTGGCAGTTGAATTCCAACATGTTCCTGGGGTTCCTGACCATGGTTTAACACATATTGGAGTGCCATTGAATGTGTTCTTTTCCAAACTACAATTATCCACATGGCCACACACACTAAAGTTGTTGTGGTGATGCAACCTCTTTCAAACTGGTGCTCCATTGCATGTGGTAGTTGAATTCCAACATGTTCCTGGGCTACCTGACCATGGATTAACACATATTGGAGTTCCATTGCATGTGTGCTTTTCCAAACTACAATGATCCACATGGACACACACACTCAAGTGGGTGTGGTGATGTAACCTCTTTCAAACTTGTGCTCCATTGAATGTGGCAGTTGAATTCCAACATCTTCCTGGGCTTCCTGACCATTGTTTGGCACATACTGGAGTGACATTGCATGTGTTCATTTCGAAACCACAATGATTCACATGGCCACACACACTCAGGTGGGATTGGTGATGCAATCTCTTTCAAACAGGTGCACCATTGTATGCGCCATTTGAATTCCAACATGTTCCTAGGCTTCCAGACCATGATTTGACACTTACTGGAGTGTCAATGCATGAGTTATTTTCCAAACCACAATGATCCACATGGGCATATGCACTTAGGTGGGTGTGGTGATGCAACCTCTTTCAAACTGGTGCTCCATTGCATGTGGCAGTTGAATTCCAATATGTTCCTATGCTTCCTGACCATGGTTTGAAACATATTGGAGTTCCATTGCATGTGTTCTTTTCCCAAACACAATGATCCACATGGCCACTCACACTGAAGCGGGTGTGGTGATGTAATCTCTTTCAAACTAGTGCTCCATTCCATGCGTCAAATGAATTCCAACATGTTCCTGGGCTTCATGACCATTGTTTGACAGATATTGGAGTGGCATGGCATGTGTTCTTTTCCAAACCACAATTATCCACATGGCCACACACACACTCAAGTGGGAGTGGTGATGCAACCTGACGAGGGGTTAACTCATCAATGCCCATTGTTAATCGACTTAGGTTCGAGGAAGTGGTGAGCACTAGAGGCATCGATAGGCTAGCAAACAAGCACAAAGGTGACACGAGGTTTTACCCAGGTTCAGGCCTCGTACAGAACCCTACTCCTGCTTGTTTGCTCTTGATTATGAGGAAGTCGAAGTTACAATGATGCGCAGATGCAATCTGCCGAGGTGTATGCGGGGTGTATGAGTTGGTCCTCCTCGTCGTGCCCCTCCCGCCCTTTATATACAGAGGCTGGGTCATGGGGTAGCAGAACGAGTCGGTTACAAGTTAGGGTTTTCCTTTAAGTTTTTATCTATACTTTGTCGTGTCCTCCAACAAGTCAAACTCCATCGGGTCACCCGAATCTCTGTTGGGCTTTGATTGCATCGTGGACTCCTTCTTGGGCTGAATCATATAGGCTAATCTTAGGTACCTATAAGGTATGCCCATGTCAGTAGCCCCTGAGTGTCTATCCGAATCGCAGATTCGGGTGGAGACTATAAGTCTTTCGAGTGTGTGGGATATAAGCTCATCTGAAGTTATTTCGGGTACTGCAGTTCATGTCATAGGGATTGTCAATATGCGTGCCTGATTCATCCGATGGATGGGATCAGTTAACTACCTTAGGGAAAACAACGCTATCTACTCAAATTTGAGTCCCCGTACTCGAATTCGGAATAATGCCGGCGTAATTCAACTTTGGCCATGGAGGTCTTATAGAGTTTGAATTCTAGTGTTTTAGGTGTGGGAACTCGACGCGTCTATCAAGGCTTATTTCATCGTGCCTGTAAGCACGGTTTATATCTGGTAGAGTGCAGCAGATGTGTTGCTAGGCCTTTTTCAAGTCTTACCTTCACGTTGTCAACGCGGCATCTGAAATCTTAGTCACGGCGGAGGTTATTCGGGTGACCCAGGAGATGCGGTCTCTTTGTAGGGAGAATGTGAGGCGCAGTCGCCATTTCGAATGTGGACATAATCAACACATGTTTAATAATTAAAAAAAATCATAGGGGGCGCGGGTAGCGCTCCCTATGGGAGTAGCCCCCGAGTGCCTATTCAAGTTGCAGTCTTGGGTGGGGACTTTGAATATGCTTTTGACTGCTATCATTTCTTGGTTTTTTAGCCGAATATGCTTTCAGTGCTCCCTATGGTAGTTGCCCCTGAGTTCATAATCAAATCCTTGATTCGAAGAGGGGTAATAATGGTGAAGGCATTTCTGTGCCTATAAAATATTTGGGTGTGTGGCCAACACTCCTATTAGGAATATCCCCCGAGTTCTTGGCTGACTCGCAGAGTCAAGCAAGGACTAAAGTAGTCGAGATGTCTTCTGCTTGTGTAGATGACGTTAGTGCTGACGATTGGATGATCTCATTTGCCCGCTAAAGCGGTATTGATGGGACATGACTAAGGTGGGGCCCCATCTCTGACTATGATTTGACCAGGCATGCGTAATCTTTATTTTAACTGTGCCTCCTCGATTTTCAAGCATAGTGGGGAAAGTGCAGCGACGGTTCATTGTTTCCATCGCCACGCGTCCACCTTGATTTGCGCCACCGCGTCTAGTTGATGTGTTTCTGGCCGTTAGAATGCATCTTCCTTGTGGTTAAGTAGGGGTTCTTGTGCGGTAAATTTCCCCACAGTTCCTCGTCTTCTACCTTGCGCGCTACTGCCATTGCTTGTCACCGCTACTCCATTGCTCTTGCCCCCGCCGTTGCGCTGGATGGTCTCAAAACCTTCCCTAGATACTTCCTGTGGTCCCACCATCACCAGAGGATGGGGAAGAAGAAAGGTGCTACCGCGTCTGGATCTTCTACTGCCGCTACTGCGGCGAAGAAGAAAGGCGTCATCGCCGCCGGTTCTGACACTGCTGCTGCAACCAGAAAGAAGAAGGGCATGGGGATGCGTGTCACCAATGGTTCGTGGTTGTGGACCACCATAAGGGAGCAGGAGATCCATAATAAACGTCAAGATGGATTGCTCTCCACGAACGAGGCGGACATGAAGATGCCTGGAATGGAGGTAATCCCATATCCCCTAGTTGGATTTTGGGTTATGTTTCTTGACTTCATTGTTCGCGGCCTCTCTCTCCCTCCACAAGTTTGTGCGAGGGTTACTCTGTTTTTGCGGGATCCAGCTGCATCAGCTGATCCCAAATTCGATTCTGCACATTGCGTGCTATATCACTCTTTGCGAGTGCTAGCTCGGGATCGAGCCGCACTTTAGCCTCTTCAAAAAGCTCTTCAAGCTGAAGCGCCAGTCGGTCTCCGGATCTATGGTCTACGACATTAGAGGCTACGGTATTCATGTAGACCGAATGTCCAGTACTTCTCCCTCAAGAGCTCCGAGTCCGTCCAAGGATGGAGGGAGAAGTGTTTTTACGTCCGTGATCAGTAGGTCGAGGGTGAGCTTTACGAGCTTGCTTCCTTTGATCCGAAGGTAGAGTTGAAGAAGAGAAGATCTTGGAAGAATGTGGTGATGCCCGGCGAGGCCGAGGAAGTTGAAATCTTGTACAAGCGTGTCTAGGATCTCCAGCTCATTCGAGGAAAGGAGATTGAGGGCCCGGACCTCATCCGCACTTGGATGCATCGCCGGATGCAACCGCTGCAAGCTAGGGCGCACCCAATGTACTGCCGGACTAGCACCCGTGACATCACCCGCATCTCTCAGAAGAACATTTCTTCGGTTGAAGTGGACAAGAGATTCAGGGGCTGACCAAGTTCACCGCCAAGGAGAAGCTCCCAGGTGAGTCAACCGTGCTCCCATTCTGTGCGAGTCACCCTCCACCTAAGCTAACTTTATTATTGTATCTTCTATTGTTCTTCGACTGCCTACAAGTTGTGCATGATGCCATCATGCTCATTTATAGGAATGGAAAGTGGCAACCATCCTGCCTCCCCCCCGGCCGGAAGGGATAATTCCTCCCGAAGTGGTAGAGGAGGACAAATCCGGCTCGACCATTCCCATTGATGAGGAGCATGAAGCTCCCGACTCCCGCGGGGGCAGTACTCGCAAGCGCTCCCGAAGCAAGGACTCGGATGCCTCGTCACCGGAGACGCCGAAGGGTCCTTTGACGGAGGTGGACGCTCCTATCCCTGCAGTGCCCGTGGGCGTTGTAGCTCCTCCCACGCAGAAGAACCTAAGGGAGGATAAGGACGAGTCGGAGGACTCCTTCGACCTCAATAACTTCAACGGTAAGTTTTTACTTTTGCTGTCTTAACCTTATGTCTTGAAATTTTTTTCTGTGAAGTTAGTCACATATTTTGCTATAGAAAAATTACGTCGTCATCATCCGATGATTGTCGCTTAATGAAAGAGACCAGAGTCGTAGACTCCAAAGTCAAGGATGTGGAGGAGCGCTCGCGTTCTTCCTAGGTAGCGGCCAACTCTGGGGCCAATTATTCGAGTTCCCCCCACGCAGGGGACCACCAGATGGTTGGCTGGACGTCCACCCAGAAGGATACTTCGGAGTCCCTGGATGACCACGTAAGTGTCTTTATTCTTGTCATTCGAAGTTGTTTTGTTGTTGATGATGTGCTATCTTCTACAACCTGTCTTGAAAGAGTCTAGTCGCCTTGGCAAACAGATTGCATCGTTGGACCGGCATCATGCCTAGCTACATAACCGGACTCGTCATCTCGAAGTTAGCTTCTATATATGTTTTTATGTTCAACGCAGACGTTTGGTTGAGCTTGACTTTTCCACATCATTCTTGCAGCTGAGAACAATGATCTCCTCCGTCGTGTTACTACCCTCGAGAAGGGCCTTAACGTTGCAGAGAAGAAAAAGTATGAGGCACTCGCAGCCCTTGAGTGCTCTGAACAGGATTCAAATAAGCGTGAAGATGACCTTCCGACCGCTACAGCTGACCAGGAGAAGATGTTCGCAGAACAATTTCATTCCATCGCTAAAGTGCTTTCAGGTATGTTGTTGTTGTTGCAGTTTTGTTCCATGAAGAATTTCCTTTTCCTCTGTTGTTCAGCATCTGATGATTTTAATCGTGGGTTTTCTAAAGACGCTTCTGGGGTGAGTTTCGACCCCCAAGCTCTTGCTCGTGATGATGTGTTGTGCAGCGCCATGGCCGGAGCGTCGGCGTCCAGGACTCACTCAAAAATGCCAAGGTTGCACTTGGGCACCTTCAATAGGAGATGTTTCCCAAGGCCAAGCTTATTCGAGACCTTAATGGCCTTGTCGAGTCCTTCACTGGTGGCGTCCCCACAGAATACAAGAATGCACAGAAAGGGGTCAACGCTACCATGGGACTTGCAATGGCGCAAGCCCACGGCGCCGACTTGGACCCTAGCAAGGTTTCTTAGATGATGCTGGTTGCTGCAGATGGCCAGCAGGTAGTTTTCGCTCCCTTTCCCACTCGTTGTCACAAATATGGGCCTTGGCTCATAGAAACTCGCGAGGTACTAGGAGGAGCGGAAAAGGTTGAAGACGACGAAGGCCATGGCGTCAGGGGCTGTAGCTGAGAAGGCCACGACGTCGGCGGCTTCAACTGAGTCGATGAAGCCCCCGAGTGTCAATGCATAGCTATAGACTTAATCGTGTTGTTCTTTTGTAACCGTGCTGGCATTTACAAACCTTGCTTTGAATTATGGTTGTGGAGAGTGTCCCCTATCAAAACTTGTTAAGTTTGATGCTTGATTATTCTGTTCTTTGTTCCTTTTCGAATGATGGCTCTTCTTCCTTTATTCTTCTGCCTAGTTAGGGACCCTTCGAATGATTCATATGATGTGCCTTCTGTTGATGTACCTGGTCCAACTTCCCCTGGTGAACCTGTGGTGCAGCAACGTTCGAAGGTGGAGGATCTATCACTGTTGTCACGACTACGCGACCGTGTGAAGCATTTAGAGCGAGAGGTACCAGTCATCCGTGGTATTGCCGATGTCTGGAAATCGAAAGCCAAAAAAGCCATTGACATTGAGAAGTATCTCCTTAGCGAGGTGGACTAGCTTAATGAGCAATTGCAATGTGAGCTTCTCTTAACCCTCCTCTCTTTTCTCGCCACTTATTATGGAGACTCACTACTATGCTTTTTTATTGCTTGTTGTAGTTGTGAGTCTTCGTCTTCTGTAGGAAGAGAGCGACCATATAAACATACGAATGAATTCCCTGACCCCAAGAGCAATTGGAAGCTAGTGGGTACTTCTGGGTCGACCATGATCGTTTAGTCGCATTGGTGATGCTTCAAGACCGTGTGTCGCAAGTGCTGCATTTCTTGAAGAAGGCGTAGTCATGTTTGGAGCATATATTCCGGGCCATGTTTCCCTTGGATGCGGTGCCCTCGAGCATGTTGGCCCTGATGAGGAAATTCCATAACACCGACACGGTGCACAAGTTTGTGAATCAACAACTAGTTGCAGGTGACAGGCTGCACTAGCACTTGTGCGCCTGCATTGTTGCTGCAGGGCCACCACCACCTCCATTGGTGATGGCGTGGAACATGGTACCCCACTATCGGGCGGTTGATTAGCGAGCCGAAGACATCATCGAGTTGTTCGACCAGCGTACCAATGTCCTTCTTTATGCCAATAGAGTAGTTTTTGACCTGCACAAAGATGTATAGGTGTTGTAAAGTTCGCATAGTTTTGACTGGGTGTTCTATTACCCGTATTGTATGTAAAGCTTGCTAGCTTGTATGTTTTTCGAGTAGCTTGTATTATGCAGTACCTTTCCATTAGCATGATGTGTACTTATCTCGGCACCTTGCCAACCTATCAGATACATTGCAGTTGGGTTGGGTTTTCTCAAGGGTTCAATTAATAGTATGTCAGCTACTTAGGTTACTACGTTGCTCGTGTAATGAGGTTAACAGGGTGGCACAACCCCCGAGTGAAGGAATAGCAATGTAATTAAAAACAAAACACAAGGTTGGATGCACTTAGCTTTATTTATTTGTAGAATATCAGGAGGTACAATGTTTGTCTAAGTATCCTAGCTGAGTAGCCTTATTGCAAAAGTCAAAACATCTAAGGGTAGAAACGACGCAGCTGCATGATGTTCTAGGGGTTGGAGTATGCGACTCCACTTTCTACGTCTTTCAGGCGATAGGCGCCACCTGGGATTACTTCGGTAATCACATAGGGTCCCTCCCAGGAGGACTCGAGCTTGCGGTGTCCTTTCTGCTTCAGTCGCATGACGAGGTCTCCTTCGACGAAGTACCTTGGGCATAGTCGTCGGCTCTGGTAGTTGCGGAGGCTCTGCTGGTAGATCATGGATCGCTCCGCTGCTATCTTGCTTGCTTTGTTGAGGAGGTCGACAGAGTCTTCGAGTGCGGTCGTGGACTCGGCCTCGTTGTACGCCACAACCCTTGGGGCCTTATAGCGCACTTCTGTAGGTAGTACTGCCTCAGCGCCATGTACCATGAAGAACAGAGTATAGCATGTGGCGCTGTTTGGAGTTGTGCGCATGCTCCATAGTACTGATGGTGGTTCCTCAGGCCAACACCCAGCCACTTGTTCGAGTGGTCTGAGAAGCCTTTTCTTGATGCTATTGCAGATGAGGCCGTTGGCCTTCTCGACTTAGCCATTGGTTCGAGGATGTGCTACCGAGGCATAGCTGATGTTGATTCTTCGCAGAAATCCTGGAACTCATTCAAGGTGAAGTTCGTCCCACTATCGGTGATGATGTTGTGTGGCACCCCAAACCTGAAGACGATGGACTTGAAGAACTTGACGGTGGTGGCTCCTAACTAGTTTGTCACCAGCATGGCCTCAATCCACTTGGTGAATTTGTCAACTGTGACGAGGAGGTAGACGTATTCTCTAGGTGAGGATTTTTGCAGCTTGCCGACCATGTCAAGTCCCCATTGCACGAAGGGCCAGGCCACATGTATTGGCCTAAGTTCCGCGCTAGGTGCGTGCGGCTTGTCCGCTAACCTTTGGTAGGCATTGCACTTTTTGACGATATCCTTGGCATCGCGCATTGCTGTTGGCCAGTAGAAACCAGTGCGTAGAAACTTGGAGACAAGGGCGCGACTCCCGATGTGATGGCTGCATGTGCCTTCGTGTATCTCGAGGAGGACATCTCTTTTGTCGCCATTGGAGACGCATCATTGAAGGACTCATGTGATGTTGCGCTTGTACAGCTCGTCGTTGGTGATGGTGAAAGCTTTTGAGCGTCGCACTATGTGTCGCGCATCAGTCGGGTCTTCTGGCAGCCTTTTGCTGAGCAGGTATGTGATGTACGGTTGCGTCCGGGATGGCTCGATGAGCATAACCTCCATGTGACCTTTGATTCCTGGTCCTTGTTCTTCATCTTCAGGTTTTTCGAGTCCTTCAGGTAGCGTAGCCCCCGAGTCCTTTGACGTGCTAGCTGGTTGCTCTAGAGCCTTTGGCTTGATGGAGCATTCATAGATTTGCTCCAGGAATACTCTGGGTTGTACCATAGCCTAGGTGGAGCCTATGTTGGTGAGTGTATCCGCCTCTTCGTTGCTTTTGCGGCCAACATGCCATAGTTCGCAGCCGTCGAAGTCTCCTTCAAATGTGTCATAGAGGTTGCGGTAGGCGATCATGTTGTTGCTCAGGGCATCACATTGGTTCATGGTCTGGTCTACCACAAGCTTTCAGTCGTCGTAGATGACAAGTCGCGTTGTACCGTAGGCTTTGGCCACCCCCGCATCCCATGGAGCAAGGCCTCGTATTCAGCTTCGTTGTTGTAGGTATGGAACTGCATTCACAGAACATACCTCATCTTGTTGCCTTGTGGCGACGTCAGGATGGCGCCGATGCCAGCTCCCTCTCGATGTTTTGATCCATCAAAGTGCATTGTCCATAGGAAGGACATGCTTGGTGTGTCAGGGAGCTGGTTCTCCATCCAGTGAATAAGGAAATCTAGGAGCACTTGCGATTTGATCATGTATCGCTTCTCGTATGTGATGTCTCGTGGAGACAGCTCGATCCCCCAAAGCGCGACTCGCCTGGTGGCACCGGGGTTGTTGAGCATGTGCCCCAATGTAGCGTCATACACCACAATGATGGGATGCTCCTGGAAGTAGTGGAGCAGTCAACAGGCTGTCATGAAGACACCATATGCCAACTTCTGATAGTGCGGGTATTACTGTTTCATCGGCATGAGCACCTCGCTGAGGTAGTAGACTGCGTGTTGCAACCCGTGGACTTTGTTCTCTTCGGCTCATTCCACTACTAGCATAGTACTGACCATGTAGATAGTGGCGGAGATGTATAGCAACATGGGCTCCTTTTCTATGGGTGTCACCAGTACGGGTGAGGTGGAGAGTAGACGCTTGAGGTCTTAGAATGCTTCTTGCTCTTCTTCTGTAGAGGAGCTGGTAGAACAACAGCGCCTTCTCGCCCATTTGACTGATGAATCGACTGAGTGTCGCAATTCGTCCAGCCAGCGGCTCGATGCCTTTGACGTTCCTCGGCTTCTCCATGGCTAGTATGGCAGTTATGTTTTTGGGTTTGCCTCGATTCCCCTGGTGGATATGAGGTACCTGAGTAGTTGCCCATATGGTACGCCGAAGGCGCATTATTCCAGATTCAGCTTGATTCGGTAGCGGTCGAGATTGTCAAAGGTCTCGCGGAGATTGTCGAGTAGTGTGGCTTCTTCATTTGTCTTGACGATGATGTCGCCGACATAGAGTTGGATGTTCCGGCCAAGCTAGCTCTTGAGGTAGGCAGCATACACCGCTGGTAGGTGGCTCCTGCGTTCTTCAGACCGAATGGCATTGTTGTGTAGCAGAAGACGCCGAAGGGTATGATGAAGGCTATTTTCTCCTGGTCCTCTTCCTTCATTTGAATCTAGTGATAGCCTGAGTAGGCGTCGAGGAAACAGTGGAGATCGCATCTTGCCAAGTGGAATCAATTATCTGGTCAATCCGCGGTAATGGGAATTTCTCCTTCGGGAAATGTTTATTCAGGGAAGTGAAGTCCATGCACATCCGCAAGATATATGTGTCCTTTTTAGGAATAAGAATGGGGTTTGCTACCCAGGTGCTCTCCTTGATCTCTCATATGAAATTAGCATCGAGGAGTCTGTTGACTTCCATACCGACCGCTTTTGCCCATGGTTCTAACTGTCGATGTATTGTCTGCTTCACTAGTCTAGCTTTAGGATTCACGTTGAGTGAGTGCTCGGCGAATTCCATGGGAACCCCTAGCATGTCTACTGGACACCAGGCGAAGATCTCCCAGTGCTCATGGACGAATTCAACGAGCGCGAGTTCCTATGCGGGACTCAAGTTGTTGGTGATGAGGGCCATCTTGGTTGGGTCCGTTGGGTGGACTTGGATCGCCTTGGTGTGCACCAACAAGTCGAAGGATTGATCAGGGGCATTTGGCTTACTAGGAGGAGGAAGATTGTTGTATGTCAAATCCTTCAGCCTTGCCAGTTCCTCCTGCATGCTGAAAGACTAGGAAATTCTGTTAAACTCCCTGTCATAGCTATCTGACCTCTCGAAGCTTCTATTGACGATAATAATTCCGTTAGGCCCAACATCTTCATCTGCAGGTAGGCGTAGTGTGGTACTGCCATGAACCACGCGAACGCGACACGTCTGAGGATATAATGGTACTGCGAGGGCCAATCCACCACTTTGAATTCGATACGCTCTCGCCGGAAATTTGTCGGTGTGCCGAAGGGTGATGAAGTACTTGCACCCGCTGAGTTACTCAGTGGTTCAGGGTGGAGAATTGACCGCCAAATTTATTCGGCGAGTGATTGATTTTTGCACTCTATTGGAGGGGCATCCTTTTTGGATCATGCCCATATTCCCCAGCGCTCGTGGGTACTACTTGCCTCTGTTGTTCTGGGTTGGTGCAGCCGCAGGCGATGGTGGACCGGGTGGTGGTGGTGCTCCATGAGCCACAACACCTGGGGCAGCTCCGTAGCCCTTATTTATCGCATCGTGATTCATCTGGGCGATGCCTTCATGGAACTTGAGGAACTCGCGATAGTCCTTCTTGCCGTCGTGTTTGTCAATATAGAAGTGGATGTTGCAAGTTCCAGATAGTTTGTCCTTGATAGATGTTCCAGGGGCTTTGTCGTGGGTATGGCGTTGCCATACCTGCGTGGTCTTCCGCTGTTGTGGTTGCCGTCGTCGCGTCTATCGGTGCAGCCAGCCGCGACCATGTCGACTTCTTCGTGGTCCTCATAACCATGCATCCGACGTTTTCCTCAGCAGTCACGTATGTGGCCGAGGTCATCATCGTCATTGGAGTGGACATGGTTATTTTTCACCGAGTCCTCTCCATCAGCCCACCTATTCATGATCTCCATCAGGTGGTCAATTGTTTTGCGCTTCGAACGGCCCAGCTCCTCCCTGAGCTCTGTGCGACGTACGCCGCTGTTGAACGTGTCGATTGCGCGGTCCTTAGAGATGTCCTCTACTGAGTTTTAATGATGGACCACATCTAGATGTAGGAGCGTAGTGACTCGTCGAGATTTTGGTAGTAGCCCTTTAGCTCTTCGATTGATGCGATCCTTTTGTAAGTGCCCTTGAAGGTTTCCACAAAGTTGAATACCAGCTCGTCCTAGCTGCGGATCGAATCGCGGGGGAGGTTGCTGAGCCATGCGAAGGCAGCGCCTTGCAGCTATAGCTAGAGGCATTGCATGGCTATGCTCTTGATTCCGCGATGCAACCCGACGGAGGAGAGGTGATCCTCTAGCCAAATCTTCGGGTCTTAGAGGCTATCGAATTTTGGCTTCTCTAATGGGAGTTTGAACGCTTTCGGCATTCGCTTTTGTTGTATGGCTCTGCTGAGGAAGCTTGCGCCATAGAGCTCTATTCCTTCATCCTCCGAGTCCATCGAGCACACGTGTCTTGTGCGCATCTTGTCGACCGTGCACTGTGTGATGTCATCATGCGCATCATAGTCGTAGTCATGTCGATGTGAGCGGCATCGCCACGACAATTCATGTTTGTTGTTCGTTGGCTAGAGCCTTGTTTTTCTTTAGCTCCGTCACTAGATCCTTGGTGAGCGCAGCTTCAGCCAGTCCTAGGCCAGCAATCGTGGAGGGTGCATGGCGGATCGTGGATCTCCAGCCGGCGGCTGGTTGATGAGCAGGTACATGGTGGCTGCCGTCACCTGCGGTATTTTTGGGAGCACGTTGCCCCGTGTGTCCACCGTCATGAACGAGAAGTCGAGGGCTCGAGTGGCCTCATCCTGCTCCTTGTCGTTGAGTTGGTCCAGTCGAGAGCGCCTTTTGGCGGCTGCATAGTCGTTGCCCTTGGAGGAGGATCCTCCGATGGAAGAGAGCTAAGCTCGTCGAAGGCTCGACTCGTCCGCCGCCCTTCTACGCTCGTCAAGCTGGGCGATCACTTGTGGCTGGCGCTTGTACTCCTGCATAAGCAGCCAGTGGTAATTCATCAACATTTGTTGCGATGGGTTTGGTGGTAGGGGGTTGCCTCGTAGGGACTCCCTACAGCGGGCCCACTCAGCGTCATTGATCTCAATCAGCTGCCGCTCGCATTCACCTGCAAGGTTAGGCGGCTGCTGATCTTCTTGAATGGGGCCGACGACAGGGGGTCGGTTAGTTGGCCCGTTATTGGTGGGGGCGCCATTGGTGGTAGTGTCGTTCGCGACTGGGATGCCACCATTGTTGCCGGTATTTCCCTGAGTGCCGCTGCCACCCATGTTGATGATGGTGCATATGTAGTGGCTTGGAAACTATTTCTCCCGCAACTCTCAGATCCGGAGCCGTAGGCTTCGTCTTCTATCGCCAGATCGCCCAGATCAGACACACAACTACTACTGTCATCCGTATTCTCGACTGGTGCTGAGGCATTGAGTTTGCTCAGGGTGCCGATCGGCGGTGGGAACCACGATGCAAGAGCAATCGCAGGAACCTTCGGTTGATCAGGGAGGCGAAGTGTGCCCAGTCGACTAACTTGGAAGCGTAGGCTTCCGATCGCCAAGCCAATCCCGTCGCCCACGGACTCAAAATCCGTGCGAGTCGCCGGTGCCTAGATGGTGAAGTTGAGGGCACCGAAAAGGAGGCGAGTCTCTGCTGCAGTGGAGTCATTGATCGCGCTTGATGGGAGCGAGGAAGACACAACATCAGCACTCCCGTTTCCCACAGACAACGCCAATTGACGAGGGGTAAACTCATCAATGCCCATTGTTAATGGACTTAGGTTCGAAGAAGTGGGGAGCACTGAGGCATCGATCGGCTAGCAAATAAGAACACAGGTGACATTAGGTTTTACCCAGGTTCAGGCCTCGTTGAGGACCCTCATCTTGCTTATCTTCTCTTGATTATGAGGAAGTCGAAGGTTACAATGATGCGCAGATGCAATCTGGTGAGGTGTATGCGGGGTGTATGAGTTGGTCCTCCTCGTCATCCCCCTCCTGGCCTTCATATAGAGAGGCTAGGTCTCAGGGTAGAAGATCGATTTGGTTACATGTTAGGGTTTTCCTTTAAGTTTCTGTCCATACTTTGTCGTGTCCTCCAAGAAGTCGACCTCCATCGGGCCACCCGAATGTCTGTTGGGCTTCAATTGCATCGTGGACTCCTTCTTGGGTTGAACTGCATAGTCAAATCTCAGGTACCTGTAAGGTATGCCCATGTCACGACCTCTTTCAAACTGGTACTTAATTGCATGTGGAAGTTGAATTCCAACATGTTCCTGGGTTTCCTGACCATGGTTTAACACATATTGGAGTGCCATTGCATGTGTTATTTTCCAAACCACAATGATCCACATGGACACACACACTCAAGTGGGTGTTGTGATGCAACCTCTTTCAAACTGGTGCTCCATTCCATGTGGCAGTTGAATTCTAACATGTTCTTGGGCTTCCTGACCATGGTTTGACACATATTGTTGTTCCATTGCATGTCTTGTCTTCCAAACCACAAGGATCTACATGGCCACACACACTCACGTGGGTGTGGTGATGCAACCTCTTTCAAACTGGTGCACCATTGCTTGTGGCAGTTGAATTCCAACATGTTCCTGGGGTTCCTGACCATGGGTTGACACATATTGGAGTGCCATTGCATGTGTTATTTTCCAAACACAAATGATCCACATGGCCACACACACTCAAGTGCGTGTGGTGATGCAACCTCTTTCAAACTAGTGCTCCATTGCATGTGGAAATTGAATTCCAACATGTTCATGGGCTTCCTGACCATGGTTTAACACATATTAGAGTTCCATTGCATGTGTACTTTTCCAAAAAAAATGATCCACATGACCACACACACTCAAGTGGGTGTGGTGATGTAACCCCTTTCAAACTGGTGCTCCTTTGCATGTGGAAGTTGAATTTCAACATGTTCCTAGGCATCCTGACAATTGTTCGGCACATATTTGAGGTGACATTGCATGTGTTCTTTTCCAAACCACAATGATCCACATGGCCACACGCAATAAAGTGTGTGTGGTGATACAACCTCTTTCAAACTGGTGCTCCATTGAATATGGCAGTTGAATTGCAACATGTTCCTAGGCTTCCTAACCATGGTTTGGCAGATATTGGAGTGCAATTGCATGTGTTCTTTTCCAAACCACAATGATCCACATGGCCACACACACTCAAGTGGGTGTGGTGATGCAACCTCTTTCAAACTAGTGCTCCATTGCATGTGGCAGTTGAATTCAAACTTGTTCCTGGGCTTACTAATAATGGTTTGGCACATACTCGAGTGCCATTTCATGTGTTCTTTTCCAAACCACAATGATCCACATGGCCACACACACTCAGGTGGATTTGGTGATGCAACCTCTTTCAAACTGGAGCTCCATTGGATGTGGCATTTGAATTCGACCATGATTTGACACATATTGGAGTGCCATTGAATGTGTTCTTTTCCAAACCACAAAGATCCACATATCCACAGACTCTCAAGTTGGTGTGGTGATGCAACCTCTTTCAAACTGATGCTCCATTGCATGTGGCAGTTGAATTCCAACATGTTCATGGGCTTCCTGACCATGGTTTGGCACACATTGGAGTGCCATTGCATGTGTTCTTTTACAAACCACAATGATCCACATTGCCATACACACTCAAGTGGGTGTGGTGATGCAACCTCTTTCAAAGTCGAGCTCCATTGCATGTAGGAGTTGAATTCCAACATGTTTCTAGGGTTCCTGGCCATGGTTTGACACATATTGGAGTGCCATTGCATGTGTTGTTTTCCAAACCACAATGATCCACATGGCCACACACACTCAAGTGGGTGTGGTAATGCAACATCTTTCAAACTAGTGCTCCATTTCATGTGGCAGTTGAATTCCAACATTTTCTGGGTTCCTGACCATGGTTTGGCACATATTGGCATTCCATTGCATGTGTTCTTTTCCAAACAACAATGATCCACATGGCCACACACACTCAAGTGGGTGTGGTGATGTAACCTCTTTCAAACGGATGCTCCATTGCATGTGGAAGATGAATTCCAACATGTTACTGGGCTTCCTAACCATGGTTTGACACATACTGGAGTGCCATTGCATGTGTTGTTTTCCAAACCACAATGATCCACATGGCCACACACACTCAAGTGGGTGTGGTGATGCAACCTCTTTCAAACTGGAGCTCCATTTCATGTAGGAGTTGAATTCCAAGATATTCGTAGGGTTCCTGACCATGGTTTGACACATATTGGAGTGCCATTGCATGTGTTCTTTGCCAAACCACAATGATACACATGGCCACACACACTCAAGTGGGTGTGGTGATGCAATCTCTTTCAAAGTCAAGCTCCATTGCATGTAGGAGTTGAATTCCAACATGTTCCTAGGGTCCCTGGCCATGGTTTCGCACATATTGGAGTTCCATTACATGTGTTATTTTCCAAACAAGAATGATCCACATGGCCACACACACTCAAGTGGGTGTGTTGATGCAACCTCTTTCAAACTAGTGCTCCATTGCATGTGGCAGAGGAATTCCAACATGTTCCCGGGCTTCCTAACCATGGTTTGACACATATTGGAGTGCCATTGCATGTGTTGTTTTCCAAACCACAATGATCCACATGGCCACACACACTCAAGTGGGTGTGGCGATGCAACCTCTTTCGAACTGGTGCTCCATTGCATGTAGGAGTTGAATTCCAACATGTTCCTAGGGTTCCTGACCATGGTTTGACACATATTGGAGTGCCACTTCATGTGTTGTTTTCCAAACCACAATGATCCACATGGCCACACACACTCAAGTGGGTGTGGTGATGCAACCTCTTTCAAACTAGTGCTCCATTTCATGTGGCAGTTGAATTCCATCATGTTCCTAGGGTTCCTGACCACGGTTTGAAACATATTGGAGTGCCATTGCATGTGTTCTTTTCCAAACAAAAATGACCCACATGGCCACACACACTCAAGTGGGTGTGGTGATGCAACCTATTTCAAACTAGTGCTCCATTGCATGTGGAATTTGAATTCCAACATGTTCTTGGTGATGGGGATATGCCGAAGGGGGTATGCCCAGCAGGACGTTCCGATCGGGCTGAAAGGCCTGCGAGTGTGTCCGAAAGACGGCGACTGGACTATGAAGGAAGGAAAGGCCCAGCGACTGGCGACTGGAAGCCCAGGAGCATATCAGAAGCCCAGTCGGACTAGGTCAAAAGTCTTCGGATCCTTATCTTGTTCAGGGATAACATGTAAACCCTAGTGAGGTGCTTCATATATAAACCTCCCTAGGGTATCCTAAAGACTTAAGTTCCATCATACACCCCCTCAAGCGACTCGCTGCTTAGCCGCCGAGCTCGCCACCCCTGTAACTCGCTCTCTCATAATCTAATCTAGCAGGAGTAGGTCTTTACCCTCGGGGGCGAACTCGGTAAACCCATGTGCATCCGCCCCCATCTCGCACAGCAGATGGCCGCCAACTCTTCCTCACGAAACACTCAATCGCTGCCAGTGGCAGCGACTGCCGTGGCCATTTCCACGACAGTGGTGCCCACCGTGGGACATAGCGGGACTGGCCTGAGTTCTGCGGCGAGACCCTATTCGCCGATCGATCGGCCGCTCTCCACCGGTCACATGATCGCCATTGGCGGGATCTTGCAGATCCTGCCCAGCAGCTACATCCTGGCATCATCTCCGTTCACTCACGCCGCGGTGATGCCGGTCGGCTCCATCAACCTCTTCGTCGGCTTCACCGACGCGGTTGATCCAGCCGCGACGGTGATCGTCGGCGGGTCGCCTCCACACCACGATCTGCTTTCGGAGGAGCAGGTCCGCTCCATCAGGGGCCTCGTCACCGAGTACGACTCGGCCGCTAGTGATGCGGTCAAGACTAACGCCGCCACCAACGATGACGCCCTAAACGACGATGCCGACTCCACGACCCCTGCATCGGTCGACGGATCCATCACCGCCGCATCACGGGAGGACTCCATCACGCGAGTATCCAACCTAGAGGACTTCGAGGACCCCTCCATCCTGGGGATCTTCGACTCCGATTCCGGCTCGGAATCCCCCGAGGATTTTTGCGTCAGATCCAATCGCTTCAATGCGATCTACATGGCGGGCAGCACGACCACCCCGCCAGATCCGTTCTCCACGCCGATCCCGCCGACCGCGACGGCCACGGAGGTGGAGCAAGCCCGCCTGCGGCTCACGGAGGCGCAACGCAACAAACTCTCCGAGCGCGAGAAATACCGTCTCGAACGAGAGACGGCACGGGAGCTGTCGCTCTATCACCAGCGCCGCATCAGGACCCGCCTGAACTCCAACATTCAGGGTCACGTCCTGAACTGCAACGACGAAGGCGATCGCACACACGCCGCCGAGCGCGAATACTGCGAGAACGCGCCGCCAAGCGGGAGCAACCCCGCAAGACCACCACCTGGTGCGCCGGCGACTGGGGCCCCTCCACCACCCATGGGCTGCGCGCCCCCGCCAGACCAACCGCGGATCATCATCTCGCCGCAAGCCCGTGACACCAACGGGCTACCACTATACTCCACCCCGATGGACAACGTTGTCGCGGCCGACGCCGCGATCGCCAACCTCAACGTCCAAGGCAACGACGCGCTACAGATCCAGTACGCCAAGTCCCTACTCGTCAGGGCCATCGAGCAACAAGCCGCGGGAGTCGATCCGCGGCGGCGGATGTACTCCCGCTCGTCAGCAAGCAGGGTGGCATCAAGCGGGCACCCCACCGTGGCTAACACATTAGTTTGCCCACCACCCCAGCCCCTGGTGAACCAACCACGGGTCGCCAATCCCGCATTGTCAACCAACGAGCCGCGACCGGTGAACAATACGGTCGCTGCCAACGGGAAGCCCCTCGATGCCCGAACGAACATCATCAACAATCAGGCGTGGCGGTCGCACCAGCCCTATGACCTGCGACATACCCTCACCAACCGCAGCGACCCGGAGCCAAGAGGCTCGCTCAGCCGAGTCGGGCCGCAATGCTTTGGACCAACGATTCGCGGGGAAAAATACCCCACCAAGTTCAAGGCCCCCAAGGAGATCGAGAAGTACGACCCGACGTACGACCCCGATGTTTGGCTGGACACATACCTCATGGCAATGGGGATCGTAGGCCACACCGACCTGCTCGCCGCTTGCTACCTCCCCCTGATGATGGAGGGTGCGACCCGGCAGTGGATCAACACGCTCCCCGCCGACAGCATCGACTCCTGGGAAGAAATGTGGGACGCCTTCGTCAGGCACTTCGAGGGCTCCTACACCCGCGCCACCACCATAGAAGACCTGGAGCGATGCATCCAGGGACAACGCGAGTCGACTCGCCGGTAGATCCAAAGATGGCAAGAACTATGGATAAACGCCTCCGGCATCCACCCGGTTCGGCGATACCGCTTCAAGAACGCGGCGTGCACGAACCCCTGGTCGCCAAGATCAAGAGGGTCTACCGGACGCTCGACAACATCCCCGACCTCCTCGAGATCGCCAAGCGCTATGCAGAGGAAGACCCCAACCAAGACTCCGACGACGAGTCAGGAGGATGACGCCGCACTAGCATCCACGATAGCGGGTGCCTACGCGACATGCGCTACAGCAACACCCGCATCACCGGCAAGCGCCGCACGGACGGGCGAGTCGACTTCTTCACTAACACCGGCTACGGCCAGCACGACTCCAAGAACTACCGCCGCGATGGAGGAAACTACCGCGACAGCGGGATCTACCGCGCCAACAACACGACGAGGCCAAAATTTGACCCCGCCGCCTTGCTCAATCAGCCCTGCATCTATCATAGCAGGGAGGGGAAACCCGCCACCCACACCACCGCCGATTACCACTCTCTCAAAGAGATTGAGAAGGCGAGACGAGCAAGGGAAAACCCCAACAACAACCCACCTCGGGACAACGGGAATGGCGGCGGCTTCGGCACCGCCGTCGGCTCGCTACATACCTTCACTGGACTCGGCACCAAGCGCGAGAAGAAGGTGCTCGCCCGCGCGGTCACCGTCAATGCGGTGATGCAAGTCGACATCCCTCGCTTCCTAAACTGGTCCAAGCAGAGCATCACCTAGAATCGCCAGGACCATGCGCCAAGGATCGAATACCTGTGGCGATGCTCAGTAGTCGCCCAAGGTGGCCGATTACTGGCTGCCCAAGACGTTAATGGACGGTGGGAGCTCCATCAATATCTTGTACCTCGACACGTTCAAAAGGCTCCAGCTCCCAGAAGCAGCCATCGAGCCAATACTGACGACCTTCCACGACATCATCACCGGTCGGAAGGCGTACGCGATCGAGAAGGTGACGCTGCCAGTCACCTTCGGCACTCCAGCAAACTATCGCACGGAGAGGATCGTCTTCGAGCTGGTGAACTTCCGTAGCCCCTACCACTGCGACCTGGGTCGCCAGGCATTCGCAAAGTTCATGGCGACCCCATACTACGCCTACAACATGATGAAGCTCCCCGGGCCAAGCGGCATCATCACCGTCCACGGCGACCCGGACATGGCCGTGGAATGCGAAGACAAGGGCGCCGAGCTCGCCGATGCCGTCATCGCCGCGGAGACCGACCATGCGGAGGAGCTCGCGAAATACGCAGGCAACATCAACAAGGATAACCCCACCATCCTGAAGAAACCAACCGCCGCGAACTCCACGTTCGAGGCGACCATGCACACCCACACCATCGAGCTCGTCCCAGGCGACTCCAGCCAGACGACACCATTGGGGCGCACATGAGCCCCGCATAGAAAAGCGGGATCATCGGGTTCCTCCGTGAGAATTGCGACATCTTCGCATGGAAGCCATCTGACATGCCAGGTGTCCCGAGGGAACTTGCTGAGCACAAACTCAACGCCGACCCCAAAGTGCGACCAGTAAAGCAGTCGCTACGACCCTTCAATGAAGAGCGCCGTCGAGCAATCGCCGAGGAAGTTCAGCGCCTGCTAGCCGCAGGCTTCATCCGGCCAATCAAGTACTCCAAGTGGCTGGCAAACCCAGACCTGGTTCTAAAAAGAACAACACATGGAGAATGTGCATTGACTACACCAACCTCAACAGTGCCTGACGAAGGAGGAGTTCGTCTTACCACGGATCGACCAGATCATCGATTCGACCGTGGGATCAGAGTCACTGTGCTTTCTCGACGCTTACTCTGGTTATAACCAGATCAAGATGGCGGTCGAGGACGAGGAGAAGACGGCGTTCAACGCCATTCGGCGCATTCTGCTACATGGCCATGACGTTCGGCCTCAAGAATGCAGGTGCCACATACCAGAGGTGCATGCAAGAGTGTCTAGCGAGCCAAATTGGCCACAACATTCACGTCTACATCGACGACGTGGTGGTAAAATCCACCCGCCAGGACGATTTGCTCGTCGACCTAGCCAAAACCTTCGCAAACTTGCAGAGGTACAACATCAAGCTGAACCCCGGAAAATGCACCTTCGGTGTTCCCACCGGACAACTCCTGGGTTATGTCGTCTCCAAGCGAGGCATCGAAGCCAACCCCACCAAGATCGACACCATCACGTGACTCGGGAAACCCGAGTGACTGCGCGACGTCTAAAAGTTGGCAGGGCGAGTCGTGGCCCTCAGTCGCTTCATCCCCCGACTAGGCGAGAAGGCAATGCCCCTCTACCGCCTGATGCGCAAGAACCCCACATTCCAATGGGACGCGGAGGCCGATGACGCACTCAAAGCACTCAAAGAAGTGCTACTCGCGGCACCACTACTCGCCGCGCCACTCGACAAAGAGCCAATGCTCGTTTACGTCGCGGCCTCTACTCGAGTCGTCAGCGTCGTGATGGTCGTCGAACGACCGGAAGAGGGCAAGGAGCGCCCCATACAGTGCCATGTTTACTACATCAGCGAAGTCCTAACGGACTCACGACAGCGCTACCCGCAATACCAAAAACTGGTGTACGCGGTATTCCGGGCACAGCGGCGACTCCCACACTACTTCCAGGAACACCCAATTACGGTGGTCTCCTTCGCGCCCCTGCAGGACATCATACGCAATCGCGAGGCGATCGGGCTAGTCGCCAAGTGGGCCGTCGAAATAGGCGTCCACAACATCAAGTACGAGCCCCGCAAAGCGATCAAGTCACAAGCCCTGGCTGATTTTCTCGCAGACTGGGAAGAAGCACAACAGCTAGAGACGCTCCCATACCTCCACTACTGGTCGCTCCACTTTGACGGCTCCAAGAACACCGACGGCGCAGGGGCTAGGGTCATCCTGACCTCCCCCAAAGGAGACAAGCTCCGCTACGTGCTCCACCTCATCTTCAAGCCCTGCACCAACAACATGGAAAAATATGAGGCCCTCCTTCACGGCATGAGAGCCGCCAAGGAGATGAACGTCAACCGCCTACGATGCTATGGCGACTCCGACCTAGTCGCCGGCCAAGTCGCCGGGACGTACGACGTCGTCTCCCCAACGATGATCGCATACCTCCAAGCCGTCGATCAGTTGGGAGGACACTTCGACGGCTACTCCGTCGAGTGGATCGACAGGCGCAAAAACGAGGAGGCAGACCCCCTCTCCCGCATCGTATCAAACCGACAAGCGCCACCAGTAGGCGTCTTCCTCGACATCATCCACAAACCATCGGTCAGCCCACCAAAAGAGATCGACGTCGGGATCCCACTCCAACCAGAACCGGCCCTAGTCGCCATGGTTGTGGAACCTAGCGACTGGACAGCACCATACGTCGCCTTCCTGGAACACAAACTCCTACCGAGCAATGAGACAGAGGCGTGCATGATCATGCGTCGCTGCAAATCCTTCGTCATCATCAACGGCGAGCTCCACAAGAGCAGCGTGACTGGCGTGTTCCAGCGTTGCGTACAGCCAGAAGAAGGCTGCAAGGTCCTCCAGGACATTCACGCCGGCGACTGCGGCCATCACGCCATCGCCAAGTCGCTAGTCGCCAAGGCCATGCGGCACGGTTTCTACTAGCTCACTGCGCACGCCGACGCCACCAACATCGTCCAACGATGCGTCGGGTGTTAGAAATACGCCAACCAGACGCACCTCCCTGGCTCGGCACTCAAGACAATCCCCATCACGTGGCCATTCTCTGTATGGGGCATGGACATGGTAGGCCCGTTCAAGAAGGCCCCGTCTGGCTTCACTCACCTCCTGGTCGCAGTCGACAAGTTCACCAAATGGGTCGACCAAGCCGATAAAAAAGTGCAACGGCAAGACGGCCACCAAGTTCCTACGCGAACTCATCTACCGGTACGGCTACCCGCACAACATTATAACAGACAACGGCACCAACTTTGCCAAAGGGGCCATGGCGGAATTCTGTGAAGAACATGGCATCCGACTCGACCTCGCATCAGTCGCTCATCCATAATCAAATGGCCAAGCAGAGCGCGCCAATCAGAGCGTCCTCCACGGGCTCAAGCCGCGACTGCAGGTGCCCCTCGAGCGCACCCCAGGATGCTGGGTCGAAGAGCTCCCCTCCGTGATATGGGGGATTCGCACCTTCGTCAACCGATCAACTGGGTTCCCGACCTTCTTCATGGTGTATGGCATCGAGGCCGTAATGCCAACCGACCTGGAGCATGACTCACCTCAAGTCGCCAACTACGTCGAGACGGCCAACGAGGTCGCCTGCCAAGACAGCATCGATGAACTCGATGAGGCACGCGACCTGGCTCGCTCCCGCACCACCATATACCAGCAAGGACTCCGCCGCTATCACAGCCGCCGAGTGCAGACTCACACGTTCCAGGAAGGCGACTTGGTCCTGCGATTGGCCCAGGACAAGAAGGGCATGCACAAGCTCTCCCCCCCATGAGAGGGGCCATTCGCCATAGGTCGGGTCCTTGGCAACGATGCCTACTACCTCATCAACATACGGGGCGACGACCAATTGGAGGTCGGGAGGCCATGGAATGTAAACCTCCTCAGAAAGTTCTATACATAGAACCTCACACTGTACTCCATCGGAATATATAATGAAATTCATTCGGATCGCACAAATTGTGTCCACTCGCCATATTCTTGTGCCACTCGCACTCGTACATACTAGCAATACGCTACTCACGGAAGTCAACCTCTGTTCGAGCGACCGGCACGGCTAAGTAGTGTGACACAAGGGCACCGGAAATATTCGGGCCTTGGGTCGTCCACGAAAAATGCCAACCCGAAGCCGCCATTGGAGCCGCCTAGCCCGACTGGCCCACCGGGCCAAGACATCCGGTACACGCTTCTCACAGCGATCTGTCCCTCCCACCCTCGTGCAAAGCGACTTGAACGGTTAAGTACCACGCACGGGGACTCCACAAAACTGGAACCACCACGCGGCTTGGGAATACACCAAGTAAGAGAGCTTCCTAGGGCTCGCCAAGCGACTGGCTCTCCGGGCCAGGGGAGGAGACGCGTTACCAACAACGCACACACAACCTGCAACAGGAGCATGACCAATACGGTCGGGCATCATGCTCAGGGACTCGCTCATACGTCAGTCCTACCCGCGCTCGGGGACTCGCCACCCAGAAGACGCGAGGGATAAAAACAATGCATAAATAAAACAAATACACAGAAGTACACAATCGAGTTATACCCCATTAAAGGGCGGACGCGCTCGGGGACTCGCTCAATCAAAACAATTCTTAAACAAAACACAACACAAATTCCTAATCACAACACGAGTCGATCGACTCCCCGTGGCATACATTGCAAAAATACCTTACAGCATTCGCCACTTGGCATACATTACAACTTGGACAATTACATTGTTTACTCCACAGGCCCTGATGAAGAAGCAGCGCCACCCCCCTTGACGTGCACAAAAGGCTGCCACGGGTTCATCGGGTACGTCATCAGCGACTTCGACAACGACGATCGAAAGGGCTGCTCCGACTTCATGTCGCTGTGCTCCGGCTCGGGGTCACTAGGCGCCAACACCGTCTCCTGATACGGCAGCAAATCCCCCATCGCCAGGACATGATCGGCGTAAGGAGTGGCCTTTGCGGTCAGCCTCAGCACCTCTGACATCTCCACCGTGCCAGTCGCCGACGGATAACCACTCGTCACATCGTCAAGGTCGAAATCGTCGGGGAAATGGGTGAGACCCAAGCTTAACGCTGTGGCGGCCCCGCGCTTGAACGCCGAGCGCGTCATCCATTCCACAACAGCGGGCACCTCTTCCAGATAGCGCCACACCTCCATAAGCCCCCCAGGGATGACTTCGGTGGGAGACACGCCCTAAAGAGCCGCCTGGACGCACAACGCCGAGGCCGTGGCCGCATTCACCACGGCAGTCATGCACTGCGAGGCGTTGTAAGTTTGCACCACCGGGTCGCTTTGGCCTACCACAGCTGCAAAATCAGATGTTAGTGAAACAATGAAACCCCCAAAGTGGGGACTTGACAAAAGGGTAAAGCAAAGACAGAGACTCACCAAGGAGTTTGCGACAGTTCTCCTTGACGTGCTTCTCCAAGGCAGTTTGCTCGTTGTGCAGCCCCACGATGATGGAGTTTGTGGCTTTGCGTTCTTCTTCAGCCGCGGTGATGGCAGCCTTCTCCCGTTCCTCCGAAGAAATTAAGGCCGCCTTAGCCTCCTCCAAGTCCTTGACCAGGGAGGCTATTCACCCATTCGCCGCGTCCAGTTCGGCGACTGGGACATACCCCTCACGGGCCTTGGAGATCTCAGCCGGGAAACCATCTGCAAGTGAAGACATCAGAGTATTGCACACAACCAGCTCACACTAGAAAAAGAAGAATAAAGACAAACAGATACTCACCAATAGTCTCCTGAAGCCGCCGGTTCACCTCCCGCGCGTCGCGCAAGTCACGCTCCAAGCGCTCTCTTGCGGCCTGACGATCGGTCGACTCCCTTTGCAGTCCCTGTAAACAAAGAACCCACCTAAGCATCTGACAAAACAAAATCCAGTTCCCAGCCGCTGAAATTCAGCGACTAGGAACTCGAGGACTAGAGAAGGAGGAAAAAGAAACTCAATTCCTAGCCGCCGAAATTCAGCGACTAGGAATTCGGGGACTGGAAAGGAGCAAGAGGTTCAGTTCCCAGACGCTGACATTCAGCGACCAGGAACTCGGGGACTGGACATACCTGAATAGCAGAGCCGAGCATCTTGTGAAGTTCCCCGGCGTTAGTCGACGGGATTGTGAAGGAAGTGCGCTCGTGGCGGGACCCAATGTCCGCATCCACGACTTCTGGATTCTGCGGAGAGTGCGTGTCCGCCACACCTGGAAACCCTCTCGCCATGAAACACGGGAACGTCGCCGACGCTCTGGCAGGGGCGCTGGTTTCCGGGGCTGGCGCCTCCGGCACGGACGCAGCCACTACTGGTTCTGATCGCGTCGCCATCACTTCTTCGGCGACTGGCGCAGCAGCTGACTCTGTGGCACTGCCCTTGGTCGCAACATCATCGGCGCCCCCCTTCTGCTTCTTCGCGACCTCGGCGGTCGCCACATCATCGGTGGCCTTTCTCTTCTTGGGCGGGTCACCCTCTCCCACGTTGGTGGCCGGTGGAATCTTAGCCACCGAAGGACGCCCAATCTTCTTAGCCCCCGACCTGCGCGAGCCCCCTCAGTCAAAACAACGACAATACAAAACGAGCAAGGTAAATTGGGACGAGGGAGCGCTACTTACTTGGTGACTGGAAGGACACGAAGCCCGGTGCTAATGTGGGCGGGCTTGTCCAACTCGGGACCCAGCTTACGGCTGAGCCCCCTCTCGAAGACGTCTGAAGCCCACGAAACTGAGGGCTTCCTTGATGATGAAGCTGCAGTCGCCGGGATCTCCGGCTCTGACATGGCCGCCCTTGACGGCTGTGGCGACTTGGACGCCATCATCTCAGCCGCTTCCTGGCCTGGAACCCTCGAGGCCATCGGTGCAATCGCCGCCAGGGGAACCTCTACTACCACCTCCGTGTCCTCGCCCTTCGACCCCTTCGTCAGGGCTGTGTCCCTTGGGGACTTGTGCGAGACTTCAGGAGAACCTTCATCATCATCTGACTCGAACACCACCGCCGACTTGGCCGGTGACGCGGGCCTTTTCGCTGGCGACTTGGGCCGGCGCGCGGGCTTCGACGGCGTAGCGGTGCGCCGGGACATCTGCTCCTACGCGACCTCGTCGCCTTCGTCGTGCTCGACCAGGCTACGGCTCGCTTCGACTTCATGTTGTCTCTGCATCCGGGTCTTGCGAGCCACAGGAGCTAGGGAGGGACCTCTTCCTCCTCCCCGTCGCTGTCGGAAGGATCCCCCTCAGAGTCCTCCTCCAGTTCCTGGGGAACCTCTTCATCAAGCGGAGGGAGCCAGCCCTCCAACACCTGAAAAAGCTGAGAGCCACCACGAGTCAGAAACACCAAGCGGGGAGACTGAAATTGAGACACGAACGTAGCAATTGGAAAGAGAACTTACTGTGGGGGCTTCATTCTTCACAGGAGTGTACGGGGGACCCCGACCGCCACGCTGGTGAACTCCGCGTCGGTGATCTTCTTCAGGGCAGCCTTGTAGTCCTCGGCCTCCCACGACTCCTTGCTGGTCTGAGATGGGTCATGCTTCCCGCTGTATTCATACATCCAGTACGGTCGGGCCGCCAGCAGAACCAGGCGCTGCCCGAGCCAGCAGTTGTAGAGGTTGATCGGAATCAACCCCTGGCCCATCAGCTTCTGGATCTGGTCCATCATTTCCGCGACGGCCATCCGCTGATCCTCGGGAAGCTTCTTCGATGCCAACCGACGGGGCTCGCTCCTCTCGGTGACGAACTCGGGAAGAGCCACTTCGCCGGAGGGAGTGGCTTCCTTGACGTAGAACCAGCACTTCTTCCACTCGCTGGCGGCCTTCTTCGGCAAGAGGAGCTTGACGAAATTGGCCTTCGGCTTCAGTTGAAACGTGACTCCGCCTGCGGGCAGCATCAAGCCGCTGGACACCTCACGCCCGATGCGGCCGTGGAAGAGCTCCAGCCATAGCGGGAAATACGGCCTGCAGCTAAGGTAACATTCGCAGAAGGCAACAAAGATCTCTAGCTGCTCGATGTTGTGCGGACCAAGATCTGATGGCTTGATCGCGTAATACGTGCAGAAGCGGCGGAAAAAGAGAGAGGTGGGGAACCCCAGACCCCTCTCAAGATGACTGGGGAAGTAGATGAACTCGCTTTGGGTCGCGGCTTCGGCTCGGTCTCGGAGGAGGGGGAACCCGCCAATTCCCCTTGTGGAGCACTCCGGCGTCTTCAAAAGATCTAAGCTGGGCCGTGGTGCACTTGGATTTCCCCCATGAGCCTTTAGGAGGCGCCATCGGATAGGATGTGGAATCGCGTGATGCGGAAAGAACAAGTCAGAAGGACGCGGGTAGGAAGATTGGAGGAAGGAAGAACGAATGAGGAAGAGTGAAGAATGCGAAGAAGGACTGCGGAACTGAACCATCACTCCCCTTATATGGGAAACGCCACCCGCCAAAATCGGGGTAGCCGTTACCCGCGGTAATTATGCCGTAGTTACCGTTGGAAATTCCAACGGATAGTTTGACCGGGTTTGACGGTCCAACTCCTTTAGTCCACCCGCCACTCGCTAGTCTTTCCACTCGCTGAGACGACGACTAGGCGGCGGTGACATTCATTGAGACGGCGAGTGGAAACATGGGGAAATTCTCCTTGGTTCTAATGGAGTCCATCGCCGACTCGACTGGACGCCCAAATTGGGCTCGCCTACTCTGACCGCCAAAAGGACGCCCGCTCCTGCATCAACGATGGCCTCGAGGACTACTGATGGGGATATGCCGAAGGGGGTATGCCCAGCAGGACGTTCCGATCGGGCCGAAAGGCCTGCGAGTGCGTCCGAAAGACGGCGACTAGACTACGAAGGAAGGAAAGGCCCAGCGACTGGCGACTAGAAGCCCAGGAGCGTAGCAGAAGCCCAGTCGGGCTAGGTCAAAAGTCTTCGGATCCTTATCTTGTTCGGGGATAACTTGTAAACCCTAGCGAGGTACTTCATATATAAACCTCCCTAGGGTATCCTGGAGACTTACGTTCCATCATAGACCCCCTCAAGCGACTCGCTGCTTAGCCGCCGATCTCGCCACCCCTGTAACTCGCTCTCTCATAATCTAATCTAGAAGGAGTAGGTCTTTACCCTGCGCGGGGCCGAACCTCGGTAAACGCATGTGCATCCGCCCCCATCTCGCATCGCAGATGGCCGCTAACTCTTCCTCACGAAACACTCAATCGCTGCTAGTGGCAGCGACTGCCGTGGCCATTTCCACGACACTTGGGGATCCTGACCATGGTTTAACACATATTGGAGTGACATTTCATGTGTTATTTTCCAAACCACAATGATACACATGGCCACACACACGGATGTGGGTGTGGTGATGCAACCTCTTTTACCGTTTGAAGGGGCAGTTGAATTCCAACATGTTCCTGGGTTCCTGACCATGGTTTGGCACATATTGGAGTTCCATTGCATGTGTTATTTTCCAAACCACAATGATCCACATGGCTACACACACTTAAGTGGGTGTGGTGATGCAACCTCTTTCAAACTGGTGCTCCATTGCATGTGGAAGATGAATTCCAACATGTTCCTAGGCTTCCTAACCATGGTTTGACACATATTGGAGTGTCATTGCATGTGTTGTTTTCCAAACCACAATGGTCCACATGCCCACACACACTCAAGTGGGTGTGGTGATGTAACCTCTTTCTAACTGGTGCTCCGTTGCATGTGGTAGGTGAATTCAGACATGTTCCAGGGCTTACGAAAAATGGTTTGTCACATACTGGAGTGCCATTGCATGTGTTCTTTTCCAAACCACAATGATCCACATGGCCACACACACTCAAGTGGGTGTGGTGATGCAACCTCTTTCAAACTAGTGCTCCATTTCATGTGGCAGTTATTTCCAACATGTTTGTGGGTTCCTGACCATGGTTTGGCACATATTGGAGTTCTATTGCAAGTGGTCTTTTCCAAGCCACAATGATCCACATGGCCACACACACTCAAGTGGGTGTGGTTATGCAACCTCTTCCAAACTAGTGCTCCATTGCATTTGGAAGTTGAATTTCAACATGTTCTTGGGGATACTGACCATGGTTTGACACATATTGGAATGCCATTGCATGTGTTCTATGCCAAACCACAATGATACACATGGCCACACACACTCATGTGGGTGTGGTGATGCAACCTCTTTTAAACTGGTGCCCTGTTTCAAGGGGAAGTTGAATTCCAACATTTTCCTAGGGTTCCTGACCATGTTTGACACATATTTGAGTTCCATTACATGTGTTCTTTTCCAAACAAAAATGATCCACATGGCCACACACACTCAAGTGGGTGTGGTGATGCAACCTCTTTCAAACTGGTGCTCCATTGCATGTGGCAGATGAATTCCAACATGTTCCTAGGCTTCCTAACCATGGTTTGACACATATTGGAGTGCCATTGCATGTGTTGTTTTCCAAACCACAATGATCCACATGGCCACACACACTCAAGTGGGTGTGGTGATGCAACCTTTTTCGAACTGGTTCTCCATTGCATGTAGGAGTTGAATTCCAACATGTTCCTAGGGTTCCTGACCATGGTTTGACACATATTGGAGTGCCATTGCATGTGTTCTTTTCCAAACCACAATGATCCACATGGCCACACACACTCAAGTAGGTTTGGTGATGCACCCTCTTTCAAACTAGTGCTCCATTTCATGTGGCAGTTGAATTCCAACATGTTCCTAGGGTTCCTGACCATGGTTTGACACATATTTGAGTGCCATTGCATGTGTTATTTTCCAAACCACAATGATACACATGGAAACACACACTCATGTGGGTGTGGTGATGCAACCTCTTTTAAACTGGTGCTCCATTTCAAGGGGGACTTGAATTCCAACATGTTCCTGGGTTCCTGACCATGGTTTGGCACATATTGGAGTTCCACTTCATGTGTTATTTTCCAAATCACAATGATCCACATGGCCACACACACTCAAGTGGGTGTGGTGATGCAACCTCTTTCAAACTGGTACTCCATTGCTTGTGGTAGATGAATTCCAACTTGTTCCTAGGCTTCCTAACCATGGTTTGACACATATTGGAGTGCCATTGCATGTGTTGTTTTCCAAACCACAATGGTCCACATGGCCACACACACTCAAGTGGATGTGGTGATGTAACCTCTTTCTAACTGATGCTCCATTGCATGTGGTAGGTGAATTCAGACATGTTCCAGGGCTTACGAACAATGGTTTGGCACATACTGGAGTGTCATTGCATGTGTTCTTTTCCAAACCACAATGATCCACATGGCCACACGCACTCAAGTGTGTGTGGTGATGCAACCTCTTTCAAACTAGTGCTCCATTTCATATGGCAGTTATTTCCAACATGTTTATGGGTTCCTGACCATGGTTTGGCACATATTGGAGTTCTATTGCATTCTTCTTTTCCAAACAACAATGAACCACACGGACACACACACTCAAGTGGGTGTGGTGATCCAACCTCTTTCAAACTAGTGCTCCATTGCATGTGGAAGTTGAATTCCAACATGTTCTTAGGGATCCTGACCATGGTTTGACACATATTGGAGTGCCATTGCATGTGTTCTTTGCCAAACCACAATGATACACATGGCCACACACACTAATGTGGGTGTGGTGATGCAACCTCTTTTAAACTGGTGCTCCGTTTCAAGGGGCAGTTGAATTCCAACATGTTCCTAGGGTTCCTGACCACGTTTGACACATATTTGAGTGACATTGCATGTGTTCTTTTCCAAACAAAAATGACCCACATGGCCACACACACTCAAGTGGGTGTGGTGATGCAACCTCTTTCGAACTGGTGCTCCATTGCATGTAGGAGTTGAATTCCAACATGTTCCTAGGGTTCTCGACCATTGTTTGACACATATTGGAGTGCCTTTGCATGTGTTGTTTTCCAAACCACAATGATCCACATGGCCACACACACTCAAGTGGGGCTTGTTCGTCTGCGGTACCAAAGTTGGCAGGCCAGCGCATGGCGGTACCTACGTTGCCTGAAATTACCGCGTTTCGAAAAGTTGGGCCGCCAACTACTGAGAGGGGCCATTTCGAGGCAAACTCATCTCACCCCTGCCAAATTCAAACATTTCGTTAAACTTCCCCGTGAAGTAGACGGTCGGGACCCTCATGTCGGTCATCTGTTCGTGACATGGGCGCCAACGCGGCAACCTCTTAGGAAAATCGACCAGCTAAGTGGATTGGATGCGTTGACCAATTTCACAAATCCATTCCCAGCTTTCCCCTAGCACCGGCGGCATCGGAATCGACCCTCCAGGCAGGACGATCTCTTCGGACATTTGACTTCTGGCGCCAAGTTGCTGCGCCCAGTTGCTGCGCCCAGTCGCTGATCCTGAGCTCCAATGGCGCATGTCGTAGCCGCCGTTGCAAGGCTCTATCCCACCTCTGCTACCGACAAGCCGAGCAGCTTGGAGGATGCTAGATCCTACTATCAAGAAAGATGAAGCTCTGTCTACAAGCGGGTGATCTACCCTTCTCTTTGCTATTCGCACTAGTTACAACTGCTAGCTGACTACTGAACCTCAAATTGTTTGTTAGCCCAACGCTGACAAACATATTTTGTCCACAGTTTTCTGTCAAGTGGGATCTGCGCGGACCCCCCTTACCTGGTTACGGTAGTCCTCTACAGGTACGACTCTAAGGGAAAGTGGTATGGAAGCCATTGTTTCACGATGGAAGAAGCGCCTGCACAGATCTGCACTATATCTGGTATGGTTGCTGCTCTGCGTAATCATATTGAATTATGGCCGAAGCAGATAGCAAAGTTCAGCTTCAAGGATGAATGTGGCATCATGGTTCCTATAACGTGTGACAGTCAGCTAATTGGGTTGATGAAAAGGTATGCTTCGGCTGCCATGTTTGACCTGAAATGTCATTTACTGGATGTGGAAGTTGCTGCAACTGGGAGTCGCCCTTCTATTCTTGGACAGGGTGGTTGCTCGAACCCAGTTAGCTCCTAGTAAGCAAAGGTCTCTTGGGGTTCGCATGTTTGTGCTAAATTGTAATTTTTGTTTTATTTACTCTATAGATATTGGGCAGTTATGCAACAGTCTTGTTTCTTTGATAGGAAGTGCCGCAAGGTTAGAAACATGACTGCCAGGTCAGTCATTTTGCTGCCCGAAGAAATTAAAAACGAGTGGAAAGATGTCATTTTGCTGCCCGAAGAAATTAAAAATGAGTGGAAAGATGATGTTGGACACGATTCTGGTGCCCATTGTCCCGTCGATGCAGAGTACGTGAAGCTAAGAAAATTGGCACCAAGGAAGAGGAAGAAGGCAGGAAATGAAGAAGCCATTAGACGTGAAGGCTTGGCACCCAGGCTGCGGAAGAAGGCTGCTGGCAATGAAGATGCATAGTAACGTGTTGAACTTGAACCTATATATGTAATTCTGTTAAATTCTGATCGCTCTGTGTGTGGAACATTGCTGGGCGAAACAATCTACACACATTCTCTGAGTAAAATGTACCGCGACTTAGGGTTTGGAAACGCCCGAGTCAGTAGTTCAATCCGAAATTGTGATTGTGCCACTGCTATCTGAAAACAAGGATCCACCGGTTCCACGATTGCTGAGGGGCAGGAGGTCTCCAAATATGACGGAATGTAAGTGGCACATAAATAAATTATTTAAGCTGCCACAATCCACGAAGCAGCAACTTATTTCAGATAGTGCACAACGACGTGGCAACATAAACAGCAATGTTCTCACCGATAATGCCCAGATAAGTAGGAAATGGGTACCACTTTCTGGCCTAATCGTGAGCCCGTCTATCTCACCGCCTCTCTGCTCCTACATCCCCTGCATCTAGCGAAGCCCCCGGATCTCCAGTAACCGGGTGTACGTGATTCCACTTTATAAATTGTGGTTGTGCCATTTGCATGCCGCACAATCCACGTAGATTACGTTTAAACAAACCACCAATGTCAGAATACACTAGTAGAAAAGGTGTCTTTGGTCCACGGTCACGTTCCCAATCTGGGACAAAGATCTAAATCGAGGCAGAAATTGATCTAAATCACAAATTCTTCCACAAATTAATCGAGACAGAGATCTAAATCGAGGCATTTCATTACTTCAACCACAAATTCTTCTAAACAAAGGTGCGATTTCACATCCTACATTAATTCAACCACTAGTCAACAATTTCACTTCCTCTGTCACTGTCCTCCGAGCCACCGGCTACCTCATCGCTATCGGACGGAACCTCCATGATGTCTGCATTGTTCGCGAGATGGAGCACCTCTTCGCGTCGAGCGGCGGCGATGACGGTGTACTTGGTCCGTCCAGGAACGGACCAGAACCTCTCCCGCCCTTCTCGGTTGCGGAGATCCCGGTGCACCACCCGCCCGCCAACGATGCGGTTGCCAATATTGGCCTTCCGCTCCTTCTTGAACAGCTCCGGCCAGTACGGGTTGGCCGCCGTGTACAGGGGCAACGCCCTCTTCCACGCGGGCATCTGGCGGCGGCGCGCCGTGATTTCGCTCTCCATCTCGGCTCGGCCAGGTAGTTGATGCTCCATCCATGGGGCACCTTCACGGCTAGCAGCGCGAGGATGTCAAAGTTCACGAACATCACCGCCTCGTACAAGTTCAGATCGGGCATCTCCATGGCGGCACGGTGGAGATTGGAGAGGAAGAGGGGATGGACAATGAAGCGACACGATGTGGCGCCTCCTATTTGTACACGAGGATGACGAAACGACGGTCAGATAAAAGAAGTAATGCGGGGTCAGAAAAAAGAAGTAATGCGGGGTCAGAGTAATTTTTTTCCTCCCTGGAATCCGGGACCAATAGTTCAGACCGCTAGGTCAACAAGTACAAATATTACAACTTAAAAAGGCATGGAGCTTAAGCTAAATAGAACTAGTTATCACACATCTCCTTGATCTTCCTAATCTTGGACCGATGCGCATCTTCCTGCGAGAGCAAGGATCGAATTGTCTGCTCCTTCCTTTTAGCATCTTCCTTGCACAGCTTCAATTGTTTCTCTGCATTTTTCCTCATGCACTTGTCAATACTCGTAGTTGTGTACTGCAGGACTTTGGCCTGGTGGAGATCATTCCTTGCTTGAGTCAGTTCTTGCTCTGCTTTAGCCTTTAGGGCAAACGCCGCGTCCCTCTCCTTCTCGACTTTGATAACCTTGTCTTGCAACCACCTGAGATCTCGCTTATGCTTGGTCATGTCAACTGGTTCCCATAGCTTCGTCTCAACACTGTCAAGAAGTGAGCTGAATACGGATTCTTTCAACTCGACAGTCATTTCCCATAGTTTGTCCAGCGTTTTCTGCATCGATTTGGGCCACCCTAGATCTACCCATTTGACAACACCGCAACTTCCGCCTTGCATCATTGCACGATGTCCTTGACACCGTAGAAACCTCCTGCCTGTGTTTCGTCCTTCGAAGGCTACAAATTTAGCAGGCACATATCCATGTTTAAATATCAGAGGACTGTCTTCATCCTCTAAACCGTGATAGTCAGAGTCATACATCGTCTAGTTGGCCTAACACATCATACGTGCATGAGTAAACAGATTAGATCTAGCTCAAAAAATAGATAACTAGCCACAGATGATAGAAATAGAGATGAGATGACTCACATTGAAATCACCGTCCACATCATCACGACGCTGCTTTCTTCATCTCCCTTGAACCCATGGCGAGAGGGGAGGGGGGTGGCTGCCGGAGAGGGGATTGGGATGGAGGCGCCGTCGGCTTGTGGTTACGGCAGGATGGTAGTGAAGTGGGGAAAGTGGCTTCGAGGGTAAGGAAGAGATGTACAGGGAGGAAGAGAAGTAATGGGGATGTGACACTAGGATGTGGCCCACTGAACTCATGAGACGTGACACTCGCAACAGGGGAGCGCCCAGTGTTGCCAGTTTGTCCAGAGCAAGCGTGGCCAATCATGCCGCAGAACAGCCTACTCGCGGATCGCTCTCACGAAGACCATCCCAATCGTCCAAGAGCCCCAATCGAACGGTATGTAACAATCATCAAGCAGAACAACTGTGTTAGGGCGTGCCTTCTAGAAGACTCGGTCTAACGGCTACCCATGCAATGACACTGGTGTATCCATGTGTGGTTTGTGAAAAGAAGAGACATGCAATCACACTAGGTGGATCCATATGTGGTTTATGGAAGTAACAGACATGCAATGACTCTAGCTGTGATTCATTAAAAGAACTGACATGCAGTGACACTGGGTGTGGTTGATGAAAAGAACAGATATGCAATGACACTGGTGGATCCTTATGTGGTTCATGTAAAGAACATACATGCAATGACACTAGTGGATCCTTATGTGGTTCATGAAAAGAACAGACATGCAATGAAACTGGTGGATCCTTATGTGGTTCATGAAAAGAACACACATCCAATGACACTGGTGGATCCTTATGTGGTTTGTTTAGAGGAACAGACATGCAATGACACCGGTGGATCCACGTGTGGTTCATGAGAAGAACACACATCCAATGACACTGGTAGATCCTTGTGTGGTTCACGAAAAGAACAGACATGCAGTGACACCGGGTGTGGTTCATGAAAAGAACAGACATGCAATGACACTGGGTGTGGTTCATGAAAAGAATAGACATCCAATGACTCTAGATGTGGTTCATGAAAAGAACACACATGCAATGACACTGGGTGTGGTTCATGAAAAGAACAGACATGCAATGACACTGGTGGATCCTTATGTGTGGTTCGTGAAAAGAACATACATGCAATGACACTGATGGATCCTTATGTGGTTTGTTTAGAGGAACAAACATGCAATGACACTGGTGGATCCATGTGTGGTTCATGAGAACAACACACATCTAATGACACGGGTGGATCCTTATGTGGTTTGTTTAGAGGAATAGACATGCAATCACACTAGGTGGATCCATATGTGGTTTATGGAAGTAACAGACATGCAATGACTCTAGTTGTGACACTGGTGGATCCATGTGTGGTTCATGAAAAGAACATACATGCAATGACACTGGTGGATCCATGTGTGGTTCATGACAAGAACATACATGCAATGACACTGGTAGATCCTTATGTGGTTCATGAAAAGAACAGACATGCAATGACACTGGTGGATCCATGTGTGGTTTGTTAGGAGAACACACATGCAATGACATTGGGTGTGGTACATGAAAAGAACAGACATGCAATGACACTGGTAGATCGTTATTTGGTTCATGAAAAGAACACACATGCAATGCACTGGGTGTGGTTCATGAAAAGAACAGACATGCAATGACACTGGTGGATCCTTATGTGTGGTTCATGAAAAGAACAGACATGCAATGACACTAGTGGATCCATATGTGGTTTGTCAGGAGAACACACATGCAATGACATTGGGTGTGGTTCATGAAAAGAATGGACATGCAATGACACTGGTAGATCCTTATGTGGTTCATGAAAAGAACAGACATGCAATGACATTGGGTGTGGTTCATGAAAAGAACTGACATTCAATGACACTAGTGGATCCTTATGTGTGGTTGATGAAAAAAACATACATGCAATGACATAGGTGGATCCATATGTGGTTTGTCGGGAGAACACACATGCAGTGACATTGGGTGTGGTTCATGAAAAGAACAGGCATGCAATGACACTGGTAGATCCTTATGTGGTTCATGAAAAGAATAGACATGCAATGACATTGGGTGTGGTTCATGAAAAGAACAGACATGCAATGACACTGGTGGATCCTTATGTGTGGTTCATGAAAAGAAAAGACATGCAATGACACTGGTGGATCCTTATGTGGTTTGTTTAGAAGAACACACATGCAATGACAGTGGGTGTGGTTCATGGAAAGAATAGACATGCAGTAACACTGGTGGATCCTTATGTGGTTTGTTTAGAGTAACACACTTGCAATGACATTGGGTGTGGTTCATGAAAAGAACACACATGCAATGACACTGGTGGATCCTTATGTGTGGTTCATGAAAAGAATAGACATGCAATGACACTGGTGTATCCTTATGTGGTTTGTTTAGAACAACACACATGCAATGACACTGGTGTGGTTCATGAAAAGAACACACATACAACGACACTGGTGGATCCTTATGTGGTTTGTTTAGAGGAACACACATGCAATGACATTGGGTGGATCCACATGTGGTTCATGAGAAGAACACACATCCAATGACACTAGTAGATCCGTATGTGTGGTTCATGAAAAGAACAGACATGCAATGGCACTAGTGGATCCATATGTGGTTTGTCAGGAGAACACACATGCAATGACATTGGGTGTGGTTCATGAAAAGAATAGACATGCAATGACACCGGTAGATCCTTATGTGGTTCAGGAAAAGAACACACATGCAATGACACTGGGTGTGGTTCATGAAAAGAACAGACATGCAATGAAAGTGGTGGATCCTTATGTGTGGTTCATGAAAAGAACAGACATGCAATGAAACTGGTGGATCCATATGTGGTTTGTCAGGAGAACACACATGCAATGACATTGGGTGTGGTTCATGAAAAGAACAGACATGCAATGACACTGGTAGATCCTTATGTGGTTCATGAAAAGAACAGACATGCAATCACATTGGGTGTGGTTCATGAAAAGAACAACATGCAATGACACTGGTGGATCCTTATGTGTGGTTCATGAAAAGAAACAGACATGCAATGACACTGGTGGATCCATATGTGGTTTGTCAGGAGAACACACATGCAATGACACTGGGTGTGGTTCATGAAAAGAACAGACATGCAATGACACTGGTAGATCCTCTAGTTGTGGTTCATGAAAAGAACAGACATGCAATGACATTGGGTGTGGTTCATGAAAAGAACAGACATGCAATGACACTGGTGGATCCTTATGTGTGGTTCATGAAAAGAACAGACATGCAATGACACTGGTGGATCCATATGTGGTTTGTCAGGAGAACATACATGCAATGACATTGGGTGTGGTTTGTGAAAAGAACAGATATGCAATGACACTGGTAGATCCTTATGTGGTTCATGAAAAGAACACACATGCAATGACACTGGGAGTGGTTCATGAAATAAACAGACATGCAATGACACTGGTGGATCCTTATGTGTGGTTCATGAAAAGAATAGACATGCAATGACACTGGTGGATCCTTATGTGGTTTGTTTAGAAGAACAGACATGCAATGACACTGGGTGTGGTTCATGAAAAGAACAGACATGCAATGACACTGGTGGATCCTTATGTGGTTTGTTTAGAAGAACACACATGCAATGACACTAGGTGTGGTTCATGAAAAGAACACACATCCAATGACACTAGTGGATCCTTATGTGGTTTGTTTAGAGGAACACACATGCAATGACATTGGGTGGATCCACGTGTGGTTCATGAGAAGAACACACATCCAATGACACTGGTAGATCCTTATGTGATTCATGAAAAGAACAGACATGAAGTGACACCGGGTGTGGTTCATGAAAAGAACAGACATGCAATGACACTGGGTGTGGTTCATGAAAAGAATAGACATCCAATGACTCTAGCTGTGGTTCATGAAAAGAACAGACATGCAATGACATTGGGTGTAGTTCATGAAAAGAACAGACAAGCAATGACACTGGTGGATCCTTATGTGTGGTTCATGAAAAGAACAGACATGCAATGACACTGGTGGATCCATATGTGGTTTGTCAGGAGAACACACATGCAATGACATTGGGTGTGGTTTGTGAAAAGAACAGATATGCAATGACACTGGTAGATCCTTATGTGGTTCATGAAAAGAACACACATGCAATGACACTAGGAGTGGTTCATGAAAAGAACAGACATGCAATGACACTGGTGGATCCTTATGTGTGGTTCATGAAAAGAATAGTATTGCAATGACACTGGTGGATCCTTATGTGGTTTGTTTAGAAGAACAGACATGCAATGACACTGGGTGTGGTTGATGAAAAGAACAGACATGCAATGACACTGGTGGATCCTTATGTGGTTTGTTTAGAAGAACACACATGCAATGACACTGGGTGTGGTTCGTGAAAAGAACACACATCCAATGACACTGGTGGATCCTTATGTTGTTTGTTTAGAGGAACACACATGCAATGACATTGGGTGGATCCACGTGTGGTTCATGAGAAGAACACACATCCAATGACACTGGTAGGTCCTGATGTGATTCATGAAAAGAATAGACATGCAGTGACACTGGGTGTGGTTCATGAAAAGAACAGACATGCAATGTGATACATTGCAAATGTATCTATAATTTTTGATGTTCCATGCTTAGTTTTATCCACTTACTTATGTTTTGTTCAAACTTTGGAGTACTTTTCATATGATTTCTTGCACTAACCTATTAACAAGAGCCACAGTGCCAACTGCTTGTTTTCTGTTGTTTTTGGTTCCAGTAAAATCAGAAAATGAATATTCTCGGAATTGGACAGGACAAAAGCCAAAGTGCCTATTTTTCCGGAAGTCATCAAGTGCCAGAGTACGAGACGGAGAGGGGCCAGGGGGCCACCACACCACCTGGCCACGCGGCCAGGCCTGGCCCGTGCCAGGGGTGGTGTGGCTGCTCCCGACACCCCCTCGGCCTCCCCTTCCGCCTATAAGATGCCCTCGGGACGAAAACCCTAAGTACCTGATCAAAAATCCACGAAAGAGTCTGTAGCCGCCATCGTCTCCATCCCTAGATCGGGAGGGATCTGAAGCTCTTCCCGGCACCCTGCCGGAGAGAGGGAATTCACCCTGGAGGCCTTCTTCATCACCATGCAAGCCTCCGGTGTGATGCGTGGGTAGTTCATCCTTGGACTACGGATCCATGTAGTAGCTAGATGGCTGGTTCTCCTCCTTTGTGCTTTCATGTCTAGACCTTGTGAGCTCCGTTCATGATCAAGATCATCTATTTGTAATTCTGCATGTTGTGTTTGCGGGGATCCGATGGATATTGAGATGCTATTTCAGATTGATTATTGATTCTATCATGTATTTGTTATTTGTGATCTTGCATGCTTTCCGTTGTTAGTAGCTATCTTGGCCAAGTAGATGCTAGCAACTCCAAGAGTTAGTATTTATGCTCGATAGTGGGTTCCTGCCTTTGGTAATCTAGGGAAGTGACAGAAATCTCTAAGGTACTAGATGTGTTGTTGCTACTAGGGAGAAAACAACAATCCTTTGTTCATAGAACAATCGTATTGTTTACTTTACACGCAGTTCATAAAGCAATAATCTGTTGCTTGCAACTTAATACTAGAGGGGGTTCGGATGATAACCTGAAGGTGGATTATTAGTCATAGATGCAATTGGATGGCGGTCTATGTATAATGTTGTAATGCCCAATCAAGTCTCAAAGGAGTCAAGATGATTAGTATATGCATGTATTGCTTTCTCGATGTTTGTCAATTGCCCCGCTGTAATTTGTTCACCCAGCATGTTATCTATCTAAGGAGAGCCACCTCTAGTGAACTATGGATCCCGGTCCTTTTCTTTATATACAATCTACAATCCTTTACTGTTTTGTGTTTACTTTCTGCAAACTATTACTTCTTTCCATTCGATACGTTTAATCCTTTGTTTTCCACAAAACACGGTGAGATTGACAACCGCATCGCAAGTTGGGGACAAAGTTCTGTGGTTGTGTTGTGCAGGTCTGCACGTTGCTACTAGCACCGGTAGTACGCCCTGCCAAAGCTCAGCTTGTAACACCTTTGGGGTGTTTCCTTGCTCCTACTGGTTCGATTAAACCTTGGTTTCATAACTGAGGGAAACTTGCTGCTGTGCTCATCATACCTTCCTCTTGGGGTTCCCAACGAGCTCTACATCAACCACGCACCAACACTTTTCTGGGTGCCATACATAGAGCCATCAAGCATTTTTCTGGCGCCGTTGCCGGGGAGTCTAGGACATCTTCACAAGGGGAGTCCCTCATAACCAATCTCTTTAATTTGTTATTTTTGTTTTGCTTAGTTTCTTTTTTCTTTGTTTGCTTGTTTCTTTGTCAAAAACACACAAATAATTAGTTTCACTAGTTTGCTTTCTTATTTGAAAACAGAAAAAAAATTAGTTTCTTTCTTAAGTTGCCACTATGTCTAGCCTTGCTCCAGTCAATATGTCACCCGAGGAAATGATTTTCACTTTTAAACAAGGAATTGAGGAAAGTTTTAAGGAAGCTTGGTCTAGAATCTCTGATCTACATGAAAAAACTGAGCCTAAAATGACTCAAAGCTTGTTCCTTAGCAGTTTTTACCTTGGGATTGCTCTTTGCTATAGATATGCTTTAGATGCTATTGTGGGAGGAGATTTCCTCCAATGTAATGAGGATGATGCTATTAATTCTATAAAGAAATTGATCCTCACTTACAACATGCCTAGCCAAACTGATATTTCTTTCGCAAAAATACTTGCTTGGTTGAACACTCTTGAGACTAGCACTGCTAGTTTAGAAAGTTGCTATAATACGCTTAGGGAGCATCATAATTATGTTCCAATAAATTCTGAACCATCAAAGTGGCTCCCTACAGTAAAGATTGAGATAAACACTGAAACTTTTCAAGCCCGCTGTGATATCATGTCTGAATTGTGTCTTATGCCCAAAGATATTTATAAATCTCTGAATACTCCGGGGCTTACTGAAGGAGGAAAATAAGTATCTCTTGCTAATAATACTACCATATTACCTCTTGGAATAGCTGAAGGAGTGTTTACAAAGATCCTTGGGAAAATGATTTCTACTATTTATCTTGTTATTGAATGTGCGGGAAAAGGACAAATTACACTTGGAAGGTCCCTATTAGAACTCCTTGGAGCAATAATAGATGTGGGAAAGGGGACCATGCACCTTTCTTCTCCACCAAACAATCATATTTTCCCCAAGGTTAAGAATAAAAGTAAGAGAGGTAAGGGCAAGAAATTTGGTTTTAATGCTTCTTTATTTGAGAACACTTGATTCTTTCTTTGCTTCTTATGTCTAACTTAAAGGCGTTAAAGAAAAGTACTTATTGGGAGATAACCCAAAAGTTTTAGATGAGTCTTGGAAGTTATTACCTTTGTAATAACCTCTCCTTATCCTTTTTATTTGCTTTTTGTTCCAAGAGTAACCTCTAATGAGAGAGAAGTAATGATTGGGAAAGTTGTTGTCTCGAAACAAATTTCTGTGCTTCACCGTAAAAATTCGTGTAAAATCTCTGAACGTCTTTTTGAGGCGTGAAGTTTTGTGCTTCTACCCCAGGTTGTTATCTAACTTACATTAGTTCAACACTTTTTTATTTGAGCAACAGAAGGTCTTCGAAAAAATTCGTCTTTACCTGCTAGTCTGTTTTGACAGATTTCTGCCATTTTCTGCATTTGCTTCTTGTTGGTTCCTTTTTGAGTTCTTTTGGGGAATTGAGATTTTTGAGGGAAGTGCTACAGTAGCTAGTGTTCTAATGGAAGTTTATTTGGTGTATAACTGAACCTTAAGACTTATTTATCTTGAGTGCACTAATGTTGCTAATAAAGATTGTGTGAAGTTTTGTATGAAGGAAAAATTTCAGGTGTATGAAATGAATGAGTAATGAGATGAAGGATGGACTAAAGCTCAAGCTTGGGGATGCCACGCGTATCACTCCAAGAAATATCCAAGAAGTACAAGCATCAAATCTTGGGGATTCCCAAGGCATCCCCCTTCTTCATCAATAAAAATTCCAGGTTTCTTCCAAACACTTCATTTTTAATTTTTCATGCACAGTTGTGTTGTTCTTGGAGCGTCTTCTTTTTCGTTTTTGTTTGCTTTTGTTTTCTTAGTTTTCTGAATAAATTTGTTGGACCCCCTCTTTCATACATTGGTTTGCAAATAGTTTGGTTTGGTTTGGAAAAGAGTAGGAAAGTTCATACCTATGTGGTAAAAAGAGCTCGTTTTTTACTATGGCCTATGCTTTGTCATGCCATGATTGATATTGTTTTGGCTTTATGCTTAGTATTATTTGCTGTAGCATGACTTGTTATAAACAATTGAGATTTCTTAATGTGCCTTGGATGAATCATGCGTTGTTTTAGCATATTAAAGCATAGTATAGTGGTATTCTCCTTTGATGCTTTATTTGGGTTGACTTGGCGCATGCTCACACCATGTTATGACTATCTCAAGTCACCATAGCCTTTATGATCCTTTAGTTTTCAACTTGTAGTATCACTTTATGCTTTGATCAATGATGTTTTGTCTCTCTGCATGATTATGGCCATTATTGCTCTCTTAGTTTGTCGCTCCCAGTCTTTTGCTAGGCTCCACAACCAAGTATGAGTTCCACTCATGCATCCAACTCCCTAAACCAAGTTATTCCAAAGAGTCCACCATACCTACGTACTAGCTTATGCTATTCCAAGTATATTCATGCTTTTGTTTACCTTCCAAATTAAACTTGTTATGAGAAAACTAGTGATTAAAGCTCTCACGAACTTGATTGCACACTTTACTTTTTGCATCTAATAAACTTGAACCATTGGGTCCTTCTTTGTTGCGTATATGCTTGCGCTTTATAAGTTGAAATTAGCAGAACCATGTTTCATGGGGAACGCTTTCAACATTGCACTTGTAATTTGTACCCCGTTGATATCATGTTCTTTTGCTTACGGATCCCGGCGGTGTGAAATAAAAGTGGAACTTGTAAGATCATGGAGTTTGTATGTGTGTTAGAGAAACTCCTGGGCCGCTAGCCTAAGCCATGCCTAATCATGGTGGAAACTTGTAGCATCACCATAATGAGCACTCTATGAAGCATCCTCAATAAAAACCTATGCAAATAGCAAATAAAAAGATCACTGAGATGCACATTGTCTGCTTGCCTTGTCATTTTGATTATGGAAAAGCTCTCGTATCATGTGCAAGGGGTACCCCATTGGCGGTTCTTAATGATACACATATACTTACAATGACAAGAGCTTACTCGTGACTAAAGTTGAGTAGCATGAGGATCGATCTTCGTAAGTAAGGGGTATGAGATTTCAGTTTATAACTTGTCAAGCATATCCTCTTAATTGTGTCACTTTAACCTTAATCACCTTAAAGATGCTTATGATAGGGGCAATGAGACCTGAAAGCTATAAGTACCATAATTTTTGGAAGCTCTTTATGATACTTGGATCCCTACTTACTTTTACAAAAGGCCTTTCTTCCACCATTATATTAAGTCTCCACCTTCTATCTTTATGCACCTACTTTGAGAGCATAGTGGCCATTCTTAGTTCTATGTGCATTGTCCCAAGACTAGTTGATTGATGCATAGTTTGATATTGCTTGTTTTAAACTATTGTATCTAGTCACTCTTATGAACTTTGAAGGTGTCCTATGCATTTATATTAGCTACTCTATTGAGGGACAAGATGAATAATATTATGCTATGTTTTCTTTATGTGAAACAAACAAACGTCTTGCAAAGCATTGTTATTCATGAATCTTTTATTTCTGCCTTTTCATGTTGCATCATAGTTTCTTTGCTTATTGCTAGAACTTTGTATTTCATGTTATGATTGAAGTACTATGATCCCAGCTTTGAATGTTTTACAAATACTTTGATCAAGTCTTTGATGGTGCATGTCACCTCAAAAATTATTCTTTCTTTTTATCACTTACCTACTCGAGGACAAGCAGGAGTTAAGCTTGGGGATGTTGATACATTGCAAATGTATCTATAATTTTTGATGTTCCATGCTTAGTTTTATCCACTTTCTTGTGTTTTGTTCCAACTCTGGAGTACTTTTCATATGATTTCTTGGACTAACCTATTAACAAGACCCACAGTGTCAGCTACCTGTTTTCTAATGTTTTTGGTTCCAAGAAAACTAAAAAATGAATATTCTCGGAATTGGACGGGACAAAAGCCAAAGTGCCTATTTTTCCGGAAGTCATCAAGTGCCAGAATATGATACGGAGAGGGGCCAGGGGGCCACCACACCACCTGGCCACGTGGCCAGGCCTGGCCCGCGCCAGGGGGTGGTGTGGCCGCTCCCGGCAGCCCCTCGGCCCCCCCTTCCGCCTATAAGATGCCCTCGGGACGAAAACCCTAAGTACCCGATCAAAAATCCACGAAAGAGTATGTAGCCGCCGTCGTCTCCATCCCTAGATCGGGAAGGATCTGAAGCTCTTCCCGGCACCCTTCCGGAGAGAGGGAATTCACCCTGTAGGCCTTCTTCATCACCACGCAAGCCTCTGGTGTGATGTGTGAGTAGTTCATCCTTGGACTACGGATCCATGTAGTAGCTAGATGGTTGGTTCTCCTTCTTTGTGCTTTCATTTCTAGATCTTGTGAGCTCCGTTCATGATCAAGATCATCTATTTGTAATTCTGCATGTTGTGTTTGCGGGGATCCGATGGATATTGAGATGCTATTTCAGATTGATTATTGATTCTATCATGTCTTTGTTATTTGTGATCTTGCATGCTTTCCGTTGTTAGTAGCTATCTTGGCCAAGTAGATGCTAGCAACTCCAGGAGTTAGTATTTATGCTCAATAGTGGGTTCATGCCTCTGGTAATCTGGGGAAGTGACAGAAATCTCTAAGGTACTATATGTGCTGTTGCTACAAGGGAGAAAACAACAATCCTTTGTTCATAGAACAATCATATTGTTTACTTTACGCATTAAATAAAGCAATAATTTGTTGCTTGCAACTTAATACTAGAGGGGGTTCGGATGATAACATGAAGGTGGATTATTAGTCATAGATGCAGTTGGATGGCGGTCTATGTATAATGTTGTAATGCGTAATCAAGTCTCAAAGGAGTCAAGATGATTAGTATATGCATGTATTGCTTTCTCGATGTTTGTCAATTGCCCTGCTGTAATTTGTTCACCCAGCATGTTATCTATCTAAGGAGAGCCACCTCTAGTGAACTATGGATCCCGGTCCTTTTCTTTACATACAATCTACAATCATTTACTGTTTTGTGTTTACTTTCTGCAAACTATTACTTCTTTCCATTCGATACGTTTAATCCTTTGTTTTCCGCAAAACACGGTGAGATTGACAACCTCACCGCAAGTTGGGGACAAAGTTCTGTGGTTGTGTTGTGCAGGTCTCCACGTAGCTACCAGCACCGGTAGTGTGCCCTGCCAAAGCTCAGCTAGTAACACCTTTGGGGTGTTTCCTTGCTCCTACTGGTTCGATTAAACCTTGGTTTCATAACTGAGGGAAACTTGCTGCTGTGCTCATCATACCTTACTCTTGAGGTTCCCAACGAGCTCTACATCAACCACGCACCAGCACTTTTCTGGGCACCATACACAGAGCCATCACAATGACACTGGGTGTGGTTCATGAAAATAATACACATCCAATGACTCTAGTTGTGGTTCATGAAAAGAACAGACATCCAATGACATTGGGTGTGCTTCATGAAAAGAACAAACATGCAATGACACTGGTGGATCCTTATGTCTGGGTCATGAAAAGAACAGACATGCAATGACACTGGTGGATCCATATGTTGTTTGTCAGGATAACACACATGCAATGACATTGGGTGTGGTTCATGAAAAGAACATACATGCAATGACACTGGTAGATCCTTATCTGGTTCATGAAAATAACACACATGCAATGACACTGGTTGTGGTTGATGAAAAGAACAGACATGCAATGACACTGGTGGATCCTTATGTGTGGTTCATGAAAAGAACAGACATGCAATGACACTGGTGGATCCATATGTGGTTTGTCAGGAGAACACACATGCAATGACATTGGGTGTGGTTCATGAAAAGAACAGACATGCAATGACACTTGTAGATCCTTATGTATGGTTCATGAAAAGAACAGGCATGCAACGACATTGGGTGTGGTTCATGAAAAGAACAGACATGCAATGACACTAGTGGATCCTTATGTGTGGTTCATGAAAAGAATATACATGCAATGACACTAGTGGATACATATGTGGTTTGTCAGGAGAACACACATGCAATGACTTTGGGTGTGGTTCATGAAAAGAAAATACATGCAATGACACTGGTAGATCCTTATGTGGTTCATGAAAAGAACACACATGTAATGACACTCGGTGTGGTTCATGAAAAGAACAGACATGCAATGACACTGGCAGATCCTTATGTGTGGTTCATGAAAGAACAGACATGCAATGACACTGGTGGATCCATATGTGGTTTGTCAGGAGAACACACATGCAATGACATTGGGTGTGGTTCATGAAAAGAACAGACATGCAATGACACTGGTAGATCCTTATGTGGTTCATGAAAAGAACACACATGCAATGACACTGGGTGTGGTTCATGAAAAGAACAGACATCCAATGACACTGGTGGATCCTTATGTGTGGTTCATGAAAAGAACAAACATGCAATGACACTGGTGGATCCATATGTGGTTTGTCAGGAGAACACACATGCAATGACATTGGGTGTGGTTCATGAAAAGAACAGACATGCAATGACACTGGGTGTGGTTCATGAAAAGAACACACATGCAATGACACTGGGTGTGGTTCATGAAAAGAACAGACATGCAATGACACTGGTGGATCCTTATGTGTGGTTCATGAAAAGAACAGACATGCAATGACACTGGTGGATCCTTATGTGGTTTGTTTAGAAAAACAGACATGCAATGACACTGGGTGTGGTTCATGAAAAGTACAGACATACAATGACACTAGTGGATCCTTATGTGGTTTGTTTAGAAGAACACACATGCAATGACACTAGGTGTGGTTCATGAAAAGAACACACATCCAATGACACTGGTGGATCCTTATTTGGTTTGTTTAGAGGAACACACATGCAATGACATTGGGTGGATCCACGTGTGGTTCATGAGCAGAACACACATCCAATGACACTGGTAGATCCTTATGTGATTCATGAAAAGAAGAGACATGCAGTGACACCGGGTGTGGTTCATGAAAAGAACAGACATGCAATTACACTAGGTGTGGTTCATGAAAAGAATAGACATCCAATGACTCTAGGTGTAGTTCTGGAAAAGAACAGGCATGCAATGACACTTGGTGTGGTTCATGAAAAGAATAGACATGCAATGACCTTGTGGGTCCTTATATGTGGTTCATGAAAAGAACATACATGCAATGACACTGGTGGATCCATATGTGGTTTGTCAGGAGAACACACATGCAATGACATCGGGTGTGGTTCATGAAAAGAACAGACATGCAATGACACTGGTAGATCCTTATGTGTGGTTCATGAAAAGAATAAACATGCAATGACATTGGGTGTGGTTCATGAAAAGAACAGACATGCAATGACACTGGTGGATCCTTATGTGGTTTGTTTAGAAGAACACATATGCAATGACAATGGGTGTGGTTCATGAAAAGAACAGACATGCAATGACACTAGTGGATCTTTATGTGGTTTGTTTAGAGGAACACACATGAAAATGACATTGGGTGTGGTTCATGAAAAGAACAGACATGCAATGACACTCGTGGATCCTTATGTGTGGTTCATGAAAAGAACAGACATGCAATGACACTGGTAAATCCTTGTGTGGTTTGTTTAGAAGAACACACATGCAATGACACTAGGTGTGGTTCATGAAAATAACACACATCCAATGACACCGGTGGATCCTTATGTGGTTTGTTTAGAGGAACAGACGTGCAATGACACTGGTGGACCCACATGTGGTTCATGAGAAGAACACACATCGAATGACACTGGTAGATCCTTATGTTGTCCATGAAAAGAACAGACATGCAGTGACACCGGGTGTGGTTCATGAAAAGAACAGACATGCAATGACAATGGGTGTTGTTCATGAAAATAATAGACATCCAATGTATCTAGTTGTGGTTCATGAAAATAACACACATGCAATGACACTGGGTGTGGTTCATGAAAAGAACAGGCATGCAATGACACTGGTGGATCCTTATGTAGTTTGTTTAGAGGAACAAACATGCAATGACACTGGTGGATCCATGTGTGGTTAATGAGAAGAACACACATCCAATGACACTGGTGGATCCTTATGTGGTTTGTTTAGAGGAAACAGACATGCAATCACACTAGGTGGATCCATATGTGGTTTATGGAAGTAACAGACATGCAATACCTCTAGATGTGATTCATGAAAACAACATACATGCAATGACAGTAGTGGATCCATGTGTGGTTCATGAAAAGAACAGACATGCAATGACACTGGTGGATCCTTATGTGTGGTTCATGAAAAGAACAGACATGCAATGACACTGGTGGATCCATATGTGGTTTGTCAAGAGAACACACATGCAATGACATCGGGTGTGGTTCATGAAAAGAACAGACATGCAATGACACTGGTAGATCCTTATGTGGTTCATGAAAAGAACACACATGCAATGACACTGGGTGTGGTTCATGAAAAGAACAGACATGCAATGACACTGGTGGATCCTTATGTGTGGTTCATGAAAAGAACAGACCTGCAATAACACTGGTGGATCCTTACGTGGTTTGTTTAGAAGCACAGACATGCAATGACACTGGGTGTGGTTCAAGAAAAGAACAGACATGCAATGACACTGGTGGATCCTTATGTGGTCTGTTTAGAAGAACACACATGCAATGACACTGGGTGTGGTTCTTGAAAAGAACAGACATCCAATGACACTGGTGGATCCTTATGTGGTTTGTTTAGAGGAACACACATGCAATGACATTGGGTGGATCCACGTGTGGTTCATGAGAAGAACACACATCCAATGACACTGGTAGATCCTTATGTGATTCATGAATAGAACAGACATGCAGTGACACCGCGTGTGGTTCATGAAAAGAACAGACATGCAATGACACTGGGTGTGGTTCATGAAAAGAATAGACATCCAATGACTCTAGCTGTGCTTCATGAAAAGAACAGACATGTAATGACACTGGGTGTGGTTCATGAAAAGAACAGACATGCGATGACACTGGTGGATCCTTATGTGTGGTTCATGAAAAGAATAGACATGCAATGACACTGGTGGATCCATATGTGGTTTGACAGGAGAACACACATGAAATGACATTGGGTGTGGTTCATGAAAAGAACATACATGCAATGACACTGGTGGATCCTTATGTGGTTCATGAAAAGAACACACATCCAGTGACACTGGTGGATCCTTATGTGGTTTGTTTAGAGGAATAGACATGCAATGACATCGGTGGATCCACGTGTGGTTCATGAGAAGAACACACATTGAATGACACTGGTAGATCCTTATGTGGTCCATGAAAAGAACAGACATGCAGTGACACCGGGTGTGGTTCATGAAAAGAACAGACATGCAATGACACTGGTGGATCCTTATGTGTGGTTCATGAAAAGAACAGACATGCAATGACACTGGTGGATCCTTATGTGTGGTTCATGAAAAGAACAGACATGCAATGATACTGGTGGATCCATATGTGGTTTGTCAGGATAACACACATGCAATGGCATTGGGTGTGGTTCATGAAAAGAACAGACATGCAATGACACTAGTAGATCCTTATGTGTGGTTCATGAAAAGAACAGACATGCAATGACATTGGGTGTGGTTCATGAAAAGAACAGACATGCAATGACACTAGTGGATCCTTATGTGTGGTTCATGAAAAGAACAGACCTGCAATGACACTGGTGGATCCTTATGTGGTTTGTTTAGAAGAACAGACATGCAATGACACTGGGTGTGGTTCAAGAAAATAACAGACATGCAATGACACTGGTGGATCCTTATGTGGTTTGTTTAGAAGAACACACATGCAATGACACTAGGTGTGGTTTATGAAAAGAACACACATCCAATGACACTGGTGGATCCTTATGTGGTTTGTTTAGAGGAACATACATGCAATGAAATTGGGTGGATCCACGTGTGGTTCATGAGAAGAACACACATCCAATGACACTGGTAGATCCTTATGTGATTCATGAAAAGAACAGACATGCAGTGACACCGGGTGTGGTTCATGAAAAGAACAGACATGCAATGACACTGGGTGTGGTTCATGAAAAGAATAGACATCCAATGACTCTAGCTGTGGTTCATGCAAAGAACAGACATGTAATGACACTGGGTGTGGTTCATGAAAAGAACAGACATGCAATGACACTAGTGGATCCTTATGTGTGGTTCATGAAAAGAACAGACATGCAATGACACTGGTGGATCCATATGTGGTTTGTCAGGAGAACACACATGCAATGACATTATGTGTGGTTCATGAAAAGAACATACATGCAATGACACTAGTAGATCCTTATGTGGTTCATGAAAAGAACACACATGCAATGACACTGGGTGTTCATCAAAAGAACAGACATGCAATGACACTAGTGGATCCTTATGTGTGGTTCATGAAAGGAACAGACATGCAATGACGCTGGTGGATCCATATGTGGTTTGTCAGGAGAACACACATGCAATGACATTATGTGTGGTTCATGAAAAGAACAGACATGCAATGACACTGGTAGATCCTTATGTGGTTCATGAAAAGAACACACATGCAATGACACTAGGTGTGGTTCATGAAAAGAACAGACATGCAATGACATTGGTGGATCCTTATGTGTGGTTCATGAAAAGAACAAACATGCAATGACACTGGTGGATCCATATGTGGTTTGTTAGGAGAACACACATCCAATGACATTGGGTGTGGTTCATGAAAAGAATAGGCATGCAACGACACTGGTAGATCCTTATGTGTGGTTCATGAAAAGAACAGACATACAATGACATTGGGTGTGGTTCATGAAAATAACATACATGGAATGACACTGGTGGATCCTTATGTGTGGTTCATGAAAATAACAGACATGCAATGACACTGGTGGATCCATATGTGGTTTGTCAGGAGAACACACATGCAATGACATTGGGTGTGGTTCATGAAAAGAACAGACATGCAATGACACTGGTAGATCCTTATGTGGTTCATGAAAAGAACACACATGCAATGACACTGGGTGTGGTTCATGAAAAGAGCAGACAGGCAATGACACTGGTGGATCCTTATGTGTGGTTCATGAAAATAACAGACATGCAATGACACTGGTGGATCCATATGTGGTTTGTCAGGAGAACACACATGCAATGACATTGGGTGTGGTTCATGAAAAGAACAGACATGCAATGACACTGGTAGATCCTTATGTGGTTCATGAAAAGAACACACATGCAATGACACTAGGTGTGGTTCATGAAAAGAACAGACATGCAATGACATTGGTGGATCCTTATGTGTGGTTCATGAAAAGAACAAACATGCAATGACACTGGTGGATCCATATGTGGTTTGTCAGGAGAACACACATCCAATGACATTGGGTGTGGTTCATGAAAAGAATAGGCATGCAACGACACTGGTAGATCCTTATGTGTGGTTCATGAAAAGAACAGACATACAATGACATTGGGTGTGGTTCATGAAAATAACATACATGGAATGACACTGGTGGATCCTTATGTGTGGTTGATGAAAATAACAAACATGCAATGACACTGGTGGATCCATATGTGGTTTGTCAGGAGAACACACATGCAATGACATTGGGTGTGGTTCATGAAAAGAACAGACATGCAATGACACTGGTAGATCCTTATGTGGTTCATGAAAAGAACACACATGCAATGACACTGGGTGTGGTTCATGAAAAGAGCAGACATGCAATGACACTGGTGGATCCTTATGTGTGGTTCATGAAAATAACAGACCTGCAATGACACTGGTGGATCCTTATGTGGTTTGTTTAGAAGAACAGACATGCAATGACACTAGGTGTGGTTCATGAAAAGAACAGACATGCAATGACACTGGTGGATCCTTATGTGGTTTGTTTAGAAGAACACACATGCAATGACACTGGGTGTGGTTCATGAGAAGAACACACATCCAATGACACAGGTAGATCCTTATGTGATTCATGAAAAGAACAAACATGCAGTGACACCGGGTGTGGTTCATGAAAAGAACAGACATGCAATGACACTGGGTGTGGTTCATGAAAAGAATAGACATCCAATGACTCTAGCTGTGGTTCATGCAAAGAACAGACATGTAATGACACTGGGTGTGGTTCATGAAAAGAGCAGACATGCAATGACACTGGTGGATCCTTATGTGTGGTTCATGAAAAGAACAGACATGCAATGACACTGGTGGATCCATATGTGGTTTGTCAGGAGAACACACATGCAATGACATTGGGTGTGGTTCATGAAAAGAACATACATGCAATGACACTAGTAGATCCTTATGTGGTTCATGAAAAGAACACACATGCAATGACACTGGGTGTTCATCAAAAGAACAGACATGCAATGACACTAGTGGATCCTTATGTATGGTTCATGAAAAGAACAGACATGCAATGACGCTGGTGGATCCATATGTGGTTTGTCAGGAGAACACACATGCAATGACATTGTGTGTGGTTCATGAAAAGAACAGACATGCAATGACACTGGTAGATCCTTATGTAGTTCATGAAAAGAACACACATGCAATGACACTAGGTGTGGTTCATGAAAAGAACAGACATGCAATGACATTGGTGGATCCTTATGTGTGGTTCATGAAAAGAACAAACATGCAATGACACTGGTGGATCCATATGTGGTTTGTCAGGAGAACACACATCCAATGACATTGGGTGTGGTTCATGAAAAGAATAGGCATGCAACAACACTGGTAGATCCTTATGTGTGGTTCATGAAAAGAACAGACATACAATGACATTGGGTGTGGTTCATGAAAATAACATACATGGAATGACACTGGTGGATCCTTATGTGTGGTTCATGAAAATAACAGACATGCAATGACACTGGTGGATCCATATGTGGTTTGTCAGGAGAACACACATGCAATGACATTGGGTGTGGTTCATGAAAAGAACAGACATGCAATGACACTGGTAGATCCTTATGTGGTTCATGAAAAGAACACACATGCAATGACACTGGGTGTGGTTCATGAAAAGAGCAGACATGCAATGACACTGGTGGATCCTTATGTGTGGTTCATGAAAATAACAGACCTGCAATGACACTGGTGGATCCTTATGTGGTTTGTTTAGAAGAACAGACATGCAATGACACTGGGTGTGGTTCATGAAAAGAACAGACATGCAATGACACTGGTGGATCCTTATGTGGTTTGTTTAGAAGAACACACATGCAATGACACTGGGTGTGGTTCATGAAAAGAACACACATCCAATGACACTAGTGGATCCTTATGTGGTTTGTTTAGAGGAACACACATGCAATGACATTGGGTGGATCCACGTGTGGTTCATGAGAAGAACACACATCCAATGACACTGGTAGATCCTTATGTGATTCATGAAAAGAATAGACATGCACTGACACGGGGTGTGGTTCATGAAAAGAACAGACATGCAATGACACTGGGTGTGGTTCATGAAAAGAATAGACATCCAATGACTCTAGCTATGGTTCATGAAAAGAACAGACATGCAATGACATTGGGTGTGGTTCATGAAAAGAATAGACATTCAATGACACTGGTGGATCCTTATGTGTGGTTCATGAAAAGAACAGACATGCAATGACACTGGTGGATCCATATGTGGTTTGTTAGGAGAACACACATGCAATGACATTGGGTGTGGTTCATGAAAAGAACAAACATGCAATGACACTGGTTGTGGTTCATGAAAAGAAGTACATGCAATGACACCGGTGGATCCTTATGTGGTTCATGAAAAGAAACAGACACAATGACACTGGTGGATCCTTATGTGGTTTGTTTAGAAGAACAGACATGCAATGACATTGGGTGTGGTTCAAGAAAATAACAGACATGCAATGACACTGGTGGATCCTTATGTGGTTTGTTTAGAAGAACACACATGCAATGACACTAGGTGTGGTTCATGAAAAGAACAAACATGCAATGACACTGGTGGATCCATATGTGGTTTGTCAGGAGAACACACATCCAATGACATTGGGTGTGGTTCATGAAAAGAATAGGCATGCAACGACACTGGTAGATCCTTATGTGGTTCATGAAAAGAATGTACATACAATGACATTGGGTGTGGTTCATGAAAATAACATACATGGAATGACACTGGTGGATCCTTATGTGTGGTTCATGAAAATAACAGACATGCAATGACACTGGTGGATCCATATGTGGTTTGTTAGGAGAACACACATGCAATGACATTGGGTGTGGTTCATGAAAAGAACAGACATGCAATGACACTGGTAGATCCTTATGTGGTTCATGAAAAGAACACACATGCAATGACACTGGGTGTGGTTCATGAAAAGAGCAGACATGCAATGACACTAGTGGATCCTTATGTGTGGTTCATGAAAATAACAGACCTGCAATGACACTGGTGGATCCTTATGTGGTTTGTTTAGAAGAACAGACATGCAATGACACTAGGTGTGGTTCATGAAAAATGTACATGCAATGACACTGGTGGATCCTTATGTGGTTTGTTTAGAAGAACACACATGCAATGACACTGGGTGTGGTTCATGAAAAGAACACACATCCAATGACACTACTGGATCCTTATGTGGTTTGTTTAGAGGAACACACATGCAATGACATTGGGTGGATCCACGTGTGGTTCATGAGAAGAACACACATCCAATGACACTGGTAGATCCTTATGTGATTCATGAAAAGAACAGACATGCACTGACACGGGGTGTGGTTCATGAAAAGAACAGACATGCAATGACACTGGGTGTGGTTCATGAAAAGAATAGACATCCAATGACTCTAGCTATGGTTCATGAAAAGAACAGACATGCAATGACATTGGGTGTGGTTCATGAAAAGAATAGACATGCAATGACACTGGTGGATCCTTATGTGTGGTTCATGAAAAGAACAGACATGCAATGACACTTGTGGATCCATATGTGGTTTGTTAGGAGAACACACATGCAATGACATAGGGTGTGGTTCATGAAAAGAACAAACATGCAATGACACTGGTTGTGGTTCATGAAAAGAACAGACATGCAATGACACTGGTGGATCCTTATGTGTGGTTCATGAAAAGAACAGACCTGCAATGACACTGGTGGATCCTTATGTGGTTTGTTTAGAAGAACAGACATGCAATGACACTGGGTGTGGTTCAAGAAAATAACAGACATGCAATGACACTGGTGGATCCTTATGTGGTTTGTTTAGAAGAACACACATGCAATGACACTAGGTGTGGTTCATGAAAAGAACACACATCCAATGACACTGGTGGATCCTTATGTGGTTTATTTAGAGGAACACACATGCAATGACATTGGGTGGATCCACGTGTGGTTCATGAGAAGAACACACATCCAATGACACTGGTAGATCCTTATGTGATTCATGAAAAGAACAGACATGCAGTGACACCGGGTGTGGTTCATGAAAAGAACAGACATGCAATGACACTGGGTGTGGTTCATGAAAATAATAGACATCCAATGACTCTAGCTGTGGTTCATGCAAAGAACAGACATGTAATGACACTGGGTGTGGTTCATGAAAAGAACAGACATGCAATGACACTGGTGGATCCTTATGTGTGGTTCATGAAAAGAACAAACATGCAATGACACTGGTGGATCCATATGTGGTTTGTCAGGAGAACACACATGCAATGACATTGGGTGTGGTTCATGAAAAGAACATACATGCAATGACACTAGTAGATCCTTATGTGGTTCATGAAAAGAACACACATGCAATGACACTGGGTGTTCATCAAAAGAACAGACATGCAATGACACTAGTGGATCCTTATGTGTGGTTCATGAAAAGAACAGACATGCAATGACGCTGGTGGATCCATATGTGGTTTGTCAGGAGAACACACATGCAATGACATTGTGTGTGGTTCATGAAAAGAACAGACATGCAATGACACTGGTAGATCCTTATGTAGTTCATGAAAAGAACACACATGCAATGACACTAGGTGTGGTTCATGAAAAGAACAGACATGCAATGACATTGGTGGATCCTTATGTGTGGTTCATGAAAAGAACAAACATGCAATGACACTGGTGGATCCATATGTGGTTTGTCAGGAGAACACACATCCAATGACATTGGGTGTGGTTCATGAAAATAATAGGCATGCAACAACACTGGTAGATCCTTATGTGTGGTTCATGAAAAGAACAGACATACAATGACATTGGGTGTGGTTCATGAAAATAACATACATGGAATGACACTGGTGGATCCTTATGTGTGGTTCCTGAAAATAACAGACATGCAATGACACTGGTGGATCCATATGTGGTTTGTCAGGAGAACACACATGCAATGACATTGGGTGTGGTTCATGAAAAGAACAGACATGCAATGACACTGGTAGATCCTTATGTGGTTCATGAAAAGAAAACGCATGCAATGACACTGGGTGTGGTTCATGAAAAGAGCAGACATGCAATGACACTGACACCGTGGATCCTTATGTGGTTCATGAAAATAACAGACTGCAATGACACTGGTGGATCCTTATGTGGTTTGTTTAGAAGAACAGACATGCAATGACACTGGGTGTGGTTCATGAAAAGAACAGACATGCAATGACACTGGTGGATCCTTATGTGGTTTGTTTAGAAGAACACACATGCAATGACACTGGGTGTGGTTCATGAAAAGAACACACATCCAATGACACTAGTGGATCCTTATGTGGTTTGTTTAGAGGAACACACATGCAATGACATTGGGTGGATCCACGTGTGGTTCATGAGAAGAACACACATCCAATGACACTGGTAGATCCTTATGTGATTCATGAAAAGAATAGACATGCACTGACACGGGGTGTGGTTCATGAAAAGAACAGACATGCAATGACACTAGGTGTGGTTCATGAAAAGAATAGACATCCAATGACTCTAGCTATGGTTCATGAAAAGAACAGACATGCAATGACATTGGGTGTGGTTCATGAAAAGAATAGACATTCAATGACACTGGTGGATCCTTATGTGTGGTTCATGAAAAGAACAGACATGCAATGACACTGGTGGATCCATATGTGGTTTGTTAGGAGAACACACATGCAATGACATTGGGTGTGGTTCATGAAAAGAACAAACATGCAATGACACTGGTTGTGGTTTATGAAAAGAACAGACATGCAATGACACTGGTGGATCCTTATGTGTGGTTCATGAAAAGAACAGACCTGCAATGACACTGGTGGATCCTTATGTGGTTTGTTTAGAAGAACAGACATGCATTGACATTGGGTGTGGTTCAAGAAAATAACAGACATGCAATGACACTGGTGGATCCTTATGTGGTTTGTTTAGAAGAACACACATGCAATGACACTAGGTGTGGTTCATGAAAAGAACACACATCCAATGACACTGGTGGATCCTTATGTGGTTTATTTAGAGGAACACACATGAAATGACATTGGGTGGATCCACGTGTGGTTCATGAGAAGAACACACATCCAATGACACTGGTAGATCCTTATGTGATTCATGAAAAGAACAAACATGCAGTGACACCGGGTGTGGTTCATGAAAAGAACAGACATGCAATGACACTGGGTGTGGTTCATGAAAAGAATAGACATCCAATGACTCTAGCTGTGGTTCATGCAAAGAACAGACATGTAATGACACTAGGTGTGGTTCATGAAAAGAACAGACATGCAATGACACTGGTGGATCCTTATGTGTGGTTCATGAAAAGAACAGACATGCAATGACACTGGTGGATCCATATGTGGTTTGTCAGGAGAACACACATTCAATGACATTGGGTGTGGTTCATGAAAGAACATACATGCAATGACACTAGTAGATCCTTATGTGGTTCATGAAAAGAACACACATGCAATGACACTGGGTGTTCATCAAAAGAACAGACATGCAATGACACTAGTGGATCCTTATGTGTGGTTCATGAAAAGAACAGACATGCAATGACGCTGGTGGATCCATATGTGGTTTATCAGAAGAACACACATGCAATGACATTGTGTGTGGTTCATGAAAAGAACAGACATGCAATGACACTGGTAGATCCTTATGTGGTTCATGAAAAGAACACACATGCAGCGACACTAGGTGTGGTTCATGAAAAGAACAGACATGCAATGACATTGGTGGATCCTTATGTGTGGTTCATGAAAAGAACAAACATGCAATGACACTGGTGGATCCATATGTGGTTTGTCAGGAGAACACACATCCAATGACATTGGGTGTGGTTCATGAAAAGAATAGGCATGCAATGACACTGGTAGATCCTTATGTGTGGTTCATGAAAAGAACAGACATGCAATGACATTGGGTGTGGTTCATGAAAATATCATACATGGAATGACACTGGTGGATCCTTATGTGTGGTTCATGAAAATAACAGACATGCAATGACACTGGTGGATCCATATGTGGTTTGTCAGGAGAACACACATGCAATGACATTGGGTGTGGTTCATGAAAAGAACAGACATGCAATGACACTGGTAGATCCTTATGTGGTTCATGAAAAGAACACACATGCAATGACACTGGGTGTGGTTCATGAAAAGAGCAGACATGCAATGACACTGGTGGATCCTTATGTGTGGTTCATGAAAAGAACAGACCTGCAATGACACTGGTGGATCCTTATGTGGTTTGTTTAGAAGAACAGACATGCAATGACACTGGGTGTGGTTCATGACAAGAACAGACATGCAATGACACTGGTGGATCCTTATGTGGTTTGTTTAGAAGAACACACATGCAATGACACTGGGTGTGGTTCATGAAAAGAACACACATCCAATGACACTGGTGGATCCTTATGTGGTTTGTTTAGAGGAACACACATGCAATGACATTGGGTGGATCCACGTGTGGTTCATGAGAAGAACACACATCCAATGACACTGGTAGATCCTTATGTGATTCATGAAAAGAACAGACATGCACTGACACGGGGTGTGGTTCATGAAAAGAACAGACATGCAATGACACTGGGTGTGTTTCATGAAAAGAATAGACATCCAATGACTCTAGCTATGGTTCATGAAAAGAACAGACATGCAATGACATTGGGTGTGGTTCATGAAAAGAACAGACATGCAATGACACTGGTGGATCCTTATGTGTGGTTCATGAAAAGAACAGACATGCAATGACACTGGTGGATCCATATGTGGTTTGTTAGGAGAACACACATGCAATGACATTGGGTGTGGTTCATGAAAAGAACAAACATGCAATGACACTGGTTGTGGTTCATGAAAAGAACAGACATGCAATGACACTGGTGGATCCTTATGTGTGGTTCATGAAAAGAACATACATGCAATGACACTAGTGGATCCTTGTCGTTGTATTGGGAACGGCAGTACCTAAGGAGGTTAGATAGAGGTGTGGGGACTAGTAGGGAATCTATCGACAGCGTCCGCAGGAAGGATTGGATACAAGCAAGCGTAGCTGGATGTAGGAAGTACCTAGGTTCGGAGCCCTCGTGATGAGGTAAAGCTCCTACTCCTATCGGATCTGGCTATGGGGTATATACGAACTACAAGTGCTCCTCGAGCTGTATTCTCTAGCTACTGCCTTAAATGCACTGAGACCAACCCTTACTATTGAGACCTTGCCTCTCCTTATATAGGCAGAGAGGCAACGGTCTCACTGGCCAATCCGACTGGCGGGCCCACGACCGGGTCATCTCTGATGTTGTCCCACGGTGTGTCCCATCGAGTATGAGCGGTATGGCTATCGTGAAGCCATGGATGCCGTGGCAGCTTTGTCGTCAAGCCACACTTTTCCTACGTCATCCCCGCAAAGTCTTCCGTATGGGCGAGTAGTTGTCGTTCTTGTCATTGTACAGGGCATACACACGCCGCCCCTGATACACCGTCTTTCTTGCCTTGTCCGGCCGAGATCTGCTTACACGATCCGACTGCCTAGTTTCTTGTCCGCTTGGGGTATCTGGGGATCATCCCCCCGATAATCCTTATGTGGTTTGTTTAGAGGAACAAACATGCAATGACACTAGTGGATCCATGTGTGGTTCATAAGAAGAACACACATCCAATGAGACTGGTGGATCCTTATGTGCTTTGTTTAGAGGAACAGACATGCAATCACACTAGGTGGATCCATATGTGGTTTATGGAAGTAACAGACATGCAATGACTCTAGCTGTGATTCATGAAAAGAACATACATGCAATAACACTGGTGGATCCATGTGTGGTTCATGAAAAGAACAGACATGCAATGACACTGGTGGATCCTTATGTGTGGTTCATGAAAAGAACAGACATGCAATAACACTGGTGGATCCATATGTGGTTTGTCAGGAGAACACACATGCAATGACATTGGGTGTGGTTCATGAAAAGAACAGACATGCAATGACACTGGTAGATCCTTATGTGGTTCATGAAAAGAACAGACATGCAATGACATTGGGTGTGGTTCATGAAAAGAACAGACATGCAATGACACTGGTGGATCCTTATGTGTGGTTCATGAAAAGAACAGACATGCAATGACACTGGTGGATCCATATGTGCTTTGTCAGGAGAACACACATGCAATGACATTGGGTGTCGTTCATGAAAAGAACAGACATGCAATGACACTGGTAGATCCTTATGTGGTCATGAAAAGAAAACACATGCAATAACACTGGGTGTGGTTCATGAAAAGAACAGACATGCAATCACACTGGCGGATCCTTATGTGTGGCTCATGAAAAGAACAGACATGCAATGACACTGGTGGATCCTTATGTGGGTTTTTTAGAAGAACAAACATGCAATGACACTGGGTGTGGTTCATGAAAAGAACATACATTAAATGACACTGGTGGATCCTTATGTGGTTTGTTTAGAAGAACACACATGCAATGACACTTGGTGTGGTTCATGAGAATAACACACATCCAATGACACTGGTAGATCCTTATGTGATTCATGAAAAGAACAGACATGTAGTGACACCGGGTGTGGTTCATGAAAAGAACAAACATGCAATGACACTGGGTGTGGTTCATGAAAATAATAGACATCCAACGACTCTAGTTGTGGTTCATGAAACGAACAGACATGCAATGACATTGGGTGTGGTTCATGAAAAGAACAGACATGCAATGACACTGGTGGATCCTTATGTGTGGTTCATGAAAAGAATAGACATGCCATGACATTGGTGGATCCATATGTGGTTTGTCAGGAGAACACACATCCAATGACATTGGGTGTGGTTCATGAAAAGAACAGACATGCAATGACACTGGTTGTGGTTCATGAAAAGAACAAACATGCAATGATACTGGTCGATCCTTATGTGTGGTTCATGAAAAGAACATACATGCAATGACACCGGTGGATCCTTATGTGGTTTGTTTAGAGGAACAAACATGCAATGACACTGGTGGATCCATGTGTGGTTCATGAGAAGAACACACATCCAATGACACTGGTGCATCCTTATGTGGTTTGTTTAGAGGAATAGACATGCAATCACACTAGGTGGATCCATATGTGGTTTATGGAAGTAACAGACATGCAATGACTCTAGCTGTGATTCATGAAAAGAACATACATGCAATGACACTGGTGGATCCATGTGTGGTTCATGAAAAGAACAGACATGCAATGACACTGGTGGATCCTTATGTGTGGTTCATGAAAAGAACAAACATGCAATGACACTGGTGGATCCATATGTGGTTTGTCAGGAGAACACACATGCTATGACATTGGGTGTGGTTCATGAAAAGAACAGACATGCAATGACACTGGTAGATCCTTATGTGGTTCATGAAAGGAACACACACGCAATGACACTAGGTGTGGTTCATGAAAAGAACAGACATGCAATAACACTGGTGGATCCTTATGTGTTGTTCATGAAAAGAACAGACATGCAATGACACTGGTGGATCCATATGTGGTTTGTCAGGAGAACACACATGCAATGACACTAGTGGATCTATGTGTGGTTCATGGGTAGAACACACATTCAATGACACTGGTGGATTCTAGCTGTGGTTTGTTTAGAATAACACACATGCAATGACACTGGTGGATCCATGTGTGGTTTATGAGAAGAACACACATCCAATGAACTCTAGTGGATCTATCTTGGCCTAATTTGATGTATTCCACGATGTATTTCATTGTACAAGACACTTTCCATTTTTATACTACTCAGTTTTGCCCTTGGTTTTATGTGGTTCTACTTAGTTTTGCCCCCCCTCTCTATCTTTCGTAGAATACCAAACTTGTGCTCACCTTGTCTGCTACTCCCTGATTGGTTGTCAAAGTTGTCACGCGGATCGTGCGCACCAACCGTTGATTCTGTGCGATCCAACGATGATCGTTGCACACGTCGTGCCCTTCACAGTACAGCGTGAGACAGCACGGACGTCTCCCTCAGCGAAACTCCTATAGGAAGGAACACGATGCCGTCCGTGGAAAAAGTCGTCGAGCGATCATGTCAAGTTTAAACAAGTCTGAAAAGCCTACTACTACTACTACAACTCATGCACAGGGCAACGGGGTCATCGAGTGCACAGTTGTTGACGGGACGCTGCAATTTATTGCCACTTGATTTTAATCAGACATATCCCATTTTTACGCAGCGCTCTCAATCTCACTTCCAACTGGGCCCTACCGCTAGTAACTTCCATGAGTCAAGGCCCCCCTCGAGTAGATCTAACGTTGCTAGAAATTAGTTTCGCGCCACTTGCATGCAGTGGAATCGAGGTCTGCCATGAGCGTGTTTTCAATGCAGCTCTAAAGTGGAGACTGTGGCTGTTTAAAAAAATGGAACCAAAAAAAGGGTGGAGATCGTGGTACCCCCCCGCCCCCCCGCCCACCACACGTGTCCACTCGAGGACTACGAACAGTCCGGTGTTTATAACCCCCCTCAACCTTCTTCTTCCATGAGCTCGTGTCATTTCCCCCCAGTCTGTCTAGTCCCAAGACCCCAATCTACACCTGCCACGCGCACCGAAGCTCCCTCGTTTGCACTACCTCCTTCCCTTGGTGCGCCATGAAGCGTACGCATGGAGACGATCCGGAGGTGAAGCCAGTTGAAGGCGCAGCATCAGATGGCTCGGTCGTTGCCAAGAAGGCGGAGGCGTCTTCTCCGGGCATGAACGCCTCTCATCGCCGCGCCGTCGAGGGTGCGAACTCATCCGTCCAGCCAGTAGCTGTCGCCGCCGAGCAGTAGTTGGTAGCCGTCGCCGCCGAGCAGCAGGTGGTAGCCATCGCCGCCGAGCAGCAGGTAGTAGCCGTCGCCGACGGGCAGCAGGTGGCCGACAACGTCGTGGCCGACAACGTCGTGGTGCCAGCGGCAGATCTGGATGGGGGGCAGGCGGCAGGCGGAGGCAATCCGGTGATCTACATCGACGACCCCATCACCGTTCAAGAAATCTTCGACGCAATCGCGGAGAATGATGAGTTCGAGGAGGAGGTCCCTAATGAGGAGTACGAGGTACTATAGTGCTAGCTTCTCTAGTCGCAGCCGCAGTTTTCACTGTTCATACATAGGATTTGCTCAATCATGTACAGATTATTTTGCTCTTGAAGTAGGGTAGTATATATATGATTCGATCGGTTGATTGATGTATCTGCCATCTAGTCACAAAACCCCAATCCATCTAGTCACAAAACCCCAATCTGCTCATGTGCCATCTAGTTGAGTTTGCTAGTTGAGTGTTGATTTCGATACACAACAGGTCTATAACATTACATTTCTATTCCTTACTAAGCCCAATGATTCAATTTTGCCCCAAAATAGTGCAAGGGTATCTGATGGTCTCGTTTTCTTAGGGATGGTTAGTGGCCCTAAGGCAGCAATGCACATAAAAAATATAGGTTGTGTTGTTGGTATTTTGGTTCTCCGACTCCATCGCTAGAAAAAATGAGGCCCTAATTTTTTATCTCATATGGAACCTAAATATATAATATTTGTATTGTTTCTGATCTATGAATGCGTTGTATGATGCATTTGTATATCCCTGAATATTGTTTTGTACGATTACATTTCAATTTCTTATTATGGCCAATGATTCAAATTTGCCCCAAAGAGAGGCAGACACATTGGTGTCAAATTTTTACAGGGATGAGTGAGCGAACCTGGGGCCATGTACAAGATCAATATAAGCTGTGCAATTGTTACTTGGTTCGCTTACGCCATCTCTGTAGAAACTTATGAGGCTGCAATCTTTATTCTACATTCATAGGACTATGATATTTGAATTATCTATTCCATGCATTCATAGTGTATAAGAATTACATTTTAGTTTGTCACCGAGGCCGATGATTGAAATTTGCCCAAAAAGAGTTCAAGGGGAGACACGTATGATGGTATCGTGTTTTAGGGATGGGTTGGGGAACATGAGGCAGCAATGCACACAAATAATATAGGTTGTGCTGTTGGTACTTTGGTTCCCCAACTCCATCTCTGAAACAAATTATGAGGCCCTTGATTTATTCTCATATGGAACTACATATATGATCCTTGAATTATTTCTGATCTTTTAATGATTGGTATGATGCATATGTATATGAATGGTTTTGATCATAAGTATTTTTAACATGTACCTGAAGATTAATTGTTTGGTTTTTTATTTATAATTACAATATTTGGGCTTGTTTTTGTACGTGACTATGTATATCCCTGAATAATTTTTTGTACGATTACATTTCAATTTCTTATTGTGGCCAATGATTCAAATTTGCCCCAAAAGAGAGGCAGACACATTGATGTCAGATTTTTTCAGGGACAAGTTAGTGAACCTGGGGCGATGTACAAGAATAATATAGGCTGTGCAATTATTACTTGGTTCACTTACGCTGTCCCTGTAGAAACTTATGAGGCCTTAATCTTTATTCTACATTCATAGAACTTTGATATTCGAATTACCTATTCCATGCATTAAGTGTATAAGAATTACATTTTAGTTTGTCACCGAGGCCAATGATTGAAATTTTCCCCAAAAGAGGTCAAGGGGAGACACGTATGATGGTGTCGTGTTTTAGTGATGGGTTGGTGAACCTGAGGCAGCAATACACACAAACAATATAGGTTGTGATGTTGGTACTTTCATTCTCCAACTCCATCTCTGAAACAAATTTTGAGGCCCTAGATTTATTCTCATATGGAACTACATATATGATCCTTGAATTGTTTCTGATCTTTTAATGATTGGTATGATGCATATGTGTATGAATGGTTTTGATCATAAGTATTTTTAACATGCACCTGAAGATTAATTGTTTGGTTTTTTATTTATAATTACAATATTTAGGCTTGTTTTTGTACCTGACTATGTATATCCCTGAATAATGTTTTGTACGATTACATTTCAATTTCTTATTGTGGCCAATGATTCAAATTTGCCCCAAAAGAGAGGCAGACACATTGGTGTCATATTTTTCAGGGACGAGTTAGTGAACCTGGGGCGATGTACAACAACAATATAGGCTGTGCAATTGTTACTTGGTTCACTCACGCCGTCCCTGAATAAACTTATGAGGCTGCAATCTTTATTCTACATTCATAGAACTATGATATTCGAATTATCTATTCGATGCATTCATAGTGTATAAGAATTACATTTTAGTTTGTCACCGAGGCCGATGATTGAAATTAGCCCCAAAAGAGTTCAAGGGGAGACACGTATGATGGTGTCGTGTTTTAGGGATGGGTTGGTGAACCTGAGGCAGCAATGCACACAAACAATATGGGTTGTGATGTTGGTACTTTGGTTCGCCAACTCCATCTCTAAAACAAATTATGAGGCCCTAGATTTATTCTCATATGGAACTACATATATGATCCTTGAATTGTTTCTGATCTTTTAATGATTGGTATGATGCATATGTATATGAATGGTTTTGATCATAAGTATTTTTAACATGCACCTGAAGATTAATTGTTTGGTTTTTTATTTATAATTACAATATTGAGGCTTGTTTTTGTACCTGACTATGTATATCCCTGAATAATGTTTTGTATGATTACATTTCAATTTCTTATTGTGGCCAATGATTCAAATTTGTCCCAAAAGAGAGGCAGACACATTGGTGTCAGATTTTTTCAGGGATGAGTTAGTGAACCTAGGGCGATGTACAACAATATTACAGGTTGTGCAATTGTTACTTGGTTCGCTGACTCCATCCCTGAAGAAACTTATGAGGCCGCAATCTTTATCCTACATTCACTCTGATGCAATTATTTGTCATTGTGTTGAGATGAAATGATATATGAACGATCAAACTATTGCTGAGATGCTTTATCTATGATATCCACGGATATATTGTCTTACATATACATGTTGTCAATTCTTGAGTTATAATACAATTCAATCATATGTATGAGTTCTAAGTTATGTTCTTAAAAATCAACAGGAGGATGATGATGAAGTGGACGATAGCAAGGTATCCAGGGACAACAAAAGCCTCTATGTGCTGAGGTGGTTACGGTGTGGGCTAATCCGTTTCCACCGTAGGGGGAGACTGTTTTGCCCATTTTGTGGAAGAGCAATAAACGTGGACCTCAACAGCATGATCTAGAACGCGGAGGGCGTTGGCATAGGCGGAGGCAGAAGGCATAGGTCGATTATCCTGGCACGGCACGCAGCCTACAGCAAATTCCTCCGGAAGTATGTCAGGACTGGCTTGTATCCCTGCTAGGCGTCTCCGTGTCCCGGCCTCCTACTGCAGCCCCTGGTTTTATTTTGTTTTAGTTAATTATTACCTATGTGTGGCATGTAAGACAATATATCCGTGGTGTCTCTGGTGAACCTTCTATATTAATCCACTCCTTTATATGGAGTGCCTTAAAGTTTCTAGTGTTCAATTATATTTACTGATCATGCTCATGCACACTACAAAATATTTCTAGTGCTCGATTATATTATAATTGTCAAGAAATACACCAACAAGTTAAATTGGTCAAAATTTTGTATTGAAGTAACTAAATGTATCACACACATAATAAACTAGAAACTAAAATCTAATTCAAACACATAATGTATCACCACCACTTGTTGTCGTCCTTGACATGCTTCCCCTTCAGCCGCTTGATGTCGCCACCGTCTCAAGATCCCTGCTCGTCCTGAAACCGCTTTCCGTCCTCCTCGCGCTTCTTCTCCTGGGCTAGCTTGCAACCAGGGCATAGCTCTCTCGCGAAAAACCCCGCCTTAACCATCCCATCTTTCATGGTAATGAGCTTACTGTACAACTCATACGCCATGTAGGCGTCTCTGGCTGCATACTCGAGGCGCACCTGGCTCATCGGCTTCCACTCCTAGTAGTCGTGATCGAGTCGCTTTAATTTCTTCAGTTTTTCATAGGATTTATCGATGATTTCTGCTGCCAGATCACCCATGCCATCCTTCGCTGGATGTCGATGTGGTGCCCCTCTGGGATTTTTATCAACGCACGAGAAAGCATAATTGTGTCATTTGTGATATCCACGCTAGTGAAAGTTATCCCTTTCCTACACAAGAACTCGACTAGAGACGGACAACGCATCTCAGTTGGTTTACTCCTGCACTTAGATGGTTCTAGGGATGTAAGGGAACAAGGGATGCAGAAGTGGTGATCTCAAATTTAAATTTCACATACCTGTAGAAGTGATAAACGAGGACCTCCTCATGTATGGCGATTTGCACGACAGCGATCTCTTGTGGAGGATTTTTTTGCTTAGTTGCACGGGTGTACTCCAAGTCTAGCCCCACAAACTTGTGCTTCTCTTTCTCAAGCAATTGCTCAAACCTGGCAAGAGTTGTCTCCACAGTCGCTTCATCATTTGTGTACAACACTGTCAAAGTCATGGTGCGTTTCCCATCGTCCGTGCCTGCAAGGAAATGGGTGAAAGGAAATGCCTGCAAGGAACTGTCTGCGAGAGGAAGAAGAAGATGAACCGATGGTTCCAGAACAGAGGAAGAAGAAGCGCCCAGGAAAAACTGCAGAGGAATGACTGAGGAAGAGGAATGACTGCAGAAGAAACGTGGTAACTACAACTTTCGGTTCGAGAACTCACCGTGGTTATGTGGAGATCGTGGCAGTGGCGTCGGTTCAACAAGTGGGGCCAGTTCCTACGAGAATATGAAATTAGTTGTGCATTTTTCTATGCGAGAAATTGAGAGAAGTCATTTATATTTTGTCTTTCATAATTAAACACAATAAAGTTGGTACATCCCAAGAGATTTGAACAAAAGAGATTTGCTAGTTTAACATACAACAACACTTACAGGCCCAACATGGCAGAACTTGGAGAGCCCTAGAACTTGAGCTACCACAGAGACCTCGGCAGAGGTGGCAGAATTGGTGCGGGTGCAACCACGGCGACGGCGAGCTCGGATTCTAGAGGAGGAAAACTAAACCGAGCATGGTAGACAAGGTGATAGATCTCACCGGGAACCAATTCTAGTCCCTGACCGTGCCATGGGTGCGTCCATGGTGAGGGCGAGCTCCGACTCGGGATGGGAAGGAGAGCGGGGCCGAGTAGCTTCGTCACTTCCCAGCTCCGTGCCATGGCCGCGACCACAGATTGCCGCTCCGGGGAATAAGACGCGTAATGGATTCAGGCGCCAACGCTCCAAGCCTAAAGGGAGGAGAGCTGGGCCGAGCAAGTTCGTCCATGTCCCAGCTCCGTGCCATGGCTGCGACGCCCCACAAATTGTCGCTCCAGGGAAGAAGAAGACGCGTAATGGATGCAGGCGCCAACGCTATAAGCCTAATTGACACCTAAGCGACGGGAGCGACAGGAGCGACATAACGGCGAGAATAGATAGGGGGGACCAACTTGATGGCCATTAGCCAGATTTTTTGTATTGAAACGTAAAGTTGAATTCATGCCAAAAAAAGACCCTCTGAGTATTTGGCACACCAACTGTAGTGATCACGGATGATTTCAGGGAACTCAGGTACCGCGTTGCCTGGACACCCCAACTTTCGGGCCGCAAAATGATATTCTCACTCAAGTGGGTGTGGTGATGCAACCTCTTTCAAACTAGTGCTCCATTTCATGTAGCAGTTGAATTCCAACATGTCTGTGGGTTCCTGACCATGGTTTTGCACATATTGGAGTTCCATTGCATGTGTTCTTTTCCAAACCATAATGATCCACATGGCCGCACACACTCAAGTAGATGTGGTGATGCAACCTCTTTCAAACTTGTGCTCCATTGCATGTGGCAAATGAATTCCAACATATTCCTGGGCTTCCTAACCATGGTTTGACACATATGGGAGTGGCATTGCATGTGTTGTTTTCCAAACCACAATGATCCACATGGCCACATACACTCAAGTGGGTGTGGTGATGCAACCTCTTTGAAACTGGTGCTCCGTTTCATGGGGCAGTTGAATTCCAACATGTTCCTGGGTTCCTGACCATGGTTTGGCACATAATGGAGTTCTATTGCATGTGTTATTTTCCAAACCACAATGATCCACATGGCACACACACTCAAGTGGGTGTGGTGATGCAACCTCTTTCGAACTGGTGCTCCATTGCATGTGGTAGGTTACTTCAGACATGTTCTAGGGCTTACGAACAATGTTTTGGCACATACTGGAGTGCTATTACATGTGTTCTTTTCAAAACCACAATGATTCACATGGCCACACACACTCAGGTGGGTTTGGTGATGCAACCTCTTTCAAACTGGTGCTCCATTGCATGTGGCAGTAGAATTCGACCATGATTTGAAAGAAATTGGAGTGCCATTGAATGTGTCCTTTTCCAAACCACAATGATACACATGTCCGCACATACTCAAGTTGGTGTGGTGATGCAACCTCTTTCAAACTAGTGCTCCATTGCATGTGGCAGTTGAATTCAAAGATGTTCCTGGGCTTCCTAACCATGGTTTAACACATACTGGAGTGCCATTGCATGTGTTCTTTTCCAATCCACAATGATCCATGTGGCCACACACACTCAAGTGGGTGTGGTGATGCAACCTCTTTCAAACTAGTGCACCATTGCATGTGGTAGTTGAATTCCAACATGTTCCTAGGCTTCCAGACCATGATTTGACACATATTGGAGTGACATTGCATGTGTTCTCTTTGAAACCACAATGTTCCACATGGCCACATACTCAAGTGGGTTTGGTGATGAAACCTATTTCAAACTGGTGCACCATTGCGTGTGGAAGTTGAATTCCAACATGTTCCTGGGATTCCTGACAATGGTTTGACACACATTCGAGTGCCATTGCATGTCTTCTTTTCCAAACCAGAATGATCCACATGGCCACGCACAATCAAGTGGGTGTGGTGATGCAACCTCTTTCAAACCGGTGCTCCATTGCATGTGTCAGTTGAATTCCAACATGTTCCTAGGGTTCCTGGGCATGTTTTAACACATATTGGAGTGCCATTGCATGAATTATTTTCCAAACCACTATGATCCACAAGGCCACACACACTCAAGTGGGTGTGGTGATCCAACCACTTTCAAACTAGCGCTCCATTTCATGTGGCAGTTGAATTTCAACATGTTCCTGGGGTTCCTGACCATGGTTTGATACATATTGGAGTGCCATTGCATGTGTTCTTTTCCAAAATATAATGATCCAGCTCTTCACACACAATCAAGTGGTTGTCGTGCTGCAACCTCTTTCAATCTAGTGCTCCATTCCATGTGGCAGTTGAATTCCAACATGTTCCTGGGCTTCTTGACCATGGTTTTACACATATTGGAGTGGCAGTGCATGTGTTCTCTTCCAAACCACAATTATCTACATGGCCACACACACTCAAGTGGGTGTGGTGATGGAACCTCTTTCAAACTAGTGCTCCATTGCATGTGGTTGTTGAATTCCAACATGTTCATGGGCTTCCATACCATGGTTTGACACATATTGGAGTGCCATTGCATGTGTTCTCTTCGAAACCACAATGATCCACATGGCCACACACTCAAGTGGCTTTGGTGATGAAACCTCTTTCAAACTGGTGCACCATTGCGTGTGGAAGTTGAATTCCAACATGTTCCTGGGATTCCTAACAATGGTTTGACCCACATTGGAGTGCCATTGCATTTGTTCTTTTCCAAACCACAATGATCCACATGGCCACACACACTCAAGTGGGTGTGGTGATGTAACCTATTTCAAACAGGTGTTCCATTGCAGTGTCAGTTGAATTCCAACATGTTCCTAGGGTTCCTGACCATGTTTTAACACATATTGGAGTGCCATTGCATGTGTTATTTTCCAAACCACAATGATCCACATGGCCACACATACTCAAGTGGGTGTGGTGATCCAACCTCTTCCAAACTAGCTCTCCATTGCATGTGGCAATTGAATTCCAACATGTTCATGGGGTTCCTGGCCATGGTTTCCTACATATTGGAGTGCCATTGCATCTGTTCTTTTCCAAAATATAATGATCCACCTCTCAACACATAGCCAAGTGGGTGTGGTGATGCAACCTCTTTCAAACTAGTGCTCCATTCCATATGGGAGTTGAATTCCAACATGTTCCTGGGCTTCCTGACCATGGTTTTACCCATATTGGAGTGCCATTGCATGTGTTCTCTTCCAAACCACAATGATATACATGGCCACACACACTCAAGTGGGTGTGGTGATGCAACCTCTTTCAAACTGGTGCTCCATTGCATGTGGCAGTTGAATTCCAACGTGTTCATGGGCTTCCTGACCATGGTTTGGCACACATTAGAGGGCCATTGCATGTGTTCTTTTCCAATACACAATGACACACATGGCCACACACACTTAAGTGGGTGTGGTGATGCAACCTCTTTCAAATTGGTGCTCCATTGCATGTGTGTCGTTGTATTGGGAACGGTAGTACCTAAGCAGGTGAGATAGAGGTGTGGGGACTAGCAGGGAAGCTATCAACGGTGTCATAAGGCGAGATTGGGTACAAGCAAGTGTAGCTGGACACAGGAAGTACCCAGGTTCGGAGCCCTCGTGATCAGGTAAAGCTCCTACTCCTGCCGATCTGACTATGAGCGATATACGGGCTACAAGTGCTCCTTGAGCTGTGTTCTCTAGCTACTGCCTTAAATGCACTGAGACCAACCCTTTCTACTGAGGCCTTGCCTCTCCTTATATAGGAAGAGAGGCAACAGTCTCACTGGCCAGTCCGGCTGGCGGGCCCCATAGGTGGGTCCCATCCAGCTGGTCATCTACATTACTCGGTAGAACTACGTCTCATCATAGTACGAGCGGTATGGTTGTCGTGGGCACAGTGAACGTCGTGCGAGCCTGTCGTCAGCATCAGGCCAATGTTCCCTCGTCACCCCACAAAGTCTTTGCTATGGCCGAGTAGTTGCCAGTCTTGTAATCGTACCAGGGCGTACCGCACACTGTGTTGCACGTCGCCCTGTCCTCCTGATTAGTTCCGCCTACGCTGTTGTAGCCGGTTGCTTCTCGCTGTTATCCGGCTGCGCGCTGCCAGCCGAGCGTGATCCGACTGCCATCGTTCTTGTCTGGTTGGGGTATCCGGAGGTCATCCCCCCGACACTAGCCCCTGAGCGCGTGTGGATTTTGCCCTTAGGTGAAATGTGCACGCGCTCCTCACAATTTTGAATTTTATGGATGGCTAGGTTTGGCGGTTGCACTACCTGTGACGTCAGTGCTCATGCCGGCCACACACGCACGCGCCATCATTACTCTACAACGGGCAGCGTAACGTCCCGTCACACGTCGCCTCGAGAACTACCGCTTGCCTCTTCGGTTTCTGCTCCGGGATCGTCTGTGCGTCCAGTGCCTGCGCAAAGGATCTTGCGCTATGCGGAGAGCGGGGAGCGCTAGGGCGAGCGCCACGTGGCACCGCGCACGGTTCCGCTTCTGGGTCTTTAAAGGGACGCTCGGGGGTAGTGGTTTGTCCCTTTGCTCACTGCTTCCTCATTCTTCTCTTGTGCGCTTGCCTTCCTCGCATCGCCTCACTTCGCCACCATCACTGTAGTCCGTCACGCGACCCGTTTAACATCGTCGGCGGTACGGGCCACCGTCACTCTTCCGCCACAACACCTCCCAGCGAGCCGACAATGGCAGCCGAGCGCGGAGCGTGGTGTGGCTCCTCCGTTACGGAGGATCACATCTAGAAGTATCGGGCGACCCGCGTCTTGCCGCTAGAGGAGGAGGTGGAAGTGCGGCTCGCGCCGGCGGGGGAGGAGTCACCGCAGCCGGCGGAGGGGGAGAGGGTCATCTTCCTGTCGCATCTAGCCCGCGGCTTCGTGCTGCCGATGCACCCGTTCTTCCTCACATTTCTCACTTTCTTCAACCTCCGCCTCCACCACCTGGGCGCCAACGCCATCGGGATGCTGGCGCACATCGTAGCTTTCTTCGAGAGCTACCTCGGGATCCAGCTGGATCTCGGGCTCTTTTGCCGGCTCTTCTGAGTCCAGCCGCAGGTTCAATTCACCAAGGGGCCGTTGGTGACATGCGGTGGCGCCTCCATCTACTCCAGCACGCAGACCAGCTACCCCAAATTCTGGCTGCAGGACACGGTATGGCTGTGGCAGTAGTCGTACTTTTACGTCCGCAACCTCACCGCCGAGGACCGGATCAACTTGCCGGCGTTCCAGGACGTGGAGTCCAGCCGATTGCAGTGGGATCTGAAGGTCTACGGCGAGAAGACGGAGTCAGATGCGATGCTGCAACGCATGTGCGCCCTCGTCACCGCCGGTCTGACTGGCCTGGACATCACCCTTAGCTGGATCTCCAGGATGATGATGCCGCTGCAGCATCGGGCACACAAGATGTGCTTCTACTCTGGCCGGCTGGACCCAACCCGGCTGTTCCGCCGTGATCCCCGCTACCACAACCTGAAGGAGTGGGTGTGGACCATCACGAAGGAGCGGCTGCCGGAAGGCTGGAAGTTCGGGTTGGCCCCTTACAGCCGTGACAACCGCGCGCCCTGGGTAAGTCTTGCTAGCCGGATTTCCTTTTGTGCTTCTTGACATTTTTTCATCCAACTAATCTGCTTGCCTCTTATGTCCTTGGTAGATCTTCCCTTGTATCCTCCGAGAGGAGGGCGAGACCCCTCTTCAGAGCTTCACGCCCGACTTGCCCGAGCCACGCGCTCGTCGGTCCGGCGAGGAGTCTGATGGGGACGGCGACGTCTTCCCCATCCGGAATGACGAGCCGGCCGCCGATCCTCACGCGGAGGTCGACGAGGAGGAGGAGGTTGCGCCAGATCCCGAGCCGTCATGGCGCCGCACGACGGATGGCGACTCTAGCCGGTCCAGCGCTGGCGGGGGCAGCTCCAGCCGGTCTGGTGGCGGTGGAGGTGGCTCCAGCCGGCCCGCCGCGGAGGAGCCGACCCCCAAGAGGAGCTGGACCGGCACCCTTCCCCCGAGCCGCCTTGGTCGCAAGAAGGGGCCGCCTCCAGTGGTGCAGGAGTGAGTTTTCTGTTCTTAGTGTCTTTGATGTCTTCCACTCTTTTTGATTTGTTTGTCTATCTTTGGCTTGTTTGCCTCTTTCTTTTTCCTTTCCTTTTGCCGCTCAGCATGCTGGTCTCCTTCGGCGCTGCAAGCCCGGCGCATACACTGACTGGCTTGCCGCCCCGCGCGCCGCCCCTCCTTCTTCCGAGGCACCGCCTCCGCCGCCGCCTCGAGCTGAAACAGCCGTGACAGACAGAGTGGGGGGGCCCCCACCGGCTACGGTGGTCTAGACGGAAACGGTTGTGACCACTTCGCAAAGCGGGGATGGCTCTCCTGCGGGGGCGCGGAGGGCCGCCACCGGCAAGGAGCTCGTGGTTGTCAGCGATGACAACTCCAACGATGAGCCGGGGGGGAGTGGAAGGTGGCGGTGGACGCGGCGAAGGAGTCGTTGGTTGCCAGCGCGGTTGACGATGATGCCTCTTCTGCCGCCTCGCTGATGGATATTGCTGCCACCCTCGAGCTGGCGGTGAAGGAGATCCGGCTGCTCGAGGCCTCAGCCGACTGCAACCGGACCCTGGAGCAGAAGCTTGCCACCGCCAACGGGACTTTGCAGAGTAAGTTCCCTCATCCGGAATCCTTTTTTTTGTTGATAGTCGGTTTTTTGCAGCCATCATGGTGTGTGCTCAGCAGGAGATGGATCGCCTGAAGAAGGCGAACGACCCGCTGAGAGGGTCGAATTCTATGCTTCGGCTGCAGAATAAAGACTGGCACGCCAAGGTGGATGCTCTGGAGGCCGGCGCCAAGGAGCACGACGCCACCCTCGCCAGCCGGGCCGAAGCCTTCACCCTTCTCGAGACCCAAAGCAAGGACCAGGAGAAGGAGGTTAAATGGCTGACGGTCCGGGAGAAGGCCTTGGTGGAGGAGCTGATGCAGGTCGGGCATACGGCTAAGGGTAAGATCCCTTTCCAACTTCCCTCGTCTTTCTGGATCTGGTATCTAGATCTGACATTCTTTTTTCAGATAGCCTTTTATCCCGGTGTAGACCTACTGGCGTATAACCGGCTATAGGAGAACTAGCCGGGAGAGCAGCCGACGGCCTAGGAGTTGGTTGTCCTTCTCGGCGAGGAGGTTCCCAAGCTTCGTCAGGCGGCGCAGGCCATCTTCTCCTTCCTGTGGCCGGATGCGTCGATCCCGAAGACGATGGCGGAGCTGGCCGCCAAGGTGGCGGAGGTGCCGGCTACCATCCACCAGCTGAGGGACTAGGCCGCGCGAGCCAGGGCCGAGATGGCCTTGGCCCTCATGCTCTCCTATTACAAGGACGCTCATGTGGAGAAGATCAACGGCGGTTTCCGCGCCGATGCTGACCTCGCCACCATCCGCCAGGCCCATCCTGAGCTTCGGGCCTCCACCGTCAAGATTGCCGACTATGTGGACGTCGACGAGGTTCTCACCGACTCGGAGTCCGCCGGCACTCCGGATGCGGAAGCTTTGTCGCAACCTGCTGGTGGGGACGCCGAAACCGGATCAGCCGCCGTGCCTCCTCTGCCTCCCGAGACTGCCGCCAGCCAGGGCGCTCCGCACGGCAAGGGCCCAGCCGCTTAGTTACGACCCCGGGATGCCGGGTGTATTTGTTTGTCTTGTTTTGTTTGAAACTCTACTATCTGTGTCGGTTTCCTCTAGCGCTGGGTGAACTCATGGGAGCTTTGTCTCCCTTTCCCTTTTTATGTCAGTCTGAATTATTTTGGCTTGCCTCCAACTTGTGTTTTTTTGTATGCTCTTTCAATATTTCACCGATTGAATTTATCCGGCTGACTTCACTCGGCTAAACGCCTTTAGCCGGAGGAACTTCCATTCTAGTGGGGGCGCGCCAGCGCACCCACTGGGTGTAGCCCCCGAGATTCGGAGTAGCTGGCGTAGCCAGGTACTTCAAATCCTCTTTCTTTCCTCAAGTCTTTAGCTTCATCCGACTAGACACCTCTTAGCCGGTTACTTTCGCTGGCTAGACGCCTGCAGCCGAGGGAACTTCCATTCTAGTGGGGGCGCGCCAGCGCACCCACTGGGTGTAGAGCCTGAGATTCAGAGTAGCTGGCGCAGTCAGGTGCTTCGAATCTTCTTCTTTCTTCTCTTCCTGCCCTTGCCCTCACCGGGGCTCCAAATATCCGGCTAAACGTCTTTAGCCGGTCGGAAACTACAAGATTCCACTAGGGGCGCACGAGCGCACCCAATGGGTGTAGCCCCCGAGATACGGAGCGCTTGATGAAGGAAAGGACTTCAAATCTTCTTCTTTCTTTCCTGAATTCCGACTCGAAATAGTCGTACAAAAAATATACACGCATACATACATTCTCACCCGTTAATAGGTTAGTCTGCTAAACCTTAGCCGGAAGGCGGATTTGTTTTTGAGAACCAGCTTGCGTTTCCCTGGAAGCTTAGTCATTTTCCCGTGTGCTCTGCTGTTTCCGCTGCGTCCTTGCCGGGCAGCCGGTTTGCGGTCTGCAGCCGGAATCGAAGGGAGCTGACAGTACATTGCGCACGGTACTAACGGCTTAGTAGCCGGATCGTCTCAAGCTAGTTGCGAGGCCGGGACGCTCGATCTGGCACATCTCCTACCCGTTTTTCATGTGGGATTCCTTGGGCTTTTGCTCTTGCTAGCCAGACAGTCGGGTTACGGTCTATAGCTGAGACGAATTGTGGGCCTCTGACATCATCGCACACTACTCTGTCGGTTTGTTGACTTAGCAGGCCAGGCCAGCCGACGATCCCCTGGGTAGGGGTTGCCGGCGCCGGAAAAACTGAACTGGAAAACAGATACGTACAAATTCCTAGCAAGGAGCCCCCGAGTATCTCGTAGGGTTCCGCATTTTCATTCATAGGGTTTGCAGGATACATACACTATCTGGTGACTAGGTGTAAAACGGGCAGAGCAAGGCCATGTTCCAGGGGCACTCTGTCTCCTCATCCGACTTGTCCATCTTTTTCTTGTGCGGCGGCTGCGTGTCGATGAGGTAGTAGGAGTCATTGGTCAGCGCCCGGCTGATGATGAAGGGACTCTCCCAGGGTGGTGATAGCTTGTGCATGCCCTTCGTGTCTTGCACCAGCCGGAGGACCAGGTCGCCCTCACGGAATGCGACAGGGCAGATCCGGCTTGAATGGTAGTGGCGTAGGCATTGTTGGTACAAGGCCGATCTGGACAATGCCAGCTCGTGGGCCTCCTCGAGGAGGTCCACACCATCCTCCCGTGCCTCTTGGTTGGCCTTTTCATCGTAGAGGATCTTGCGCCGAGAGTCGAACTCGATGTTCGCGGAGAGGACAGCTTCTGAGCCATAGACCAAGAAGAACTGGGTGTAGCTGGTTGATCTATTCGGCATGGTGCGGAGGCTCCACAGCATATCTGGAAGCTCCTCGATCCATCATCCGGGCGACCGCTCCAAGGGCTCGATGAGGCGTGGCTTGATGTTGGCTAGCACTAAGCCGTTTGCCCTTTCGACTTGCCCGTTGGACTGCGGGTGCGCGACGGAAGCAAGGTCCAGCCGGATGTCCTTGTTGTTTCTGAATCAGGTGAAGGCCCCCTTGGCGAAGTTCGTGCCGTTGTCGTTGATGATACTGTTGGGGTAGCTGAACCGGTTGATAATGTCGGTGAAGAAGGTGACGACTATTGCCCCGTCTAACTTTCGGATAGGCTTGGCCTCTATCCACTTTGTGAACTTGTCTACCGCCACCAGCAGATGGGTCATGCCTGCGCGCACCCGCTTGAAGGGACCGACCATGTTGAGGCCCCAAACATCGAAAAGCCAGGTGATCGGTATGGTCTTGAGTACTGAAGCCAGCATGTGCCTGAGCTGCCCGAAGCGCTAGCACCCGTTACATGCGCAGACTAACTGTTCGGCGTCCTCGAGGGCCGTGGGCCAATAGAAGCCGTGGCGGAACGCCTTGGCGACTATCGCCATAGAGGAGGCGTGGTGTCTGCACTCGCCCTGGTGGATGTCCTTGAGCAGTTGGTAGCCTGTGTCCACATCGTCACATCTTTGGAAGATACCGGATACGCTGCGCTTGTACAGTTCTTTGTTGATGATGGTGTACGTGTGCGCGCGGCGCCGGATTTGCCTGGCCTCCACCTCATCGTCCGTAAGTTCTCCATTGGAGATGTAGTCCATGAAGGGCTGCGCCCAGGATGGTATCTCCCGGATGGTGAGGATGCTTCTGCCCTCCGGTTGATGGTCGTCGGGGGGTCGTCCGGATGAGGTACCCGGGATGGTAGCCCCCGAGCCACTTGACAAGTTGGCAGCCCCTGGATCTTGCGAGCCGGAGGGTACTGACTTGCCTGAGTTGGTGCGAGCCTTCTTCTTTGGGGGTTCTGCTGGTTCAGCGTCTGCCGTGTCGTCAACCGGGGCACTCCCTGCCCAGATGATGGAATCCGACTCGGGGGACGGGTTGATGGAGGGCTTGCGCAGGTGCTCCAAGGAGACCCCAGGTGGGATCGCCTGCCTGGTGGATCTGATTCTTGCGAGCGAATCGGCTGCCTCGTTGTTGACACGAGGGATGTGATGGAACTCACATCCGTCGAATTAGGCGTTGAGCTTTTGTATGTGGAACCGGTAGAGAGCCATGTTTGCGTTGCGGGCGTCCCATTCACCGGATACTTGCTACACCACTAGATCTGAATCGCCGAAGCAAAGGATCATGTTGACGCCAATCTCTCTGGCTAGCCGGAGGCCATGCGCCAGTGCCTCGTATTCAGCCATGTTGTTGTAGGCCTTGAAGTGGATCTGCAGGACGTACTCTAGCCGGTCTCCTTTGGGCGAGGTGAGCACGATGCCGGCTCCCAAGCCCCCGAGCATCTTTGATCCATCGAAGTGCATCCTCCAATGGTCCGAATCCGGTACCGGTGGGAGGTATTGGGTCTCGGCCCAGTCGATGAGGAAGTCCGCCAGTGCCTGTGACTTGATCCTGAGCCAAGGCTCGTACTGGATGGAGTAGGCGGCGAGCTCGATGGCCCATTTGGCGACTCGGTCGGTGGCGTCCGTGTTGCCGATGATTTCCGAAAGGGGTGCGGTGCACCCGACCTTAATCGGATTCTCCTGGAAGTAGTGCTTGAGCTTCTTGCATGCTAGGTACATGCCATAACACATCTTCTGGTAGTGGGGGTAGTTCTGCTTGGAGAGGGAGAGAACCTCGCTGAGGTAGTAGACGGGTCGCTGAACCGGCTGAGCCTTGCCTTCCTCGGGGCGCTCCACCACCAGGATGAAGCTGACGACCCGGCTGATGGCTGCTATATAGAGCAACATCAGCTGCTTGCTAGCCGGTGTGGCTAGAACCGGCGCTGTGGATAGCATGCGCTTGAGGTCATGAAAGGCGGCGTTGGCCTGCGAGGTCTAGGAGAACTTGTCTGTCTTCTTCATCAGGTGGTACAACAGGAGTGCCTTCTCCCCCAACCGGCTGACGAAACGGCTGAGGGAGGCTAGGCATCCGGTGAACTTCTGGACTACGAGCAGGCTCCTGGGCGGCTGCATCCTCTTGATGGCCGCAATCTTTTCCAGATTCGCCTCGATCCCTCGTTGCGAGACGAGGAAACCGAGTAGTTGACCGGATGGGACTCCGAAGACGCATTTCTCCGGGTTCAGCTTCATCTGGTATTGCCGGAGGTTGCCAAATGTCTCTCCCAGGTCCTCGAGGAGGGTGCGCTTCTCCTTGGTATTGATGACCACATCGTCCACATAAGCATGCACGTTTCGGCCGATAGGTAGCGCATGCATTCTTCAGACCGAAAGGCATGGTTACATAGCAGAAAGCCCCGTACAGGGTGATGAACGATGTTTTTATCTGCTCAGCCGGGTTTAGCCGGATCTGATTGTAACCGGAATAACAATCTAAAAAAGACAACAAATCGCAGCCGGCCGTGGAATCGATGACTTGATCGATACGGGGCAGGGCGAAGGGGTCTTTCGGGCACGCCTTGTTCAGGCTGGTGTAGTCGATACACATGCACCAGGTCTTGTTCTTTTTCAACACCAGGACTGGGTTTGCCAGCCAGTCTGGGTGGTACACTTCAATGATGAACCCGGCTGCCAGGAGCTGGGTGATCTCGTCACCGATAATCTTCCTCTTCTCCTTAGTGAACCAGCGCAGAGGCTGCTTGACCGGCTTGGCATCCGGCCGCACATGAAGTGAGTGCTCGGCAAACTCCCTCGGTACACCTGGCATGTCCTTGGCTGACCATGCGAAGATGTCCCGATTCTCATGGAGGAAGTCAACTAGTGCGCCTTCCTATTTGCTATCCAAGTTGGCACCGATGGTGACGAACTTGGTCGGGTCGGAGGGGTCGAGCAAGATCCTCTTTTCTCCTTTGCCGGCTAGAAAGCTCCTTCTCCAGCCGGCTTGCTGCTAGCCGGCATGTCTTGTTGGGCCATGGCCATGTTGTGCATGATCACGCGCTTCTCTTCGGCTATGATTAGGGCCTCTGCCATCTTGGAGCCGGCTAAGGCACACTCCATCGACCGCCTGAAGCAGCCGGCGACGGTGATCACGCCGTTTGGTCCCGGCATCTCGTCTTGAGGTACGCGTAGTAGGGGACAGCCATGAATTTAGCGAGGGCGGGGTGCCCAAGGAGAGCGTGGTAGGAGCTCGTCAGGTTTACCACCTCAAACCAAATCGGCTCGTGGTGGAAGTTTTCGTCGATCCCGAAGATGACGTCCAACTGGATTTTACCCAGTGGGGCGCAAGCCGGTCCCGGCAGCACGCCGTGGAACATTGTGGTAGTCAGACACAGGTCGCATTCGCGGATGCCTAGCTTCTCCAGCGAAGACCGGTAGAGGAGGTTGAGGCTGCTGCCTCCGTCAATGAGAACGCGCGAGAAACGGCAGGTGCACTCGTTGGAGACGATGAGGGGGTCGAGCACCATGGTGTAGCCTCCGGGAGTCGGAAGTTGCTCGAGTTGATCTTCTCGGCTCCAGGTGATGGGGGTTTCCGACCAGTTCAGGTACTGGGGGACCAGAGAGACGATGGTATTGACCTCCTTGGAGCGTCGCCTGCAGCTGTGCTTGTCGTCCAGCTCCGTCTCGAAGATGTGGTAGGCGGCGTGTGGCTGGGGGTAGCCGTTTTTGTTGTTGCCGCCGTTACCATCATTACCGGCTCCCATAGCCGGTGGTGGTGGTCCACCAGGAGGGGGCGGGGAGAGACATTGCTGGTTCCGGGTGGTGTGCGTAGCCGGTTTGAAGGGACCACTATGCCACTTGCACGGGTTGTCAAACATCTGGTCGAAGGTGAGCTGGGACTTCTGCCTTCTTGCATCGCTAGTCGGCGCATCGGGCGCGCCCTCCATGGCATTCACCTGCCACGCGTGGTAGCGGGGCTTCTGCTGTCCGGCCTGGCGGTCCCCATGGTATCGGTTATTGTTGCCATGGCGCCTGGAGGATCCGGCTTCCCCAGCCGGATTGCTCGGATGGTCGCGAGCCGGCTCCGTAGGAGTCGGACGCCTGTTGGCACTTACTCGGAGGGGCTTCTTCATGGCGGCATCCGCCATGGCATACTGGTCCGCTACCGTCATGAGCTCCGCCATGGTTTTCGGCTCGTCACACAGTTGCCGGTGGCGAAGCATGGTGCCTTCTCGGCATCCCTCGATGAAAAAGGCAATGGCCTGGCTCTCCAGGATGCCCTCGCAAGTGTTGTGCAACTCCGTCCACTTGGTGAGGTACTCGCGGTCCGTTTCACTGTCGCCCTAGACGCACAAGGCCAGGTCGCGCGGGCGGCCCGGACGCTTGTACGTGCCGTTGAAGTTGTGGACGAACACGTTTTTAAAGTTTGGCCAGGCGTTGATGCTGTTGGGCGCGAGGCTGTTGAGCCATGTCCTTGCTGACCTAGTTAGCATGAGGGGACATAGCGCACGGCGGTCCGCTTGTTCCCATGGGCGATGCCGACTGCCGTAGCATAGTCGGTCAGCCAATCTTCCAGCTTCATGCTGCTGTCATACTTGGGGGTGTCCCTGGGTAGGGTGAATTTATCCAGAAACGGTTTCTTCCGGATGCAGGGTCCGAAACAAATCGGTCTGGTGGAGTCCTCTTCCTCCATAATCCGCGCTTGAGCGAGGAGCTCGATGCGGTCACGGGCATCCGGGCGATCCGGGTTGGGCGCCCCCACTCGGCCCGAGAGACGGGAACCGACGGGTATTGGCGCCCCAGATGGGGGAGGGGGAGGTGGTGGGTTGTTGTTCACCGTTTGCTCCTGGCGTGGCTGGCCCTTGCTGCCCGAACCGTGATGCTTGCTGCGGGCCTTAGCCGGCTGGGGAGAGGACGCCTGTTGGGTGTCGTGAGGCGCACCCCTGCTGTTGACGGGCGGCCTGCTCCCCTTGGAGCAACTGGGGTCCTCTTGCATCTGCCGGTTGGCGTCAACCTACTCGTCCGCGATTTGGAGGAGCTCCTGCACCCGAGCATGCTGGCGGGCGCTCCTCGCCCTCTAGGTTAGGCAGTTCGTCTGCTGCGGCTCGTGCCGCACGCAGGTTCTTGATGGGCGTGCTGTAGGTGGGCCGGATGAGAGCAGGCGCGCGATCCGGCTCGCCATCCTTCTCCATCCTTCCGCCTAGCTCGCCTCCGGCGTTGCACCTGGCCGCGTCGGCTCAGCTCCACGGTGGCCGGAGTGAAGCCGTGTGCGCGGTCATACTCGTGCCGGGTGATCTCGAGCTGCTTGCGGGTTGCCGCCAGCTCCATGGCCTCCTGGAGGAGAAGCTGTCTCTTCATGGCGAAGTTGTCCTTCGCCTCCTCCGGGTTATCCCCGAGGTTAACCGGCGTGAGGAGCCGATCGATGACCTCCTCCACCGGGTTCCGGGGTTGTGGTGGCGCAAAAGTTCCGCCTTCGTCCGCGCCCCGCTCCCGCGTCTGGCGGGGGTGAGAGCTGGAGCCGTCCATCATGACCTCGACGCCGCTAGAAGCGATAGAGGTGCGGCTGCCCAAATGCGGAAGCTCCACGACAGAGACGATTTCCCTAGGGAAACGTTCTAGAACGGTGGCGACGGAGACGGGGAGGTCGCCAAAGAACAGGATGGAGCCGTTCGCCGGGAAGGAGGTTCCGGGGAAACAGGAAGCGTTGTCGATGACGTAGTCGAACTTGCCGAGCGTGAGCACCAGACCGGAGGCCACGCGCTCACCGGCTGAAGTGCGGGGTCCCGTGCGGAACCTAACTCCGGTCAAAGCCATCTTGCCCCATGGTGAGCGCCAACTGTCGTTGTATTGGGAACGGTAGTACCTAAGCAGGTGAGATAGAGGTGTGGGGACTAGCAAGGAAGCTATCGATGGCATCCGTAGGCGAGATTGGGTACAAGCAAGTGTAGCTGGACATATGAAGTACCCAGGTTTGAAGCCCTCATGATGAGGTAAAGCTCCTACTCCTTTTGATCTGACTATGAGCGATATACGGGCTACAAGTGCTCCTTGAGCTGTGTTCTCTAGCTACTGCCTTAAATGCACTGAGACCGACCCTTTCTACTAAGGCCTTGCCTCTCCTTATATAGGCAGAGAGGCAACGGTCTTATTGGCCAGTCCGGCTGGCGGGCCCCACAGGTGGGTCCCAGCCGGCTGGTCATCTACAGTACTCGGTACAACTACATCTCATCACAGTACGAGTGGTATGGTCGTCGTGGGCACAGTGAACACCGTGCGAGTCTGTCGTTAGCATCGGGCCACTGTTCCCTCGTCACCCCACAATGTCTTCGGTATGGCCGAGTAGTTCCCAGTCTTGTCATCGTACCACGGCGTACCGCGCACTGTTCTGCACGTCGCCATGTCCTCCTGATTGGTTCCGGCTACACTGTTGTAGCCGGTTGCTTCTCGCTATTCCGGCTACCGTGAGGTAGCCGGCTTGACTTGCTCCTGTTTGGCTGCGTGTCGCCAGCCGGGCATGATCCGACTGCCATCATTCTTGTATGGTTGGGGTATCCGGAGGTCATCCCCCTGACAATGTGGTAGTTGTATTCCAACATGTTCCTAGGCTTCTAGACTATGGTTTGACACATATTGGAGTGCCATTACATGTGTTATCTTTCAAACCACAATGATCTACATGGCCACACACACTCAAGTGTGTGTGGTGATGCAATCTCTTTCAAACTGGTGCACCATTGCATGTGGCAGTTGAATTCCAACATGTTCCTAGGCTTCCAGACCATGGTTTGACAAATATTGGAGTGCCATGGCATGTGTTCTCTTCGAAACCACAATGATCCACATGGCCACAAACTCACGTGGGTTTGGTGATGAAACCTCTTTCAAATTGGTGCACCATTGCATGTGCAAGTTGAATTCCAACATGATTCCTGACAATGGTTTGACACACATTGGAGTGCCATTGCATGTGTTCTTTTCCAAACCACAATGATCCACATGGGCACACACACTCAAGTGGTGTGGTGATGCAACCTCTTTCAAACTGGTGCTCCATTACATGTGCCAGTTGAATTCCAACATGTTCCTAGGGTTCCTGACCATGTTTTAACACATATTGGAGTGCCATTGCATGTATTATTTTCCAAACCACAATGATCCACATGGCCACACACACTCAAGTGGGTGTGGTGATCCAACCTAGCGCTCCATTTCATGTGGCAGTTGAATTCCAACATGTTCCTGGGGTTCCTGACCATGGTATGCTACATATTGGAGTGCCATTGCATGTGTTCTTTTCAAAAATATAATGATCCACCTCTCCACACACATTCATGTGGATGTGGTGATGCAACCTCTTTCAAACTAGCGCTCCAATTCATGTGGCAGTTGAAGTCGGACATGTTCCTAGCCTTCCTAACCATGGTTTGACACATATTGGAGTGCCATTGCATGTGTTATTTTCCGAAAAAAATGATCCACATGACCACACACACTCGAGTGGGTGTGGTGATGCAACCTCTTTCAAACTGGTGCTCTATTGCATGTGGCAGTTGAATTCCAACATGTTCCTAGGCTTCCTTGGCATGGCTTGACACATATTGGAGTGCCAATGCATGTGTTATTTGCCAAACTACAATGATTCACATGGCCACACACACTCAATTGGGTGTGGTGATGCAAACTCTTTCAAACTGGTGCTCCATTGCATATGGAAGTTGAATTCCAATATGTTCCTGGGCTTCCTGACCATGGTTTGACACATATTGGATTGCCATTGCATGTGTTCTTTGCCAAACCACAATGATCCACATGGCCACACACACTCAAGTGGGTGTGGTGATGAAACCTCTTTCAAACTGGTGCTCCATTGCATGTGGCAGTTGAATTCCAACATGTTCCTGGGCTTCCTAACCATGGTTTGACACATATTGAAGTGCCATTGCATGTGTTTTTTGGCAAACCGGATTGATCCACATGGCCACAGACAGTCAAGTGGGTGTGGAGATGCAATCTATTTCAAACTAGTGCTCCATTGCATGTGGTAGTTCAATTCCAACATGTTCCTAGGCTTCCTAACCATGGTTTGACACATATTGGAGTGCCATTGTATGTCTTCTTGAATTGCAAATAATTTGATGTATGCCAAGATGTATTTCATTGTATAAAATACTCATTTTCCATTATTAAAATCTCTTTCTATTTTCTATTTGAATCACTTAGTATGTTTTGCCCTTGGTTTTTTGATACAATTCAGTTTTGCTCTCTCTCTCAGTCACAAATCACATAAAGGCCGAAACATGTGCTCACTCTAGCTACTATGCCCTGATTGGTTGACACACTTGTCACGTGGATCGTGCGCACCAACTGTTGATCCTCTGTGATCCAACATGGATCGTTGCACGCGTCGTGACCCTCACACTACAATGTGAGAACGGACCGACGTCTCTCTCAGTGACACTTCTACAAGAAGGAACACGAAGCCGTACATTGAATAATTCGTTGAGTGGTCATGTCATGTTTATTCTAGTATGAAAAGCCTACTACTACTACTGCACCACAACACATGCATAGGGCAACGGGGTCATTGAGTGCACGGTCATCCACGGGCGCTGCAATTTATTGTCACTGGATTTTAATAAGGGATATCCCATTTTGATGCAACGCATTGTCAATCTCACATCCAACTGGACCCTACCGCAAGAAACTTCCACGTGTCAGCCGGAGGCCGAAGAGCTTCCTGCGGTGCCACCAAATGGGCCTCGAGGAGGGGGCCCCTCTAGGGGACCTAACGTCCCCACATTTATCATGTCCCTCACATTCATCCACCCCTCCCTCTACCCGATCTAGCAAAACCCCACAAATCTCATCGTACAACCACCTACATTCTCCTTTACATTTCTCCTTCTATTTATCTTTATCGCTAAATTTATGGCCGTGTCAACCTTCATACTTAGAAATTGTGTTGTGCCCTTTGCATGCGGCATACTCCAGTACTTCCATGCATGGCCTAGGAAAAAATTTGATGTACTGTGCGCGTGTCGCGGTGCATGGTGCAGTAGCATACGCCGTTAGTACGCGGTGCATGGTGGTGCAATGAAACGTCCCTTCCTTTCACCTTTATTATAGAGCCCCTCTCACTCTCCCTCTTCGCCTAACCACTCTCACTCTCTCTCACTCTGCTCATGCAACCGTCTCCACTGTCCCATCACCTTCTACAAACTCCCGAGAAAACCCCAACCGTGCCACCGATGGAGAAGGAGGATGTAGTGGCCATTGTTGCCTCCAAGGCCACCGGCGAGGAGGCCCCAACTGGTCATGGACAGATCCCTCTCTATTGGTACCCCTACGGTCCAGAGGAGTACATCTCTCAAGTGAACCCCTATGACACGAGCCTCGATGACCCATGGTCGGTGGTAACTAGGGTTTGCTCCCCTTCCCTGGTTCTTCTCCCATTCCCATCATTGGATGTTAGATCTTGGGTTATTAGGGTTCGGTTGTTCGCATTTCAAGCGTTGGATGCTAGATCGTTCTTCTTACATCATCTAATCTTATTGTGTTTGATGCTATATTGATCTTGTGTTTCGATGAATTCGCATGTTCGCATTCAATCATATTTTATTTTGTTTGATCTTGTGTCAACAGATCTCAATCGGTTAATTTATGCAAACAATCAATCCCGACAATCAAGGGATCTATATCATGTCCTTATTATCATGCACTCTATTATTTTCCAACAGGTGCACAACAACGACGTCTGTAGCACCGACGAGTCCAAGCACACCAAGACTTGTTAGGTGCTGAGGAGGCTGCAGACTAGCCAGTACGACGCCTACTTCGCTGGTTGTGTCTATAGGTGCCCCTTCTGCAGGAAGAGACTCGCCGACACCGACTTCAAATAGGATGTGATGCATGCAGAGGGCTCGAGCACCTGCAAACCCAAAGTTGTACATGAACATCAACGCCTACATCACTCAACACAAGGCGCTCGGCATTCACCTCCACAACCTCAATCGGGTAGCCATCAAAGAGAGTCGCATGCCTCCGATCAAGCCCAAGGTCCCTAGGATCAAGGGATTGGGCAGCAAGCAGTGGAGGAAGCGATAGAGGGAGGAGGCAGAGGCATAGGCTAGGAGGGTCTGAACATGTCTTCGGCTGTTGCTACTGTAAAGCAGCGTCTTTTGTTTTTATATGTTGTGTGTGATGTCTGCTGAGCAGCAAATGTATCGAACCTTGTTAAGCACCCTACTATCTATCACTATATCCTATTTAACTTCACACAACTATATCAACATTTGTTTTGTTTTCTGAATGTATGTATTCTACCGGTGTGATTTGCTGCTCTAGATTTGCTACCAGATCGGGCAAAAACAAGGGCCAAAAGGAACAAATCATTAAAGAGAGAAGGTTCTCTAGATTTGCTACCAATTTGGGCAAAAAGAAACATAACTGAGAGCAAGAGAGGAAAAGGTGCTCTAAAAACTGCTAATTAACGAGAAAAAAAGTAAACGACCATTTCACGCGAGAAGAGACAGAACCCACTCATGCGATGCCCCTCCTCCGGCAATGAAAATTGCCAATTTACGCGAGAAGAGACAGATCCCACTCGTGCACACTTCCAAACACGATGGTTGATGTGGGTGCAACCACGGCGACGACGAGCTCGGATTCAGGAGGAGGATAGCAGGACATATCAGGTTTGGTATGGCGATAGATCCCCTCCGGGAATGAATTCTCGTCCCCGCGCCATGCCATGGGTGCAGCCATGGTGATGGCGAGCTCTAATTCAGAATGAGGAGAGCGAGCTCCGATTCAGAATGGTGAGGGCGAGCTTTCCGGATCTCACCCCTGAAAGAAATGGCGACCCAGATCCGCGCCATGGCCACGACCAAAGATCGCTTCTTAGGAGAAGAAGAAGCGGTGTAACAAGGACTGGATGGAGGCGCCAATGCTACAAGTCAACATAGCAGCCACGATGACAACAACATAACGGTCAAAACTAACATGATAATGGCCGAAACTGACAGGGCCCCAACTTGACGGGCGTTATCCTGATATTTTGTATTCAAACGTTATGTTGAATTCGTGCCAAAAAGACCCTCTGAGCATTTGGCATGCCAACTGTGGGAAACGCGATTCGATTACAAGCAACTTGGCACCAAATGCCTTGGTGTCTCAACTTTGGGGATGCAAAATTAAATCTCCTCGACTGGGTAGTCATCAATTGTCGTCACATGATGCATGGCTCAAGCTTGATAGAATCTATCTTTCAGAAATCCTCGAGGAGCAAGGTCCCCTAGCTCCTAGTTGTTTCAGGCCTCAGATCATGCGAGAGCCACCAGTTCCAAACTTTCAGTTGTCTTGCAGCATGAAAACATAAGATGGAAGTACTAAACCAAAAGATTGGTTGACATATTATGTCACTTCTGTGCTGTAGCAAACGGAAACTGCCATTGGGCCTAGCCTGAATTTTGCTGAAGAACTTGCCAGAGAAGAGCATCAACTACTGGCTTGATTTTGAGGAGGATTTTATCAATAACTTCACTAGCACATACAAGAGGCCAAATCATCATCATCAGCTGTCCATGTGCAAGCAAAGAGAGAATGAAACTAACCGAGAGTACCTGACGAGATGGAGTATGATGCACAATTCTTGTGAGGGAGTTCTTGAATCGCAATCCATAAATTGGTTTTCTCAGGGATGCAGACATGGCAGCATGCTTTGACATAGATTGTAGAGAGAGATGCCTACCACTTTGGCCGAGACGATCAATATAACCGACATGTATGCATTGGGTGATCCAGCTGAGCCATTACTGATGTCGACCGAGCTAAGCATGGAACACCTAATCCATGATGGGGTCGAGTCATCCAGGGAAAATGACCGTCATGATTACCGAGGCAAGAGAAGAGATGATATGCTAGATTATAGGTATGGGTCGAATCAAGTGGCGGTTGTTGATCTAGATCAACCAGATGCCGACAAGAGCCAGCGTCACAAAAGTAGCAGCAAATAGTGGGTGCAAAAGGGTGATGGCAAGAAGCAGTGGGGTAATCAGAAGAAGACATGGCAAAATTGATTGAAGTACACATTCGAGATAATGCTTGATTAACCTTGCAGTTTCCATATCCCGAACCTGATTAACACGGCAAACAACACAATTTGACAGTACAGCTGGTTTTAGCGTGCAAGAAATACCACCTCCACTTCAACCGCTTACGGGTGCAAGTACTCGAGCACTGAATGCGCAGCCGAGATATGATAACTCGGACAAGAGAGAAGTTGTCAATCAAGTGGGAAACCAATGCAATGATAAAGGTGATTCTAGCCATGGAGGCCGAAACGAGTACAGAGAGCATCATCAGATTTATATGGTCTTTGTGATCGAGGCAACTTACACGTGTAGCCAACATTAGTGAGAGATGGAAGTGAATGTTGTTATGCCGCCAGTTCCCAAGTTCATGTACTAGTCCGATCAAGAGATTAGCTGGAGCATAGAGGATCATCTTGAAGCATGCTAAATCCGGGGGATATGCCCTAGTATTGGACTTGACATTCGTCAAGACCGATATAAAGGTCAAGTTCACGAAGGTCATCATTGATGACGGGAGCAGCCTCAACATACTAAACCGAGATACTATGCTGAAGATGGGTATCAAGGAGAACAAGATGGAGCCAACCAATACTACATTTCACGACATTATGTTGGGAGTGTCATGTGAGACCATGGGAAATATCTGTATTGATGTCTTGTTTGGCACCAAGGAGAATTGTCGGACCGAGTCTTTTGTTTGAGGTGGTTAATCTCACCAGTTGCTACCATGTTTTGCATGGTAGGCCGGCATTGGCCAAGTTTATGGCATCCATGCGTATCGGCTACCTCAAGATGAAGATGTCAAGACCAAAATGGTTTCATCACCACCACGGGCAACAAAAAGCGCTCCATGGAGTGTGCCTCGACTGGCTCCTCTTTGGCCGAATCATTGGTCGTTACTGAAGAGATGAAGCGAATCCAGCATGAAGTGACTCTGGCATAGTCTACTCAGCTCAGCATGGCGGGTATGAGCAATCCACATGGTACTGTGGCCATTTAGATAACAAAGAATATTCCCGTCCATGCTGATTTCCTGGACCGTGCCATCTTCATCGGTGCCTGCCTAACCAAAAAATAGGAAAGCGAGCTCGTTAACTTCCTCCGTGAGAATCGAGACATCTTTGCATGGTCAAATCAAGACCTGCCAGGTGTGCCGAGGGAGTTGGCTGAGCACTCATTGCATGTTAGCCTAGATGCAAAGCGGGTGAAGAAACCTCTCCGACGCTTCGTCGAAGACATGAGAAATATCATTGGGGACGAGATACCTAGGTTGCTCGCAGCTAGCTTTATCATGGAAATGATGCACCAAGATTGGTTGTCAAACCTAGTCCTGGTAAAGAAAAGAAAGATGATCCAAATGTCGCTGTAGTTTGGCACATGTGTATTGATTACACCAAATTAAACAAGGCATGTCCTAAAGATCCATTCCCGCTACCTCGGATAGATCGTGAGCTGTTGTCATTTGTAGATGCTTATTCTCGTTTTCACCAAATACCTTTCAACCCAATTGATCAAATAAAGAATCATTTATTACCTCGTATGGGGCTTATTGCTATAGCAATATGTCATTTGGTTTGAGAAATGTAGGGGCCACATAGCAGAGATATATGCAAAAATGTTTGCATGATCAAATCGGCAAGAATGTGCAGGTGTATGTCGATGATGTCGTCATCAAGACCAAGGCGATTCATACTCTATTAGATAACCTTAGGAAACCATTCGCAAACCTGAGAAGATTCAGGATGAAGTCGAACCCGACCAAATGTACATTTGGTGTGCCAGCTGGCAAATTGCTCAGTTTTCTTGTATCGAGCTAAGGTATCGAGGCAAACCCTATAAAGATCAGTGCCATAGAAAGAATAAGTACCGAAGTGCCTCAATGATGTCTAGAAGTTCACTGGTTGCTTGGCATCATTGAGCCGCTTCGTTAGTTGGCTAGGAGAGAAGGCACTGTTGTTATATCTTAATGAAGAAAACCAACAAATTCATCTAGACACAGCAAGCATATGTCACATTTCACAAACTCAAAAAGATGTTAGCTTCAGCACAGGTACTAGTGTCGCCACTGCACAAAGAGCCGACGTTGCTTTATGTCGCAGCGACAAACTGAGTTGTTAGTGCTGTTGTGGTAGTAGAGCGAGAAGAAGAAGGAAAATCGATACATAGGCTGGTATATTATCTGAGCGAGGTGCTCTCCTCGTCGAAACAAAATTACCTGCACTACCAAAAGATGACATACGGTGTCTACATGGCGGCCAAGAGGCTCAAGCATTATTTCCAAGAACATCCCATGAGGGTGATATATGTAGCTCCCATCTCGGAGATCCCGGGCAACAAAGATGCAAGTGGTCGAATAGCCAAGTGGGCCTTATAGCTGGCACCTTATATGCCACAGTATGATAGGAGAGATGCAATCAAGTCCCAATCATTAGCTGATTTCTTCGCTGACTGGGCCGAGATGCAATATGAGCCGTCGTTGTCTGACTCCATTTACTAGAGAATGCACTTCGATGGGTCTGAAATGTAAGTGGTTTGGGTGACGGCATAGTCCTCACCTCACCCAAACAAGGTCAACTGAAATATGTCCTACAGATTCACTTTGCAGCATTCAATAATGTAGCTGAATATGAAGCACTTGTTCATGGACTCAAGGTGGCCAAGGAAATTGGCATTCGTCAGATTCAATATTTTGGGGATTCAGATCTGGTGGTTCAGCAAGTTTCTTGCAATTAGGATGCCCTGGATGCCAACATGGCATTATACCGGTTTCATGTCTACCAGATATGTGGGTACATTGATGGTTGCGAGTTTCACCATGTACCTCGGGCTGAAAATGAAGCAGTCGATGTACTGTCCAAACTATGTTCATCTCGACAAGCCATTCCAGCCTGCCTAACACTTGAGCATCTTTGGAAGACATCAATCAAGCCGTCACCTGAATCCAAGTTGATATTCACCCCGATGCATTTGGAACTAGATGTCATCCCAATGGACATAGATGCCAACAACAATTAGAGCAACTCATGGACTGTACAATAACACATGGGGACTGCCAAGTCAAACGCGGGTACTTCGTAGTGTATATCGGCGGAAGAAATGTCGGTTGAGCCTATGATGATCGATGAAGGTGTCTTCAAAGTTTGTGTTTTTCCATCTTGGGCACATCCAATCATGTCATACATGGTGGATGGAAGTTTGCCAAGTGACGAAACCTCGGCCAGGAAAGTACAAATAATAGCATACACCATCATCAATGGCAAGATATACAAGATGAGTTTCACAAACATGATCCAACATTGTGTTGAACCGGAAGAAGGGCAAGAGATACTCCGAGATATCCAACAAGGGGAGGGTGGTTATCATGCTTCGTCAAGAGCTCTAGTTGCCAAGGCATTTTGGCACAGATTTTATTGACCAAGTGCTTTGCATGAAATTGAAGATATAGTAAGAAAGTGTAATGGTTTTCAGAGATATGCTAGCAAGATCCATATGCCGGCATCAGCAGTCAAAATTATTCCAATCACATGGCCATTAGATGTATGGTGTCTGGACATGGTTGGACCATTCAAGCCAGCTCGTTGCAATATGACCCACATCCTACTGATGGTGTATAAGTTCATCAAGTGGATAGAGGTGAAGCCAATAAATAAGTGTGATGGCCCCACCGCGGTGTCATTTCCAAAAGATATTATCTTGAGATATGGCTATCCACATAGCATCATTACAGACAATGGGACAAACTTTGCCGAGGGATCTTTTTCTCGGTCCTGTATGGACAAAAGGATCACACTGGACGTAGCGTCGATCTTACATATAGAATCCAATGGGAAAGTTGAAAGGGGAAATGTACTACTACTATCCATCATAAAACCTCGACACATTGAGCCACTAGAGTACACTGCTAGTTATTGGATAGATGAGCTCCCAACTCTATTATGGAGTCTGAGGACAACACCAAATTGATCAACTGGATGTACGCCATTCTTCCTCATGTATGAGGAAAAAGCTATCTTGCTAGCCGACATAGATCATGGCTTGCCAAGATTCACCCTATACATAGAGGTCGAGGTAAATAGGCTCGAGAAAACAATGTCGACTTGCTCAAAGAAGCACGAGAACTGGCACTGTCCAGATCAACCATATATCAGCAGGAAGGTGAATCTTCATGTATTCTAGGAAGGATATTTGGTGCTTCGGCTTGTGCAATGCACCATCGGCATGCACAAATTATCACCCCCATGGGAGGGACAATTCATCGTGAGAAAGGCTCTTCACAATAATGCATACTATCTCATAGATGCCTAGAAACAGGTGAAGAATAAGATGGACAGGTCTAGTGAGGAAACCAAAAGGCCATGGAATGTAGCTTTGCTATGTCCTTTTTACCCTTAATGTATGTCCCTTTTACCCCTAATGTATGTCCCTTTTACGCCAGTTATGAGCAATGAATGAAATCTTGGCACCCCGAAATAAACTCGGGGACAACCCTTGTCATAATGTTTTCAAGTACCTTTAATTTTTTATGTTAGCTGGCTTAGCTTGACTTACCTATGTCAGTCGAGTAATGTGTCGGCACCAAATTCCCACTCTTTGACTTAGCTACTGCCCGCAACCCGGCTTCATGGCAAGCATGAGAAAACGCTAGAGGTAGGTGTTGGGGATATACTTTTTGGGTATACCCACTATGACTCGGGACTGCTACCTTGCGGTACCAAAGTTCACGGGCGAGTGCACCGCGGTACCTAAGTTGCCTGAAATTGCCGCGTTTCAAAATGTTGGGCCGCCAACTACCGAGAGGGGCCATTTTGATGCAAACTCATCTCACCCCTACCAAATCCAAACATTCTGTGAAACTTCCCCGTGAAGTAGACGATCGGGACCCTCATGTCAGTAATATTTCCGTGACGCGAGCGCCAACACGGCAACCAGGTAGGAGAAACGAGAGACTAAAGGAGCATGGTGCATTGAACAAATTCACAAATCCACTCCCTCCCTCCTTTCGCATGAACCCTAGCACCGGCAGCGTCGAAATCCCCTCTCCAACCAGAATGATCTCTTTGGGCATTTGACTTCCGGTGCCAAGTTGTTGCGCCTACTCACTGCTACCAAACTCTAATGTCGAATGTCGTGCTAGCCGTTGCGACTATCTAGCCCGCCTCTACCGCTGACGAGCTGAGCAGCACGAAGGATGGCAGATCCATTTGCCGAGTAAGAAGTACTTCTGGCTAATTGCGGGTGAGCTACTCTTATCTTTGCTATTCACACTACCTATAACTGCTAGCTGGCTATTGGCATTACCGAGATATATCGAACAGAGAATTGTTTGCTAGCACGACGCTGACAAACAATTCTTATCTTTTGTCTCCAATTTTCTGTCAAGTAGGATCTCTGCTGAACCCAAATACACGGTTCTGGTCACCATCTGCGGCTACCACATTAAATTAGCAGATGGGAAGAGCACGTGGAATCAAGCTCACAATCTGAAGATGGAAGTACCGCCTATGAAGTTATGCACTATCCCTGGTTTGGTTGCTGATGTGCGTGAACTTGCTAAAATGAGGCCGGAGCAGACTGCACGGTTCAGCATCCTTGATGAACGAGGCTTCAAGGTTCCTATAGCGTGTGACAGTCAGCTAATTGGGTTGATGAAATAGCATGCTGGGCTTCGCGTGGTTATGCTGATTTGTAACATACTGGATGAGGAAGCTCTTGCTACTGGGAGTCGCCCAGCTATTATTGGACAGGGAGGTCTAACTCGAACCCCTGCTATTGTTGAGAAAAATGTGGTTCCTCGTCGTCGACATGCTTCTGTCAGGCAACCTCCTTGTAGGAGTCCCTGTATTGCCGTTGTGGAAAAATCTGCTCTGGAATCTGCTGGTACTGGTCGTCCCTGTCCCCGTGCCCGTGTTGCTGCGGCTCACCCAATCCATGTCGATGTTGAGCAAACTAAGGCTTCTGGAGGCTGCCCCACTATTGTTGCCAAGACTGCCGCCTTGTGTGCTGCTCCTCCTCGAAACCGTCCTCAAGTTGTGCTAACTCGTGCTCTGGAATGTACTAGTACTGGTTGTCCTTATGTTGTTGTTGATCTAGCCATTGTTGACCCAATCCCTGCCGCTATTCAGCAAACTAAGACTTCCGGAGGCTGCCCCACTGTTGTTGCAAAGACTGATGCCCTGTGTCCTCCTTGAACCTGTGCTCAGGTTCGAGCTGCTGGTCTAGAGCCAGCTCATGGTCCGGACTCTACTAGCACTCAAAACTCTGCTGTTGTGGGAACTGCTCCTGATCGTCGATGTGGCATGGCAGCAGCTGATCCTATTGTCGCTGCCGTTAGAAGGGGCCCTACCTGTCCACCATGTAATGTAGCTCCCGCTGCTAAGGTCCCTCGCCTTGCTCCTGGTCCTGGTACTTCCACCGAGGTTGATCCAGCTAACGATGATGCTGGTGATGGCGACGGTGGCATTAGGGCTGGGTCTGATGGTGCCGCTCCACCTCTCGAACCTCTCAGAGGTTTCTATCCTGAAGAACCTGATGATGAGAAAGTAATCATTCGTATCGGTGTCACGGATTATACTGCAAAATTAGATGATGGCACAGAAAAATTCTATGACGAGTTTGATGTAATCCTTGGCAGATACGATCTGGAAGTGGTAGAGTTATCTAACCTGATGGTATCGTTACGTGTGAAGGTGCTGTGGGGGTCCTCCCAGGAAGCATGTTTGTTATATTTTGGTTATAGGAGCAAAAAGGCTATCAAAGTGAAAGATACCAGGGATTTAGTCGTACCGTTTACAAGGAAACATTATAGAGGTGAAGTGTACTTCCACTTGATAGTGCAAATGGTTGGAGAGGAATTGGAACTCAACAATAGAGATGATGGACTTTTAGAAGGCATGCGTGACCTGATCCATGGCATCACTGGGGCTGGTGTGATTAAGGGCAGCTTCGAACAGAGGAGAGTCTTACAGAGGAGCGTCATAAAGAGGAGCAGGAAGAGCATCCCTAGAAAGGGAACCCCGAAGAAGAACGTCACCAAGGAGACCACGCCAGAGAAGAGGACGCCCAAGAGTTGCACGAAAAAAGGCACCACGCTGCAGAGTAAACCCCTGAGATCCAGTCAAAATGCCACACCAAACGGTAGCAGCAAAGACGCTAAGAGGGCTAGCACGGTGGTGAACACTCCTAGGAGTGGTAGCAAGGAGGCGAAGATGGCCAGCATGGAGGCTACCACACCCAGTGGGAGCAGAAAAAATACTAATTGGAGCGGAACACGCCGTTGTTAGGGAATAATGCCAGCACGAAGGAGTTCATGCCCAATAGTAGCAGCAAAAGGGCTAATTTGGAGCGGAACACGCCGCTGAGGTCAGGCAATAATGCCATCACGAAGGAGAACACACCCAATAGTAGCAGCAAAAGGGCTAATTCAAAGAAGAAAGTGCTGCTGAGGTTGGGCAATAATGCCAGCACCCTTGAGCCAACATCCGTGAGGGGAGGTAGGAAGGAGATCACAACCAAGAGCGGCAGCAAAAATCCTAGTTCGATGGGGAATGGAACGCAGATGTCAAGCCCTACTGATACCATCAGGAAAGATTACATCAGGAAGGAGGATGTACACAGGAAGAGCAAGATGTAAAACCATCAGAATCAATTTCATCTTGACTATAGAGGATTCTGAATCAGATGAAGAAGAAGGCACTTTAGAGGATCAAGAATCTAGTGATAATGAAATAGACGAGGAACTTAACAATGAGGCTGGTATTCTAGTCGATGATTTGGGTGTTGAAGTAGAAGAAATGAAACATGACCACGAGTATCCTATAATTTCGGTCCGCACAGAGTTCGGTAGCATGCATGAGTTCAGGATGTCGTTCCGCATTTTTGTATCAAGGGGGAGTTCGACGTTTATCAACTGAAGAACACTGCCCAGAGGTATGAGGCCGTTTGCAAGTTAACGTGGATGAATGGACGGGCCGAGGTACATTTTCCATGGAGGATCACAGCAAGAGCCTTACCTACGTCGAAGGCAATTAGGGTACTAGGGCAATCAATGCAGCAAACCATTAGAACTTTCTCTCTTTTCACTCTATAACTACAATTGTTGTGCGATATCTTTCTAGCAACTAGTCGACTCCGCTTATCTTTTAAATGAATCTGTTTTGCAGGTGAACAAAATGGGCCGTCCACACATGTCCGACAGGCAGCAAACTGAAATCCTCAATCGCTGATACGGAGTGGGTGGCTATGCAATCTATGTCCATACTAAAGGGTAACCCCAAGGAGACCGCGAAGAATATTTAGACTAGCCTCGGATCTAAATACAACATTGTCCTACCGTATTACACGGTTTGGAAAGGTAAAGAGAAAGCTCTGGGGGTCTTGCACGGGTATTGGACCAATAGCTTCAGGATGTTGTACAACTTCAAGGCGGAGGTACAAGCCAGGTGTCCGGGAAGTGTTGTGGAGATTGACACCGAATCAGTACGTGGTAAAATATATTTCAAAAGATTTTTCATGGCGCTTAAACCTTGCATCCAGGGATTGAAGGACGGATGTAGGCCATATCTGAGTGTAGACAGCACTGTCCTAACTGGCAAATGGAAAGGTTGTCTGCCATCTGCCACATCACTTGATGGTCACAACTGGATGTTCCCAGTGGCATTCGGCCTGTTTGACATAGAAACGGAGGAAAAGTGGATCTGGTTTATGAGGCAGCTCAGGAGATCAATAGGCCACATGGATCCATTGGCTATATCCACGGATGCATGCAAAGGGCTGACGAATGCAGTGAAGGAGGTGTTCCCGCGAGCTGAAGGTAGAGAATGCCATGCCCATATGATGCTCAACTTGTACTCACACTACGCAGGCAGCGTATTTCATTACATGTTTCCTGCTGCTAGAGTTTACAAACCTACTAGTAGCGAATATTTCATGAGCAAGATTTTTGCGGAAGCCCCTGAACTTTCAGAGTACTTAGCCATCCATCATTCGCAGCTATGGAAGAGGAGTCAATTCAACCCTGGCATCAAAGTTGATTACATAAACAACAACCTTGCAAAATGCCTGATTAACTGGGTGAAGGACATAAAAGTGCGTCTTGTTCATATCTTGATGGACATCATACGTGGTATGATCATGAAGCTGTTAAATATAAGGAGAGCGATCTGTAGGAGACTTAGAGGACATATGCTACCGCCAGTTGTACAGCAACTGCACAAGAGAAGCCGAGGACTTGCTCATCTTAAGGTTCTCCCGTCAACCAGCAGCAGCTGTGAGGTGGTCGATATGTCCAAGAGTGGCAAAAGAGATCTTGTGAACATCCAGCTGCGAGAATGCACCTGCTTAGAGTGGTAGCATACCGGGAAACCTTGTGACCACGCCTTGGCCTTCTTGGTGAAGAAAAGAACTCTACCACATTTGGATCAGTATTTCTCAGACTACTACTCTATGGAAAATTTCACAGCTGCGTACACTGGATCCATCGAGCCATGTACAGACCCATCTCAGTGGCCTCAAGTCCAACTATGTTTCGAGCTTTGCCAGCCAGTTACAAAAAGGGGCTGAGGAAGACCTCAGGTGAATAGGTTTAAGAATTTTCTCGAGAAGAAGGGTTCGGCTTTCTATGCAACCAAGAAGGGCAAAAACAGATGCAAGACCTGCCATCTTATAGGCCATAGAGCAGCGGGTTGTCCCCTTAATGCTCCCAAACCTAGGTATGAGATGGTACATTCACAAAAAAATTATTTATAGTCTGTAGATATAAGGTAGTAATCCATGTACTAGTTTTTCTTACAGGAAGCGCAAGGTAAGAAACAAGACAGCCGACTCAGTGATTTTGCTGTGGGAAGAAAACCAAAACGAGTGGAGTGATGATGCTGGACAAGATTCTGGTGCTGATTGGCCTGACTTCCCTCGACCCGGAGATGCAGGGTACATGAAGGTAAGAAAATTGGCACCCAGGAAGAGGAAGAAGGCGGGAGATGAAGAAGCCAGTGGACGTGAAGGCAAGAGGAAGAAAGTTGGCACCCAAGCAGAGAAACAAGGCTAGCAGTGTAGAAGCCTAATGATGTATCGAACTTGAACCTATATATGTAGTTCGGTTAAACTCTGAAGCTGTGTGCGTGGAACTTGCCGGGCGAAACAATCTGCCTCCCGTACTCGGAGTAAAATGTATCACGACTTTAGGACTGGATACGGCCGAGGCCACTAGTTGAATCCGAAATTGTGACTGTGCCACTACTATCTGAACAATTGCGATAGCTGAGCGGTTAAGGGGTCTCCAAAATCGATGGGTGTTAGTGCCAAAGACATGAATTATTTATAGGCGCTTAATAAATCCCTGCTATTGGCATTACACTTATGATAAGTTTCTGGGATGAAAAACAAGTTCTAAGCTGGCTGCTACACTCCACGAAGCAACAACTTATTTCAGCTGCTGGACAACGACATGGCAACATAAACTGCAAATGCAACAGACAATTCCCAGATAATGAGGAAATTGTTTCCACTATCTGGCCTAATCTTGAGCCCATCTGTCTCCCCATCTCCCTGCCCCTGCCTTCCCTGCACCTAGCGAAGCTCCCGGATCTCTCGCTCCATCGCACGAATCTCTTCTTTCTTGTCCCACACAGCATCACACAGATCCTAGACAAGCTCTCTGTGAAAACCTGTCAGTGGCTTTTCGATCCATACAAACTTGTCACAGCCAGTCCCCTTCCCTTCCTGCGTAGTAGATCGAAGGAAACAAAAAAAAGAATTACATATGCTTTCTGGAAACAAAAAATCCATCTCAGCATCTTCTCACCGCACAAACACAGCATATTGGGGTAGTAATCGTAGGGCGCCTTGGTACTGATGGGGCACCTTTGACGGGCGTTGAGCCGACCCTGATTCCGCCTGAGACGAACTGCATGAGATGCAAGCCATGAGCGAGGGGAGCGAGGGCAGAGGAAAGAGGAAAGAGGAGCCTTTGGATGTCAGGGTAGTGGTGAAGCGTGATCTATCCCCACTTAATAACTAGGGCAGAATCCTACCGTCCACATTCGGTTGACATGTGGGGGACCTAGCGTGTGGACTTGTCAACCAAACCTCGCGCCTTCGTGGTTCAAAAGCCCTCTCACGCACATTGGACGAAATTTTTTGGCACCTTTCCCACGTACATATCACTGGGAGGCCTTGCTCAGGAACCAGACACGTCTGGCCCACAATCTTACTCCCTCCTAGGAACTTGTCATGGCTCGTGTCGGCAGATCCATCCGCTCCACCGCTTCTGGTAGGGCTCGCCATGGTGGATCCACCCCAAGATCCTACCGTCACAGTATCAAATGGCCATGGTTTCTTGAGAGGAGCGATGACGCTATGTATCCGAGCTTGGACCCTCCTACCTATAGAAGGACTGATGTGGCATCAAGCTCGAGCAGGAGCCGCCAGGCGTGACGGTGCTCGGTCCATGCCAACCCCGTCACCTTCGTCATTGTCGATTCCGATGTGGAGGACGACGGGGACGAAGCTGTGCAGAACGCCATTGTTGCCTCCTTGGCGAAGGGCAAGCCACGGGCGGGAGTGGATGTCACTGGGAAGGGCACGACGGTGTCACCAATCGAGGTGGACTCTGACGACAGCGGTGTGATGTGGGTTTAGATGTTGTTTAGGATGGTTGCAATTTCGGTTGCGTTTAGTGCGAGTACAATTATTGTAATGGGTTTGTCGAGCTATATTGAGAAATATGTGCAATAGTAGTGTGTGAGTGCTTCCACTTTAGAAATTGTGTCTGTGCCATTTGCATGTTGCATTATCAACGTAGATTACATGTAAACAATCCAACAAAAATCATATTACAACCATCAGACGGGAGTGGCAGGATGGAAGAGAAATTGGGACTGTGGCTTCGAGGGGAAGGAAGAGAAGGGGGCGTGACACTGCAGGTGGGCCCTCGGAACACATGACACTGACATGCGGGTGCGGGAGCACACGGTATTGCCAGTCTGTCCAGAGCAAGCGGACTTTGCAACATGACAACAACAAGCTGATTGGACCAATAACTCGTCGAATTATTAAGGAGTACTAAAAACTACAACTAGGGTACATTCGCACAACACGTATGCTCTACGCACCTGAGAAGCATCGCTTAAGTCTAACAGTAACAACATCACAAGTACTACATTTCCCGGTCGGTCTTCTCAATACAAATGTAGAAATGCATCTGCCTATTCGGTCCAGCACCGACAAGGTACTGAGATGGCACACATAGGATCGACCTTAGGTCCGCATACTCCACCTCCCGCGGCGTCGGGAAGCTCGGCGCCTTGGCTAGCACAAGAATGCTATCGAACAACGGCGGTTGGGCGTTCGCCCACATGCGCACCGTGTATATGGGCCAGGCGCACGAGACCGACCTGACGCATATGGCACACACGACGGTGGGCCCGGCTCTAGTTCCCGGAACACCGGCGGTGATGGTCAGGACGAAAACAGAGCCGTCCACCCCGTGGAAAATTAGCCGGCGGCATGCCGAGTCAGTGAACGGCACCTGCTCTTGGAGAAGTTGGGCTTGCCCGTACGAGATCCTAATCACTTCGATCAAGTGCTCCTCTGCAAGGTGGACGACGAGCTCTCTCGGTGGGTCGGTGGAGTTGCAGCCCGGCTCCGTGTAGGAGCACACGCCGTGCAGGCACGCGAGCTCGTGGAGCGGGAACTCGTGGTAGGAGTAACGGCGAAAGCATCCTGGTTGGGAGCACATGAACGGGAACGTCGCTGCAAAGTTGCACGCGAGGATCTCCAGATTCTTGCAAAGATTCCGCCACATCCAAGTTCACGAGAAATCGGAAAAAAGATCAGCAGTTAGATTGGCGAATAGCAGGAATATGTAGGATAAGTTCAAAAGCTTGTAAAATGATTTCTTAGCATGAAGGTAGCGAACCGAGAATTGGTGGATGTCATCGGCTTGCGGCTACGGTAGGATGGGAGTGAAGTGGGGAAAGTGGCTTCGAGGGGAAGGAAGAGAAGTACAGGGAGGAAGAGAAGTAATGGGGACATGACACTGGGATATGGCCCACTGAACTCGTGAGTCGTGACACTCGCAATAGGGGAGCGCCCGGTGTTGCGAGTTTGTCCAGAGCAAGTGTGGCCAATCATGCCGCAGAACAGCCTACTCGCGGATCGCTCTCACGAAGACCATCCCAATCGTCCAAGCTCCCTGATCGAACGGTATGTAACAATCGTCATGTAGAACAACTGTGTTAGGTGTGCCTTCTAGAAGACTCGGTCTAACGGACACTCATTGGGGGGCTAAGGTTAGGGCTCTCCTAAGGTTAGGATCCATATGTGGTTTATGAAAAGAACACACATCCAATGACACTGGAGGATCCTTACGTGGTTTGTGAGAATAACACACATGCAATCACACTTGGTGGATCCATATGTGGTTTATGAGAGGAACACACATGCAATGACACTGGTGATATGTGGTTTGTGAAAAGAACACACATGCAATGACTCTAGTGGATCCATATGTGGTTTGTGGAAAACAACACACATGCAATGAACACCGGTGGATCCATAAGTGGTTTGTGGAAAAAACACACATGCAGTGAACACTTGTTGATCCATATGTGATTTGTGAAAAGAACACACATGGAATGCCACTGGTTGATCCATATGTGGTTTGTGGAAAGAACACACATGCAATGACTCTAACTGTGGTTAATGAAAAGAGCAGACATGCAATGACTCTGGTGGATCCATCTGTGGTTTGTGGAAAGAACACACATGCAATGCCATTGGTTGATCCATATGTGGTTTATGGAAAAGAACACACATGCAATGAACACCGGTGTATCCATAAGTGGTTTGTGGAAAGAACACACATGCAGTGAACACTGGTTGATCCATATGTGATTTCTGAAAAGAACACACATGCAATTCCATTGGTTGATCCATATGTGGTTTGTGAAAAGAACACACATGCAATGACTCTAGTGGATTCATATGTGGTTTGTGGAAAGAACACACATGCAATGACTCTAGTGGGTCCATATGTGGTTCATGTCAGGAACACACATGCAATGACATTGGTTGATCCATATGTGGTTTGTGACAATAACAGACATGCAATGCCATTCTCTTAATCCATGTGTGGTTTGTGGAAAGAACACACATGCAATGCCATTGGTTGATCCATATGTGGTTTGTGAAAAGAACACACATGCAATGAACACTGGTGGATCCATAAGTGGTTTGTGGAAAGAACACGCATGCAGTGAACACTGGTTGATCCATATGTGATTTGTGAAAAGAATACAAATGCAATGCCATTGGTTGATCCATATGTGGTTTGTGAAAAGAACACACATGCAATGAATCTAGTGGATCCATATGTGGTTTGTGGAAAGAACACACATGTAATGACTCTAGTGGTTCCATATGTGGTTCATGTCAGGAACACACATGCAATGACATTGGTTGATCCATATGTGGTTTGTGACAATAACACACATGCAATACCATTCTGTTAATCCATGTGTGGTTTGTGGAAAGAACACACAGGCAATGCCATTGGTTGATCCATATGTGGTTTGTGGAAAAGAACACACATGCAATGAACACTAGTGGATCCATAAGTTGTTTGTGGAAATAACACACATGCAGTGAACACTGGTGGATCCATAAGTGGTTTGTGGAAAGAACACACATGCAATGCCATTGGTTGATCCATATGTGGTTTGTGAAAATAACACACATGCAATGACTCTAGTGGATCCATAAGTGGTTTGTGGAAAGAACACACATGCAATGACTCTAGTGGGTACATATGTGGTTCATGTCAGGAACACACATGCAATGACATTGGTTGATGCATATGTGGTTTATGAAAATAACACACATGCAATGCCATTGGTTAATCCATGTGTGGTTTGTGGAAAGAACACACATGAAATGACTCTAGTGGGTCCATATGTGGTTTGTCAAAAGAACACACATGCAATGACTCTAGTGGGTCCATATGTGGTTTGTGGAAAAGAACACACATGCAATGAACACTGGTGGATCCATAAGTGGTTTGTGGAAAGAACACACATGCAATGACACTGGTGGATCCATATGTGGTTTGTGAAAAGAACACACATGCAATGACTCTAGTGCTGGTTTTAGTATAAGAACACACATGTTATGACTCTAGTGGTTCCATATGTAGTTTGTGAAAAGAACACATGTGCAATGACTCTAGTGGATCCATATGTGGTCTGCGGAAAGAACACACATGCAATAACCACTGGTTGATCCATGTGTGGTTCATGATAGGAACACACATGCAATGAACACTAGTGGATCCATATGTGGTTTGTGAAAAGAACACACATGCAATGACTCTAGTGGGTCCATGTGTGGTTTGTGAAAAGAACACACATGCGATGACTCTAGTGGATACATATGTGGTTTGTGGAAAGAACACACATGCAAGGAACACTAGTGGATGCACATGTGGTTTGTGCAAAGAACACACATGCAATGACACTGGTTGATCTATGTGTGGTTTGTGGAAGAACACACATGTAATGCCATTGGTTGATCAATGTGTGGTTTGTGAAAAGAAGACACATGCAATGCCATTGGTTGATCCATGTGTGGTTTGTGGAAAGAACACACATGCAATGCCATTGGTTGATCCATAGGTGGTTTGTGGAAAGAACACACATGTAATGACATTGGTTGATCCATATGTGGTTTCTAGAAACAACACACATGCAATGACTCTGGTGGATCCATGTGTGGTTTGTGAAAAGAACACACATGCAATGACACTAGTGGGTCCATATGTGTTTTGTGAAAAGAACACACATGCAATGACTCTAGTGGATCCATATGTGGTTTGTGGAAAGAACACACATGCAATGACCACTGGTTGATCCATATGTGGTTTCTGGAAAGAACACACATGCAATGACTCTGTTGGATCCATGTGTGGTTTGTGACAAGAACACACATGCAATGACTCTAGTGGGTCCATATGTGGTTTGTGAAAAGAACACACATGCAATGAATCTAGTGGATCCATATGTGGTTTATGGAAAGAACACACATGCAATGACCACTGGTTGATCCATATGTGGTTTGTGGAAAGAACACACATGCAATGACACTGGTGGATCCATGTGGTTTGTGGAAAGAACACACATGCAATGACTCTGGTGGATCCATGTGGTTTGTGAAAAGAACACACATGCAATGCCATTGGTTGATGCATGTGTGGTTTGTGAAAAGAACACACATGCAATGACTCTAGTGGATACATATGTGGTTTGTGGAAAGAACACACATGCAATGAACACTAGTGGATCCATATGTGGTTTGTGGAAAGAACACACATGCAATGACTCTAACTGTGGTTAATGAAAAGAGCAGACATGCAATGACTCTGGTGGATCCATCTGTGGTTTGTGGAAAGAACACACATGCAATGCCATTGGTTGATACATATGTGGTTTGTGGAAAAGAACACACATGCAATGAACACTGGTGGATCCATAAGTGGTTTGTGGAAAGAACACACATGCAGTGAACACTGGTTAATCCATATGTGATTTGTGAAAAGAACACAAATGCAATGCCATTGGTTGATCCATATGTGGTTTGTGAAAAGAACACACATGCAATGACTCTAGTGGATCCATATGTGGTTTGTGGAAAGAACACACATGCGATGACTCTAGTGGATACATATGTGGTTTGTGGAAAGAACACACATGCAATGAACACTAGTGGATGCACATGTGGTTTGTGCAAAGAACACACATGCAATGACACTGGTTGATCTATGTGTGGTTTGTGGAAGAACACACATGTAATGCCATTGGTTGATCAATGTGTGGTTTGTGAAAAGAAGACACATGCAATGCCATTGGTTGATCCATGTGTGGTTTGTGGAAAGAACACACATGCAATGCCATTGGTTGATCCATAGGTGGTTTGTGGAAAGAACACACATGTAATGACATTGGTTGATCCATATGTGGTTTCTAGAAACAACACACATGCAATGACTCTGGTGGATCCATGTGTGGTTTGTGAAAAGAACACACATGCAATGACACTAGTGGGTCCATATGTGTTTTGTGAAAAGAACACACATGCAATGACTCTAGTGGATCCATATGTGGTTTGTGGAAAGAACACACATGCAATGACCACTGGTTGATCCATATGTGGTTTCTGGAAAGAACACACATGCAATGACTCTGTTGGATCCATGTGTGGTTTGTGACAAGAACACACATGCAATGACTCTAGTGGGTCCATATGTGGTTTGTGAAAAGAACACACATGCAATGAATCTAGTGGATCCATATGTGGTTTATGGAAAGAACATACATGCAATGACCACTGGTTGATCCATATGTGGTTTGTGGAAAGAACACACATGCAATGACACTGGTTGATCCATGTGTGGTTTGTGGAAAGAACACACATGCAATGACTCTGGTGGATCCATGTGTGGTTTGTGAAAAGAACACACATGCAATGCCATTGGTTGATGCATGTGTGGTTTGTGAAAAGAACACACATGCAATGACTCTAGTGGATACATATGTGGTTTGTGGAAAGAACACACATGCAATGAACACTAGTGGATCCATATGTGGTTTGTGGAAAGAACACACATGCAATGACTCTAACTGTGGTTAATGAAAAGAGCAGACATGCAATGACTCTGGTGGATCCATCTGTGGTTTGTGGAAAGAACACACATGCAATGCCATTGGTTGATACATATGTGGTTTGTGGAAAAGAACACACATGCAATGAACACTGGTGGATCCATAAGTGGTTTGTGGAAAGAACACACATGCAGTGAACACTGGTTAATCCATATGTGATTTGTGAAAAGAACACAAATGCAATGCCATTGGTTGATCCATATGTGGTTTGTGAAAAGAACACACATGCAATGACTCTAGTAGATCCATATGTGGTTTGTGGAAAGAACACACATGTAATGACTCTAGTGGGTACATATGCGGTTCATGTTAGGAACACACATGCAATGACATTGGTTGATCCATATGTGGTTTGTGACAATAACACACATGCAATACCATTCTGTTAATCCATGTGTGGTTTGTGGAAAGAACACACAGGCAATGCCATTGGTTGATCCATATGTGGTTTGTGGAAAAGAACACACATGCAATGAACACTGGTGGATCCATAAGTTGTTTGTGGAAATAACACACATGCAGTGAACACTGGTGGATCCATAAGTCGTTTGTGGAAAGAACACACATGCAATGCCATTGGTTGATCCATATGTGGTTTGTGAAAATAACACACATGCAATGACTCTAGTGGATCCATAAGTGGTTTGTGGAAAGAACACACATGCAATGACTCTAGTGGGTCCATATGTGGTTCATGTCAGGAACACACATGCAATGACATTGGTTGATGCATATGTGGTTTATGAAAATAACACACATGCAATGCCATTGGTTAATCCATGTGTGGTTTGTGGAAAGAACACACATGAAATGACTCTAGTGGGTCCATATGTGGTTTGTCAAAAGAACACACATGCAATGACTCTAGTGGGTCCATATGTGGTTTGTGGAAAAGAACACACATGCAATGAACACTGGTGGATCCATAAGTGGTTTGTGGAAAGAACACACATGCAATGACACTGGTGGATCCATATGTGGTTTGTGAAAAGAACACACATGCAATGACTCTAGTGCTGGTTTTAGTATAAGAACACACATGTTATGACTCTAGTGGTTCCATATGTAGTTTGTGAAAAGAACACACATGCAATGACCCTAGTGGATCCATATGTGGTCTACGGAAAAAACACACATGCAATAACCACTGGTTGATCCATGTGTGGTTCATGACAGGAACACACATGCAATGAACACTGGTGGATCCATATGTGGTTTGTGAAAAGAACACACATGCAATGACTCTAGTCGGTCCATGTGTGGTTTGTGAAAAGAACACACATGCAATGACTCTAGTGGATACATATGTGGTTTGTGGAAAGAACACACATGCAATGAACACTAGTGGATGCACATGTGGTTTGTGCAAAGAACACACATGCAATGACACTAGTTGATCTATGTGTGGTTTGTGGAAAGAACACACATGTAATGCCATTGGTTGATCAATGTGTGGTTTGTGAAAAGAATACACATGCAATGCCATTGGTTGATCCATGTGTGGTTTGTGGAAAGAACACACATGCAATGCCATTGGTTGATCCATAGGTGGTTTGTGGAAAGAACACACATGCACTGACATTGGTTGATCCATATGTGGTTTCTAGAAACAACACACATGCAATGACTCTGGTGGATCCATGTGTGGTTTGTGAAAAGAACACACATGCAATGACACTAGTGGGTCCATATGTGGTTTGTGAAAAGAACACACATGCAATGACTCTAGTGGATCCATATGTGGTTTGTGGAAAGAACACACATGCAATGACCACTGGTTGATCCATATGTGGTTTCTGGAAAGAACACACATGCAATGACTCTGGTGGATCCATGTGTGGTTTGTGACAAGAACACACATGCAATGACTCTAGTGGGTCCATATGTTGTTTGTGAAAAGAACACACATGCAATGAATCTAGTGGATCCATATGTGGTTTATGGAAAGAACACACATGCAATGACCACTGGTTGATCCATATGTGGTTTGTGGAAAGAACACACATGAAATGACCACTGGTTGATCCATGTGTGGTTTGTGGAAAGAACACACATGCAATGACTCTGGTGGATCCATGTGTGGTTTGTGAAAAGAACACACATGCAATGCCATTGGTTGATGCATGTGAGGTTTGTGAAATGAACACACATGCAATGACTCTAGTGGATACATATGTGGTTTGTGGAAAGAACACACATGCAATGAACACTAGTGGATCCATATGTGGTTTGTGGAAAGAACACAGATGCAATGACACTGGTTGATCCATGTGTGGATTGTGGAAAGAACACACATGGAATGACCACTAGTTGATCCATATGTGGTTTGTGGAAAGAACACATATGCAATGACACTGGTTGATCCATGTGTGGTTTGTGAAAAGAACACACATGCAATCACACTGGTGGATCCTTATGTGGTTTGTGAGAATAACACACATGCAATCACACTGGGTGGATCCATATGTGGTTTATGAGAGGAACACACATGCAATGCCACTAGTTGATCCATATGTGGTTTGTGAAAAGAACACACATGCAATGACTCTAGTGGGTCCATATGTGGTTTGTGAAAAGAACACACATGCAATGACTCTAGTGGATCCATATGTGGTTTGCGGAAAGAAGAAACATGCAATAACCATTGGTTGATCCATGTGTGGTTCATGACAGGAACACACATGCAATGAACACTGGTGGATCCATATGTGGTTCTTGACAGGAACACACATGCAATGACATTGGTTGATCCATGTGTGGTTCATGACAGGAACACACATGCAATGACATTGGTTGATCGATATGTGGTTTGTGGAAAGAACACACATGTAATGACATAGGTTGATACATATGTGGTTTGTGGAAAGAACACACATGCAATGACTCTGGTGGATCCATGTGTGGTTTTCGGAAAGAACACACATGCAATGCCATTGGTTGATCCATATGTGCTTTGTGGAAAAGAACACACATGCAATGAACACTGGTGGGTCCATATGTGGTTTGTGGAATGAACACACATGCAATGACACTGGTTGATCCATGTGTGGTTTGTGGAAAGAACCCACATGCAATGACTCTGGTGGATCCATGTGTGGTTTCTGAAAAGAACACACATGCAATGCCATTGGTTTATCCATGTGTCGTTTGTGAAAAAGAACACACATGCAATGACTCTAGTGGATACATATGTGGTTTGTGGAAAGAACACACATGCAATGAAAACTTGTGGATCCATATGTGGTTTGTTGAAAGAACACACATGCAATGACACTGGTTGATCCATGTGTGGTTTGTGGAAAGAACACACATGCAATCCCATTGGTTGATCCAGATTTGTTTGTGGAAAAGAACACACATGCAATGAACACTGGTGGATCTATAAGTGGTTTGTGGAAACAACACACATGCAGTGAACACTCGTTGATCCATATGTTATTTGTGAAAAGAACACAAATGCAATGCCACTTGTTGATCCATATGTGGTTTGTGAAAAGAACACACATGAAGTTACTCTAGTGGATCCATAAGTGGTTTATGGAAAGAACACACATGCAATGAACACTGGTGGATCCATGTGTCGTTCATGACAAGAACACACATGCGATGACATTGGTTGATCCATATGTGATTTGCGACAATAACACACATGCAATGCCATTGGTTAATCCATGTGTGGTTTGTGGAAAGAACACTAATGCAATGAACACTCGTGGATCCATATGTGATTTGTGAAAAGAACACACATGCAATGCCATTGGTTGATCTATGTGTGGTTTGTGAAAAGAACATGCATGCAATACCATTGGTTGATCCATGTGTGGTTTGTGGAAAGAACACACATGCAATGACCACTAGTGGGTCCATATGTGGTTCATGACAGGAACAGACATGCAATGACATTGGTTTATCCATATGTGGTTTGTGATAATAACACACATGCAATGCCATTGGTTAATCCATGTGTGATTTGTGGATAGATCACACATGCAATGACTCTAGTGGGCCCATATGTGGTTTGTGAAAAGAACACACATGCAATGACTCTAGTGGATCCATATGTGGTTTGTGGAAAGAAAACACATGCAATAACCACTAGTTGATCCATGTATGGTTAATGGCAGGAACACACATGCAATGAACACTGGTGGATCCATATGTGGTTCTTGACAGGAAGACACATGCAATGACATTGGTTGATCTATGTGTGGTTCATGACAGGAACACACATGCAATGACATTGGTTGATCCAAATGTGGTTTGTGGAAAGAACACACATGCAATGAAACTGGTTGATCCAAATGTGGTTTGTGAAAATAATACACATGCAATGCCATTGGTTGATCCATATGTGGTTTGTGGAAAGAGCACACATGCAATGCCATTGGTTGATGCATATGTGGTTCATGACAGGAACACACATGCTATGACACTAGTTGATCCATATGTGGTTTGTGGAAACAACACACATCCCATGACTCTAGTGCTGGTTTTTGTATAAGAACACAAATGAAATGACTCTAGTGGGTCCATATGTGGTTTGTGAAAATAACACACATGTAATGACTCTAGTGGATCCATATGTGGTTTGTGGAAAAGAACACACATCCAATGAACACTGGTGGATCCATAAGTGGTTTGTGGAAAGAACACACATGTAATGCCACCAGTTGATCCATATTTGGTTTGTGAAAAGAACACACATGCAATGACTCTAGTGGATCCATATGTGGTTTGTGGAAAGAACACACATGCAATGACTCTAGTGGGTCCATATGTGGTTCATGGAAGGAACACACATGCAATGACATTGGTTGATCCATATGTGGTTTGTGACAATAACACACCTACAATTCCATTGGTTAATCCATGTGTGGTTTGTGGAAAGAACACTAATGCAATGAACATTGGTGGATCCATATGTGGTTTGTGAAAAGAACACACATGCAATGTCATTGGTTGATCCATATGTGGTTTTTGAAAAGAACACACATGGAATGACTCTAGTGGATCCATATGTGGTTTGTGGAAAGAACACACATGCAATGACCACCAGTGGGTCCATATGTGGTTCATGTCAGGAACACACATGCAATGACATTGATTGATCCATATGTGGTTTGTGACAATAACACACATGCAATGCCATTGGTTAATCCATGTGTGGTTTGTGGAAAGAACACACATGCAATGACTCTACTGGATCCACTTGTGGCTTATGAAAAGAACACACATGCAATGACTCTAGTGGATCCATATGTGGTTTGTGGAAAAGAACACACATGCAATGAACACTATGAATCCATAAGTTGTTTGTGGAAAGAACACACATGCAATGACACTGGTGGATCCATATGTGGTTTGTGAAAAGAACACACATGCAATGACTCTAGTGGGTCCATGTGTGGTTTGTGAAAAGAACACACATGCAATGACTCTAGTGGATACATATGTGGTTTGTGGAAAGAACACACATGCAATGAACACTAGTGGATCCACATGTGGTTTGTGCAAAGAACACACAGGAAAAGACACTGGTTGATCCATGTGTGGTTTGTGGAAACAACACACATGCAATGACCACTGGTTGATCCGTATGTGGTTTGCGGAAAGAACACACATGCAATGACATTGGTTGATCCATGTTTGGTTTGTGAAAAGAACACACATGCAATGACTCTAGTGGATCCATATGTGGTTTGTGGAAGGAACACACATGCAAGGAACACTGGTGGATCCATAAGTGGTTTGTGGAATGAACACACATGCAGTGAACACTGGTTGATCCAGGTGTGGTTTGTGAAAAGAACACACATGCAATGCCATTGGTTGATCCATGTGTGGTTTGTGGAAAGAACACACATGCAATGCCAGTGGTTGATCCATGTGTGGTTTGTGGAAAAAACACACATGCAATGAACACTATCGATCCAAATGTGGTTCATGACTGGAACACACATGTAATGACTCTAGTGGATCCATGTGTGGTTTGTGGAAAGAACACACATGCAATGACTCTAGTGGGTCCATATGTGGTTTGTGAAAAGAACACACATGCAATGACGCTAGTGGATCCATAAGTGGTTTGTGGAAAGAACAAACATGCAATAACCACTAGTTGATCCATATGTGGTTTGTGGAAAGAACACACATGCAATGACACTGGTGGATCCATAAGTGGTTTGTGAAAAGAACACACATGCAATGACTCTAGTGGGTCCATGTGTGGTTCATGTCAGGAACACACATGCAATGACATTGGTTGATCCATATGTGGTTTGTGACAATAACACAAATGCAATGCCATTGGTTAATCCATGTGTGGTTTGTGGAAAGAACACACATGCAATGGCTCGAGTGGGTCCATAGGTGGTTTGTGAAAAGAACACACATGCAATGACTCAGGGGGATCCATGTGTGGTTTGTGGAAACAACACACATGCAATGAACACTAGTGGATCCATATGTGGTTTGTGAAAAGAACACACATGCAATGACTCTAGTGCTTGTTTTAGTATAAGAACACACATGCAATGACTCTAGTGGGTCCATATGTGGTTTGTGAAAAGAACACACATGCAATGACTCTAGTGGATCCATATGTGGTTTGTGGAAAAGAACACACATGCAATGAACACTGGTGAATCCATAAGTTGTTTGTGGAAAGAACACACATGCAATGACACTAGTTGATCCATGTGTGGTTTGTGGAAAGAACACACATGCAATGACCACTGGTTGATCCATATGTGGTTTGTAGAAAAACACACATGCAATGACATTGGTTGAATCATGTTTGGTTTGTGAAAAGAACACACATGCAATGACTCTAGTGGATCCATATGTGGTTTGTGGAAAGAACACACATGCAGTGAACACTGCTTGATCCATATGTGATTTGTGAAAAGAACACACATGCAATGCTATTGGTTGATCCATGTGTGGTTTTTGGAAAGAACACACATGCAATGCCAGTGGTTGATCCATATGTGGTTTGTGGAAATAACACACATGCAATGAACACTAGTGGATCCAAATGTGGTTCATGACTGGAACACACATGCAATGACTTTGGTGGATCCATGTGTGGTTTGTGGAAAGAACACACATGCAATGACTCTAGTGGGTCCATATGTGGTTTGTGAAAAGAACACACATGCAATGACGCTAGTGGATCCATATGTGGTTTGTGGAAAGAACACACATGCAATAACCACTAGTTGATCCATATGTGGTTTGTGGCAAGAACACACATGCAATGACACTGGTGGATCCATATGTGGTTTGTGAAAAGAACACACATGCAATGACTCTAGTGCTGGTTTTAGTATAAGAACACACATGCAATGACTCTAGTGGGTCCACATGTGGTTTGCGAAAATAACACACATGCAATGACACTGGTTGATCCATGTGTGGTTTGTGGAAAAGAACACACATGCAATACCATTGGTTGATCCATGTGTGGTTTGTGGAAAGAACACACGTGCAATGACACTAGTTGATCCATGTGTGGTTTGTGAAAAGAACACACATGCTATGACTCTAGTGGATCCATATGTGGTTTGTGGAAACAATACACATGCAATGAACACTAGTGGATCCATAAGTGGTTTGTGGAAAGAACACACATGTAGTGAACACTGGTTGATCCATATGTGATTTGTGAAAAGAACACACATGCAAAGCCATTGGTTGATCCATGTGTGGTTTGTGGAAAGAACACACATGCAATGCCAGTGGTTGATCCATATGTGGTTTGTGGAAAGAACACACATGCAATGAACACTAGTGGATCCAAATGTGGTTCATGACAGGAACACACATGCAATGACTCAAGTGGGTCCATCTGTGGTTTGTGAAAAGGACACACATGCAATGATTCAAGGGGATCCATGTGTGGTTGTCGTGGTGGTGTCACAGCAGATGCCATGGATAGGCTAAAGGTGGGGACTAATACACGCTAGGGGAATCTAGGGAGGGATAGTGAAGTGATTCTCCACATAGAAGTTTGTATTTGCTTTTTCTCCAAGGTTACAAGTGCTCCTAGAGTTGTATTGGCGAGAGGAAGAAGAAGGAGCTCTCTTACTCTCGCTCATAGATCACACTTAAAACCCTAGCCAAACTCGAAAAATCGGAACCCCCTCTACAGAAGCCCTAGCCCTCCTTATATAGGGGGGGGCTAGGTCTCCACTTAGGGCATACGTGGAGGCATATTCCTAAGAATATGCCATCTCCCAAAGTAGTAAGCCGACCGGGTTACTTTTCCTTGGCGTCACACATGCAGAGGCTACGTGAGCCTCTGCGGCGCCCGCGTCAGCCGATATGGGCATCGTCACCCTTGTCGACCACGCCTCGATGGTCCTGCCCTTGTCTGCTTCGCTCAGGCAGTGCGTACCGGGGCTTCTTTTGACTAGCGAGATTCCTTCCTTCTCCTAGAAGCTAGACGTGACCCGGATCATAGTTGATCCGGCCACACCCTTTCCTGCATACAAGTTATACACGCATTTCCGACTTACTGCTTAAGTCGGTTGAGACTTAGTTACGCGAACGCCCCTAGTCCGGGTTACCCCGTGATTCGGCCTGCCTTGAGGTGACCCGGCCAGCATCCGCTTTGGCCTTGCCGAACCTCGGCTAACTCGGCCTTTATACCCCGGCGTGACCCTACCCGGGGGTATCCCCCCAACATTAGTCCCCGAAGTTGGTGCGGTCTTAGCTGCCTTAGCCACTAAGGCCACAACAGGTTCAAATCCACTGAGCTTTGTGCTCCTTCTCCGGGTTCCCTCCTTGTCTCGGATTTTCTGTTTTTATTTTCCCTTGGCACGTTCCAAGCTGTCACTTGCTAGCCGGGTTATCACCCTAGCTCGGACCTCAAGGTTTTACTTTCCCTTGGCACATTCCAAGTTTTCACTTGCTGGCCGGGTTACCATAGTCCTATCCGGGTCTTGCTTCCTTCTCTCGTACGCCAACCCACGTGGAGGCTAATCATTATGTTGTCTCATTTTAAGGGCCAGCACAATAACCGCCGCAGTAATTGTCAGTCATCACTGTGCGCGGGTCACGTCACGCCTGCCTCCTCGTTTACTGCATCAACGCGTCACGTCATGGGACCAACTCCACTCTGCGTCCTTCCGTGTGGCTCCTTGTTGATTGGTCGATGCGGGTGATACACGGCCACTGCGTGTGGCGTGCCCGCAGGACGGGATCCCACTTTCTCCTCGTGGGAGAGGTTAAATAGGGGAGGGGCGCATCACTTAGGCTTTTCCCCCTTACTGCACCCCTCTGCCCTTTGCTCTTCTTCTTCGTCTTCCTCGCGACCACGCCGCCGCCAGTGCTCCCAAGCAGCAGCGCCGCCGCCGCATCTTTTACCCCATATTTCTACGTTGCCGCGCCACGCTGCCTCTCCACCACGGGTCGCTGCCAATCTAGGCCTTTGCCCCCCGCCGCCGCTAGCGCCAGCGAGGGTAGCGATTATCAGATGACGGAGGAGGAGCTCGTCGTTGCCAAGCAAGAGATGGAGGAGGACTCCGCCGCTGCGGACCATGGTGTGTGGGCCGGGTCCTGGGTCTGCCAAGATGACTTGGACTGGCTCTACCGGACCAGACGCATCCCCGCCGGCATCATCGCGCGCCTTGCCTCCGCCGAACTCGCCCCCTCACCTAATCCGGGTGAGTATGTTGTGTTCTTGTCGCACTTCCAACGGGGGTTCGGTTTGCCGGTCAGCGATTTCTTCCATGACTGGTTAAGCACATACGAACTCCAGCCGCACCACCTTCCTGCCAACGCAATCACTTCTCTTTCTGCTTTTGCCTCTACAATCGAGGTCTACGCCGGATTATGGCCCACGAAGGAGCTATGGATCCGGTTTTTTGGCCTTCGTCGTAATGTCATTCCGAATATTCAACTCGATCCGGAGGACAAGCAGCTCACTCAATTCGGAGCTGCATCCATCTCACCCTGAAGGCTATCTGTTTTCCCTCGAGTCACCGGGCTGGACTCCTGCAAAGGATGGGCCCGGACTTTCTTTTATTTTCGGAACGAGGGCACTGAAGACTTGATCCGGCTACTTCCCTATGCTCTGGGTCCACCTAACCCGGAGTCGTGGGGCGTTGTCCCCAAGAAGCCCACAGCCTTGGCCAACCAGGTCAATAAGAGGTTTGCGGAGCTGAAGAAGCTCGGTTTGCGCAACGAGGATGCTATGATCATGTTCGTGCGCAACCGTATCTCCCCCCTCCAGAGGCGCACCCACAAGGTGTGCCATATGAGCTTCGGCCGCGACCCCAACCGGACCTCGTCCTTCGAGTTGAGCAACTCGGAGATCTATCGCCGGGTCAAGGCTCTCTTCACCACCCACAAGGACTTCTCCACTAAATGGACGTGGGGAATTGAGCATTTCTACCGGGATAGGCTTCCTCCCTCGGTAAGCTTCGTGGCGCAAATTTACTCCGAGTTAATTATATGTCGGTCATTGTTCCATTTTTGACTCCGTTGTTCATTCTTTTCCTCAGCTATTCCTTTAGCAGACCCTCGAGGACGGCACCGATCCGACTCTTAAATGGGCGCCCGACCGGGAGACCCCGGACAAGGAAGAGCCGGACCAAGAGATGTTCCTCCTGATGACCGACGCTACAAAGCGACCCACCGGTAAACCCTCTTCTATTAGAGATTGGCCCGATGATGAAGGTGACTCGGATATCGAGGTGATTGAACCTATTGATGTTGTTCCCCTTTCTTTCGCCTTTCCGGCATCAGCTAACCTCGATGGGCAGATCCACGAGGACCCTCCCCTTGCCACGGGTGAACCAGTTCCGGCAGTGCCAAAGAAGAGGCGTGGAGCTGCATCAAGTTCCTCCTCCGGACCTTCTCAGCCCTCCAAAAGGCGAAAGAAATCCAGAGACAAAATTGCTTCCAAGCCTGCAGGCAAGGCCCCAACACAAAGGGCTCGGAAACCCAAGGAGCCCCTGACCTCGGATGCATAAGCCTCTTTTCCCTCTGCAACTTATTCTTCCTTGTATTGTTTTAGTCTCTCTTCTGACATTGTTTGGTTTGGTAGTGCTGCGGAGGATGTTCCCCATAGTGGATCTAGCATCTCTTCACCGCTCCGACCTAGCCCTTCTCCCCCTCATGAGGACGAGTCACGCCCGCTGAGCCCTATTCTAGAGGGTTCTGTGGCTGCTCTGGGTTCTAGCCCGCCTCGTCAAGAGGGGGGCGACCCCGGAGCGGGGGAGACGGATCCAGCCGAGGCAGCGGCATCCACCACTTCGGCTCCGTCGCAACCAGCAACTACTGAGACTACCTCCGTACCAGCACCGACACCAGCACCAGCACCAATTCCGGCACCAGCAACAAGGGCACCAGCGCCAAGCTCCTCCGCCTCGTCCGAGTCTTCTCCGTCTCGGCGAGGAAGTACCCAGGCATCTCCTAAGGGGAAATCTGCCGCAACCACTTCCTCCTCTAAGCAAGCCAAAGGCAAGAAAGCCCCTGACGTCACCAGGGCAGCGTCCACTGGTCCGGACAGCACCTGGCCCATGCTTGCCTGAAGGCTCCAAAGACCGAAGGACGCGCCTGCCGAGCCAACTAGTGCGCAGCAACTTGTTCTGCACACCAGTCCGGCCCTTGCTCAGGTTGAGAGGAGAGAGGCACATGCGAGGGGCTTGGTGGCGCCCCACATGCTCAGCGGTGAGCGATATCCTCCGACCTTGATCGAGTTTATGAATAACTAGAACAAGGCGGAGTTCGTCTATAATGACGATCTCCCGGAGAAGTTCGGTCCCGCCGAATTCGCTGCCCAGATGAACACAGCCTCTAAGGCGATTAACCTCGTGGGTCGGATGATGGAGGTATGTTACTTCACCTTTTCCTTAGCATGCACTAGTGATATAACCATTAGTCCCCGAGCCTCCGGGGGAGTAACTTGTTACTCGGCCGGATGCTCCTTAGAAAACTAACGTAGCTCCCTGACAATTTCAAATATGCACACACTTAGAGCCGGGTTAAGTTCCACTTGGCCCGGATCTTGCACACTTCAAATATGCACACACCTAGAGCCGGGTTAAGTTCCACTTGGCCCGAATCTTGTACACTTCGAATATGCACACACCTAGAGCCAGGTTAAGTTCCACTTTGCTCGGATCTTGTACACTTCGAATATGCACACACCTAGAGCCGGGTTAAGTTCCACTTGGCCCGGATCTTGTACACTTCGAATATGCACACACCTAGAGCCGGGTTAAGTTCCACTCGGCCCGGATCTCGTACACTTCGAATATGCACACACCTAGAGCCGGGTTAAGTTCCACTTGGCCCGGAACTTGTACACTTCGAGTATGCACACACCAAGAGCCGGGTTAAGTTCCACTTGGCCCGGATCTTGTACACTTCGAATATGCACACACCTAGAGACGGGTTAAGTTCCACTTGGCCCGGATCTTGTACACTTCGAGTATGCACACACCTAGAGACGGGTTAAGTTCCACTTGGCCCGAATCTTGTACACTTCGAATATGCACAAGGCTTAAGCCAAATTTTTGTATTTTCTTCAGGAGACCACCAACCGCCGGAGTGCTGAGTTCCAGCGTCTTCCGAATACCCACAAGATGCTGCTCGCAAAGCACAATGCACATCTCGCTGAGCATGAGAAAAGGGGTAAGTTTCTCCCTTGGCGCTTCTCCGTTTTCCTTCATCTTCCTCTGCCGAACTAATCTCATTATTTGGTTTCCGCAACTGGGGTGGAGGATGAGAACAAGATTATGCGAAAGAACCTGGAGCAGATCAAGGGTAAGTCCTTTTTGTCCGACCCTGCTTTGCTTTCCATCTTCTTTTCTTCTTGGCTCGGCAAACATTCATACCTCGGCTCTGCAGGGTCAACACGCTATTTCAGCATCTCTTGAAGATAGTGTGCCCGTGCCTGATATGATGCTGCATTTTCTCGAACAAGCGAGGCAGCATCAGGCCGAGCTCAAAAAGAAAGACGATGATCTTGCCCTCCTCCGAACCAAGAACGACGAGATTGCCAAGCTAAAGGCAGAAATGAAGAAGATGAAGGCGCAGCACCAAACCGAGCTTGAAAAGGCTGGCCAGGACTACACCGAAGAACGCGAGCGCCTCAACCTCCAAATTGCTAAGGACCGCGAACTTCTCCAGGAGGCTGACGTCAAACTTGAGTCGGCAAACACTGAACTGGTGCAGCTCCGCCAAAGACGCGATAATTGCATCAATGAATTGACCCAGATCCACAGCCACATTTCACGTAAGTTCCTTTCCCTTATCCGACATACTTCTCCGGGTTACTTCATATGTCTTTTCTTCAGCTTCTTCCTTTGCCTTGTTTTCAGGCCACTTTCCAGAGGGTACTCCTATTGCGAGCGATGTTGTTACCAATTTCCGCCGAGAGAGGGGTACTCCCGTCGCTCTTGACGGTGAGAGCATTCCTGGAGGACCTATTGATCAGCCTGTCCTCGCGTGGAAATCATCAAGAACTACGGCAAGGATCTCCTCGACGCCACCGAAGTCTTCAACACGCTCGCCCGGTGAGAGCGCTCAAGAGAATCGCACTTCTTGCTGAAATGTGTCGGAGATCGAGACCCAAATCGACCTCGAGGGAGTCCATTGACGTCGCACTGAGACCGTTCTTCACCACATACTCACGTGGTATGAGAAGATCGATCTCAGCCTCCCGACGCTACCAAGACCGGATCCAAGTGGACCAATGACCCGGAATGGGTAGCTCGGTGCCAGGCTTGCGCCCATAGCCTCATTGAATATGCTCCCATTCACGAATGGACTGAGGGTCCGAGCTTCCTGGAAGCCACTAGCAACGAAGAGGTCAAGAATGTTGAAGATGGTTCAGACGAGGATGGAGAGGACGATGCCTCGGATATCGAGGAAGGCGAAGATGATGCCGAACTTCCTCCTCCTGCTGCTCCTTAAGTAAAAACACTTGAAAACTTATCAGATCCCCGGTAAGCCGGGTGGAAATGTATCCCGTACTTATGTAATATTTTGCTACTAAGTTTGTATGCCGGATTAACTTGGGCGTAGTCCCCGAGTTTCATTTTCTTGTTCGTCCAATCTTCTGGCTCGGTTCGTGTCTACCTTGATTCGGTTTTATGACTTACAAATCCGAGCTTCCAAAATTGTTTTAACAATACTTAGAAACTTTTAGGGTTAGCTCGAACTAATTTAGCGTAATAGTTTGAAAGTAAATACAAAGTTAGTCTGAAAAACAAACGTCGGCTCGATTAAGTTCTTTTCCTTAGTCGTTTTTCATGTGCTACGCAATTCCAAACTTGTTCTCTTGCTTGCCATGAAGCCAGTTCTTGTTGGACAGCAGCAAGTCGAAGAGTTGGGTTTTTGGTGCTCACACACTACTAATCCGAGTTAAGTAGAACAACTTACTCCAGCTAACGTAAAAATAAAAAAAACAAATATTATTAAGGCAGTCCCCGAGTTACTGCTCGAGGTGCCAATATTTCATTCATAAGCTCATTGCCGGCATACATACCGACATATGAGAAGACTCGGATACATACACTTCTGTGCTAAGTGTAGAAAGGACGAAGTAGAGCTACATTCCATGGGCGCTTAGATTCCTCGCCGGACCTGTCCGCCTTGTTCTTTTCTTGTGGCTTTGCATCTATAAGATAATAAGAGTCATTGTGCAATGCTTTGCTCACGATGAACGGCCCTTCCCATGGGGGGGATAATTTATGCATGCCGGCAGTATGTTGTACCAACCGGAGCACCAGATCGCCTTCCCGAAAGACTCGGGGGGCTTACTTTCCGACTATGATAGCGTCGGAGATTTTGCTGATATATGGCGGATCGGGATAATGCTAGTTCTCTCGCTTCTTCCAGCAGATCAATATCATTTTGTCGGGCTTCTTGCACTTTGGCTTCTGTGTATTGGGTGACTCTAGGCAAATCATGCTCTATGTCGGCTGGTAATACAGCTTCTGCCCCATATACCAGAAAAAACGGCGTATAGCCTGTTGATCGATTCGGAGTTGTTCTTAAACTCCACAAGATCACCGGGTAGTTCTTCTATCCAGCACCCCGCTGATCTTTGCAGGGCTCAATGAGCCGGGCTTTATTCAATAATACTAATCTGTTGGATCTTTCCACTTGTCCGCTCGATGCGGGTGGCTACCGAGGCTACGCCGAAGTCGGATCTTCTTGTCCCAGAGCGCCGCAAATGCTCCTTCCGCAAAATTTGTTCCATTATCAGTTATGATATCGTGGATAACCGCATTCTCAAGATTATATCCTGAGAAACGTTACGGCCGTAGCTCCATCACATTTCCTTATAGGCTTTACTTCGATCCACTTCGTAAACTTATCCACCATGACCAAAATGTGAGTCATATTTCCCCTTGCTGGTTTGAACGGACCAACCATATCCAAGCACCATACGGCAAATGGCCACGTAATTGGTATGGTCTTGAGTTTTGACATTGGCATATGTGTCTTGGTAGCGTACCTCTGACAACAATTGCATTTTCTCACTAGATCTTCTGCTTGTTCTAAGGCACTTGGCTAGTAGAATCCATGCCGGAACGCTTTTGCCACCAAGTCTCGGGATGAGGCATGATGCCCGCATTCTCCTTGGTGTATATCTTGGAGGATGACGAGCCCTTCTTCCAGGTCAACGCATCGCTGGAGGACATTGGTCACACTCCGTTTGTATAGCTCGGAATTGATAATTGTGTATGCCTTTGCTCTCCTCTGAGTTTGCCTAGATAATACCTCCTTAGTGGGTAACGTTCCATCTTTCAGGAATTGAAATATAGGCAGTGCCCAAGCTGGTATTGCTCGTACAAGGAATACATCCTCATCAATTTCCATCTGATCCACCGGCATAACTTCAACCGGATCATGCTGAGCAATCCCCGGGTCCTGCGAGGTAGTCCCCGTTCACCGAGGCAGTCCGGTTTGCCGATGCGCCCTGTGTTTCACAAGCACCACCTCCCATGTCAATGTCCATGGGCTCAGCTCCGGATTCTGTATCTTCCGGTACATAGATCGAGTTGGTTCCTGGGGACGGTCTGATAGATGGTTTTCTGAGGTGTTCCAATGCTACACCCGGTGGAATTGCTTGTCGGGTTGATCCGAGCTTCGACAAAGATGTCGGCATTTCGCTTTTCCACCTGGGGTACATGGTGAAATTCACACCCCTCAAAGTAACCAGATATCTTTTGTACATGAAATCTGTACAGTGCCATGTTTGGATCAAGGGCATCCCACAGTCCTGATAATTGATGTACCACCAAATCCGAATCGCCAAAGCATATGATCCGACGTATACCAATCTCTTTTGCTACCTTGAGCCCATGCACAAGTGCTTCATACTCTGCGACATTGTTCGATGCCGCGAAATGTATTTGCAGCACATATTTCAGCTGGTCCTTCTTTGGCGAGGTAAGAACAACTCCGGCACCTAGCCTGGTTTTTGTTTTTGACCCGTCAAAGTGCATCCTCTAGTAGTTCGGATCTGGTGGCGGTGGTTCGTATTGTACCTCGGCCCAATCCACAAAAAGTCTCGCCACACCGAGACTTGATTGCTTCTTCTCATATTGTGGCGCATAAGGAGCTAATTCGATTGCCCATTTCATGATTCGACCTCTTGCATCCTTGTTACTCATTATCTCGTATATGGAGTTTATATTACTTTGATGGGGTGCTCCTCAAAGTAATGCTTTAACTTCTTAGCTGCCATATAGATACCATATGCCACCTTTTGATAGTGCGGGTAGTTCTGCTTTGAGGCGGATAACACCTCGCTCAAGTAATACACTGGCCTCTGCATCGACTTACCCTCTTCGTCGCGCTCTACTATAATCACTCCACTTACAACTCGGTTGGTTGCGGCTATGTAGAGCAACATTGGCTCCTTTGATAGTGGAGAAGCTAACACTGTTCAGGTTCGTGTAATCGATACACATACGCCAAACCACTACCACGTTCAGATCATCCTTCTTCTTCTCCACCAGCACCGGATTAGAGAGCCAATCCGGATATAGTACTGCCATGATAAATCCTGCTGCTAGCAACCGAGCTATCTTGTCTCCGATAACTTTTCTCCTATCCTCAGCGAAGCGGCAAAGAGGTTGCTTCACCGGCCTTGCTCCGGGTCTCACGTTCAAAGAGTGCTCGGCCAACTCCCTTGGAACACCTTGCAAGTCCTGTGTAGAGCAAGCAAAAATATCCCGATTCTCACGGAGGAAGTCGACGAGCTCGCTTTCCTATTTATCATTCAACCCGGCACCAATTGTTACGGTGCGCTCTGGGAACATATCATCAATGGGAAACTTCTTGGTATCTTCCGCGGCCTGGAAGGAGACACTTCCATGCGGGTTACTCAGCGTCGGCATATACTGCTGCGTGGATTGAGCTAATGCCGCCACCTCTTGGATTTTTCTTTTCTCTTGTGCAATCACGAGTGACTCGGCTAGGTTAGACCCGGCTGAGGCACACTCAATGGAACATCGGAAATCTCCAGCAATGGTAATCACTCCATTTGGCCCGGGCAACTTCATCTTCAGATAACTGATGTGGCAGCTTGCCATGAACTTGTTCAATGCTGGTCTTCCGAGTAACGCGTGATACGCGCTTTCCAAGTTCACCACCTCAAACTCCAGATTCTCAGTTCGGCAGTTATCTCTCGTGCCAAACAATATGTCAACCCAGACCTTGCCTATTGGCTCACAAGAAATGCCGGGCACAATGCCATGGAAAGTTGTCCTCGTGGCCTGCAACATGTTTTCCGAGATACCCAACTTGTGCATTGTGTCCGCATACATGATGTTAATACTGCTGCCATTGTTGATCAGTACCTTTGAGAACCTTACATTAATGCTGGGCCCAATGAATGTCGGGTCCAGCACTAACGCATACGAACTAGGACTCGGCATAAGCTTGGGGTGATCTTTGATGCTCCAAATGATTTCTTGTTCAGACCAAGGCATATACCATGTCACTGCAGGCATTACTGCATTCACCTCCATATGTTGGCGCTGCAAGCTTTTCCTATCTGTTTCCTCGGTGGTAAATACACAGTAACTCTGATGATGCTCCTCAGACTCATTCTTCCCTCATTTCCAGGTACCTCCGATCCGGCCGGTGCTGATTTTCCACCGATGCATCGCATCCCTTCTCTCATTGTTGTCATACCTCGGCGGAGGGGAGGCAACATTAGCTATGCGTGTTCGCCCAGAGAGCAATTGCCGCCGGGTAACTCCCGCCGAGGTTGATCATTCCGGTGCCGAGCATTCCCCAACCGCCTTTGTTCAATCTTAGCATCCACTCACATCGCCTCGTTGTATGACCCGCTGGGTTACTCGAATTTGGCGGTGAAACTTACACCTGATCCAACATTGACTCATAGGTGTACCTGACGGTCCTTCCTTTCTTGCCACTGCTTTTGCTCTAGCGCCCAAGTTTTCTTGCCATCGCTTGGAGTCCATTGCCTCCGGTTTTCATGCTGATCGCTTCGCCGGGCTGATCTTGATTCATATCAACTTGTTATAACCGTATCGATGATCCGATCTATCATCTCTTTTTCCTCTCGTAGTCGCTCCTCCGATGATCCGCCCATCTCTCGTAATACTCATCGCTTGACTGCTTGACACAAGCCTAGGTTGAGTCGGATCTCCTAGAGCATACGAATCAGCAATCCGGATCATCTCAGCCAACGTGGGCATCTTCCTTGCAACTTTTGCCATAATTCGCATATCCGCATCCTCGTAAACCACGCTATGGCCTGTGATTCTATCACGCCCTCACATGAGTTTCTCACGGTACACCACCGGGTTAAAAACTCCCGATCCGTCTCATTCGGTCTTTGCTTGCACATAGCTAGTGTCTGTGGCCTATTCGGCCTCTCATACGTACTCGAGAAATTGCTGATGAACATCTCTTCAAAATCTATCCAGCAGTTAATGCTTTCGGGTGGCAAATTGTTCAGCCATACCCTGCCGGGCCCTCCAACATCTGGGGTACGTATCGTACAACCCACCTCAAGTGTTGGTACGTATTGTGGAAACAACACACATGCAATGAACACTAGTGGATCCATATGTGGTTTGTGGAAAGAACACACATGCAATGACACTGGTGGATCCATATGTGGTTTGTGAAAAGAACACACATGCAATGACTCTAGTGCTGGTTTTAGTATAAAAACACACATGCAATGACTCTAGTGGGTCCATATGTGGTTTGTGAAAATAACACACATGCAATGACTCTAGTGGATCCATATGTGGTTTGTGGAAAAGAACACACATGCAATGAACACTGGTGGATCCATAAGTGGTTTGTGGAAAGAACACACATGCAGTGAACACTGGTGGATCCATATGTGGTTTGTGGAAAAGAACACACTACAATGAACAGTGGTTGATCCATGTGTGGTTTGTGGAAAGAACACACATGCAATGGCACTGGCGGATCCATGTGTGGTTTGTGAAAAGAACACACATGCAATGCCATTGGTTGATCCATGTGTGGTTTGTCAAAAGAACACACATATAATGTCATTGGTTGATCCATGTGGTTTGTGGAAAAGAACACACATGCAATGACATTGGTGGATCCATACGTGGTTTGTGGAAAGAACACACATGCAATGACACTAGTTGATCCATGTGTGGTTTTTGGAAAGAACACACATGCAATGCCATTAGTGGATCCATATGTGGTTTGTGGAAAGAACATACATGCAATGACATTGGTTGATCCATGTGTGGTTTGTGAAAAGAACACACATGCAATTACACTGGTGGATACATATGTGGTTTGTGAGAAGAACACACATGCCATGAACACTGGGTGGATCCTAATGTGGTTCATGATAGGAACACACATGTAATGACTCTAGTGGATACATATGTGGTTTGTGAAAAGAACACACATGCAATGAACTCTAGTGGATCTATCTTGGCATAATTTGATGTATGCCACGATGTATTTCATTGTAAAAGACACTCACTTTCCATTTTTATACTACTGAGCTTTGCCCTTGGTTTTTTGATACCACCCAGTTTTGCCCCTCTCTCTTTCGTAGAAGCCCAAACCAATGCCCACTCTGTCTGCTACACCCTGATTGGTTGTCACAGTTGTCACGCGGATCGTGCGCACCAACCGTTGATCCTGTGTGATCCAACGAGGCTCGTTGCACATGTCATTCCCTTCACAGGACAGCACGAGACAGCACGGACGTCTCCCTCAACGAGACTTCTACAAGAAGGAACACGATGCCGTCCATGGAAAAAGTCGTCGAGTGGTCATGTCATGTTTAATCTAGTCTGCAAAGGTTACAAGTCTACTGCACGACAACTGGTCATCCATGGCCCACGGGCTATACCATTTTTACTATGCAGCGCGCCTGCACTCTAACTTCCGACAGGCCCCCACCACACGAACCTTCCACGCGGCAGCCGCAGCCGGAAGAGCTGCCTACCGAGGCCCTCGAGGAGGCCTAAACATCCCCACATTAAAAACCCAGCCTATCGGGTCCTCCATTCGCACTCATCCACTACTCTCTCTTCCCTATCTAGCAAAACCCCACAATCTTGAACGTACTTGCACGAACCTTCTCCATGAAACCAGTGCGTGGGGGTGAGTGTCCGGGCATCGCCGCCAGGGTGGTGCTTCACGCGGCAGATCTGGAGGAGCATCACGCAGCACAAGGCGAGGGGACGTGCAGTTCAACCCCTTGGGGGACCATGTGCTCACCGGTGCTGATGACTTCGGAGGCCCCGATGAGGGCGTGGAGTTCAACGAACATGCTCCGCTCGTGTACCCAGAGGTACATCTATTTCTACGTGTTTCATATTTTCTGCTCGAGCTTAATCTATCCTGGCGTCATAAAAAATCTAGTCCTAATGATTAGATGAAACATACGAATCGGTACATGGAGAGATCTAGTCTGTTCTGAATGAATCCACATTATTTATTTATTAATAAGTTATCAAGAACACAAACCACATTAATTTAGGAGCGAGCTAGGGAGACGGCCGTAATGAACTGCTGAACCTGTATAGACATGTTATTGCATCGAAAGTAGCCTGGAATGGTGGAAGGAATATATATTTATTATTTTGCTCATTTCGGTTTGTATTCCATACATTACAGGTGTATTCAAGTGAGATGGACTCTGACAAGGAGACCAGGGACAACAAGAGCCACCATGTCATGAAGAAGCTCAAGAGCGGGATAATCCCTTTCCGCACTCGACTTGGGGAGCTCAGGTGCCCTTTCTGTAAGAAAGGAGTCAACCCGAGGATTGCCAGCTTGATTCCGCATGTGGTTGGCATCGGTAAAAGCCCGGCTAGTAAACACAAGTCGGCGACCAAGGCTAAGCACGCTGCTTATGGCAAATTCCTGAGGGAGTATGTCAAGACCGGCCTAGTGTCCCCTTACATAGGAATCAACAACTTCTAGCCGGCCAACCCGTCACTGTGCTGGCCCGGCCACTAATAATATTTAGTTGTCTTACCGTATCTAGACCCTTAAACTATGGGGATTTCTATTTTCGTACCCTTCAAAATATATTCAAGTTCATCTATTTATGGAGTTAAAGGTCCGGTGGCATACTCGTTATTTTCCATGGATAGAGGGGTGCCCCCGATAGATATAAGGGTTATCCTGTCCGCTAGATCACAGAGGATCAACGATTGGTGGGCATGATCCGTGTGATAACTGTCTCGACCAATCAGAGTGTAGCAGCGAACATGAGCACAGGTGCGAGAGATGGATACAAAGAGAGGGGAAAACCGAGTAGCACTTAAGAACCAAGGGCAAAACTGAGTAGAACTTAAAAACCAAGGGCAAAACTGAGTAGAACATAAAAACCAAGGGAAAGAGTGACAAAGGGATTCAAATAGAAAATAGAAAATGATTTTAAAAATGGAACCAAACCGCCAGTGTTACGCTCGAGGGAAAAACTGAGTACGACTGAATCGCCAGGGTTAGACACGAGGGAAAAAACGCGACTCACGGTACACGTGTGCGGTGCATGGGGCGGTAGCTGGCACGTGTGGCCGTGCACGGAGCATTAGCATACGTGGTGCACGGTAGTGCAACGAAACGTCGCTTCCGTTCTCCTTTAATAGAGGCCTCCCCACTCCCACTCATCACGCACTCGCTCACTCAACCGTCTCCACTATCACATCACCTTCTGCAAACGCCCAACAAAACTACAACCACGCCTGCGATGGAGAAGAACGGCGCAGTGGCCATCAACGCCTCCAAGGCCGCCGGTGAGGAGCCCCCTGTCCCCATACAGGCCCCCATCCCCATCCCCGCATCCGTCGTAGCCGCTGACGAGGAGGCCCCTGCCGGTCTCGGATAGATCCTGCTCGGCTAGGACCCCTACGAGGAGGTTGTCTACATAAGCCCGGAGAACCCCTATGACACCAGCATCGCCGACCCATGGTCGGAGGTAACCAGGGTTTTCTCCCCTTCCCTTGTTCTTCCCCCGTTCCCATCGTTGGATGCTAGATCGTATGTTATTAGGGCTCGGCTGTTCGTATTTTTACAGTAGCTAATCCTCTTGTGTTAGATCTCGATTTTCTATGAATCCCCCTATTCGTAGTTGGGATCAGTATTCGATTTGGTTTGAGATTTGGGGAATAATCGGGAGATCTCATTCGGTTAATTTATGCAAAAAAATCAATCCCGATAATCAAAGTATCTCAATCATGTCCTTATTTCACTCTACTATTTTTTTCCAACAGGAGGATAGCAGCGACCTCTGCAGCGACGACGAGTCCAAGGACACCAAGACTCATCATGTGCTAAGGAGGCTAAAGTCCGGCCAGTACAACAACTTCTTCGCCGGCGACGTGTACAGGTGCCCCTTCTGCCCCACCCGGAGGCTCCACGCCACGGACTTCAACTCCCCCGTGAACCATGCCGAGGACGTGAGGACCTGTGGCGAGTCCGTGAACATCCACGGCTTCATGGCCAAGCACCAGGCGCTCGGTCTTCACCTCCGCAACCTCCAGAAGGTGGCTATCAAGGAGGGTCACATGCCCTCGATCAGACCCAAGGCGCCCAAGGTGAAGGGGCTGGGAAGCAAGAAGTGGAGGAGGCGCCAGAGGGAGGAGGCGGATGCCCTCCTGGCAGAGCCCACGAGGGGCCACTGATTAGTTGCTGTTGCTGCTGTAAAGCAGCTTCTTTTGTCTTGTCTGTGTTGAACCTGTCAGCTGCTGCTGCTGAGCAGCCTAATTGTCGAACCTCATTAAGTACAGTACTATATAACCTATATTAGCTTCTTTATCTACATCTGCTCTGTTTACTGAATTTATTTATGGTGCTGGTTTGTTTTGCTACTCTAGATTTGCTACCTGATTGGGGAAAAACGAGGGCAAAAGGAACAATGAATGAAGAGATAAGCTGATCTAGATTCCCTACCTTTTTGGGCAAAAAAACCATAACCGTTAGTGAGAGAGGGGAAAAGGCGCTCTTAAAAAGGCCAAATAACAAAAAAAACTTCTAATTTATGCGTTAGGGCGCACGTAACGGCCAAGCCTTTGACCAGACGGCACCCCCCTCCGAGCACATGTGAGGGCTTCGGAATATCGGGAGGGCAAAAGTGAGGACAAACGAGACACAATGTTGCTATAGCTAAATCTGACAAAAAGCTGAATTTGGATTTAGCATGCAATTTGGCTAGAGCTCCACAATGTAGCTATTCTAAATCCCTAAACTATGTGGTGCATTGAAACCTAATGCTTCTCCACTGACACATGTGTTGCAAAGTTGCTTGATCGTGCATGCTTACACAAGTGGCCTACAGAGAAACTTATAGAAGCATGGGCAAACGAGCTTCATTTTGGCAAATTTTGGACAAGCTTTGCGCAATCGGCAAGCCTAATCGGCTAGGCGGCTGCCCCGAGGTGCAGGGATGCTAGGTCTTGTCTATGCTTACACTTCTTAAACTTGTTAGGAATAATAGTTGTACACTTCCTTCTGCCCTGTCACATTACGTCGTGTCAGCACCGCGCACGCGCTGCGGATGGGCAATGAGACGGTGGTCTAAGTGACCGGTCTCTGCCACGCCAAAGCCACGTCGCACACCCGTCCCATCGCCTACCGGGACGGACTCCGAATTTAATCGCTAGGATTGGAAACCAACTGTGCTTGCCCGGTCAAACTTGCTTCCACATGGGTATGACCGGAATATTGGTAAACGCAATTTAAGCATCACCTTCCATCTCCTCAACACATCACCATGCAAAAATCCCCAACTCATTCCTTCCGCCGCCCTCCGCCGCAGCCGCAGCCACCGCAAGAACCATTGACGCTGCCGCAGGCACTGCCTCCGCTGGGCCATACCACCACAATAGATCACTCTAGCACCATGCCAGTCCCAGCCACCGCTACCGACCCTAGGCCACGACGAGTACACCATCACTGCCCATGGCACCACCAAGCTGACGGTCGTTCACAGAAATGCGTCAGCGGAGGTCGCCAAGGTCATCACAATGTACGAGCGGTGGCTACAGGAGCCGATGGACAGGTACAAGATCGTCGTCCTTGACCTCGAGTATACCAGAGATAGGAAGAGGACAGCACTTTTGCAGCTATCCATGCACAACCACTGCCTCCTATACCACGTATGTAGGGCCAAATATGTATGCCCAAAGCTTCGCGAGTTCCTACACAGGAGGGAGATCTACTTCGCCAGCGTCGACATCAAGAACGACACTCCAAAGCTAGAGCGGGATATCCTCGTTCATGTCGTCAATCATGGCGATCTCCAACGTTTGTGGAGGTACCCGGATGGCGGTATAGGGAAAGCCGACATGGCTTGACTCGCTGCTGACATCATCGACCACGAGTATGTCAGCATGAAAGTCGAGTTCCCGAAGCACCTGCACGAGCAATGGGAGTGGAGGCACCTGGATTACGATGCAATCAAGTACGCAGCCAGGGACGCTTATGTCTGCTACGAGATGCTCAACAGGATATGGCGGGTGGCTGAGTGTGTTGTTTACCACTACTAGTTTCGCATTTCGTTCCTAGTTTTATCTCGCTTGTATTTTATCTCGCATGTATTTTATAAGCATTCTGTGTGTAAGAACCAAGCTCATATGATCCCTATGCTATTAGCTACTTAACCTGTATGAATTACATTCCCCCTTTTCTATGCTCAACATTCATTCTTACAAATTCTGTCTGTGCCATTTGCATGCGGTAGAATCCAGGACTGACATGCATAAGGTGTGATACAGTCATAAGTCATAACCAAACCCAGATTATAGCGAAGGATACGGTCATAACCAAACCCAGATTATAGTTCGACAAAGGTAATACACAATAGTTCGTAATTGCTCACATAGTGTACTTCTGAAATAACATGTTTTCATAAACACAACAATCATGCACTAAAAGTCTACATCCCAGCCTGTTGGAGAAGGCAACCGATCCCAGGATGCCTTCGATCGCTTGCCCCAGCTTCTAGATTCATCTACACTCCGGCATCTGGGGAAAACAACCTGCCTTGGTGGTGGTTCAATGATGTGATGCCTAGAAAGAGATTTTACAATCTGGCGGTACAGCTCGTGGCTAACATACCCGTCAATTGCAGCGTACTTCAGATTAGGTTCAGAAAGTGGCTTATCCTCCTAGTAATCGTGCCCTAAACGCCTCCACGAACATCTCGACAATTTGCCCTTCATGTCAGCGTACCATGGGTCGATGAGTTTGGAGGCAAGAGCGTCCATCCCAGTCTTGCTGCCCTTCGTCCCTGGGATCCAGTAAATTTCCCGGATATCCACTCTGCACTCCTTTGGGATTCTAATGTTGACAGTCGGGCTTTCAAGCAGTTTAGTGTCATTCGTGATGTCAACACTAGTAAATGTTATGTGCTGGTTCATTTGAAAGTCATGAAATAGATCCCTAATGCTTTTGCCCCACCTGCATGAAAATGAATTCAGACAAATAATATAGTAATAACTTTTGCAAACAGACGGTTCAGGAACAAAAAGACAGCAAAGTCTACCAGATCCCGTCAGCCCCCTTCTCGCAAAAAGTATGGTATACGAGGATGTCCCCTTCATGGAGAGTTGCACCACAGCAATCCTACGGTGATCGCATCTGTACTCGAGGTCGAGACCTACAAACCTATTTTCTTTGAACTGTAGCCAACTCGTGTAATTATTCAGAGTGTTCCTCACTGTCCGAGGGTCGGTGGTGTAGACGACATCGATCTTCTTCCCGCCATGTACTTCTATGTCGAAGTGCGTAGTTTCTTGTCTGCCGTTGTTTCAGACATCCAAAGAGTCCATGACTACAGGCAAGAGGGAAAGGATACGGAGGAAGAGGGTGATGCGGTGGTGGAGGAAATGGATGAGGCCGTGGAGGAGAAAGACGATGAGGCCGTGGAGGAGGAAATGAGACAGAGAAGTGAAAGATTGGAACCGCCCTTACCAATATTTGGAATGGTGCACGACCATTCGTAGTAGGGTGAAGGTGGAGAAAAACGGCGGTTTTACATGTCGATGCTAGCGCTTCCTAAAATTTGTTCTGCGCCACTTGCATGTGGTGGAATCGAGGTCTGCGATGCACGATCCAAGTCAAATATAGGCATGTTTGTGCGTGCCGACCTTCACTCACTAACAGGCAGGCCGCACATTTCTCTCTCTTATGATTTATTTTTGCACTTCCTCTAGAAGGTTCCAGTGCCCGCCCTCAATAATTACGCCCCCTTCATTATCTTCCACGCGGACGAGAACCAGTGGCGGCGGCGGTTCCTTGCAGATTCACTCCCTACTCGAACAACTGCCCCATCCCTGATTCCATCCCCTCTCGAATCCATTCGCCTCCTTATCGCAATGCCTCCATTAATCTACCGGATTCCAGACTCCATTTGCCGCTATGGGTAGAGCTTGGGGTAGCAGCAGGCTGAAGCGAAAGGCATGTGACGACGACGTGGATGGCCAGGGGGATCGCCACCGTGAGGATTGGGGATGCCCGAACCTCAGTGCTGCGAACATGCATAGGATCGCCTCGGGGTTGGACATCATCTCTACCGGCCGCCTCGCTTGCTGCATCCCTGGCTACCGCTTCACGATGCGGGACATGGACGAACAACCGTTCGGCACGCCAGGTCTTCTTTACCCCGATAACAGCAAATGGCCAAATGACCGCGATGGCCACGTAAGTTCCAGTATCTAGCTTATTGGTTCAGTCATATCGTTGATTCATATGTGTTGAACTCTCATCGGAATCCTATGTTCCTTTCGTCGAACGTGTTGTGTGCACGCGTGGTTTGAACAAATCGAACCATTTAAGACTATTCATGCATGCCAAGCTCTGCTGCACTGATATTCTAGTATTTTCGTAGTGACACAGTCTTACTTTAAGTGATAGACGAGTTGTCAATTTCGATTTGCAATGAAATGTCTGCTAGGTGATATTCCCCGAGTTGTTTATGATCATTGTCAGGAGTTTGTTCTAGGGGCTCTGCTCCTACTCCCTAGATTGGGTATCTTCGTAGTGACACAGGCACAATTTAGGCGATATCTGAGGAGACACTCGTATTTAGGCGATATTTTGTGTACTTTAATCTGAAGGTCCAGTTGTCAAATTGTATTTGCAATGGAATCCATGCTAGGTTATTGTACCAACTGACAACAAACTCTGCAGAATATTCATGCAAAACTGATGCTGCTGGATAAGTGGTCTGAATCAGTAGTGGTGAATATCAAGGAAGAAGAAGAGACAAAAATGGAAGATGACCAGAACTGGGTGGGTGGCAACGGCGAGTGGCTGGTCCTTTTATCACAGGATGGGAGTACTTGGACTCTAAAAAATGGCTACAGATCGTTGAGACTTACATTGCCATCTTTGGAGGGTGTCAGCATTACTGCATTCAACAACGGGTGGTCGCCGCCCATTTCCGAATTCGCTTACAGGTTCAACATGGCAGAACTTGACCTCCTGAAGGTACAACTCCCACATAGACCGCGGGAGGGGGCATGGAAGACCTAGGAGTACCACCTCTTAGCAGTGTTCGACAAGGCAATCACATTCATTAGATGCCTAGAAGACAAGGAATGGACAATCTTGCGTGACGACTTCCTGCGGCCGCAGAAGTATGTCGACGTTGTCTTCACCTACAGCTACTATTCATACAAACCGCAACGCATTTATGCGGTCACTGAACCTAGCGGCGACGTGCGTGTTTAGGATCCGTCCATTTGGGGTGAGTCGTGGTGTCATATAGCATGTAAAATCCCATTCAAAATTCTGCTTACTGACTGTAAGTAACACACAGGTACCCACACAGCCCCGCGCATCATTCTAGCTCCAGTCATCGAAGATGCAGTAGCAGATGCTGAACTTGGGACACGGCGCTGGTTCCTGGCACCTCTCGGAGGCGACACGGAACAGGATGATGAACTCATGTGGATTCATATCAGGGGAGCACTAAACAGCGTTGGTGATACAATAGAACATATGGGGACACAACTTTCTTCATACCCATCGCTGCGGTGTCACATTTTCTCGAGGTCCGCATGCCCATCCAAAGACCCAGTAGAGGAAGTCTAGAGCAGAGTCGACAATCTGAAGGGACAATCTGTGTTTCTTGGGATCAACTACCCTTTCTTTGTTAGAGCCCCTAGAGTTGTTGAACCTGTAATTGCTCAGGCAGCCCTGGCTCCTGATGCTGCTGCTACTGGTGTTGGTGGTGGAGCTGACGAAGAACTAGCTGCTTCTGCTCCTGGTGAAGTTGACGAAATACTTGGTGATGCTGCTGTTGGTGAAGCTGACAAAATACTTGCTAATGCTGCTGCTGGTGAAGCTGATGAAATATTTGCTGAGGCTACTGCTGGTGAAGCTAACGAAATACCTGCTGAGGCTGCCACCGGAGTCCAGGAAGAACATGCTTGTGTTGTTGCTGAGGTGCTAGCACTTCCAGTGTTTATAGCAGATTGTGTATTTCTGCACACTCACGCCCCTATCATGTTGACACTCCAGATCCGACCTGGAGCCGAATCCACGTCGGGGGAAGGCGGCCTACAATTGGCTCATCAGTGGGGTCGTACAATTTGATGGAGAATGCCAGACGGCCAAACACAGCATTCTGGTTCGTTCCGACGATACCACCAGCTCCAGGGACCTAGTGCTCATACTGGCATATTTGATGAACCATTTGTCTTTATCTTTATCATTAGTTACGCTTATTTGTGTAAAGACTAAGCTGTGCTTATTTGTGTAAGACTAAGTTAGGCCCAACTACGTAATATTCAGTGAATCCCAGCTTTTCTTTCCACGCCCATAACAACAGGATTGCACCATAGAACATACAAAGATAATGTGCATACTAGGCATTTTTTCTCAGAATAACAACCACTTCAAGCAAATGATACATGGTGTACGCATTTGAACGCATCACTAGAATGTGCAACCTATTGATGATTGATGACATGGATCTAGCTTTTCTGCGCGTATTTAAATTGAATCGCTCATTGATTTGTTCACATATTTTTTGGCAAAGGCCGATGAACTCCACTCTCTTGGTAACTTGCTTCGTCAGCGAGCACTTGTTGATGCAATGCAAAGTACAAAACATGGTCATCATCGTCATTCCATTTAGGTTCTATATGTTTCGTTATCACAGAGCTACTAATTTCAAATAAAAATCTAGTAAACAACATATGTGTACATTGTTAGAGTATGCTATAGCCACGGTACATACATGTTTTTCTACAGTCACAAGAAGAAAACTTGATGCATTTTCACCTTGTTGGTGTTGTGCCGAACTGGGTGGATGCGGTTTTGGGGTTCGGAGACGAAGACGCCATGGCTGGTGCGTGTGCGACCACGGCGACGGCGAGCTCGGATTCTGGAGGAGGCCAACAGGACTGAGCATGGTCGGCATGGTGACAGATCTCACCCGAGAATGAATTCTCGTCCCCGCGTCGTGCCATGGGTGCGGCCATGGTAAGGGCGAGCTCCGATTCGGGATGGGGAGGAGAACAGGGCCGAGCAGGTTCGTCCAAGTCCTAGCTCCACGCCATGGTCGCGACCATAGATTGCCGCCCCGGAGGAAGAAGAAGACGCATAAAGGATGCATGTGCCAACGCTGCAAGCCTACATGGCAGCCACGACGGCAGCGACATAATGGCGAAAGCTGATAGGGGGACCGACTTGACGGCCGTTAGCCTGATATTTTGTATTGAAACGTAAAGTTTAATTCATGCCAAAAAAGACCCTGAGTATTTGGCATGCCAACTTTGGGCAACGCAGCTGATTCTAAGCAACTTGGGTACCATGTTGCCTGGGCGCCCCAACTTTCGGGCCTCAAAATGATATTCTCCTATGACTCGCTGACCAAGGTGTCCCACTTCGGATTAGAGATATGCTTCATGGGCGGCCTAGTCAGGGAGAGAAGTTGGAAGCCCATCCAGATACGGGAAAGCCCAGAAGACTTATTGACTTAGGCCTGTAAAAATACTTGTAGTCCAAGATGTACTACGTAACCGACTCTATAGCATAGCCGGATAGGACTCTCCTGTAACCCTAGGACCAGATGGCTATATAAGCCGTCCTAGGGATCGGCCTTTAGGGCAACTCGACAATAAAACTCAACTCGCATAGGCGAAACCTCTCTTGTAATCTGTACATCCAGCTCTGCCGTATTACTGGATTGGTAGCATGAGTAGGATCCATCCACCACCGGCGGATTCGAACCTAGGTAAGCTTGTGTGCTCACCGTCCCGGACAACCGTATGTTTCACACCCCACATCTTTCCACGCCTCCAGGACCCCCTCATGGAGTACTAGTATTCAATCCAACGACAGTTGGCGCCCACCGTGGGGCAGGTGACTTTCGAAGCTACATTTGAGGTAGAATCTACGCGAATTGGAATCGGCAAAACAATCACCATCAGTCGGGTTCTCTATGCCAGTGACGTCCCTCTCGTCCTACTCGAAGAGACTTGGATTCCAGCTAGGGAGACCATGACCAGCTACACAATCATGTATTTTGGCAAGATCGATGTTTACCTCGGTTTCGCTAAACCTACCCAACCCACCCGAGCAGTGACAATAGAGGCGGAAGAAACTTCTAGATCTGCTTTTTTCACGGAGGCGGTAGAGTTCCATCTCTCAGAAAACCCTAATTGATGGGGATATGCCAAGTGGGCCAAAGCCTCTGTGAGTGGGCCTAGAGAACAGCGACTGGAATGTGACTGAGAAGGAGCCTAGCGACTAGAAGCTGGAGGCCCAGAAATGTAGCAGAAGCCCAGTCGAATTAGGTCAAATGATCCGAGTCCCTAACTGACTCGGATGTATATTTGTAAACCCTAGCGAGGTACCCCCTATATAAACCTCCCTAGGGTACTCTTTGTAACCGTATCACCCCATCCAAGCGACTCGCTGCCTAGCCGCCGAGCTCGCCACCCTTGTAAACTCACTCGCCGATAATACAATCAAGTAGAAGTAGGTCTTTACCATACGGGGGCCGAACCTGGGTAAATCCCTGTGTCTTTGCCCTCATCTAGCTCTGTAGATGGCTGCTCACACTTGCCCCAAATCCTTCCAATCCCTACCCCTGGTAGCGACTGCCGTGGTTATTCCCACGACAGTGGCGGCCACCGTGGGGAATGGTCGGTCTGGCCTGAGTTCTGCGGTGAGACCCTACTCGCCAATCAATCTATTGATCGCCACCGGCCGCATGATCGTCCGTGGCGGGATCCTTCAGATCCTACCTAGCAGCTACATCCCGACGTCGCGCCTGATCATACACAACGCGGTGATGACAGTAGGCACCACCAACCTGTTCGTCGGCTGCACGGATGCCGTCGACCCGATGGTGATGGCGATCATCAGTGGATCGCCGCCATGCTGCGATCTACTCTTGGAGGGCCAGATTCACTCCATCAGCAGCCTAGCCTCCGAATACGATACGGCCGCCAGCAACACAGCCAGAACTGACGCAGCCATGGACGACGCGACCCTCCATGGTGATGCCGATTCTGCGACCCCTGCCTCGGTCACCGGATCCATTGCTGCCGCGTCACGCAGAGAATCCATCACGCGAGTCTCCAACCCTGAGGATTTCTAGGATCCCTCCATCCTCGGGATCTTCGACTTCGACTCCGGGTCGAAGTCCCCTGAGGAATTTTGCGGCAGATCCAATCGCTTCAACGTGATCTACATGGCAGGCATCGCGACCTCCCTGCCAAATCCATCTCCACGCCGATCCCACCGACTGTGATAGCAACAGAAGTGGAGGAAGCTCGCCTACGCCTAGAAGAGGCGACGCACAAGGAGCAGGCCGAGTACGAGAAGTTCCGCCTCGAGCGGCAAATAGCGTGGGAGCTATCGCTCTACCACCAACGCTGCATCAGGACCCGCCTGAACTCCAGCATCCAGGGGCGCGTCCTGAACTTCAATGACAAGAACAACCCCGCCCGTGCAGCCGAGCGCGAGTTCTACGAGAACGCGCTGCCCGGTGGCAGCAACCACCCACCACCTGGGGAACCTGCGACTAGAGCTCCACCACCACCCATAGGTCGTCCGCCTCCACCGGACCAGCCCCGGATCATCATCTTGCTGCAAGCCCGCAATGCCAACGGGCTCCCGCTGTACTCCACCCCAATGGACAACGTCATTGCAGGACACGTCGCAGTCGCCAACCTCGACATCCAGGGAGAGGGCACGCTGCAGGTCTAGTATGCCAAGGCCCTACTCGCTAGGGCCGTCGAGCAGCAAGCCACACGAGTCGACCTGCGGGGGCGGATGTACTCCCGCTCATCGGGAAGTAGGGTAGCCTCAAGCGGTCGTCCAACTATTGCCAACACCCTGAACTGCCCACCGCCCGAGCCCATGCAGATCCAACCACGGGTCACAAATCCTGAGCTCTCCACCAACGAGCCATGGCCCGCGAACAACACGGTCACTGCAAATAGCCAACCGATCAACGCGCGGACACACTTTATCAACAACTAGGCTTGGCGAGCTCGCTAACCACATGATATGCGGCACACCCTCCCTAACCACGATGAGCCGGAGCCAAGGGGATTGCTCAGCCGAGTCAGCCTGTAGTGCTTCGGATCAATGATCCAAGGTGAAAAGTACTCGGCGAACTTCAAGGCGCCAAAAGAGATTGAAAAGTACGACCCAATATACGAACCAGCAGTGTGGGTTGACACATACCTCATGGTGACAGGATCGCCAGCAACACCAACCTACTCGCTACTTGCTACCTCCCCCTGATGATGGAGGGAGCGACCTGGCAATGGATCAACACCCTCCCCGCGGATAGCATCGATTCATGGGAGGACATCCGAGAAGCCTTCATCAGGCATTTCGAGGGTTCCTACACCCACGCCACCACCATAGAAGACCTGGAGCGATGCATGTCGTCGGATTGATGACAAGTACGCCATGAGGGGGTCCTCGAGGCGTGCGGAAGAGAGGGGTGTGAGACGTACGGTGTTCCGGGACGGTGAGCACACAAGTTTACCCAGGTTCAAATCCACCGGCTTTTGACGAATCCTACTCTTGGTAGCAATCCAGTAATACGGCAGAGCCAGAATATGGGTTACAAGGGTTCGCCTGTGCGAGTTGAGACTGTAGACTATTGAGGGTGCCCTAAAGGCTATCCCTAGGACGGCTTATATAGATATCCGGTCTAGGGTTAAAGGAGAGATCTATCCGGCTATGACTAAGAGTCAGTTACAGAGTACAACTTGAACTACAAGTAACACTATGGGCCTAAGTCGGTAAGTCTTCTGGGCCTTCCTGTAGCCGGATTGGACTCCACCTCTTCTCCCTGACTGGGCCGCCCGTGAAGTAAAGATCTAACCCGAAGTGGGCCTCCCTGGTCAGCAAGGACTGTGAGGATACCCGGAAAGTATATCCCCAACAGCAGCCCCTGGAAGTCTCCAAGATCCAAAGTCGGATTTATCATCGTCTAGCTTGATCTTCGGCTTGCAGAATCTTGAAGGGTTCCTCAAACTTCACAACAAAAAATACGATCCGGGTCTTAAAAATAAGTCGGACCTATCAACATATTACTCGGATTTTCCAGGTTGATTTCAAACTAAGCCGGAACTTGGTCTCTGACATCATCTGACACTCGTCATGGTCAAGTCACGTCATCTGACAAACATCCTGTCAGCACGACCGTTGGTGGGTCCACCATTCGCAGAACCGAGGCACCATTTCAATGCATACGCAGAGATCGAGGTGACTTAATCATCACGTGGGTCCTTCCCAGTTCCTTCCGCGACACGTGGCATTTACACAGTGCGGTTTGCATGAATCTTGGCGCAGGTAGGTGGTTATAAGGGGTGAGGATTCTCCTTCTCCTCTCTTCACCTGTTCCCTTGCCGTTTCTTCTCCTCCACATCTCCACAGCGCACAGAGCTTTCCCTCCTCCCAGCTTTCCTAGCGCCGCCCATCTAAGGTCACTGGCGCACCGGAGAAAATGGCTTCTTCTTCCTCTTCCGGCTTGGTGGCGGTAGCGACGGTGGTGGCAGAGAAGGAAAGCAACCGGGGAATGTAGATCCCGTGCCTCCTCGACAACGTGAAACTCCAAATCATGGAGAATGAAGGTCTCCTCCGTGTCGGCGATCATGCGGGCAGCTTCGTGAAACCATCCCCACCGTGGCAATGGTCCACTTCGGAACCCACCTTGATAGAGGTTTGTCCTTTCCTCCCTCGGAATTCTTTTCCGAGGTGATCGATCACTACGGTGTACAACTCCACCATCTTCCCCCGAACTCTCTCTTAGAGATGAGTTCTTACCCAGCTTTGTGCGAGGGATATCTCGGCATTAGGCCGATTCTCACCTTGTTTCGTTTTTACTTACATGTTCGTAGAAACTCTATCACTGTCGGTAATCCGTGTATTACCGGTACTATTAGCCTTTCTCTTAGACGCGAGCGTAGTTATCCTCGCATTTCTGCCAGTGACTCGATTAAACAATGGCCAGCCACTTTCTTCTACCATAATGATATTCCTGCTCCCGGGAAAGCTACTGCTTTGTCGGCTTTCATTGACGGAGCCGCCACGGCCCATCCGTCTTGGGTCGAGGCTCCTCCGGCTCTCAGTGACGATCTAATCCTTGCTAAGAGGCGGATAAAATATCTGATAAAACACAAGGGCTTGAAAGGATCCGACTTAGTCCAGTGCTGGGTCGCACGCCGGATTCAGCCTCTCCAACACCACGGCGACCGTTTGATGCATACCATAATGGCGTCAAAGAACAACTCCCTCCGCATCAGTCCTAAGGCTTTAAAGCCACAGGATTACATAAGCCAGATTAAATGGCTGATCAAGGAGCGGATTGAAAGGAAAATTCCGTACTTGTCTCTGAATATGCATACAACGGAAGACCCTTTGGTTCCAATAAGCTTCAATAATAAACCCTTTTATGTGTTTCATCCTTTAAGTTATCTCGCAATACTGAGATGTTTTCTTCTTTTCAGCTTGCCGACCTCCTCGAGTCGGAATTTGCTCCACTCGAGGGATATCCTCCAGAGTTTTCTCAAGAGGTGGAACTGGTCCCATTGCCGGACATTGTGCCCAGGAAGCGCAAGGCTCCGACAATGGCCGTCGGCACAAAGGAGGTGCCCGTCGTGAAGAGGTAACTTTCCACACAACTTTCGCCTTTGTACCTTTCTCGAATTTCCTTCCAAGATGTAATGTTTTCCATTCTATTACATTCTCAGAGCTAAGCAACTCATCAAGGTCAAGGGGAAGGGAACTTCTTCGAAGCCCCTATGATAGACCAAGCTGACCATAGCTTCTCCTGCCGTGGCTCCTCCGACTCCTGCCCCACAACCCTCTGCAACGTTGGTGATTACTCCTTCGTCGGTTGTCACAGAAGATCTGGCTCCTACTACGGGGCCAACGACCCTTGAGTCGCAGACTGACGCCACCATGAGTGGCTCAGGTTTATATAAGGGTGAACCCTCTTCGGGTAATGATCCCTCGGCGGAGACCTTTGCCGAAAACCTCCTAAATAATCTGGGACTTGCCAAATTTGGCCTGTCTTGGAAATCTATAGAAGAAATCCAGCTTCTGGCCCGGCAATGCCTGGAGAAGAGAAATCTCTCTGCTGAAGAAGAAGCACAAGAGGCGGAGGACATCAAATACTCCGACCTTCTTGAACAAGTTTGCCTTCGCGACGAGGGACTTAGAGTTGGTGTGCTTCCACCACCTCCGGTTATTCCACTCACCCTCGCTGAGAAATTTACCACCGAGGTGAACATGTGTCTGAGCAAGCTCACACATGAACATCATGTAAGTCGGAATTCCAACTCACGATTTTATTTATTGCATTTCATATCATATCCTCTAGCCCCCAAGCATGAAGCAGGATATACCATCCGGGTTTATGTTGCCTTAGGATGCCAAAGAATGAACTAGTGTAGCCCACAAGGCTCGTGCTGGTATTAGTTAAAATATTAGCCCAAGTCTTCAGTAGACTTCTGACTCTGGGTATTCTGACTTACGGAAAGTTAATTCATATAACCAGGATTTGTTGAAGAACATCTGCAACAAGCGGAGAGAGATAAGAGCTCTCCGACTTGAAAATGTTAAGCTTAAGCTCTCCAAGGATGAGGCCGAAGGTAAACATTCTGAGACTCAAATCTTGTCTTTGTGTTTTCATAGTGGAATATTTTTTCTGAACTGTTGTTCTTTTTTGACTTACAGCACTAGTAAAACAGTCCTGCGCTATGATTGAAGAGGTCGAGAACCTCAAAACCTTGGTGGTGGAGAACAAAGAACTTCGCCAAGAGTTGGATAAGCTTAAGGCAGATCATGAGAAGAGCATCACTCAAGTTCTCGAATCCTCCTCCATGGCTACTGATGAGCGTGATCGTAAGATCGTTGCTCAAGATCAGAGAATCTCAGATCTCAATAACGAACTTTGCAGAGAGAAGGATCTTGCCGAGGCGCTCCGGGCTAAACTCCAGAGTCTTTGAGAGGAGAAGACCAAAGTTGACGATGTCATCTTTGGTAAGCTTCCATCTTTCTGACTTGTCTTTATGCTTCGATTCTTTCAATGTCGGATTTTTATTCACTGTTTTGTGTACAGGTCCTCTGAACTTGACAGACTCCACCTCTGCTGAGCCTCGCACCCACCGTCTTACCCAAGTCGGTGATCTGCTTCATGACTTCCGCCAATCTCTTGAGGATATTGGCGAAGCTCTCAAGATTCTAGACATGCATAGCATGTCGGATTTTCAGGTGCGGGACAAAGCGAAGAATATGCGCAACTTGTCCAGGACTGGAATATGTCCTATGCACAATCTGCGGTGCAGAACGCTCTCACCATGGTCATGAGCCACCATGGAAGCATGGAGATATGGCAAGTGACCAGAGGGTACTCTACAGAGGATGAAGACGGACAGGAGCAAGACATCAAGGCCATCATGGACTCCTGCGCTAGATATGGGTGTCGCGTGGCTGACTTAACCAGCTACAACACTCCCTTCTTCACTCGTGTGGATACACCGCCTCCACCTCCGGAAGAAGCAGCTGAACTTTCCGACGATGAACAGACCATATCGGATCTGAACATCTCGGATCGTTATCAAACCGAGGCCGGTGCGTCCAGCGAGACGGCAGCTCCTGCATCATAAATTATCAGAAGCAAAAGTATTATTCCGAAAAACATTTATGGGTCTGTAAAATATGCAATATTATAATTTTGCTAGTGCTAAGCTTTTGATCTATTCAGCACTTTTGGCTTTAAATTTTTGTGTGCCTGAAATGTTTACATAAGCACTTATACTTTTTCGTCTATACTTATCATTTATCTGGCTTTCCGCCTCGTCCCTTTCGTGAGCCGGCTAAACCTTCTGCACGGAAACTTCGCCGAGCAACGGAGCTCAATTGCTAAACCAGTTTAAACTCGGAAACAAAGCCGGCTTCTAGTACCAACAATTCACTACTCGGAAAATACCCGCATCCGGCAATCAGACAAATAACCAAAGTATAGACTTGAAGCTTTAAAGTTATACCCGAAGGTAGCATTTTTAGAATCGGAAATCTAAAGAAGAACAAACATGAGCATAAAGTACTTTCAAGTATTCTGGGATTTTTGACTATGACATGATCATTCGAAAATAAGATGGTAACAACTTCTGAGAAAAATTTGAGGCAACCAAGACTTTTATTTCTCACAAAGCATGTACATATGTATGATTACAAAGATGGACAAACTAAGAATAAAAGGGACGTAGCTGAGCAATATTCCATGGTCTGTATAATTCATCCGGATTTGTACTGCCTCTAGCTCTCTTTCTCTTCTTAGTAGCAGGTCTTTCTTTGACTGGCCTTATGTCCGTTAAGTAGTACGAACCATTGTGCAATACTCGACTAACTAAAAAGGACCCTTCCCATACTGGGGAAAGTTTGTGCTTTCTTTGTTGCACAAGCCGGAGAACCAAATCGCCTTTATTGAAAGATCATTTGGACTCTCTCTGGCTATGATACTTGTGTAACTTCCTGGCGATAGGTGTTGATCTCATTTCAGCAACAACGAACTTCTTCGACTAAGTCGAGATCATTTTGTCGAGAAATCTCGGCATCTTCTTAGATATATCTGTGCCACTCTAGGAGAAGTATGAATTAAATCACTAGGAAGAACTGCTTCTGCGCCATAGACCAAGAAGAAAGGTGTGTATCCGGTTGACCTGTTCGGAGTTGTTCGCAAACTCCATATTACAGAGGGCAATTCCTCTGCCCAAGCCCCCACAGCATGTCGTAGTGGTGCTTCGAGTCTTGGTTTTAGGCCTTGTAGGATTAAACCATTTGCTCTTTCGACTTGTCCGTTAGCCTGTGGATGTGCGACTGATGCAATGTCAAGCCGGATATTTTGTTCATTGCAGAATTCGGCCAATTCTCCCATAGAGAAATTACACCCGTTGTCCATGATAATACTATGCGGATAACCATACCGGATTATAACATCCTTGAAAATCTTTTGGCTGTTGCTATCATAACTAGTGACGGGTTTAGCCTCAATCCATTTGGTGAATTTATCCACCATCACTAAGAGGTGAGTAAATCCACTTGGAGCACATCTAAATGGTCCTACCATACTAAGCCCCCAGACCGCAAAAGGCCATGTTATAGGTATTGTTCGCAGCTGATCAGCTGGAACGTGAGCTTGCTTGGCATACTTTTGGTAGCCTTTGCACATCTTGACTAATCGTTCGGCATCTGCCTGAGCTGTAAGCCAGAAAAATCCGTGTCTGAAAGCTTTTTCCACTAAAGATTTGGCTACAGCGTGGTGACCACACTCGCCTTCGTGGATTTCTCTTAAGATCTCTACTCCTTCTGGAGATACGCATCACTGAAAAACCCTAGAAACACTCCGCTTATAGATCTCATCTTTAACTATAGTATAAGCTTTCGCTCGTCGGACGATCTGCCGGCTCAGAACCTCGTCTTCGGGTAATTTCCCATCTACTAGATAATCAAGGTAGGGTTTAGTCCAGCTGGGAATTACAGCCAGGACTGCTATTAGAGGTGAGTCGGATTTGGTCGGATATTCCTCATCTACTCCCTTTATTGAGGGAACTTTGAGGTGCTCTAAAAAAGCGCCATCTGGGACCGCTTTCCGTGCAGAGCCTATCCGAGATAGTGCATCTGCTTCCTCGTTTTCTGCTCGAGGGATGTGTTGAACCTCAAACCCTTCGAACGATTTAGATAAATCATCCACGATAGCTTTGTACGCTGCCATGTGTTTATTTGCGTTACAAATATCCGACACTTGCTGAGCAACAAGATCCAAATCTCCATAACACATCAATCGTCGGATGTCGATATCCTTAGCGATCCGAATTCCGTGTAGCAGTGCTTCATACTCAGAAATATTTTGTATCACTGTGAAGTGGATCTGCAACACGTATAGAAGTTTATCTCCTTGGGGTGATTTGAGCACCACGCCAGCCCCCGAGCCTCCTCGAGCCTTATACCCATCAAAGTATAGGGTCCAATATTCCGACTTAGGGAGGGTCATATTCTCCTTTGTCTCTATCCAATCAGCAACAAAGTCGGCAAGGGTTTGGGATTTGATTGTTGTCCGAGGTTTGTACTCAATATCAAAAGTTGAAAGCTCTATGCCCCATTTGGCGACGCGTCCTGTGGCGTCACTGTTGTTGATTATATCCCTCATGGGAGTTGTGCTCACCATGGTAATAGGATGCTCCTAAAAGTAGTGTCGTAGCTTACGAGATGCTAGAAAAACACCGTAAGCCAGCTTTTGATAGTGCGGATACCGCTGTTTTGATTCTGTCAAAACCTCGCTGACAAAGTACGTCGGACGCTGCACCAATTGTTCCTGATTCTCCTCTGGTCTGTCCACCACTATGACGATACTAACGACTTTGTTTGTCGGAGCGAGATAAAGCAACATCGGTTCCTGTGGTTTCGGTGCAGCAAGGACAGGAGCAGATGAGAGTACTTTCTTTAGGTCTTGTAGTGCAGCTTCAGCTTCATCGGTCCACACAAAATCCTTGGTCTTTTTCAAGAGTTTGTATAATGGTGCGGCTCTTTCACCGAGCCAGCTTAAAAACCAACTGACTACAGCGATGCAACTAGTTAATCTTTGTACATCCTTCAGGCGAGTTGGCCTGGAAATATTCAGTATAGCCTTGATTTTGTCTCGGTTCACCTCTATGCCTCTTTGAGACACGATGAAACCTAACAATTTTCTGGCTGGGATTCCAAAGAAGCATTTCTTCGGATTAAGCATGATGTTATATTTTCCTAGATTGGCGAACGTTTCCTCCAAGTTGGAAATTAGCGTTTCCTTCTTTTTGGACATCACCGCAATATCATCCACGTATGCATGTACATTGCGTCAGAGTTGGTCGTGGAGGCAACGCTGCATCGTGCGCTGGTAGGTAGCTCCTGCTTTCTTCAGCCCGAAAGGCATCGTAACAAAACAGAAGGTTCCGAAAGGGGGTATGAATGAAGTTTTGACTTTGTCAGATTCCTTCATCCGGATTTGGTGATAACCGGAATATGCGTCGAGAAAACAGAGGAGTTCCGAGCCTGCCGTAGAATTGATAACTTGATCAATCCTAGGCAGAGAAAACAGATGTTTTGGACAAGCCTTGTTCAAGGCAGTATAATCAACACACATCCTTAAATCAGTGGTGTACTTTTTAGGGACCATTACAGGATTGGCCGACCACTCAGTGTGGATGACCTCTTCTATGAATCCGGCTAACTCGAGCTGCGCTAGTTCCTTAGCTATTGCCTTACGCTTTTCATCGCTGAAACATCGTAAGGACTATTTGACGGGTTTAGCGTTCGGGTTTACATTTAAAGAGTGCTCGACAAATTCCCTAGGAACTCCAGTCATGTCAGATGGCTGCCATGCGAAGATATCTTGATTTGCTTTGAGGAACTTGACGAGCGTGCTTTCCTATGCGCTATCTAGGCCTACGCCTATCTGGGTCACCTTGGAGGGGTCATCATCCATCAATGGCATCTTCTTCGTCTCTTTTGATGCCTTGAACTCCGGATTTGGCTTTGTCACGTCCTTCTTCGTTGCGGGCATCTCGAACGGATCTATGCTCTTCTTGATCTCCTGGTACTCCTGGGCGTGCAGCACTGCTTCAGCAAAGGCGGCATTTCCATCCTCGCACTCTCGGGCTTTCTTCGGGTCTTCCCTGATGGTGATTACGCTGTTGGGACCTGGACTTTTCATCATAATCTAAATGTAACACGGACGAGCCATAAAATCCTAGTAAGCCGAACATCCGAATATAGCGTGGTACGCGCTCTTGAATGGGACCACTTCGAAGGAAAGTGCCTCCGTCTGATAGTTCTTTGGATTTCCAAAGGTAACATCCAAAGTGATTTCTCCCAAGGAATTAGCTTGTCTTCCTAGGACAACTCCGTGAAAAATCATAGAGCTATGGTTTAGCTGGGTCTCCGAGATCTTCATCCGGCATAGCGTTTCGACATAGAGTATATTGATACTACTGCCACCGTCCATGAGGGTCTTAGAGAAACCATAACCGTCAATAAGTGGATTAACGATTAAGGCATATTATCCTCGCCTATGTAGCTTAGGCGGATGATCTGCATGGTCAATTGTGATTGCCACTTCCGACCAGTCCAGGTATTGGGGGACAGCCGGAACTATTGCGTTGAGCTCATGTAGAACTGCTTTCTTGACCTTTGCTGGTTGAGATCCGAGGAAGGTGACATAAGTGTCTTTTTTGGTCAAAATTTTTTTGTTCCCTTCCGGCTTGGGATTTGAAGCATCGGCTTCCTCCATGTCAGAATCTTCCTTGGTCTCTTTATCCTTTTCAGGATTCTTCTTTCCCTTTTTCTGCTTAGCTCTGTAGCCAGCGGTATCATCTCTTTTAATGTCGTCACTGAAACGCGGCGTTTGTGTGGGATGAGCCCCCATTGGCGTCTAAGTGATGCACACATGGGTTATTGGCAATGTCGGCCCAAGTGTAGGTTTTGCCCGGTTGCTGGTCTCCTCTACCTTGAACTCTCGAAGTCCCACGGCCATGCCCGCAGCCTCCGCCGCGTCCTCCTCGTCCTCTAGACCCGAAAGTAGCAGTAACCACTACCGTTTCCGCGTTAGGTTTCTCTTCTGAGGTATTTTTGCGCTTCTGAGCTTGTTGCTTTGGTTGTTTTGCCGACTGTGGCACAGCTAGGGCGTTGAGTAATCCCTCTGCATCGTCGTCAGCATCTGCATACTTGCTCATTGTTTCTATCATCTATACCAAATCAGTGACTTTGTCGCACTTCAAGCAATGACGTAGCAAACCAATTGGGAGACCTGCAATGAAAGCTTCAATCGCAGTTTTATCATTTACTCCCTCACAGGAGTTTTTGGTGTCGATCCATCTTCCGAGATAATCCTGGCAAGTTTCTTCGGCTTTCTGGGTGCAACACTGTAGGTCTCCGACCATACAGGGTCTCCGGTATGTGCCTTCGAAATTCTGAAAGAACGCACTTTGCATGTCATACCAGTTGTGGATGGTGTTCTCCGGAAGTTCATTAAGCCATGATCGTGTCGTCTTCCGCAGCATGAGTGGGAGATATCGGGTTGCGACCAGGTTGTTTCCGCCTTTGGCAATGCAACAAGCTTGGAAGAAATCCTGTAACCAGGTATCTGGCTGAGCAATGCCATCGTAGGCTTGGATATGTCGTGAGATAGCAAATCCTTCCGGGAATCTGGTGGCTCTTATGCATGGTCCAAAGCACTTTGGGCCCACGTATATATCATCATTTTCATAGCGCCACGCCTCTATGTTGGAGTTAATCATGTGCCTTGCATCGTTCGGGGATAGAGATCGTCCCGAGTGTCAGCTGTGGCTGCGGTGCCTTGGAGACGGACTTCGGCTTTTTTCACCACCTCCTCCACCACGACGCCCTCTGTTGCCTCCCTGGGGGCCGTTGTGATGACTACTTGGTGGAGAGGGTGGAGCAGGTGGGTTATTTCCGGCTGATCGCCAGCCTCCATCCGGAACGTCATTATTCCGGTTCCGGGGAGGGTCTTCATTGTGACGAGCCCCCTGCCGGCTTGTCTCAGCACGATGTTCGTCATTCCTTCGTCCATCGTTCAGACGGCTTTCATGTCTAGGAGGTGGCATTTTTTGTCGATCGTCCTCCTGACATTTCTCCTTATCATCGTCCCTGCGATCTTTTGACTCTCGCCGGGGCGGGTTCCTCGGATTCAGTGCAGCAATTGCTTCTTGCTCCGCGACTGGGTTGACTTTACGCTAGTCACGGGCAGCTTTGTGGTGTCGTCCCGAAGATCCAGTTCTTAAGTAATTGTCCTCCCTGCGACCGGAACGGTGATGCTGCTCCAGAATGCACTGGGGTGTTACGTCAGCCCATGCTGAGTCTATGCGACACTGGTCAGAATCGGAAACCAGCTTCTGACTTCCGGACATGGCGACCTTTTGCTGCTCCAGTCCCTTGTTGAGTAGTTTGATTCCCAACCGGATCTCCTCCGGGCCTAGATTAGCCGATAGAATCTCTCGGGCCGCCACCGTATTCTGTACTGGGGTTGGATACGCCCAATCCCCTTTGCTATCTTTCCGAGGCTTCCCCATCTCTTCTCCGAAAAGGACGGCGTGGATCTACGGGAATTGGTTGTCATTAGTATGACGCTTCCTGGTCTTCTAGTATTGCCTGGAGTTGTACTTTCCTGCAGATGCTATGCGTTTCTTTTCCTCCTCAATGTTTTTGGCTTCATCGAGAAGTACTTGACGATGCGCTTCTAGGGCATGTGCCCTCTCGTCCAGTTCTTCAGCAGTAAGTTCTGCAGTTGTAGGAATAGGTGTGGTTAATGCAACATCAATAAATTTACGCGCACCTTCAGTGATCACGTGTCCATCCACCGGTTCTTCTTTTTTGGGCTCTTCTGGGATAAGCGCTCCATCCGAGTCCTCCTCGTATTCCTCGGCGATCACCTCCTCTGCCAGTGGGTATTTTGTCGGGGTCTTGTTCTTCTTGTTCTTCTTCTTTGCCTTCTTGGCAGCGCCGGTAGCAAAAATGGCTTTGGGTCTGTTTCCTAGAGTCAAGCTCTGACCGGTACTTTTGGACCTCTGGATCTCGGGATTATCTCTGATTTCCGTGTCATCCTGCGCTTTGGGAGAGTGTTCCCTAGATCCTTCGTCCCTGGCTTCTCCTTCCTCTGCAGCTTTGGAGTTATACTCCTCTTCATATTCCACGAAGAACTTTTGGAAATCTGCTGACGTCATCGATTCATCCGAGGATGCGAGTACGTCGGTGTTTGTTCCAATTGCCTCCAGCACAGAGTCGGTGTTATCTCCAGCATCGGTAGAGCCGGATCCGGATCCCACATACCCGACAAAGTGCGTTGCGTGCTTCCTGAGGTACCTGCGGCTTTCGCGATCAGCTTCATCGAAACTTTTAATGGTCTCGAGAATTGCGTCTACGCCTGAGTTTTGCATTATCATACGTCGCAGCGTGTACCTTAGGAAAGGCATGTCTGTCCCGGCATCATCAGAGACGGAATCAGTGTCGTTGATATGCTCCTCATGGATTTCGACTTCAGCGGGTGGGTCGATCTAGGATTCGGCCTTTCTAGGGAGATCCACTCCGGATTCGACTTGGACCGTTAGGTCTTCTTCAGGCTTGGATTTCTCCACTATCTTCGCAATTGGTGCGGGATGGGTGGGATTAGGGTTTTGTGAGATCCGGAACTCTGTCGCCTCCGCGGACAAAGGGGACCCAAAAATTTCTCCTGCCTCTATCATCACCGGTGGGGTGGGTGGGACAGGTTTAGCAAAACCGATGTAAACATCGATCTCGCCAAAAGACATGATGGTCTAGGCAGTCACAGCCTCCCTAGCCGGAATCCAGGTCTCGTCGAGAACGATGAGAGGGACGTCACTGGCGTAGAGGATGCGACCGATGGTGATAGTCTCGTCGATTCTGATTCTTGCAGATTCCGCTCGGAACGTAGATTCGAAGCTCACTTGCCCCATGGTGGGCGCCAACTGTCGTCGGATTGATGACAAGTACGCCATGAGGGGGTCCTCGAGGTGTGTAGAAGAGAGGGGTGTGAGACGTATGGTGTTCCGGGACGGTGAGCACACAAGTTTACCCAGGTTCGAATCCGCCGGCTTTTGACGGATCCTACTCCTGCTAGCAATCCAATAATATGGCAGAGCCGGAATATGGGTTACAAGGGTTCGCCTGTGCGAGTTGAGACTGTAGACTATTGAGGGTGCCCTAAAGGCTCTCCCTAGGACGGCTTATATAGATATCCGGCATAGGGTTTACAGGAGAGATCTATCTGGCTACAACTAAGAGTCGGTTACAGAGTACATCTTGAACTACAAGTAACACTATGGGCCTAAGTCGGTAAGTCTTCTAGGCCTTCCCGTAGCCGGATTTGACTCCGCCTCTTCTCCCTAACTGGGCCACCCGTGAAGCAAAGCTCTAACCCGAAGTGGGCCACCCTAGTCCGCGAGGACTGTGAGGATACCCAGAAAGTATATCCCCAACAATGCATCCAGGGACAGCGCGAGTCGACTCGCCACTAGGTCCAGCGATGGCAGGACCTGTTGATCAACACCTCTGGTATCCACCCAGACATGGCGATCCACTGCTTCAAGAACGCGTGCTGGTATGAACCTCTGGTCGCCAAGATCAAGAGGGTTTATCGGATGCTCAACAACATCCCCAACCTCCTTGAGATCGCCAAGCGTTACACGGAGGAGGACCCTAACCAGGACTCTAACGACGAGTTAGGGGGAAGGCGCCGCACCGGCTGCAATGACAACGGGCGACAATGCGACATGCGCTACAACAACACTCGCCTCACCAGCAAGCGCCACGGTGATGGGCGAGTCGACTTCGTCGCCAACACCAGCTATGGGCAGTGCGACCCGAAGAACTTCCGTCGAGATGGAGGAAATTACCGCGATAGTGGAAACTACCGCGCGAACAACACGGCGAGGCCGAAATTCAACCCCATCGCCCTAATCACCCAGCCCTGTGTCTACCATAGCAAAGGAAGGGAAGCCTACCACTCACACCACTGCTGACTGCACTCTCTGAAGGAGATCGAGAAGGAAAGGCGAGCAAGAGAGGACCCCAACAACGACCCGCCAAGGGACAATGGCAACACTGGTGGATTCGGCAACATCGTCGGCTTGCTCCACACCTTCACCGGGCTCGGCACCAAGCACAAAAAGAAGGTGCTTGCCCACACAGTCGTCGTTAATGCAGTGACCCAGGTCGACATCCCCCACTTCCTCAACTGGTCTGAGCAAAGCATCACCTGGAGTCGCCATGATGACGCGCCTAGGATCGAATATCTAGGGCGAGTCGCCTGGTGGTCAGGCCCAAAGTGGTCGACTACTGGCTACCCAAGACGCTGATGGACGGTGGAAGCTCCATCAACATCCTATACTTGGATACGTTCAAGAGGCTACACCTCCCGGAATCGATGATCGAGTCGACCCTCAGCACCTTCCATGGCATCGTCCCCGGTCGGAAGGCATTCCCGATCGGCAAGGTGATGCTACTAGTCACCTTTGGCACACTAGCAAACTTCCACACCGAGCAGATCGTATTCGAGCTGGTGAACTTCTGCAGCCCCTACCACTTCGTCTTGGGGCGCCAGGCGTTCGCCAAGTTCATGGTTGCCCCACACTACGCCTACAACATGATGAAGGTCCCCTGGCCAAGCGGCTTCATCACCATGCACGGCGACCCCAATATGGTTGTGGAATGCGCGGACAAAGACATCGAGATCTCCGATGCCGTCACCACCGCGAAAACCAACCACACAGACGAGCTTGTGAAATACACGAGCAACATCGACAAGGATGACCCCACGATCTTGAAGAAACCCACCTCGGAAAATTCCGGGGGAGCGGCATTCGAGGCCTCCACGCACACCCGCACCGTCGAGCTTGTCCCGGGCGACTCGAGCCAGAAGGTCACCATCGGGACCAGGATGAGCCTCGCATAGGAAAGCGCGCTCATGAAGTCCCTACGTGAGAATTGCGACATCTTTGCATGGAAACCATTAGACATGCCTGGTGTCCCAAGGGAACTTGCTGAGAACAAACTCAACGCTGACCCCAACGTGCAGCCCGTGAAGTAGTCACTGCGGCCCTTCAATGAAGTGCGCCGCCAGGAAATCGCTGAAGAAGTACAACGCCTACTCGCAGCAGGCTTCATCCGGCCAATCAAGTACTCCAGGTGGCTAGAAAATCTAGTCCTGGTTCTGAAGAAGAACAACACTTGGAGAATGTGCATCGACTACACCAACCTCAACAACGCCTGCCCAAAGGAGGAGTTCGTCCTCCCCCGCATCGACCAGATCATCGACTCGACCACGGACTCAGAGTCGCTATGCTTCCTCTACACGTACTATGGTTATAACCAGATCAAGATGGCGGTCGAGGACGAGGAGAAAACGGCATTCATCATGTCATTCGGTGCCTTCTGCTACACCGCCATGACGTTCGGCCTCAAGAATGTCGGCGCGGCCTACCAACGATGCATGCAGGAGTGCCTTGTGAGCCAAAGTGGCCGCAACATCCACGTCTACGTTGATGACGTGGTAGTGAATTCAACTTGCCAGAGTGACCTCATCTCTTACCTAGTAGAAACTTTCACAAATTTGCCCAAATACAAGATCAAGCTCAATCCAGAGAAGTGCACCTACCCATCGGACAGCTCCTAGGGTACATAGTCTCCAAGGAAGGCATTGAAGCAAACCCCACCAAGATCGACATAATAACACGACTCATAAGACCCGACTGCCTGCGCGACATCCAAAAACTAGCCGGGCGAGTCGCGGCTCTCAGTCGCTTCATCCCCCGGCTCAGAGAGAAGGCAATTCCCCTCTACCGCCGGATGCACAAGAACCCCACGTTCCAATGGGACGAAGAAGCGGACAATGCGCTCAAAGTGCTCAAGGAAGTGCTACTCGCAGCACCACTACTCGCATCCCCAGTCGACAAAGAACCAATGATCGTTTACGTCGCAGCCTCCACTCAAGTACGCAGCGCCGTCATGGTCGTTGAGCGACCAGAAGAGGGCAAGGAGCACCCCGTACAGCGCCCGGTCTACTACATCAGCGAGGTCCTAATGGACTCAAGGCAGTGCTACTCGCAGTACCAGAAACTGGTGTATGCGGTCTTCAGAGCCCAGCAACGGTTCCCGCACTACTTCTAGGAGCACCCCACCACGGTTGTCTCCTCTGCGCCACTGCAATACATCATCAGAAATTGTGAGGCGGCTGGGTGAGTCACCAAGTGGGCCATCGAAATCAGCATCCACAACATCAAGTACGAGCCACGCAAAGCGATCAAGTCGCAAGCCTTGGTTGATTTCCTAGCCGACTAGGAAGAAGCACAGGAGCTGGATAAGCTGCACTATCTCCACTACTAGTCGCTCCACTTTGACGGGTCCAAGAACACGGACGGCGTGGGCGCTGGGATCATACTTACTTCCCCCAAATGCGACAAGCTCCGCTACATGTTGCACCTTGACTTCAGGCCTTACACCAATAAGATGGCCGAGTATGAGGCCCTCCTTCACGGCATGTGGGCTGCCAAGGAGATGAACATCAATCATCTATGGTGCTACCGCGACTCCGAACTCGTCGCCGCACAAGTCGTTTGTACATGCGACACCATCTCCCCCACCATGATAGCCTACCGCCAAGCGGTGGACCAGCTGGAGGCCACTTCACCATCTATTTCGTCGAGTGGATCGACAGGTGGAAGAATGAGGAGGCTGACACACTCTCCCACACTAGGTCGGCCCACCAAACACCACATGCGGGCGTCTTCCTTGACATCATCAACACGCCCTCGGTCTCCCTGCCGAAGGAAATCGACATCGAGATACCTCTACAGCCTGAACCCGCCCTGGTCGCCATGATCATGGAGCCCAGCGACTAGACCTCACCATACGTTGCCTTCCTCAAGCACAAGATCTTGCCCACCGATGAGACAGAGGCGCGAATGATCGTGCGCTGCTACAAGTCCTTCGTCATCATCAACATCGAGCTCCACAAACACAGCATGACTATCGTATTCCAGCACTGCGTGTAGCTAGAAGAAGGGCGCAAGATCCTCTAGGACATCCACGCCGATGACTGCAGCCACCACGCTGAGGCCCGGTCGCTAGTTGCCAAAGCCATGCAACATGGCTTCTACTGGCTCACCGCACATGCCGACGCCATCGACATCGTCCAACGGTGTGTCGGGTGCTAGAAGTACGCCAACCAGACGCACACACTGTAACACCCCGGGGATCAGGGTTAAACAAATCCCAGACCTAACCTGACATAAGCTTAACCTAGAGCTCAAGGATATTCAGTGAGAAATCGGTAACACAATAGTAACCCTGCGACACAAAAATTATTACAGCAAGCTCATAATTGAGCGAAGAACCAAAATATTACAATCATAGGTCACCTACCACAAACATCAAACAATGGAAGGCAAATTATGCTATTAAGTATAACAAACTTAACAAATGGCCTAAGAGGTCTGAAGCATAACGATGATGTCCCAGCCCTTAGATTCCACGTTGCCGGCCAGGAACCCCAAGCTACTCGTCAATGTCAATGTCGTACCAAACTTGTCTTTTGAGGAACACTTACTCTGCTACAAAAGTATCAACAAAGCAAGGGCTGGCGGGATTATTTTGCATAAAGCCATGTTTATTTATAAAACAAGAGGGAGAAGAAGCTCGTCTAATCAGAATATTTTAAAAGGGGATAAGAGAGCAACATCTTCGAAAAAATTTATCATCATCTTTTGATATCCACCAAAAGTAATCCTCATATCACAACTAGGATCACCCCCTCGTACCCATGAGGATGCATCCATAAGCACACGTTGAAACCACCAAGTTTTACGATTTGGTTATAGTTCTCTATGATCTTAGAATTCGGTCACCAAGCGTTCATAACCGCGAACACGGCTTTTGGAAAAGATTTAACCCTGCAGGGGTGCACAACTTTACCCACATGTACTAACCGACTCTTAATGCCAGAATCATTAGCCCTCTTCCTTGGATGGCCGACAGAGGGTGGTTAGACACGACCTTTACCTTCCTTTCGCCGAGACCATGAATCATTCCCTAAGGATGGTTTGGCCGTAATGGGTCAAATCCCGAAGCCGGTCCCTAGAGATGTGAGTCAGGGTTGGTTTACCAGGGGCGCCATCTACCCCAAGCAACCCCAGCCATGTTTACCTACCTGTTAAGATGCACCTTCAATCGCCAAATATTTCAAAATGTTTTCTATGCATATGTCGAATGGAACGCCGAACTATGTGACTCATGGAATATAATAGGCAAGTTAGTTTGTCGAGAGGTCCCCATAAACCTGTTGTGGTTGTACGCTCATCTTGGTCCAAAGGCAAGAACTCGGGTCCTAGTGGTGGCGAGCATGGGACTACAAAAACCACATCCCATTGTGGCCTCTCATACAAGACTTGGCATGTTTAACCTTTACCACTGATCTTACCTCATCAATATACCTTGTTCTCCTTTCATACTAGATTCTCTGCGTCAGATACATCATCTAGATGAACCATCACTGACAGTTAAGCATGGCTAAGCAAGACACAGATAATAGCTCTAGCAATGCACACAAGCCAAACCTAGTTATGCTAGGAGCAGTGTATCAGGTAATATAATCTCAAATGGAGTAATGCAACATATAGGATACTCTATCTATCGATTAAAGACCATAGTAGAATCGTATGCATCATGGTGAGAAGTAAAATACTTTGAAAGCATAGGATTGTATCATGGTGGGGCTATGCTTGCCTTGTTTTTTATACCCAGATATAGATCTTTGGAAGCCTTGTACTTGACTTGATTATAGTTGGCCAAGTATTGATCTTCGATCTTCGATGGTGTTGATCTCGGTCTTTGATCTCGATCTTGATATCGCATTCTACCGAGAAGAAGCAAACACCAGAAAGAAAGGGAAAACAATAATCAACACATGGTATCGATGCAATTCTCAAGGAAGGATGATGATATGACAAGTTTAATAGCTTTGAGATGTAACCCTAAAACAGTCTTTACAAGTTAAGCAGAGTCCAAGGGTGCAAACCCTAGAACAGGGGGAAACCCCAGAATCACATGCGAGGGTTCATATGTTCTCCTAATTAAACTTTTAATGAAAGTTATTGAACAATGCATGATTTTGATGGTATGAGATAGATCTCATTTTTCTAAACATTTTGATATATTATACACATTTTCTCACTTATATATAATTAGTTATGATTTTCCCAATTTTAATCCATTTTTAAATCAATTTAAAACAATTAAACATTTTTGGGATTTATTAAATTAGTTTCCAGCTGGCCCCACATGTCAGGTTTCATTAAATACAGAAATAATTTTAGGAAATATTAAAACGCTGTCAACCGGGACCCACCTATCAGACATTTCTTATTTACAGAAATGAATTACAGAAAAGATAAAAGAAAAGGAAAAGGAAAAGGAATAATGACATCATGATGATGTCATCCAGGGAGGAGCTCCTAGGTCGAGCTCGAATCTGAGGATTCTGAGCGCGCCTAGACGCACATGTGCGTGTTTTCGATAGAGGAGACGATGGGCAACCGATTGGTGGTGGTGCCGCTCAGTTTTGGTCGCCGGTGAGGAGCTCCAAGGGCGGCGAAAAGCGGAGCATGGTGCAAGCTTGAAGCAAAGCAGGAGGGAGAGAAAGGAGAGGTCTAGGAGGACTAGCGGCTGACCAATAGGATGATGGAGGGGTCGGCGAGGACGGGGATGGTCGAAGAGTAGCGAATCAATCACGACTACTGCGGTGGCCGACGAGGTGTCGAGCTCGATTCCGTGCGGGGAGCAGCTCACGGGCTTCCGTGCGTCAGCAAGGAGAGAGGGGGATGAGGAGCTTCTTCGGGGATGCTCAGCGAGGCTTCAGGCGGCACGGAGCAGCGATGGCTGGCGGTTTTCCGGTGGCTAGGGTTTTGTCCATCTCGCATCGAGGAAGGAGGAGGGCGCTAGGGGGAGAGTGAGAGGTAGGCAGGGAAGAGAAGCATGTCTCGGGGTGGTCTTATCCTCATTCAGGGCGTCTGTGGTAGCGGTCATCTTGATGCCGGCGGGCACAGCGGACGGCGACATGGAGGAGCTTCAGGGGAATCATGAGCTTGACGATGACGATAGGATGGACAAAAGGGGTATGTGGGCCGAGCTTTGTTTCGCTGTTGTTGGGACAAAGTCTAATGCGCGCGAGCAACAGATAGGAGGGACAGGGAGATGGGCTGTGGCCTGGAGCTGCTCTCCTGCTTATGTTTTTATTACAAAACCTTTTTCTAATTTGTTTTCTATTTTCGATTTTGTAACTTCAAAATACAAAAATATTTTGGGTATTTCGAGAATACCAAAGGCTTTATAAAATATATGAAATAGTGTGTGGCCCCTTTATTCCTTTTGGGCTCCATACATTTGTAGTTTTCAAAATTCAAAGTATTTTGAATTTCTTTTAGAGAGAGGTAAAATAGCTAGGGTTTAGGGTTTTACTTTGTTTCTCTTTTTGTTTGCATTTTGTCTTTGCAAATAATGATGCTTATGCAATGCACAATAAACCCTAATTAGTATTTAGCTAAAACTGGGGTGTTATAGATCTATCCCCCTTACGAGAATCTCGACCTGAGATTCCGAAGGTAGGAAGAAGGAAGGAATACATGGTAACTTCTAAGGATAAGAGGGGAACACACTAACAACATACCGAGTATCTGATGGTCAACTCATGAAAGGAGCGTTCAGAAGAAACTCTAAGGTGACGAACATGAAACATGTAAAGGTAGCAGAGGAAACAAAAGGAGAAAGTTTCAAGGTGATAAATAGCTAGTCTTCATAAGGATTGAGACCATGGAGCTTCAAATGTGTTTAAACTTCTGAAGAGGAAAGCTTACAATAGAAAGAACATGACCATAGACTTTGAGAGATGAACCTCTACTAAATGGCTTAAGTAAAGCTTCGAGGGATACATATATACGGATAACCAAGCGGTTGAACTACTTCTGATATAGAAGGATCACTCTTCTTTCGACAGAAGGTCAAGACTGAAAGGTGTTTTGTGGCGATGACTCGTAAGAGTCACAAGGAACATGTAACAAGAGGAATTTCTTATTACCAAAATCATCGTCACTCTAGAACATGATTGAAAAATGGAGGAAACTTTGTATTCATCCAGGATTATCAAAATCTTTGCCGAAGATCGTGATATCACTTTACACCACCAGATGAATAAATAAGAAGATTCCTGATGACACGAGGAAAAAGAAACTTCATTCTCAGACTTCCATTACTTGGCACAACGAGAAGGTTGCCAACTTCAAGGGTCTGGAGGATCGACCGAGATACATTTAGCAACACTTCTTTAAATGTTCTCCTTGATGTTCGAGAAAGAGGACATCAAGTAAAGGTCAAACTTCGTTTACAAAGGAAGTCATAAGCGCAACTCCTATAATAAATCATAGAATATGCCTCATGAAAAGTGGTTATTATTGCTGATTCAAGAGAATATGGCAATAGGTCTTCTGACTAGTTGTGTCAACCATTACATCAATCTTGTCGGATTTACAAGGAGACCTATGTCAAAACCTTGAAGAACTTCAACCATCATATCTTCTTGAGATTCAGATTTGGTTAGGTGGAATGGTACTTTGGATTCATCATGTCCAAATAGAAACCTTGCAACATTTACCGTAAAGGTAAAGTCACTAGAATCTCAAGACATGGACTATAGTGTTAAGCTCCAATAGACTCAGCTAGATTGCTATACCCATGTATTAACAACTTGTCGAAGGACAACCGCTCATACATCAATCACTTGCAACAAAATACAACTATGTCCTTAAGGAAACAAAGATAGCTCTACTCAAATCCATAGTGACATCTTTCTTCAATTTCCATGAATTAGAGGAGTCACTTCTAACATCCAGAACACATTCTTCGAGATGACCCAAAGAAGGTTCTTAAAAGTTTCCAACATTAATGCCAAAAGTTCCATATGAATCTAATCTAGCTTGGAGAAGATAAGAATGTCATCGATGGGCTCAACAACAAACTTATCGAGATACTCTAGGACAATGGACTCATATGTTGTATGAACAAGGAAAAAGTATTGGTCAGACCAGAGGACATGAGGATGTACTCAAGTGAAACATCACGAGTAGTAACATCATCACGATAGTCCTTAGGACTGAGTTTGATTTGACGATTGCCCAAATCAAATCAAAGATGGCAGAAGATAACATATCCATAACGAGATACTATCCTTCTTCTACACGAACAAAACTAGACATCCCTTTAAGAAGAAACAAAGTCGGATTGAACTTTTGTCCTACAACTCACCAAATTGTTGTTGAAGCTCAACCAACTAGTTCAAGGGTATCCAGTATGGATCCTTGGAGAAAGGAGTAGCTCGTAGAACTTACTTGCTTAAGAACTTGACAACACATTCATGTGGAAACATGGCGATACTTCCTGAGAGACATCTAGAATATCACAAACCACCGATATGTCATTTAGTTCGAGAGAAAACTTGATTAAGGCAAGAAGGCATAGTCTCAGAGATTCGGCACGAGCCTAACTCTTTGACGAGGAGAGTGTACCAGAATAACTAACTTGTTAGATCAATCATCCTTCGCTTAGTGATAGGGTTAACCATCCCGCCAAGAATAACACAAATGTCCTTATAGAGGTCCAAAGCAATAATGATTGCTAAGAATCTCAGATGGCCACATCATTACGCACACGCATCATTCCTGAGAACGGAAGCTTGGAGGAAGGGTGGGTAAATATGTGTAGAAGCATCACTTCATTAAGGGAGTCATGAAACTCAGCACTACCTCTTAGTATAAAGGAGTGTGATACCTTAAGGTAGAATAGAACAGAAGATAATCAATGCTTATTGATCTGTGGATTACAACACTTTGACCTGGTCCTTGATATGACGAGGTACTGGAGTTTGTTTCTCCTAACATCACAAAATGGTTTTTCTTGATGGACCACAAGAGTATCTTGCATCGAAAGACACCAATGCGTAGTACTACTTGGCTACCAACCGATAGACAGAGGTTGGAAACAACAAGGGGAAAAGGAACATCCTCAAGACAAAATCCTGAGATGTGGATGCATAAGTCAACAATCTTCCGAGGACCGATGCATAGAAAAGGGAGGTGTGGCAGAGTCACGAGTATAGAGGCGAGTCTCACGATGAGTACTCTTGTCGTGATCTATTTGGTTACATTAAAGAACATCTGCCATGGCTAGTGGTAGGGGAAGTCCTTAATTGTAGAGATTCAGTAGCAACAAAGACCACAAGCTTGAAGGCTAAAATTGTAATACCAGCCATCCTGAGGTAATGTTTTAATATTAATGACAGGGGGCAATAGAATGGACCTTGGGTTAAAGATCAGATTCATGTACAAGATTCACAACACCAGAATCCAGTATAATCCGGGATCTTCCGTTCAAGTCCAAGAGTTAAAAACCGAGAAAAGAGTAACTACTACTTGAGTGACACAACATACATTGCAAGGTAGTAACCACGAGGTAGCTTCCAAAAGAAGAAAAAAGTTTCGAAGCACCCAAACTAATAAAAACGAGGCACGTGAGGCGAAAGGAAACCTCGAAGCCTAGAGAAGAACATTGTGGATGCTACAATATAATATTGTGGCCCCATAGGTAGAGAGATCTTGATGGAAAGAAATCTCTCAATTGAAGCAGAGCAATGGAAAACAAGGAATTCACAACACACACAATTCTAGAGAACTCAACACTAGGTCAACTGGTTGAGAAATGACATGCCTAGAAGACAACTAAGCTTTGAAAGACTAGAATAGATACCAAAACTTTTCCAAATCAACACAAGGTAAGATGACCCAGAGTTAGAGCGAAACTTGATATGGAGAAAAAGAAGCATACTAGAGTTTTCACAAATACTTTTCAGCTTTAAAGTAGTTTTCACAAGAACTAGACTCAATATCGACCAGAAGCAAAGTTTTCCTACGGTCGGTACTGATCTGAAACCATAAACTGTAACACCCCCGGTATCAGGGTTAAACAAATCATAGACCTTAGCCTAACATAAGCATAACCTAGAGCTCGAGAATATTCAGTGAGAAATTGATAACACAACAGTAACCCTACGACACAAAAATTATTATAGCGAGCTCATAACTGAGCGAAGAACCAAAATATTACAAGCAAAGGTCACTAACCACAAACATCAAACAACGGAAGAAAATATGCTATTAAGTATAGCAAACTTAACAAATGGCCTAAGAGGCCTGAAGTATAATGATGATGTCCTAGCCCTTAGATTCTAGGTTGCCGACCGGAAACCTCAAGCTACTCGTCGGTGTCGATGACGTACCAAATTTGCCTTCTGAGAAACACTTACTCTACTACAAAAGTATGAACAAAGCAAGGGTGAGTACAGGGTGTACTCCGCAAGACTTATGGCTGGTGAGATTATTTTACATAAAACCATCTTTATTTATAAAACAAGAGGGAGACACTACAAGATTTGAGTCGATTCGTGATGTTTTATTCCTGACGTTTTTAATGTCCGTCACAGATCCTGAACGTACTGATCCATAACACTAGGGCCCTCCAAAAGCCCCAATTTTCTGGATGAAATTGGAAATTTTACGTGGAAAACGTAAGGACTTTCATTTCCCGCTGTCCTTACAGTTTTTCCACAGCCTCTTCCCTCCGGTCCTTACAGTTTTTCCACAGCCTCGCGCGCGAGACAGAAATCGATCCCCACCTCTTATCTCTTTCCGCCAAGACCCAGCCCTAGCCCACCACCCTTCCTCTCCCAGATTGACCGCCCCCAACCACTGCCGCCGCCCCTCCTCCTCCCACCACCACCCCTCCTCCTCCCACCCAGGCCACCATGCACCCCTCCTCCTCCCACTACCTCCAACCACTGCCATTCACCCAGATCGACCCACCCGAGCTCTGAAGATGCCAGCAGCGGCTGCTCGCCGGTGGCGGAAGTTTCTTCCACGTGGTCGCGGCTGTGGCTTCTTCCACACGGCAGCGGCGGCGGGTTTTTTCCTCGCGGTGGGAGGCTGCTTCCTCGCGGTGGCGGCTGCTCCGCAGCGGCCACGGAGGTTTCTTCCACACGGTCACGGCTGTGCTTCCTCCACATGGTGCCGGCGGCAGTTTTTTCCACACGGTGGGCGGCTGCTTCCTCGCGGTGGTCGCGGTGGTGGGTTCCTTCATGTGGTGGCAGGTACATCGTCTGGGCGGCGACTACATCTCCGCGTTGTGGGCTTCATCGCTGCATCATCGTCTTCATCCCCGTGCTGTCGGCTTCATCTTGTCACTACTTGACTGCAAGGTAACCTGAAGCATATCGATCTTGGTAATTTGCTGCATAGTTAATTTGGGCATCCCACTACTCGATGCAGGGGTTGTTTTTTAGCAGAATGTATCATTCTAAGTAGATGTATCCCATGAACAGAACAAATTAGATAATCTATTTTTTAAGATGGAGAAGATTTATTTCCGTAGGTGTAATCTTATTAGATGGGAGTTTTGAGCAGAATGTAGCATGTTGGATTCAATGGATCCTAAATTTGGACAAAATATAACCGAATGGATAGTAGTAAGGTTGAGTAGAATGTAGCGGTGCTTGTAAACAGGTGAGTCTTGTTTGCTATGGCGAACTACTTACTGATATGCACTTCCATTTTAAAGCTAAATTGCATGTTCTGTATTCCGCAGCAATCGTATACCTGAAGCTGGATTAATGGCACGTTCTTATCTTCCCAGCAATGTTTCAGAGATTGTAGCAATATGGAGAAAGGACCACAGTAAAGTAATTTTTTCACTGTTATGCTCTCAAGTCTATTTCTGAGAAGTATGTCCCAAGTAAAAAGTATTGTTCCTTGGCTTATGTTGTTCATATGTCCCTTTTTTGCAGGTTAGTCCTAAAGCTGCAGATTCTCTAGAAGATCCTGCTGAGTATCCAAATTTATTTGAAGATTGGCAGGTTGCACTTGCTGTAGAAAAGAATGTTGTTGCCCAAAGGTAAAAGTTGCCACACGCACTGCTTTCTTTCCTTGGTGCCATGACACAAATTTGTTTTATTGCATTGGACAACTGATCTTTTATCAAAAAATCTGGATCACCTCAGTTGTGAAGTAGGCAAACCTTTTGATATACTGAGGTTTGTATGTGCAGGGGGCACTGTATTTCTACTGATGAATACTTGAACCATGCTACGAAGTCAGATATTACTCTTGTGGAAGCTTTCAAAAGGATGCAGGTCATAGAAGATGAGGAACAAATAGATTCCCTGGATGAAAATGGAGAACCTGATGAAGAGGGATTACATTTGCATCATGCCTCTTATCCTTAATTTTTCAATGGAGAACCTGATGCAAATGGAGAACATGTCGAGCTATCATTATAGTTTAAACTGAAAGGCCAACCATTTATTTTTCACTACCTTATAATTTAGTTGTTTAATATATATTTGTTAACGCAAGTATTCAATAACGCAAACACTCTTCATCACCAGCATTCGACAACTTCCAGTGACTTTAGATACAAGTATGAACTAGTTTCTAGTACTACAAGTGTTAAGCTTGTTGCTACAAGTGAGAACTACTTTCTAGTGCTGCATCAAATTCAATACTAGAATTTGCATGGTTGTATGAATTTTTGTAAGTGCATATGGAGGTTGAACATTTGATCTTGTGGGTTGTGGCAGGATGATTTCTTGCCTTGGACCGATATTCCCTTTGAATATATTGTAAAGTTGATTCTCTAGTATTTATTTCTGGATAGTGTTAGCAACTTTATCATATTATGTGAACCTTCCAGATGCCATTGGTGGACACATCATTATCTTCATTTTGCTATCTATTTCTGGATTTTTTCTAGCAATGTACCTGTTGTGCTTCCATTTGGTTCATCAATGCCTTTTGGCTATCTACTTTTAGATTTATCTTTTGTTTCCTGCCAATACTGCTTTTCTCATGTGTACTTCTATACCAGATCATTGCTGGCTACATCTTCCTCATTGATGCAGGCGGGAGCACGGGCGTAGACCTCTACCAATTTGTAGCTAGAAAGGTGAAGAGACTGCAGATCCTGGTGGATGGAGATTTTGACAGAGATCCAATGTTGGTTGTGTTCTTTGAGTTCAGTTTCTATTGCTGTATATTATTCTTTCAGAGTGTAATTCTAAAGATTTCTATTGTGTGCATGTATATGTTTTGACAGTAATTGTGAATTATCTTGTAACTGTAACAAAGACTTTCTTATATTAAATGCACTCAAACGTTGCAAAGGTGATTGAAAGATTAGCACTGTGCTGAAATCAAATAGATTGTAACTTTGACATTGGCTGAAATAGATTTACCAAAATCAGGAAAATAATCGATTGGAAAGGTGTACCCAATAATATTCCAGGCAAAATCAAGGCATGTGGGTCCCACATGTGCGTCAGCAAAGTGCAAAACGGAGTTAGCAAACGGCACAAACGGGGAACTAATGCCTGCTAATATGCATTGACGAAAAAAACGTCAGGAGTGTTTGGGCCTATACAGGGCCGGTCCTGATGTCTTGACGAATTTTTTTCAGTCAAAAATGTTGCGGATCCATCTATGACGTGAGATACATGACGATTGTTTTTTCGTTTTTGTACCATCCATGACGTTTTTGTACCATCCATGATGTTTTTAAAATGTCATGTATCGATCAAAACCTTGTAGTGAGAAGAAGCTCGTCTAATCAGAATATTTTAAAAGGGGATAAGAGAGTGACATCTCCGAAGAAATTGATCATCTTTTGAAATCCTCATCTCACAACTAGGATCACCTCCTCGTACCCGTGGGGAAGCATCCTTAAGCACACGTTGAAACCTCCAAGTTTTACGATTAGGTTATAGTTCCATATGATCTTAGAATTTGGTCACCAAGCGTTTATAACCGTCAACACGGCTTTTGGAAAAGATTTAACCCTGTAGGGGTGCACAACTTTACCCACACGTACTAACCGACTCTTAATGCCAGAATCATTAGCCCTCTTCCTTGGAAGCCGACAGAGGTTGGTTAGACACGACCTTTACCTTGCTTTTGCCGAGACCATGAGTCACGCTGTAAGGATGGTTTCGCCGTAATGGGTCAAATCCCGAAGCCGGTCCCTAGAGATGTGAGTCGGGGTTGGTTTACTAGGGGCGCCATCTACCCCAAGCAACCCCGGCCACGCTTACCTACCTATTATGATGCACCTTCACCCGCCAAATCTTTCAAAATGTTTTCGATGCATATGTCGAATGTAAGCCGAACTATGTGACTCATGGAATCTACTAGGCAAGTTAGTTAGTCGAGAGGTCCCCACAAATCCCGTGTGGCTGTACGCTCATCTTGGTCCAAAGGCAAGAACTGAGGTCCTAGTGGTGGAGATCATGGGACTATAAAAACCACATCCCACTGTAGCCTCCCATACAAGCCTTGACATGTTTAACCTTTACCACTGGTCTTACCTCATTAGAATACCTTGTTCTCCTGTCATACTAGATTCTCTTTATCTGATACATCATCTAGATGAACCTGTACTGATAGCTAAGCAGGCTAAGCAAGACACAGATAATAGCTCTAGTAGTGCTCACAAGCCAAACCTAGTTATGCTAGGAGGAGTGGAATAGGTAATATGATCTCAAATGGAGTAATTCAACATATAGGATACTCTATCTATCGATAAAAGACCACATTAGAATCATACGCATCATGGTGAGAAGTAAAATACTTTGAAAGCATATGGCTGTATCATGGTGGGGCTATGCTTGCCTTGTTTGTTGATACCCAAATATAAATCTTCGGAAGCCCTGTACTTGACTTGATTATAGTTGGCCAAGTATTGATCTTCGATCTTCGATGGTGTTGATCTCGGTCTTTGATCTTGATCTTGATATCACATTCTACCAGGAAGAAGCAAACACCGGAAAGAAAGGGAAAACAACAATTAACACATGGCATCGATGCAATGCTCAAGCAAGGATGATGATATGACAAGTTTAATAGCTTTTATATGTAACCCTAAAACAGTCTTGACAAGTTAAGCAGGGTCCAAGGGTGCAAACCCTAGAACAGGGGGAAACCCCGGAATCACATGCGAGGGTTCATATGTTCTTCTAATTAAACTTTTAATGAAAGTTATTGAACAATTCATGATTTTGATGCTATGATATAGATCTCATTTTTTTAAACATTTTGATATATTATACACATTTTTCTGACATAAATAATTAGTTATGATTTTCCCAATTTTAATCCATTTTTAAATCAATTTAAAACAATTAAACTTTTTGGGATTTATTAAATTAATTTCTAGCTGGCCCCACATGTCAGGTTTTATTAAATATAGAAATCATTTTAGGAAAAGATTAAAATGCTGTATAATATATCATGATGATGTCATCCATGGAGGAGCTCCTAGGTCGAGCTCGAATCTGAGGATTCCGAGCGTGCCTGGACGCACATGTGCGCGTTTTGGATAGAGGAGACGATGGGTAGCTGATTGGTGGTGGTGCCGCTCGGTTTTGGTCGCCGGAGACACGTTGGTGACGAGCTCCAACGGTGGAGGAAATCAGATCACGGTGCAGGCTCGAAGCAAAGTGGGAGGGAGAGAAAGGAGAGGTCTGGGAGGACTACCGGCTCACCAATAGGCCGACGGAGGGGTTGGCAAGGGAGGGGACGGTCGGAGAGCAGCAAATCAATGACGACTACTATGGCGACCGACGAGGTGTCGAGCTCGATTTTGTGCGGGGAGCGGCTCGCGGGCTTGCGTGCGTCAGCAAGGAGAGATAGGGGGACAAGGCGGTTCTTCGGGGATGCTCGGTGAGGCTCCAGGCGACACGGAGTGGTGGTGACTGGCGGTTTTCCGGCGGCTAGGGTTTCGTCCAGCTCGCCGAGAGGAAGGAGGAGGGCGCCAGGGGGAGAGCGAGAGAGAGGCAGGGAAGAGAAGCATGTCTCGGGTTGGTCTTATCCTTGTCCGTGGCATCTACGGCGCCATCCATCTTCGTCGTCGGCGGGCATAGACGGCGACACTTCTAGGGAATTGGAGCTTCGGATGATGATGATGATGGATGATGATGATAAAGGGTATCGGCGTGATCCGTTTGGCTCTGTTGGGGCCAAAGTCGATGCCTTGAAAAGCTGATAGGAGGGAGACGGGGAGATGAGCGGCTTGAGTACCTCTGCTGCTTATGTTTTTATTACAAAACCTTTTTCAAATTTGTTTTGTGTTTTCTATTTTGTAACTTCAAATAATAAACAATTTTGGGTATTTCAAAAATACCAAAGGCTTTATAAAATATATGAAATAGTGTGGCCCCCTTTATTCCATTTGAGCTCCATACCTTTGTAGTTTTCGAAATTCAAAGTATTTTGAATTGCTTTTAGAGAGAGAGAGGTAAAATAGCTAGGGTTTAGGGTTTTGCTTTGTTTCTCTTTTTGTTTGCATTTTGTCTTAGCAAAATAATGGTGCTTATGCAATGCACAATAAACCCTAATTAGTATTTAGCTAAAACTGGGGTGTTACATATACCTACTTCGGCCCTCAAGACCATCCCCATCACCTGGCCATTCGCCGTATGGGGCATCGACATGGTGGTCCCATTCAAATAAGCCCCACTTGGCTTCACCCACCTTCAGGTCGCAGTCGACAAGTTCACCAAGTGGGGCTTGTTCGTCTGCGGTACCAAAGTTGGCAGGCCAACGCATGGCGGTACCTAAGTTGCCTGAAATTACCGCGTTTCGAAAAGTTGGGCCGCCAACTACTTAGAGGGGCCATTTCGAGGCAAACTCATCTCACCCCTGCCAAATTCAAACATTCCATTAAACTGCCCCGTGAAGTAGACGGTCGGGACCCTCATGTCGGTCATGCATGCGTGATGCGAGCGCCCTGGCGCAAACCTCTTGAGCGTCGATGCGGCTAAGTGGATTGGATGCATTGAGCAATTTCACAAATCCATTCCCAGCTTTCCCCTAGCACCGACAGCATCGGAATCCACCCTCTAGGCAGGACGATCCCTTCGGACATTTGACTTCCGGCGCCAAGTTGCTGCGCCCAGTCGCTGATCCCGTGCTCCAATGACGCATGCCGTAGCCACCATTGCGAGGCTCTAGCCCGCCTCCGCCGCCGACGAGCCGAGCAGCTCGGAGGATGGCAGATCCTACTATCAAGAAAGAAGAAGTTCTGTCTACAAGCGGGTGATCTACCCTTCTCTTTGCTATTCGCACTAGTTACAACTGCTAGCTAGCTACTGAACCTCAAATTGTTTGTTAGCCCAACGCTGACAAACATATTTTGTCCACAGTTTTCTATCAAGTGGGATCTGCGCGGACCCCCCTTACCTGGTTACGGTAGTCCTCTAAAAGTATGACTCTAAGGGTAAGTGGTATGGAAGCCATTGTTTCACGATGGAAGAAGCGCCTGCGCAGATCTGCACTATGTCTGGTATGGTTGTTGCTCCGTGTAATCATGTTGAATTATGGCCGAAGCAGACAACAAAGTTCAGCTTCATGGATGAACGTGGCATCATAGTTCCTATAACGTGTGACAGTCAGCTAATTGGGTTGATGAAAAGGTATGCTTCGGCTGCCATGTTTGACCTGAAATGTCATGTACTGGATGTGGAAGCTGCTGCAACTCGGAGTCGCCCTTCTATTCTTGGACAGGGTGGTTGCTCGAACCCAATTAGCTCCTGGTAAGCAAATGTCTCTTGGGGTTCGCATGTTTGTGCTGAATTGTAATTTTTGTTTTATTTACTCTGTAGATATTGGGCAATTATGCAACAGTCTTGTTTTATTGACAGGAAGCACCGCAAGGTTAGAAACATGACTGCCAGGTCAGTCATTTTACTGCCCGAAGAAATTAAAAACGAGTGGAAAGATGTCATTTTGTTGCCCGAAGAAATTAAAAACGAGTGGAAAGATGATGTTGGACACGATTCTGGTGCCCATTGTCCCAGCAATGCAGAGTACATGAAGCTAAGAAAATTGGCACCGAGGAAGAGGAAGAAGGCAGGAAATGAAGAAGCCATTGGACGTGAAGGCTTGGCACCCAGGCTGCGGAAGAAGGCTGCTGGCAATGAAGATTCATAGTAATGTGTTGAACTTGAACCCATATATGTAATTTTGTTAAATTCTAATTGCTCTGTTTGTGGCACATTGCTGGGCGAAACAATCTACCCATGTTCTCTGAGTAAAATGTACCGTGACTTAGGGTTTGGAAACGCCCGAGTCAGTAGTTGAATCCGAAATTGTGATTGTGCCACTGCTATCTAAAAACAAGGATCCACCGATTCCACGATTGCTGAGGGGCAGGAGGTCTCCAAATACGACGGAATGTAAGTGGCACATAAATAAATTATTTAAGCTGCCACACTCCACGAAGCAGCAACTTATTTCAGATGCTGCACAACGACGTGGCAACATAAACAACAATGTTCTCACCGATAATGCCTAGATGAGGAGGAAATGGGTATCACTTTCTGGCCTAATCTTGAGCCCGTCTATCTCACCGCCTCTCTGCTCCTGCATCCCCTGCATCTGGCGAAGCTCCCGGTTCTCCAGTAACCGGGTGTACGTGCTTCCACTTTATAAATTGTGGTTGTGCCATTTGCATGCGGCACAATCCACGTAGATCATGTTTAAACAAACCACCAATGTCAGAATACACTAGTAGAAAAGGTGTCTTTGGTCCACGGTCACGTTCCCAATCCGGGACAGAGATCTAAATCGAGGCAGAAATTGATCTAAATCACAAATTCTTCCACAAATTAATCGAGACAGAGATCTAAATCGAGGCATTTCATTACTTCAACCACAAATTCTTCTAAAGAAAGGTGTGATTTCACATCCTACATTAATTCAACCACTAGTCAACAATTTCACTTCCGCTGCCACTGTCCTCCGAGCCGCCGGCTTCCTCGTCGTTGTCGGACGGAACCTCCACGATGTCCGCATTGTTCGCGAGACGGAGCACCTCTTCGCATCGAGCGGTGGCGATGACGGTGTACTTGGTCCGCCCAGGGACAGACCAGAACCTCTCCCGCCCTTCTCGGTTGCGGAGATCCCGGTGCACCACGTGCCCTTCCGCTCCTTCTTGAACAGCGCCGGCCAGTACGGGCTGGACGCCACGTACCGGGGCAGCACCCTCTTCCACGTGGGCATCTAGCGGCAGCGCGCCACAATTTTGCTCTCCATCTCGGCTCGGCCAGGTAGCGGAGCCACCGGCACCCGCGCAGAGCTGATGCGCCATCCGTGGGGCACCTTCGCGGCTGGCGGCGTGAGGATGTCGAAGTTCGCGAACATCACCGCCTCATACAAGTTCAGATCGGGCATCTCCATGGCGGCGCAGTGGAGATTGGAGAGGACGAGGGGATGGACAACGAAGCGACGTGCTATGGAGCCTCCTATTTGTACACGAGGACGACCAAGCGACGGTCAGACAAAAGAAGTAATGCGGGGTTAGACAAAAGAAGTAATGCAGGGTCAGAGCAATTTTTTTCCTCCCTGGAATCCGGACCAATAGTTCAGACCGCTAGGTCAACAAGTACAAATATTACAACTTAAAAAGGCATGGAGCTTAAGCTAAATAGAACTAGTTATCACACATCTCCTTGATCTTCCTAATCTTGGCCCGATGCGCATCTTCCTGCGAGAGCAAGGATCGAATTGTCTGCTCCTCCCTTTTAGCATCTTCCTTGCACAACTTCAATTGTTTCTCTGCATTTTTCCTCATGCACTTGTGAATACTCGTAGTTGTGTACTGCAGGACTTTGGCCTGGTGGAGATCATTCCTTGCTTGAGTCAGTTCTTGCTCTGCTTTAGCCTTCAGGGCTAACGCCGCGTCCCTCTCCTTCTCGACTTTGATAACCTTGTCTTGCACCCACCTAAGATCTCGCTTATGCTTGGTCGTGTCAACTGGTTCCCATAGCTTCGTCTCAACACTGTCAAGAAGTGATCTGAATACGGATTCTTTCAACTCGACAGTCATTTCCCATAGTTTGTCCAGCGTTTTCTGCATCGATTTGGGCCACTCTGGATCTACCCATTTGACAACACCACAACTTCCGCCTTGCATCATTGCATGATGTCCTTGACACCGTAGAAACCTCCTGCCTGCATTTCGTCCTTCGAAGGCTACAAATTTAGCGGGCACATATCCATGTTTACATACCAGAGGACTGTCTTCATCCTCTAAACCGTGATAGTCGGAGTCATACATCGTCTGGTTGGCCTAACACATCATACGCGCATGAGTAAATAGATTACATCTAGCTCAAAAAATAGATAACTGGCCATAGATGATAGAAATAGAGATGAGATGACTCACATCGAAATCACCGTCCCTGTCGTCACGACACGTTTCCTCGCTGTCTCCCCTTGAACCCATGGCGAGAGGGGAGGGAGGGGGGTGGCTGCTGGAGAGGGGATTGGGATGGAGGCGCCGTCGGCTTGCGGCTACAGCAGGATGGGAGTGAAGTGGGGAAAGTGGCTTCGAGGGTAAGGAAGAGAAGTACGGGGAGGAAGAGAAGTAATGGGGACGTGGCACTGGGATGTGGCCCACTGAACTCGTGAGACGTGACACTGCATAGGGAGGCGCCGGTGTTGCTAGTTTTCCAGAGCAAGCGTGGCCAATCATGCCACAGAACAGCCTACTCGCGGATCGCTCTCATGAAGACCATCCCAATCGTCCAAGCGCCCTAATCGAACGGTATGTAACAATCGTCAAGCAGAACAACTATGTTAGGGCGTGCCTTCTAGAAGACTCGGTCTAACGGCTACCCATGCAATGACACTAGTGTATCCATGTGTGGTTTGTGAAAAGAACAAACATGCAATCACACTAAGTGGATCCATATGTGGTTTATGGAAGTAACAGACATGCAATGACTCTAGCTATGATTCATGAAAAGAACTGACATGCAGTGACACTGGGTGTGGTTCATGAAAAGAACAAACATGCAATGACATCGGTGGATCCATGTGTGGTTTATGGAAGTAATAGACATGCAATGACTCTAGTTGTGGTTAATGAAAAGAACACGCATGCAATGACACTGGGTGTGGTTCATGAAAAGAACAGACACGCAATGACACTTGTGGATCCTTATGTGGTTTGTTTAGAGGAACAGACATGCAATGACACCGATGGATCCACATGTGGTTCATGAAAAGAACACACATCCAATGACACTGGTAGATCCTTATGTGGTTTGTTAGAGTAACAGACATGCAATGACACCGGTGGATCCTTATGTGGTCTGTCTAGAGGAACACACATGCAATGACACCGGGTGTGGTCCATGAAAAGAATAGACATGCAATGACTTATGTGGTTTGTTTAGAAGAACACACATGCAATGACACTAGGTGTGGTTCATGAAAAGAACAAACAGGTAATGACTCTGGTGGATCCTTATGTGTTTTTTTAGAAGAACACACATGCAATGACACTGGGTGTGGTTCATGAAAAGAACAGACACGCAATGACACTGGTGGATCCTTATGTGGTTTGTTTAGAGGAACATACATGCAATGACACTGGTGGATCCACGTGTGGTTCATGAGAAGAACACACATCCAATGACATTGGTAGATCCTTATGTGGTTCATGAAAAGAACAGACATGCAGTGACACTAGGTGTGGTTCATAAAAAGAACTGCCATGCACTGACACTGGGTGTGGTTCATGAAAAGAACAGACATGTAATGACACTGGTGGACCCATCCTTATGTGGTTCATGAAAAGAATAGACATGCAATGACACTAGTGGATCCTTATGTGGTTTGTTTAGAAGAACACACATGCAATGACACTGGGTGTGGTTCATGAAAAGAAAAGGACACTGGTGGATCCTTATGTGGTTTGTTTAGAGGAACAGAGATGCAATGACACCGGTGGATCCACGTGTGGTTCATGATAAGAACACACATCCAATGACACTGGTAGATCCTTATGTGGTTCATGAAAAGAACTGACATGCAGTGACACCGGGTGTGGTTCATGAAAAGAACAGACATGCAATAACACTGGGTGTGGTTCATGAAAAGAATAGACATCCAATGACTCTAGCTGTGGTTCATGAAAAGAACACACATGCAATAACACTGGGTGTGGTTCATGAAAAGAACATACATGCAATGACACCGGTGGATCCTTATGTCTGGTTCATGAAAAGAACATACATGCAATGACACTGGTGGATCCTTATGTGGTTTGTTTAGAGGAACAAACATGCAATGACACTGGTGGATCCATGTGTGGTTCATGAGAAGAAGACACATCCAATGACACTGGTGGATCCTTATGTGGTTTGTTTAGAGGAACAGACATGCAATCACACTAGGTGGATCCATATGTGGTTTATGGAAGTAACAAACATGCAATGACTCTAGTTGTGATTCATGAAAAGAATAGACATGCAATGACACTGGTGGATCCATGTGTGGTTCATGGGAAGAACACGATCCAATGACACTGGTGGACTCTAGCTGTGGTTCATGAAAAGAACAGACATGCAATGACACTGGTGGATCCATATGTGGTTTGTAAGGAGAACACACATGCAATGACATTGGGTGTGGTTCATGAAAAGGACAGACATGCAATGACACTAGTGGATCCTTATGTGTGGTTCATGAAAAGAACAGACATGCAATGACACTGGTGGATCCTTATGCGGTTTGTTTAGAAGAACACACATGCACTGACACTGGGTGTGGTTCATGAAAAGAACATACATGCAATGACACTGGTGGATCCTTATGTTGTTTGTTTAGAAGAACACACATGCAATGACACTAGGTGTGGTTCATGAAAAGAACAGACATACAATAGCACTGGTGGATCCTTATGTGGTTTGTTTTGAGGAACAGACATGCAATGACACCGGTGGATCCACGTGTGGTTCATGAGAAGAACACACATCCAATGCCACTGGGTGGATCCTTATGTGGTTCATGAAAAGAACTGACATGCAGTGACACTGGGTGTGGTTCATGAATAGAACAGACATGCAATGACACCGGTGGATCCACACGTGGTTCATGAGAAGAACACACATCCAATGACACTGGTAGATCCTTATGTGGTTCATGAAAAGAACAGACATGCAGTGACACTAGGTGTGGTTCATGAAAATAACATACATGCACTGACACTGGGTGTGGTTTATGAAAAGAACAGACATGCAATGACACTGGTGGATCCTTATGTGGTTCATGAAAAGAACATAGTGCAATGACACTGGTGGATCCTTATGTGTGGTTCATGAAAAGAACAGACATGCAATCACACTAGTGGATCCTTATGTGGTTTGTTTAGAAGAACACACATGCAATGGCACTGGGCGTGGTTCATGAAAAGAATAGACATGCAATGACACTGGTGGATCCTTATGTGGTTTGTTTAAAGGAACAAACATGCAATGATACCAGTGGATCCACGTGTGGTTCATGAGAAGAACACACATCCAATGACACTAGTGGATCCTTATGTGGTTTGTTTAGAGGAACATACATGCGATCACACTAGGTGGATCCATATGTGGTTTATGGAAGTAACAGGCATGCAATGACTCTAGATGTGATTCATGAAAAGAACAGACATGCAATGACACTGGTGGATCCTTATGTGGTTCATGAAAAGAATAGACATGCAATGACACTGGTGGATCCTTATGTGGTTTGTTTAGAAGAACACACATGCAATGACACTAGGTGTGGTTCAAGAAAAGAACAGACATGCAATGACACTGGTGGATCATTATGTGGTTTGTTTAGAGGAACAGACATGCAATGACACCCGTGGATCCATGTGTGGTTCATGAGAAGAACACACATCCAATGACATTGGTGGATCCTTATGTGGTTCATGAAAAGAACAGACATGCAGTGACACCTGATGTGTTTCATGAAAATAACAGACATGCAATGACACTGGGTGTGGTTCATGAAAAGAATAGACATGCAATGACACTACTGGATCCTTTTGTGGTTCATGAAAAGAATAGACATGCAATAACACTGGTGGATCCTTATGTGGTTCATGAAAAGAACATACATGCAATGACATTGGTAGATCCTTATGTGGTTCATGAAAAGAACAGACATGCAATGACATTGGGTGTGGTTCATGAAAAGAACAGACATGCAATGACGCTGGTGGATCCTTATGTGTTTCATGAAAAGAACAGATATGTAATGACACTGGTGGATCCTTATGTGGTTCATGAAAAGAATAGACATGCAATGACACTGGTGGATCCTTATGTGCTTTGTTTAAAGAACACACATCCAATGACACTGGTGGATCCTTGTGTGGTTTGTTTAGAGGAACATACATGCAATGACACCGGTGGATCCACGTGTGGTTCATGAGAAGAACACACATCCAATGACACCGGTAGATCCTTATGTGGTTCATGAAAAGAACAGACATGAAGTGACACCGGGTGTGGTTCATGAAAAGAACAGACATGCAATGACACTGGGTGTGGTTCATGAAAAGAATAGACATCCAATGACTCTAGCTATGGTTCATGAAAAGAACACACATGCAATGACACTGGGTGTGGTTCATGAAAAGAACAGACATGCAATGACACTGGTGGATCCTTATGTGTGGTTCATGAAAAGAACATACATGCAATGACACTGGTGGATCCTTATGTGATTTGTTTAGAGGAACAAACATGCAATGACACTAGTGCATCCATGTGTGGTTCATGAGAAGAACACACATCCAATGACACTGGTGGATCCTTATTTGGTTTGTTTAGAGGAACATACATGCAGTCACACTAGGTCGATCCATATGTGGTTTATGGAAGTAACAGACATGCAATGACTCTAGCTATGATTCATGAAAAGAACAGACATGCAATGACACTGATGATCCATGTGTGGTTCATGGGAAGAACACACATCCAATGACACTGGTGGACTCTAGTTGTGGTTCATTAAAAGAACAGACATGCAATGACACTGGTGGATCCATATGTGGTTTGTTAGGAGAGCACACATGCAATGACATTGGGTGTGGTTCATGAAAAGAATAGACATGCAATGACACTGGTGGATCCTTATATGTGGTTCATGAAAAGAATAGACATGCAATGACACTGGTGGATCCTTATGTGGTTTGTTTAGAAGAACACACATGCAATGACACTGGGTGTGGTTCATGAAAAGAACATACATGCAATGATACTGGTGGATCCTTATGTGGTTTGTTTAGAAGAACACACATGCAATGACACTGGGTGTGGTTCATGAAAAGAACAGACACGCAATGACACTGGTGGATCCTTATGTGGTTTGTTTAGAGGAACAGACATGCAATGACACCGGTGGATCCACATGTGGTTCATGAGAAGAACAGACATCCAATGACACTAGTAGATCCTTATGTGGTTCATGAAAAGAACTGACATGCAATGACACTGGTGGATCCTTATGTGGTTTGTTTAGAAGAACACACATGCAATGACACTGGTGGATCCATGTGTGGTTTATGAGAAGAACACACATCCAATGAACTCTAGTGGATCTATCTTGGCATAATTTGATGTATTTCATTGTACAAGACACTTTACATTTTTATACTACTCAGTTTTGCCCTTGGTTTTATGTGGTACTACTTAGTTTTGCCCCCCTCTCTATCTTTCATAGAAGCCCTAACCTGTGCTCACCCTGTCTGCTACTCCCTGATTGGTTGTCACAGTTGTCACGCGGATCGTGCACACCAACCATTGATTCTGTGCGATCCAACAATGATCGTTGCACACGTCTTGCCCTTCACAGTACAGCGTGAGACAACACGGACTTCTCCCTCCGTGAGACTTCTACAGGAAGGAACACGATGTCGTCCATGGAAAAAGTCGTCGAGCGGTCATGTCAAGTTTAATCAAGTCTGAAAAGCCTACTACTGCTACTACAACTCATGCACAGGGCAACGGGGTCATCGAGTGCACGGTTGTCGACGGGACGCTGCAATTTATTGCCACTTGATTTTAATCAGACATATCCCATTTTTACGCAGCGCTCTCAATCTCACTTGAAACTAGGCCCTACCGCTAGTAAATTCCATGAGTCAAGGGCCCCCTAGAGTAGATCTAATATTGCTAGGAATTAGTTCCGCGTCACTTGCATGCAGTGGAATCGAGGTCTACCATGAGCGTGTTTTCAATGCAGCTCTAAAGTGGAGACCGTGGCTGTTTCAAAAAAAGGGAACCGCAAAAAAGGGTGGAGATCGTGGTAGCCCCCCGCCCCCCGCCCACCACACGTGTCCACTCGAGGACTACGAACGGTCCGGTGTTTATAACCTCCCTCGAACTTCTTCTTCCATGAGCTCGTGTCATTTCCCCCAGTCTGTCTAGTCCCAAGACCCCAATCTACACCTGCCGCGCGCGCCGAAGCTCCCTCGTTTGCACTACCTCCTTCCCTAGGTGCGCCATGAAGCGTACGTGTGGAGACGATCCGGAGGTGAAGCCAGTTGAAGGCGCAACAGCAGATGGCTCGGTCGTCGCCAAGAAGGCGGAGGCGTATTCTCCAGGCATGAATGCCGCTTGTCGCCGCGCCGTCGAGGGTGTGAACTCATCCGTCCAGCCAGTAGCCATCGCCGCCGAGCAGTAGGTGGTAGCCGTCACCGCCGAGCAGCAGTTGGTAGCCGTCGCCACCAAGCAGCAGGTGGTAGCCATCACCGCCGAGCAGCAGGTAGTAGCCATCGCCGCCGAGCAGCAGGTGGCCGATAACGTCATGGCCGACAAGGTCATGGTGCCAGCGGTAGATCTAGATGGGGCGCAAGCGGCAGGCAGAGGCAATCCGGTGATCTACATCGACGACCCCATCGCCATTCATGAAATCTTCGACGCAATCACGGAGAATGATGAGTACGAGGAGGAGGTCCTTGATAAGGAGTCTGAGGTACTACATTGCTAGCTTCTCTAGTCGCAACCACAGTTTTCACTGTTCATACATGGGATTTTCTCAATCGTGTACAGATTCTCTTGCTCTTGAAGTAGGGTAGTATATATATTTATTCCATCGGTTGATTGATGCATCTGCCATCTAGTCACAAAACCCCAATCCATCTAGTCACAAAACCCCAATCTGCTCATCTACCATCTAGTTGAGTTTGCTAGTTGAGTGTTGATTTTGATACACAACAGGCCTATAACATTACATTTCTATTCCTTACTGAGCCCAATGATTCAATTTTGCCCCAAAATAGTGCAAGGGCATCTGATGTTCTCGTTTTCTTAGGGATGGTTAGTGGCCCTGAGGCAGCAATGCACATAAACAATATAGGTTGTGCTGTTGGTATTTTGGTTCTCCGACTCCATCGCTAGAAAAAATGAGGCCCTAATTTTTTCTCTCATATGGAACCTAAATATATAATATTTGTATTGTTTCTGATCTATGAATGTGTTGTATGATGCATTTGTATATCCCTGAATATTGTTTTGTACGATTACATTTCAATTTCTTATTGTGGCCAATGATTCAAATTTGCCCCAAAGAGAGGCAGACACATTGGTGTCAAATTTTTACAGGGATGAGTGAGAGAACCTGGGGCCATGTACAAGATCAATATAAGCTATGCAATTGTTACTTGGTTCGCTTACACCATCTCTGTAGAAACTTATGAGGCTGCAATCTTTATTCTACATTCATAGAATTACGATATTTGAATTATCTATTCCATGCATTCATAGTGTATAAGAATTACATTTTAGTTTGTCACCGAGGCCGATGATTGAAATTTGCCCTGAAAGAGTTCAAGGGGAGACACGTATGATGGTGTCGTGTTTTAGGGATGGGTTGGTGAACCTGAGGCAGCAATGCACACAAATAATATAGGTTGTGCTGTTGGTACTTTGGTTCCCCAACTCCATCTCTAAAACAAATTATGAGGCCCTTGATTTATTCTCTATGGAACTACATATATGATCCTTGAATTGTTTCTGATCTTTTAATGATTGGTATGATGCATATGTATATGAATGTTTTTGATCATAAGTATTTTTAACATGTACCTGAAGATTAATTGTTTTTTTTTATTTATAATTACAATATTTGGGCTTGTTTTTGTACCTGACTATGTATATCCCTGAATAATGTTTTGTACGATTACATTTCAATTTCTTATTGTGGCCAATGATTCAAATATGCCCCAAAAGTGAGGCAGACACATTGGTGTCAGATTTTTTCAGGGACGAGTTAGTGAACCTGGGGCGATGTACAACAACAATATAGGCTATGCAATAGTTACTTGGTTCACTCACGCCGTCCCTGAATAAACTTATGAGGCCGCAATCTTTATTCTACATTCATAGAACTATGATATTCAAATTATCTATTCCATGCATTCATAGTGTATAAGAATTACATTTTAGTTTGTCACCGAGGCCGATGATTGAAATTAGCCCCAAAAGAGTTCAAGGGGAGACACGTATGATGGTGTCGTGTTTTAGGGATGGGTTGGTGAACCTGAGGCAGCAATGCACACAAACAATATAGGTTGTGCTATTGGTACTTTGGTTCGCCAACTCCATCTCTGAAACAAATTATGAGGCCCTAGATTTATTCTCATATGGAACTACATATATGATCCTTGAATTGTTTTTGATCTTTTAATGATTGGTATGATGCATATGTATATGAATGGTTTTGATCATAAATATTTTTAACATGCACCTGAAGATTAATTGTTTGGTTTTTTATTTATAATTACAATATTGAGGCTTGTTTTTGTACCTGACTATGTATATCCCTGAATAATGTTTTGTACGATTACATTTCAATTTCTTATTATGGCCAATGATTCAAATTTGTCCCAAAAGAGCGTACATATTGTTGTCGATTTTTTCGAGGATGAGTTAGTGAACACAGGCGATGTACAACAACATTACAGGTTGTGCAATTGTTACTTGGTTCGCTGACGCCATCCCTGAAGAAACTTATGAGGCCACAATCTTTATCCTACATTCACTCTGATGCAATTTTTTGTCATTGTGTTTAGATGAAATGATATATGAACCGATCAAACTATTGCTGAGATGCTTTATCTTTGATATCCACGAATATATTGTCTTACATATACATGTTGTCAATTCTTGAGTTGTAATACAATTCAATCATATGTATGAGTCCTAAGTTATGTTCTTAAAAATCAACAGGAGGATGATGATGAAGTGGACGATAACAAGGTATCCAGGGACAACAAGAGCCGTTACGTGCTGAGGCGGTTATGGTGTGGGCTAATCCGTTTCCACCGTAGGGGGAGACTGTTTTGCCCATTCTGTGGCAGAGCAATCAACGTGGACCTCAACAGCATGATCCAGCACGCGGAGGGCGTTGGCAGAGGCGGAGGCAGAAGCCATAGGCTGATTACCTTGCCGCGGCACGCAGCCTACGGCAAATTCCTCCGGGAGTATGTCAGGACTGGCCTGTATCCCATCGACTAGGTTGTCGCGCCCTCCTGCTGATAAACCCCTTCCCCGCTAGCCGTCTCCGTGTCCCGGCCTCCTGGTGAAGCCCCTGCTTTTATTTTGTTCTAGTTAATTATTACCTGTGTGTGGCATGTAAGACAATATATCCGTGGTGTCTCTAGTGAACCTTCTATATTAATATACTCCTTTATATGGAGTGCCTTAAAGTTTCTAGTGTTCAATTATATTTACTGATCATGCTCATGCACACTACAAAATATTTCTAGTGCTTGATTATATTATAATTGTCAAGAAATACATCAATAAGTTAAATTGGTCGAAATTTTGTATTGAAGTAACTAAGTGTATCACACACATAATAAACTAGAAACTAAAATCTAGTTCAAACACATAATGTATCACCACCACTTGTTGTCGTCCTTGACTTGCTTCCCCTTTAGCCGCTTGATGTCGCCACCATCCCAAGATCCCCGCAAATCCAGAAACCTTTACATCCTCCTCTCGCTTCTTCTCACAGGCTAGCTTGCAACCAGGCATAGCTCTCTCATGAAAAACCCTGCCTTAGCCATCCCATCTTTCATGGTAATGAGCTTACTATACAACTAAACGCCATGTAGGCGTCTCGGCTGCATACTCGGCACTGGCTCATCGGCTTCCACTCCCAGTAGTCGTGATCGAGTCGCTTCAATTTCTTCAGTTTTTCATAGGATTTATCGATGATTTCCGTTGCCAGATCACCCATGCCATCCTTCGCTGGGTATGATTTGATCTTGTACAGATTTTGGATGTCGATGTGGTGCCCCTCTGGGATTTTTATCAACGCACGAGAAAGCATAATTGTGTCATTTGTGATATCCACGCTAGTGAAAGTTATCCCTTTCCTACACAAGAACTCGACCAGAGCCGGACAACGATATCGCTTGGTTTACTCCTGCACGTAGATGGTTCTAGGGAGGTCAGGGAACAAGAGCGGTAGCAGTGGTGATCTCAAATTTAAATTTCACATACCTGCAGAAGTGGTAAACGAGGACCTCCTCATGTATGGCGATTTGCACGACAGCGATCTCTTGTGGAGGATTTTTTTGCTTATTTGCACGGGTGTACTCCAAGTCTAGCCCCACAAACTTGTGCTTCTCTTTCTCAAGCAATTGCTCAAACCTGGCGAGAGTTGTCTCCACAGTCGCTTCATCATTTGTGTACACCACTGTCAAAGTCGTGGTGCCATGGGCAGGGACCAAGTGGGTCGCTGTTGTGCATTTCCCATCGTCCATGCCTACAAGGAAATGGGTGAAAGGAAATGCCTGCAAGGAACTGCCTGTGAGAGGAAGAAGAAGATGAACCGACGGTTCCAGAACAGAGGAAGAAGAAGCACCCAGGAAAAACTACAGAGGAATGACTGCAGAAGAAACATGGTAACTGCAACTTTCGTTTCGAGAACTCACCGTGGTTACGTGGAGATCGTGGCAGTGCCGCCGGTTCAACAAGTGGGGCCAGTTCCTGCGAGAATATGAAATTAGCTGTGCATTTTTCTATGCGAGAAATTGAGAGAAATCATTTATATTTTGTCTTTCATAATTAAACACAATGAAATTGGTACATCCCAAGAGATTTGAACAAAAGAGATTTGCTAGTTTAACATACAACAACACTTATAGGCCCAACATGACAGAACTTGGAGAGCACTAGAACTTGAGCTACCACAGAGACCTCGGCAAACGTGGCAAAATTGGTGCGGGTGCAACCACGGCGACGGCGATCTCGGATTCTAGAAGATTGCCGCTCAGCTTCGTCAGTTCCCAGTTCTGCGCCATGGCCACGGCCACAGATTGCCGCTCTGGGGAAGAAGACGCGTAATGGATGCAGGCGCCAATGCTGCAAGCCTACAGAGAGGAGAGCTGGGCCGAGCAGGTTCGTCCATGTCCCAGCTCCGCACCATGGCTGCGACGCCCCACAGATTGCCGCTCCGGGGAAGAAGAAGACGCGTAATGGATGCAGGCGCCAACGCTTCAAGCCTAATTGACACCTAAGCGACAAGAGCGACAAGAGCGACATAACGGCGGGAACTGACAGGGGGCCCCAACTTGACGGCCGTTAGCCAGATTTTTTGTATTGAAACATAAAGTTGAATTCGTGCCGAAAAAGACCCTCTGAGTATTTGGCACACCAACTGTAGTCATTGCGAATGATTTCAGGGAACTTGGGTACCACGTTGCCTGGACACCCCAACTTTCGGGCCGCAAAATGATATTCTCCACCAAGTGGGTGGAGGCCAAGCCAATCAAGAAGTGCGGCAGCAAGACTGCTACCAAGTTCCTCCGCGAGCTCATCTATCAGTACGGCTGCCCGCACAACATCATCACGGACAACGGCACCAACTTTGCCAAGGGCGCCATGGCTGATTTCTGAAGAGCACGGCATACGACTCGACCTCGCCTCAGTTGCCCACCCGAAGTTGAACGGTCAAGAAGAGCGCTCCAACCAAAGCATCCTCCATGGCCTCAAGCCGCGACTACAGGTCCCCCTCGAGCGAACCCCCGGATGTTGGGTCGAAGAGCTACCCTCCGTGATATGGGGCATCCGCACCTCAGTTAATCGCTCCATAGGGTTCACACCCTTCTTCATGGTGTACGGCGTGGAGGCCATCATGCCAACTGACCTGGAACACGACTCTCCTCGGGTCGTCAACTATGCGGAAGCGGATAACGAGGTCGCCCGCCAAGACAGGGTTGACCAACTCGACGAAGCATGTGACCTAGCTTGCTCTCGCACTTCCCTCTACCAGCAAGGACTCCATCGCTACCACAACCATCGATTCCGGACTCGCACCTTCCAGGAGGGTGACCTGGTCCTGCGAGTGGTCCAGGACAAGAAGGGCATGCACAAGCTTTCCCCCCATGGGAGGGGCCATTCTCCATACAGAGAGTCCTTAGCAATGACACCTACTACCTCATCGACGTACGAGGCGATAGCCAGCTTGAAGTTGGGCGGCCATGGAATGTAAACCTCCTCCGAAAGTACTATACATAGAACTAAAAAATGTACTCAGCTTCTATATGATGAAATAAAATCAGATCACACAAATTGTGTCTACTCTCTGTCTCCTTGTGCCAATCGCACTCGTACATTCAGAAATACACTACCTCTGGAAGTCAACCCTTGGTCGAGCGACCGGCACAAATAAGTAGTGCGGCTCAAGGGCACCGAAAATGTTCGGTCCTTGCGTCGTCCACGAAAACGCCACCCCAAAGCCACCATCAGAGTTGCCTCGCTCGACTGGCCTGCTGGGCCAAGACAACCAAACATGCTTCTCACAGCAAACCCGTCCTACCCATCCCCGCACACGGCGACTCGAATGGTCAAGTACCACGCTCAGGGACTTGCCACACATGTCCCTCATGTGGCTCAGGAATGCAGTAAGTATGAGAGCTTGCCTCGGGCTCGCCACGCGACTGCTTTTCCAAGGATGGGGGGAGGATAAGTTACAAACAACATACAAACATCCTCACCTACCTTGGGCATGCGACTAGAACGGCCAAGTACCACACTCGGGGACTCGCCTAACCGACCCCGGTTGCGTCCGGGAAAATGACCTAGTATAGAGCACCCCTTGAGGTTGCCAAGCGAATGGCTCCAGGAGCCACGGCTAGTTGAGCACGGTTAACCTAACAGCCTAACAGAAACAAACATACATACACGCGAGGTTAACCCCATCAACGGGCGGACGCGCTCAGGGACTCGCTCAACCAAAAATACGAAACAAACAACAATAACATAGAAATGCGAGTCAATTGACCTCTTTCCTTCAAACAACATAATATATTGTCCGTCATCAAGGTACATTACAAAAGGGGCCAGTCGCCACGACTAACACAAATACCCTAGGGAAATTTCCTCACTTTGCAAGATCCAAAGAAGAAGCACTACCATCTCTCTTGGCCTAAACAAATGGCTCCCAAGGGTTCGACGGGTATGTCGTCAGCTACTTCGCCAACGACAACCTGAAGGGCTGCTCCGACATCAGGTGATGGTGCTCCGGCTTGGAGTTGCCTGGCGCCAATACCATCTCCTGGTACGACAGCAGATTCCCCATTGCCAACACACGCTCCACGAACGGAGCAGCCTTGGTGGTTAACTTGAGCACCTCCACGATCTCCACCGAGCCAGTCGCCGAGGGATACCTGTTGGTGACGTCATCGAGGTCGAAGTCGTCGGGGAAGTGCGCGAGCCCGAGACTAAGTGTCGTGGTAGCTCTGCGCCGGAAGGCTGACCGTGCATCCGCTCGACCACTGCGGGCGCTTCCTCGAGGAAGCGCCACACCTTCGTCAGCCCACCAAGAATCACCTCGATGGGAGCGATCCCTTGGAGAACGGCCTGGACACAAAGCACCGAGGTGGTGGCCGCATTCGCCATCGTCGTCACGCATTATGAGGCGTCAAAGGTCTGCACCACCGGGTCACTTTGACCTATCACAACTGCAATGTCAGAAAATCAATATCACTTTGACTTAGTGTACTCACCCGCTCGGGGACTCATCTGCTCGGGGACTCGGCATATACCAAAAAAGAAGGAGTAGAAGAAAAAGATACTCACCAAGGAGTTTGCGGAAGCTATATGTCACATGCTTCTTGAGCGTCCAAGGTTGTCCTGCAACCCAAGGATGACCGAGTCAGAGTTCTTCCGCTCCTCCTACACCATGGCGACCGCAACCTTGGCCCTCTCCTCAAAAGATATCATCGAGGCCTTCGCTGCCTCCAGCTCCTTCATCAACAAGATGATTCGCTCCTCCGCCATGGCCGAAGTGGCCTTCGCAGTCTCTTGTTAGGCAACTAGAACATAGCCCTCGCGGGCCTTGGCGACTAAAAGCGAAAGAATCAACTGAAAGAAAGTAGACCATATCTCAATATCCCCACAACAGCAAGAACCCAAATTTACCAAAGACAGTACAACTCATGAGTAGACGACTGGAGTCGCTGGTTGGCCTCCTGTGTCTCTCGCAGATCGCGCTCCAAGCGGTCCCTCGCGGCCTGCCGATTGAAAGATTACCTTTGCAGGCCCTGAAGACAGAAAACAGTAAGGGACTGGACGACTAAAGTTCTAAGTGCCTAGCCACTGAAATTCAGTGACTAGACCGTCGGGGACTGGACGACTAAAGTTCTAAGTGTCTAGCCGCTGAAATTCGACAACTAGACCCTCGGGGACTGGGCATACCTGTATAGAAGCACCTAACATGCCGTGCAACTTGATAGCATCTGTCGAAGCAATCACGAACTATGAACATCCGCGACGTTGTCCGGCATCGCCATCAACAACCTTAGGAACCTGTGGCGACTGCATTGCAGTCACCATGGCAGAGGCCCTCACCACAAAGCGAGGGAACGTCGCGGTCGTCGCTCCCGGAGTGCTAGCTACAGGTACCGGCGCCTCCGCTGGCTCGGTCGGCTTGCTCGGCCCTGAGCTGGTGGCCACTTCAACAACTACAGGGAAGGCGAGACCTGATGTCTGTAAGAGCACAAATCGTTTGTAGCTAGTTTCGAAGTTCAGATATCGATCCCACAGGGAGCCCAAAGGTAAGTGTTTATTGGTGAAGTCTCTGTCACACCCAAAGTTGTCGCAGGTCTTCGAGTGAATTGACTGCAAGTGTTGAAATAAGAATGGGATTTTGATTAAATGCGATAGATTTACATAGAACTAAAATGTAAACTTCAGAAATGTAAAGCATAAAAGTAAAGAACGACTTTGCTTGTTTGTTGTTTCCTGCAGATGGCGAAAGAAGGCACGGGGAGATTCAGTTCATGGTGATAGTGACTGTGCCAGGTGGATGAGTGGTAAATGTAACAATTATAATCTTATAGATATATGTGTAGGCGAGCAACCCATAATTAGCCGGAACTCCTCTTTGTAGATTTCATCCCAACTTCAATAATCCTACTATCCTGCTACCAAAACGATGGTCATACACTAGACGATTAAGACCCTTCACGTTGCTTAGCGATTAAGCTCCTTGCATCGGACTAATGCAATAATCACAGTGGTTACTCGTTATCCTCGAGTCAACTAGCTTTACATTGATATACCCGTGTCACCCGGGGGTCGCCGGTCCACTAGCGAAAAAGATCTTATCTATGTAGAACAAAGTATCATGCTGTCTGGACCCTTAATTGGACAACAAGCATTAGGCATCCAACAAATAGTCAAGCACATATAATATAGTAATTAGAATCAATCACAAACTAATGCAAAATATATGAAGGCACATCACATCTCACCAATCCCCTACATCTCCCATGCCCAGGAGAATTACTCACACATGAGTGAAGAACGGATCATCAATATAATCAAATAAAGGGAATTCGTCTTTGTATTACCATGGAGATCCATGATGAGAATAGAAAAATATCCAACACAATTCAAGATGGGAAGAAACAATCTCAAACCCTAGTCTTGCAAGGTGGAGATCCCTCTCTCTCTCAAGTACAAGTAGTGGCTATGGGGGTGTATTGGCTAGGAGGTCGAAGATCGTGGAGCGAGATTAAGAACGTCTTCTCATTCTTCTCCGGATCTCTTCTTTCTCCCTTCTGGTTGGTGTGGCGGCTGCTGCATTGTGTTTTCGCTCCCGGTCCCTTCACGAAAGTTGTCCCTTTTGACAAGACAGAGGCATCAGGAACTATACAGCCAGAAAAATATACCCGACGTATAGTTGCTCGTTAAAGCTTCTATGAGCTCCCAAGCTTGTTTTCTCGAGAATATTGTATTTCTCTAGTTAAAACCTTCTGTTGACATTCAGAACCTAAAACACACATTGAAAACCATGTTTTCTTTTCTACCGAAGTATTAGCGTTAGGTAAAACCAGAAAACGATCAAATCCGGGAGAAAACCATCAATAAAAGCCATAAAAAATGTGTCGAATCTCACATCTATCAAGACCGCCATCCCCACATCTTCTTTCGCCACGACGGTGGAGTCGCCCACCTTCTTCTTCTTCGCGCCTTCGCCTGGCGCCTCCATCGTGGAGGCCTTCCTCTTCTCGGATGGGTCGACCCTCCCTTCGATGTCGACTAGTGGAACCTTGGCCACCGAAGGGTGACCAATATTCTTGACACCAGACCTGGGAAATCACCAAGGTCAGCAAGCTGATGATGCAAGAAAATATCAAAACGCGAGAAAGAAAGCGTCAAACTTACTAGGCGATAGGGAGCATACGCAAACCGGTGGTAATATTGGCAGGCTTCTCTAGCTCTGGCCCCAACTTGCGCGAGAGCCCCTTCTCAAACTCACCCGCGGCCCACGACACCGCGGGCTTCTTCGACATTGAGCTCGCGGCTACGGGAACCTCCGTCCCGAGCGACACGGGCGCCCTCTCTGGTGGTGGGGAGTTTGACCCTGTGTTTTCAGCAGCCCTTGGCTCTGGGCCGCCGAGACTGTTGGCGCGATCATGGCAAGCGGAACCGCCAGTTCTTCATAGCCTCACCCTTCCAGCATGTTCGCTGCCCCCGATTCCATCATCAGAGCGGGGTCCTCCGGAATCTTCTTCGTAGCCTCACCCTTCTCATCATCAGAATCCTTGTCCGACGATTAAAATGCCACCACCGACTGAGGCGGTGATGCCCGCTTCGTCGTTGGTTTCTTCACGGGCGACTTCGTCTTTGGCATGGGTTTCGCGGGCGTTGCCACGCGCCATGAGCTGTGTTCCTGCATGTTACCTTGATCGTTGTCACGCTCTTCAAGGTTGCGACTTGCCTCGATCTCGCGTTACTTTTGCCCGCGAGTCTTGCGAGCCACGGGCACGGGCGCGGTGACCTCCGCTACCTCGTCGTCATCGCCGGAGGACTCCACTGCCCCTTCTTCAAGTCCGGAAGGAACCTCCTCGTCAAGAGGAGGAAGCCAATTTTCTAGCACCTGAAACAGGTGGCAAAGATACAAAGGTGATCAGAACAAGCACATAACCGCGACTGCGAAATTGCGACTGCAAAATATAAGAAAGGGAGCTTACTGTGGGGGCCTGGCGCTTCCTGATCGCGATATAAGGAGCGAGCCTGGCCTTCGGGTCGTTGTATTCCGCGTCCGTGATCTTCAACGCGGCAATGTAATCATCGACCTCCCAGACCTCCTTGCTCACCTTCGTGGCATCGTCCTTGCCGGTATACTGGTACATCCAGTGGGCTCGGGTGGCCAATGGAACCAGCCAGCGCCTGAGCCAGTAGTTGTTCAAGTTGATGGTCTCAAAACCCTCCTTCAACAACTCCTTGATCCGCGTCAGCATTTTGTCAACGACCATCTTTTGGCCTTCAGGAAGTGTGGTCGCCAACAACCGACATGGCTCGCTACTTTCGGTGGTATATGTCAGGAGCGCCACCTCACCATCGGGAGTTGATTCCTTTTTGTAGAACCAGCTCTTCTTCCACTAGATGGTCGCCTTCTTCGACAGTAGAAGCTTCACGAAGGTGGCCTTGGGCTTCAGTTGAAACGTGATGCCACCCGTCGCCAGAATGGGACCGCCGACTGCTTCACGGCCGACGTGGCCATGGAATAGCTCTAGCCACAAGGGAAAGTAGGGGCAATACCCAAGATAGCTCTTGCAGAAGGCGACAAATATTTGTGAGCTACTCCACGCCATGCGGCCCCAGGTTCGATGGCTTGATCGCGTAGTATGTGCAGAATCTCCAAAAGAAGATGGAGGTGGGGAATCCCAAACCCCTCTCCAGGTGGCTTGGGAAGCAGATGAATTCCCCAGGGCGAGGCCTGGGCTCTGTCTTGCTGGACGCGGGGATCCGCCTATTCCACTTACAGAGGATGCCCACATCCTCGAAAGATTTCAAGACGGCATTGGTGCACTTTGATCTTCCCTAGAGATCTTTTGGAGGCACCATGGGTGGATAAAGGAGGTCGTTGTGTCTAGAGATTTCGGATCAGAAGTGGATCTGGAGACTGCAGGTGCAAAGGTATGGAGGAATGCGAAGATTCATTTCTCCCTCTGCCATTCTACTTATAAGGGAGACGTTACTCGCCAATCTCGGTCTAGCCGTTACCTCGTGGTAATTACGCCGAAGTTACCGTTGGATTACCCAACGGCTATTTTGACCTACTTGACGGTCCAACTTCACTCACTCGACTCGCTGATAGCCAGCCCTTCTTCTCAAATAGGTGTGGTGACTCGGGCCTAATTCTATTTTCCAAAGCTGTGACTAAATACATACTGAAGAGACTTCCTCCTTCATTGTGGGAGTCCATCGCTGATTCAACTGGGCATCCAACTTGGACTCACCTACTCCAACTGCCAAATGAACACCTACACCGAACCAATGTTGGCCTCGGGGACTACTGATGGGGATATGCCGAAGGGGGTATACCTAGCAGGACGTTTCGAGTGGGCCAAGGCCTCTGCGAGTGGGCCTGCAGGACGGCGACTGGATTGCGACTGAGAAGGAGCCTGGCGACTAGAAGCTGGAGGCCTAGAAGCGTAGCAAAATCCCAGTTGGATTAGGTCAAATCCTCCAAGTCCCTAAATGACTATGGTACTCGCTGTACTTACGTTCCATCATACACCCCATCCAAGCGACTCGCTGCCTAGCCGCCAAGCTTGCCACCCTTGTAAACACATTCGCCAATAATACAATCTAGCATGAGTAGGTCTTTACCCTACGGGGGGCCGAACCTGGGTAAATCCCCATGTCTTTGCCCTCATCTCACTCTGCTGATGGCTACCCGCTCTTGCCCCAAATCCTTCCAATTGCTACCCCTGGTAGCGACTGCCATGGTCATTCCCACGACACTAAAACCACCCAACCTGCACCTAAAGCAGAGACCGTGGAGAAGATCGGATGTGAAGAAGATCTCTCTCAAGAGGTCGAATCTCAGGAAGATAAAAGTAGTAACAACTCCGGATTCGTCTCTGCCGATGCTAGAGCAGGAAAATCACTTAGGAGGCACACCATGAAGTGGATGATGATGATTGCCATAGTCAACATAGATGTAGTTCTTGAGACCTCAGAGCACATGGATCGCACTTTGTCGGATACGTTGGCTCTGGATCCAGCTCAGTTGATGCTGGAGGTGACAATGACTCGGTGCTGGAGGCCATTGGAACAAACGCCGACACACCAGCGTCCCCGGGAGATTCCATGGCGTCGGTATAATTCCAAGCGTTTGAAGCAGAAATTGAAGAAGAGATTAACTCCAAGGTTGCAGAAGAAGGAGAAGGTCTGGATCTATGTCCCTACAATAGTATGGATGAGAGATATGACAAAAGCTCTCTGATACGCAAGATTATATGGATCTCGGAGAAAATCCCGATGTCTAGATGTCTGAGAGTACCGATAGAAGCTTGACTCCAGGGATCGGACTAAAAGCCGTCTTTGCCATAGGGACCGGTAAGGCCGACAAGGCAAGGAAGAAGAAGAAGAAACAAGACTCTGGCTAAGGATCTTTTGGCTCAAGAGGAGGTCACCGAAGAATAAGAGGAGGTTTTAGACAACACTCTAATCCTCGAAGAACCAAAAAAGACTCTGGTGGATGGACACGTGGTCACCCGAGGTGCCCGTGAAATTCTCGGAGAAGCACTTCAACGCCAATCCCGACCGCCTCATTTCTTACACCGGACAAGTTGGAGGAAAGGGCCCAAGCCCTAGAACCGCATCGCTAGGTACGCTTGGAATAAGCCACTCATCTCATCAAGGAGAAACATCTAAATGCAGATGCAGGACAATACAACTCCCTGCAACATCAGAAGACCCAGGACATCCTTGAGCTGGCCAACAAAAATCTAGAAGTTCACAAATCTCTCTTTGAGGGGAAAAAGCAATCATAGTCATGGGATAGCCTCGGATCGACAACAAGGGATACCGGGTGTATAAAATGCTAGTAGAAAATACTGCTGTGGCCCGAGAGATCCTGAAGAATAATCCAACTCTAGAGAAGGTCCAGATGAGTGTAGCACTACTCAACAAGGGCCTAGAGCAACAAAAGGCCACCACGTCCTTCATTGGAAAACCGGTCTCCAAATTCGACCAATGCCACATTAACACGGCTTAGCAGCATGACACAAGACCCTGTCGGGAACTGGATTGGCATCACCACTCTGACCCGCGGGATGGTACTTACTCAAGAACCGACTCTTCAGGACTACGACACAGAACTGCACGTGGTTGGAGCCATGTTTACCCAACCGCAGAGCAAGACGCCATAGCATCAATAGTTCCACAACAACCTCCCTCGCAGCAGTCAGATCACTACAGGGAAGAAGATGAAGCACGACGCCGGGAGCAGGACCGGCAACGAATGCCACCTCCCAAGCACACAAGCAGTCCGGCTGACCCTCGCCACAATGATGGCAACGATGGACGAAGAAACGATGAACACCACATCGGATCAAGCCGAAACAGTGGTCGTCACCATGAAGCCCTGGATGGTGGACGGCGACCAGTCGGAAATAACCCACCGGCACCACCCTATCCACCAAGCAGCGCCATAATGGCTCCCACGGGGGCTAGGGACGATGCCAAGGCGGAGGCGATGGTTAAGGAAGCATAGATCCGGCTCCACGGTACCACCTCCACAACAGACATCCGATACAAAGCTCCCTGTCACCAAGTGACGCCAGGCACCAGATCAACTCAAACATAGAGGCGCAACACAACATATACATGGGTCCAAAAGGCTTTGGGTCACGGATCTAACAAACAAATTTTCTAGAAGGATTTGCTATCTAAAGGCACATTAAACCCTGTGACGGTGTGGATGGACTAGATACCTGGCTCTAGAATTTCTTTCAGACCTAATGCATCGACAAAGGAGGAAACAACTTGGTCGTAGTCTAGTATCTCCCACTGATGCTGCAGAATATGGCTCGATCATGTCTCAATGAACTCCCCAAAAACACAATTCACAATTGGTATGATATGCAAAGTGAGTTCTTTTGGAATTTCGAAGGCACATACAGGAGGCCCTGCATGATCGGAGATCTGCAGCATTGCACCCAGAAGGCCGTAGAAAGTTATCGAGACTACCTCAGATGATGGATCGACACAAAGAACACCAGTGAGGGAGTAAACAACCAGACTGCGATTGAAGCTTTCATCGTAGGGCTCCCAATTGGATTACTGCGTCACCGACTGATGTGTCACGAAGTCACTAATCTGGGAGAATTGATAGAAATTGCAAGCAAATATGTAGATGCCAACAATGATTCAGAGGGACTACTAAACGCCCTGGCCATACCATAGTTGGCTAAGAAGCAGAAGCAACAGAAGACCCAGAAGCGCAAGAACACCTCGGAGGAGAAACCCAATCTGGAAACTACAGCTGTCAACACAACTTTTAGATCTGGAGGACGACGAGGGCATAGAGGCGGCCGAGGATGAGGCTGCGGAACTTCCTAGGTCCAAGGTAGAGGAGACCAGCAACCTGATAAAACTACTCTTGGGACGGCATTGCTAATAATCCTTGTGTGCATCACCCGAATGGTAACAGGGGATCTTCCCACACAAATGCTGAGTGTCATTTTAACGACGACATCAAGAAATACGAATCCGCTAGCTACAGGTCCAGGTGACAAAAAGGAAAGAAAAATTCCGACATGGAGAAGGTAGATATCTCAAATCCCAAGTTGGATGGTAAGAAGACTTACCCAACCAAGAAATACACTTATGTCTACTTCCTTAGATCCTAGCCCGCTAATGTAAAAAAGGCAGTAATGCATGAACTCAATGCAACTGTTTTGGCTATCCCTAGTTTCTGGATTGGTCGAAAGTAACAATTACCTTTGCTCGAAGCGACCATCTGCTTAAACCACATAGGCGAGGAAAGTACGCTCTGGTCGTCAATCCACTAATTGGTGGCTATCGGTTCTCCAAGACCCTCATGGATGGTGGTAGTAGCATCAACATCCTCTATGTCGAGACACTAGACCGTATGAAGATATGGAAAACACAGCTGAATCACAACAATTTGATTTTCCATGGAGCGCTCCTCGAAAGACAAGTGAACTCTCTGGGAGGAATTACTCTAGACGTTACTTTTGGAACACCGAATAACTACCAGACCGAACCACTATATTTTGAAGTGGTCCTGTTCAAGAGCGCATACCACGCTATCTTCGGGTGTCTAGCCTACTGGGCATTAATGGCTCGCCCTTGTTATATCCATAACATGCTAAAAATTCCAGGTCCCAATGGCATTATCACAATCCGGGGAGACCCGATGTGGGGCCCCCGGATTAATCATCCGAGAAATCCCTGTTATGCATACACCATGTTCCCATGATCAGTGAGCCGTGGAGCATAACCGACAAGTATCATTACAACATCCGAGACATACCGAATTACAAGACTTACATAAATGCCGTCATGGCTACATCAATAATCATCAGCGGAACTTCATCAAGCGTAGAGCCTCATCCATGCCTTAACCTATAGGCAACTGACTGGGAGAACGTTCTAGCTCGCATAGTCGTCAACATCACCTTCTTCTTGATATCTAACCAAGTTAATAGCCAGGGACAATGCCAGTGAGTACTTTGAATGTACTCGCAAACCCCTTAAGTTAACAATAATAACAAGAGGATATGCATTATGGCTATGGTAGTAGGAGGTCTCCAAGAGAGGTTCTTTTCTCAATTAGTTTCTCTTGTAGATATAGCATCTACATATCTTTGTTGAAAACTTTTGTAAAACATTTTGGAAACCTTTCTAAAAAGTTTTGGAAAACATTAGGACTGGGTCACCCATTTGTTCCCATCTTTAGGTCGTCCCACGACCAAACTCCTTTCTCCTCCTTCCGACCATCCCATGGTCAAAACCTTTCTCCTTTACGACCATCCCATGGTCAAAACATTTCCAAAACCATTTCCTTTCCGAAATCCTTTTTGAAATAAAAACCAGCACCGCTCTACAACAACTTTCCCAACCGTCCATGACCATGGACACGGCTATTTGAATAGATTTACACTCTGTAGAGGTTGCACACTTTACCCACACCATCCGGGTACACTACCCTGATCTACACCGATCGTGGGTCGAGTAACCGATCAAGACTCTTCGGATGCCCACTCCAATATAAGTGCCTACCCTATGAGTGTTATTCCCCTCAAAAACAGGACATCGGGTACCGAGGACCAACCGAAGTGCTTTTTGCACTTATCGAGTGTGCGCTTTCAATGAGGGGCTCATAGTAACGCGTGGAGGCCAGCAGACCCTTCGTTCCTTCTCCATGTCGATGTCCTACATGGACCTTTATCAGAGAAGGCCCACCCTCCAGGGATCGCAATCCCCTATAGTAGTTACGAGGTAGCTTATACTAGAATAGACAACCATCAAATCCAGCCCTGTCCCGTTCCAGAGTAATGTGGTTGCACGGGTTAATTGTTCTAGCAAAACTGCAAAGAATCGGGTGCGTTTTCATAAACCTTTTTCCTCCATCTTTCCTTCAGCATTTTGTAAAACAAAACCTTTTTCTTTCTCAACATCTCTTGGGAGGTCCCACCTCACCAAGGTTTTATCAGAAAACATTTGGTAAAACTTTTTCCGCGTCTTCCCATCCTCTAGCTTTTCTTTGGCTAAAACAGGGTCTCCAAAAAGGGGTATGGTGTATTACACCATCTACCATACTAGGGACCAGTAGGTATCGTCAAGGGGTTTGTACTTAATAGTACAAAAGTGTAATAGTTTGGAGGAGCCAAACCACTACCATATATACATCAACATATCGTAAAACAATGCAGTTTTAATAAACAGTAGATAAATCAGGCATAAGTAAAACAGTAGGACAAGGCTTATGAGCAAGAAGGTGGATTGCCTGAGATCAGCAATACGGCATATATGTCCCTGGACTTCTTCTTTAGATAACAAAGAATACCAATACCAATAATAATAAGATGTCTTCTTCTCGGCGTCAATACAAGCGCAACTATTATCGTCATCGAGTATACATGCAAACAAGCAAGACCACAATCAAAACAAGGCATACAAGTGGACATTCACACAGAAATAAAGTGGACAACACAAGTATAATATTCAGTAGGTTTTGAGTAGTTGAGTTTAGAACCATTGCAAAAATCCTAATTGCAGTGGTGGGATTTCCTTTATTCGGGAAATGGTCAAAACCACTAATGAAGGGGTTTGGGGCCAAGGCCTGGGTAAGTATGGTATCAAAGTGTAACCAGAATACCATCAGGTAGGTTTTTCCAAATCAAGACCAATAAAAGTGGTTTCAAGATTTTATCACTTTTCTTTAATTTCTTATGAATTTTATAGTGATAAAGGCTCTAGTTTTAGGAAATAATTCACCAGAAACGTTTTGGACCTCCAAAAATTATTTCCTTGGATGGTTCAGTAGGGTTTTATGTGCTGAATATCTGAGAGTTGGAATCACTCCAAAATAGTTAACAGAATGTCTTCAAGAAATTCCCAAAGGCAGTTCTGGAGCTGTTTTGTCTTTTTCACCAGATTTAATCTACAGAGGATTTTGATTTGATTTCAAGGACACATGGTAGGTATTAATAATACCTTTCTGTAGAAATTGGAGGCAACCTATTTGGAGTTTCAGAGCTACTATGGTCAAATTATTGGTGAATTAACCATGCATAGAATTGTTTAATTCACCAAAAATCAAAGAAAGCACAGAAAATATTTAGCTCCTAGATTTTGGTAGGTCTTACGCTTTAGGAACTAGGAGAGTTATATTTTGGTCAGAACCTATTTTAACTTGGCCCAGAGAAAATCTTAAAGTCAAATAGGGGCTATTTTTGTTATTTTTGCTACATGCAGAATGTAGCTTAACATTACATGAGATAAATACTCACAAATAGGTGAGTCAAATACCTTTCAGGGGAACTTGGGCTTACTCCGTTTGGAGATGTGAATCTCCCTAAGGGGTATATTGATTGATAAGAACACATTTTGGGAGATAAATTTCCAGTAAGTAATAAAGATTATTTTGGTCAAAGTCTCAGTATTGCATGTTAGAGGGTTTGTCAGGGAACATGTACAAAATTAGATTTGGGCAAAATATGGTCGTTTTCATTTTTGAAACAATTTAAACCAGGGCTAAAATAACTGGATCTGGGAGAAATGAATAAAACAAAGGGGGTCAGTGGGATGGGATCGAGAAGGGAATGGGCCGCAGTGGGAGAATTCGGACCAACCGGGCGCGTGGCACGCAGGAGGCTGGGATTCGAATACCTGGGCACGGGGCCCGCTGGTCAACCGCACCAGGGTGGCGAAGGGGTATAGGGCGTTGACAGCCGTGGGATTAGAAGGGCCATCGACGGCTCTCACTTGTCTCCCTCCTCACGATGGCGTGAGAGAGAGCAAACCCTAGCGCGGCTCATTGGAGCTCGGGGCTGCTCACCTGGGGGCGGAGAGGAGCCGATGCGAGGGCAGGGCGAAGTGGTAGACGTCGGGGAACTCGGGGATGGGCGGCTTCTTGGGTTTCCGTGTCTAGAGACGCCTCGTGCGGCCGTGACCAGAGAGCCTTGTCGGAGCTCGGCGGTGCTGCGTGGGGAGCAGTCCCTGGGCATGTGAAGAGTGGGATTAGAAGCAGAATGTACAGGGGATCTCGAAAAACTTGCATGCAGAGAGAGAGAAGAAAGGAGGAGACCTCACGGGTAGATTTCTAAAAACAACCGAAAAAGGAGATTCTTCCTTCTCCAGCAAGCTGTGGAGCTTGAGGAGGGGCTAGGGCTCGTGGGGTGGCTCTCTGAGGGCCAGGGAGGGAAGTGAGGGAGTTGGGGGTGGTCGGTTACGACTACAAGCGTGCAAACGAGGTTGAGCCCGAGAGGACTTCCTCTTCTTCTCCATGGCGATGGGGAGCCAGGGATCTGGATCTGGAGCTCGGGAAGAGGTAAATGGAGTGGGAGGGGGAGAAATGAGGGGAAAAGGCGTGCTGGGATGCCCTCTGGCCTTTAAGAACCGAGAGGAGTAGGCTATGATGGACCATGTCCATGGGGAGGCTTGGAGGGATGGAGGTGGCCATCCATTGGGTAGTAGGGGTGGTGGAGAGGTGGGGTGGGGCCAGGGATACGACCATAGAAGAGAGAGGAGTGGTTGATGCTCAGCTTTTGATGTAAGGAGGGGACACACCAATAAAAGGTCATAGCTTTTCCTCCTTTTAAGGGGTAAAGGGCATGGGAGAGGGTGATGCTACAGTATAGCACGACCAGGTGGGGGTGTTAGTGATGTGGAGAAGTGTGATGCCAGCCTTGGTGATGATTTGGTTTTTGTTTAGTTCAAGTTTTGATGGTTTTGCATAAATTGATCACAAGAGTGCTTGTGAAGGAGTTCACTAATTTGCATTGGAAAAAGTGGGGGAGATGGTACTGGTAGATGGGTATGGTCAAGGTACACTCCTAGGATTTATTTGGGATTTTTATAAGGGGTGTTAGTCCTCTTAAATCCATTTATTTAGAAAGGGAAAAAGTAGATTCTAGAGGATCATTTTATATTTTTGAATTGGACATGTGGAGTTTTTGATGGAAGATGTTCCCAAATGTGAATACACACTTAGGAGAATTTTGCCAAGATTTATTGTGTCTTAAAAGTATTTAAAACAATTACTCTTCCATTTCTGCCATTTCGGAAAATAGGCAAAAAGAAATAATAAAGTTATTCAAAAATATTTATTTTTGAAGTGGGAATATGGGGTATGACACCTATATCTCAATTGAGCCAAAGGTTGAGGAAGTGCTTTGACAAAAACCAAACTTTCTGTTGGGAAAGGAGGTTTGGAGATTTTGTCTATTAAGGAATATTAATAGATTTGGTGCCATAATAATTATGGATAATATTGGATAAATCTTGATGATCAAGGTAGATGATGTATAAAAGGTGTAGCAAGCATTTTAAACCTTGGTATTGGAGAATCCAAGTTGATTTTGGTGAAAACTAGAGTTTTAAGGATCTTGGGTAAGATTGTTTTCATGCCACCAAAACCTTGTTGGATCTTGGAGCTCAGATCTCCCATTGGGGCATGGGATAGATGGATGGATAGACCAAGTTATTTACATCAACATGGTATAGGGGTTTTAGCTTGATCTTGCTTGAGTTCACCAAGAAGTGATTTCAAACTTTGAATAAAATAAGCCTGCCAAAGCAGATTATCAACCAGCCTTCAATACCGTGTGGGTTTAAGAAGCACAAAGATCCACTTGGAACAAGTGAAGTAGATATTGATGGAACTATATGAGTAGAATCCAACCATGCAAAGAGTTTGTCCATAGAAGGTTGGATGGTGGTGTGAGCTTCTATCAAAGTAGGCATGTTGACTAGATTTGCAGGAATAGTTATTTTCTTGCCTGGAAAACCATCAAGAACAAGTGGGTTGGAAGATGATCTAACAAAGGAAAAGAGTGTTCCTTGGTATTCCTTAGGATGGTTAACAAGATGGATCAAATGCATTTTCAAAAATGCACAAGGGTTGAGAAAGGGAGGCATTCAAAAAGGTGATGTTGGAAATAGTTTTCCAGACTTAGCCAAATTTGGCAGATTTAGGGTTTTTGACTAGAGTATGGGTGGGGATGATTTTGATGGGATGCAAGGTACTAGAGCATCATCAAGTGGCTGGTGTTGAAGTGTAGAGGGAGTATAAAGGATCCATGCTTGATATTGGTCTTCATTGACTTGGAAGCTTCTAGAAGGGATATCTTTAGAATTGATCTGGTTAAGGGTTTTAGATGATCACCTAGTATCTAGAGATCAGATCAAGCTTTGTATTATTGCTTAGGGTGTGGTGATTTGGAAACATCTTGATCCTAGTTATGATCTCCTAGAGTAGCTCATACTATCTCCTAAGCAGACAAATCAAGCAGTAGATCAAGGCAATTCATCTTATAAACAATTTAACTACTACTAGGGTTACCATCAAGCTTGGCTTGAGGTAAGGTTGGGTATTTTGAAAAGGTTGTAGTTTGGAATAAGATGAGGGTCTCTTGGTATCTCTACCAAGGGTAGAATTCAAATGCTTCATAAAAAGGTTTTGTTAAATATAGAGATAAGAATAGTAGAAGGTTCTGTCTTGAAAACATAAGGAGATTATGTTATATAGCTCTCCATAGTTTGATCAATAGAAGCTACTAAAATAGTTGGTTTGCAAAGGCTTCTTGGCTCAGGTTTTGCAATGCCAGAACATTTGAGAATATGGAAATTAAACCAAGACTATTTTGGGAAGTAGCTTTTGTCAACTGGTGTTAAGGTAAGGAGTATATCATCTAATACACATTCATATGAATAAGCATATCCAAACAACAAGCAAACACTTCAACATTAAACAAGAAAAAGTTTTTGTTCCCCCTGATTTTTGCATTCTAGACAACTAATCAGGGTTGCTGAAATTGGGATGTTACACCCGAAGAAAGCACGAGAATGCGAGGATGGAGCTGCCGCCTTTGATGAAGCCGCATAGCACGCCGAGGATTACCAGGAGATCAAGAAGAACATTGACCCATACGAGATGCCCGCAACAAAGAAGGATGTGTTGAAGCCAACTCCAGAGTTCAAGGCATCGGAAGAGACAAAGACAACACCGCTGAAGGAAGACGACCCCTCCAAGGTGACACAAATAGGAGTAGGCTTAGGCCACGCATAGGAAACTGCGCTTGTCGTGTTCCTCAAATCTAATCAAGATATCTTCGCATGGCAATCTTCTAACATGACTAGAGTACCTAGGGAACTTGCCGAGCACTCTTTAAACTTGTATCCTAACGCTAAACCCGTCAAATAGTCCTTATGACATTTCAGTGATGAAAAGCACAAAGCTATAGCTAAGGAGCTAGCCCAGTTAGAACTAGCTGATTTATCAAAGAGGTCATCCACACTGAGTGGCCGGCCAATCCTATGTTGATTATACTGCCTAAAAAGGGCACCACGGATTTAAGAATGTGTGTCGATTATCCTGCCTTGAACAAGGATTGTGCCAAAGATCCATTTGCTCTTCCTAGAATCGACCAAGTTATTGACTCGATAGCAGGCTTTGAACTCCTATGCTTTCTCTACACATATTACGGTAATGACCAAATACGCATGAAGTAGTCACACAAGTTAAAGACTTCATTCATCACCCCCTTGGGAACCTTCTGCTTTTGGAACCTTCTACTACGTAACAATGCCTTTCGGGCTCAAAAAACGTAGGAGCTAAATACCAATGCACTATGTAGCGTTGCCTCCACGATCAAATCGGACGCAATGTACTTGCATACATCGACAACATAGATGTGATGTCCAAAAAGATGGAAACACTAATTTTTGACTTGGAGGAAACATTCACAAATCTACAAAAATACAACATAATGCTTAACCCAAAGAAATGCTTCTTCGGAATACCAGCCGGGAAATTGTTAGGTTTCATGGTGTCTTAGGGTCATAGAGGTGAACTAGGACAAGATAAAGGCTATACTAAACATTACCAGGCCAACTCGCCCGAAGGACGTTCAACGGCTCACAGGCTACATCGCTGCAGTCAGTTAGTTCGTAAGACTACTCGGTGAAAGAGCCGCACCATTATATAAGCTCTTGAAGAAGACCAAGAAATTCGTCTGGATCGATGAAGCTGAGGCTACACTCCATGACTTGAAAGACGTACTTTCATCTGCCCCTATCCTTGTAGCACCGGAATCTTAGGAACCAATGTCTCTCTACATTGCTATGACAAATAGAGTCGTCAGCATTATAATGATGGTTGAATAGCCAGAGGAAATCCGAGTTTATGCTTTTATAGGATGCCAAAGAACGAAGTAGTGTAGCCCCTAAGGCTCATGCTGAAATTTAACTTAGTTAAAATAGTAGCCCGAGTCTTAGAAGCTTTTGACATTGAGTATAAACCGCGTACATTGGTCAAGTCCCAAATACATGTCGATTCCGTTGCAGATTGGATGGAGATGACAGAAAATATAAATGATCTAGAGTCAGAATATTGGACCTTGCACTTTGATGGGTTGAAAGCACTCTGGGGCTGGCGTGGTACTCAAATCACCCCAAAGCACTATTCTATGTTTTGCAGATTCACTTAATGGCAACAAATAACATTTCCGAACATGAAGCCCCGTAACATGGAATTCGAACCGCAAAAGACATCAGCATTCACCGACTCATGTGCTACAGAAACTCATATTTAATTACTCAGCAAGTATTTGATATTTGTAGTGCAAATAAGCACATGTCAGCATATCGAGCTGTCATGGATGAACTAGCAAAATCATCCAAAGGGTTTGAAGTTCAACACACTCCCCAAAAAGAAAATGAGGAAGCAGATGCACTATCAAGGATAGGCTCTGCACAGAAAAGGTCCCGGATGGTGATTTTTTTGGAGCACTAGAGAGTACCCTCTATCACCGGAGTTGATGAGTAGTATCTCACCAAATCCGACTCAACTCTCATAGTAGTTCTGGCTATAACTCCCAGCTGGATAAAATTCTACCTCGAATTCTTGGTAGAAGGAAAATTACCCGAAGATGAATTTCTGAATCGGCAGATCGTTCGACGAGAGAAATCCTACACAATAATCAATGGTGATCTCTATAGGTGGAGTGTATCTGGGGGTTTTTAGCGCTGTGTTTCTCCGGAAGAAGGAGTGTAAATCCTAAGGGAAATCTACGAAGGCGAATGCAACCATCATGCCATAGCCAAATCTTTAGTGGCAAAAGCTTTCCGACACAAATTTTTCTGGCGTATAGCTAAAGCAAATGCCGACAAGCTGTTCAAGACGTGCAAAGGCTGCAAAAAATACACCAAACAAGCCCATGTTTCGGTTGATCAACTGCGAACAATTCTGATTACATGGCCCTTTGCGGTCTGGGGGTTTGACATTGTAGGACCGTTTAAACGAGCTCCAAGTGGATTTACTCACCTACTTGTTATGGTGGATAAATATACGAAATGGATTGAGGCTAAACCCGTCATAAGTTGTGATGGAGCTACAGCCAGAAGATTTTCATCGAGGACGTCATAATCCGATTCGACTATCCACACAGTATTATTACAAACAACAGAAGCAACTTTTCAATGAAAAACTATCTGAATTTTGCGAAGATCAAGGGATCCGACCTGATATTGCATTAGTCGCACATCCACATGCGCATGAACAAGTTGAAAGGGCTAATGGTCTAATTCTTCAAGGCCTCCATTCTAGACTCGAAGCACCACCTCATTGTGATGCGGGGCTTGGGCAGATGAATTGCCATCTATTGTATGGAGTTTACAAACTACGCCTAACATATCAACCGGATAGACACCTTTATTCTTGGTCTATGGTGTATAGGCAGTTCTTTTGAGTGATCTTATACATCTTTCTCCTTGAGTCGCTGCGTATGTCAAAGAAGATGCTGAAGTTTCTTGAGAAGATGACCTCAATGTACTAGAGGAATTCCAAGTCATTGCTGAGCAGAGATCTATAGCCTATCAACAGAAGTTACACAAGTATCATAGTCAGAGAGTCAAATATCGGTCTATCATAAAGGGCGATCTAGTTCTCCGACTAGTGCAAAAAAGAAAGCACAAACTTCCCCCAATCTGGGAAAGGCCCTTTATGGTTAGTAGAGTATTGCACAATGATTCATGCTACCTAACAGACATTAGGCCGAACAAAGAAAGAGCCACTACTAAGAACATGAAGAGAGCTGGTGGCAGTACATACCCGGATGAGATAAACCATCCATGGAATATTTCTTAGCTATGTCTCTTTTATTCTTAAAATTTCTTTCTTTGTAATCATATCAATGTACATGTTCAAAGTGAAATAATCTATGGTCCCCTCAATATTTTTTCTGACAAGTTTTAAGTACCATCTTATTTCCGAATGATCATGTCGTAGTTGAAATCCCACGATACTTTAATGTACTTTATGACCATGTTTGTTCAAGTTAGATTTCTGATTTTAAATACAAGTTACCTTCGGGTGTAAGTCTCATTTTTCTGTTTATACTTTGGTTTTTTTTCGATTGCTAGATGCGGGTATTTTCCGAGTAGTGAATTGTGGCGAGGAGGCATCGGGGCGACACCCTGGCAGTGGTGTGGTAGGGTCCTGGGCGAGTTGGGGTGGAGTGGCCAGGGACGGGGGTCGACGAGGATGGAGAACGCGCGGCTCGACGGGCAGCGATAGAGGCGAGCAGCGATGACGGGGTCATACTCTAGTAGCATGGTTGGTGGTGGTCTGTCAGTGGCGAGGTGGAGGCGGCTTCGGGCGGGGCCTCACGCGGTGGTAGGTAGGCAGGGATCTGTTGCGAGCATGGGGATCGAGGAGAGGGACGTGGGCAGGTGGGGCGGATGGTGGGGTAGGTCCATGCGAAAACATTGTCAGGCGGGCATTGGGCGATGCGTGCGTGGTGTTAGTGTGAGTGCCCTGCATGGGTATCGTGTAGGATGGCTGGGTCGGGTTGGTGTGTGTGTGTGTATTTGACTGGGTTGGTCCGGTGTGGGTGGGTGGCGGCGGTTGATGGGGTTAGGTGGGGTTGCAAGGTTTTATTGGTGTGGTAGGTGTCTAGCGGGCTGGGCCTTTGGCCTTCCCTGCGACTGCCTCCCCTGATACAACTGCTATTTAAAACCTGTTTGTTTTATTTTTATTAAAAGATTTTGTAAATAGTTTATACAAACAAAATAATCCTGGAGGCCCAAGGTTTTACATTATATAGATGGGTATTTAGAAAACAAACTTTTAGAAAATAGTTTTTGGCGAACATATGCATGCAGTCATGAGGATACTCAAATGCAATGTGGATGATGACATGATCATGCCATCATGATGATGCAAAAAACAAAACACCGCGATTTTCTAGTAGTGGTTTTACCCGGGGTGCTACAATTCGACACCACTGACAATGTATCTTGCCCTCGAGATCCACCTCGTGGTACGAGGAAGAAGGCCGACAATCTAAATATTACCGCTTCATGTAGATCCTCACGACACCTCTAACAAGGATTTTTGCTCTGTCTTGAAATCGGCAACACCACCAACAAGGGGTCGTTGCTCACAGTTATCGAGGGAACACTCCAAGGAATAAAGGATGAAGGTAATGGTCTCGAAAAGTAAGACCACCTTTAACTTCCGAGAGAGGAGAGAAAAGGTGCATTCTAACCCACTTCAATGTACAAGAGCGAATAGAATAGGTACTCGGCATGGGGGCCAATCCATCACACACCCAAACTATTACTCCCCATATGGAGTAGAAAAACGAGCAACCCATTCTCCGAATTTAGACCAAAGATCTTCACAAGCAATGTTCGGAAACAAAAGGAGTGATGCAGGTTCTTCATCAGATTTGACATAAAAAGGTCATCACGAAGGTAAACACCATAATATACAAAGAATTGTTTTAGTGACTTTTTGGTCCACTGAAAGGTACATAGAGGAAGATTCCTTAGATAGCATGAAGAGAGGATGTAGAACCGCCATTACAAGAGGAAGGAAGTGAAACCCTATAGGTACTACAGTAATCCAACCAGGAGAATTCCTGGACTCGAAGAAAAGATAAGAGGGCAGATTTAAAACACGAAAAGGTAAGAGGAGAATAGTGGAGGTGAAAGAACTACACTCTGAAGGAATTCCTAAGTGAAGAGGGGATAAGACACCAATATTCTACTGCGTACACCCCTCGACAAAATGGTGTAGCCAAGAGGAAGAACCGAACCTTAATGGATATGGCAAGATCTATGTTGGCTGAATACAAGTCACCATATAACTTCTGGGCTGAAGCAATTTCTACCGCATGACACTCATCCAACCGGCTCTACCTCCTCAAAATCTTGGACAAAACAGCTTATGAAATACTTACAAGTAACAAGCCAAACATCTCCTACTTCCGGGTATTTGGTTGTAAGTGTTTCTTTCTTATCAAAGGAGTTCATCTATCTAAATTTGAGTCCAAGGCTTTAGAAGGTATTTTTGTTGGTTATGGTGCGGAATCCCACATTTATAGAGTCTAAAATAAGCTCTCCGGAACTATTGTAGAATCTTGTAGTGTGGTGTTCGAGGAAAATGATGGCTCCTGTGTGGGGCAAGGTGATGTTTGTGATGTAGATGTTGAAATGCCCCAAGATGCCATAAGAAGAATGGGCGTGGGATTTTTCCGCCCCATTGAGGAACACCTTGTGGCAGATCGGGAAGGACAATGCTCTACTCAAGTAGAGCCCTCATCGACACAAGCTCAACGTGCTCCAATTTTTGGAGAAACCTCTACGCCAACACCTCAAACTGCTGAAGATCATCCATCAACTGCTCCAGAAAGTTCTAGGCCGGATTATCTGGTGGACATCAGATTATCCGGCCAACCTACCTCGACTGGCAGAACTGAAAACATTGTCGAAGAAACTGCTGCAACTCCTAGGCTGAATTTTCTGGCTGACCCCGAACTATCCGACCCCTCTCCAGTTCGGGCCAGAAACCTACAAGACAGTGAAGATGGACCAAGTTCTCCCAGGATGGATTATCCGGCCACTCCCTCTGCCGGATTATCTGGCCCTAAAACTTCCGAATAGCAGGAGCCTCATGTTATGGCCACTGATCAACTTCAAGGGCAAGATTCATCATCTCCAATTCCTGCTGATCAAGCTGGAGATCAAGTCAAGCTAGTAACTCGAACAAAGACTCAAATGATAAAGATATTCCTCCAAGAAACAAGAAGTTGATTGAACTTCATCGCAAAGCTCATGCAGATAGGGATCTTGAATTAAGGGGTCACACTCTTGACAAAGTTGTAGGTGATCTCAGACGAAGGGTGGCCACAAGAAGGGATCTAGCAAGCTTTGGTGAACACCAAGCTCACATATCCATGGTGGAACCCAAGAAAGTGTTTGAAGCCCTTGAAGATCCGGACTAGGTTGCTGCTATGCATGAAGAGTTAAATAACTTTGAGCGCAACAAGGTCTGGAAATTAGTATAGAAGCCCAAGGATTGCTGCAATGTTATTGGCACAAAGTGGATTTTAAAAAATAACTAAGATGAGAATGGCATTGTTGTAAGGAACAAGGCAAGACTCATGGCACAAGGATATTCCCAAGTTGAAGACATCAACTTCGGCGAGACATATGCTCCAGTGTCTCGTGTTGAGTCCATCCATATCCTTCTTGATTATGCTGCTCATAATAATTTTAAATTACAGAAAATGGACGTTAAGAGTGCTTTTCTTAATGGTCCTCTACATGAGTGGGTATATGTAAAGCAACCCCCGGGATTTGAGGATCCTAATTTTCTAAACCATGTCTACAAACTCTATAAGGAACTCTATGGCCTTAAACAAGCTCCATGTGCATGGTATGAGCACCTTAAAGAGCTTTTGCTAGATCGTGGCTTCGAAGTTGGGCAAATTGATCCCACTCTTTTTACTAATAAGGTTAAGGGGGTGCTCTTCGTATGCCAACTATATGTAGATGACATCATCTTTGGCTCTACTAATAAAGCTTTTAATGATGAATTTTCAAAGCTTATGACTGAAAGGTTTGAGATGTCTATGATGGGGGAATTACAGTTCTTTCTCGGATTTGAGATCAAACAACTTAGAGAAGGAACTTTCACAAATCAAGCAAAATACATACAAGCCATGCTCAAGGGATTCAAGATGATGGATATTAATGGCGTCGCCACACCGATGCAAACTAAATGCCATCTTGAACTCAATCCCAATGGTAAAGATGTGGACCAAAATGTATACCGGTCCATGATCAGCTCTCTCATTTACCTTTATGTATCTAGACCCGATATTGTGTTGAGTGTAGGTGTGTGTGCAAGGTATCAAGCAGCTCCTAAAGAAAGCCACTTAGTGGCGGTCAAGAGAATCTTTCGATATTTGGTTCATTCCCCTAATTTTGGTCTATGGTATCCCAAGGGCTCCAATTTCCCTCTATGTGGCTATACTGATTCATATTGGGCTGGTGATAAGGATGATAGGAAATCAACTTCTAGAGCTTGTCAATTCTTGGGAAGGTCTTTGGTATGTTGGTATTCTAAAAGAAGAATTGTATATCTCTCTCCACCGCCGAGGCTGAATATGTGGTTGCTGCTAGTGCATGTACTCAATTATTATGGATGAGGCTAACTTTAAAGGAATACAATGTCAATTGTGACAACGTGCCTCTTTTATGTGATAATGAAAGTGCAATCAAAATTGTGTATAATCCGGTGCAGCACACAAGGACAAAGCATATTGATATTCAGAATCATTTTATTCGGGATCATGTAGCTCAAGGTGATATTGATCTATCTTTTGTGAGCACGAAGAATCAACTTGCTAATATTTTCAAGAAGCCACTTGATGAAGCAAGGTTTTGTTACTTGAGGAATGAGATAAATATCGTTGATTCAAGGAGCTTGTCTTGATTACCCATGCACTCACTCTTATATCTCCTCTGTATTTGGTCTAGGTGTGGGCATGGATATAGGGCGAGTGTGGTCCTAATTAATTAGGCTAACCCTCCCCCCATAATGCCGAAAGCAAGTAAAATCATTTCTCTTAATATCATTTTGTGATATGTGAGCTTATTTGATGAGTATTGGTCATGAACCCAAGATATATCTTCGCAGTGTCATACCATGCACTCCAACAAGGTGGCCTCGGCCACTGCCCTCTTCCATGAGAAGAGTTGGTTCTATGTGGATATTTTTGGATGTTATTGCTTATTTCTTGTTCTTATGGAAATCACACTAAATTTTGGCTTTTAGTTGATTTGATTCTTGCAATCTTGAGTGTAGTACCATCTCAATTTGGTTGTCTAATCCCAGGCCTCTCTCTATCTTTAAGCCATCTCTTCTTGCACACAAGTCCATTGTTTATCTTGTGGGGGTTCTGTTTGGGGATGCATGGGCCTGAATCTGTGTATAATAGAAATTCAGAAACCAGGCCAGATAATCTAGATCAAGTGGTGGTCGGATAATCCAGCCCTGGTAGATTCTGTCTTATAAGGGCTGGGCATCAGGGGGAAGAGCTCACATAGAGCAGTTCTTCTCCCCGACCCCTGTCTCTCCCAAGCCGCCACCTGCTGCCCCAACCCTCCCCGGAGCCTTTCCAGCCACCGGATTCTCCGGGCCTCACCCGGATATTCTTCCCCACGCCTCTGGGTACCTTCTCCACCACTTTCTTCCTTCAATGACTGAGGGTAACTCCCTCTCTCCCATCTTCTGTGTTGATGTGTTACTTGTTGGTGGAACATGGACTAGGAGTCTCCTTGTGGTTGTTATTTCTCATAGAAATCGTAGTCTAGCAATTCCTCTACCCGATCTATGTTGTTGCACTCAATCTAGACAGAATGTGAATTTTTTTGCTAGGGCCGGATTATCCGGCCTGACAAATTCATCTCTACTTCAGCTTTCTGTAGATTTTTGCACGATGTATGTGTGGGCTGTGGATTGTTTGTCTACTATTTCTACTTTCTCTCTAGGACTTGTGTGTGTGTGCTTATCCCCATGCTATCCATCTTATTCGTTTCACAGGTGGTTCTAGTGCTCCCAAAACCTACAAGCGCCGTCCCCGTGGCCTCTACTTCTGGGACGACAGTGAAGGTGGTCACGTGGACGAGATTGAACTGAGAAGGAGGAACAAAGAGGCTGACTGTATGGCTGAACAGGCAAAGTGAGACAAGAGCAGGAAGGGTTTGTCCAAGAAAAAGGGAAGGCACCAAAGGTCAACTATAGGAAAATGGACGCTTTCACTTACTCTTCCATTCACCATCATGATCTGTTTGTGGAATCTAAGCAAGATACTGAGCTTGGTGACTCCCGCTTTTGGAGGGTTGACCAAAAGTCTATTTATGAAGATGTCTATGCTTTGCTGAAGATTCGCCCTATGCATCAGATAATCATTGTTGAGGATATGGAGAAGCCTCAACTTGCTGATGGTATGGAGGTGACTGAGCGGATGGGGCTAGATCATCTTTTGGTTCTTCCGTGTTCCTATGACTCCGAGGTGGTGAAGCAATTCTTCTCCACTTTGGTCATTTGTGGCGATGAGTACCACACCAAGAAGTCGATGACCCGTGACATTCGAATGCAAACTGATTTTCGGAACTTTGCTGAGGTGGTTGGATATCCTTTCTGCAACAGGGACCGTGCTAGTGGCTATCGCATCATTACTCAACTCAAGCCCAACAAAGATGTTGTCCTTTCTTCTTGCACGGTTGACAATGGTATTGTGGGCTCTTTTGCTGGTCTCTCACCTCTTTTTTCTAGCTTTGTGGGCATTTACTATTACTCTATCACACCAATTGGGGGAAACAATGACAATATTCGTGGTCACTTGGTTCAACTGCTTGCCTTTTCTCACGAGGTGACCTCCTGTGAAGATGAATGTGTTGATTACAAGCTGGATGTGATGGACTTCATCTATCATGAGTTGACTGATGCAATGTTCAACAGGCTCTCCATCCCGTATGCGCCTTATATTATGATGTTGATCGAGCACTTGCTTCCCACTAGAGAGTTTCACATTGATGTTGTGCATAAGGCCAAGAAGATACACAATAAGGCGAGGAAGATCTCTCATCCATCTTATGCTTATGAGGGCTTTATGAGGGATGCCCGTGCTAGTGCCCATAGGCCCGTGTGCCTCCTATTGCTTGTGAGGGGAAGCAGCTGAATTGGTTCTAGCGGAACATCTTGTGCATGGGGGTGGACACTCGCAAGGGGCAGTATGCGGCGTATAAGCTGCGCCACGAGATGGCCCACTCTCAGCAGCACATTCTCCACCATGTGTCTGGGGCGTCCGTCACTCCTCCTACTCCTACCGCTCCCACCCCATATGCTCAGTGGAATTCTTCGTCTAGACTCAACTATGGAGAGCTTGAGCTTCACCTGTTTCCTACCCCGACAAGGGAGTCCACTGCTGATGAGGAAGGGGAAGACACCGAGGAGTATGATGATGAAGATGAGGACGGGGATGATGAAGACTCTGAGTGATCATTTGGGGCGCTAGCATCTCTCTTCTTTATTTTTGGCGTTTCGATGCCAAAGGGGGAGAAGTAGTTCTATTAGGTATTCGTGGATTTGCATGGGTCGGGCGCAAGAATTTGTACTTTATTGTTTCAGTCTTTTTCTAGGTTGTGCCCATTTAGCGTTGAACTCTTATTTGTGATTTTCTTTGTATGAGACTATGTTAATGTGTGTCTCTGGAATTATCTCGTGGATTATTTCCTCGTGATTATGGATATATCATATTGGCTATATTGGTTATCTATCTCTCGTGGATGGCGTTTATAATGGTTATCACATTGGCTATTCTTATACTATATTGAGGACGCCTCTCTCATGGTGGCATGATATTTTTCCGAGCTAAGTGTCGATTCTGTTCCAATCAAATATACTTCTACCCACTTGTGTGCATTTGTATTCAAATGCAAATTTTCATTATGCACACATTGAGGGGGAGTCTTTTTCATTTGCAAAATGATGTTGTTATTAGAGTTATCTTGCAAATCCTAGTATTGTCATCTAGCACCAAAAAGGGGGAGACTGAAAGAACATTTCATGATCTCTAGTGTTTCGTGTGTTAGATAACAATACCATGGAGTACCTCATGTGTGCTAAGTGCTGCAGGTAAGAGAACATGTTGTTGGGGGCGGATAATCCGCCCCCATCAAGGGCAGGATAATCTGGCCTGACCCTTTTGGCCAGAGTTGCTCGCGGTGTGAGCTTCTGCTGGGGGAGGATTTTCCCCCGGATAATCCGAGGCTAGGGCAGAATTTTCCCCTGGCCGGATAATCCAGCCTTCTCTTCGGCAGGATAATCCGCCCCCAGGAGAAATTGCCAAGGGAGGATCTGTGCGACCTTCTGTTTGGGGGCGGAATATCCCCCGGACAATCCGGGGCTAGTGGCGGAGTTTCCCTGGCCGGATAATCCGGCCTTTCTCGGGAGAAGCTGCCATTGAGGGCTCGGCGCGACCTTCTGTCCGGGGGCAGATTATTCCTCAGATAATTCGAGTTTGTGGCGGAGTTTTCCCCAGGCCAGATAATCCAGCCCTTACTTAGGCCGGATAATATGGCCCCAAACTTCACCAACAGCTCTGTTTGGATAGGAGGTATAAAAGGTACAATCATCCCTCCTGTCAGATCGCTTGATTCATTCAAAAAAGCACTAGACTATTGCAAAAGCTCTCATTCAAGATCTCCCACTTGAACCACCCGAGGGCTTCGATCTTTTGGGGAATTGAAAGAGGATACTTCATTCATCGACATCATGAATCAAGCAATTCAACTCCACTCCATTCACTTGGAGATTTCTCGATCTAGTATTCTTGTTAATATCTAGATCTAGTGTTTCGATATTGATAACATTTGTTCTTGTGGCCACGTGTTGTCATTACAGGAGCCTCCATTTCGGTTGTGGAGTTGTGCCCTGCTAGTTGTGTAAAGTCATAGGTTCCCGCCTTGAAGGGTTCCAATAGTGGAAAGGTGGATCAGGCCTTTGGTGGCGAGATCCATCGGAGAACAGGGTGAGGCCTATTGTGGCGTGGTGGTCTTAGTACCGCCCACCCCTCCAATGCAGATGTACTTCCCTTAATAAGGAAGGAACTGCCATAAAACAAATCCTGTGTCTCCGCGTGCTCCACTACGGTTTCCTCGTTCCTCACTCTTACTAGCCTTTACTCGCTAGTAGTTAGGTTTGCATATAGGGAAATACTTAGTAATTGTATATCTAGAGAATTTACCTTTTGTGTCAAGCCTAAAATTGAAAAAGCATTAAAATTTGAATTAGCACCTATTCACCCGCCCTTCAGGTGCCCATACGATCCATTCCAGGAGGGTAAGGAGTAAAAGAAGACCTAGTCGACCTATCCAACCGATTTTCCAAAATAGTTTTGATACTCTACACCATCCGTTAGCTAGGATGTCCTACAGGCTGGACCAGTGGGGTATCGCAACTACTAAGCTCTAATACCACTTTGTGACACCGTCGAATCGGTCCTATGCAAGCTTTAGCGATTCCCACCAAACCGACATAGAATCGATTCAAATATGCCCACCAGGAACTTGCGTGCGGGTGGAAAACGAAGTAATATCATTACACAATAGTCCATGATGGAACCCACCGAACATATATATATATATATATATACAAAAACGACTCAACGAGTCAAGAATATAGATACACAGTACAAGATCAAAATCACCTTGAAAACTATACAATATCCGAGTACGGATAATATGCAAATTAGGCTAAGAGCCCTTAAGAAAATAACCAATGGCGTCGATAACCCTGCCCAGGCCAAGCCAGATGGGTAACCCTACTAACGACATTGATCTCAAACCTGATTCAACAAAAGGGGTGTCGACAAAGGGCAAAGGAAAAATAGTGCGGTCAGTACTAAGGCCAGTACTATGGCCAATACACGGCGAGTCTTAGAATTCAGCCGCACTCGCCTACATAGGTATGGTGGACATAAGCGACAACACAATAGGTAGTAAACAAGTATAGATACTCGATACAACTATCGGCTATCAGAGAGGGATAATAAATACCTATTCGAAACCAACCTGATTCTAACACCAATCATACCCATCCTGGTATCCCCCCTTGAGACCAAACGAGGAAGTCATTCCGAGGAAACTCACACGGTTGGCAGTTTTATTGATTCTTTCCATGGTGGTTATCCAACTTACCAGTCATATCGGATACAAGTCAAATTATAATAGTAAACTTTATTTATAGTTGTCTATGATCAAGAAATTGTTCTCCAAGTCGTCTATAACTGCGGACACAACTTTTCGAAAACATTTACCCCTACAGGGGTGCACCAAAGTTTCCACATGCACGTCAACCCTTGTTGCCAAATCAATTAACATACACCCATCAGTATGTCGGTGGGGCCTCGGACACGAAGCTTTCCTAGACCCAAATCAAGTACATGGGGGCCACCCGACTAAGCTACCCGTAACAAACTCGGCCGAGCTCCGAAGACGGACGCAGAGGTTGCAAGATCGGCCAAGAGATCAGGGGCCATAGGTATAATCCTCAACATAATGACCTACATCATAAATACTACAGTAGTAAAAGCTCATCGAGCAACACGTAATAAACATGGCATAACATGGCATGAAAACTTCAAACAAGTTTGTGGCCCCTGGAACAATACTTTGAAATCAGGTACTACACCGATAGGGGGATTGTTGGTTTGCGGCCCGAAAGTTCGTGGGCGAGTGCATGGTGGTACCCAAGTTCCCTGTAATTGCCACGTTTCGTAAAGTTGGGCTGCCAACTACTGAGAGGGGCCATTTCGACGCAAACTCATCTCACCCCTGCCAAATTCAAACATTCCGTTAAACTGCCCCGTGAAGTAGATGGTCGGGACCCACATGTCGGTCATCTGTCCGTGATGCGAGCGCCAACGCGGCAACCTCTTATGCAAATCGAGGAACTAAGTGGATTGGATGCGTTGACCAATTTCACAAATCCATTCCCTCCTTTCACCTAGCACCTATGGCGTCGAAATCCACCCTCTAGGTAGAACGATCCCTTCGGACATTTGACTTCCGGTGCCAAGTTGCTGTGCCTAGTTTCTGCGCCCAGTCGCTAATCCTAAGCTCCAATGGCGCAAGTCGTAGCCTCCGTTGCAAGGCTCTAGCCCGCCTCCACCACCGACGAGCCGAGCAGCTTGGAGGATGGTAGATCTTACTACCAAGGAAGAAAAAGTTCTGGCTACATGCGGGTGAGCTACCCTTCTCTTTGCTATTTGCACTAGCAACAATTGCTAGCTGGCTACTGAACCTAAAAATGTTTGTCAGTCCAACGCTGACAAACATATTTTGTCCACAGTTTTCTGTCAAGTGGGATCTCCACGGACCACCCTTACCTGGTTATGGTAGTCCTCTTCAGGTACGACTCTAAATCAGCAAGGGTGAAAGGCAAGTAGTATGGACACCATTGTATCACGATGGAAGAAGCGCCTATGCAGATCTGCACTATATCTAGTATGGTTGCTGCTCTGCATAATCTTGATGAAATATGGCCGAAGCAGACTGCAAAGTTCAGCTTCATGGATGAACGTGGCATCATGGTTCCTCTAACGTGTGATAGTCAGCTAATTGGGTTGATGAGAATGTATGCTTCGACTTGCATGTTTGAGCTGAATTGTGATGTACTGGATGTGGAAGCTGCTGCAACTGGGAGTCGCCCTTCTATTCTTGGACAGGGTGGTCGCTCGAACCCAATTAGCTCCTGGTAAGCAAAAGTCTCTTGGGGTTCGCATGTTTTTGCTGAATTGTAATTTTTGTTTTATTTACTCTGTAGATATTGGGCAGTTATGCAACAGTCCCGTTTCTTTGACAGGAAGCGCCGCAAGGTTAGAAACATGACTACCGGGTCAGTCATTTTGTTGCCCGAAGAAGGTAAAAACGAGTGGAAAGATGATGTTGGACACGATTCTGGTGCTGATTGTCCCGGCGACGCAGAGTACGTGAAGTAAAGAAAATTGGCACCAAGGAAGAGGAAGAAGGCAGGAAATGAAGAAGGCAGTGGATGTGAAGGCTTAGCACCCCGGCTGCGGAAGAAGGCTGCTGGCAATGAAGATGCATAGTAATGTGTTGAACTTGAACCTATATCTGTAATTCGGTTAAATTCTGAAGCTGTGTGTGTGGAACTTTGCTGGCCGAAACAATCTACCCACATTCTCTGAGTAAAATGTACCGCGACTTAGGGTTTGGAAATGCCTGAGTCAGTAGTTGACTCCAAAATTGTGATTGTGCCACTACTATCTGAAAACACGTAGCACCAGTTCCACGATTGCTGAGGGGCAGGAAGTCTCCAAATTTGATGGTATGTAAGTGGCATAGAAATAACTTAATTCAGCTGCTGCACAACGACATGGCAACATAAACAGCAATGGCAACCGATAATGCCCAGATGAGGAGGAAATCGGTACCACTTTCTATCCTAATCTTGAGCTCGTCTATCTCACTGCCTCCCTGCTCCTGTATCCCCTACATCTAGCGAAGCTCCCGAATCTCCAGTAACCAGGTGTACGTGCTTCCACTTTATAAATTGTGGTTGTGCCATTTGCATGTGGCACAATCCACGTAGATTACGTTTAAACTAACCACCAATGTCAGAATACCACCATGATCAGACAAAAGGAAGTAATGCAGCAGGGTTAAGGTAGATTAACGGGGGACCAATTTTTTCCTCCTAGGACTCCGGGATCACTAGTTCAGACCGCTAGGTCAACAAGTACTACTATTACAACTTAAAAAGGCACGAAGCTCAAGCTAAATAGAACTAGTTATCACACATCTCCTTGATCTTCCTAATCTTAGCCTGATGCACATCTTCCTATGAGAGAAAGGATCGAGTCGTCTGCTGCTTCCTTTTAGCATCTTCCTTGCACAACTTCAATTGTTTCTCTTCATTTTTCCTCATGCACTTGTCAATACTCGTAGTTGTGAACTATAGGACTTTGGCCTGGTGAAGATCATTCCTTGCTTGAGTCAATTCTTGCTCTGCTTTAGCCTTCATGGCCAACGCCACGTCCCTCTCCTTCTCGACTTTGATAACCTTGTCTTGGACCCTCCTGAGATCTCCGTTAAGCTTGGTCGTGTCATCTGGTTCCCATAGCTTCATCTCGACACTGTTAAGAAGTGAGCTAAATACGGATTCTTTATACTCAAGAGTCATTTCCCATAGTTTGTCCAGTGTTTTCTGCATCGATTTGGGCCACTCTGGATCTACCTATTGTACAACACCGCAACTTCCGCCTTGCATCATTTCACGATGTCCTTGACACCGTAAAAACCTCCTGCCTGCGTTTCGTCCTTCGAACGCTACAAATTTAGAGGGCACATATCAATATTTACATAGTAGAGGACTGTCTTCATCCGCTAAACCATGATAGTCGGAGTCATACATCGTCTGGTTGGCCTAACACATCATACGCGCATGAGTAAACAGAGTAGAACTAGCTCAAAATAGAGAACTGACCACATATGATAGAGATAGAGATGAGACGACTCACATCAAAATCACCGTCCCTATCGTCACGATGCGTTTCCTCACCGTATCCCCTCGAACCCATGGCGAGAGAGAGAGGGAGAGGGGGGTGGCTGCCGGAGAGATAGCTGGAGGCACCATCGGCTTGCGGCTACGGTAGGATGGGAGAGAAGTGGGGAAAGTGGCTTCAAGGGGAAGGAAGATAAGTACGGGGAGGAAGAGAAGTAATGGGGACATGACACTGGCATATGGCCCACTGAACTAGTGAGTCGTGACACTCGCAAAAGGGGAGCTCCCGGTGTTTCCAGTTTGTCCATAGAAAGCAGGCATCAAGCATGGCCAATCATGCCGCAGAACAGCCTACTCGCAGATCGCTCTCACGAAGACCATACCAATCGTCCAAGCAGCCCGATTGAACGGTATGTAACAATCGTCATGTAGAACAACTGTGTTAGGGCGTGCCTTCTAGAAGACTCAGTCTAACAGCCACCATTGGAGGGCTAAGGTTAGGGCTCTCCTCAGGTTAGGATCCATATGTGGTTTATGAGAAGAACACACATGCAATGACACTGGTGATATGTGGTTTGTGAAAAGAACACACATGCAATGACTCTAGATGTGGTTTGTAAGAAGAACACACATGCAATCACACCGGTGGATCCATATGTGGTTTGTGAGAAGAACACACATCCAATGACACTGGTGGATCCATATGTGGTTTGTGAAAAGAACACACATGCAATGACACTGAGTGTGGTTCATGAAAAGAACACACATCCAATGACACTGTTGGATCGTTATCTCGTTTGTGAAAAGAACACACGTGCAATGACTCTAGATGTGGTTTGTGAGAAGAACACACATGCAATGACACTGGTGGATCCATATGTGGCTTGTGAGAAGAACACACTTCCAATGACACTGGTGGATCCATATGTGGTTTGTGATAAGAACACACATGCAATGACACTGGGTGTGGTTCATGAAAAGAACACATATCTAATGAACTCTAGGGATCCATATGTGGTTTGTGAGAAGAACACACATGCAATGACTCTAGCTGTGGTTCATGAAAAGAACACACATCTAATGACACTGGTGGATCCTTATGTGCTTTGTGAAAACAACACACACGCAAAGACTATGGTGGATCCACATGTGGTTTGTGAAATGAACACACATGCAATGACACTGGGTGTGGTTCATGAAAAGAACACACATCCAATGACACTGGTGGATCCTTATGTGGTTTGTAAAAAGAACACACATGCAATGACTCTATATGTGGTTTCTGAGAAGAACAAACATGGAATGACACTGGTGGATCCATATGTGGTTTGTGAGAAGAACACACATCCAATCACACTGGTGGATCCATACGTGGTTTGTGAAAATAACACACATGCAATGACACTGGGTGTGGTTCATGAAAAGAAGACACATCCAATGCACTATGGTGGATCCATATGTGGTTTGTGAGAAGAACACACATGCAATGACTCTAGCTATGGTTTGTGAAAAGAACACACATCCAATGACACTGGTGGATCCTTATGTGGTTTGTAAAAAGAACTCACATGCAATGACTCTTGTGGATCCACATGTGGTTTGTGAAAACACACATGCAATGACACTGGTGGATCCATATGTGGTATGTGGAAAGAACAGACATGCAATGACACTAGCTATGGTTATTGAAAAGAACACACATGCAATGACAGTGGTGTATCCATATGTGGTCTGTGGAAAGAACAGACATGCAATGACACTAGTTGTGGTTAATGAAAAGAACACACATGCAATGACACTGGTGGATCCATGGTTTGTAAAAAGAATAAACATGCAATGACTCTAGCTGTGGTTAATGAAAAGAACACACGTTCAATGACACTAGTGGATCCATATGTGGTTTATGAAAAGAACAGACATGCAATGACTCTGATGGATCCATATGTGGTTTGTGAGAAGAACACACATGCAATGACTCTAGTTGTGGTTTGTGAAAAGAACACACATGAAATCACACTAGTAGATCCATATGTGGTTTGTGAGAAGAACACACATCGAATGACTCTGGTGGATCCATGTGTGGTTTGTGAGAAGAACACACTTGCAAAACACACATGCAATGACACTGGTGGATCCATATGTGGTCTATGGAAAGAACAGACATGCAATGGCACTAGCTGTGGTTAATGAAAAGGACACACATGCAACGACACAGGTGGATCCATATATGGTTTGTGAAAAGAACACACATGCAATGACTCTAGTTGTGGGTAATGAAAAGAACACACATGCAATGACGCTGGTGGATCCTTATGTGGTTTGTGAAAAGAACACACATGCAATGACTCTAGCTATGGTTAATGAAAAGAACACACATGCAATGACATTGGTGGATCGATATGTGGTTTGTGAAAAGAACGTACATGCAATGAACTCTGGTGGATCCATATGTGGTTTGTGAGAAGAACACACATGCAATGACACTGTTTGTGGTTCATGAAAAGAACACACATCCAATGACACTAGTGGATCCTTATGTGGAATGTGAAAATAACACACATGCAATGACTCTAGTGGATCCACATGTGGTCTATGAAAAGAACACACATGCAATGACAATGGTGGATCAATGTGGTTTGTGAAAATAATAGACATGCAATGAACTCTGTGGATCCATATGTGGTTTTTAAGAAGAACACACAAGCAATGACACTGGGTGTGGTTCATGAAAAGAAAACACATCCAATGACACTGGTGGATCTTTATGTGGTTTGTGAAAAGAACACACATGCAATGACTCCTTATGTGGTTTGTGAAAAGAACAGACATGCAATGAACTCTGGTGGATCCATATGTGGTTTGTGAGAAGAACACACATGCAATGACACTGGTGGATCCTTATGTCGTTTGTGAAAAGAAAACACATGCAATGTCACTGGGTTGATCCACATGTGGTTTGTGAAAAGAACACACATTCAATGACACTGGTGGATCCACACGTGGTTTGTGAGAACACACATGCAATGACACTGGTGGATCCACATGTGGTTTGTGAGAAGAACACACATCCAATGACACTGGTGGATCCTTATGTGGTTTGTGAAAAGAACACACTTGCAATGACTCTGGTGGATCCACATGTGGTTTGTGAAAAGAACACACATGCAAATAACACATGCTATGGCACTGGTGGATCCAAATGTGGTCTCTGGAAAGAACAGACATGCAATGACACTAACTGTGGTTAATGAAAAGAACACACATGCAATAACACTGGTGGATCCATATGTGGTATGTGGAAAGAACAGACATGCAATGACACTAGCTGTGATTAATGAAAAGAACACACATGCAATGACTCTGATGGATCCATATGTGGTTTGTGAAAAGAACACACATGCAATGACTCTAGTTGTGGTTAATGAAAAGAACACACATGCAATGACACTGGTGGATCCTTATGTGGTTTGTGAAAAGAACACACATGCAATGACTCTAGATGTTGTTTGTGAAAAGAAAACACATGTAATCACACTGGTGGAGCCATATGTGGTTTGTTAGAAGAACACACATCCAATGACACTGGTGGATCCATATGTGGTTTGTGAGAAGAACACACATGTAATGACACTGGGTGTGTTTCATGAAAAAACACACATCCAATGAACAATAGTGGATCCTTATGTGGTTTGTGAGAAGAACACACATACAATGACTCTAGCTGTGGTTTGTGATAAGAACACACATGCAATCACACTGGTGGATCCATATGTGGTTTGTGAGAAGAATACACATCCAATGACACTGGTGGATCCATATGTGGTTTGTGAGAAGAACACACATGCAATGACACTGGGTGTGGTTCATGAAAAGAACACACATCCAATGAACTCTGGTGGATCAATATATGGTTTGTGAGAAGAACACACATGCAATGACACTGGGTGTGGTTCATGAAAAGAACACACATCCAATGACACTGGTGGATCCTTGCGTGGTTTGTGAAAAGAACACACATACAATGACTATATGTGCTTTGTGAAAAGAATAGACATGCAATGAACTCTGGTGGATCCATATGTGGTTTGTGAGAAGAACACACATGCAATGACACTGGTGGATCCTTATGTCGTTTGTGAAAAGAACACAGATCCAATGACACTGGGTGGATCCACATGTGGTTTGTGAAAAGAACACACATGCAATGACACTGGTGGATCCACACGTGGTTTGTGAGAAAAACACACATGCAATGACACTGGGTGTGGTTCATGAAAAGAACACACATCCAATGACACTGGTAGATCCTTATGTGGTTTGTGAAAAGAACACACTTGCAATGACTCTGGTGGATCCACATGTGGTTTGTGAAAAGAACACGCATGCAAAACACACATGCAATGACACTGGTGGATCCATATGTGGTCTATGGAAAGAACAGACATGCAATGACACTACCTTTGGTTAATGAAAATAACCCACATGCAATGACACTGGTAGATCCATATGTGGTATGTGGAAAGAACACACATGCAATGACCCTAGCTGTGGTTAATAAAAATAACACACATACAATGACTCTAATGGATCCATATGTGGTTTGTGAAAAGAACACACATGTAATGACTCTAGTTGTGGTTAATGAAAAGAACACACATGCAATGACACTGGTGGATCCTTATGTGGTTTGTGAAAAGAACACACATGCAATGACTCTAGATGTGGTTTGTGAAAAGAACACACATGCAATCACACTGGTGGACCCATATGTGGTTTGTGAGAAGAACACAAATGCAATGACACTGGTGGATCCTTATGTCGTTTGTGAAAAGAACAGACATCCAATGACACTAGGTGGATCTACATGTGGTTTGTGAAAAGAAAACACATGCCATGACACTGGTGGATCCACACGTGATTTGTGAGAAGAACACACATGCAATGACACTGAGTGTGGTTCATGAAAAGAACACACATCCAATGACACTGGTGGATCCTTATGTGGTTTGTGAAAATAACACACTTGCAATGACTCTGGTGGATCCACATGTGGTTTGTGAAAAGAACATACATGCAAAACACACATGCAATGACGCTGGTGGATCCATATGTGGTCTGTGGAAAGAACATACATGCAATGACACAAACTTTGGGTAATGAAAAGAACACACATGCAATGACACTAGTGGATCCATATGTGGTATGTGGAAAGAACAGACATGCAATGACACTAGCTGTGGTTAATGAAAAGAACACACATGCAATGACTCTGATGGATCCATATGTGGTTTGTGAAAAGAACACGCATGCAAAGACTCTAGTTGTAGTTAATGAAAAGAACACACATGAATGACACTGGTGGATCCTTATGTGGTTTGTGAAAAGAACACACATGCGATGACTCTAGATGTGGTTTGTTAAAAGAACACACATGCAATCACACTGGTGGAGCCATATGTGGTTTCTGAGAAGAACACACATCCAATGACACTGGTGGATCCATATGTGGTTTGTGAGAAGAATACACATGCAATGACACTGTGTGTGTTTCATGAAAAGAACATACATCCAATAAACACTGGTGGATCCTTATGTGGTTTGTGAGAAGAACACACATACAATGACTCTAGCTGTGGTTTGTGAAAAGAACACACATGCAATCACACTGGTGGATCCATATGTGGTTTGTGAGAACAACACACATCCAATGACACCGGTGGATCCATATGTGGTTGGTGAGAAGAACACACATGCAATCATACTAGGTGTCATTCATGAAAGAACACACATCCAATGAACTCTGGTGGACCCATATGTGGTTTGTGAGAAGAACACACGTGCAATGACTCTAGTTGTGGTTTGTGAAAAGAACACACATGCAATCACACTGGTGGATCCATATGTGGTTTGTGAGGAGAACAAACATGCAATGAACTCTGGTGGATCCATCTGCTTTGTGAGAAGAACACATGCAATGACACTGGTTGTGGTTCATGAAAAGAACACACATCCAATGACACCGTGGATCCTTATGTGGTTTGTGAAAGAACACACATGCAATGACTGTGGATCCACATGTGGTTTATGAAAAGAACACACATGCAATGACAATGGTGGATCAATGTGGTTTGTGAAAATAACAGACATGCAGTGAACTCTGTGGATCGATATGTGGTTTTTGAGAAGAACACACATGCAATGACACTAGGTGTGGTTCATGAAAAGAACACACATCCAATGACACTGGTGGATCCTTACGTGGTTTGTGAAAAGAAAACACATGCAATGACTCTAGATGTGGTTTGTGAAAAGAACAGACATGCAATGAACTCTGGTGGATCCATATGTGGTTTGTGAGCAGAACACACATGCAATGACACTGGTGGATCCTTATGTCGTTTGTGAAAAGAACACACATGCAATGACATTGGTTGATCTACATGTGGTTTGTGAAAAGAACACACATGCAATGACACTGGTGGATCCATAGGTGGTTTGTGAGAAGAACACACATGCAATGACCCTGGGTGTGGTTCATGAAAAGAACACACATCCAATGACACTGGTGTATCCACATGTGGTTTGTGAAAAGAACACACTTGCAATGACTCTGGTGGATCCACATGTGGTTTGTGAAAAGAACAAACATGCAAAATACACATGCAATGACACTGGTGGATCCATATGTGGTCTGTGGAAAGAACAGACATGCAATGACACTAACCGTGGTTAATGAAAAGAACACACATGCAATGACACTGGTGGATCCATATGTGGTATGTGGAAAGAACAGACATGCAATGACACTAGCTGTGGTTAATGAAAAGAACACACATGCAATGACTCTAATGGATCCATATGTGGTTTGTGAAAATAACACACATGCAATGACTCTAGTTGTGGTTAATGAAAAGAACTCACATGCAATGACACTGGTGGATCCTTATGTCGTTTGTGAAAAGAGCACACATGCAATGACTCTAGATGTGGTTTGTGAAAAGAACACACATGCAATCACACTGGTGGAGCCATATGTGGTTTGTAAGAACAACACACATCCAATGACACTGGTGGATCCATATGTCGTTTGTGAGAAGAACACACATGCAATGACACTAGGTGTGTTTCATGAAAAGAACACACATCCAATGAACACTGGTGGATCCTTATGTGGTTTGTGAGAAGAACACACATACAATGACTCTAGTTGTGGTTTGTGAAAAGAACACACATGCAATCACACTGGTGGATCCATATGTGGTTTGTGAGAAGAACACACATCCAATGGCACTGGTGGATCCATATGTGGTTTGTGAGAAGAACACACATGCAATGACACTAGGTGTGGTTCATGAAAAGAACACACACCCAATGAACTCTGGTGGATCCATATGTGGTTTGTGAGTAGAACACACATGCAATGACTCTAGTTGTGGTTTGTGAAAACAACACACATGCAATGACATTGGTGGATAGATATGTGGTTTGTGAGAAGAATAGACATGCAATGAACTCTGGTGGATCCATATGTGGTTTGTGAGAAGAACACACGTGCAATGACACTGGTTGTGGTTCATGAAAATAACACACATCCAATGACACTGGTGGATCCTTATGTGGAATGTGAAAAGAACACACATGCAATGACTCTAGTGGATCCACATGTGGTCTGTGAAAAGAACACACATGCAATGACAATGGTGGATCAATGTGGTTTGTGAAAATAATAGACATGCAATGAACTTTGTGGATCCATATGTGGTTTTTAAGAAGAACACACAAGCAATGACACTGGGTGTGGTTCATGAGAAGAAAACACATCCAATGACACTGGTGGATCTTTATGTGGTTTGTGAAAAGAACACACATGCAATGACTCCTTATGTGGTTTGTGAAAAGAATAGACATGCAATGAATTCTGGTGGATCCATATGTGGTTTGTGAGAAGAACACATATGCAATGACACTGGTGGATCCTTATGTCGTTTGTGAAAAGAAAACACATGCAATGTCACTGGGTTGATCCACATGTGGTTTGTGAAAAGAACACACATTCAATGACACTGGTGGATCCACACGTGGTTTGTGAGAACACACATGCAATGACACTGGTGGATCCACATGTGGTTTGTGAGAAGAACACACATCCAATGACACTGGTGGATCCTTATGTGGTTTGTGAAAAGAACACACTTGCAATGACTCTGGTGGATCCACATGTGGTTTGTGAAAAGAACACACATGCAAAACACACATGCTATGGCACTGGTGGATCCAAATGTGGTCTGTGGAAAGAACAGACATGCAATGACACTAACTGTGGTTAATGAAAAGAACACACATGCAATAACACTGGTGGATCCATATGTGGTATGTGGAAAGAACAGACATGCAATGACACTAGCTGTGATTAATGAAAAGAACACACATGCAATGACTCTGATGGATCCATATGTGGTTTGTGAAAAGAACACACATGCAATGACTCTAGTTGTGGTTAATGAAAAGAACACACATGCAATGACACTGGTGGATCCTTATGTGGTTTGTGAAAAGAACACACATGCAATGACTCTAGATGTTGTTTATGAAAAGAAAACACATGTAATCACACTGGTGGAGCCATATGTGGTTTGTTAGAAGAACACACATCCAATGACACTGGTGGATCCATATGTGGTTTGTGAGAAGAACACACATGTAATGACCGTGTGTTTCATGAAAAAACACACATCCAATGAACACTAGTGGATCCTTATGTGGTTTGTGAGAAGAACACACATACAATGACTCTAGCTGTGGTTTGTGATAAGAACACACATGCAATCACACTGGTGGATCCATATGTGGTTTGTGAGAAGAATACACATCCAATGACACTGGTGGATCCATATGTGGTTTGTGAGAAGAACACACATGCAATGACACTGGGTGTGGTTCATGAAAAGAACACACATCCAATGAACTCTGGTGGATCAATATATGGTTTGTGAGAAGAACACACATGCAATGACACTGGGTGTGGTTCATGAAAAGAACACACATCCAATGACACTGGTGGATCCTTGCGTGGTTTGTGAAAAGAACACACATGCAATGACTATATGTGCTTTGTGAAAAGAACAGACATGCAATGAACTCTGGTGGATCCATATGTGGTTTGTGAGAAGAACACACATGCAATGACACTGGTGGATCCTTATGTCGTTTGTGAAAAGAACACAGATCCAATGACACTGGGTGGATCCACATGTGGTTTGTGAAAAGAACACACATGCAATGACACTGGTGGATCCACACGTGGTTTGTGAGAAGAACACACATGCAATGACACTGGGTGTGGTTCATGAAAAGAACACACATCCAATGACACTGGTAGATCCTTATGTGGTTTGTGAAAAGAACACACTTGCAATGACTCTGGTGGATCCACATGTGGTTTGTGAATAGAACACGCATGCAAAACACACATGCAATGACACTGGTGGATCCATATGTGGTCTATGGAAAGAACAGACATGCAATGACACTACCTTTGGTTAATGAAAATAACAAACATGCAATGACACTGGTAGATCCATATGTGGTATGTGGAAAGAACACACATGCAATGACACTAGCTGTGGTTAATAAAAATAACACACATACAATGACTCTGATGGATCCATATGTGGTTTGTGAAAAGAACACACATGTAATGACTCTAGTTGTGGTTAATGAAAAGAACACACATGCAATGACACTGGTGGATCCTTATGTGGTTTGTGAAAAGAACACACATGCAATGACTCTAGATGTGGTTTGTGAAAAGAACACACATGCAATCATACTGGTGGACCCATATGTGGTTTGTGAGAAGAACACACATGCAATGACACTGGTGGATCCTTATGTCGTTTGTGAAAAGAACACACATCCAATGACACTAGGTGGATCTACATGTGGTTTGTGAAAAGAAAACACATGCCATGACACTGGTGGATCCACACGTGATTTGTGAGAAGAACACACATGCAATGACACTGGGTGTGGTTCATGAAAAGAACACACATCCAATGACACTGGTGGATCCTTATGTGGTTTGTGAAAATAACACACTTGCAATGACTATGGTGGATCCACATGTGGTTTGTGAAAAGAACATACATGCAAAACACACATGCAATGACGCTGGTGGATCCATATGTGGTCTGTGGAAAGAACATACATGCAATGACACAAACTTTGGGTAATGAAAAGAACACACATGCAATGACACTAGTGGATCCATATGTGGTATGTGGAAAGAACAGACATGCAATGACACTAGCTGTGGTTAATGAAAAGAACACACATGCAATGACTCTGATGGATCCATATGTGGTTTGTGAAAAGAACACGCATGCAAAGACTCTAGTTGTAGTTAATGAAAAGAACACACATGAATGACACTGGTGGATCCTTATGTGGTTTGTGAAAAGAACACAGATGCGATGACTCTAGATGTGGTTTGTTAAAAGAACACACATGCAATCACACTGGTGGAGCCATATGTGGTTTCTGAGAATAACACACATCCAATGACACTGGTGGATCCATATGTGGTTTGTGAGAAGAATACACATGCAATGACACTGGGTGTGTTTCATGAAAAGAACATACATCCAATAAACACTGGTGGATCCTTATGTGGTTTGTGAGAAGAACACACATACAATGACTCTAGCTGTGGTTTGTGAAAAGAACACACATGCAATCACACTGGTGGATCCATATGTGGTTTGTGAGAACAACACACATCCAATGACACCGGTGGATCCATATGTGGTTGGTGAGAAGAACACACATGCAATCACACTAGGTGTCATTCATGAAAGAACACACATCCAATGAACTCTGGTGGACCCATATGTGGTTTGTGAGAAGAACACACGTGCAATGACTCTAGTTGTGGTTTGTGAAAAGAACACACATGCAATCACACTGGTGGATCCATATGTGGTTTGTGAGGAGAACAAACATGCAATGAACTCTGGTGGATCCATCTGTGCTTTGTGAGAAGAACACACATGCAATGACACTGGTTGTGGTTCATGAAAAGAACACACATCCAATGACACCGGTGGATCCTTATGTGGTTTGTGAAAAGAACACACATGCAATGACTCTGGTGGATCCACATGTGGTTTATGAAAAGAACACACATGCAATGACAATGGTGGATCAATGTGGTTTGTGAAAATAACAGACATGCAGTGAACTCTTTGGATCGATATGTGGTTTTTGAGAAGAACACACATGCAATGACACTAGGTGTGGTTCATGAAAAGAACACACATCCAATGACACTGGTGGATCCTTACGTGGTTTGTGAAAAGGAAACACATGCAATGACTCTAGATGTGGTTTGTGAAAAGAACAGACATGCAATGAACTCTGGTGGATCCATATGTGGTTTGTGAGCAGAACACACATGCAATGACACTGGTGGATCCTTATGTCGTTTGTGAAAAGAACACACATGCAATGACATTGGTTGATCTACATGTGGTTTGTGAAAAGAACACACATGCAATGACACTGGTGGATCCATAGGTGGTTTGTGAGAAGAACACACATGCAATGACCCTGGGTGTGGTTCATGAAAAGAACACACATCCAATGAAACTGGTGTATCCACATGTGGTTTGTGAAAAGAACACACTTGCAATGACTCTGGTGGATTCACATGTGGTTTGTGAAAAGAACAAACATGCAAAATACACATGCAATGACACTGGTGGATCCATATGTGGTTGTGGAAAGAACAGACATGCAATGACACTAACTGTGGTTAATGAAAAGAACACACATGCAATGACACTGGTGGATCCATATGTGGTATGTGGAAAGAACAGACATGCAATGACACTAGCTGTGGTTAATGAAAAGAACACACATGCAATGACTCTAATGGATCTATATGTGGTTTGTGAAAATAACACACATGCAATGACTCTAGTTGTGGTTAATGAAAAGAACTCACATGCAATGACACTGGTGGATCCTTATGTCGTTTGTGAAAAGAGCACACATGCAATGACTCTAGATGTGGTTTGTGAAAAGAACACACATGCAATCACACTGGTGGAGCCATATGTGGTTTGTAAGAACAACACACATCCATTGACACTGGTGGATCCATATGTCGTTTGTGAGAAGAACACACATGCAATGACACTAGGTGTGTTTCATGAAAAGAACACACATCCAATGAACACTGATGGATCCTTATGTGGTTTGTGAGAAGAACACACATACAATGACTCTAGTTGTGGTTTGTGAAAAGAACACACATGCAATCACACTGGTGGATCCATATGTGGTTTGTGAGAAGAACACACATCCAATGGCACTGGTGGATCCATATGTGGTTTGTGAGAAGAACACACATGCAATGACACTAGGTGTGGTTCATGAAAAGAACACACACCCAATGAACTCTGGTGGATCCATATGTGGTTTGTGAGAAGAACACACATGCAATGACTCTAGTTGTGGTTTGTGAAAACAACACACATGCAATGACATTGGTGGATAGATATGTGGTTTGTGAGAAGAATAGACATGCAATGAACTCTGGTGGATCCATATGTGGTTTGTGAGAAGAACACACGTGCAATGACACTGGTTGTGGTTCATGAAAATAACACACATCCAATGACACTGGTGGATCCTTATGTGGAATGTGAAAAGAACACACATGCAATGACTCTAGTGGATCCACATGTGGTCTGTGAAAAGAACACACATGCAATGACAATGGTGGATCAATGTGGTTTGTGAAAATAATAGACATGCAATGAACTCTGTGGATCCATATGTGGTTTTTAAGAAGAACACACAAGCAATGACACTGGGTGTGGTTCATGAGAAGAAAACACATCCAATGACACTGGTGGATCTTTATGTGGTTTGTGAAAAGAACACACATGCAATGACTCCTTATGTGGTTTGTGAAAAGAATAGACATGCAATGAACTCTGGTGGATCCATATGTGGTTTGTGAGAAGAACACATATCCAATGACACTGGTGGATCCTTATGTCGTTTGTGAAAAGAAAACAAATGCAATGTCACTGGGTTGATCCACATGTGGTTTGTGAAAAGAACACACATTCAATGACACTGGTGGATCCACACGTGGTTTGTGAGAACACACATGCAATGACACTGGTGGATCCACATGTGGTTTGTGAGAAGAACACACATCCAATGACAGTGGTGGATCCTTATGTGGTTTGTGAAAAGAACACACTTGCAATGACTCTGGTGGATCCACATGTGGTTTGTGAAAAGAACACACATGCAAAACACACATGCTATGGCACTGGAGGATCCAAATGTGGTCTGTGGAAAGAACAGACATGCAATGACACTAACTGTGGTTAATGAAAAGAACACACATGCAATAACACTGGTGGATCCATATGTGGTATGTGGAAAGAACAGACATGCAATGACACTAGATGTGATTAATGAAAAGAACACACATGCAATGACTCTTATGGATCCATATGTGGTTTGTGAAAAGAACACACATGCAATGACTCTAGTTGTGGTTAATGAAAAGAACACACATGCAATGACACTGGTGGATCCTTATGTGGTTTGTGAAAAGAACACACATGCAATGACTCTAGATGTTGTTTATGAAAAGAAAACACATGTAATCACACTGGTGGAGCCATATGTGGTTTGTTAGAAGAACACACATCCAATGACACTGGTGGATCCATATGTGGTTTGTGAGAAGAACACACATGTAATGACCGTGTGTTTCATGAAAAAACACACATCCAATGAACACTAGTGGATCCTTATGTGGTTTGTGAGAAGAACACACATACAATGACTCTAGCTGTGGTTTGTGATAAGAACACACATGCAATCACACTGGTGGATCCATATGTGGTTTGTGAGAAGAATACACATCCAATGACGCTGGTGGATCCATATGTGGTCTGTGGAAAGAACATACATGCAATGACACAAACTTTGGGTAATGAAAAGAACACACATGCAATGACACTAGTGGATCCATATGTGGTATGTGGAAAGAACAGACATGCAATGACACTAGCTGTGGTTAATGAAAAGAACACACTTGCAATGACTCTGATGGATCCATATGTGGTTTGTGAAAAGAACACGCATGCAATGACTCTAGTTGTAGTTAATGAAAAGAACACACATGAATGACACTGGTGGATCCTTATGTGGTTTGTGAAAAGAACACACATGCGATGACTCTAGATGTGGTTTGTTAAAAGAACACACATGCAATCACACTGGTGGAGCCATATGTGGTTTCTGAGAAGAACACACATCCAATGACACTGGTGGATCCATATGTGGTTTGTGAGAAGAATACACATGCAATGACACTGGGTGTGTTTCATGAAAAGAACATACATCCAATGAACACTGGTGGATCCTTATGTGGTTTGTGGGAAGAACACACATACAATGACTCTAACTGTGGTTTGTGAAAAGAACACACATGCAATCACACTGGTGGATCCATATGTGGTTTGTGAGAACAACACACATCCAATGACACCGGTGGATCCATATGTGGTTGGTGAGAAGAACACACATGCAATCACACTAGGTGTCATTCATGAAAGAACACACATCCAATGAACTCTGGTGGACCCATATGTGGTTTGTGAGAAGAACACACGTGCAATGACTCTAGTTGTGGTTCGTGAAAAGAACACACATGCAATCACACTGGTGGATCCATATGTGGTTTGTGAGAAGAACAAACATGCAATGAACTCTGGTGGATCCATCTGTGCTTTGTGAGAAGAACACACATGCAATGACACTGGTTGTGGTTCATGAAAAGAACACACATCCAATGACATTGGTGGATCCTTATGTGGTTTGTGTAAAGAACACACATGCAATGACTCTGGTGGATCCACATGTGGTTTATGAAAAGAACACACATGCAATGACAATGGTGGATCAATGTGGTTTGTGAAAATAACAGACATGCAATGAACTCTGTGGATCGATATGTGGTTTTTGAGAAGAACACACATGCAATGACACTAGGTGTGGTTCATGAAAAGAACACACATCCAATGACACTGGTGGATCCTTACGTGGTTTGTGAAAAGAAAACACATGCAATGACTCTAGATGTGGTTTGTGAAAAGAACAGACATGCAATGAACTCTGGTGGATCCATATGTGGTTTGTGAGAAGAACACACATGCAATGATACTGGTGGATCCTTATGTCGTTTTTGAAAAGAACACACATGCAAAGACATTGGTTGATCTACATGTGGTTTGCGAAAAGAACACACATGCAATGACACTGGTGGATCCATAGGTGGTTTGTGAGAAGAACACACATGCAATGACCCTGGGTGTGGTTCATGAAAAGAACACACATCCAATGACACTGGTGTATCCACATGTGGTTTGTGAAAAGAACACACTTGCAATGACTCTGGTGGATCCACATGTGGTTTGTGAAAAGAATAAACATGCAAAATACACATGCAATGACACTGGTGGATCCATATGTGGTCTGTGGAAAGAACAGACATGCAATGACACTAACTGTGGTTAATGAAAAGAACACACATGCAATGACACTGGTGGATCCATATGTGGTATGTGGAAAGAACAGACATGCAATGACACTAGCTGTGGTTAATGAAAAGAACACACATGCAATGACTCTAATGGATCCATATGTGGTTTGTGAAAATAACACACATGCAATGACTCTAGTTGTGGTTAATAAAAAGAACTCACATGCAATGACACTGGTGGATCCTTATGTGGTTTGTGAAAAGAGCACACATGCAATGACTCTAGATGTGGTTTGTGAAAAGAACACACATGCAATCACACTGGTGGAGCCATATGTGGCCTGTGAGAACAACACACATCCAATGACACTGGTGGATCCATATGTCGTTTGTGAGAAGAACACACATGCATTGACACTAGGTGAGTTTCATGAAAAGAACACACATCCAATGAACACTGGTGGATCCTTATGTGGTTTGTGAGAAGAACACACATACAATGACTCTAGTTGTGGTTTGTGAAAAGAACACACATGCAATCACACTGGTGGATCCATATGTGGTTTGTGAGAAGAACACACATCCAATGGCACTGGTGGATCCATATGTGGTTTGTGAGAAGAACACACATCCAATGACACTAGGTGTGGTTCATGAAAAGAACACACACCCAATGAACTCTGGTGGATCCATATGTGGTTTGTGAGAAGAACACACATGCAATGACTCTAGTTGTGGTTTGTGAAAACAACACACATGCAATCACACTGCTGGATCAATATGTGGTTTGTGAGAAGAATAGACATGCAATGAACTCTGGTGGATCCATATGTGGTTTGTGAGAAGAACACACATGCAATGACACTGGTTGTGGTTCATGAAAAGAACACATATCCAATGACACTGGTGCATCCTTATGTGGTTTGTGAAAAGAACACACATGCAATGACTCTGGTGAATCCACATGTGGTTTCTGAAAAGAACACACATGCAATGACAATGGTGGATCAATGTGGTTTGTGAAAATAACAGACATGCAATGAACTCTGTGGATCCATATGTGGTTTTTGAGAAGAACACACATGCAATGACACTAGGTGTGGTTCATGAAAAGTACACACATCCAATGACACTAGTGGATCCTTATGTGGTTTGTGAAAAGAAAACACATGCAATGACTCTAGATGTGGTTTGTGAAAAGAACAGACATGCAATGAACTCTGGTGGATCCATATGTAGTTTGTGAGAAGAACACACATGCAATGACACTGGTGGATCCTTATGTCGTTTGTGAAAAGAACACACATGCAATGACACTGGTGGATCCTTATGTCGTTTGTGAAAAGAACACACATGCAATGACACTGGGTGGATCCACATGTGGTTTCTGAAAATAGCACACATGTAATGACACTAGTGTATCCACAAGTGGTTTGCGAGAAGAACACACATGCAATGACACTGGGTGTGGTTCATGAAAAGAACACACATCCAATGACACTGGTGGATCCTTATGTGGTTTGTGAAAAGAACACACTTGCAATGATTCTGGTGGATCGACATGTGTATTGTGAAAAGAACACACATGCAATGACACTGGGTGGATCAATGTCGTTTGTGAAAAGAACGGACATGCAATGAACTCTGGTGGATCCATATGTGGTTTGTGAGAAGAACACACATGCAATGAAACTGTGTGTGGTTCATGAAAACAACACACATGCAATGACACTGGTGGATCCATATGTGGGTTGTAAAAAGAACACACATGCAATGAATCTAGATGTGGTTTGTGAAAAGAACACACATGCAATCACACCGGTGGATCCATATGTGGTTTGTGAGAAGAACACACGTCCAATGACACTGGTGGATCCATATGTGGTTTGTGAGAAGAACACAGATGCAATGACACTGGATGTGGTTCATGAAAAGAACATGCATCCAATGAACTCTGGTGGATCCATATGTGGTTTGTGAGAAGAACACACATGCAATGACAGTGGGTGTTGTTCATGAAAAGAAGACACATCCAATGACACTGGTGGATCCTTATGTGGTTTGTGAAAAGAACACACATGAAATGACTCTGGTGGATCCACATGTGGTTTGTGAAAAGAACATACATGCAAAACACACATGCAATGACATTGGTGGATCCATGTGTGGTCTGTGGAAAGAACAGACATGCAATGACACTACCTGTGGTTAATGAAAAGAACACACATGCAATGACACTGGTGGATCCATATGTGGTATGTGTAAAGAACAGACTTGCAATGACACTAGTTGTGGTTCATGAAAAGAACACACATGCAATGATTCTAATGTATCCATATGTGGTTTGTGAAAAGAACACACATGTAATAACTCTAGTTGTGGTTAATGAAAAGAACACACATGCAATGACACAGGTGGATCCATATGTGGTTTGTGAGAAGAACACACATGCAATGACACTGGTTGTGGTTCATGAAAAGAACACACATCCAATGACACTTGTGGATCCTTATGTGGTTTGTGAAAAGAACACACATGCAATGACTCTGGTGGATCCACATGTGGTTTGTGAAAAGAACAGACATGCAATGACACTAGGTGGATCAATGTGGTTTGTGAAAAGAACAGACATGCAATGAACTCTGGTGGATCCATGTGTGGTTTGTGAGAAGAACACACATGCAATGAATCTAGATTTGGTTCATGAAAACAACACACATGCAATCACACTGGTGGATTCATATGTGGTTTGTGAAAAGAACACACATACAATGACTCTAGATGTGGTTTGTGAAAAGAACACACTTGCAATCACACTGGTGCATCCATATGTGGTTTGTGAGAAGAACACACATCCAATGTCATTAATGGATCCATATGTGGGTTGTGAGAAGAACACACATCCAATGACACTAGGTCCGGTTCATGAAAATAACACACATCCAATGACACTGGTGGATCCTTATGTGGTTCAGGAAAAGAACACACATGCAATGACTATAGATGTGGTTTGTGAGAAGAACACTCATCTAATATGTGGTTTGTGAGAAGAACACACATCCAGTGACACTGGTGGATCCATATGTGGTTTGTGAGAAGAACACACATGCAATGACACTGGGTGTGGTTCACGAAAAGAACACACATCCAATGAGACTAGTGGATCCTTATGTGGTTTGTGACAAGAACACACATGCAATGACTCTGGTGGATCGACATGTGTATTGTGAAAAGAACACACATGCAAAACACACATGCAATGACACTGGTGGATCCATATGTGGTCTATGGAAAGAACATACCTGCAATGGCACTAGTTGTGGTTAATGAAAGGAACACACATGCAATGGCACTGGTGGATCCATATGTGGTGTGTGGAAAGAACAGACTTGCAACGACACTAATTGTGGTTAATAAAAAGAACACACATGCAATGACTCTGATGGATCCATATGTGGTTGTTGAAAAGAACACACATGCAGTGACTCTAGTTGTGGTTAATGAAAGCAACACACATGCAATGACACTGGTGGATCCATATGTGGTTTGTGAAAAGAACAGACATGCAATGAACTCTGGTGGATCCATATGTGGTTTGTGAGAAAAATACACATGCAATGAGACTGGTTGTGGTTCATGAAAGAACACAGATCGAATGACATTGGAGGATCCTTATGTGGTTTATGAAAATAACACACATGCAATGACTCTGGTGGATCCACATGTGGTTTGTGAAAATGACACACATGCAATGACACTGGTGGATCTATGTGGTTTGTGAAAAGAACAGACATGGAATGAACTCTGGTGGATCCATATGTGGTTTGTGAGAAGAACACACATGCAATGACTCTAGATGTGGTTCATGAAAAGAACACACATGCAATCACACTGGTGGATCCATATGTTGTTAGTGAAAAGAACACACATGCAATGACTCTAGATGTGGTTTGTGAAAAGAACACACATACAATGACACTAGTGGATCCATATGTGGTTTGTGAGCAAAACACACATCCAATGACATTAATGGATCCATATGTGGTTTGTCAGAAGAACACACATCCAATGACACTAGGTGTGGTTCATGAAAAGAACACACATCCAATGACACTGGTGGATCCTTATGTGGTTTGTGAAAAGAACAGACATGCAATGACTCTAGATGTGGTTTGTGAGAAGAACACACATGCAATGACACTGGGTGTGGTTCATGAAAAGAACACACATCCAATGAACTCTGGTGGATCCATATGTGGTTTGTGAGAAGAACACACATGCAATGACTCTAGTTGTGGTTTGTGAAAAGAACACACATGCAATCACACTTATGGATACATATGTGGTTTGTGAGAAGAACACACATCCAATGACACGGGTGGATCCATGTGTCGTTTGTGAGAAGAACAAACATGCAAAACAAACATGCAATGACACTGGTGGGTCCGTATGTGGTCTATGGAATGAACAGACATGCAATGACACTAGCTATGGTTAATGAAAAGAACACACATGCAATGACACTGGTGGATCCATATGTGGTCTGTGGAAAGAACAGACATGCAATGACACTAGCTATGGTTAATGAAAAGAACACACATGCAATGACTCTAATGGATCCATATGTGGTTTGTGAAAAGAACACACATGAAATGACTCTAGTTGTGGTTAATGAAAAGAACACACATGCAATGACACTGGTGGATCCATATGTGGTTTGTGAAAACAACAGACATGCAATGAACGCTGGTGGATCCATATGTGGTGTGTGATAAGAACACACATGCAATGACATTGGTTGTGGTTCATTAAAAGAAGACACATCCAATGACACTGGTGGATCCTTATGTGGTTTGTGAAAAGAACACACATGCAATGACTTAGGTGGATCCACATGTGGTTTGTGAAAAGAACACACATGCAATGACACTGGGTGGATCAATGTCGTTTGTGAAAAGAACAGGCATGCAATGAACTCTGGTGGATCCATATGTGGTTTGTGACACTAGTGGAAAATTGCTTATCAGTGCAGCATATTTTTTGCTATCAATGGCGCATATGGAATGCGCCACTAGGGTTGCGCCACTGATAATTAGATATCAATGGCGCATATACAATATGCACCATTGATAATAGGCCCACTAGTGGCGCACCTAAGATTTGCGCCATTGATATTTTACTAGTGGCGCATATAGCCAAATGCGCCACTGGATAAATAAAATATGCGCCACTTATGTTTCGTACAGGTATACACAATAAAAGGCTCTTAGGTATTTATACAAGTACATATATAGGTACATATACATGTACATATACAGGTATTTATATAGATACACAACAATGTAAAAACAGAGATAATAATACCACTAGAATTATACATCATCACATCAATTAGAACCCGACATAGTGACAAGTGCCCGAATATTATACAAGTCTAGAAAAAATTGATCTCATCTTCTCATACATTACACATTACAACAAGTTGATCATCATGATCATTAGCCAAGTCCTAAACTACTAAAGGACCGAGTAGAGTACAACCGCAATGGCGGTGATGAGCAAGATGGGGAGCACGATCATCAAGGTCTTCATCTGGTTCCTGTCTCTCTGCTCTCCAAGGAGGTGGTTCCTCCACCTAGATTCCGCCTGCTCTCTCATCGGGTACCCTTTGTATCTGTTGCCACTGAACTTCTTCACTTGCTTATGACAATCCTCCAACTTTTCGTAGACTCCTGGGACCCTCCCTCTGAACACCACGTAGCACGACATCTCTATACACAAGGCAGATAAGTACTATATCATGCAACAGAAAGAATTAAAAGGTTCATCACATGCATCTCCACAAAAAAGAAGGTTTCGATCTAAGGCAAGCTATTAAGTTTCATACATATGGTAATAAGTAAACGAAGTCCAACAACGACGGTTTCGAGCTAAGGCAAGTTAAAGTTTATGACACACACACACACACGAGATACACAAATTGGTTGAGCGCTAGCTAGCTAGGAACACTACATCATGAAGACTTTGTTTTACATGGTGCCGGGAACGGTTTGTAGCCGTCTTTCGTTGTCCATGTCCTACGGTCACCCTGCGCCTCGAACCATGCTTCGATCTCGCGCTTACGGAACGCTCTTTTACAGGATAAGGCCCCCCTTGTGATGACATCTTCTTGCACGATGGTCGCAGTCTGAGTCTGGATGCGTAAGAAGTCGTCCTTAAGTTCATCATCGTCCATTCTTGCCTCAGCTTCGGCCCATGCTCGGAGACTAGATGGCAACGTAATGATGTGTGCATCCCGGACGATCGCCTGCAGGTGATGGAGGGCGTAGTAGGCCTCCTTGACACTATTATCCCGCTGCTTGACGCAGGCGAACTTCATTACGTGTTTGAACACGTGTCTGCCATCCCTGAAATTTTCCGCCCCCTTCTTGAATTCGCCTCCATTTTTGGGGTATACCTCGAGAGCATCATCTAGAAGACTCCTTATGTTGGTGTAGTCTTTCTTCTTTTGCTTGCTCCCCGAGTCCAAGTACGTGGCTAGCGAATAAATCGGGTGAATGAGGATCAGTGTGCAGTATTTGTCTCTATGCAAAACAATTGAAACGAAACAATGTTGGAAAAAGAGCAACCGAAAACTAAGAAAGGACAAGTTATGACAACGAGCGAGTGTGTGCACTTACTCAGGAAAGAAAGGCAAAATAAGCTCTTTTCCACTCTTGTTGTCCACCATGAAATTTTGGAGGTAGTTCCTTGCACTGGCCCGGGTCACTGGATTCACCAACTAGCTATCACGCATGAAGTAGGGGTCCACTATCGTGACGCCAGGGGTCTTCTCTCTGTTGACCTTCATCGCCCGATAGAGCGCGTATAGGCGGACCAAGTTATAGTTCATCTGCTTTCCATGGAAAAGCTTGAAGATGTCCTCATACGATATGAAGAAGATATCCACGGGGGCATTATCGATGAAGCCCGCGCCCGTTGGAACATTGACCGTGAAAAAAGGGTATGATGGATTTTCTTCTTTAAGAAGGCACTCCTCTAGATATAGAATACCATGCTGCAGGTTAGCCATCGCTCCACTTGCATTTTTGATCAGCTCCTCACTCAGAATCGGTTGACCAGCTATGTTAATCCTGGTCAAGGTGCCCTCAGGGGGCTGTGTTAACGGGTCGTCCTGAGCCCGGGGTCTCTTAGGACCCGGCTGGCTCAAAAGACTGCTCATTATTCTTCTTGGTTCTCTTGTGATGCTTCTTCGTCTCGACATTAGCATCCATCTGCTCATCCGCCGCCTTATGGAGTGTGGTGGGGCTGAAAATGATTCCCTAGGTGCCTTTATAAGGACCAACGGCACCAGCATCCGGAGGCGTCTCCTCTAGGGTACCATGGAAGTCTAGACGCGTGCATGTTCTGGTACGAGTATTTAGGTTGCCGGCAACGCGGTAGGGCTCGTCCATGTTTGGCATGAACAAAGAGTCCGTGACGCTAGTGTTGATCCAGTTATCTGGGTTGTCATCATTATCATCATCGTTAATGTTGTCCCCAGGTGCATCCTTGGGCGGTGGCGGCGCAACGGCGGCCTTGCCATGTGGAGGTGGCCGTGCGGCGACAGCCTTGCCATGTGGAGGCGGCAGCGCAGCAGCAGCCTTGCCATGTGGAGGCAACGGTGCAGCGGCGGCCAACAATTGTTGGTGACGAGAGGTGGTGGCGGTGACTGGTTGTTGTGGCCACCACGACAAGGGCACATTTGGCTGCTGAGTTACTTGTTGTTCCTTCACAAGCCGAATCTGGGTCTTTGGCCATGTCAAGACCCAGCCACAACAATCTTGAAGGTTCTTATGATCATCAGCGCCTCGAGGTTGGCTTGGGGGGTCCATGTCTTCACACCCCAGCAACACCCGAGCCAGCCGGACCTTGAACACGTCATCCTCCATCGACTTGTGGTGCATCGTGTGGCTATTTGGTTGAATAATTGAGCCCTTGCCAACATCCTTTAGATCGCCGTCCACGTAATGCAAGAGCGTGCAAGGAGTGTCCTGTGGAAGAACAAGCATCGTGAGATGGAGATGGCGCTAGCTAGTCATCAAAGGCAAATGAGATGAAATGTTATCAATGCATGTGTTGGCCGGCGTCATTACCTTGGAGATGGCGTTGAGCTCGGCTAATGTCGAGACACCGGTATCATCCTCCCGCTGAGATGCCTTATGAAGCACCGTCTGTTGCGCCTTAGTTTTGGCGGGAGGGGCATCGGTGTGACCTACGGCTCTGTGTTGCTGCCGGCGGGAGGTGTCACCAGAGCGACCTCTGGCTGCGCGTTGGTGTTGGTGCCGGCGGGAGGGGGCACCGGAGCGATCGGGTGCATCTCGATGTTGGCGGACTCGGGCATCACCATGTTCGGCGACACATGCTAGATCGAGTTGCTGCTGGAGAGGCTGGGCACCACGAGCGGCCCTCGTCGACCTACCGCATTCCAAGCAGCGATCCCCTCCCACAACTCATTGGGAAACATCTCGTGGATCTTCTCTTGCACTTTCTCGTCGATCAGCCTCGACATCTGTTCCATCTGCTCCCGGAGGACTTCTCGGTCCATTCTAGTGGATCTTCTCTCGCATTTTTCACTTGCCGCCGCCGCCGCGGCCTTCCTCTCTTTCTTCGCCTTTGGGTCCTCTTTCCTAAAGTCGCCAACCTTTTTGTACGTACCATAGGCGGACACGCGGCCAAATGAAGTCGGCGGCGCAGACTTGGCCCTCCCCTTGAACACGTTTGTCGCCCTGTTTAAGGGCGTGTCCCACCATGGGTCTGCCGTTGACCCCTCGGACGAGCTCGCACTTGATGCACAAGACTTTTCTTTGGATCTCTGAAGAGAAGGAAAGTGATCCCATTTAGAAATTCGGCTTCATTACTTAATTAGAAACATAGATGTACTCCGAGATAAATTCCTTACCAGCCTTTTCTGGAACTTCCTCACATTGTCGTCGCCGGTAACGAATTCCTTGAGTTCGGGGTGGAGATAGTAGAGGGCGCGGACAAACTGCATCACCTGCTCGTCCATGAATTTGTGCCACGGGTTCTCTTTCCCTAGACGGGCATACTCGGCGTCCTCCTTTGCCCAAATGGCCTTTTTTCCTCGGTAACCACCGCTTCCGCAATGTTGGTTACCTATGTTCAGCTCCCGCATACGCCTCCCCCACTCGGTCCATTCCTGACCTTCCGGTGAAGTGCAGTTCGCCTTGAACTTGATGAATTCATCTTCGTCGAGCATCGGCTCGACCTTCTTTATCTCCTCTCAACTTTTACCCTCATTAATCCTCCTCTTCACTCGGCTTTTCTAGCTGCTCAAGGCGGTGCTCATCCTCGTGAGGGCTAACTTGTTTACCTTGTTCCCTATGAGCTTTTGGTTATCGTATTCATCTGGGAACTTGTACCGTTTGTGAAGCTTCCCAATGAGGAGTTCTCGCAACCGTTTGTTCTTTCTTATGTCCTTCTGGTTGATGCTCATGCTCTCCCGCACGATGCACCCGAGTTGTAGGCCATACCCAGCGGCAAGCTTCGCAGGCTCCAAGGGTTGGCCACCCGGTTTCACAAGGGTGAACTCTTCGCGGTTGGTACCGAGTTTCGGAAGCGTCCGCTCCTGCCTTTCTGCCTTCTTCTTCTTCTTCTTCCTAGCGGGCGGGGACACGCCATCGCCGTCCACGCGTTCACCTCCATGACTTGCTTCGGCCTCCTCATCACCATTACTGCTTTCGTCGTCGTCGCCATCTTCGGCCTCCTCCTCGTATTCAGACTCCTCATCATCTTCTTGGTCCGCAGCTTGGGCCTCCTCGTCAACTTCATCGTGATCCGTAGCTTCGGCCTCCTCGTCGGACCCGCTTAAGTCATCGCTAAACCGCCAAAACTTGAGGTTGGCTCTTCTTGCTCGTTCTTCGACGCTCATGGGCTGAGAAGGGCCAGCCCCGACGTCTTTGTCTCTGCTCGACATGTTTGCTCTCTGTAGAAAAAATGCAACAATGTAATTAGTACAAGCTAGAGTCAACCGAAAAATTCGGCATGACCTTTGCTGTTTTTTTGACCTAGGAGTGCCCATTTCTCAACCGAAATGGAAGTGAATCAACACTTCGGGAGAAACGGGCAACTCAAATGAATTCCCTGCAACAGTTTTCATACAAAATAATGTGCTCTAGTTTTCAAATTGATGACAGCCATCCAATCACACATATACAAAGAGCAAAAAAAAAATCCGAACACACACACATCTCCCAGAACAACAGAAGAGAACATCCACAACACATGCTATAGTACATAAGAGAAACTACTTCGTTGCTGAATAGAAAGCCATGTTACCTGGCAACATCATGTTTGTTTGAGACAAGGAAATCAATATGTCTTTAATGTTCAAGTTAAATAATACAGCCCTATGGTCCATCGGGCATGCAATGCTGTACTATCTTAGGTACATAGTATGATTCTTTTTCTGCAAATCCCCCTCTTTGTTCCCTTCCAAGAGTAAATAAAAAAATTGTTTCAAGAAAAAAAGTATGCTGCTATTCTACAAAGGATCTGCATCATTTCCAAAGACAGAAGTTGGTGTTTTCCATCAAGGTGGGCTCACCACAAAATAGCACAGCTTTCAATGGTGATTTAGTTACGGTTAGATCCGTGTCCCCATCATTCTCCTCGGTTTTAGCCCAAAATACCTCTAGTTAACATGATTTGTGTTTCTTTGAACTTTAACTTTAGTGCCCCTCCACGTGTATCATTCTTATGCGCAGAACTGAAATTGTGTGTTTTTTGCTCAGTTATGTGCAAATGTAGTCAAAGATACACATCATTGTCAAACTTATGTTGTACTAACACAACATTATATTAATGCCTACACATTTTTCAGCAAGAACTAATTATACACAGTATACATTTTGTGACTATGAGCAGATCTAATCAAAAAGGTCGAGAGCACATGCCTTCCTTATGGACTCTCTGACTAGTTTTCACGAGTTATATCATTTGGGATTCAGAGTTCTGTCAACTTGGCATCATGCAACAGAGAAGAAATGTGTCAGCTCAACTAACTAGAAACTTATTTGCAAACATCAATAATCCAAAGTTTTCTGAACGATATCTAGTTAGTTCTACCTGAGGAGGATTTCTTTTTTATATATATATATATATATATATATATATATATATATATATATATGAACTCAGTTCATAAAATGGTGTACTTGCTAACTTGCAAAAACATGAGCAGTCTAAAGAGATTGGAGAATATGATAGTTGAACACTCCTTCAAAATTTAAACACCCCCGCATGCCAATTCTATTTGCTATATTATAGAATTATGCATGTTTAGTTATGGCCACAAGAACAAATAAGGTTCCAAACACCTGCGAACATCCTACAACTCAGATACTGACAACATGTGAAATATTTTTAGAAGAGCGTTGGACAGGGCAATGAGTAATCAAAATGAAAGGTTGCTGCCCAAAAGCGTTCGCACAAAATGCGACACCTATTTTCCCCACTACATTGAACATACAAACATGATGCCATGTGCTGATAAAATCCTACACAGCCAGGTCATTCTTAGAAAACATAAAGTTCATAAACTATAAGTCTGGAACTTTCTTGTCACTGGTAGATTGTTAAGACATGAACATCACAGTGCATCTTGTGAGTACACTTGCAAAAGGAAAACAACATGTCAAACCCTAGAACCCTAGAGCAAACCGTACTATAAGAGAGGGGAGATGGGAGGGAGAGCTCAACCTGAGGTTGCTGACGACACAGTAGAGGTGGTGGACGGGGAGAGGGAGGGGGCGACACCTGGTGCTCGACGGGGGAGGGGCGGTGCCTGGTGCTCGACGGGGAGGGGAGGCGCCTGGTGCTCGACGGGCAGGGGGCGGTGCTCCTCCTCCTAGTTGCGCCACGGGGATGGGGCGATGCTCCTAGTGCTCCTCCTCCTCCTGCTTGCTCCACGGGGACGGGGCGGTGGAGATACGGGGATCAGGGGAAGGGAGGGAGAGGACAGGGGAGGGGAAGGGAGGGGCAGGGGTTGGGGAGGCTCACCGGCAGCGGGGGCAGGGGGCTCGATCCGGTGGCTGGCGGCGGCGGCGACAACGGGGGCAGGGGCACGATCGCGCGTGCGGGGGCAGGGGAAGGGGGAGGGGTTGGGGTTTCTCTGTACGAGGGAGAAGAAAGGGAGAGAGCGAGGTGTTTTTTGCTAGGTGTCAAATATCCGTGGAGCATATTTCTCGATATGTGCCATTGGTATTTGGCGCTTAGTCAAAAACAACGATGCCCTGTATGTGTCAACTACACACGCCTATCGCAGTGGTCACCTACACACGCCTGTTGCTGGGAGCTCTCAGGTTCGATTCCTGGGTTCTCTCACAATTTTTTTTCAATTTTTAATATTTTACAAAATACCAATAATGCATATCTAGTATATAAATAATATCTAGTATATTTTAATATTTTGTAACAAATAGTAATTAAGTTTAACATTCACAAATCTATTTAAAACAAAATACCAATGGTGCATATCTAGTATATAAATAATATCTAGTATATTTTAATATTTTGTAACAAATAGTAATTAAGTTTAACATTCACAAATCTATTTAAAACAAAATATTCATAAATCTATATAAATCTATTTAAGGACATCTTATTCAATATCCATACACACCAATATTCTCCATAAAAATGTCATGTCATGTGTGTATGATCTCGATTCCGAGCTAGCTAGAGATAGATTCTCTTTGCAATCTTCTTGCCCTTCTTCCTCGCGGTTGAATACTTTAGACCGGAAAGGTTAAGGTTTCTTCTCGTGAACGGACAACCTTTATTAGGTAGGGTGGTCTTCCTTTTTCCTGCAGCAGTCGGCTTGTCAAAGTACTTGTCAAATTCCTCTTCGGTCTTCGGATCACCGTTCTTTTCTAAGTCTTGCTCGTTGGCGGGTCCGTCCATTCTGATGATGCTCCTCTTGCCCCTCCTCACGACAACACGGCTTGGCTTTGACGGGTCAGTGATGAAGAAACATTGGTCAACTTGGCTCGCGAGTACCCATGGCTCATTTTTTGTGAAGGCGTTCTTCGCGGAGGCATCGGGTATAACCATGGTGGTGAAATACCAACCCTCCTTTTGGACGCTCTTGGCCCATCTGACACGGAATATCGGCACCTTATCTCCGGCGTAGTCGAGCTCCCAGATTTCCTCGATCCTTCTGAAAAATCGTTCCTTGACGGTGGCTTCATCATCGGCATAGGATAGCATTGTTACTCCTGAGTTCTGATAGTCGCTGCTCATGTCCCTTTTCTTGGTGTAGAATCTGTACCCATTGATGTCGTATGCCTGATATGTCCTAATGTTGTGCCCGAGGCCATTTGACAAGGCGAAAATTAGTTTTTCATCCTCCGTAGAAGGCGTTTGCGGGTCTACGGGGGGATTGTCTTGAAGCTTCTTCTTGAACCAAGCCGTGAAGCTAGAGTTGTGCTCTCTTGTTACGTCTCCCTTCTTCCTCGGTCGACCAAGGTCAATGAACTTCTGCTCGATTAAGCTTTTGTGCTCTTCCACCCAAGGATCAACCAATTCGATGTGTTGTAGCACGACTCGGTGTGCCCTGTCAAAGTCGTCACGTCGACCCTTCGCGCTGACATGCATGGTGTGAAAGCCCTCGCGGTGGCCATATCCAGCGAGCCTGCCAAGGTGCGTCCTTTTGGGCAGACCAATAGGGTCATCCTCGTCGTCCGGGTTGGTGCGTAGATAATTCTGGAAGAAAGAGACGCACTCGTAGGTCAAAAAGCCCTTGGTAATGCTTCCATCTGGACGGGATCTGTTGCGTACGAATCCTTTGATAACACCATTAAGCCTTTCAAACGGCATCATGTTGTGCAGGAATGTCGGCCCGAGATGAATGATGTCATCCACGACATGGACGAGTAGATGGACCATGATGTCAAAGAATGCGGGCAGGAAGTAAATCTCGAGCTCGCATAGTATCACGACGATCTCATCTTGTAGTGTGTCGAGCTGATTCAAGCCAATCGACTTCCTTGATATGACGTCGAAGAAGTTGCAGAGGCCAAACAGCGTCTCACGGACGTGCTCGTCCATTATCCCTCAGATCGCAACGGGATGTATCTGCGTCATCAGCACGTGACAGTCATGAGACTTCATCCTGCTGAACCTCTTCTTCGCTTTGTCCAGATATCTGCCTATGTTCCCTGAGTAACCGTAAGAAACTTTGACTCCTAGGAGGCAGTTGAAAAACTGCTCAAGCTCCTGCTCACTTAGAGTGAAGCAGGAAGCCGGAAACACTGCAATTCCCCTCTTAACCCTTTTGCGGTGACCTTGAGTATCTTCAGGCGCCGTCTCATCATCATCGTCATCATGATCATCGGGCGACAGCGTCTCATGAAGTTCTTCCTTGATGCCAAGTTCCATCAGGTCGTTCCTTGCTTTCGGCCCGTCTTTGCTCCTATCCGGCATGTTGATGATAGTGGCAAGTAGACTCTCGCACACGTTCTTCGTGATGTGCATGACATCAAGGCTATGGGGCGTGTGGAGGTATTTCCAGTATGGTAGGTCCTAGAAAACAGGTCTAGCTTTCCACACACCATGAAGCGGTTTCGTCCTTGGACGCTTCTTTCCTGGCAAAGGGCACTCTTCCCAGTTGTCCAACATATCTTGGATCACTTCTACGCTCCTCGGACGTGGGGCTTTTTCGAGCTCTACTTTGCCATCAAACAGATATCTACGCTTTCTCCACACGTGATCCTTTGGAAGCCACATTCGAGTCCATTGGAACACGGTCTTTGATGACCCGGGATCCCTTGGTAGCTGGAGATGCGGGGTCTTATCCATGCACTTGACACATGCTTTGTGTCCGTGGTTCACCTGGGCAGACATGTATGCATAACCTGGATAGTCCTGCACCGTCGTGAGAAACGCGGCTCTCATTGGGAAATAATCTCCTGTGTATGCGTCCCACGTATGGGCTGGCGTCTCCCACAGCGTGGCTAACTCTTCTTTCAGTAGCCCGAGATACAGATGCATGTCGATACCTGGTTGTTTAGGCCCCTGAATCAGAATACACATGTGTACGTATCTCTGCTTGGTGCACAGCCAGGGAGGGAGGTTGTACGGCCATACAAACACGGGCCAGGTGCTATGTGTGCTACTCGGGTTGCCAAACGGATTGAGTCCATCGGTGCTCATACCAAGCCTGACGTTCCTTGGATCGCCCCCGAAGTCTGGAAAGTCAATGTCCAGTGCGTTCCACTGGCTAGCGTCCGAAGGGTGTGTGAGGATCTTGCCCTTATGTGGATCATCTTCGGCCGGCTTCTTCCTTTCTGCGTGCCATTGCATGAGCTTTGCTTCCTTAGGGTCCACGAAATACCGCTGCAGACGGGGAGTGATAGGAAAGTACCATACCACTTTCCGAGGAACTTTCTTGTTCCCTCTCTTGTATCGTCCTTGGCCACACACCGGACATGTGGTTCTATCCTTGTACTCGTCCCGATAAAGTGCGCAGTGATTAATGCAGGCATGGTACTTAACATACGGTAGGTCGAGAGGACATACGATTTTTTTGGCCTCCTCGATACTAGTTGGACACGTGTTCCCCTTGGGAAGACGTTCTTGCCAAAATCTCATATTTTTGTTGAAGCTTACGTCGGTCCATTTGCTTTCTGCCTTCATATCCAGAGCCTTGAGCGTTACGTTCAAGCGGGTATCCTCGGCCGCACCGTGATACAATGGAGTTTTCCCGTCTATCTCCATCTGTGCTAGCTTGGCTTTCTCCCTGGCAGCAGCTTTGGTGTTGCTCGTCTCCCTGAGAAGCAGTTCCTGAACATGAGGGTCCTGCAAGGCCGAGGTTAGCCGCGTCGTTTGTGTGTCTGTGTCTTCTCCACCGACACCTCCTTCGTGATGATCATCATGTCCGTCACTGCCATCATCTCCTTCGTGTTGATCATCATGTCTGCCGCTGCCGACATCTCCTTCATGATCATGATCATGTCCGCCGCCGGCATCTCCTTCGTGATGATCATCATGCCTGCCCTCGTCTTCAGGATCGTTGACGTCCTTGTCATCTTCAGAATCATAGCCGCGCATGAAACCACGCGTGAGCAGGTGATTCTCTAGGTCTCCAGAATCAGGGTCAACCAAGCTCTCGAGATTGCATGTTCGACACAGACATCTTATGTAGGTCCTCTTGTTCATAATCATGTCGTCCACCGTGTGTTTCTTGTATCTAGCTGCTCGACCTTCGCTCATGTGTCTAACCATGGTTTCCTGCACGGTATAGAGCAAAAAGACAGAGTACCTTAGAACCACAGCACCATCATGCACACACACACATGCATGCATGGTGCCACATCCCAAGATTTTCCAAATCTTGTAATGTGAAAAATAAATAAACAAAATAAATATTTGTTGAAAATCAGGGTGAAAAGAAACTTTTGTTTCTAAAAGGAAACTTAAAATCCCATCCTGAACAAACTTTGGATAAAGTTTGAATTCAACAAATCCAAATCAAGGGAAATGCATTCCTCAATGAATGTATCTGGAAATTTGAACACTTGGAAAATAAATCCAAAACCCTAAGCCCTAATGGAATAAAAACCATTTCCAAGTTATCTCCAAATCCATGGATTTGATCCATACAAAAATTGATCAACAAGTATTCACAAAGGATCAAGTAATACCATATAAATTGGTTTCACTTATTTTGGAACCATAAATAACAATCTTATGGATTTAATAAAGGAATTGAATTTCTAAAGCTAATAAAGCCCTTACCAAAAACCCATACCAAGTGGTGAGCAATAGATCCTAAAAGGATTCAAAAGGTTAAACAAATTATAAAATAAGATTTCACAAATTGGAATCACCAAGTTTGGATCTATAAATAAAAAGATATGGATTTTATAAGACAAAGATAAAAATATTAAATAAAGAATATTTAAAGACCAAATCAAATCTTGGCCCAATCCATTAAGTAAATGGAGTGATTAATCCCAATCCAAATAAAATAAAAGGATAAAGAATATTCCAAATAAAATAAAATGGCAATAACCATTCTATCCCTATCTTAATAAGGACAAATCTCTAAATAAGAATACATGAGAAAATGATATTTGGAATTCACCCAAGTGGAATAAAAGTTATTTAATCAACTTAAATAAAATAAAACCTCCAAATAAAAATTTGGGAATTAAAACTATGTTAAATTACATTGGAATTAAAACAAATACCCAATCTTAAATGATTAATAAATCATATTAGAATACTTTCCAAATAATTCAAGATGAATTATTTGAACCAACTAAACAAATAAAAACCTACTGAAAGGAATTGGGAAGTTTAAAGAATTTAAATGGAAATTTTAATAATTAAATCAAACCCTATTTTATTAAATAACTAAATATCCATTTTATTTAATTATAAATGGATCCTAAAATAAATAAAAATATTATTTTATTTTGAGATTTGGATTATGTTGAAAAACAGAACCAAATTCAAAGTACAAGTTGAGTGATTGTTTGAATTGTTTGGATGGTTTGAATGTTTGAAATATTGATTGAAATTCAAAACAGAAAAAGAATTAGAAAAGGAAAAAGAAAGCAGACAGAAAAAAATAAGAAAAAGGACAGCCCAGCCCAACAGGCCCAGAAACAGCCCAGTACTCCCTCCCCGAAGGAAAACGTTTTGCACCCAGATTCTGACCCGCTAAGTCCCTGACCAGTGGACCCTCCCCCTTGTTTCTTTTCCCACTGACCAACTGACCCCACCTGAGCGAACCGTTTTTTTCACCATGAAAGAACCCACTCACCATGCATAACCCGACCCACTTCTCCTTCCCCTCTTTCGCTGACGAGACGACCCCACGCAGCCAGCTCATCGTCTTCAACCCCCGCGATGACCATGCCCTCTCCTCGCTGCCGTTGCTGTCTTCAATCCCCGCGATCAATTCGCAGTAATTCCGTGCCTTAAACCTCGCAGCGATCACGCCCATTTAAGCGCCTGCGTCTTCTCTCCCATTTCCCCCAGACACCGCCTCCCCTCTGCCTCCAGGCCGCCCCAATTTCTCTCTGTACCACCGCTGTCTCCGACGAGTCTCCCTCTCGATTCCGGCCACACCCCGCCGCCTCTCGCAGACGCGAGCATGTTTCCAGCACCTTATGATCTGCCCATAGCCTCAGCTAGCTCGAGCACTGAAGCTCGGCCACGACCTCGACTCGCTGCCGCCGTCTGTCTCTACTCCGGCGGAACCTCTCTGGTAAACCAGACTTCCCCTCGCCCCCTTTTTGATGCTCCCTTACTCGCGACCCTCGTGCGCACCTAACCGTGCCTCTCCTTTGCCTTAGCGCGGTCCTAAGCGACGCCAACGACGACAACCCGAGAGCACTGCCGCCCGCAGCAACTCCGGCGAGCAATCGCATCGCACGAGCGCCTCGCCACCAGCACCTCCCCGAGCATCGCTGGGACCCTGAGCCCGGTGAGCCATCTCCCTCTCCTCGCTTCCGTATCGCCAGCTCAGCCACAGCAAGCATGTTCGCTGCTGCCACAAGCGCCACTAATTGGTCGCATAGGTCTGCACCGTTAGATTTCAATCCGACGCGTAGGAACGAATCACTTAACGAAGAGGTATCAGTCAATCTGCGCTGTATGATTTAAATGAAATCCAGCGGTCCAGAGAGCACGATCCATTTAACCGTATCGCTAATCACGACGCTGGCGGTCTGTTTTAAAACAGATTTGAAAAACAGATTTAAGTGCCATTTTCAAACCCTTATAACTCTGGATCGACACATCCAAAAATTACAAATTTTATGTCGTTGGATTCAGGAAAACAAGACCTAACCAACCCTGCCCTTAGTTTAGCAAATAGTATCTGTTAGATTGCTTGTTTTTGCAGATTCTTTGTGAGATTTTTTAGAGTAGAATATTTGATTAAAAATGATCTTAGGGTTAAAACCTTTGCAAATTGGATTGTTGTGACCTTACTGACCCTAGGAACCAACCTATGTTTTGGAAAATGAATTTGGAAAAGTTTAGAATGGATTACTTGGTTTAGTCCATTTCTAGCTAATTAAAACTATTGTTTTGTTTATGAAAATTGGTTTTGAGTAAAAACTTTGGAGAAAATGTTTTGGACCAAACCTACTGACCCAAACACCAAGTTTTGCAATAGAAACTCATTTGGTGAAACAAATAATGATTCTTTGATTTAAAAACCATTTCTAGTCAAATAGAAATGTGGTTTATTTATTAAAAATGATTTTTGGAAGAAAACCTTTGGAAAATATTTTGTTTTAAACTCACTAACCCCATACCCCAAGTTTTGTGATTTGAAAACATACTTGGTGAACCCTATAGGTTAATTCCCTAGTAAAAATATTTCTACACCACATAAAATGATACTTTGTTTTGAAAATGGTTTTTAAAGTGAAACCTTTTGCAATTGATTTTGCCACTTGACAAAATGACCATTAGTTGTTCCCAAATGTCTATGATCCATTAGGAACCACTTTTTCAAACAAAACAAAGCTTGGCATGCTTGCATGCATTTCTTTGACTTTGTCATTTTGTGTGTTGTTTTGCTTGATTGGTAGATTGCGTTTGTGCCTTGCTTGATTGAATTGTAGTGACTTGAAGAGTGTGATTGTTGCAAGGACAAGAAGTGAACTTATACCCTCTACCAAAAAGGCAAGTGATGCTTCATATCTTTTGTCCCATTATTTTCACTATGCATTAGTGTTTTTGCTAAGTAAAAACTTGCATGGATTTTATTTAGCTAAGTATAGACCTTGCTATAGGAAAACCTAGTAGACGAATCCTTAGTAGGATTTTCCTAAGTTAAGAATCCTATTACTACCAAGCTTAGCCTAGCTAATAGAAAACCTGGGTGGAATATATATTCATACTATGGAAAAATCTCTAAGTCTGAGGACTTATGTTTTTGTTTAATAAAACAACTAAGTTAATGAATCACCTGGGTGGAATGGGACTTGTTTGGTGGTTTTTGGTTGAGTGGTTCACAAGTCCCATGTTTATGGTTTACCTTAGTGTATCTCACTTGTGGATGGCCACCCAGGAATAAAGAGATTTGAGATGTCAAATGTTGAGAAGCTTCAAGTGCAACCACTTGGCAATATGGGCTCTGCCATGATCATATAGGTTGCAAGAACTTAGCCATATGGATAGTGGGTGGTAGTGTTTGATAGGATGGAACGCGTCCATGATGGTCTAAGGGAAGGCTTCTGAAAGATCTTGTCTTGGGAAACCAAGTCTTGTGGGGAAAGTGCACCACCTCTGAAGAGTGTAAAACCTAAGTACTTAGCCATGTCCCTGGTAAAGGACAATTTGAGCATCAAGACATGGAAGCTTCAAGAATCTCATCACTCCAACTTCTGAATAAAACTTGTGGGTGAACAAGGGTTGTTTGAAATCTTCAATCTTTGATGGAGAGATGGCTTGGTACAAGGATCTTGAAATCTTTGATTGAGGAAAAATGATTTTGCCAAGCACTTCAGTCTTTGATTGGTAGATGCCTTGGAAAGGATCTTCAGTCTTTGATTGGTAGATGCCTTGGGAAATATTTTTTCCAAACAAAAACTTAGTATTTTCAAAATGTTAGGGAAAAATCTATTTTGAGCAATGCAAGCCTCAACTCCACTTAGCCAAATGCATATAGACGATAGACTCCACTATACTACCAAAGTATCACTTGCCAATACAATTCAAATGTATTGACCGTTATGGCTGTAACTTGTAATGTTGCAGGTTTGATTGATTTTAGTGAAGATTGATTGATTAGGATTACAAAGTCTACAACCAACATCTGCCTGTGGCACTTTGAAGATGAAGGACCCATGACTATAGTTATTCCGCTGCAATGTAATGTAATAGCCTAATGAGCTATGTATTGATGTAATAAGATTATGTTATACCTGGTTATAAAGTTGTATTATGACCTTTGATTCTGATATTACATCTAAACTGTGGATGCTAGCTATTGATCCAGGGACTAGCATTGTAAACACAGGGGGCTCAATCTTATTTAAAGGTTGGGGACCCTACAGAATGGTATCAGAGCATTGTGTTGCCTGTAGGATTTGTAACCCTAGGATTGGACAAAACCCCTTAGAAAAATAGGAGTTGTTTTTGTTCCAAAACTTATTTACAAAACAATCTTGTAAACTCTTTCCTCAACCATTTTGGTTTCAACTCTACACCTCATCTATATTCAAACTTGATGGAAAAGCCTACCCCATGACCCAAGACTACACCATGTGCGAAGGACTTCATCAACTCTAATGACTTCAACTTCTTCAACTCTAATGACTTCAACATCTTCAACATGTTCACCAAAGACTTCAACCTTGGATATCACTAAGGACAAGTGAGCCAAGAAATCTTACTCAAGACTTGAAGACTAAAGAAACACAACTTAGAAGGAGCCATCATCACCTTTGAAGATTGTGACCAAGACACAAGAATTCTCCAAGGATACAAAGATCTCATTCAAGAAGAATCAAGAAGGGTGGAAAGATTCCAAGTGAACCATATAGTTGGACCACCATATTTAGTTTAAGTCAAAACATACCAACTTAAGTGGTGTAACAAAAATTATTTTGTTGCCTAAGTATGTGCTTGAAAATTGTTGTTTGAGTGGAGTGTTTGTTTGTGATTGCTTGCACATTGCTTGTGTGATTTGTGATGTGTGTGAATAGAATTGATTCCTTAGAAAATCTTTTGCCTATTCTAATCCCAATCCAACCCAAACAGATGACTTCTCCAAAGGACTCCAACATCAAGGATGATGACACCAACAACAACCAAGAGGCCAGCATGAAAGAACTCATAGCAACCCAAAACCAATTGAGCCAAGAGACAACCCAGCTTTTAGCCAACAACAATGGACTAGACCCAGCCATACAAAGGATTTTGAAGCTTCAATCCCAATTGATGCAAGGATTGGTTACACAAATGATCAACATGAGAGAAAACTTTTCCCAAGGAGCTAATGACAACAAGGATGACAAAAATGTTATTCTAGAAGGAACCCAAGTTAGCAACACTTGTGAAGTCAAGGATCATGCATCCAAGGAACATGAAGATCAATGCCCCAAGAAGAGAGAAAGATCTCCCACCTATGAAGAACAAGAACTAGAAGAACTCCTAGCTTTGGAAAGACCCAAAAAGAAGAAGAAGAAATGCCCCAACACTAGCAAGAAGGATATTACACAAGTGCAATGTTTCAAATGCAAAGAGATGGGACATTATGCCAATGAATGCCCAGAAAAGAAGATGGACCAAATAAACAAACAAGAGGCAATGACACCAAAGGAAAAGAAAGATATCAGCCAAGTGATATGTTACAATTGCAAGAACCCAGGGCATTATGCAAGCAACTGTCCAGAAAAGATGAAGAACAACTTGATCAAGCCTATGGAGAAACTCAACCTTGGCCCATGAGTCAAGTATGGAAACAAAGGACACTATGCAGATGTTTGCCCAGAGAAGTTTCCCCAGGATCCCAAGAAGGCCAACATCTAAATTAGTTGGAAAATTTTTAAGGGTGGTAGTACCCTAGTTGTTTTGAACCTGCTTGTAACCCTAAACCTTCCCAAATCTCGAGGACAAGATTTATTTTAAGGGTGGTAGCCTGTCACATCCCAAGATTTTCCAAATCTTGTAATGTGAAAAATAAATAAACAAAATAAATATTTGTTGAAAATCAGGGTGAAAAGAAACTTTTGTTTCTAAAATGAAACTTAAAATCCCATCCTGAACAAACTTTGGATAAAGTTTGAATTCAACAAATCCAAATCAAGAGAAATGCATTCCTCAATGAATGTATCTGGAAATTTGAACACTTGGAAAATAAATCCAAAACCCTAAGCCCTAATGGAATAAAAACCATTTCCAAGTTATCTCCAAATCCATGGATTTGATCCATAAAAAAATTGATCAACAAGTATTCACAAAGGATCAAGTAAGACCATAGAAATTGGTTTCACTTATTTTGGAACCATAAATAACAATCTTATGGATTTAATAAAGGAATTGAATTTCCAAAGCTAATAAAGCCCTTACCAAAAACCCATACCAAGTGGTGAGCAATAGATCCTAAAAGGATTCAAAAGGTTAAACAAATTATAAAATAAGATTTCACAAATTGGAATCACCAAGTTTGGATCTATAAATAAAAAGATATGGATTTTATAAGACAAAGATAAAAATATTAAATAAAGAATATTTAAAGACCAAATAAAATCTTGGCCTAATCCATTAAGTAAATGGAGTGATTAATCCCAATCCAAATAAAATAAAAGGATAAAGAATATTCCAAATAAAATAAAATGGCAATAACCATTCTATCCCTATCTTAATAAGGACAAATCTCTAAATAAGAATACATGAGAAAATGATATTTGGAATTCACCCAAGTGGAATAAAAGTTATTTAATCAACTTAAATAAAATAAAACCTCCAAATAAATTTTTTGGAATTAAAACTATGTTAAATTCCATTGGAATTAAAACAAATACCCAATCTTAAATGATTAATAAATCATATTAGAATACTTTCCAAATAATTCAAGATGAATTATTTGAACCAACTAAACAAATAAAAACCTACTGAAAGGAATTGGGAAGTTTAAAGAATTTAAATGGAAATTTTAATAATTAAATCAAACCCTATTTTATTAAATAACTAAAGATCCATTTTATTTAATTATAAATGGATCCTAAAATAAATAAAAATATTATTTTACTTTGAGATTTGGATTATGTTGAAAAATAGAACCAAATTCAAAGTACAAGTTGAGTGATTGTTTGAATTGTTTGGATGGTTTGAATGTTTGAAATATTGATTGAAATTCAAAACAGAAAAAGAATTAGAAAAGGAAAAAGAAAAAAAAAAATAAGAAAAGGACAGCCCAACAGGCCCGAAATGCTCAAGATTCTCCTCAAGGAAAACGTTGCACCCAGATTCGACCGCTAAGTCCCCACCAAGGACCCTCCCCCTTGTTTCTTTTCCCACTGACCAACCGACCCCACCTGAGCGAACCGTTTTTCTTTACCGCGGAAAGAACCCACTCAGTCACAGATAGCCTGGACCCACTTCTCCTTCCCCTCTTTCGCTGACGAGACGACCCCACGCAGCCAGCTCATCGTCTTCAACCCCCGCGATGACCATGCCCTCTCCTTGCTGCCGTTGCTGTCTTCAATCCCCGCGATCAATTCGCAGTAATTCCGTGCCTTAAACCTCGTAGCGATCACGCCCATTTAAGCGCCTGCGTCTTCCTCCCATTTCCCCAGACACCGCCTCCCCTCTGCCTCCAGGCCGCCCCAATTTCTCTCTGTACCACCGCTGTCTCCGACGAGTCTCCCTCTCGATTCTGGCCACACCCCGCCGCCTCTCGCCTACCTCTGCACGCGAGTATGCTCTCCAGCACCTTGCGCATCTGCCCATAGCCTCAGCTAGCTCCCGAGCACTCTGGAAGCTCGGCTTCATCGACCTCGACTCGCCGCCGCCGTCTGTCTCTACTCTGGCGGAACCTCTTTGGTAAATCAGACTTCCCCTCGCCCCCTTTTTGATGCTCCCTTACTCGCGACCCTCGTGCGCACCTAACCGTGCCTCTCCTTTGCCTTAGCACGGTCCTAAGCGACGCCAACGACGACAACCCGAGAGCACCGCTCAGCAACTCCGGCGAGCAATCGCGATCGCATGCAGGCGCCCGCCGACCAGCACCTCCCGAGCATCGCCGTGACCGAGCCCGGTGAGCCATCTCCCCTCTCTCGCTTCGATCGCCAGCCGCCATGCAAGCATGCTCCGCTCGCTGCCGCTGCTGCAGCCGCCACTAATTGGTCGCATAGGTCTGCACCGTTAGATTTCAATCCGACGCGTAGGAACGAATCACTTAACGAAGAGGTATCAGTCAATCTGCGCCGTATGATTTAAATGAAATCCAGCGGTCCAGAGAGCTCGATCCAGACGAACCGGTATCGGCCAATCACGACGCGACGCGTGGCCAGGTCTGTTTTAAAACAGATTTGAAAAACAGATTTAAGTGCCATTTTCAAACCCTTATAACTCTGGATCCACACGTCCAAAAATTACAAATTTTATGTCGTTGGATTCAGGAAAACAAGACCTAACCAACCCTGCCCTTAGTTTAGCAAATAGTATCTGTTAGATTGCTTGTTTTTGCAGATTCTTTTGTGAGCTTGTTTAGAGTAGAAATATTGTTTAAAAATGATCTTAGGGTTAAAACCTTTGCAAATTGGATTGTTGTGACCTTACTGACCCTAGGAACCAACCTATGTTTTGGAAAATGAATTTGGAAAAGTTTACAATGGATTACTTGGTTTAGTCCATTTCTAGCTAATTAAAACTATTGTTTTGCTTATGAAAATTGGTTTTGAGTAAAAACTTTGGAGAAAATGTTTTGGACCAAACCTACTGACCCAAACACCAAGTTTTGCAATAGAAACTCATTTGGTGAAACAAATAATGATTCTTTGATTTAAAAACCATTTCTAGTCAAATAGAAATGTGGTTTATTTATTAAAAATGATTTTTGGAAGAAAACCTTTGGAAAATATTTTGTTTTAAACTCACTAACCCCATACCCCAAGTTTTGTGATTTGAAAACATACTTGGTGAACCCTATAGGTTAATGCCCTAGTAAAAATATTTCTACACCACATAAAATGATACTTTGTTTTGAAAATGGTTTTTAAAGTGAAACCTTTTGCAATTGATTTTGCCACTTGACAAAATGACAATTAGTTGTGCCCAAATGTCTATGATCCATTAGGAACCACTTTTTCAAACAAAACAAAGCTTGGCATGCTTGCATGCATTTCTTTGACTTTGTCATTTTGTGTGTTGTTTTGCTTGATTGGTAGATTGAGTTTGTGCCTTGCTTGATTGAATTGTAGTGACTTGAAGAGTGTGATTGTTGCAAGGACAAGAAGTGAACTTATACCCTCTACCAAAAAGGCAAGTGATGCTTCATATCTTTTGTCCCATTATTTTCTATATGCATTAGTGTTTTTGATAAGTAAAAACTTGCATGGATTTTATTTAGCTAAGTATAGACCTTGCTATAGGAAAACCTAGTAGACGAATCCTTAGTAGGATTTTCCTAAGTTAAGAATCCTATTACTACCAAGCTTAGCCTAGCTAATAGAAAACCTGGGTGGAATATATATTCATACTATGGAAAAATCTCTAAGTCTGAGGACTTATGTTTTTGTTTAATAAAACAACTAAGTTAATGAATCACCTGGGTGGAATGGGACTTGTTTGGTGGTTTTTGGTTGAGTGGTTCACAAGGCCCATGTTTATGGTTTACCTTAGTGTATCTCACTTGTGGATGGCCACCCAGGAATAAAGAGATTTGAGATGTCAAATGTTGAGAAGCTTCAAGTGCAACCACTTGGCAATATGGGCTCTGCCATGATCATATAGGTTGCAAGAACTTAGCCATATGGACAGTGGGTGGTAGTGTTTGATAGGATGGAACGCGTCCATGATGGTCTAAGGGAAGGCTTCTGAAAGATCTTGTCTTGGGAAACCAAGTCTTGTGGGGAAAGTGCACAACCTCTGAAGAGTGTAAAACCTAAGTACTTAGCCATGCCCCTGGTAAAGGACAATTTGAGCATCAAGACATGGAAGCTTCAAGAATCTCATCACTCCAACTTCTGAATAAAACTTGTGGGTGAACAAGGGTTGTTTGAAATCTTCAATCTTTGATGGAGAGATGGCTTGGTACAAGGATCTTGAAATCTTTGATTGAGGAAAAATGATTTTGCCAAGCACTTAAGTCTTTGATTGGTAGATGCCTTGGAAAGGATCTTCAGTCTTTGATTGGTAGATGCCTTGGGAAATATTTTTGCCAAACAAAAACTTAGTATTTTCAAAATGTTAGGGAAAAATCTATTTTGAGCAATGCAAGCCTCAACTCCACTTAGCCAAATGCATATAGATGATAGACTCCACTATACTACCAAAGTATCACTTGCCAATACAATTCAAATGTATTGACCCTTGTGGCTGTAACTTGTAATGTTGCAGGTTTGATTGATTTTAGTGAAGATTGATTGATTAGGATTACAAAGTCTACAACCAACATCTGCCTGTGGCACTTTGAAGATGAAGGACCCATGACTATAGTTATTCCGCTGCAATGTAATGTAATAGCCTAATGAGCTATGTATTGATGTAATAAAATTATGTTATACCTGGTTATAAAGTTGTATTATGACCTTTGATTCTGATATTACATCTAAACTGTGGATGCTAGCTATTGATCCAGGGACTAGCATTGTAAACACAGGGGGCTCAATCTTATTTAAAGGTTGGGGACCCTACACATGGCCGCCGGAAAAATTCGGCATGACATCTCCTAAAAATGGGACATATGGATAGTGCAAAAATTTGCCGAAACAGAAATTAATCGACATTTCGGCAAACATCCATGCACCACCAGAGCAAGCAACATGCTTTCTTCTTCGTCACTTGCAAATATTCATACACCACATCCATGCAAACACACCATCCCTCTCGCAATTAATAAGAAGGCTTCACAAACATAAGCATGCACACACATACACACCGCACTAACGTCCACACTCCACACAAAACATCCACATGCATGTCCTCCAACAACTCACCTAGTAGAATCGTTACCGAGCGAAGTCCGTGACGAGATAGTGTGGTTGTTGTTGGAGAACAAGATGGATGTTGGAGGAGGCTTCCCCTCACAAAACTATGAAGCAAGGTAGGTTCAAAAACCAAGAATGGAGAAAAGAATGGAGAAATTGAGGTGGTGGGGAGGAGGAGGACGAGCTAGAGCTAGTTTGGGGTGGTGGGTGGAGAATAATGGAATGGTGGTGGTGGGTGGGGGTGGATGCCAACTTGTAGATCTGGACGAAGTTATCAGTGGCGCATATTACACTAAATGCTCCATTGATAAGTCTGCCACCTTTTTAGTGGTGGGCCTAAGACTTATCAGTGGCGCATTTAACACTATATCTTGCGTTGGTGACCAAATGTCGCATATACCAAATGCGCCATTGATATTTATGCCACCTTTCAGGATGGTAGGGCCCACTTAGTTACCAGTGGCGCATTTACATCTACATGCGCCATTGGTGAGGGGAATATCAATGGTGCATATTGCATATGCGCCACTGATAATAGTATATCAATGGCGCATATATCCATATGCGCCATTGATATTTGGTCCACAGGCCTCCAGAGTGCCGGGCCGACATTATTAGTAGCCCATTATTTGTGATTTGCGCCATTGGTTATAAATAATATCAGTGGAGCATATTTTTAAATGCGCCACTGATAATTATCAGTGGAGCATATTCAAAACAATGCTCCACTCATAATAAATCTATCCATAAGCATTTCTCTAGTAGTGTGAGAAGAACACACATGCAATGACACTAGGTGTGCTTCATGAAAACAACACACATGCAATCACACTGGTGGATCCATATGTGGTTTGTGAAAAGAGCACACATGCAATGACTCTAGATGTGGTTTGTGAAAAGAACACACATGCAATCACACCGGTGGATCCATATGTGGTTTGTGAGAAGAGCACACATCCAATGACACTGGTGGATCCATATGTGGTTTGTGAGAAGAACACACATGCAATGACACTGGATGTGGTTCATGAAAAGAACACAAATGCAATGAACTCTGGTGGATCCATATGTGGTTTGTGAGAAGAACACACATGCAATGACAGTGGGTGTGGTTCATGAAAAGAACACACACCCAATGACACTGGTGGATCCTTATGTGGTTTGTGAAAAGAACACACATGCAATGACTCTGGTGGATCCACATGTGGTTTGTCAAAAGAACACACATGCAAAACACACATGTAATGACACTGGTGGATCCATATGTGGTCTGTGGAAAGAACAGACATGCAATGACACTAGCTATGGTTAATGAAAAGAACACACATGCAATGACACTGGTGGATCCATATGTGGTATGTGGAAAGAACAGACTTGCAATGACACTAGTTGTGGTTAATGAAAAGAACACACATGCAATGACTCTAATGGATCCATATGTGGTTTGTGAAAAGAACACACATGCAATAACTCTAGTTGTGGTTAATGAAAAGAACACACATGCAATGACACAGGTGGATCCATATATGGTTTGTGAGAAGAACACACATGCAATGACAATGGTTGTGGTTCATGAAAAGAACACACATCTAATGACACTGGTGGATCCTTATGTTCTTTGTGAAAAGAACACACATGCAATGACGCTGGTGGATCCACATGTGGTTTGTGAAAAGAACACACATGCAATGACACTAGGTGGATCAATGTGGTTTGTGAAAAGAACATACATCCAATGAACTCTGGTGGATCCATGTGTGGTTTGTGAGAAGAACACACATGCAATTACTCTAGGTTTGGTTCATGAAAATAAAACACATGCAATCACACTGGTGGATTCATATGTGGTTTGTGAAAAGAACACACATACAATGACTCTAGATGTGGTTTGTGAAAAGAACACACTTGCAATCACACTGGTGGATCCATATGTGGTTTGTGAGAAGAACACACATCCAATGACATTAATGGATCCATATGTGGGTTGTGAGAAGAACACACATCCAATGACACTAAGTGTGGTTCATGAAAAGAACACACATCCAATGACACTGGTGGATCCTTATGTGGTTTGTGAAAAGAACACACATGCAATGACTCTAGATGTGGTTTGTGAGAATAACACTCATCCGATATGTGGTTTGTGAGAAGAACACACATCCAATGACACTGGTGGATCCATATATGGTTCGTCAGAAGAACACACATGCAATGACACTGGGTGTGGTTCATGAAAAGAACACACATCCAATGACACTAGTGGATCCTTATGTGGTTTGTGAGAAGAACACACATGCAATGACTCTGGTGGATCGACATGTGTATTGTGAAAAGAACACACATGCAATGACACTGGTGGATCCATATGTGGTCTATGGAAACAACATACCTGCAATGACACTAGTTGTGGTTAATGAAAGGAACACACATGCAATGACACTGGTGGATACATATGTGGTGTGTGGAAAGAACAGACTTGCAACGACACTAGCTGTGGTTAATGAAAAGAACACACATGCAAAGACTCTAATGGATCCATATGTGGTTTGTGAAAATAACACACATGCAATGACTCTAGTTGTGGTTAATGAAAACAACACACATGCAATGACACTGGTGGATCCATATGTGGTTTGTGAAAAGAACAAACATGCAATGAACTCTGGTGTATCCATATGTGGTTTTTGAGAAGAATACACATGCAATGAGACTGGTTGTGGTTCAAGAAAAGAACACACATCGAATGACACTGGTGGATCCTTATGTGGTTTACGAAAAGAACACACATGCAATGACTCTGGTGGATCCACATGTGGTTTGTGAGAAGAACACACATGCAATGACTCTAGATGTGGTTCATGAAAAGAACACACATGAAATCACACTGGTGGATCCATATGTGGTTTGTGAAAAGAACAGACATGCAATGACTATAGATGTGGTTTGTGAAAAGAACACACGTGCAATCACACTAGTGGATCCATATGTGGTTTGTGAGAAAAACACACATCCAATGACATTAATGGATCCATATGTGGTTTGTGAGAAGAACACACATCCAAAGGAACTAGGTGTTGTTCATGAAATGAACACACATCCAATGACAGTGGTGGATCCTTATGTGGTTCGTGAAAAGAACACACATGCAATGACTCTAGATGTGGTTTGTGAGAAGAACACACATGCAATAACACTGGTGGCTGCATATGTGGTTTGTGAAAAGAACACACATCCAATGACACTGGTGGATCCATATGTGGTTTGTGAGAAGAACACACATGAAGTGACACTGGGTGTGGTTCATGAAAAGAACACACATCCAATGAACTTTGGTGGATCCATATGTGATTTGTGAGAAGAACACACACGAAATGACTCTAGCTGTGGTTTGTGAAAAGAACACACATGCAATCAGACTGGTGGATCCATATGTGGTTTGTGAGAAGAACACACATCCAATGACACTGGTGGATCCATGTGTGGTTTGTGAGACGAACACACATGCAAAACACACATGCAATGACACAGGTGGATCCATATGTGGTCCATGGAAAGAACAGACATGCAATGACACTAGTTGTGGTTAATGAAAAGAACAGACATGCAATGACTCTAATGGATCCATATGTGGTTTGTGAAAAGAACACACATGCAATTACACTGGTGGATCCATATGTGGTCTGTGGAAAGAATAGACATGCAATGACACTAGCTATGGTTAACGAAAAGAACACACATGCAATGACACTGGTGGATCTGGATGTCGTTTGTGAAAACAACAGACATGCAATGACTCTAGCTATGGTTAATGAAAACAACACACATGCAATGACACTGGTGGACCCATATGTGGTTTGTGAAAAGAATAGACATGCAATGACTCTGGTGGATCCATATGTGGTTTGTGAGAAGAACACACATGCAATGACACTGGTTGTGGTTCATTAAAGGAACACACATCCAATGACACTAGTGGATCCTTATGTGGTTTGTGAAAAGAACACACATGTAACGACTCTAGTGGATCCACATCTGGTTTGTGAAAAGAACACACATGCAATGACACTAGGTGGATTAATGTGGTTTATGAAAATAACAGACATGCAATGATCTCTGGTGGATCCATATGTGGTTTGTGAGAAGAACACACATACAATGACTCTAGATGTGGTTCATGAAAAGAACACACATGCAATCACACTGGTGGATCCATATGTGGTTTGTGAAAAGAACACAAATGCAATGACTATAGATGTGGTTTGTGAAAAGAACACACATGCAATCACACTAGTGGATCCATATGTGGTTTGTGAGAAAAACACACATCCAATGACATTAATGGATCCATATGTGGGTTGTGAGAAGAACACACATCCAATGACACTAGGTGTGGTTCACGAAAAGAACACACATCCAATGACAGTGGTGGATCCTTATGTGGTTTGTGAAAAGAACACACATGCAATGACTCTAGATGTGGTTTTTGAGAAGAACACAGATGCAATAACACCGGTGGCTGCATATGTGGTTTCTGAAAAGAACACACATCCAATGACACTGGTGGATCCATATGTGGTTTGTGAGAAGAACACACATGCAATGACACTGGGTGTGGTTCATGAAAAGAACACACATCCAATGAACTTTGGTGGATCCATATGTGGTTTGTGAGAAGAACACACACGGAATGACTCTAGCTGTGGTTTGTGAAAAGAACACACATGCAATCAGACTGGTGGATCCATATGTGGTTTGTGAGAAGAACACACATCCAATGACACCGGTGGACCCATGTGTGGTTTGTGAGAAGAACACACATGCAAAACACACATGCAATGACACTGGTGGATCCATATGTGGTCTGTGGAAAGAACAGACATGTAATGACACCAGCTGTGGTTAATGAAAAGAACAGACATGCAATGACTCTAATGGATCCATATGTGGTTTGTGAAAAGAACACACATGCAATTACACTGGTGGATCCATATGTGGTCTGTGGAAAGAATAGACATGCAATGACACTAGCTGTGGTTAACGAAAAGAACACACATGCAATGACACTGGTGGATCTAGATGTCGTTTGTGAAAACAACAGACATGCAATGACTCTAGCTATGGTTAATGAAAAGAACACACATGCAATGACACTGGTGGACCCATATGTGGTTTGTGAAAAGAATAGACATGCAATGACTCTGGTGGATCCATATGTGGTTTGTGAGAAGAACACACATGCAATGACACTGGTTGTGGTTCATGAAAGGAACGCACATCCAATGACACTAGTGGATCCTTATGTGGTTTGTGAAAAGAACACACATGCAATGACTCTAGTGGATCCACATCTGGTTTGTGAAAAGAACATAGATGCAATGACACTGGGTGGATCAATGTGGTTTGTGAAAATAACAGACATGCAATGATCTCTGGTGGATCCATATGTGGTTTGTGAGAAGAACACACATGCAATGACTCTAGATGTGGTTCATGAAAAGAACACACATGAAATCACACTGGTGGATCCATATGTGGTTTGTGAAAAGAACACATATGCAATTACTATAGACGTGGTTTGTGAAAAGAACACACATGCAATCACACTAGTGGATCCATATGTGGTTTGTGAGAAAAACACACATCCAATGACATTAATGGATCCATATGTGGTTTGTGAGAAGAACACACATCCAATGGAACTGGGCGTGGTTCATGAAATGAACACACATCCAATGACAGTGGTGGATCCTTATGTGGTTTGTGAAAAGAACACACATGCAATGACTCTAGATGTGGTTTGTGAGAAGAACACACATGCAATAACACCGGTGGCTGCATATGTGGTTTGTGAAAAGAACACACATCCAATGACACTGGTGGATCTATATGTGGTTTGTCAGAAGAACACACATGCAGTGACACTGGGTGTGGTTCATGAAAAGAACACACATCCAATGAACTTTGGTGGATCCATATGTGATTTGTGAGAAGAACACACACGAAATGACTCTAGCTGTGGTTTGTGAAAAGAACACACATGCAATCAGACTGGTGGATCCATATGTGGTTTGTGAGAAGAAGACACATCCAATGACACTGGTGGAGCCATGTGTGGTTTGTGACAAGAACACACATGCAAAACACACATGCAATGACACTGGTGGATCCGTATGTGGTCTGTGGAAAGAACAGACATGTAATGACACTAGCTGTGGTTAATGAAAAGAACAGACATGCAATGACTCTAATGGATCCATATGTGGTTTGTGAAAAGAACACACATGCAATTACACTGGTGGATCCATATGTGGTCTATGAAAAGAATAGACATGCAATGACAGTAGCTATGGTTAACGAAAACAACACACATGCAATGACACTGGTGGATCTGGATGTCGTTTGTGAAAACAACAAACATGCAATGACTCTAGCTATGGTTAATGAAAAGAACACACATGCAATGACACTGGTGGACCCATATGTGGTTTGTGAAAAGAATAGACATGCAATGACTCTGGTGGATCCATATGTGGTTTGTGAGAAGAACACACATGCAATGACACTGGTTGTGGTTCATTAAAGGAACACACATCCAATGACACTAGTGGATCCATATGTGGTTTGTGAAAAGAACACACATGCAATGACTATAGATGTGGTTTGTGAAAAGAACACACATGCAATCACACTAGTGGATCCATATGTGGTTTGTGAGAAAAACACACATCCAATGACATTAATGGATCCATATGTGGTTTGTGAGAAGAACACACATCCAATGACACTAGGTGTGGTTCACGAAAAGAACACACATCCAATGATAGTGGTGGATCCTTATGTGGTTTGTGAAAAGAACACACATGCAATGACTCTAGATGTGGTTTTTGAGAAGAACACACATGCAGTAACACTTGTGGATCCATATGTGGTTTCTGAAAAGAACACACATCCAATGACACTGGCGGATCCATATGTGGTTTGCGAGAAGAACACACATGCAATGACACTGGGTGTGGTTCATGAAAAGAACACACATCCAATGAACTTTGGTGGATCCATATGTGGTTTGTGAGAAGAACACACACGAAATGACTCTAGCTGTGGTTTGTGAAAAGAACACACATGTAATCAGACTGGTGGATCCATATGTGGTTTGTGAGGAGAACACACATCCAATGAAACTCGTGGATCCATGTGTGGTTTGTGAGAAGAACACACATGCAATGACACTGGTGGATCCATATGTGGTCTGTGGAAAGAACAGACATGCAATGACACTAGCTGTGGTTAATGAAAAGAACAGATATGCAATGACTCTAATGGATCCATATGTGGTTTGTGAAAAGAACACACATGCAATTACATTGGTGGATCCATATGTGGTCTGTGGAAAGAACAGACATACAATGACACTAGCTGTGGTTAATGAAAAGAACACACATGCAATGACACTGGTGGATCTGGATGTCGTTTGTGAAAAGAACAGACATGCAATTACTCTAGCTATGGTTAATGAAAAGAACACACATGCAATGACACTCGTGGATCCATATGTGGTTTGTGAAAAGAATAGACATGCAATGACTCTGGTGGATCCATATGTGGTTTGTGAGAAGAACACACATGCCATGACACATGTTGTGGTTCATTAAAGGAACACACATCCAATGACATTAGTGGATCCTTATGTGGTTTGTGAAAAGAACACACATGCAATGACTCTAGTGGATCCACATCTGGTTTGTGAAAAGAACACAGATGCAATGACACTGGGTGGATCAATGTGGTTTGTGAAAATAACAGACATGCAATGATCTCTGGTGGATCCATATGTGGTTTCTGAGAAGTACAGACATGCAATGACTCTAGATGTGGTTAATGAAAAGAACACACATGCAATCACACTGGTGGATCCATATGTGGTTTGTGAAAAGAACACACATGCAATGACTATAGACGTGGTTTGTGAAAAGAACACACATGCAATCACACTAGTGGATCCATATGTGGTTTGTGAGAAAAACACACATCCAATGACATTAATGGATCCATATGTGGTTTGTGAGAAGAACACACATCCAATGGAACTGGGTGTGGTTCATGAAATGAACACACATCCAATGACAGTGGTGGATCCTTATGTGGTTTGTGAAAAGAACACACATGCAATGACTCTAGATGTGGTTTGTGAGAAGAACACACATGCAATAACACCGGTGGATGCATATGTGGTTTGTGAAAAGAAAACACATCCAATGACACTAGTGGATCCATATGTGGTTTGTGAGAAGAACACACATGCAGTGACACTGGGTGTGGTTCATGAAAAGAACACACATCCAATGAACTTTGGTGGATCCATATGTGATGTGTGAGAAGAACACACACGAAATGACTCTAGCTGTGGTTTGTGAAAAGAACACACATGCAATCAGACTGGTGGATCCATATGTGGTTTGTGAGAAGAACACACATCCAATGACACTGGTGGATCCATGTGTGGTTTGTGAGAAGAACACACATGCAAAACAGACATGCAATGACACAGGTGGATCCATATGTGGTCTATGGAAAGAACAGACATGCAATGACACTAGCTGTGGTAAATGAAAAGAACAAACATGAAATGACTCTAATGGATCCATATGTGGTTTGTGAAAAGAAAACACATGCAATTACACTGGTGGATCCATATGTGGTCTGTGGAAAGAATAGACATGCAATGACACTAGCTGTGGTTAACGAAAAGAACACACATGCAATGACACTGGTGGATCTGGATGTCGTTTGTGAAAACAACAGACATGCAATGACTCTAGCTATGGTTAATGAAAAGAACACACATGCAATGACACTGGTGGACCCATATGTGGTTTGTGAAAAGAATAGACATGCAATGACTCTGGTGGATCCATATGTGGTTTGTGAGAAGAACACACATGCAATGACACTGGTTGTGGTTCATTAAAGGAACACACATCCAATGACACTAGTGGATCCTTATGTGGTTTGTGAAAAGAACACACATGCAATGACTCTAGTGGATCCACATCTGGTTTGAGAAAATAACACACATGCAATGACACTAGGTGGATCAATGTGGTTTGTGAAAATAACAGACATGCAATGATCTCTGGTGGATCCATATGTGGTTTGTGAGAAGAACACACATGCAATGACTCTAGATGTGGTTCATGAAAAGAACACACATGCAATCACACTGGTGGATCCATATGTGGTTTGTGAAAAGAACACACATGCAATGACTATAGATGTGGTTTGTGAAAATAACACACATGCAATCACACTAGTGGATCCATATGTGGTTTGTGAGAAAAACACATATCCAATGACATTAATGGATCCATATGTGGTTCGTGAGAAGAACACACATCCAATGACACTAGGTGTGGTTCACGAAAAGAACACACATCCAATGACAGTGGTGGATCCTTATGTGGTTTGTGAAAAGAACACACATGCAATGACTCTAGATGTGGTTTTTGAGAAGAACACACATGCAATAACACTTGTGGATCCATATGTGGTTTCTGAAAAGAACACACATCCAATGACACTGGTGGATCCATATGTGGTTTGCGAGAAGAACACACATGCAATGACACTAGTTGTGGTTCATGAAAAGAACACACATCCAATGAACTTTGGTGGATCCATATGTGGTTTGTGAGAAGAACACACACGGAATGACTCTAGCTGTGGTTTGTGAAAAGAACACACATGCAATCAGACTGGTGGATCCATATGTGGTTTGTGAGAAGAACACACATCCAATGACACTGGTGGATCCATGTGTGGTTTGTGAGAAGAACACACATGAAAAACACACATGCAATGACACTGGTGGATCCATATGTGGTATGTGGAAAGAACAGACATGCAATGACACTAGCTGTGGTTAATGAAAAGAACAGACATGCAATGACTCTAATGGATCCATATGTGGTTTGTGAAAAGAACACACATGCAATGACACTGGTGGATCTGGATGTTGTTTGTGAAAAGAATAGACATGCAATGACTCTAGCTATGGTTAATGAAAAGAACACACATGCAATGACACTCGTGGATCCATATGTGGTTTGTGAAAAGAATAGACATGCAATGAGTCTGGCGGATCCATATGTGGTTTGTGAGAAGAACACACATGCCATGACACTGGTTGTGGTTCATTAAAGGAACACACATCCAATGACACTAGTGGATCCTTATGTGGTTTGTGAAAAGAACACACATGCAATGACTCTAGTGGATCCACATCTGGTTTGTGAAAAGAACTCACATGCAATGACACTGGGTGGATCAATGTGGTTTGTGAAAATAACAGACATGCAATGTTCTCTGGTGGATCCATATGTTGTTTGTGAGAAGAACACACATGCAATGACTCTAGATGTGGTTCATGAAAAGAACACACATGCAATCACACTGGTGGATCCATATGTGGTTTGTGAAAAGAACACACATGCAATGACTATAGACGTGGTTTGTGAAAAGAACACACATGCAATCACACTAGTGGATCCATATGTGGTTTGTGAGAAGAACATTCATCCAATGGAACTGGGTGTGGTTCATGAAATGAACACACATCCAATGACAACAGTGGATCCTTATGTGGTTTGTGAAAAGAACACACATGCAATGACTCTAGATGTGGTTTGTGAGAAGACCACACATGCAATAACACTGGTGGCTGCATATGTGGTTTGTGAAAAGAACACACATGCAATGACTATAGATGTGGTTTGTGAAAAGAACACACATGCAATCACACTTGTGGATCCATATGTGGTTTGTGAGAAAAACACACATCCAATGACATTAATGGATCCATATGTGGTTTGTGAGAAGAACACACATGGAATGACACTGGGTGTGGTTCATGAAAAGAACCCACATCCAATGACAGTGGTGGATACTTATGTGGTTTGTGAAAAGAACACACATGCAATGACTCTAGATGTGGTTTGTGAGAAGAACACACATGCAATAACACTGGTGGATCCATATGTGGTTTGTGAAAAGAACACACATCCAATGCCACTGGTGGATCCATATGTGGTTTGTGAGAAGAACACACATGCAAAACACACATGCAATAACACTGGTGGATCCATATGTGGTCTGTGGAAAGAACAAACATGCAATGACACTAGCGTGGTTAATGAAAAGAACAGACATGCAATGACTCTAATTGATCCATAGTTGGTTTGTGAAAAGAACACACATGCAATTACACTAGTGGATCCATATATGGTCCGTGGAAAGAACAGACATGCAATGACACTAGCTGTGGTTAATGAAAAGAACACACATGCAATGACACTGATGGATCTGGATGTCGTTTGTGATAAGAACAGACATGCAATGACTCTAGCTATGGTTAATGAAAAGAACACACATGCAATGACATTGGTGGATCCATATGTGGTTTGTGAAAAGAATAGACATGCAATGACTCTGGTGGATCCATATGTGGTTTGTGAGAAGAACACACATGCAATGACACTGGTTGTGGTTCATTAAAGGAACACACATCCAATGACACTAATGGATCCTTATGTGGTTTGTGAAAAGAACACACATGCAATGACTCTAGTGGATCCACATCTAGTTTGTGAAAAGAACACACATGCAATGACACTGGGTGGATCAATGTGGTTTGTGAAAATAACAGACATGCAATGATCTTTGGTGGATCCATATGTGGTTTGTGAGAAGAACACACATGCAATGACTCTAGATGTGGTTCATGAAAGAACACACATGCAATCACACTAGTGGATCCATATGTGGTTTGTGAAAAGAACACACATGCAATGACTATAGATGTGGTTTGTAAAAAGAACACACATGCAATCACACTAGTGGATCCATATGTGGTTGTGAGAAAAACACACATCCAATGACATTAATGGATCCATATGTGGTTTGTGAGAAGAACACACATCCAATGAAACTGGGTGTGGTTCATGAAAAGAAGACAGATCCAATGACAGTGGAGGATCCTTATGTGGTTTGTGAAAAGAACACACATCCAATGACTCTAGATGTGGTTTGTGAGAAAAACACAATTCCAATGACATTAATGGATCCATATGTGGTTTGTGAGAAGAACACACATCCAATGACAATGGGTGTGGTTCATGAAAAGAACACAGATCCACTGACAGTGGTGGATCCTTATGTGGTTTGTGAAAAGAACACACATGCAATGACTCTAGATGTGGTTTGTGTGAAGAACACAAATGCAATAACACTAGTGGATCCATATGTTGTTTGTGAGAAAAACACACATCCAATGACATTAATGGATCCATATGTGGTTTGTGAGTAGAACACACATCCAATGACACTGGGTGTGGTTCATGAAAAGAACACAGATCCAATGACAGTGCTGGATCCTTATGTGGTTTGTGAAAAGAACACACATGCAATGACTCTAGATATGGTTTGTGAGAAGAACACACATGCAATAACATAGGTGGATCCATATATGGTTTGTGAAAAGAACACACATCCAATGACACTGGTGGATCCATATGTGGTTTGTGAGAAGAACACACATGCAATGACACTGGGTGTGGTTCATGAAAAGAATACACATCCAATGAACTTTGGTGGATCCATATTTGGTTTGTGAGAAGAACACACATGGAGGGACTCTAGCTGTGGTTTGTGAAAAGAACACACATGCAATTAGAATGGTGGATCCATATGTGGTTTGTGAGAAGAACACACATCCAATGACACTGGTGGATCCATTTGTGGTGTGTGAGAAGAACACACACGCAAAACACACATGCAATGACACTGGTGGATCCATATGTGGTCTGTCGATAGAACAGACATGCAATAACACTAGCTATGGTTAATGAAAAGAACAGACATGCAATGATTCTAATGGATCCATATTTGGTTTGTGAAAAGAACACACATGCAATTACACTGGTGGATCCATATGTGGTCTGTGGAAAGAACAGACATGAAATGACACTAGCTGTGGTTAATGAAAATAACACACATGCAATGACACTGGTCGATCTGGATGTCGTTTGTGAAAAGAACAGACATGCAATGACTATAGCTATGGTTAATGAAAAGAACACACATGCAATGACACTGGTGGATCCATATGTGGTTCCTGAAAAGAATAGACATGCAATGACTCTGGTGGATCTATATGTGGTTTGTGAGAAGAACACACATGCAATGACACTGGTTGTGGTTCATTAAAGGAACACACATCCGATGACACTAGTGGATCCTTATGTGGTTTGTGAAAAGAACACACATGCAATGACTCTAGTGGATCCACATCTGGTTTGTGAAAAGAACACACATGTAATGACACTAGGTGGATCAATGTGGTTTGTGAAAATAACAGACATGCAATGATCTCTGGTGGATCCATATGTGGTTTGTGAGAAGAACACACATGCAATGACTCTAGATGTGGTTCATGAAAAGAAAACACATGCAATCACACTGGTGGATCCATATGTTGTTTGTGAAAAGAACACACATGCAATGAATATAGATGTGGTTTGTGAAAACAACACACATGCAATCACACCGGTGGATCCATATGTGGTTTGTGAGAAAAACACACATCCAATGACATTAATGGATCCATGTGTGGTTTGTGAGAAGAACACACATCCAATGACACTAGGTGTGGTTCACGAAAAGAACACACATCCAATGACAGTGGTGGATCCTTATGTGGTTTGTGAAAAGAACAGACATGCAATGACTCTAGATATGGTTTGTGAGAAGAACACACATGAATAATACTTGTGGATCCATATGTGGTTTCTGAGAAGAACACACATCCAATGACACTGGTGGATCCATATGTGGTTTGTGAGAAGAACACACATGCAATGACACTGGGTGTGGTTCATGAAAAGAACACACATCCAATGAACTTTGGTGGATGCATATGTGGTTTGTGAGAAGAACACACACGGAATGACTCTAGCTGTGGTTTGTGAAAAGAACACACATGCAATCAGACTGGTGGATCCATATGTGGTTTGTGAGAAGAACACACATCCAATGACAATGGTGGATCCATGTGTGGTTTGTGAGAAGAACACACATGCAAAACACACATGCAATGACACTGGTGGATCCATATGTGGTCTGTGGAAAGAACAGACATGCAATGACACTAGCTGTGGTTAATGAAAAGAACAGACATGCAATGACTCTAATGGATCCATATGTGGTTTGTGAAAAGGACACACATGCAATTACACTGGTGGATCCATATGTGGTCTGTGGAAAGAACAGACATGCAATGAAACTAGCTGTGGTTAATGAAAAGAACACACATGCAATGACACTGGTGGATCTGGATGTCGTTTGTGAAAAGAACAGACATGCAATGACTCTAGCTATGGTTAATGAAAAGAACACACATGCAATGACACTCGTGGATCCATATGTGGTTTCTGAAAAGAATAGACATGCAATGACTCTAGTGGATTCATATGTGGTTTGTGAGAAGAACACACATGCAATGACACTGGTTGTGGTTCATTAAAGGAACACACATCCAATGACACTAGTGGATCCTTATGTGGTTTGTGAAAAGAACACACATGCAATGACTCTAGTGGATCCACATCTGGTTTGTGAAAAGAACACACATGCAATGACACTAGATGGATCAATGTGGTTTGTGAAAATAGTAGACATGCAATGATCTCTGGTGGATCCATATGTGGTTTGTGAGAAGAACACACATGGAATGACTCTAGATGTGGTTCATGAAAAGAACACACATGCAATCACACTGGTGGTTCCATATGTCGTTTGTGAAAAGAACACACATGCAATGACTATAGATGTGGTTTGTGAAAAGAACACACATGCAATCACACTTGTGGATCCATATGTGGTTTGTGAGAAAAACACACATCCAATGACATTAATGGATCCATATGTGGTTTATGAGAAGAACACACATCGAATGACACTAGGTGTGGTTCATGAAAAGAACCCACATCCAATGACAGTGGTGGATCCTTATGTGGTTTGTGAAAAGAACACACATGCAATGACTCTAGATGTGGTTTCTGAGAAGAACACACATGCAATAACACTGGTGGATCCATATGTGGTTTGTGAAAAGAACACACATCCAATGCCACTGGTGGATCCATATGTGGTTTGTGAGAAGAACACACATGCAAAACACACATGCAATGACACTGGTGGATCCATATGTGGTCTGTGGAAAGAACAAACATGCAATGACACTAGCGTGGTTAATGAAAAGAATAGACATACAATGATTCTAATGGATCCATAGTTGGTTTGTGAAAAGAACACACATGCAATTACACTCGTGGATCCATATTTGGTCTGTGGAAAGAACAGACATGCAATGACACTTGCTGTGGTTAATGAAAAGGACACATATGCAATGACACTGGTGGATCTGGATGTCGTTTGTGAACAGAACAAACATGCAATGACTCTAGCTATGGTTAATGAAAAGAACACACATGCAATGACATTGGTGGATCCATATGTGGTTTCTGAAAAGAATAGACATGCAATGACTCTGGTGGATCCATATGTGGTTTGTGAGAAGAACACACATGCAATGACACTGGTTGTGGTTCATTAAAGGAACACACATCCAATGACACTAGTGGATCCTTATGTGGTTTGTGAAAAGAACACACATGCAATAACTCTAGTGGATCCACATCTGGGTTGTGAAAAGAACACACATGCAATGACACTGGGTGGATCAATGTGGTTTGTGAAAATAACAGACATGCAATGATCTTTGGTGAATCCATATGTGGTTTGTGAGAAGAACACACAGGCAATGACTCTAGATGTGGTTCATGAAAGAACACACATGCAATCACACTAGTGGATCCATATGTGGTTTGTGAAAAGAACACACATGCAATGACTATAGATGTGGTTTGTGAAAAGAACACACATGCAATCACACTAGTGGATCCATATGTGGTTTGTGAGAAAAACACACATCCAATGACATTAATGGATCCATATGTGGTTTGTGAGAAGAACACACATCCAATGACTCTAGGTGTGGTTCACGAAAAGAACACACATCCAATGACAGTGGTGGATCCTTATGTGGTTTGTGAAAAGAACACACATGCAATGACTCTAGATGTGGTTTGTGAGAAGAACACACATGCAATAACACTAGTGGATCCATATGTGGTTTGTGAGAAAAACACACATCCAATGACATTAATGGATCCATATGTGGTTGGTGAGAAGAACACACATCCAATGACACTTGGTGTGGTTCATGAAAAGAACACAGGTCCAATGAAAGTGGTGGATCCTTATGTGGTTTGTGAAAAGAACACACATGCAATGACTCTAGATGTGGTTTGTGAGAAGAACACACATGCAATAACACTGGTGGATCCATATGTGGTTTGTGAAAAGAACACACATCCAATGACACTGGTGGATCCATATGTGGTTTGTGAGAAGAACACACATGCAATGACACTGGGTGTGGTTCATGAAAAGAACACACATCCAATGAACTTTGGTGGATCCATATTTGGTTTGTGAGAAGAACACACATGGAATGACTCTAGCTGTGGTTTGTGAAAAGAACACACATGCAATCAGACTGGTGGATCCATATGTGGTTTGTGAGAAGAACACACATCCAATGACACTAGTGGATCCATTTGTGGTTTGTGAGAAGAACACACACGCAAAACACACATGCAATGACACTGGCGGATCCATATGTGGTCTGTGGAAAGAACAGACATGCAATAACACTAGCTGTGGTTAATGAAAAGAACAGACATGCAATGATTCTAATGGATCCATATTTGGTTTGTGAAAAGAACACACATGCAATTACACTGGTGGATTCATATGTGGTCTATGGAAAGAACAGACAAGAAATGACACTAGCGGTGGTTAATGAAAAGAACACACATGCAATGACACTGGTGGATCTGGATGTCGTTTGTGAAAAGAACAGACATGCAATGACTCTAGCTATGGTTAATGAAAAGAACACACATGCAATGACACTGGTGGATCCATATGTGGTTTGTGAAAAGAATAGACATGCAATGACTATGGTGGATCCATATGTGGTTTGTGAGAAGAACACACATGCAATGACACTGGTTGTGGTTCATTAAAGGAACACACATCCAATGACACTAGTGGATCCTTATGTGGTTTGTGAAAATAACACACATGCAATGACTCTAGTGGATCCACATCTGGTTTGTGAAAAGAACACACATGCAATGACACTGGGTGGATCAATGTGGTTTGTGAAAATAACAGACATGTAATGATCTCTGGTGGATCCATATGCGGTTTGTGAGAAGAACACACATGTAATGACACTTGGTGTGGTTCATGAAAAGAACACACATCCAATGACACTGGTGGATCCTTATGTGGTTTTTGAAAAGAACACACATGCAATGACTCTAGATGTGGTTTGTCAAAATAACACACTTGGAATCACACCGGTGGATGCATATGTGGGTTGTGAGAAAAACACACATCTAATGACACTGGTGGATCCATATGTGGTTTGTGAGAAGAACACACATGCATTGACACTTCGTGTGGTTCATGAAAAGAACACACATCCAATGAGAGTGGTGGATCCTTATGTGGTTTGTGAAAAGAACACATGCCATCACTCTAGATGTGGTTTGTGAAAAGAACACACATGCAATCACACTGGTGGATCAGTATGTGGTTTGTGAGAAGAACACACATGCAATGACACTGGTGGATCGATGTGTGGTTTGTGAGAAGAACACACATGCAAAACACATGTGCAATGACACTGGTGGATCCATATGTGGTCTTTGGAAAGAACAGACATGCAATGACACTAGTTATGGTTAATGAAAAGAACACACATGCAATGACTCTGGTGGATCCATGTGGTTTGTGAAAAGAACATACATGCAGTGACTCTAGCTATGATTAATGAAAAGAACACACATGCAATTCCACTGGTGGATCCATATGTGGTTTGTGAAAAGAACAGACATGCAATGACTCTGATAGATCCATATGTGGTTTGTGTGAAGAACACACATGCAATGACGCTAGTTGTGGTTCATGAAAATAACACACATCCAATGACACTGGTGGATCCTTATGTGGTTTCTGAAAAGAACACACATGCAATGACTCTGGTGGATCCACATGAGGTTTGTGAAAAGAACACACATGCAATGACACTGGGTGGATCAATGTGGTTTGTGAAAATAACAGACATGCAATGAACTCTGTTGGATCCATATGTGGTTTGTGAGAAGAACACACATGCAATGACACTGGGTGTGGTTCATGAAAAGAACACACATCCAATGACACTAGTGGATCGTTATGTGGTTTGTGAAAAGAACACACATGCAATGACTCTAGATGTGGTTTGTGAAAAGAACACACATGCAATCACACTAGTCGATCCATATGTAGTTTGTGAGAAGAACACACATCCAATGACATTGGGTGTGGTTCATGAAAAGAACACACGTCCAATGAAACTGGTGGATCCTTAGGTGTTTTGTTTAAAGAACACACATGCAATGACTCTATTTATGGTTTGTGAAAAGAACACACATGCAATGACACCGGTGGATCAATGTGGTTTGTGAAAAAAACAGACATGCAATGAACTCTGGTGGATCCATATGTGGTTTGTGAGAAGAACACACAGGCAATGAAACTGGGTGTGGTTCATGAAAAGAACACACATCCAATGACACTGGTGTATCCTTTTGTGGTTTGTGAAAATAACACACATGCAATGACTTTGGTGGATCCATATGTGGTTTGTGAAAATAACACACATGCAATTACTTTGGTGGATACACATGTGGTTTGTGAAAATAACACACATTTCAATGACACTGGTGGATCCATATGGGTTGTCTGGTAGATGCAATGACTCTAGCGGTGGTTTATTGAAAGAAAACACATGCAATGACTCTGTTGGAGCAATATCTGGTTTATGAAAAGAACACACATCCAATGACACTGGTGGATCCATATGTGGTTCATGAAAAGAACACACATGCAATGACACTGGTGGATCAACATGTGGTTTATGAAAAGAACACACATAGCATGACACTAGTGGATCCATGTGGTTTATGATAATAATACACATGCAATTAACTCGTGTGGATCCATGTGGTTTATGAGAACAACACACATCCAATGAACTCTAGTGGATTTATCTTAGCATAATTTGATGTATGCCACGATGTATTTCATTGTACAAGACACTCACTTTCAATTTTTATACTACTCAGTTTTACCCTTGGTTGTTTGATACTAATCAGTTTTGCCCCCCTCTCTCTCTTCCCTTCGTAGAAGCCCAAACATGTGCTCACTCTGTCTGCTACGCCATTGTCATAGTTGTCAAGCGGATTGTGCTGCGCACCAATTGTTGATTCTGTGTGATACAACAAGGATCATTGCACACATCGTGCCCTTCACAGTACAGTGTGAGACATCACGAACGTCTCCCTCAACGAGACTTCTACAAGAAGGAACACGAAGCCGTCGATGGAAAAAGTCGTCGACTGGTCATGTCATGTTTAATCAAGTCTGAAAAGCCTACTACTGCTACTACTACGCCACAACACATGCATCATCAAGTGCACGGTCGTCGACGGGCAGCTGCAATTTATTGCCACTTGATTTTAATAAGACATATCCCATTTTTTACGCGGTGGCTCTCAATCTCACTTCCAACTGGGCCCCATCGTAAGAATCTTCCACGCGCTAGCCGGAGGCCGAAGATCTGAGCTCGATGAGACCTAACGTCTCCGCCTTAATCGAGTCACTCACAGTCATCAACACATCCCTCTACCCGATCTAGCACGACCCCACAAATCTCGCCGTACAGCCACCTACCTTCCCCTCTATATTTCCCCTTTTAATTATCGCCAATTTTATGGCCGTGTAAAACTTCATACATAGAAATTGTGTATGTGCCCCTTGCATGTGGCTCAATACAGAACTGCCATGCATGGACCGAGAAAAAAACATGAGTGACGTACCATGCGCGTGTCACGGTGCACGGTGCAGTAGCCTGCGCGGCGTGTTGCACGGTGGTGCGACGAAACGTGCCTTGCTTCCATTCACCTTAACTATAGAGCCCATCTCTGCACACCCACTCTCACTCTTGCTCACTCTCCTCACGCAACCCTCTCCACTGTCCCACCAGCATTTGCAAAATCCCGAGAAAACGCCGTCCGCGCTGGGGATGGCGGAGGAGGATATGGTGGACATCGTCGCCTCTGAGGCCGCTGGAGAGGAGGCCCCCTCTCCTTGCTGGTCCCCCTCGATGCGTTGAAAGCAGCCATCGTCCCTGTCCAGGCCCCCGTTGAGGCATCGATGGTAGCCGCCGTTCCCGTCTGGGGCTCCTGCCGGTCACGAGCAAATCCAACTCTCTAGGGACCCCTACAATCCAGATGAGTACATCACTCTGATGAACCCCTACGACACCGGCATCGACGACCCATGGTCAGAGGTAACTAGGGTTTGCTCCCCTCCCCTTGTTCTTCTCCTGTTCCCATCGTTGGATGCTAGATCTTGGTTTATTAGGATTCACTTGTTTGCATTTCGATTACTCGATCTTCTTACATCATCTACTCCCCCATTTTCCTTTTCTACCAATAGGTTTACAGCAGCGATGTCTATAGCGATGACGAGTCCAGGCACACCAAAACTCGTCAGGTGCTGAGGAGGCTGCATGCCGGCCAGTACGACGCCTTCTTCGCTGGTGGCGTCTATAGTTGCCCCTTCTACAGGATGAGTCTCACCGGCACCAACTTAAACTTCGTCCTGATGCATGCAGAGGGACTGAGCTCTGGCACCCCCAATGTCGGCCAGACCATGAACGTCAATGCATACATCGTTGAACACCAGGCTCTCGGCATTCACCTCTGAAACTTCCAGCGGGTGGCCATCGAAGAGTGTCGCATGCCTCCAATCAAGCCCAAGGCCCCCAAGATCAAGGGACTGAGCAGCAAGAAGTGGAGTAAGCGCCAGAGGGATGAGGCGGAGGCACAGGCGCATGCAAGGAGGGATTGAACCTGTCTACTGCTGCTGCTGCTAAGCAGCTTCTTTTGATTTTCTATATTTTGCTTGCGTCCTATTTCTCCATGCAAGGAAGGGGTTGAATGCATCGAACCTCGTTAAGCAACCTACTTTCTATCGCTATATCATATTTAGCTATGCACAGCTATATCTACATTTGTTTTGTTTTCTGAATGAATGTATTCTGCTTGGTGTGATTTGCTGCTCTAGATTTGCTACCAAATCGGAGGCAAAAAGAGGTCCAAAAGGGAATGAATTATCAAAGAGAGAATCGTCTCTAGATTTGCTACCAATTTGGGCAAAATGAAACATATCTATTTAGCGAGAGAGGAAAAAGGTACTCTTTCAAACTGCCAGTTAACGAGCTACCATCTTGACAAGCTACAAGACACATACAGAAACATAACACAAAGAAGTAAAATTTATTTTACTACTCTCACTTGAGGCGCTAGCCATCTTGACAAGCTAACTGAGTTCCACGAAATAGAAACATAACACAAAGGAGTAAAATTTAATTCACTTCTCATCAGACCACTTGAGGCGCTTGCCACCGTTCCTAGGCGACCAACTGTTTGACTTGTTTGCTTAGGCAGTAGTATGACCCACTCTAGGAGCTCATCACTAGGATCAAGATGTTTCCAAATAATCACCCCCTAAGCAAGAATACCAATCTGGATATGATCCCTAGCTACTAGGTGATCATCTAAAACCCTTAACCAGATCCATTCTGAAGTGATCCATTCTAGAAGCTTCCAAGTCCATGAAGTCCAATATCAAGCATGGATCCCTCCTACTCCCTCTACACTTCAATATCATCCACTTGATGATGCTTTGGTACCTTGCAACCTCTCAAAAACATCCCCTCTCCAAATCTAGTCAAAAACCCAAAATCTGCCAAATTTGGCTAAGTCTGGGAAAACTATTCCCAACATCACCTCTTTGGATGTCTCCCTTTCTCAAAACCTGTGCATTCTTGGAAATGCACCTGAACCATCTTCTTAACCATCCTAAGTAATACCAAAGCCCACTCTTTCCTTTGGTTAGATCATCCTCCAACCCACTTGTTCTTGAAGATTTTGCAGGCAAGAAAATAACTTTTCCTGCAAATCTAGTCATCATGCCTACTTTGGCAGAAGCTCACACCATCATCCAACCTTCTATGGACCAACTCTTTGCATGGTTGTGTTATAATAATATAGGTCTATCAAAACCTACTTCACTTGTTACAAGTGGATCCTTGTGCTCCTTAAACCCACATGGGTTATAAGGCATCATGACTCATCTGGTATGGCAGCCTTATTTTCAACAAAGTTTGCCATCACTCCCAGACCACCTCAAAATTAACCACTCCAAACTCCTTCTGCCATGATCATCTATATGACTTGGTCTAACTAATCATCTAACCCTTGCATCAAGGTGAGCTTTGAGCTCCAAGAGCTAACAAGCTTTTGGTGGTATAAAAATAACATCACCTTAGATCCACAACTCCTGGTTTTCCAGCTTATTCAAGTTGGAATTCCAAGTCCAAAGGTTGCAAATGCTTGATACACCTTGTCTACATCATCTACCTTGATCATCAAGATTTATCAAATAGTATCCATAATTATTATGGCTCCAAATCTATCTAATTCTTTTAATAGACAAAACCTCAAAACCCCTTTCCCAATGGAAGGTTTGGTTTTTGTCAAAACACTTCCCCAACTTTTGGATCATGTGAGTTCCATATATCATACCCTATATTCCCATCTCAAAAATAAATATTTTTGATAATCTTTATTATTTCTTTTTGCCCATTTTCTTAAATGGCGGAATTGGAATAGTAATTGTTTTAAATACTTTTAATCCCCAATAAATCTTGGGAAAATTCCCCTAAGTGTGTATTCACATCTGGGACCCTCTCACACCAAAAACCCACCTTGTACAATGTAATTATATCAAATGATCTTCTAGAAACTACTTCTACCCTTTTTGAATAAATAGTGTTAAGTGGACTAAAACTCCTTTGAAAAATCTCAAATAATTCCTAGAGAGGTCATTCAACCTCATGTATCTACCAGTACCATCTCCGCCATCTCTTCTAATGCAAATCTCGGAACTCCTTCCCAAGCTCTCTTGTGATCAAAATTTGCAAAACCAACAAAACTTGAGTTAAACCAAGACCAAGCTATCCCCAAAGCCTGTCAAGCACTCCTCTCCAGTAACCACTACTCCCCTGGTCGTGAGAACTGCAGCTCCACCCTAGGACTTGCCCCTTTTACCCTTGGATTAGTGGAGAGAGAGAGAGACAACCCAATCTTACAAGGATTTACCCCATTTAATTACCACAGCAGCCTTACCCCCTCTCTTCCCGACCAAATCCCCCTCTTACCCCTCCTCACCGCCCTCTAGGCCAATCCCTGGCCAGCACTACCCCTCCCCCATGTCCAAAGGGGACATTTTCACCATCTACCTCTCCCCCCTCGGTATAAAGGCCAGAGGCCACCCCCAACACCCCTTCCTGTCTCATTTGCTCCCTCTCCTCCTCACTTACCTCCCCCAGTACCCCCTCTTTCTCCCTTGCTCTGAGCTGCCCGGAAGAAGAAGAAGGAGAAGCTTCAGCCTCTCCCAAAAATCGAGCAAGGCTCCCTCCCCCTTTCTCCCCTTCTCTGCATGTCACCTGGTCGCACTCCCCTACCTTCCCTGCATCTAACCATGGTCTTCTTCCTGCCCAGGACCGTCCCCTTCGTCGTCGCCGTTGAGCTCCGACGAGGTAGCCCTCGGTCACCGTCACGCGAGCCACATCCCGACGAGGAACTCCCTTCTTCCGCCCATCCCCGGAGTCGCTGTCGACCACCGCATCCTCCTACACCCTCCCTAGCACCTCCCGGGCCCTCAGGTAAGCTCCCCCGCCACCACCCGTGCCAGCTAGGGTTTCAGCTCGCCGGCGCCATCGTGAGGTGGACGACAGACACAGGCCCTCCATCGCCACTTGAACCAACGGCCGACAACCGCCGATACCCCTTCGCCGCCAGCTCTCACTGACCGCCGGGCCCCGCTTGCCAGATTCAAGCATGACCTCCCGCGTGTCGCCCCTCTGGATGGGCCAGCCAGCCCCTCTGGCCTGCCTCTACGTGGCCCAACACCCCCAGATCCAGCCTAGCTGCCCTATTGTCTTTTCTTTTAATTCCAGATCCAGAAAAATACCAGTCGGATTAAATCCTTTTGAAAATATAAATAAAATCCTTATGCCAAGATCTAAATTTCTGAGAGTCCTCAGATGTTTCCTTAATCATGTAGAGGTAACCCCTAGTAAAAAATAATTTCTATTATTTGTTGATATTTAATCTATAGCAAGGTGTGATTTACACCAAATTTTTCATTAGAGAGTTTAACTTATCCAATTGGGGAAAATCAAAACTCTACTGGAAGTTATTTGATATACCTCTCAGCTAGCATAGGTCTTATGCCAAGGTGAACAGTAGTGTGCCCTTAGCAAAAATAAAAAAACCGCCATTATCTATCTTAGGAAATTTCTCTAGGTCAAACCAAATGTGGTATTGACTAGATTCCACCTCCCTGTACACCCTAATATCAGCATATATCAAACCCCAGCAGCTCAGATTTTATTGAGCTCTGGTTGAATTACAGTGAATTAAATACTTCTGTAAGTGGTATTTTCACTAAATGAATCACTATAGGAGTTTGAAAACTCGAAAAAGAGTGAATCCAATTCCTAAAGAAAGGTATTATGAATGCCCGCCACATGCCCTTGAAATCAACTCAAGAGCTTCTGCGTAATTAATTTGGTGAAAAAACAGTTCCAGAACTGTCTTTGGGATTTTCCTGAGGGCATTATGTTAATTATTTTGACAAGATTCCAACTCTATGTGGTTCAGTACATCAAACACTACCTAACCATCCAAGGAAATAATTTGTGGAGCTCCAGCACATTTCTGGTGAATTATTTCCCAAAACTAGAGCTTTTATCACTAGAATATTCATAAGAAATTAAAGAAAAGTGATAAAATAGTGAAACCACTTTTGTTGGTTTCATTTTATAAACTCCTATTTGTTGTTATCATTTTTACACAATGGTATCATACAGAATATGTCCTTGGTCCAAAACCCCTCTTAGGTAGTTCCTCGGCTATAAATCCTAAGGGATTTTCTTCCATGTCTCCAAGACAAGGCCAATCTTATTAAATCCATTCTTCCTAAGACCTACTGATTTGTAAATTTGTATTGTTAATTGTTTGTTGTACATATTGCTGCTTGTATGCCTTGTGTTGATTGTGCTCTTGGTTGTTTGCATGTGTGCTCCCTGACGATGATAGTTGCGATTATCTCGGAGATCAGAAGAAGATGGTTATTATTGTATATTGTTGGGTATTCTAAGAAGAAGTCCAGGGACAATTATGCCATATTGATGATCTCAGGCAAGCCACCATTCCCGAATTCTGATACTTGTCCTATTCTTTTACTACCGGTTTTGTATCTGCTTTATAAATTGCATTATTCATCTGCTTGTCTTGTTTTATAAATACCGCGCTAATGACTTGGCTCCTCCAAGTTATCACTTCATGTCCCTCGTGGCACCACCCTGATGTACCTACCATTTTATCCCTTTAGACCGAGAGTACGATGGTCAGCATCCTACCTGGTTGAAACCCCGGTTTTGAGAAAATGAACAGTTTTGGGTTTTAGCCTACTACAAATGTTTCAAAATTGTTTTGTAAAACCCTTAGGAATAGGAATCGTTCCAAGCGGATGTTTTAATTACAGAGGTGGTGATAATGAGAAATGAGAAAGTGAAGGGATGTTTTACGCCTTTACCGGAACAATTTTTATCCGTGCAACCACATTACCCCAGGTGCTGTGGCTTAGCTTGTAGTTTGTTTGCATTATCCGAGGCAGCTTGTACAATGCTTACAGGGAGAGATCCCTTGAATTCCGGGCAGGAGCTAACAGATCTAAGGATCTGGAGCCTGTAGCTTGCTTCGGCAAGAGTGATGTTGTCTTGGCAGGAGTGTCGGTGCAACAATTGGGTCTCCCGCGGACGGTATGACTTAGGTGGTACGGAAGGAAGTGGAGTCACCAAGTTAAGGTATACGCCAAGTTGCGGCTTGGGTATACGCGTGTACGGAAGGCAGCACTATGGCTGGGAGCCACATACTCGTTGCCGGGGAGAACAAACCTAAAAGGAAAAGCAGCCTTTGCTAGGGTCGACAAGCGAAAGGTTAGGTTTGATTATCCGGACCCCCATCTACAGTGGTAGTGGGCCGTGGTTTTATCCGAGTGGATGTATTGATTCTTGTGGGGAAAGTGCACAAACTCTGCAAAGTATAACCTATTCGAATAGCCGTGTCCAGGGTCAAGGACGGTTGGAAAGGTGTTGGCTAGGAGTACCCAAACAGTGTTTGTTTGGAAAGAATGATGAAAGTATGGAGGTTCCGGGGGAACCTGAGTTTAAAGTGTTGTTTTGACCAGAGGAGGTCAAAGAGGTTTAGAAAAGGGTTTTTACTCCAAAACGGTTTTCAAAAAAGTTTTCCACAAAGATATGGGGATATCTTGACTTATAAAATAAAGGTATGTTCTCAAAACTCTTTTTCAACAAAGATATGGAGATGCCATAACTACAAGAGGTAGTCTAGGTTTTCAAAAACAACCCTAGATAGATCTATCTCGCCACAGCCAGAATTTGCATTTCCTTATTCTACTTATCTTGGTGGTTTGCGAGTACATTCAAAAGTACTCATGGCATTGTCCCTGGATATTTACTTGACCAGACTTTCAGAGGTTCGACATCGGAGGATTAAGGTGACGTCTAGCAAACTAGGCCGTCTTCCCAGTCAGACACCTGTAGGTTGAGGCAAGATTGGGCTTTGCGCGTGATGATGTTCCGCTGCTAAAGATGATATAGGTATAATGGCATTTATGTAAGTCTTGTAAATTCGTTATGTTTCGGATGTTGTAATGATACTCGCCGGTTATGTTCCACGGCTCACTAATCATGGGAACGTGGATATATACATAACAGGGATTTCTCGGATGGTTAATCCGGGGAGCCCATAGACTTGGTATTAGAGCCATCCTGACTGTAGGAGACCTTAGTTAGCATGGATGTTAGACAGGAAACGACAAACCTAGTTTCAAAAAGACAAAGGAGAAGAGTTGATTATTTGAAAAAAGTGCTTATGTCTTTTCCCCTCCATTTTTGAAAACCACTTGCATTAATATGATTTTCTAATCTTAAAATCCTGCACACTTTTCACTAACTCGACCTAGCCCTAAACACTTCTGTAGATGGAACCTGTTGATGAAGAGTTGCTGAAGATTGGATTTCCCCGACTCCTCTGGGACTCCCTACAACTTTGTGGTTACCAGCAGAAACCTATTTACACCCTCCACAAGGGACTGGAATCAGGAGATTATGTGGGACAGACTGTCATACTAGCCAAGATGGGAACCAATGGAAGCCCTATCTATTCCACTGGACGTCAGATGCCTAGCCCCATACTTGCTGTGGATTTGGTAGCCAGAGAAGCTTTGATGTGCATCCGTAGTTCCCTCCTAGAGATGAGACAGCCCACAACCTTCTACCTCCCCATGAAGGGAAATGTCGACTGCATCGGAGGAACGCAAGACCCTAGCCTGGCAAACCCTGCTCTCTCCTTTTAGACCCGCTTCCGCTATTCTAGCAATGAGGTGTTAACAACAGTCGTTGACGAGTACCGCCACTCCCAGATGGAGCTCCGTCGCCTGCAAGCCATTCTCACCCATAAGGAAGCTCTGGAAACCCTGCAAAGGAATCAAGAACGAACCACCGCCACTGAAAAAACCTCGAGAGAAGCCGCCCCCAAGAGAAGCAGGAAGTGCATCACCGCCAGTCAGTACCTCTGTAGGTTCAAGCCCATCCAGGAGGTGCAGGAAGCCTCAACTGCTCTGCCAGAAGCCAGCCACGACTCCACTAATACACCCTCCGAGTAATCACCCGTGTTGCGGTACTCGCCCATTTAGCAATAGGGTAGACTCATGTATCGTCCCTGAACGCGTTTTGTAATGCTTAAGTACTATTAGCACCCTCGGGTGCAGACTGGTTGGTTATGTAATAACTTCCTTGGATTGCTATGCTTGCTTGGATGTTCCCCTCTTGCGTGTTTTACCCAAGACGTTGCATCAGACCCCAACCCGGAGCGCTTACTCACTCGAAGGCCAGAATACTTCAGTTTTCCAAAGACGAGGAGGCATGAAGTTAGCAAGTCCACTCAGCCCTCAAGCAGAAGCAACGCAAGAGATGCAAGTGAAGACCTCCACACCGAAGCTGACTGCATCAACCCTGACTAAACACTAGCCAGGAGAGTCATACACCTCTAACCTGCCTTGAGCTGACCCCCTTAAGGGCTTCGTTAGGAAACCACCATGCCAAGGTTTATAGAATAGGGTGTCCCTCGACGACCTCAGCTCAAGACTCCAGGAAGATGCAGCCTTCCGCTAACCTCAGGTCAGCCGTCCTAGCCAGAAGATCTGTGCCACTCCTAAAGAGCCCTAAGGAAGCTCGAAGGTGGAAATATGACGTATTTCCACTCAATCCTCAGAAGACTGCCTGCCCGAGGATATTTCAGAAGACCTCCAGAATGGGACGCCTTCTGACGATCTAGACTCCATGAGTAATATGGATGCCAACATTCAAAACATCCATCTGCGACTCCGAGAAGGAAGGACTATACCAACTCTCCAATCTACCCCAGTCTAATCTTAAGGGGGAAAGACTGCGTCTTTCCCGCAAAATGGAATAACCCTCTGCAAGAAGCAAACCTACAGTTGGACCCAAGGACGTATACTAGAATACAATAATCCCTTAGAATAGGTGCCGTAAATCCTAACAACCAAAATATCACTTCTCGCAATCATGGTCGAAGCCTGCTCCGCACTCGTGTTTCAACACGACTGAAGTTCAACCTCACTGTCGAAGTGACCCTGATCAGAGACAAGGCCAACAAGTTAGTTCGTGGGAAAACCCTAGCACTAACTCCAAGACGAATCCCCTAATCTTACTCTCCCGAATCTCGGGACGAGATTCTTTTAAGGGGGAAAGGTCTGTAACATCCCAATTAGCAACACTGATTTGTTGTCTAGAATGCAAAAATCAGAGGGAACAAAAACATTTTCTTGTTCATGGGTGCAGTGTTTGCTTGTTGTTTGTTTGTACTTGTGCATGTGAGTGTATACCATATGATACTCCTTACCTCACCATTAGTTGACAAAAGCTATTTACCAAAACTATCCTGGCTCATTTTACATATTCTCTAATGTTCTGGCATTTCAAAACATGAGCCAAGATGCTTATGTAACCAAAACTATTTTTGTAGCTTCTATTGACAAAACTATGGAGAGATATATAATACAACCTCCTTATGTTTTCAAGACAGAACCCTCAACAAACCTTATCTTTAGTTTTCCCAAAACCTCGTTTCAAAGCATTTGAATTCTACTCTTGGTATAGATACCAAGGACTCTCATCTTATTCAAACTCCAACACTTCAAAATGCCCCAATGTTACCTCAAGCTAGGCTTGATGGTAACCCCAGTAGTGGAGTTACTTAGTTTATAAGATGAGTTGCCTTGATCTGCTGTCTGATGAGTTCCCTTGATCTGCTGTTTGACTTGCTTGCTTAGGAAGTAGTATGACCCACTCTAGGAGATCATCACTAGGATCAAGATGTTTCCAAATCATCACCCCCTAAGCAAGAATACCAATCTAGATATGATCCCTAGCTACTAGGTGATCATCTAAAACCCTTAACCAAATCCATTCTGAAGTGATCCATTCTAGAAGCTTCCAAGTCCATGAAGTCCAATATCAAGCATGGATCCTTCCTACTCCCTCTACACTGCAATATCATCCACTTGATGATGCTTTGGTACCTTGCAACCTCTGAAAAACATCCCCTCTCCAATTCTAGTCAAAAACCCAAAATCTGCCAAATTTGGCTGTCTGAGAAAACTATTCCCAACATCACCTCTTTGGATGTCTCCCTTTCTCAAAAACTGTGCATTCTTGGAAATGCACCTGAACCATCTTGTTAACCATCCTAATGACTACCAAAGCCCACTCTTTCCTTTGGGTAGATCATCCTCCAACCCACTTGTTCTTGAAGGTTTTGCAGGCAAGAAAATAACTTTTCCTGCAAATCTAGTCAACATGCCTACTTTGGCATAAGCTCACACCATCATCCAACCTTCTATGGACCAACTCATTGCATGGTTGTGTTATACTCATAAAGGTCTATCAAAACCTACTTCACTTGTTCCAAGTGGATCATTGTGCTCCTTAAACCCAGATGGGTTATAAGGCATCATGACTCATCTGGTATGGCAGCCTTATTTTCAACATAGTTTGCCATCACTCCCAGACCACCTCAAAAGTAACCACTCCAAAATCCTTCTGCCATGATAATCTATATGACTTGGTCTAACTAATCATCTAACCCTTGCATCAAGGTGAGATTTGAGCTCCAAGATCTAACAAGCTTTTGGTGGTATAAAAATAACATCACCTTAGCTCCACACTCCTGGTTTTCCATCTTATTCAAGTTGGAATTCCAATTACCAAGGTTGAAAATGCTTGATACACCTTGTCTACATCATCTACCTTGATCATCAAGATTTATCAAATATTATCCATATATATTATCGCTCCAAATCTATCTAATTCTTTTAATAGACAAAACGTCAAAACCCCTTTCCCAATGGAAGGTTTGGTTTTTGTCAAAACACTTCCCCAACTTTTGGATCATGTGAGTTCCATATATCATACCCTATCTTCCCATCTCAAAAATAAATATTTTTGAGAAGCTTTATTATTTCTTTTTGCCCATTTTCTTAAATGGCTGAATTGGAATAATAATTGTTTTAAATACTTTTAATCCCCAATAAATCTTGGGAAAATTCCCCTAAGTGTGTATTCACATTTGGGACCCTCTCACACAAAAAACCCACCTTGTCCAATGTAATTATATGAAATGATATTCTAGAAACTACTTCTGCCCTTTTTGAATAAATAGTGTTAAGTGGACTAAAACTCCTTTGAAAATCTCAAATAATTCCTAGAGAGGTAATTTAACCTCATCTATCTACCAGTACCATCTCCCCCATCTCTTCCAATGCAAATCTCTGAACTCCTTCACAAGCTCTCTTGTGATCAAAATTTGAAAAACCAACAAAACTTGAGTTAAACCAAGACCAGGCTATCCCCAAAGCCTGTCAGGCACCCCTCTCCTGTAACCACTACTCCCCTGGTCATGAGCACTATAGATCCACCCTAGCACTTGCCCATTTTACCCATGGATTAGTGGAGAGAGAGACAACCCAATCTTACAAGGATTTACCCCATTTAATCACCACAGCAGCCTTACCCCCTCTCTGCCCGACCAAATCCCCCTCTTACCCCTCCTCACCGCCCTCTAGGCCAATCCCTGGCCAGCACTACCCCTCCCCCATGTCCAAAGGGGACATTTTCACCATCTACCTCTCCCCCCTCGGTATAAAGGCCAGAGGCCACCCCCAACACCCCTCCCTGTCTCATTTGCTCCCTCTCCTCCTCACTTACCTCCCCCAGTACCCCCTCTTTCTCCCCTAATCTGAGCTGCCCGGAAGAAGAAGAAGGAGAAGCTTCGGCCTCTCCCAAAAATCGAGCAAGGCTCCCTCCCCTTGATCCCCCTTCTCTGCATGTCACCTGGTCGCACTCCCCTACCTCCCCTGCATATAACCGTGGTCTTCTTCTTGCCCAGTATCGTCCCCTTATCGTCGCTGTTGAGCTTCGACGAGGTAGCCCTCGGTCACCGTCGCGCGAGCCAGATCCTGGTGAGGAACTCCCTTCTTCCGCCCATCCTCGGAGTCGCCGTCGACCACCGCGTCCTCTAGCACCCTCCCCAGCACCTCCCGAGCCCTCTGGTAAGCTCCCCTGCCGCCACCCATGCTAGCTAGGGTTTCAGCTCGCCGGCACCGTCGTGGGGTGGACGATGGACGCAGGCCGTCCATTGCCACTTGATCCAACGGCCTCCAACCGCCGATACCCCTTTGTCGCCCACCGCCAGGCCCGCTTGCCAGTTCAAGCCTTGCCTCCCATGCTCGCCCCTTGATGGGCCGGCCAGCCCCCCTCGCCTCACCCTGCGACCCCACCCCTAGATCCAGCCCAGCTGCCCTGTTGCCTTTTATTTTAATTCTAGATCCAGAAAAATACCAGTAGGATTAAATCCTTTTGAAAATGTAAACCAAATCCTTATGCTAACATCTAAATTTGTGAGAGTCCTCAGATGTTTCCTTAATCATGCAGAGATAACCCCTAGTCAAAAATAATTTCTATTATTTGTTGATATTTAATCTACAGCAAGGTGTGCTTTACACCAAATATTTTTCCTCAGAGAGTTTTACTTATCCAATTGGGGAAAATCAAAACTCTACTGGAAGTTATTTGATATACCTCTCAGCTAGCATAGGTCTTATGCCAAGGTGAACAGTAGTGTGCCCTTATCAAAAATAACAAAAACCACCACTATCTGTCTTAGGAATTTTCTCTAGGTCAAACCAAATGTGGTATTGACCAGATTCCACCTCCCAGTAAACCCTAATATCAGCATATATCAAACCCCACCAGCTCAGATTTTATTGATCTCTGGTTGAATTTCAGTGAATTAAATACTTCTGTAAGTGGTATTTTCACTAAATAAATCACTCCAGGAGTTTGACAACTCCAAAAAGAGTGAATCCAATTCCTACAGAAAGGTATTCTGAATGCCTACCACATGCCCTTGAAATCAACTCAAGAGTTTCTGCATAATTAATTTGGTGAAAAAGACAAAACCGTTCCATAACTGTCTTTGGGATTTTCCCGAGGGAATTATGGTAATTATTTTGACAAGATTCCAACTCTATTTGGTTCAGTACATCAAACACTACCTAACCATCCAAGGAAATAATGTTTGGAGCTCCAGAACTTTTCTGGTGAATTATTTCCCAAAACTAGAGCTTTTATCACTAGAATATTCATAAGAAATTAAAGAAAAGTTATAAAATACTGAAACCACTTTTGTTGGTTTCATTTTATCAACTCCTATCTGTTGGTATCATTTTTACACAATGGCATCATACAGAATATGTCCTTGGTCCAAAACCCCTCTTAGGTAGTTCCTCGGCTATAAATCCTAAGGGATTTTCTTCCATGTCTCCAAGACAAGGCCAATCTTATTAAATCCATTCTTCGTAAGACCTACTGATTTGTAAACTTGTATTGTTAATTGTTTGCTATACGTATTGCTGCTTGTATGCTCTGTGTTGATTGTGCTCTTGCTTGTTTGCATGTGTGCTCCCTGACGACGATAGTTGCGATTATCTCGAAGATCAGAAGAAGATGGTTATTATTGTATATTATTCGGTATTCTAAGAAGAAGTCCAGGGACAATTATGCCATATTGCTGATCTCAGGCAAGCCACCATTCCCGAATTCTGATACTTGTCCTATTCTTTTACTACCGGTTTTGTATCTCCTTTATAAATTGCATTATTCATCTGCATGTCTTGTTTTATAAATACTGCACTAATGACTTGGCTCCTCCAAGTTATTGAAGGGAATATGCCCGAGAGGCAATAATAAAGTGGTTATTATCTTATTCCATGTTTATGATAAATGTTTATTTTGCATGCTATAATTGTATTAATTGGAAACGTTATTACATGTGTGTTTAATAAACAAAATACAAAGTTCCTAGTACTGCCTCTCATATAAACTAGCTCGTTGATTAACAAGATGATCAAGGTTTCCTGATCATGGACATTGGATGTTGTTAATAACAAGGTCACAACATTGGTGGAATGATGTGATGAACATTCATATGAAGTATAGCATTACGATCAGAGTCATTATGTTTATCTTGCTATAACATCATACGAAGTTATCTTAGTCCTTAGACCATGAGATCATGTTAATTGCTAACACCGGAAGAGTATCTTGATAACATCAAATGTCACACCGTAACAGGGTGACTATAAAGGTGGGTTTAGTGCTACGTAGGTGTTATGTTGAGGATCATGGATCAAGAGTGGGATTTGTCAATCCCGATGACGGATAGATATACTCTGGGCCCTCTCGGTGATATCACATTGAAATAGCTTGCAAGCAAGTGATGTGATCACTAGAATGTTATATCACGGGAACGAGAAAAGAGTGCATGTTGGTAACGAGATCAAACTGGGTATTTGGATGCCGATGATCGAATCTCGAATATGTAATATATTGCGAGACAAAGGGATTTAGTTACGACGTTAAAGGTTCACACGATCACAAGAGTCATCGTTGAATATGTGGGAGTCAGTACGGATCTCCAGGTCTCGATGCTGATTATTGATCGAAGAGGGGTCTCGATCATGTCTGCATTATTCGTGAACCATAGGTTGACACACTTAAGGGATACCGACACCATTTGGAGAAAATATGTTTCAGATAAAGATTTAAGAAAGCGCTGGAATTATTTCAATAGACACCAAAACTGTTTCGGTGAAATTGCTGAAATTGGTTCTGCATGTAATATTGAAATGTTGCAGGGGGTTTTATGTGAATGTTTGTTAATTAAAGTAATTAAAAAAATTCTGAATAAAATTAATAAAATGGTTTTATTAAATGAGAGAGCATTAAATTTGGAGAAATTTAATGCATTTAAAGTGGGGACTTTAAAAGAGAATGTGAAGGGGCAAATTTATGTGGAGGGAGTTACCACCACATGAATGAGGAGGTGAGGGGTCACCCCTTGGGTGCCGGCCATGGGGAGGGGCACCCCCCTCCTCCTATAAAAGGCCCCCCTCACACCCCTTCTTCCTCACATGTACTCGTGAAGGATCTCTCTCCCCCTCTAGTATTATTCCCCCATGGTCTCATATTAGCGAGATACATGTTCCTGGTGGGCTTTATCTGGAAAGGAGTTGCTGCTTCCGTTGCTTTGCTGGAGCGAGGGACAGAGGTTGTCGGGGTACTGGACGTGTGTGCGATCACGGATGCACCGCTGCTTTGCGGTGCTGGACTTGGTGGTACTGGACTTGCTAGAGCTGGATCTGAAGGACGTGCTGGAGCCGGACCTGCTGGACTTCATCATGATCTTGATATCGGCAAGTGTACGACTACATCATCCACGAGTTCCAACTCGTTGTCTTCGAGGGTAAGTTCTGCATGGATGTATATCCACCTATTGCTATGTATCTACTGATAGATCTTGGCGTATAGTTCTCATCGTAGGAAATTTTTTGTTTTCTATGCTACGAACCCTTCAGTTATGACTTCGTGTCCCTCGTGGCACCACCCTGATGTACCTACCATTTTATCCCTTTATACCGAGAGTACGATGGTTAGCATCCTACCTCGTTTAAACCCCGGTTTTGAGAAAATGAACTGTTTTGGGTTTTACCCCACTACAAATGTTTCAAAACTGATTTGTAAGACCCTTGGGAACATGCATCATTCCAAGCGAATGTTTTAATTACAGAGGTGGTGATAATGAGAAATGAGAAAGTGAAGGGATGTTATACGCCTTTACCGGAACAATTTTTATCTATGCAACCACATTACCCCAGGTGCTGGGGCTTTGCTCATAGTTTGTTTGCATTAGCCGAGGCAGATTGTACAATGCTTACAGGGAGAGATCCCTTGAATTCCAGGCCGACGCTAACAGATCTACGGATATGGAGCCTGTAGCTTGCTTCGTCAAGAGTGGGCCTGTCTTGGCAGGAGTGTCGGTGCAACAATTGGGTCTCCCACGGACGGTATGACTTAGGTGGTACGGAAGGAAGTGGAGCCACCAAGTTAAGATATACGCCAAGTTGCGTCTTGGGTATACGCGTGTACGGAAGGCAGGACTATGGCTGGGAGCCACATACTCGTTGCCGGGGAGAACAAACCCAAAAGGAAAAGCAGCCTTTGCTAGGGTCGACAAGCGAAAGGTTAGGTTTGATTATCCGGACCCCCATCTACAGTGGTAGTGCGCCGTGGTTTTATCCCGGCGGATGTATTGATTCTTGTGGGGAAGTGCGCAAACTCTGCAGAGTATTACCTATTCGAATACCCGTGTCCACGGTCAAGGACGGTTGGAAAGGTGTTGGCTAGGAGTACCCAAACGGTGTTTGTTTGGGAAGAATGATGAAAGTATGGAGGTTCCGGGGAAACCTGAGTTTAAAGTGTTGTTTTGACCAGAGGAGGTCAAAGAGGTTTACAAAAGGGTTTTTATTCGAAAACGGTTTTCAAAAAAGTTTTCCACAAAGATATGGGGATATCTTGACTTATAAAATAGAGGCATGTTCTCAAAACTCTTTTTCAACAAAGATATGGAGATGCCATAACTACAAGAGGTAGTCTAGGCTTTCAAAAACAACCCTAGATAGAGCTATCTCGCCACAGCCAGAATTTGCATTTCCTTATTCTACTTATCTTGGTGGTTTGCGAGTACATTCCAAAGTACTCATGGCATTGTCCCTCGTTATTTACTTGACCAGACTTTCAGAGGTTCGACATCAGAGGATTAAGGTAATGTCCAGCAAACTAGGCCGTCTTCCCAGTCAGACGCCTATAGGTTGAGGCAAGATTGGGCTCTACGCATGATGATGTTCCGCTGCTAAAGATGATATAGCTATAATGGCATTTATGTAAGTCTTGTAAATTCGTTATGTTTCGGATGTTGTAATGATACTCGTCAGTTATGTTCCACGGCTCACTAATCATGGGAACATGGATATATACATAACAGGGATTTCTCGGATGGTTAATCCGGGGAGCCCACAGACTTGGTATGAGAGCCATCCTGACTGTAGGAGACCTTAGTTAGCATGGACGTTAGACAGGAAACGACAAACCTAGTTTCAAAAAGACAAAGGAGAAGAGTTGATTATTTGAAAAAAAGTCCTTATGTCTTTTCCCCTCCATTTTTGAAAACCACTTGCATTAATATGATTTTCTAATCTTAAAATCCTGCACACTTTTCACTAACTCGACCTAGACCTAAACACTTTTGTAGATGGAACCTATTGATGAAGAGTGGCTGAAGATTGGATTTCCCCGACTCCTCTAGGACTCCCTACAACTTTGTGGTTACCAGCAGAAACCTATTTACACCCTCCACAAGGGCCTAGAATCAGGAGATTATGTGGGACAGATTGTCATACTAGCCAAGCCGGGAACCAATGGAAGCCCTATCTATTCCACTAGACCTCAGATGCCTAGCCCCGTACTTGCTGTGGATTTGGTAGCCAGAGAAGCTTTGATGCGCATCCATAGTTCCCTCCCAGAGATGAGACAACCCACAACCTTCTACCTCCCCATGAAGGGAAATGTCGACTGCATCGGAGGAACGCAAGACCCCAGCCTGGCATACCATGCTCTCTCCTTTCAGACCCGCTTTAGCTATTCTAGCAATGAGGTGTTAACAGTAGTCGTTGACGAGTACCGCCACTCCCAGATGGAGATCCATCGCCTGCAAGCCATTCTCACCCGTAAGGAAGCTCTGGAAACCCTGCAAAGGAATCAAGCACGAACCACCACCACTGAAGGAACCTCGAGAGAAGCCGCCCCCAAGAGAAGCAGGAAGTGCATCACCACCAATCAGTACCTCTGTAGTTCAAGCCCATCCAGGAGGTGCAGGAAGCCTCCACTGTTGTGCCAGAAGCCAGCCACGACTCCACTAATGCACCCTCCGAGTAATCACCCGCGTTGCGGTACTCGCCCATTTAGCCATAGGGTAGAGTCATGTATCGTCCCTGAACGCGTTTTGTAATGCTTAAGTACTATTAGCACCCTCGGGTGCAGACTGGTTGGTTATGTAATAACTTCCTTGGATTGCTATGCTTGCTTGGATGTTCCCCTCTTGCGTGTTTTACCCAAGACGTTGCATCAGACCCCAACCCGGAGCGCTTACTGACTCGAAGGCCATAATACTTCAATTTCCCGAAGACGAGGAGGCATGAAGTCAGCAAGTCCACTCCGCCCTCAAGCAGAAGCAACGCAAGAGATGCAAGTGAAGTCCTCCTCACCAAAGCTGCCTGCATCAACCCTGACTAAACAATAGCCAGGAGAGTCATACACCGCTAACCTGCCTTGAGCTAACCCCCTTAAGGGCTTCGTGAGGAAACCATCCCGCCAAGGTTTATAGAATAGGGTGTCCCTCGACCACCTCAGCTCAAGACTCTAGGAAGATGCAGCCTTCCGCTAACCTCAGGTCAGCCCTCCTAGCCAGAAGATCTGCGCCACTCCTAAAGCGCCCTAAAGAAGCTCGATGGTGGAAAGATGACGTATTTCCTCTCAATCCTCAGAAGACTGCCTCCCCGAGGATATTTCAGAAGACATCTAGAATGGGATGCCTTCTGACGATCTAGACTCAAGGAGTAATATGGACGTCAGCATTCAAAACATCCATCAGCGACTCCGAGAAGGAAGGACTATACCAACTCTCCGATCTACCATAGTCTAATCTTAAGGGGGAAGGACTACGTCTTTCCCACAAAATGGAATAACCCTCTGCCAGAAGCAATCCAACAGTTGGACCCAAGGACGTATACTAGAATACAATAATGCCTTAGGACAGGCGCCATAAATCCTAACAGCCGGAAGATCACTCCTTGCAATCATGGTCGAAGCCTGCTCCGCACTCCTGTTTCAAGACGATTGAAGTTCAACCTCACTGTCGAAGTGACCCTGATCAGAGACAAGGCCAACAAGTTAGTTCGCGGGAAAACCCTAGCACTAACTCCAAGACGAATCCCCTAATATTACTCTCCCGAATCTTGGGACGAGATTCTTTTAAGGGGGAAAGGTCTGTAACATCCCAATTTCAGCAACCCTTATTTGTTGTCCAGAATGCAAAAATCAGGGAGAACAAAAACTTTTTATTGTTCATGGGTGCAGAGTTTGCTTGTTGTTTGTTTGTACTTGTGCATGTGAGTGTATACCATATGATACTCCTTACCTCACCATCAGTTGACAAAAGCTATTTACCAAAACTATCCTGGCTCATTTTACATATTCTCCAATGTTCTGGCATTTCAAAACATGAGCCAAGATGCTTATGTAACCAAAACTATTTCTGTAGCTTCTATTGACAAAACTATGGAGAGGTATATAATACAACCTCCTTATGTTTTCAAGATAGAACCCTCAACTAACCTTATCTTTAGTGTTCCCAAAACCTTGTTTCAAAGCATTTGAATTCTACTTTTGGTAGAGATACCAAGGACTCTCATCTTATTCAAACTCCAACACTTCAAAATGCCCTAATCTTACCTCAAGCTAGGCTTGATGGTAACCCCAGTAGTGGAGTTTCTTAGTTTATAAGATGAGTTGCCTTGATCTTCTATCTGATGAGTTGCCTTGATCTGTTGTTTGACTTGTTTGCTTAGGAAGTAGTATGAGCCACTCTAGGAGCTCATCACTAGGATCAAGATGTTTCCAAATCATCACCCCCTAAGCAAGAATACCAATCTGGATATGATCCCTAGCTACTAGGTGATCATCTAAAACCCTTAACCAGATCCATTCTGAAGAGATCCATTCTAGAATCTTCCAAGTCCATGAAGTCCAATATCAAGCATGGATCCCTCCTACTCCCTCTACACTTCAATATCATCCACTTGATGATGCTTTGGTACCTTGCAACCTCTCAAAAACATCCCCTCTCCAAATCTAGTCAAAAACCCAAAATCTGCCAAATTTGGCTGTCTGGGAAAACTATTCCCAACATCACCTCTTTGGATGTCTCCCTTTCTCAAAACCAGTTCATTCTTGGAAATGCACCTGAACCATCATGTTAACCATCCTAAGGAATACCAAAGCCCACTCTTTCCTTTGGTTAGATCATCCTCCAACCCACTTGTTCTTGAATGTTTTGTAGGCAAGAAAATAACTTTTCCTGCAAATCTAGTCATCATGCCTACTTTGGCATAAGCTCACACCATCATCCAACCTTCTATGGACCAACTCTTTGCATGGTTGTATTCTACTCATATAGGTCTATCAAAAACTACTTCACTTGTTCCAAGTGGAACCTTGTGCTCCTTAGACCCACATTGGTTATAAGGCATCATGACTCATCTGGTATGACAGCCTTATTTTCAACAAAGTTTTCCATCACTCCTAGACCACCTCAAAAGTAACCACTCCAAACTCCTTATGCCACGATCATCTATATGAATTGATATAACTAACCATCTAACCCTTGCATCAAGGTGAGCTTTGAGCTCCAAGATCTAACAAGCTTTTGGTGGTATAAAAATAACATCACCTTAGATCCACAACTCCTGGTTTTCCATCTTATTCAAGTTGGAATTCCAATTCCCAAGGATGAAAATGATTGCTACACCTTGTCTACGTCATCTACCTTGATCGTCAAGATTTATCAAATATTATCCATAATTATTATGGCTCCAAATCTATCTAATTCTTTTAATAGACAAAACCTCAAAACCCCTTTCCCAATGGAAGGTTTGGTTTTTGTCAAAACACTTCCCCAACTTTTGGATCATGTGAGTTCCATATATCATACCCTATCTTCCCATCTCAAAAATAAATATTTTTGAGAAGCTTTATTATTTCTTTTTGCCCATTTTCTTAAATGGCTGAATTGGAATAATAATTGTTTTAAATACTTTTAATCCCCAATAAATCTTGGGAAAATTACCCTAAGTGTGTATTCACATTTGGGACCCTCTCACACCAAAAACCCACCTTGTCCAATGTAACTATATCAAATTATATTCTAGAAACTACTTCTACCCTTTTTGAATAAATAGTGTTGAGTGGACTAAAACTCCTTTGAAAAATCTCAAATAATTCCTAGAGAGGTAATTTAACCTCATCTATCTACCAGTACCATCTCCCCCATCTCTTCCAATGCAAATATCTGAACTCCTTCACAAGCTCTCTTGTGATCAAAATTTGCAAAACCAACAAAACTTGAGTTAAACCAAGACCAAGCTATCCCCAAAGCCTGTCAAGCACTCCTCTCCAGTAACCACTACTCCCCTGGTCGTGAGCACTATAGCTCCACCCCAACACTTGCCCCTTTTACCCTTGGATTAGTGGAGAGATAGAGAGACAACCCAATCTTACAAGGATTTACCCCCATTTAATTACCACATCAGCCTTACCCCCTCTCTGCCCGACCAAATCCCCCTCTTACCCCTCCTCACCGCCCTCTAGGCCAATCCCTGGCCAGCACTACCCCTCCCCCATGTCCAAAGGGGACATTTTCACCATCTACCTCTCCCCCCTCGGTATAAAGGCCAGAGGCCACCCCAACACCCCTCCCTGCCTCATTTGCTCCCTCTCCTCCTCACTTACCTCCCCTAGTACCCCCTCTTTATCCCTTGCTCTGAGCTGCCCGGAAGAAGAAGAAGGAGAAGCTTCGTCCTCTCCCAAAAATCGAGCAAGGCTCCCCCTTCTCCGCATGTCACCTGGTTGCACTCCCCTAACTCCCCTGCATCTAACCGTGGTCTTCTTCTTGCCCAGGATCGTCCCCTTTGTCGTCGCTGTTGAGCTCCAACGAGGTAGCCCTCGGTCACCGTCGTGCGAGCCAGATCCCGGCAAGGAACTCCCTTATTTCGCCCATCCCCGGAGTCGCCGTCGACCACCGTGTCCTCCTGCACCCTCCCCAGCACCTCCCGAGCCCTATGGTAAGCTCCCCTACCGCCACCCACGCCAGCTAGGGTTTCAGCTCGCTGGCACCGTCATGAGGTGGATGACGGACGTAGGCCATCCATCGCCACTTGATCCAACTGCCTACAACCGCCGATACCCCTTCGCCGTCGGCTCTCACTGACCGCCGGGCCCCGCTTGCCAGGTTCAAGCACGGCCTCCCGACGCCCCTGGATGGGCCGGATGGGGCCCGGCCCCTCTGCCTGCCTGCCCTCACCTCCAGATCCAGCCCAGCTACCCTGTTGCCTTTTCTTTTAATTCTAGATCCAGAAAAATACTAGTAGGATTAAATCCTTTTGAAAATATAAATAAAATCCTTATGCCAAGATCTAAATTTTTGAGAGTCCTCAGATGTTTCCTTAATCATGCAGAGGTAACCCCTAGTCAAAAATAATTTCTATTATTTGTTGATATTTAATCTACAGCAAGGCGTGCTTTACACCAAATATTTTTCCTCAGAGAGTTTTACTTATCCAATTGTGGAAAATCAAAACCCTACCGGAAGTTATTTGATATACCTCTCAGCTAGCATAGGTCTTATGCCAAGGTAAACAGTAGTGTGCCCTTAGCAAAAATAACAAAAACAACCATTATCTATGTTATAAAATTTCTCTAGGTCAAACCAAATGTGGTATTGGCCAGATTCCACCTCCCTGTACACCCTAATATCAGCATATGTCAAACCCCAGCAGCTCAGATTTTATTGAGCTCTGGTTGAACTGCAGTGAATTAAATACTTCTGTAAGTTGTATTTTCACTAAATAAATCACTCCAGGAGTTTGACAACACCAAAAAGAGTGAATCCAATTCCTACAGAAAGGTATTCTGAATGCCTACCACATGCCCTTGAAATTAACTCAAGCGCTTCTGCATAATTAATTTGGTGAAAAAGACAAAACTGTTCCAGAACTGTCTTTGCGATTTTCCTGAGGGCATTCTGATAATTACTTTGACAAGATTCCAACTCTATGTGGTTCAGTACATCAAACACTACCTAACCATCCAAGGAAATAATATTTGGACCTCCAGAACTTTTCTGGTGAATTATTTCCCAAAACTAGAGCTTTTATCACTAGAATATTTATAAGAAATTAAAGAAAAGTTATAAAATAGTGAAACCACTTTTTTTGGTTTCATTTTATCAACTCCTATCTGTTGGTATCATTTTTACACAATGGTATCATACATAATATGTCCTTGGTCCAAAACCCCTCTTAGGTAGTTGCTCGGCTATAAATCCTAAGGGATTTTCTTCCATGTCTCCAAGACAAGGCCAATCTTATTAAATCCATTCTTCCTAAGACCTACTGTTTTGTAAACTTGTATTGTTCATTGTTTGCTGTACGTATTTCTGCTTGTATGCCTTGTGTTGATTGTGCTCTTGCTTGTTTGCATGTGTGCTCCCTGACGACGATAGTTGCGATTATCTCGGAGATCAGAAGAAGATGGTTATTATTGTATATTATTGGGTATTCTAAGAAGAAATCCAGGGACAATTATGCCATATTGCTAATCTTAGGCAAGCCACCATTCCCAAATTCTGATACTTGTCCTATTCTTTTACTACCGGTTTTGTATCTCCTTTATAAATTACATTATTCATCTACATGTCTTGTTTTATAAATACTGCGCTAATGACTTGGCTCCTCCAAGTTATGACTTCGTGTCCCTCGTGGCACCACCCTGATGTACCTACCATTTTACCCCTTTAGACCGAGAGTACGATGGTCAGCATCCTACCTCGTTGAAACCCCGATTTTGAGAAAATGAACTGTTTTGGGTTTTAGCCTACTACAAATGTTTCAAAACTGTTTTGTAAAACCCTTGGGAATCGGCATCGTTCCAAGCGGATATTTTAATTACAGAGGTGGTGATAATGAGAAATGAGAAAGTGAAGGGATGTTCTACGCCTTTACCGGAACAATTTGGATCCGTGCAACCACATTACCCCAGGTGCTGGGGCTTAGCTCGTAGTTTGTTTGCATTAGCCGAGGCAGATTGTACAATGCTTACAGGGAGAGATCCCTTGAATTCCGGGAAGGCGCTAATAGATCTAAGGATCTGGAGCCTGTAGCTTGCTTCGGCAAGAGTGAGCCTGTCTTGGCAGGAGTGCCGGTGCAACAATTGGGTCTCCTGCGGACGGTATGACTTAGGTGGTACGGAAGGAAGTGGAGTCACCAAGTTAAGGTATACGCCAAGTTGCGGCTTGGGTGTACGCGTGTACGGAAGGCAGAACTATCGCTTGTAGCCACATACTCGTTGCCGGGGAGAACAAACCCAAAAGGAAAAGCATCCTTTGCTAGGGTCGACAAGCGAAAGGTTAGGTTTGATTATCCGGACCCCCATCTACAGTGGTAGTGGGTTGTGGTTTTATCCTGGCGGATGTATTGATTCTTGTGGGGAAAGTACGCAAACTCTGCAGAGTATTACCTATTCGAATAGCCGTGTCAACGGTCAAGGACGGTTGGAAAGGTGTTGGCTAGGAGTACCCAAACGGTGTTTGTTTGGAAAGAATGATGAAAGGGAGGTCAAAGAGGTTTACAAAAGGGTTTTTACTCCAAAACGGTTTTCAAAAAAGTTTTCCACAAAGATATTGGGATATCTTGACTTATAAAACAGAGGCATGTGCTCATAACTCTTTTTCAACATAGATATGGATATGCCATAACTACAAGAGGTAGTCTAGTCTTTGAAAACAACCCTAGATAGAGCTATCTCGCCAGATCCAGAATTTGCATTTCCTTATTCTACTTATCTTGGTGGTTTGCGAGTACATTCAAAAGTACTCATGGCATTGTCCCTGGTTATTTAGTTGACCAGACTTTCAGAGGTTCGACATCGGAGGATTAAGGTGACGTCCAGCAAACTAGGCCGTCTTCCCAGTCAGACGCCTATAGGTTGAGGCAATATTGGGCTCTGCGCGTGATGATGTTCTGCTGCTAAAGATGATATAGTTATAATGGCATTTATGTAAGTCTTGTAAATTCGTTATGTTTCGGATGTTGTAATGATACTCGCCGGTTATATTCCACGGCTCTCTGATCATGGGAACATGGATATATACATAACAAGGATTTCTCGAATGGTTAATCCGGGGAGCCCACACTATCTTCAGCATCCTGCGGCATAATTAGCGGTGCATCACAGGACTGATTGTTGCCGCTAGAAGATGTTGCCTCTATGTTTGCTGCTTCAGCTACAGCCTCTCTGTCAGTTGCTTCAGCTTCAGCTGCAAGCTCCCTATCAGCTGCTTCTGCAGCCTCTCTGTGAGATGGTTCAGATGCAGCCATTTTCTTTGTATATGTAGCTTCAAACTCAGCTATTCTGCATTTTTTACAAAGGGCTCCCCTAAGCTCGTCTTCCCTCTTGCAAATAGGGAAAACACGAGGTAAAGTAGAAAGAAATGGATCTTCTTGTATAGCTGGTAGGTCACGTAAGCATCTATGGATGCATACTTCAGGTTTATATCACACAACGGCCACTCCTCCCAGAAATCGTGCCTATCCGTAGGGAAATCTGCCTTCATTCTGTCGTACGACTCATCGAGGATTATAGTTGCGAGTGATGCCATTCCATCCTTCCTTGAGCCCCACTAGGATCATGACAAGACTCTGAATATCGATCCAGTTGTGCGCAGGAATTGTAATTCCCTCTTGATGAAATTTCAAAAAATCATTTGTATTGTCGATTGTGCAGAAAACAATTCCTTTTTCTACAACGACCTAGCGTAGCGCTAGACAATTCCTGTTAGTCCTAAAAGTATATAGTTTGTCATCACCAAAATTTGTAACTACAAATATTTTGTAAATGCAATATCATCATCTGAATATAATTTTAAAAAGTTTAGTAAATGCAAGATCAAGACTCTCAACATTGTCTTGTCATAATTTATTTGGTCCTAAATAAAATCCAGTAATTGCAAGATGATCAAATGGATAAAGAACAAGAGGAGAAAACCCGGGAGAAGTGGTAGACGAGTACGTGTTTCGTCATGGCCAGTTGAATGACGGCGACTTCACTCCCTTCATATGGGTCCTCCGGGGTGTACTCGAGGTCCAATTCCATAAACTTGTCCTCGACTTTCTCAAGCCCATCCCCGTACATCCTCAGGACTCGCACCACTGTCTCCTCCTTGTTGGTGTAGACGACGTCTATCTACTTATTGTCATGGGTAGTGAAGCTTGTCTCTAGAGTGCGATGACCTTCCATGGCGGCAAGGAGAAGATGGGAAGAAGATAGATGATAGGAAGAGGAAGAGTGGTTTCTGTGAGATAGGATAACGGTGGAACCGTCAATGTATTTTTAAGGTAGTGGTTAACGATGGGGACGGAAGTCCAAAGGAGAGACGCGTGGCGGTGGCTGTTCCAGCTTCTGAGTAAACAAAAAATAATTATAACGACGATATATGTGCCCTATTTTGTCATGTCAATACACTAGGCCGGTCGTGTTGTCCTAATCACTATGCCAGCGCTGCAAGCCTACGTGACAGCCACCACGCCTAAGTGACGGGAGCGACATAACGGTGAGAACTGATAGGGGGGCCAACTTGACGGCCGTTAGCCTGATATTTTGTATTAAAACATAAAGTTGAATTCGTGCCGAAAAAGACCCTCTGAGTATTTGGCACGCCAACTGTAGTCATCGCGGCTGATTACAGGCAACTTGGGTACCGCGTTAACTGGGCGCCCCAACTTTCCGGCCGCAAAATGATATTCTCCCCAATAGGGGTGCCCATACACCCCATATATGGTTAGCGTGCTTAGTCTCCGAACAATTGTCAAAAAGTCGGGTCCTAGGTGGACACAGGGGGTGGGATAATAACTAGATCTCACCTATTACCCCCGTGCCTCTACATTAATTATATCTACTCCCAACATTGAATTAACCAGCTATAATTAAAACCATGACCATCTCCACCATTAAGCATGTGCTAACCCCCAACACCAGTGGAACATCGACGACATGAAGCAACACCTGAGGAAGCAACTACGACTCGCAAGGCTGATTGTCTACCAAACAATAGGTAATAGGAGGTGTCGAAGGCAATATAGAGGCTGCAAGGAATATAAACGATGTAAGGAAACTAAAGCATCGCAACACGGATAGCAATAGATCAACAGGAGGAAGTAAATACTATAAATGCAAAATAAGTAGAAAGGCGGAAAATGCTCGCCTGAGAAACACTACCGAACATTCATCCGAAGATCGGGTCAACACTCGCATCAAATTATCAGCCTAATCCATGAAGAAGCAAAACACAAAAAGAAACACTGGATGCATGATTTAATACTACGGTAGAAGATCATGCATGATGCATGTAGGATGTATGACATGGAAATATGCGATGCGACTAGGAAATATTAAGAGGAACCGATGTCCTGGCAATTAATTAGATGGTTCATGTTGTTTAGATACCCTGCAATTTAAATGTTGTCTTAACAAGGAAAAACATGGCACCTGTTCGATACATAAATTTAAATGGAGCCAATATATGACTAGATTTTCCCGCATATAATCTCCATATTTAATTTAGTTGAATCGTTGAAATACCCCCAAACACCCACAAAATAAGTATACAATCATGAACAATTTAATGCAGCAAGATATATGTCATATATTATAAAAATATAGGTTTCAGAAAAGGGGTCACACATTGGGGTTCGACGTTCTTGGTTTGGGGTTTGACAAAATTGGTCTTCGAGGTCTCGGACAGCGGATCCATGTTGGAGGGCTTGGTGGTCTTCGGGTCCGTGATCGCGGTCTTCGGGGCTCTGGCCATCGGATCTGTGTAGACGTTCATGACATCCAGGAATGTGATCTTGGTTCGGGGCTTCGGATCCTCGAAACCAGGGTCATCGTTTTCCTCTTGATGATCTTGTCGCCCACATCGAAGGCCTCGGGGTTCCGTGTGGTTGATCTTCGAGCCTAGGTCAATGGAGGGGATCTTGGCGTTTTCGGTTCCGTTGTTGACGGCGAACTTGAATTAGGCCCACGTGACCTTTTTCGGATCTTCGGATCCTCGAATCGGGTTAGTATTGGTTTCCCGAACAACATCGGAAAGTTTCGTCGGATGAACCGAAACACCAGTAGCTTCATGCTCACAATTCCATCCACACTTCATCAATAGTTCCCGCCACCACATCCTCGCAGCAACACTACAAGCAGAACCAACTGGTGGAGCAAAAAGGTAGCAGAGCTCATGCCCATGCAAGAAGAAGGATGGCGAAGGGGTATAGGCGAGGTTGGCGATAGAGGGCAGGTAAGAGGGCACGGGGGGCAGCATAGCGGAGGGGTGGAGCTCAGTGCGGGGAGGCACGAAGAGGAGGGCGCATGGTGCCGGGCAGAAGGCGGCGGGGCGACGCACTGGTCACGCGGACAAACACGCAGAACAGCGGCAGGGTCCAGAGCTTGGTGGGAAGGGTGGCGGACGCAGTCGAGGTGGAGGCGAGCGTCGTGGTGGCGGGATCTATGGGTGACAAATTCGAGGAAAGCCACGACCGGGAGGAGCACGGTCGGTAAGGAGGTGGGGAAGAGCGGCCAAGGACAGGGGTCGACAAGGACAGCAATGGTGTGGCTCGGCGGACAGCGAGAGAGGCGTGCGGCGGTGGCGGGGTCATGCTCTTGCAGTTGGGTTGGTGGCGGTCTGCCGGTGGCGAGGTGCAGGTGGCTTCGGGAGGGGCCTCGCGAGGTAGTAGGTAGGTGGGGATCCGACGCGAGCGAGGGGTGCAAGGAGAGGGACGGGGGCACGCGGGGTGGATGGTGGGGTGGGTCTACGCAGAAACGTTGTCGGGCGGGTGTTGACCGTTGCTTGCGTGGTGTGCGTGGTGTTGGCGTGAGTGCCCTGCGTGGGTATCATGTAGGATGGCCTGGTAGGGTTGGTGTGTGTGTTTGTTTTACTGGGTTGGGTCTGGTGTGGGTGGGTGGTGGCCGTAGATGGGGTTAGGTGGGCTTGCAACTAGGGTTATGGTTAGGGTTTTATCAGGGTGGTAGGTGGCTAGCGGGCGGGGCCTTTAGCCTGGCCTGTGGCTGCCTCCCCCCATACAACTTATTTAAAACCTATTTGTTTTATTTGTATTAAAAGATTTTGTAAATAGTTTATAGAAACAAAATAATCCGAAGGACCAGGGTTTTACTTTTGAAATATAGAGGGGTATTTAGAAAACAAAACTTAGCCTTTTAGAAAATAGTTTTTGACGAACAGATGTATGTAGTCATGAGGATGCTCAAAAGTAATGTGGCATGATGACATGAGCATGTCATCATGATAATACACAAATCAAAACACCGTGATTTTTTAGCAGTTGTTTTACCCAGGGTGCTACAGATGAGCACTGGATCTATTGTCCGTTTGGAGACCTGGTGCATAGTCTGAAGAGCTTCGAGCTTGACGCCATCATACTAGGAGAGCATAAAGGTGAAAGCCTCATCAGCACCGACCTTGACAGCAGATTCCTGCCATTCACTTAGCCTATCCTCGCTGTTCATCGAACAATCTGACAGTTCTGCGTCCGATTTGGGAGGTGGGAACCTAGGCTAGAGAGAACCAAATGTCTGTATGGCAGCATTGAGCATGTTGACACCAAAAATTTATAGAGGTTTTAGGAAAGCCGATAGAGCAACCAAATGGTCTACTATCTCCCACTCATTATATACCGGGCTAGTCTTTGCTCTTCTCGGCCGGGCCTTATTGATAGCGGTAGATGCGGCAGGTGTGGAGTGAGGAAAGTCACTTGAAGACAGGCAGGGAGTGTGACTCATTCAGGCATATGTTGGCATCTGATTTATGTCAGCAGAAAATAAAAAAATAAAAAGAACTTACTGGCCATTTTGTTGTTGATCTGGGTCAGTTCTGACAACAAGACTTTGCCTTTCCTTTGAGCCCACCAAGTTCCTTCTGAGCCGAGTTAATCCTTATCTCGGCGTCATTAATCAATTTTTGGTTTTTCTGGTTCTGGCCCGTCAAGCGATCCTTCTCCTTGTCGAAGTCCTGAGAAACCCGCTCAAGCTCGGCTTTGTGCTCCTTCTTCGTATTTTCGAGCTGAATATTCAGCTGAGACACGTCGTCCCGCTCTTTTTTGAGTTCTTCTTGCTACTTACCGCCCCACTCCTTAAGTTGGTTGGTCAAGTCCAACATAGATATGCAGTCCTGATGGCGATCTACAAAAGCTATTTTCTCCGCTGCGTCCAGATAGCAAGATTAGTATATTTATAATAAAGCATGTGCAAAATAAATCATAGAACATATCATACCGTCGATATATCGACGTCAATAGTTCCTCAATTTTCTCTTTTGTCCTGGATGTAGATATTGGTAAATATTAGGTCATTGAAAGAAGAAAATGGAAATTTCAAATCAAGACAGTCCAGACATAATCGGTATGTCGGCAAAGAAATGTCGATAAAAATTATACCTTGGCCTTTCAGATCAACCAACATCTGCTTTTGCTTATCCAAGAGGCGTTTGTGCTCCAAAAAGGGATTCTGGTACAGCTTTGTCCGGAGTTGGTGCAAAGTTGACAAAAAGAAATGTTAGTGAATCAACTCAAAAGATTCGAGCCGAGTAATCCTTACTCACCCCAAATCTCGGGGAATAGGATTCGACTTAAAAAATTTGAGTCAAGTAATACTTACTCAACCCGAATCTTGGGGAATAGGATTTGACTCAAAAGATTTGAGCTGAGTAATCCTGACTCAACCTGAATCTCGGGGAATATGATTTGACTTCAAAAATTCATGCCGAGTAATCGTTACTCAACCTGAATCTTGGGGAATAGGATTCAACTTAAAAGATTTGAGCCGAGTAATCCTTACTCAACCGGAATCTCGGGGAATAGGATTTCAAGGAAAGGCTCACAAGATAAAGTGTTGGAAAAAAACTAAGAGATTCTGGCTGAGAAATTCTTACTCAACCCAAATATCAGGGACTAGGGAGTATATATGTTTTGCATGATTTTGAAAACAAAGGAAAGTGCGATTACCTCAACAGCTTTGTCGGCCTCGACCAGAGCAACCTTCACCTGGAACACTTTCTGAGCGAGTACACTTGGACCTACATAATGTTGTTTCGGATGAGGATTCCCAGAGTTCACATCGCTCATATAAGTGTTGTTCCAGTCCATGGCGAAATGATTGAGGGAGCCCAAGCTCCGCTCAGAGTCCAAGAGTAGACAAACCCTCTGCTAGTGGGATTCACTTTCATGCTGACTGTAGCTACAGCCGGACTCATGTGCAGTGTCACTTGCTTATCAGGATTTTTCTCAGAGGCAGCGGAGGATCTTTTTATTATATTTGCGACCGACATCTACTTGGCCGCAGCTGCTGAATTTGTTGGCTTCCATGGTTGCTGCTTGGTTGGCGGGGCTTGCTGATGCTGTTGCTGAGGTTGCTGCTATTCTAGTTGCTGCTGCTCTAGCTGCTACTATGTTTGCTGCTATGGTTGTTGTTGCTGCTGTGGTTGTTTTTGCTGAGATTGTTGTTGCTATTGTTGTGGCTGCTGCTCCGGCACCTCCAGAATCTCGATATTCACAGTACCGACGCCCATATTACCGGTACCAGATCATCAGCTCATTCTGGAGCCGAGGTATCATCTTCCACATGATGCATAACATCCTCTTCTAGAGTGACATGCTCGTCTCCAGTATCGGCCGTTCCTCTCAGCTGTGATATGTCGGCAGCCGTTGCCAGATGGGTGGTCACCCTTGTCGGGCTTGGAATTCGGGTGCCGGATGGAGGAATAGACGGAGGTGTCACTATCAGAGAATCGATACAAGACGTGCTCTACGTGACTTCTAGGGAAGTCCTGCAGAAGAATATGGCTTTAAATCATCTCAACTAGAGAAAAGAAAGAAAGAGGGAACAAGAAATAAAAAAGTACAATATTATGTTGGCAAAAATAACTTACCCGATAGTCATTGGTCTCGCACGAGTTTTCTTGACGCCTAATTTGCGCCTCTTCTGGGCCTTCTTTGTTTTCTGGACGCCAGACCCGACACATCTATTGGTCCCACCTTGGCCTCCCATGGATAGAGGTGCTTCCTCCACCACCTGGTCGGCTGTATCAGCTAGTGTTGGGTGCAGCGGAAATGTGAATGCAATTGGAAGAGGATCAAGTAGGTCTAAATTCTGACAATGATCGTTGTTATCATCAGGACAATATCTTAAATGAGCACTACGAGGGCTCTTACCCAGAGATGGACTAGTGTCGGCATCAAGAATTGGCATGTAGTCGTTAGAATCCAGATCTTCTATATCCGAGACTTTGGGATCCTTAACCCATGTGCTTGAGGGGTTCTGAACATCCTCATTCGATTAATGGACGAATATATACACGCCAAGGAAGATAAATCCAAATGTTAAATTGTGAAGAAAAAAATATAAGCCGGCAAAAAAAAATTATGTCAGTAGGAATGATATGTAAGTTAAAGGTCTTTCGTGCTGACTCCAAGAACTGGGTGATCTCTGTCATGAGGCTCTTTACCCCACTCCCGGTAAACAGACATTGGTGTCTTGGCAACAACCTTGACTCGTCTCTAGATCTCAGGCTTGGTCAGCTCGAAGGTCGACATCCGGTTGGGGTCGTGCCAGCCGCTCATTTTACATATAATGTGAGTCCGACGTTGGAGCAGAGAGATCTGGATGCTAATGAATGTCGCCACAAGATCATGGTCTGACATACCATCATTCTTGAGCTGAATGATGACCTTGTGAATCTGATTGACCTCGGTGTTGAGATCCTTCAGGGGAACTAATGACAAACTTCGGCAACCCGATCATATCTATCCCGGTCATGTTCTTCACGTAGAATAAGGATCATAGCCACTTCTCACATGACTCCAGGACTTTGATTTGAGGAAATATGGATCCTCGTCGAGGTACAACCGTGATGGCTCCACACTAGGTCATCCTTTTTTATCTGCCAGGAATTTCGGGATCCAGGATAACTTGGGGATGAAATTAGAAGTATTTGACCCAGAGATTTATGGAGGGTTAAAGGTTGATATATCCCTCGAAGCAGGAGACATAAGAAGACAAGGTGGTGATGGAATTAGCTGGAAGGTAGTGAGGTTGAAGACCAAACCTATCTAAGAATTTGTTCATGAAGTAACTAATTAGGAGGCTGAAACAGTGCTCTAAGTGTGTAATGAATACAATGTAATCACCAGGGGCGAACCTCTAGCACGAACTTGGCCCTGGGAAAATGACACTCCACCTCAAGTGGAATCCGCCATGTTTGGTGGAGCCATTGAATCTCATAGTCGGTGATGTCTGAACCATGCTAGCAAGCCCTCTCTGAACCTATTTCCATCTCCTCCTCATCGTTCTTGACAGGGATGACCTCGTGAGGTGCCAGATCTACAGTGATGTAGGGCTTCGAGTGGCACCTACCCAGGCCGGCGACGGTTGTGGTCATGTTCATGCTGGATGAATCAGAAGCGAGAAGAAGAGAATGTTAGCAGTGGTGAGGGAGTTCCAAAGCATAGCGGCAGGGAGCATCTTGTCGCGGCGCTGTTGTGGATAAGAGGAGGAAGTGGGCGAAAGGTAAAACGAGGGTTCCCCCATCCCCTCTATTTAAAGTCCCTTTGAGGTCGTGGGACGTGGGATTGAATACTCCCACGATATTAGTAACTTGTGCGTTTATTGTGGGAACCGTTCCCCAAATTGTGCCACACGGAGGGTAATGGCACGTAGCTCCTTAACAAATCCCGTGATTTCAGTGCTAAATGTGGTGTCATGCAGACAAACTTGATTGTTGCTAGGGAGAATTGACCTCCCATGGGACCAACGAGATGTTCCAACATTGGTATGTGTCACATCGTCACACAGAAAAAGAGGAGACCCACAGCAAGTGCGTGGCATGTATGATTAACCAATTAAATAGAAAAATACCAAGGTGACATTGCATGCCACTACAATGCCGATATAAGAAAGGGGAGATATTCCTAAGCCCATATAAGGTTTGGCGCTAACTGAATACAGTTAAGATCTGTCAATTAAGATGCCAAGATTGATTGATAATCAATTGCTCGTCTTAAATGATGACCGACATATGATATATCAGCTAGTGAGTTATGTTTATTGTTATTAAAGGAACCTGTCGTGGCCATTCAACTAGGACAATAGGACCATGAAAGCTTTGGGTACTAATGTCAGGGGATGACACCTGATAGGGTCAAGGCATAGCATAAAGTGATATCAAGAGGTTGGCTAGAACTAAGGTTGACTGACATAGGGTGGCCGACATAGGCCGACATACCTGGACCAACATATACAAGATATATCGACATAACCAAGTTGTCTCTTTTATCCAGGAATGACTAGGATGACATACCACGGCTGGTACCATTGACTCTACATAAGAGATTGGTATATGACCAACCAGCATATGCTAAACCCCAAGTTAATGGTTTAGTCTCATCCCAGGAATCCCGGAGATGATCCTCGTTGTCATACAAGCGTGCCCCTAGATTACGGTGAACTGTCCCATCGAGGATAACCTAGAGGCGACCATTACCAGGAGTGGTGACAGTTTTCAGGGGCAGACAGGTATTGTCCCATTGAGGGTTGTCAGGAGGCGACCCAGTGACAAGAGGAGCATCCTGGCGGGCCCAAGGCAAAGACTTTGGAACCCTCGATAGAGCATATTCCCTTGCCAGTTGTGCCCTATCCTTTTTAACCAGGGCCTCTAGAGAGGGAGATCAATCGATTTGTTCACTCATTTTCCCCCTTAGACTTAGAGAAAAACATAGAGAGGAGAGCACACCGAGAGCTTCTTCCTCCTCTCACCGTACATCTCAAGGAGTGCATTGTAGCCACTTTCACTATACTTGATATAGAGATAGACATGCATGAGTAGGGGTGTTATCTCACTAGGAGATCCCCAAACCTGGGTACATCGTGTGTTCTTGTGTGTGCAGTCTCCACCACATCGTCCCTCCCCGGATCCTCTGGCATCCATTTGGCCCCAACTTAAGCCATTCCATGGCATCTGCTGTGACACCACCACGACATCATGTGTGAGTCGTTTTTTAGCTTCCAAAAGTACCAATTATGGTTATGGGTGACATGGGGAAGTTAGTTGTGGGGTGACCACGAACTTATAGGGCATAGAGTACCCCTTGCAAGTAGAAAAATGCATACACTATAAAGATGAGCGAAAAAACCCTCCAAGGAGGGGTACCATAACACTCCGTCCACTAGACCCCGGGGGTATCACTGCTCGCAGCTAAGTAGGATCTCTAGACTGGCCCTAGAGACCAACACTTGTATTTTTTACGCACTTTGTCCTCACTCGTGTGCACTCGGGAACAACTTCCTGGTCGGTCACCCATCCTCAGATTCCTCTAGGCCAAGCATGCTTAACCTAGAGGTTCTTTTTGGATGAGCTTCCAAAAAATAAGTTGCAACTTATTGGTATGGGTATCCTATCAATCCTATTAGGTCATGTGCCATGTCATGTCCACTCTAGGCCACACATTCCCCGCACTTTGTCCTCACTTGTGCGCACCCGGGAACAACATTCTAGTCGGTAACCCATCCTAAAATTGTTCTAAGCCAAGCACGCTTAACCTTGGAGTTCTTTTCAAATTAGCTTTCGGAAAAGAAAGTTGCAATTGTTATGAGTATCCTATCAATCCTATTAAGCCATGTGCCTAGATCTCACACCTTCATGCATCAAACTGTTGATGGGTGGAAGCATCATGAGACCCTTGCAATGGCGAGGCCAAAAGATGATGAAGGATCAAAGAAGCCGCATGAGGAAGGCCGTGTGGAGTCGCTCAAACTCATCACCACCAACTACCCTACACCCAAGCGTAAGATATCTCCACTAGCTAATGCAGGCACTTACGAGGAGACTACTACGCACACCTCCAGAACCAAGAAGGTTATCATGAACGCTCGTATCATGGTGAAGACGCAGGAACGTTGGGGATTAACTTTCACGATGATCCTAATACACTAAGAAGGCTGCTCTCACGGACCAAGTATAGCATCCCAATTCTCTACCAATTGCAATGCTACTTGCCTAGTATATATATTGCTACTTCCTACATATAATTAATTGCATCATCATTATATCCGTCTCATGTCACCATGCCACATTGCATTTGAGCATCAAATAAAACCCCATTTAATTTGGTTCTTCTCTCATATTTATTTGTATTCTTATTAATTATATTGCCTCTTGATACATTGTAGTTGGTTCTTGATATATTGTTTAATGCTCAAGTTGAGTTCAGGGAATATCTCTTTTAACTCCATCACTTTTGTTTGTCACCACCTTATAATTTCACCATCCAAACTATATATGAGCAATTGCATTTCTATTGGTATTTAAATCTAGCTCATATGTGTTGGGAGAGATCCACTTCTATTTCTACATTCTGCTGTATGTGATTATGTTGTTTTCATAATATTAAATATATGGAGCCTCATGGCCACCTTTGCATGTCATGTGAGTAGAATCTTTCATATAGCTCTCATATGGTTTCTAGTTGAATATATGAGCATGTGTGAATATATATATGAGGTCATATAAACTACTAGTGGAACACACACACTAGAATGGCCTAGTTAATTACATGTGTGCCCAACTCTTCATTGTCATATGGACTATATTTGTTTTGAATGTATGCATGGAAGGTCAAATGCCTATGTATATTTGGGGTTGTTTTCACAATCTTAAAATTGGTATTTGAACAGCCATGCATGAACCATGCCTCTTTCTCTTTTCCCTTTCCATCTCTTTGTATCTCACTTGGTTTAGTAAATTCAATAACAATAGCCTAATATATAACTCCTTGTTATTTCAAACCACTCCCCTCCATCTTGTTGATTCTGTGATTTTTCTTATACTTTGCAAATAGTATTTGTTTCAAAATTTCGAAGCAAACAATTCAAACAAGCAAACAAAAGTGGAAATAGAAAAAGAATAAAGAGGAGGAGCTTACCTGGCTGCAGCCCACTTGCAGGATGCACCCTAGCAAGAGCTCCAGCCGACCAGGGGCCTTCCACTTCCCATCGTTCCTCTAGGCTGGCTCAAGTCGACACACCCATCGTACCCCTTCAACGCCTCCCGTCATTGTGTATATTTCCTTTCTATTCTCCGTTCGCAGATGAGGAGCAGAGGGAACAGGGCAGATCACCGTTTGACCTTGTCATCCGCGTCACCACCTGCCTCCTCTACATATCCACCCAAAGTCCCTTCAAACCTACCTCTCGTCCCTAACACTGCCACCATTTCCTCCATCTCGTTCTACCATTCTACACTTCTTTGTAAGTAACCGAGAGAAACACGACCGCCTTCCTCCGTCGCCAACGAGTCACGAGGTCGATGCCGCGAGGAGGAGAAGGCCTCACCATGACGTTGTTGCGTGCTGCCTCGCCACGTCATCGTCCTCGTCGAAGTTCCGGCCATCCACCATCGTCTCCGACACCACCCCGGTAAGCATCGCCGCCCCATTTCCCTGGCTCGCCTCGCTCTCGCTAGCCTTGCATCAGATACCCTCACCACCACCGTTTCGGCACCACGCCGCCCCGCGCCGTGCTAGGATGCGCTCGCGTCGCCCCCACTCCATGCACGCGCACCATGCTCTGGCCACACACGGACAATAACAACCATGCAAGCCCTCCATTCCCTCACGCATTACGGGCGTATCTGATCCTCCTTCGGAGAAACTTCCAATATGGTAGTTCTTCCGGAAGTCCCACCTTTCCAACGAGCCCAACCATGTCCTAAACGGGTAACCACAACGTTCGCCACCATATGCCGATGACATGGTTATACCCTACGGGTATGTAACTTCAGCATACCTAGTCCAGCCCAAGGAAGGCCCATGGCAGACATACGCTGGCCCATGAAGATTTTCGGGTGGCCGAGGCCCATGACGTCTTCGGATCCTTGGAGAGCAAGACTAGAGTTTGAATACAACTTGTAACCTACTCGTATCGGTACCTGAGACCTAGCCTCCCCATATATAAAGGCTAGGAGGGTCCAACGAGGAGGAGAAGCACGCAACTCACCTCGACTCATACTTTCGCACACGCATCCACGCCAGATCGAATCTGCGCACCCTGTAAACTTCGGTTCCGTCGTAATCAAAGAGCAGACAAGCAGGAGTAGGGTTTTCCCTCCGGGGGCCTGAACCTGGGTAAATCTCGTGTCCCCTGGTTGCTTGTCTGTTAACCGTGCCACGATCTCCAGCATCCCCATCTTCTCCAAAACCCAAGTCCATAACAATGGGCATTGACGAGATTAAACCTCGTCAATTGGCGCCGTCTGTGGGAATTGGGGCTGCTGATTGTGTGGTCGTGACGGTTCCGACCCGATCAATCTACAACTCCGTGGCGACGGAGAATCACCTCCTCTTCGGTGCTTTCGACTTCACCGCCCACTCGCCGGATACCATGAAGGATTTCGAGCCCGTAGGCGACGGACTCAAAATTCTGTTCGGAAGCTTCGCCTGTGGGACAACCGGCACCTCCGCCTCCTGGCGGGTGCCCGTGCCGTCAATCAGGCCTGCTTCGTGGGCTCCACACCCCGTGCTACGCACGTCACCATCAACAGATGAGATCTACAGCAGCTGCAACTCCGATGTCAGGCGATCCACCTTCGGATGAAGGGACCTACGGTTCCGATCCGAAAGAAGCGCGGCAGCCAACCAATCTGCAGGCGCTATCTGTGTGCCGTAGTCATCCAAACCGACGAGGAAACGCCTAACCCGCCGCCCAACCCCAACCCGCAGGACAGAAACAGCGAAAACGGTGGAAACGGCGAAAACGGGGAAAACAGGGACCACCCCATCCAACTTAGCAAAGAAGGATGGGTCGAAGCACGCCGGGCCGTCGCAGGCGAAATAGTCCTACCTCTGGACTCCTCACGTGACCTACTGATGGCATACCACTACCTCTTCATCGAGGAGCACAAGAAGCAAGTCAAGATGCAGGAGACGCTCGACAAATGTAAGAAAGCAGCCTCTGAGTCCAGTGCGCGACGAGCTGCGCTCTCCGCCATGAGACCCGGCTCTAGCACAAACGGAAACCAGGGAAACAAACACCACTCTCGGGTGGAAAACATGGACCGGAAGGAGTGGCGTGACGTGACCCGAACTCTCCACACATCGTTCATGGATATGGACGCTGACGGCAACATCACCCCGAAGACGCCACAAGCTGCGATCATGGCAGCCACTGCGTATCTCGCGGCTCACCCACCTCCGGAGGGGGACCCGAAAAGGGCCATGCATAGGTCCGCACTCACCGGACTAGGACTAATCGGAGCTGCGCTCCACGAAGACGCTCCTACGGAGCCGAAGAAGAAAGCTCCGGCCAGGCGCGACCGGAGCCCCACTCCCTCATCCGAAGATGAAGAGGAACACGATCTTCCTCGAAGGAAGAAGAGCTCGCACCGGCATAAACGCGACTACGACACCAGAGACAAGCTTACACAGCGCAAGATCGACAAAGCACGCGCCAAACGCGCATGCTCGTCTGAATCTGAGATGGATGAAGACGAAGGAGAACTCTGCGGGGCTCGATGCTTCAGCAGATCCGTCCGGCGAACACAGATGCCACGCAACTTCAAACTTCCTTCGGATACTCCGAAGTTCAACGGCACGCAAGATCCAAAGTCCTGGCTCAGTGACCATCTGTCATCCGTCAAGCTTCACGGAGGCAACAAAGAAACCGCCATGCAATGCCTTCAAAAGTGACAGCGCGCTGGCGCTGGCTTAGCAGCCTATCATCAGGATCCATCCGAAGCTAGGAGGAGCTCGCTTATAGCTTCATCCGAAATTTCAAAGGCACAAGCAAGAGCCCCGCCTCAATCGAAGAATTGCGAGCCTGCACTCAGAGAACGGGTGAATCTATTCGCTCGTACATACTACGCTGGTCTACAACCAAGAACTCCGCAGCACACATCTCCGAAGAAAGGGCCATCGACGCCTTCAGGGACGGCGTCAAGCGCCCAGACTTCAAAGAGGAACTTGGGCGTATAAAGCCCAAGACACTCGACCACCTCATGGAAATCGCCATGATTAAGCGGGCGGCGAAGATTGCATCCAGCGAGCGCAATCAGATGAAGAGGACGACTACGGCCAAAGACGTGAACGCCGCAGCAAGAGGACATCGCGCGTCTACGAGGACCGCGACGGACCCGACATGGTCGCAGCCGGCTACGCCGATCGCCGTAACAACAACAGCCGCAACAGCGGAGGATACCGCAGCGGAAACTTCCGCGACAACGGACGATCAACGCAGTCGTGGCAACGCCGCGACCGCGACAACGGATCCTCAGCATTAGACTAACTTTCGGGTCCATGCACCATCCACTTCTACATCGACAAACAAGATGGCAAAAAGAAAGCTAGCCACATGCTCAAAGACTGCCGCGAGTTCCAGAAACTCAGCGAAGGCATGATGCAGATGAGGCAACAAGCTCCAATTCCTGCGTTCGGAAACGCACCTGCGCCAGGTGAAATAGCACACGGAGCTCCTCCACCGCCGCCTATTGGAGGCCCAAATCAACCAGTCGCACCAGCGCAAAACAACGCCGGGATCGCATACCCCCCACCAAAGGGAGCGCTAAATATGATCCAGAAGGGACGCCCCTACAGGTGCGAGAAAATCACCCGACAAATCAACTTGGCCGTGGCAACTCTGCCTGCAATCCCTGAGTACCTCAGCGGATCGGAGTCCTGCATCACATTCACTAGCGCGGATCACCCTTGCCAGATCCCTCGCCCAGGTCATGCTGCCCTGGTGCTGGAGGCGCAGATCGGAGGCTTCGAGATGAATCGCGTCTTCATGGACGGCGGCAGCGGCATCAACCTAATGTTCGCAAGCACTCTAGCAGCTATGCGGATCCCGCAATACAGCCTGGAACAATCAGACACGACGTTCCACGACATTGTCCCAGGGAAAGGCATCTCCCCTCTAGGCAAAATAGGGTCGACGTCATCTTCGGGAAGCCGGACAACTTTCGGTAGGAGCGCCTAGAATTCGATGTGGTGGACTGGCCGTCGCAATACCATGCCATCCTGGGACGTGTAGCATTCGCAAGGTTCCTGGCCGTCCCACACTACGCATACCTACTACTCAAGATGCCAGGACCAAGGGGCGTCATCACAGTCCACGGGAGCTTCACCCGATCGGACCAATGCGACAGGGATTTCAACAAAACCTCCCAGTCTTTCAGCATGCAAGACGAGCTTGTAAGGCTCCGTGAGGTGACGGACAATGGGCTACCCCCAGTCGCAAAGCAGAACGCACCTGACATGTCTTTCGACTCCACCATCAACACCAAGAAAGTGCAGGTCCATCCAACGGATGCCTCCAAGACGGCGCTGATCGCCAACGACCTCAGCACCGCATAGGAAGGCGCGCTCGTCGAATTCCTCCGTGAGCGCTGGGAAATCTTCGCCTGGTGTCCTGCGGACATGCTAGGAGTTCCTAGGGAATTCGCCGAGCACGTACTCAATGTCTTCCCAGACACCAAGCCAGTCAAACAGTCCATCCGAAGACTGTCGGAGCCACGAGCCGAAGCTATCGGCAAGGAGATCAACAGATTACTCGCAGCAGACTTCATCCGGGAAATCAAGGAAAGCGAATGGCTGGCAAACACGGTGATGGTCCCAAAGAAGGACACGGACATCCTGCGGATGTGCGTAGACTTCACGTCACTAAATAAACACTGCCCTAAGGACCACTTACCTCTTCCTCGGATCGACCAGTACATCGATTCGACTGCAGGTTGTGAGAAACTCTCCTTCCTCGACGCCTACTCAGGCTATAACCAGATTCGACTCAAGGTCGAAGATCAAGAGAAAATGGCGTTCATCACACCGTTCAGCGTATACTGCTACAACACAATGCCCTTCGGGCTAAAGAACGCAGGTGCCACGTACCAGCGATGCATGCAAGCCTGTCTCAAGGACCAGATCGGTCGCAACGTCCAAGTCTATGTCAACGACATAGTCATAAAAACCAAGGAGGCAAGAACACTTATCGACGATCTCCGCGAGACGTTCGACAACCTTGATCGCTACAGGATCAAGCTCAATCCAGAAAAGTGCGCCTTCGGCGTCCCCTCGGGTCAGTTGCTCGGGTACTTCACCTCTCAACGAGGGATCAAAGCGAACCCGAAGAAAATCAAAGCTATCATGACAATGGAGAAGCCGAAAAACCTCAAGGGCGTTCAGCAGCTCGCAGGGCGAGTAGCGGCACTAAGCAGGTTCATCAGCCGCATGGGCAAGAAGGCCCTACCATTTTACCAGCTGCTGCGCAAGGCAGACAAGTTCGAGTGGACACCAGAAGCCAACGACGCATTCAAAAGCCTCAAGCGGCTCCTCTCCACCTCGCCAGTTTTGGTCACGCCAAAAGAGCGCGAGCCCCTGTTGCTGTACATAGCAGCCACACACCAGGTGGTCGGCAGATGCCGTGGTCGAACGACCCGAAGAAGGCAAGACCCACGGGGTACAACGCCCAATTTACTACCTCAGCGAGGTTCTCACTCCAACAAAACAGCGGTACCCGCACTACCAGAAGCTGGCCTACGGCATGTTCATGACGGCTCGACGGCTGAGCCACTACTTCCAGGAGCATCAGGTGATGGTCGTCAACGAGGCACCCCTAAACAGCATCCTGAATAACCCAGAGGCCACAGGGCGCGTGGCCCTGTGGGGCATTGAACTATCACCTCTGGACATCATCTACGAGAAGCGACACGCAATCAAATCTCAAGTCCTTCCGGACTTCCTGGTGCCTTGGATGGAGCTGCTGCGACACCCGGACATGTCGCAGTCTGGACAATGCATTTTGATGGCTCCAAACGAAGCGGAGCGAGGCAGGAGTCATCGACCTCCCGCAAGGTGACAAGATGAAATCGTCCGGATGAAATTTAGAGCCTCCAACAACGAGGCGAATCTGAAGCCCTCATCCATGGCATGAAAATGGCAAAATATGTGGCGCCGCGCCTGGTCATCTGGTGACTCCAACCTTGTCGTCTGAGACGATGAATGAGTGCGGCCTGCGCCGAAAACATGATCGCGTCACGCGCACTATACAACTTTTCGAAGGAGAATTCAACGGCTGCGAACTTCGGCACGTTGGAAGAGAGAGCAACGAGGAGGCCGATAGACTCGCCAATATCGGCTCCACTTGTGCAAAAGTACCACCAGGTGTGTTCCTCGAACAGATCTACGTGCCATCCATCAAGCGGAAATTCCCCAAGGGATCACCCGAATAAGCAGAACACTCGGGGGCTATGTTTCCCGAAGGTCATGAAGGACCCGAAAAGTTGGATACCGAAGATGCCATGGTCAACCTGATGCAGGTCATGGCAGTCGACGAAACTTGGACACGTCCATACCTCCAGTTCCTGATAAACGGCGAATTGCCAGACAGCCCGACAGATGCCCGGCGCATATCTCGTCGGTCCAAAGCCTTCACCATCATCAACGGCGAGCTGTACAAACGCAGCATTACAGGCGTACTAAAACGGTGCGTCACCGTCAATGACGGCAAGGCCATACTCCAAGATATACACGAGGGCATCTGCGACCACCACGCAGGTAGCCGCTCCCTCGTCGCCAAAGCTCTGCGAGCAGGATTCTACTGGCCAACGGCCATGAGCGACGCGAAGGACATCGTCCGAAGATGCAACGGGTGCCAACGGTTCGCCGACAAACCACACGCACCTGGGTCCGAACTTCGACCCATACCCATAGCCTGGCCTTTTGCCCAATGGGGCCTTGACATGATCGGCAAACTGCCAAAATCCTCGAAGGGAGGACACGTCTTCCTCTTGGTCGTAGTCGACAAATTCACAAAGTGGATCGAAGCCATGCCAGTCACCAACCAGAAGGGCAAAACTGACGTCAAATTCTTCGAATCCATTGTCTACAGGTTTGGCGTACCGCACAGCATCATCACCGACAACGGATCGAACTTCATCTCTGAAGAATTCCAGGACTTCTGCGAAGGCCTCGGAATCAACATCACGTATGCCTCAGTGGCACACCCGCAAACGAACGGGCAAGTGGAAAAGGCCAACGGTCTAATCGGCCGCGGCATTAAGAAGCGCCTCATGAGCTCACTCGAGCACAAAGCTGGAAACTGGACGAAAGAGCTACCGTCTGTCCTGTGGAGCTTACGTACTACGCCAAATAGCTCCACCGGCTACACACCATTCTTCATGGTGCACGGAGCTGAGGCCGTGTTACCAGCCGAAGTACGCCACCAGGCTCCACGAGTCGTCGCTTACAGCGAAGCCGAATCCACGGCCGCACTAGAAGATGCCGTCGACACACTCGACGAAGCACGGGATATAGCAGCAGCTAGATCAGCGGTGTACCAGCAAAGTCTCCGCAACTACCACAGCCGCCGGCTGCGCCCAAGGTCCTTCGTCGAAGGAGAGCTCGTCTTGCGACTCAAGCAAAAGCGACCGAACAAATTCGATTCACCATGGGAAGGACCATTCGCCATCACCGAGGTCATCCCAGGTGGCGCCTATCGCCTCAAACACATGGAGTCTGGAGTCGCATACTCCAACCCGTGGAACGTCTCGCACCTGCGACGATTCTACCCGTAGCAACCTACCCCCCTTTTTTTTACTTTCAATAACGCTTTCAGCCAAGGCTACTCAGCCGAACCATGTACCTCCTCCATCACGCTACAAATAAAGCTAAGTGTCCCGCCCCCAACCTTCGGCTGACTATTTCTCTGCAACTCTATTACATGCTACATACGCACTCGAGGGCTCCACCCACCTCACGATTTCATCGACTAAGGACAAAACGTGTACACCTGAGTAGCTGACCACGTCAGGCAAACGAAAAGGGCACGTACTAAATCAAAGCACTGCATGCTCGCCAACAGGCAAACCTTTACAACAAAGGGCACATACACGCCCAGCCGCAATATACAAATTTTACATCTATCTGTTTATTTTCAGGTCCTACCTACTCTGAAGAATAACCTGAGCACACTGCTCAAACAAATCTACAATCTGTTCGGCATCTTGCCTTCTGACCGCGTAATGCGGACGCATATCCCACTCGCCACCATCTGGTCGAGGAGGTGGCCCAGTCGCCACAGCAGCCAAATCTACATCAGGGCGGTGCACCCTCACAAGAGACAAGGCAGCCTTCACACCTGCGACGAGCTGCTGCCGCACTAGCTCCTTTACATTGCTGGCACTCCGAAACTTCGTCAGAAGACCTGCAAGGGTCGTTGGCACGGCATCCAACGGAAACATGACGTGCAGCACCGAGGAAAGCAATGTCTGCACCTGGCGGAGCACCCGCGAAACCTGGTAGACACGATCCTGCACCTTCGCCAGAAGTATGGCACGATCACGATCCATCCAGAAGAAGCCGCCGGCCTCCATGTCCTGTTGAGTCAAGCAATTGACTCGAACAGCAATACGCTCCTTTTCTTCCCTCGGAGCAAGATTGGCACCTGCGACAACCGCACAAAACAAGAGTAAGGCCAGCAGGCTCACCCGAAGAACTGAGCTACAGCCCGAAAGAAGGATCAACTTACATTGCAGCTGCTCGGACAGCCGACCCAGCTCCGCCATCAAATACTCCTCTCTGGCTGCACCACGGTCTGCTTTGGATTTCCAAACATCCGCGCGACCGCGTAACCCAAGCAAATCTCTCTCCAAGCTGCGCACGCGATCTCGAAGAAACGCGAGCTGCGAGGAATCATCCAATGATGCTCGCAAGGGCCTTTCGGATGAAGTGTCAACCGGGTCAGCACCCGAAGGAACCTATAGCAGCAGAAAAAAGAAGACACACAGACATTCAGCCAAGGATAAAGCACAACTCGGAGGAATTCATTCAAGTATATAAGGCCACTACGTGGCACAAGGATGGTACTACAAAAGATATTTTATAACAAAAATAGACTACAAGCTACCCTACGTCTACTACGCCTAAGGCGGAGGCCGAGTCGCCTCGAACCGCATCGCCTAGCTTTGGCCTCGCCCTGCCCATAATGCATACTCGCACAAGTCAATGAGCTTGGGCCCATATAAATGCAGCGGCGGAGTAAGCGGAAAGGCTACCTCGGATCCATCCACAGCTGTAGGTATCGAAGTAATGTCTGGGCAGGTCAGCTCCGCCCGGCCGCCATGGCCATCGCCAGCCCGGACGACGACGCCGATGCCCTTACGCTTGCGCTTATGCGCCGCAGCGCTTGACAGAGACACCTGCCAGGGCACCCACGTCTTCAAGGGATGCGCCCTTGGGAAGAGCTCACGGTAGAAGCGACCAGGACCTCTTTCGCCTTGGCGAGGGAGTTGACGACGGTGCTGCAGCGGTCTTCGACCGCTACAGTGGCATCATCTAGAGCACTCCCGTGCTCCAGAGCACCGCGGTCAAACTCGATGTCTGCGGCATCTGAGACAAAAAAGAAGAAAACATGAAGAAAGGCAACATAGAAGAAGATCCGAAGAAAAGAAGCAAGTACAAAAGCTAGCGCTCACCCGAAATAGCCTTGGCAGCACCCATGAGCTTCTCCGCTACCCCTTTTTCACGAGCAGCCGCAACGGTGGCCAGCTGCTCCTCACGATCTGCGGCTTCCTGCAGACGGCTCTTCGCTTCGGCTGCCTTCGTCGGCTCCAGCTCAAGCTCTCTCGCCCCGGCGGCTTCGCCATACGATTGGCCAAGGATCTTCTTCAGAGCATCGACCTCACGGAGAGAGTCATTATGCTCCTCTGCATTTACAACAAGCAAGTGTCAAAGAACATGACCAGGATAAGCAAGAGAAGTACTACAAGGCAGACGAATACCTTGAAGCTGCCGCAATTTCGCCTCCAGCGTCAGGCGTTCCTCCACCAGCCGATTGGCCTCTTGGACAAAAGGCTGCAACAACAGGCAATAGTAGTAAGAGCAGGACTTGGGGGCTACGCCCAACACAAAGAAGCATAAACAACATAAGCATACGAAGACACTCGAGGGCTCCTCCCGTAACATCAAGCAGAAAAACTTACATGCTCCGAAGGCGAACCCGCAGGCCCGCCTGCGACATTCTGAGGCGCAACCACCAGCCTTTCCTGCACAGGAGGAACTGGCGCAGCATCACCCGAAGTCGCCACCGTCTGAGGAGGAGGCGACACAATGTTCGACTCCCCCATCATCTCCCCCGCACCATCACTGGAGCCGTCGGAGGATTGCCTGCATACGAAGCCAATCAGCACAGGTGCAAACATCATAACAAGAAAGGACAACAGTGGCAACAAGAAAACTTACGAGCCCAACGCGCTCAGGTCGAAGATAGGAGAAGCCCTTCAGGCCCTCTTCTCCTCCTTCTTTTCTTCCTTCTTCTCCTCCTTCTTCTCTTCCTTCTTCCGCTTTGCTGGCGGGTGCGGAGCAACAGCCCGCACAGGAATGGCATGAAGGGGAGAGGAAGAACCCCCATGAACCTCATCATGACGCTCAAGGCCCAGAGGATTTCTGGGAGTCGGAGGAGTTGAAGCATCCGAAGACTCGCTCGAGCTCCACGAATGGTCCTCACTCGATTCGTCGGCATCCTCCTGGGGATCGCGCTGACGGTAGCTCGGACGCGGAATCCACCACTTAATTATCCGGGGCATTCGGATACCTTTCGGGCAATGGTGGTGCCATGCCCGGCACTTTGAAGCTCTACAAGATGAGAAGAAACTTTGTTAGCAAACAAAGGACACAAATAAACACCCAACAAAAAAGGGGAGCACTATGTGCGTAAATCTACACCTTCGGTACGACCAACGTCGAGGAAAAGGGAGGAGTCAGCGACTTCCCCGGGATTTCTTCGTCGGCCTTGAACTTCAACAGCACGCGAAGATCCTTGTCAAGTTCCACCTCAGAGATTTTCTCACTCGAAACCCTCGTCGGATCACGGCGCCTAGAGTAAAGAAACATCGGATGCGCCCTCGCTTGGAGAGGCTGCACCCGACGCTCAAGAAACGTCCGGATGATGTCGACACCGTTCACCTCTTTCTCGGGAATCAATTGGAGATCCTCCACCCGACGATACAGGGCCTCTACCTCTGCCACCTCACCATCCAAGATTTGGTTTTTCCAGGATCTTTTCTTCTCAATCAACAGGAGGGTCAAAGGCGAGACCAAAATCTTGCCCGAGCGACGGAGTCACGGATGTAAAACCACTTCCTCCAAGATCTTGGACAGATTCGGACATGGAAAAGGAAAAGAATTGCACATTGGGACTAAGGGAGATGACGAAACCCCCAATGGGATACACACCATCCGAACCAGACTGCCTCTTCACGGAATAAAGCTTCTGGAAGAGGCCAAAGTGCGGCTCAATTCCAAGCCAACACTCGCACAGCGTGATAAAACACGCAACGTGAAGAAGGGAGTTGGGAGACAGATGATGGAGTTGAACCCCATAGAAAAAGAGCAGTCCACGAAGGAAGTCATGGACCGGAAAAGAAAACCCGCGAATCACGAAGGCAACAAACATAACCCGATACCCAGATGGGGGACGGGGGATTACCTCATTACCGGGGAGTCTCACGGCCGTCGTATCTTGCGGGATCAGGCTCCGCTCGCGCAGTTTGCGGAGATCACTCTCCCGCGTTTCTGATCGCCGCCAGCCACCGTCGGTGACGCGAGCAGTGGCGGTGCCCTTCTTGCCTCCGGCGGCGCTAGTCCCAACTACAGATGAGGACTTCTTTTTCCCCATGGCGCTACGACGGTGATGACGTTATCAACGAAGAACGACAAAGGAAATGTGGAGAAAACTCTCAGCGCGCAGCAAGAATAGCTCAAGAATGAGGAGGCAGTGAATAGATGAACTGCTGCGGTGAAAAACAAACCACGATTTCACCAGGGATTATAACAGCAAAGACGACGCACACTGGCCGTCCATCGAGAAGACCTAACGCCAACGGTAGATCTGGCCGTACACGTGTCAGCACCAAAACGAACCGTCGTTACCACGCCGTCCACTATGTGCGGAAATCGAGGAGACGCCGTAATCATCTCCACGCCGCGCGTGACCGGTCAATTCAAAGTCAGCAAGTGGGACCCACGATTCGTCCAGTCATCTGGCGTAGCGAGCGGCTGAGGTCATCAATCGTAAGCACTGACGTCATCAAAAGCTATACTAGCACCACTTCGGCTCCATAGCTAAAAGTACTCACTCAAATCTACGATTCGACTAAATACTTGGGGGCTACTCCTATCAGGAGCGCTGGCCGCGCACCCGACAGACAAATGGAGACAAAACTATTTCGCTGAGTCCTACGTCGAGCTATTCTATCGGGTCCTCCAACAGGAGTCGACGAAACAACTGGCTACGCCATAAACTCAAGGCCCGAGTCGAAACCCTCCTCGGATGGTTGCATCACTTGATGCTACACAGGTAGCGGCCGACCCGATGTACTTCCGGCCAACGGCAGCTCACGAGATTGTCGACTATAACGCACAATACATGACTCGAGTCTCGCCCGAGTCTCGACTCCGCCAGACACTCGGGGCTACTCCAACCGGCGCTGGTCGCGCACAAAAGATCTTCGAGTGGCACGCCAATGAACTACGCCATGGAACAATTCTTGAGTCCGACGTCAGTCTGCGACTCCACTACGGACTCGGGGCTACTCCCATAGGGAGGATGGATTTAAGCATCCGAAAATTTTGAGTCCGGACCTCATGATTGAAACAATGCTTGAACTAAAGTCTCCGTTCAGTCTCGACTCGAGCGAGACACTTATAGGGGCTACTCCCAAGGGCCGCGCACCCTATGAAATCTTCAATCGCGATCTTCGGATCAGCACGGAAAACTTTTCGCAACTCTGCCCAATTGATGCTAAGTGAGTAACATCCTCCTTGGCCACGAAACACCTCGCGGTGATAAACATTCGATGCTGCATCTGCGACGCAAAGATAAGACCTCAGATATCATCGATGGCCCGCAACGCACTGATCGCGCTCGCTAGTATGAATCCGTACAGCAGTACGATGAAAAATCCCGCCAGACGTTGGGTACACCAATTAAAATCACTGGAATTCCACTCCTGTAAGTCCTCCGCGGCCTGAGTCGAATTACGCCAGCATATGTTCCAGGTCCGGGTTAAGGGACCCGAACCTGAAGAAGATCGTGTTGTTTCGTCCTAAGACAGTTAACTGACCCTGATCCGTCGGGTGAGTCAGGCACACGCATCAACAATCCCTACACACATATACTATTAACATATAACTGCTCCCGAAGGATGGAAGAGTCCTCAGCCGAATCTACGATTCGACTGATCACTCGGGGGCTACTGACATAGTTATACCCTACGGATACGTAACTTCAACATACCTAGTCCAGCCCAAGGAAGGCCCACGGCAGACATACGCTGGCCCATGAAGATTTTCGGGTGGCCGAGGCCCATGACGTCTTCGGATCCTTGGAGAGCAAGACTAGAGTTTGAATACAACTTGTAACCTACTCGTATCGGTACCTGAGACCTAGCCTCCCCATATATAAAGGCTAGGAGGGTCCAACGAGGAGGAGAAGCACGCAACTCACCTCGACTCATACTTTCGCACACGCATCCACGCCAGATCGAATCTGCGTACCCTGTAAACTTCGGTTCCGCCGCAATCAAAGAGCAGACAAGCAGGAGTAGGGTTTTCCCTCCGGGGCTCGAACTCAGGTAAATCTCGTGTCCCCTGGTTGCTTGTCTGTTAACCGTGCCACGATCTCCAGCATCCCTATCTTCTCCAAAACCCAATTCCATAACAATGGGCATTGACGAGATTAAACCTCGTCAGCCGAAGTTCACTATATTTCGTCGAAAACCTGACGAACCCGACAGTCCACCGACGTGTGTTTTTCGTGCTCTAAACATCCTCGTTTTCCCGTTGCTACAACCTTCCTGTGGGAAAACTTTTTGAACAAAATATGTAGACCTTGATCCCATTTTCGACTTCGCTTTTTGTGGCATAGCGAAGTTCACAACCGTTTGCTCGCCATCGTCGATCAAAGTTGAAATCAGCTAGCAGTTTTTTGCATCTAGAATTCCAGCCGATCTGATCAGATCTTTGACGGATTTGTGGCTAGGCCCCTGGCCAGTTTTGTTTCTCAACCCTAGTCCCCGCTAGTGCTATTTATCACACCTTCTCTGCTGCGTGCGTGTGATCCCCGCCACCCTCTAGCCCCACCTTGTCAGTGACTAGGAGTAAGTAAGCGCCGAGTAACAAAAGTTTTCCAGGACATTTTTCAAACTAATAAAAATTAAATAAATTGAATTAATCTAAATAAATTCATATCTTTTTAAATAATTAGAATTTGACAAAACTTTCAATATGACATATGATTCAAATTCAAATACGAACTCGAACATATTTTTAAATTTGTCCAGAGTCAACTCTAACTAGTCAAACCTTTAACTTTTGACCCCTCTTTGAATTATTTGCATTTAAATAATGTTATAAATTCATAATTTCAAATAAGACTTGTAATATATGTTTTTGATAAGAAAAATGCCAGGAATTCAAATATGCCATCCAAAATATATTTTGGGCAATTTAAATTTTTGAAATTAATTAAATGCCAATAAATGCCTTTTTAATAAATTCATAACTTTAGTTCCGAATTCTACAAATAATATGTCTAAATCGATCAACGCGACGATCCCATTGTAAATATGCGTTCCATGCTATGAATTAAAGAATGCATCATATAAATATTATAAAACAGAAAGGTCTGCAACTTAAATTGAACTAATTAAATATTAAAAATGCTTATTTCTTGTTTCCACACATTACCCATGCCATGCTATGTTATACCATGCAATTGTGCATCATTCCATCATGGAACACCTTATTTGGTTGTTGCATATATTCATATGATTGCGCACTTTATTTATTATGCCGCTTGTGTGTTTGGTTTTTATTCCGGACAAACGCTGAGTAAGGGAACTATCAGGAGAACTAAGAGTACAACCCAGATCCTGGTTACCCTATTGCTGATTCAATAGCAAAGCAAGTCCCCATGATTGTATACATATAGCACATATGCCTCTATCTTATTCTTGCATCGTTGAGTCACGATTTCATTAAATTGAATCAAAAGTATTGCATATCCTTTACTTTTAAACCCCACTAAAACTTGTACCCTCAATTCTATGAGCCATTGCTACAGGAGTTAGTTGAGCCATGTGAGTCATAGAACTACATGTGTAGGGTTTGTGCAAGTCTTTGGAGAATGAGGTACCTAAACAACTTAAACTATGTAGTAATGGGATAACTAAAGAAAGAGGAACCGGTGGGCAATAGTTGTTATTTAGTTCTTTCACGCTCACTTGCTACCTGTTCCTTGACTATTCGCACTATCCTCATGTAGGAGACTCTATGGATACCTCTTTGCCTAAGCTTGATTCACATTTTAGTTCTTGGGGCCACAAACTAGTTCGGAGCGTTATTATTATCCTGTACTTATGCCGTGCTTTACAACTTTATTTACTATTGCGCATGGAGGCCTATACTATTTAGGATCATGGCATGATTTTGTGATATCGACAAGCCTAGTCACACTGTCAGGTTCCCAGTCGTTCACAACCGTTCTTGCAAACACTGGGTCCTTCTTGGAGCCAGCCAACTTCGTTACGAGTAGCTTATTGCGGTGCCCCCTAAAATAATTTTTGAATCCTGTGAATGCATTGTCGTGAGGCCTCATTGCTTTTTATTTGGTTATTCCCAAGGTTGATCGTGCATGTGTTGCTATTTGTGCACCCCTACTAGGGAAATTTTTGTGAAAGCCGTGTCCGCGGTTATGGATGACTTGGAGCGATCATAGACAAGTATAAATAAAGTACCATGTTTAATTTGACTACAACATTACTAGTAAATAGTGTAACACTCATGGCATGGTTAATATAATTGCCAAAGGATGGGATGTTCTTCCGCCTTCTCATCGGTAAGCAAGACAGAGGGCAATCGATGTTTATTTATGTTACTTATATAACTGTTGTTTCTAATTAATGATGCGGCTGTCCATATCTGGTTGGGAGGATGTTGTAGTGTTTCTCTATAGAACTGTTAGTTATTACCTTTCGCTGTAATTGCGACACCCTAGGTTGTTCCCATTAGATGCATAAAGACTTGCTGAGTACCCCTAGGGTCTCACACGATATATATTTTGGTTTAGATGGACATATTTACTCTCAGGAGGGTTACTGGGTCGAGGAGGCTGATGATGGGGGCAATGACTGTCAGGTTTAGAGATTCTGCGGATGGAGATCCGTGAGATCTGTGGGCGGGATGTGCTTATTTTAGAGGCATCTTATGCCAATTTGCTTCTTCTCCCTACTCGGATCTTGTTTTTCGCTTCCACTTGATACTCTGATGTGTGATGTATGAGGATGTATCCTAAACTATTATCTCTATCTAGGATATTTGGATCTTGCTATATGGCGTTGAATATTTATGTTTCTATTTTTTATATGGTCCAACTCTGATGTACTGTTGTATGTCGCTGGCATACATACTTGTGTATGTTTTTTTCACATACCTATCGAGTACGCCGCTCACCCTTGTCTTGATGTTTTTAAAAGTGGGTTGGGTGGTTGGCCGGTATCGTGCCCTGCTCTGCTTCTACGGGCCTATACATGGGTGGCTTTGGGCCTCCCCGGTAGAATCCCTTATCCAGTTTTGGGTTCATCCTGGCTTGTTGCTTAGAGCGTAGGGTTCGAGGTATTACATCAAACAACACATCAGTACCCTAGAAACTCTCTAAAAGAAAGAGCTTGTCCGTCAAGAAAGTGTATGCAGGCGCCTCTTGAATCTAAAGAGCAAGAAAGAGCTCAACATTATGATGGAAAGGTTTGCAGATAAAATAAACACTATGCGTGTTAACTTGCATAAGTCCCTCTGTCGAATCTCACCTCTAAAAGAGGCAACAAGAAGCTCCGCACCGCCGGTTTTCACGCCATTCCACCACCATAAAGGAGCACCAAATTATTAAATAATCACAAGGGATTATTTGATCCCAACTGGCTTGATTCCAAGATTGGTAACATCTATAACACCTTCTAATCTATCTTATAGTTTTTAGCATACTTATTCCGCACCTATTTTAGTTAAAAGTTTGAAGCTTTGCATTAGTTGCATGATAAACTCCTTTGGAGAAGGGACGAGATTTTATCCAATGAATTTTCTTGCCTTTATGATATTTGGAGTATTTACAACTTTATGATTATTTTATTAGAATTATGAATTAGGTTGAGTACCATTATACTTGTACTTTTCAATGATTTTAGGGTCTCCCACACCTTTCCTCTGTGCCCCCGGGGCACGGCCAACAGAAATAACACCTTATGATATAATTACACTACATCCACGTGCAAGAGAAAGGATATGCTCTCGGAACGCTAACCAATAGTGTTTTTCACGAATAATGTCACGTTTTTATCATGTGGATCTCATCTGTGCCCCTCGGGGACAACACGTCCATGCTAGGCCAACTCTTTAGACTGACGGTAGAGCATAACTACAAAGTCTGCTAAACCATCGTACGAGAGAGACTATAAAGAATAAAGATTATATGTATGCTTTTCATACAACACAGGAGGTTAAGGCGTGTCCCGTAAGGAGAATGCCTTATGATATGATCGTGCTACACCCATGCGCAACTTCTCTTAGTGTTAATGCACGTGCACATGACACGTACATCTAAAGACACATATACAATGATATAAGAGGAAACTCTGCACGCTTTCGGTACCAACGACATGACTTACGAAGCGGCGTCTCCTAATAATATCAAAGGGTAGAACCGCCATCTTCTAGCTCACAAAAAAAGGTAATAACTGGATATTCTACGTTACATGTACATTCGTATGTTTTTTCAGATGTACACATAGACACCTCTTTTCTCGAGATTAGGATAGTACAATCCTACATGTAAAGTATTATGGTCAGGTAGAACAAAGAACAGGAACACATGAACATGCATAACATTCTTGGAAATCGAAGACACAAGCATAGAGAAATAGAGAATAGAAAACAAAGATGCGGAAATACACGTCAAAATTGAACGTTTAGAGAAAAGAGACTAAAACACATCAAAAAAATATAAGTATTTAGTCTTTGAACGTCATCACATGTAAACACACTTATACGCTATGATGGATTTTGCGATTCAAACATATGATTTCCTCATAATTTCTTATTAATCCTAGAACAATAGAGCATTACACACAACGCTTGCACGCAAACTTACATAGTACCTAGGAAATTATTTATTATTAATCGTATGAAACTAAAGCAGTATAGTTAATGTTTATAGGCAAACGTATGCACTACATGGACTAAAAATATCCTCTGAGAAGTTTGCAAGACATGCTACATAGAATCCTTCTACATCTACCGCAGGTGGCGACAACTTCTCCTACATCATCGTTGTTGCATGGAGATCGGCAGCAAATGGTGTCGATGAAGGGTCTCCAACACAATCGCCATCCTAGCCACGGGAACAACGGTCGTGTCCTTAAACACATTGTCGCGTGTCGAAACACTGACACCGGGCATGTCGCACACCCCCTTTTGGTTCACCAGAGGTAACACAACCTCAGCTCATACATAGATCACACACAACACATGATGTTTTTTACCAAGGTTCAGGCTGCCCTTCAGCTAATGACCCTACGACCTACTTTGGTGGATTATCTTGTGGATATCTTACAACGAGATCAACTATCTAGGGCTGGGGAGCCACTTTTAGCTAGCTTCTACACTTCCCGGGCTTCCTCTTTCTTTCTCTGTCACATTCTCTCCATGAGAGCATCTCAACTCTAGCTCTCTCTAGTTCTCCTCTCCAAGTATCTCTCTCAGCTATTCTCTAACTCTCTCTCTTGACACTGCTGGATGTACCAACTATACCTCTCTCAACCTTCCTCTTGTTCTTCTCTAATTCCCCTCTTTTTCAAGGACATGTCTTCCCAAAAGACCTCCCCCTCTCTTTCGTAGCCGAGGCCCTCCTTTTATATCGCAAGGGGATAGCATAGTGGCTGGCACACATGCACCTTTCTATCATTCCTAGCATCCACTACCGCCATGCCACGCAGAAGATGGGTGGTGTTGTTGGCCACTCCAAGATGAGGTCGGTGCCGTTAGCCACTCCCTGCCTGTGGGGGGTGCTATGCAATAATTGATGGTGAGGAGACAACATAGGGTGCATTTTGTCATGTTGTGACTACATCGCCCATGCTCCCATTAATGCCCTATGTTGACTCGTGTTTTTGACCTTTGCCTGGCCCTGGAGGAGTCTGTCCCATGATGATGTCATGGAGAAGCGAATAGGTGTACCCATCAATTCTACTTATCTCATTCATGACCTAGCTCCTAGGCATGTACTTCACTTCACAGCGGTGACCTTATCGAGGGGTTAGTCCCTTCCCACGTGCCGAGGCGCAATGCGAGGGTTCCTCTTTCCTATTGCTTTGACACGCAACACACAAGTTTGGTCCTTGTCTCGCTGGACAAAGGCGTTTTCCTATATAGCGTGGCTAAGAGGTATTGTAGGATGTCTCAGGGGTCACCGCGGACACATATCATTGTATGAAAAATAGAAAGAAAAGGCTGAGAGATCAGGGCAAAATATTAGACAAAAAATATTCACCATTGAGATATGAATGCGTGAAAATGTATGTTGATTGGTTAGAGGCAATACAAACCTGTAGATCCACCGCATCCTCCAAATCCAGCGCATGCACCCCACTCGATTCTTTTGGTCGCCCTCGTTACCTGTTTATGAGAGAGGATGTGAGCTATAAGAGAAATATGAAGGACATGCATAGGTACATGATGTCGTGGTCCAAAATGCGTAGATGAGGGAGATGCTCATGGTCTATAGGTCTAGCAAGGGGAGTAATGCTAACGTATACAAACTCACCGAAAGCCAATCCTAAAAATAGGAAAAAGATAAAGAGTAAGAAGGCGACATTTAGAGTTTACATGAGGAAAGATGAGCCGCGAGCAAGCCTTGCCTCTACGCTCGTCAATGCAATCCATCTGCCGGCGATCCTCATACATCACATCAGAGCCGATATACACTGTAGAGTCACGCAAAAAAATGCGGTGACGCTTCCTGTGCAGCTTCCTACAAGGAGGGTGCCGCACTTGCAATAAGCTCCACATGAAGTGTCGCTGCATATATGCCCAAGACGACAATGATTTAGCACCGCCCGCTCCACAACAAGTCAGAGGAGTCGCCGACGTGGATGATGTCGACCACGACACCGCTCAAGCTAGTTGGGAGTGTTGGGGATATACTTTCTGGGTATCCTCACTGTGCCTCGCTAACTAGGGTGTCCCACTTCGGGTTAGAGCTATGCTTCACGTTTGGCCTAGTTAAAGAGAAGATACGGAGTCCAGTCCGGCTACGGAAAGGCCTAGAAGACTTACCGACATGGGCATGTATAGTTACTTGTAGTTCAAGGTATACTCTGTAACCGAATCGTAGTTGCAGCCGGATAGGTCTCGCCTGTAAACCCTAGGTCGGGTATCTATATAAGCCATCCTAGGGACCATCCTTAGGTCACCCCACAATAGTCTATAATCTCAACTCGTATATGCGAAACCCTTGTAACACATATTCCAGCTCTACTGCATTAATGGATTACTAGCAGGAGTAGGATCCGTCCACCATCGGCGGACTCGAACCTGGGTAAATGATGGTTGTGATAATATAACACTTTTTAGCTATATAAATTGTGTCATTTGCCTATCATATCATGCTCCATCCAACTATTGCTATGCCTGATATGCATGATTACTTGTATTTATTAAATTCAATATGATCTTTGCACATTTAGTAGTTTAGGAATAATTTTATCCCTCTTCGTTGTATTTGACGTGTGTGTAGGTGTTGATGATGATTATGGATAAAACAAATAGCCATTTGAGGTGTTGGAAAAGTGAATTTTTCCAACTTCTCAAAATAAATATCCAAGACCCTAAGGTTGTAGCCCTCGATGATACAAATTCAACAAGACCAAGAACACCCAAAACGGAGTTCGTATGAAGAAATGGCGACAAAAATAATAAAGAGTACTATTGGTTTGATGACCAACTATACGGCGGGAGAAATAATTTCGGGCGTATAGCTCCCGCCGTATAGTTGCCAAAAAGGTCACAAATGACATGATTTCGCCCTTCGGAAGCTCCAAAACCTTCCGTAAGTCATATGACGTTATTGGGAGAAACCTAGGGCACCCCCAAGGCCTATATAAAGGAGGGAGGAGTCAAAGAAGAGAGGAGGACACCACCATACACCATATACAAGATATAGATCCCATCTACCACCGCCACGGCGGCGCCCTGTCACTGTGCCTCCTCCATAGCCTCTATAGCTCCACCAAGATCCAAATCTCCAACAACACCATCAAGCCATCCAAGCAAGAAGAGGAGGAGAAGGAGGACGCCGCCATCACCACGCCGACGCCACCATCACCGCGCCGTCATCACCATCTCCATCGCCTCTACTCCTTCATCCTTCCCCATCATGATCTCCGTGATGGGTTGTAACATGGCTTGAACCCCCATTTATTAATGTTATGATGATTTGAGTAATTTAAGTGTGGTGTGTTCTTGTTAATTAATATGTTTGTGCTTTCTATTTACATTGTTCTATTCATGATATTATTCTAGTGATTGGAGACGTCCAATCCATTGTTGAGGAATTTACTAGGGATTCATGGAGTGTCACAAAACTTATCATTAGTCTCTGGTCTTCCATGAGTAGAACTAATAGGTTATTTGCTATAAGTGATGTGCGCATGCAATAGAATCTTAGGGTGCACCACCCAAAATTCCCTCAAGATCACTCATGATATAGATAGGTATAGTGTTGCAAATTGCTTGACCCCAAAGTGACAGATGGGATATCTTGTGACTATCACACTTGCTTAGGAGTATGGTTGTCCATAGAACTTAATGCCTTTGCTCTGATTTACCTTGATTGGTCTTGTTACCTTAATACACTATTCTCTTATGAGATGACCCATGTCCGAAGAGGGTGTGGACAATTGAGTTGTCTAGTTGCCACATTACCAACAGTGGGAGACAACAGTATATGAGGGACCACCACAATTATAGTTAATAGCTATTCCATAAGCACTTATCTTGCACACAGGTATACACAACATTACTTGAGGAATCGTAGCGTTAATATTTCATCTCATTGCATTCACCTCTTTCCAGTTTTACTTTTGTTCTAGTTTTCTTCCAGTCCTAGTAGTAGTTATTACAAAACATCTTAAATTCATTTATCCTAGAAACTTATAGAATAGGCTATTTCAAAAGCATGGTTTGGGTGCGAACGTGGTCGCATTGACAAAGTGGCTACGGGGTCAAGTTCGCCGAGCTCCCACCGGGACAAACTCTTTAAATATCTGCTGCTACAAGTACTGCAATAACCCTGTTATTGGTGCAGGAACCGAGTCATTAGTAAACTTGTGTGCTCACCATCCCAAAACACTGTACAACTCACACCCCTCTCTTACGCACGCCCCAAGGATCCCCTAATGGCGTACTTGTCCTTAATCCAACGACAGTTGGCGCCCACCGTGGGGCAAGTGAGCTTCGGATCTGTGTTTCGAGCGGAATCTGCAAGAATCAGAATCGGCAAGACAATCACCATCGGTCGCGTCCTCTACACTAGCGATGTCCTTCTCGTTCTTCTCGATGAGACTTGCATTCCGACTAGGGAGGCCGTGACTAGCTACACCATCATGTCTTTTGGCGAGATCAACGTTTACCTGGGTTTTGTTGAACCTTCCCCACCCACCCAGCGGTGATGACAGAGGCAGAAGAAATTTCTGGGTCCACTTTGTCCACGTAGGCGGCATAGTTCCGGATCTTGTAAAACCCTAATCCCACCCAGCCCGCACATAATGCGGAGATAGTGGCGAAAGCTGAACCTGAAGAAGATCTTGCTATGGACATTGAATCTCAAGTGGATCTATCTAGCGAGGTCAAATCTCAGGACGATCTCCCCAGTGAGGTCGAATATTAGGAGGAGAAAGTCAACAACAACTCCGGATCCGGCTCTATCGATGCTAGAGCAAGTCAGTCTTTCCTAAAGCACATGTTAAGGCGCATGATGCTGCATGATGCCAGCATGGAAGAAATCCTGGAGACCATCAAGTGTTTCGAGGAAGCCAATGAAGAAAGACGCAACTACCTCAGAGCGCACACATCGCACTTTGTCAGATAGGTTGGATCCGGATCCGGCTCTGCCGATACTGGAAACAACAAGGACTCAATGCTAGAGGCGATGGGAACAAACACCGACTTACCGGCATCTTCGGATGATTCAATGATGTCAGCAGATTTACGAAAGTTCTCCACAAAATATGAAGAGGAGTTCAACTCCAAAGCTGCAGAAGAAGGAGAAGCCATGGATGAAGTATCTGGAGAAAACTCTCCCAAAACGCAGGATGATATGGATCTCGGAGACAACCCCGACATCCAGATGTCCGAAAGTACTGATTAGAGCTTGACTCCAGGAAACAGACACAAAGCCGTCTTTGCTACCGGCACTGCCAAGAAGGCAAAGAAGAAGAAGACTCTGCCAAAGGACCCTCTGGTTGAGGAGGTAATCACCGAAGAATACGAAGAAGACTCGGATGGAGATCTAATCCCAGACTATCAAAAGGATTCTCCGGTGGATGGACACATGGTTACCTCTGGTGCCCATAAAATCCTCGGAGACACGGTCACTACACCAATCACTACTGCTGCAGATCTTACACCTTCGGAGTTGGAAGACACGGCTCAAGACCTAGAAGTGCATCAATAATTACTCCTGGATGAAGCGAAGAACATCCTCAAGGAGAAAACCGCATTGCATCTGCGAGACAATTCAGCTCCCTGCATCACCAGATGACCCGAAACGGCCTTGTACGGGCGAACAAAAATCCGGAAGTCCACAAGACCCTCTTCAAGGGAGATGATGCCGTCAAAGGAGAACCTCGACTCGATAGCATGGGAGACCTAGTGTATTGCACACTAGTAGAAAACATCGTTGAAGCTCGAGATATCCTGGCGAACAACCCAAACCCAGACCAAATTCAGTTAGGCGTAAAGCTACTTACCAAGGGCATGGAGCGGCAGAAAGCTGCGAAATCCGGAAACGGAAAACTAGTCTCTAAATCCAACCAATGTCACACGGATCTGGCTTGGCATGACATAAGGCCCCGGCGGGACTCGGAACAACATTACCGTCCCGACCGCCGGGAAAACAATTACTCAAGAACGGATCTTCAGGGCAACGGCACACAGCCGCATGTGACTAGAGTAACGTTGCTCGAGCCGCAGAGCGAGACGCAGTTGCAGCACTGGTTCCGAGGCATCCTCCCCGGCGATAGGCAAACAATCGTAGGAAAGATGAAGAAGAGCGACGTTGGGAGTAGGACCAATAAAGGATGCCACCTCATAGACACACAAGACTTTCGGATGAACCTCGTCGTAATGACGGCAATGACAGACAAAGGAACGACGGACACCATACTGAGTCAAGCCGGCAAGGGGCTCATCATAATCAAGACCCTCCCTAGAACCAGAATAATGACACTCCATATGGAGGCCGGTGCTCAGCCGGAAACAATCCACCTGCACCACCCTCTCCACCAAGCAGCCATCATAGCGGCTCTCGAGCAAGCCATGGAGGGTGTCGTGGAGGAGGAGGTGGTGGCGCAAGCAGAATCCTGGCTCCAAGGCACCGCAGCCACAACGAACTACCACGACGGCGTTCTCTATCACCAAGTGATGCGAGGCACCAGATCAACTCTAACATAGAGGCACAACGCTATGAGTCAAACACCATCTATGTAGGTCCAAAATGCTTCGGACCGCACATTCGAAAAACAAACTTCCCGGAAGGATTTGCTATCTCAAGGAACATCTAGCCCTACGATGGCGTGGCTCGGCCAGACACTTGGCTCCAGAATTTTTTCCAGGCTTGCTACATCACCAAAGGAGGAAACAGCCTGGTCACCGGTATCTCCTACTTATGCTGGGGAAGACAGTTTGATCATGGTTCAATGAACTTCCAAAAAATACCATCCACAACTGGTATGACATGCAAAGCGTGTTCTTTCGGAATTTCTAAGGCACATATCGGAGGCCCTGTACGGTAGGAGACCTATAGCGCTGCACCCAGAAGGCCAGAGAGACTTGCCAGGATTATCTCGGATGATGGATCGACACCAAGAACTCCTATGAAGGAGTAAATGATCAAACCGCGATTGAAGCGCGACAAAGTTACCGATCTGGGGGAGATGATAGAGACAACAAGCAAATATGCAGATGCCAATGATGATGCAGAAGGACTGGTGAATGTTCTGGTTGTGCCACAGTGACAAAGAAGCCAAAGTAGCAGGCCCAGAAGTGCAAGAATACCTCAAAAGAAAAGCCCACCATGAAAATAACAGTAGTCAACGCTACTTTCGGGTCTGCAGGCAGAGGATACCAGCAACCTGGCAAAACCTACTCTTGGGCTGACATTGCCAATGATCCGTGTGTGCATCACTTAGATGCCAACGGGGGCTCATCCCACACAAATGCTGAGTGTATTTTCAATGACGACATCAAGAAAGACGAATCCACTGGCTACAGGGCCAAGCAACAAAAAGGAAAGAAAATATCCGACAAAGAAAAAGAGGCAAAGGAAGATTCCGGCATGGAGGAAGCAGAAGCTTCAAATCCCAAGTTTGATGGAAAGAAAACCTTCCCGACAAAGAAAGACACCTATGTCACTTTCATTGGGTCTCAACCAGCCAAAGTAAAGAAAGCAGTAATGCACGAGCTTAACGCAACTGTTCCAGCTGTCCCTCAGTTTTTGGACTGGTCGGAAGTGACAATCACCTTTGACCGTGTTGATCATCCGCCCAAGTTGCCCAGGCGACGAAAGTACTGTAACACCCCTGGGATCAGGGTTAAACAAATCCCAGACCTTAGCCTGACATAAGATTAACCTAGAGCTCGAGGATATCTAGTGGGGAATCGGTAACACAACAGTAACCCTGCGACACAAAGAATTAGTACAGGAAGCTCATAACTGAGCAAAGAACTAGAATATTACAAGCAGAGGTCACTGACCACAAACATCAAACAACGGAAGGAAAATTATGCTATTAAGCATAGCAAACTTAACAAATGTCCTAAGAGGCCCGAAGCATAACGATGATGTCCCAGTCCATAGATTCAAGGCTGTCGGTCGGGAACCCCGAGCTACTCATCAGTGTCGATGTCGTACCAAACTTGTCTTCACGGGAACACTTATTCTGCTTCAAAAGAATCAACAAAGCAAGGGTGGGTATAGGGTGTACTCTGCAAGACTTATGGCTAGTGTGGTTATTTTGCATAAAGCAATCTTTGTTTATAAAACGAGAGGGCGAAGAAGCTCGTCTAATCAGAGTATTTTAAAAGGGGATAAGGGAGTGACATCTTTGAAGAATTGATCATTATCTTGATATCCACCAAAGTAATCCTCATCTCACAACTAGGATCACCCCCTCGTACCCAAGAGGAAGCATCCTTAAGAACACGTTGAACCTCCAAGTTTTATGATTAGGTTAATGTTCTCTACGATCTTAGAATTCGGTCACCAAGCGTTCATAACAGTGAACATGGTTTTTGAAAAGATTTAACCTTGCACGGTTGTACAACTTTACCCACACGTACCAACCGACTCTTAATTCCACTAGTAATAGCCCTCTTCCCTTGAAGGCCGACAGAGGGTGGTTGGACATGACCTTTACCTTTCTTTCACCGAGACCATGAGTCACGCCCTAAGGATGGTTCCGCTGTAACGGGTAAAATCCCAAAGCCGGTCCCTAGAGATGTGAGGCGAGGTTGGTTTATGAGGGTCTCCATCCACCCCAAGCAACCCCAGCCATGCTTACCTACCTATTATGATGGACCTTCACCCCCAAATCTTTCAGAACATTTTCTATGCATATGTCGAATGGAATGCCCGAACTATGTGACTCATGGAATCTACAAGGCAAGTTAGTTACTCGTGAGGTTTTCCAGGCCCCGTGTGGCTGCAAGCTGGTCTTGGTCCAAAGGAAAGAACTCGGTTCCTAGTGGTGGAGAGCATGGGACTACAAAAACCACATCCCACCGTGGCCTCCCATACAAACCTTAGCATGTTTAATCTTTACCACTGATCTTACTTCATCAGTATACCTTGTTCTCCTATCATAATAGATAATCTGCATTTGGTAAATCATCTAGATGAACCAGCACTAAGATCTAAGCAGGGCTAAGCAAGACACATATATAAGATCTAGTAGTGCACACAAGCCAAACCTAGTGATGCTAGGAGCAGTGGATTAGGTAATATAAGCTCAAGGGATTAATGTAATAGATAGGATACTCTATCTATCTATAAAAGACCACAGTAGAATCATATGCATCATAGCAAGAATGAAATACTTTAGAAATCATAGGATTGTATAATGGTGGGGCTACGCTTGCCTTTGCCTTTTGATACCTAGATATAGATCTTCGGAATTCTTGTACTTGACTTGGTTACATTTGGTCAAGTATTGTTCGTCGATCTTTGATCGTGTTTACCTCGGTCTTCAATCTCGATCCCAATATCGTATTCTACCGGGAAGAAGTAGAAACACCGGAAAGAAAGGGAAACAATCAACACATGGCATCAATGCAATTATCAAGCAAGGATGATGATATGACAAGTTGAATTGTATTGAAATGTAACCCTAAGGCATGCTTGGCAATTTAAATGGGATCCAAAGGGTGCAAACCCTAATTCAGGGGAGACCCCGGAATCACCTGCGGGGGTTCATTTAGTTCTCTAATGAAACTTGCAATTTAAGTTGTTTAACAATGCATGATGTTGTTGCTATGACATAGATCTCAGTTTTTTGAACATTTTGATATATTATACATATTTTTTGACTTATAAATAGTAACTTATTGAATTTCTAGTATTTATTCAATTTATGGAATTAAATAAACCATTTATGAAATTATTAAACAACCCAGAACTTTTTACACCAGGGCAACCCCTAGCCACAGTGGCTGACAGAGGGGCCCTAGGCCACCTCAGATGCCACGTGCGCAGAGGCGGGACCCAGAGAGCAAACAAGAGCAAGAGAGAGAGGGAAAAGTGGATAGGGAGAGCGAGGGAGACGTCATGGCGGTCTTATCCTCCATCCAGAGCGTGATGGAGAACGGTGAGGGAGCGGCGCAGATTGATGGCGGCGGCATCACAAGGCAGCTGCTTGGCGTTGGGGATGAAGACGACGCGAAGGGGTATGGCGGGCTGGGCTGAGGTGGGCTGGCTGCGGGCTGCGGCTGCTACGCATAGGCGTCGCTTAACACAGGAGGAAGCTCTGGGCCAGCCTGGCTCTATTGCTGTTTTGTTAACTAAAACTCTTTTTCCATTTTATAAAACCTTTTCCCTATTTGTATTTTCAAATACTTTTATGTTTTGAACAGTTTAAAAATACCAGAGCTTTGTAAAATTATTGAAATATTTGTGGGGCCCTATTAGTCCATTTGGGATCCACAACTTTTGTAGTTTTCAAAATATTCAAACCATTTGAATGCATTTGAAAGAGGGAGAGGAATTAGGGTTTTAGGGTTTTACTCTATTTTCTTTACATGCATTTTTAAGAAATGATGCTCATGAATGCATAAACAATACCCTAAATATGATTAACTAAAACCAGGGTGTTATAGATCTATCCCCCTTATGAGAATCTCGACTCGATATCCCACAGGTAGGAAAGGAGAAGGAACAGGGTCACTTCTAAGGATAAGAGGGAAACACACTAAACAACACGCCGAGTATCTCATGGTCAACTAATGAAAGGAGTGTTCATAACAACTCTGAGATGACAGACATGAAACACATCAAGGTAGCGGACGAAACAAGAGGAGATGGTGTCAAGTTGTTAGATAACTGGTCTTCATAAGGATTGAGACCATGGAGCTTCAGATGAGTTTAAACTTCTGAAGATGAAAACTTACAACAGAAAGAACATGACCATAGAATTTGAGAGTTGAACCTCTACTAAATAGCTTAAGTAGAGCTTCCAAAGATACAGAGATACAGATAACCAAGTTGTTGAACTACTTTTGATATAGAAGGATCACTCTTCGTTCAACATAAGGTTAAGACAGAAAGGTTGTTTTGTGGCGAGAACTCGTAAGAGTCATAAGGAACATGTGTCAAGAGAAACTTCTGATTACTAAAATCATAGTCACTCTATTATCATGGTCGAGAAACAAAGGAAACTCTTTATTCATCCAGGATTTTCAAAATCTTTGCTAGAGATCATGATATCACTTTACACTACCAGATGAATAGGTAAGAAGATTCCTGATGACACGAGGAAAAAGAAACTTCATTCTCAGACTTTAGTTACTTGGCACAAGGGGAGGCTTGCCAATGTAAAAGGATTTGGAGGATCGACCAAGAGACATTTAGCAAAACTACTTTAAATGTTCTCCTTGATGTTCATAATACCAGACACCAAGTGAGGGCCGGACTTTGGATACAAAGAAAACCATAAGCGCAACTCCTATAATAAATCATAGAAGATGCATCATGAAGATTGGTTGTTATTGCTGAATCAAGGGGATGTGACAATATACCTTCTGGCTAATTGTGTCAACCATTACATCAATCTTGCCAGATTTTTAGAGGGACCTAAACACCAACCATCTTATCTTCTTGAGATTCATATTTGGTTAGGTGGAATGATACTTCAGACTCAGCATGTTCGAATAGAAAGTTTGCAACATTTACCACAAAGGTAAAGTAATTAGATTCTCAAGACATGGACTTCAGTGTTAAACTCGAATGGACTGAGCTATTACTAGACCCATGTATTAACAACTTGTCGAAGGAAAACTTCTCATACATCAAGTACTTGCAACAAAATACACATGTGTCCTTAAGGAACAGGGATAACTCTACTCAAATCCATGGTGACATCTTTCGATAATTGCACGTGAATCGGAGAAGATCACTGCCAACATCTAGAACACATACTTCGAGTTGACCCGAAGACGATTCTCGAAAGTTTTCCAACATTAATGCCAAAGGTTCCATATGAATCTAGTCTACCTTGGAGAATATAATGATGTTATCGATGGCCTCAATAACAAACTTATCGAGATACTCTAGAAAGATGGACTCATATGTTGTATGTACAAGGCAATAATATTGGTTAGACCAAAGGACATGAAGATGTACTTAAGTGAAACATCACAAGTAGCAACATTGTCAAGATAGTCCTTGGAATTGAGTTTGATTTGACGATAACCCAAATCAAATCAAATGCACGAGAAGATAACATGTCCACAAAGGAAATACTATCTTTCTATAGCACGAAGAAAACTAGACATCCCTTTAAGATGAACTAAGTCAGATAGAACTTTTGTCTTACAACTCTCCCAGTTGTTTAAACTCAACCAAGTAGTTCAGGGGTATCCAGTACGGATCCTTGGAGAAGAAGCAGTTCAGAAAACTTGCTTGCTCAAGAACTTGACATCACGGTCATGTGGCAACATGGTGATACTTCTAGTAGAAATCTAGAATATCACGAAACACTATTATGTCAATTGGTTCAAGAGGAAACTTGCTTGGTAAGGCAAGAAGACATAGTATCAGAGCTTCAGCACGAGCCTAACTCTTTGACCGAGCAGAGTGTACTGGAATAACAGACTTGGTAACACAATCATCCATAGCTTTGTGTTGGGATTAACAAATCACGCTATGAATGACTCAAATGTCCTTAGGGTTCAAAGCAATAATAATTGCTAAGAATGTCAAATAACCACATTATTACACACATGCATCATTTTCGAGCGTGAAAGCTTGAAGGAAGGGTGGGTAAATATTTGTAAGAGCATCACTTTGTTGAGAGGGTTATGAGACTCAGCACAACCCCTTAGTTCATAAGAGTGTGATACTCTAAGGTAGAACAAATATAAGCTAATCATGCCTCTTAATCTGTGGATTACAACACTTTGACCTGGTCCTAGATATGACGAGGTACCGGAGTTTGTTTCTCCTGACATCCTGAAATGGTTTGTCTTGATGGACCATAAGAGTATCTTGCATCAGAAGACACCAATGTACATTAATACTTGTCTACCAACAGGTAGACAAAGACCAGAAGCAATAAGGGGAAAAAACATGCTTAGGATTAAATCCCGAGATGTGGATGCATAGATTAACAATCTTCCAAAAACCAATGCAGAGAGGGAAAAGTGTGGCAGAGTCACGAGTATAGATGTGAGACTCACGAGGAGTACTCTTATCGTGATCTATTTGGTTCCATTAAAGAACATCTGCCATAGCTAGTCGTACGGGATGTACCAAATTGTCGAGATTCAATCACGACAAAGACCATGAGCTCGAAGTCTAGAATTGTAGTACCAACCATCATGAGGTAATGTTTGAACATTAACCACGGGGGTCAAAGGAATGGATCTTGGGTTAAAGATCAGCTTCATGTACAAGATTCATAACACATAATCCAGCACAATCTGGGATCTTCGGTTCAAGTCCAAGGGTTACAACCCGCGAAAAGAGTAACTACTACCTGAATGGCACAACATACACTGCAAGATAGTAACCACGAGGTAGCTTCCGAAAGAAGAAAGAACTTATGAAGTACCTAAACAAATAAAAGGAGGCATACAAGGCGAATGGAAACCCCGAAGCCTAGAACAAAACACTCTGGTGCCTACAATATAATATTTTAGGTGCCATAAGATAGAGAGATCATGATGGAAAGGGAATCTCTCAGATGAAGCAGAGCAAAGGGGAAACAAGGAATTCACAACACACACAACTCTAGTGAACTCAACACTAGGTCAACTGGTTGAGAAACGGCATGCCTAGAAGGCACCTAAACTTTGAGAGACTAGAAGAGATATCAAAACTTTTCGAAATCAACACCAGATAAGATGACCAGAGTTAGAGCGATACCAGATAAGGAGAAAAAGAAGCATACTAGATTTTTCGCAAATACTTTTCAGCTTAAAAGTAGTTTTCACAAGCACTAGACTCAACATCAACCAATAGCAAGGTTTTTCTACCGTCGGTACTGCTCTGATACCAAAAACTGTAACACCCCTGGGATTAGGGTTAAACAAATCCCAGACCTTAGCCTAGCATAAGCTTAACCTAGAGTTCGAGGATATCCAGTGGGGAATCGGTAACACAACATTAACCCTGCGACACAAAAAGTTAGTACAGCAAGCTCATAACCGAGCAAAGAACCAGAATATTAAAAGTAGAGGTCACTGACCACAAACATCAAACAACGGAGGGAAAATTATGCTATTAAGTATAGAAAACTTAGCAATTGGCCTTAGAGGCCTAAAGCATAATGATGACATCCCAATCCATATATTCTAGGCTGCCGGCCAGGAACCCCAAGCTACTCGTCGGTGTCGATGTCGTACCAAACTTATCTTTAGGGGAACACTTATTCTGCTTCAAAAGAATCAACAAAGCAAGGGTGAGTACTGGGTGTACTCCGCAAGACTTATGGCTGGTGGGGTTATTTTGCATAAAGCCATCTTTGTTTATAAAACAACATGGAGAAGAAGCTCGTCTAATTAGAGTATTTTAAGAGGGGATAAGAGAGTGACATCTCTGAAGAATTGATCATCATCTTGATATCCACCAAATTAAGACTCCTCTAACAGCTAGGATCACCCCCTCATACCCAAGAGGAAGCATCCTTAAGCACATGTTGAACCTCCAAGTTTTACGATTATGTTAATGTTCTCTATGATCTTAGAATTCGGTCACAAGCGTTCATAACCGTGAACACGGCTTTCCGAAAAGATTTAACCCTGCAGGGGTGTACAACTTTACCCAAACATACCAACCGACTCTTAATGCCACTAGTAATAGCCCTCTTCCTTGGAAGGCCGGCAGATAGTGGTTGAACACGACCTTTGCCTTGCTTTCGCTGAGACCATGAGTCATGCCCTAAGGATGGTTCCACCATAACGGGTCAAATCCTGAAGCTAATCCCTAGAGATGTGAGGTGAGGTTGGTTTATCAGGGGCTCCATCCACCCCAAGCAACCCTGACCATGCTTACCTACCTGTTATGATACACCTTCAAAACATTTTCTATGAATATGTATAATGGAAAGCCCAAACTATGTGACTCATGGATTCTACTAGGCAAGTTAGTTACTCGTGAGTTTTCTAGGCCCCGTGTGGCTGTACGCTCATCTTGGTCCAGAGGCAAGAACTCGGTTCCTAGTGGTGGCGAGCATGGGACTACAAAAACCACATCCCATCGTGGCCTCCGATACAAGCCTTAGCATGTTTAACCTTTACCACTGATCTTACCTCATCAGTATACCTCGTTCTCCTGTCATACTAGATTCTCTACATTTGGTACATCATCTAGATGAACCAGCAATGACAGCTAAGCAGCGCTAAGCAAGACACAAATATAAGCACTAGAAGTGCACACAAGCCAAACCTAGTTATGTTAGGAGAAGTGGATCAGGTAATATAAGCTCAAGGGAGTAATGCAATAGATATGATACTCTATCTATCAATAAAAGACCACAGTAGAATCATATGCATCATGGCAAGAATGAAATAATTTCAAAATCATAGGATTGTATAATGGTGGGCTACGATTGCCTTTGCCTGTTGATACCCAGGTATAGATCTTCGGAATTCTTGTACTTGACTTGGTTACATTTGATCAAGTATTGTTCATCGATCTTCGATCGTGTTGACCTCGGTCTTCAATCTCGATCTCGATATCGTATTCTACCGGGAAGAAGCAGAAACACCGGAAAGAAAGGGAAACAGTCAACACATGGCATCGATGCAATGCTCAAGCAAGGATGATGATATTACAAGTTGAATTGTATTGAAATGTAACCCTAAGGCATGCTTGGTAATTTAAATGGGATCTGAAGGGTGCAAACCCTAATTCAGGGGAGACCCCGGAATCACCTGCGGGGGTTCATTTTATTCTCTAATGAAACTTGTAATTTAAGTTGTTGAACAATGCATGATGTTGTTGCTATGAGATAGATATCACTTATCTGAACATTTTGATATATTATACATATTTTTCTGACTTATAAATAATTACTTATTGAATTTCTAGTATTTATTGAATTTCTAGAATTAATTAAACCATTTATGAAATTATTAAACAACCCAGAAATTTTTACACTGGGGCAACCCCAAGCCACAGTGGCTGACAGAGGGGCCCTAGGCCACGTCAGATGCCACGTGCGCAGAGGCGGGACCTGGAGAGCAAACGAGAGAAAGAGAGAGAGGGAAAAGTGGATAAGGAGAGCAAGGGCGACGTCGTGGCGATCTTATGCTCCATTCAGAGCACGATGGACGGCGGTGAGGGAGCGGTGCAGATCGACAGCGGTGGCATCACCAGGCAGCTGCTTGGTGTCGGCGATGAAGAGGACGTGAAAGGGTATGGTGGGCTGGACCGAGGTGGGCCGGCTATGGGCTGTAACTACAGCGCACAGGTGTCGGTTAGCGCAGGAGGAAGTTCTGGGACGGCCTAGCTCTGTTGTTGTTTTTAACTAAAACACCTTTTTCATTTTATAAAACCTTTTCCCTGTTTGTATTTTCAAATACTTTTATGTTTTGAATAATTTGAAAATACCAGAGCTTTGTAAAATTGTTGAAATATTTGTGGGGCCCTATTAGTCCATTTGGGATCCACAACTTTTGTAGTTTACATAATATTCAGACTATTTGAATGCTTTTCAAAGATGGAGAGGAATTAGGGTTTTACTTTATTTTCTTTAGATGCATTTTTAAGAAATGATGCTCATGAATGCACAAACAAAACCCTAAATATGATTAATTAAAATTGGGGTGTTACAAGTACACTCTAGTCATTAATCCACTTATTGATGGCTATGGGTTCTCCAAGATCATCATGGACAACGACATCAGCATCAACATCATCTACATCGAAACGTGCATCAGATGAGGATCTTGGAGACACAGCTGAACCACAACTCTGTGATTTTCCATGGATTAATCCCCGGAAGACAAGCAAATTCTCTGGGAGAGATCACTTTGGATGTTACCTTTGGAACTCCAAAGAATTATCAGACATAAGCACTTTCCTTTGAAGTGGTCCTGTTTAAAAGCGAATACCACGCTATCTTTGGATGTCTGGCTTACTGGGATTTTATGGCTCGTCTGTGTTATGTTTACAATATGATGAAATTTCCAGGTCCTAAGGGCGTGATCACCATTAGGGGAGACCCGAAGAAAGCACGAGAATGCGAGGACGGAAATGCCGCCTTTGCTGAAGCCGTACTGCATGCCTAGGAGTACCAGGAGATCAAGAAGACCATCGAACCGTCCTATATGCCCGCGATGAAGGAGGTGACAAAGCCAACTCCGAAGACCAAGGCATCAGAAGAGACGAAGATGATGCCGTTGCAGGAAGGCGATCCATCAAAGGTGACACAGTAGGTGTAGGTTTAGACTGTGCATAGGAAAGCGCACTCGTCAAGTTCCTCAAATATAATAAAGATATCTTTGCATGATATCCTTCTAACATGACGAGAGTACCTAGGGAACTTCCCGAGCACTATCTAAATATACACCCAAATGCTAAACCTGTCAAACAGTCTCTACGACAGTTCGGCGATGAAAAGCGAAAAGCAATAGCTAAAGAACTAGCCAGACTTGAGTTAGCCGGATTCATTAAAGAGGTCATCCACACTTAGTGGTCGGCCAATCCTGTAATGGTTCCTAAAAAGGACACCACTGATTTAAGGATGTGTGTTCACTATACCGCCTTGAACAAGGCTTGTCCCAAAGATCCGTTGGATCTACCTAGAATTGATCATGTAATCGACTCTATGGCAGGCTCGAAACTCCTATGTTTTCTCGACCCATATTTCAGTTATCACCAAATCTGGATGAAGGAATCAGACAAAGTAAAAACTTCATTCATAACCCCCTTCGGAACCTTCTATTTCATTATGATGCCTTTTGGGCTCAAGAACGCAGGAGCTACATACCAGCACACTATGCAGTGTTGCCTCCACGATCAAATCAGACGCAATGTGCATGCATATGTGGATGACATAGCGGTGATGTCCAAAAAGAAAGAAACTCTAATTTCCGACTACGTAAGGGAAACAACTCTAAACCCTAATGAAACTTGCAATTTAAGTTGTTTAACAATGCATGATGTTGTTGCTATGACATAGATCTCAGTTTTCTGAACATTTTGATATATTATACATATTTTTTGACTTATAAATAGTAAATTATTGAATTTCTAGTATTTATTGAATTGATGGAATTAAATAAACCATTTATGAAATTATTAAACAACCCAGAACTTTTTACACCAGGGCAACCCCTAGCCACAGTGGCTGACAGAGGGGCCCTAGGCCACCTCAGATGCCACGTGCGCAGAGGCGGGACCCAGAGAGCAAACAAGAGCAAGAGAGAGAGAGGGAAAAGTGGATAGGGAGAGCGAGGGAGACGTCATGGCGGTCTTATCCTCCATCCAGAGCATGATGGAGAAAGGTGAGCGAGCGGCGCAGATCGATGGCGGCGGCATCGCCAGGCAGCTGCTTGGCGTTGGGGATGAAGACGACGTGAAGGGGTATGGCGGGCTGGGGCGGCATGTGGGCCGGCTGCGGGCTGCGGCTGCTACGCATAGGCGTCGCTTAACATGGGAGGAAGCTCTGGGCCAGCCTGGCTCTATTGCTGTTTTTTTAACTAAAACTCTTTTTCCATTTTATAAAACCTTTTCCCTATTTGTATTTTCAAATACTTTTATGTTTTGAACAGTTTAAAAATACCAGAGCTTTGTAAAATTATTGAAATATTTGTGGGGCCCTATTAGTCCATTTGGGATCCACAACTTTTGTAGTTTTCAAAATATTCAAACCATTTGAATGCATTTGAAAGAGGGAGAGGAATTAGGGTTTTAGGGTTTTACTTTATTTTCTTTACATGCATTTTTAAGAAATGATGCTCATGAATGCATAAACAAAACCCTAAATATGATTAACTAAAACCAGGGTGTTATAGATCTGTCCCCCTTACGAGAATCTCCACTCGATATCCCACAGGTAGGAAAGGAGAAGGAACAGGGTCACTTCTAAGGATAAGAGGGAAACACACTAAACAACACGCCGAGTATCTCATGGTCAACTAATGAAAGGAGTGTTCATAACAACTCTGAGATGACAGACATGAAACACATCAAGGTAGCGGACAAAACAACAGGAGATGGTGTCAAGTTGTTAGATAACTGGTCTTCATAAGGATTGAGACCATGGAGCTTCAGATGAGTTTAAACTTCTGAAGAGGAAAACTTACAACAAAAAGAACATGACCACAAACTTTGAGAGTTGAACCTCTACTAAATAGCTTAAGTAGAGCTTCCAAAGATACAGAGATACGGATAACCAAGTTGTTGAACTACTTTTGATATAGAAGGATCACTCTTCGTTCAACATAAGGTTAAAACAGGAAGGTTGTTTTGTGGCGAGGACTCATAAGAGTCACAAGGAACATGTATCAAGAGAAACTTCTGATTACTAAAATCATAGTCACTCTATTATCATGGTCGAGAAACAAAGGAAACTCTTTATTCATCCAGGATTATCAAAATCTTTGCCAGAGATCATGATATCACTTTACACTACCAGATGAATAGGTAAGAAGATTCCTGATGACACGAGGAAAAAGAAACTTAATTCTCAGACTTTAGTTACTTGGCACAAGGGGAGGCTTGCCAATGTAAAAGGATTTGGAGGATCGACCAAGAGACATTTAGCAAAACTACTTTAAATGTTCTCCTTGATGTTCATAATACCAGACACCAAGTGAGGGCCGGACTTTGGATACAAAGAAAACCATAAGCGCAACTCCTATAATAAATCATAGAAGATGCCTCATGAAGATTGGTTGTTATTGCTGAATCAAGGGGATGTGACAATATACCTTCTGGCTAATTGTGTCAACCATTACATCAATCTTGCCGGATTTTTAGAGGGACCTAAACACCAACCATCTTATCTGCTTGAGATTCAGATTTGGTTAGGTGGAATGATACTTCAGACTCAGCATGTTCGAATAGAAATTTGCAACATTTACCACAAAGGTAAAGTAATTAGATTCTCAAGACATGGACTTCAGTGTTAAACTCGAATGGACTGAGCTATTACTAGACCCATGTATTAACAACTTGTCGAAGGAAAACTGCTCATACATCAAGTACTTGCAACAAAATACACATGTGTCCTTAAGGAACAGGGATAACTCTACTCAAATCCATGGTGACATCTTTGGACAATTGCATGTGAATCGGAGAAGATCACTGCTAACATCTAGAACACATACTTCAAGTTGACCCAAAGACGATTCTCGAAAGTTTTCCAACATTAATGCCAAAGGTTCCATATGATTCTAGTCTACCTTGGAGAATATAATGATGTTATCGATGGCCTCAATAACAAACTTATCGAGATATTCTAGAAAGATGGACTCATATGTTGTATGTACAAGGCAATAATATTGGTTAGACCAAAGGACATGAAGATGTACTTAAGTGAAACATCACAAGTAGCAACATTGTCAAGATAGTCCTTGGAATTGAGTTTGATTTGACGATAACCCAAATCAAATCAAATGCGGGAGAAGATAACATGTCCACAAAGGAAATACTATCTTTCTATAGCACGAAGAAAACTAGACATCCCTTTAAGATGAACTAAGTCAGATAGAACTTTTGTCTTACAACTCTCCCAGTTGTTTAAACTCAACCAAGTAGTTCAGGGGTATCCAGTACGGATCCTTGGAGAAGAAGCAGTTCAGAAAACTTGCTTGCTCAAGAACTTGACATCACGGTCATGTGGCAACATGGTGATACTTCTAGTAGAAATCTAGAATATCACGAAACATTGTTATGTCACTTGGTTCGAGAGGAAACTTGCTTGGTAAGGCAAGAAGACATAGTATCAGAGCTTTGGCACGAGCCTAACTCTTTGACCGAGCAGAGTGTACTGGAATAACAGACTTAGTAACACAATCATCCATAGCTTTGTGTTGGGATTAACAAATCACGCTATGAATGACTCAAATGTCCTTAGGGTTCAAAGCAATAATAATTGCTAAGAATCTCAAATAACCACATTATTACACACATGCATCATTTTCGAGCGTGAAAGCTTGAAGGAATTGTGGGTAAATATGTGTAAGAGCATCACTTTGTTGAGAGGGTTATGAGACTCAGCACAACCCCTTAGTTCATAAGAGTGTGATACTCTAAGGTAGAACAAATATAAGCTAATCATGCCTCTTAATCTGTGGATTACAACACTTTGACCTGGTCCTAGATATGACGAGGTACCGGAGTTTGTTTCTCCTGACATCCTGAAATGGTTTGTCTTGACGGACCATAAGAGTATCTTGCATCAGAAGACACCAATGTACATTACTACTTGTCTACCAACAGGTAGACAAAGACCAGAAGCAACAAGGGGAAAAGAACATGCTTAGGATTAAATCCCGAGATGTGGATGCATAGATTAACAATCTTCCAAAAACCAATGCAGAGAGGGAAAAGTGTGGCAGAGTCACGAGTATAGATGTGAGACTCACGAGAGGTACTCTTATCGTGATCTATTTGGTTCCATTAAAGAACATCTGCCATAGCTAGTGGTACGGGATGTCCCTAATTGTCGAGATTCAATCACGACAAAGACCACGAGCTCGAAGTCTAGAATTGTAGTACCAACCATCATGAGGTAATGTCTGAACATTAACCACGGGGGTCAAAGGAATGGATCTTGGGTTAAAGATCAGCTTCATGTACAAGATTCATAACACATAATCCAGCACAATCTGGGATCTTCGGTTCAAGTCCAAGGGTTACAACCCGCGAAAAGAGTAACTACTACCTGAATGGCACAACATACACTGCAAGATAGTAACCACGAGGTAGCTTCCGAAAGAAGAAAGAACTTATGAAGTACCTAAACAAATAAAAGGAGGCATACAAGGCGAATGGAAACACCGAAGCCTAGAACAGAACACTCTGGTGCCTACAATATAATATTGTAGGTGCCATAAGATAGAGAGATCATGATGGAAAGGGAATCTTTCAAATGAAGCAGAGCAAAGGGGAAACAAGGAATTCACAACACACACAACTCTAGTGAACTCAACACTAGGTCAACTGGTTGAGAAACGGCATGCCTAGAAGGCACCTAAACTTTGAGAGACTAGAAGAGATATCAAAACTTTTCGAAATCAACACCAGATAAGATGACCAGAGTTAGAGCGATACCAGATAAGGAGAAAAAGAAGCATACTAGATTTTTCGCAAATACTTTTCAGCTTAAAAGTAGTTTTCACAAGCACTAGACTCAACATCAACCAATAGCAAGGTTTTTCTACCGTCGGTACTACTCTGATACCAAAAACTGTAACACCCCCGGGATTAGGGTTAAACAAATCCTAGACCTTAGCCTAGCATAAGCTTAACCTAGAGCTCGAGGATATCCAGTGGGGAATCGGTAACACAACATTAACCCTGCGACACAAAAAGTTAGTATAGCAAGCTCATAACTGAGCAAAGAACCAGAATATTAAAAGTAGAGGTCACTGACCACAAACATCAAACAACGGAAGGAAAATTATGCTATTAAGTATAGAAAACTTAACAATTGGCCTTAGAGGCCTAAAGCATAATGATGACATCCCAATCCATATATTCTAGGCTGCCGGCCAGGAACCCCAAGCTACTCGTCGGTGTCGATGTCGTACCAAACTTATCTTTAGGGGAACACTTATTCTGCTTCAAAAGAATCAACAAAGCAAGGGTGAGTACAGGGTGTACTCCGCAAGACTTATGGTTGGTGGGGTTATTTTGCATAAAGCCATCTTTGTTTATAAAACGAAATGGAGAAGAAGCTCGTCTAATTAGAGTATTTTAAGAGGGGAGAAGAGAGCGACATCTCTGAAGAATTGATCATCATCTTGATATCCACCAAATTAATCCTCCTCTAATAGCTAGGATCATCCCCTCGTACCCAAGAGGAAGCATCCTTAAGCACATGTTGAACCTCCAAGTTTTACGATTATGTTAATGTTCTCTATGATCTTAGAATTCGGTCACAAGCGTTCATAACCGTGAACACGGCTTTCCGAAAAGATTTAACCCTGCAGGGGTGTACAACTTTACCCAAACATACCAACCGACTCTTAATGCCACTAGTAATAGCCCTCTTCCTTGGAAGGCCGGCAGATAGTGGTTAAACACGACCTTTGCCTTGCTTTCGCCGAGACCATGAGTCATGCCCTAAGAATGGTTCCACCATAATGGGTCAAATCCTGAAGCTAATCCTTAGAGATGTGAGGTGAGGTTGGTTTATCAGGGGCTCCATCCACCCCAAGCAACCCTGGCCATGCTTACCTACCTGTTATGATACACCTTCAAAACATTTTATATGAATATGTAGAATGGAAAGCCCAAACTATGTGACTCATGGAATCTACTAGGCAAGTTAGTTACTCGTGAGTTTTCTAGGCCCCATGTGGCTGTACGCTCATCTTGGTCCAGAGTCAAGAACTCGGTTCCTAGTGGTGGCGAGCATGGGACTACAAAAACCACATCCCACCGTGGCCTCCCATACAAGCCTTAGCATGTTTAACCTTTACCACTGATCTTACCTCATTAGTATACCTCGTTGTCCTGTCATACTAGATTCTCTACAATTGGTACATCATCTAGATGAACCAGCACTGACAGCTAAGCAGCGCTAAGCAAGACACAAATATAAGCTCTAGAAGTGCACACAAGCCAAACCTAGTTATGTTAGGAGCAGTGGATCAGGTAATATAAGCTCAAGGGAGTAATGCAATAGATATGATACTCTATCTATCAATAAAAGACCACAGTAGAATCGTATGCATCATGGCAAGAATGAAATACTTTCAAAATCATAGGATTGTATAATGGTGGGCTACGATTGCCTTTGCCTGTTGATACCCAGGTATAGATCTTCGGAATTCTTGTACTTGACTTGGTTACATTTGATCAAGTATTGTTCATCGATCTTCGATCGTGTTGACCTCGGTCTTCAATCTCGATCTCGATATCGTATTCTACCGGGAAGAAGCAGAAACACCGGAAAGAAAGGGAAACAATCAACACATGGCATCGATGCAATGCTCAAGCAAGGATGATGATATTACAAGTTGAATTGTATTGAAATGTAACCCTAAGGCATGCTTGGTAATTTAAATGGGATCTGAAGGGTGCAAACCCTAATTCAGGGGAGACCCCGGAATCACCTACGGGCGTTCATTTTGTTCTCTAATGAAACTTGCAATTTAAGTTGTTGAACAATGCATGATGTTGTTGCTATGAGATAGATATCACTTATCTAAACATTTTGATATATTATACATATTTTTCTGACTTATAAATAATTACTTATTGAATTTCTAGTATTTATTGAATTTCTAGAATTAATTAAACCATTTATGAAATTATTAAACAACCCAGAAATTTTTACACTGGGGCAACCCCAAGTCACAGTGGCTGACAGAGGGGCCCTAGGCCACGTCAGATGCCACGTGCGCAGAGGCGGGACCCGGAGAGCAAACGAGAGAAAGAGAGAGAGGGAAAAGTGGATAAGGAGAGCAAGGGCGACGTCGTGGCGATCTTATGCTCCATTCAGAGCACGATGGACGGCGGTGAGGGAGCGGCGCAGACTGACAGCGGTGGCATCACCAGGCAGCTGCTTGGTGTCGGCGATGAAGACGACGCGAAAGGGTATGGCGGGCTGGACCGAGGTGGGCCAGCTGTGGGCTGCAACTACAGCGCATAGGTGTCGGTTAGCATAGGAGGAAGTTCCGGGATGGCCTAGCTCTGTTGTTGTTTTTAACTAAAACACCTTTTCCATTTTATAAAACCTTTTCCCTGTTTGTATTTTCAAATACTTTTATGTTTTGAATAATTTGAAAATACCAGAGCTTTGTAAAATTGTTGAAATATTTGTGGGGCCCTATTAGTCCATTTGGGATCCACAACTTTTGTAGTTTTCATAATATTCAGACTATTTGAATTCTTTTCAAAGAGGGAGAGGAATTAGGGTTTTACTTTATTTTCTTTAGATGCATTTTTAAGAAATGATGCTCATGAATGCACAAACAAAACCCTAAATATGATTAATTAAAATCGGGGTGTTACAAGTACACTCTAGTCATCAATCCACTTATTGATGGCTATGGGTTCTCCAAGATCATCATGGACAGCGACATCAGCATCAACATCATCTACATCGAAACGTACATCGGATGAGGATCTTGGAGACACAGCTGAACCACAACTCTGTGATTTTCCATGGATTAATCCCCGGAAGACAAGCAAATTCTCTGGGAGAGATCACTTTGGATGTTACCTTTGGAACTCCAAAGAATTATCAGACATAAGCACTTTCCTTTGAAGTGGTCCTGTTTAAAAGCGAATACCACGCTATCTTTGGATGTCTGGCTTACTGGGCTTTTATGGCTCGTCCGTGTTATGTTTACAATATGATGAAATTTCCAGGTCCTAAGGGCGTGATCACCATTAGGGGAGACCCGAAGAAAGCACGAGAATGCGAGGACGGAAATGCCACCTTTGCTGAAGCCGTACTGCATGCCTAGGAGTACCAGGAGATCAAGAAGACCATCGAACCGTCCTATATGCCCGTGATGAAGGAGGTGACAAAGCCGACTCCGGAGATCAAGGCATCAGAAGAGACGAAGATGATGCCGTTGCAGGAAGGCGATCCCTCAAAGGTGACACATTAGGTGTAGGTTTAGACTGTGCATAGGAAAGCGCACTCGTCAAGTTCCTCAAATATAATAAAGATATCTTTGCATGATATCCTTCTAGCATGACGAGAGTACCTAGGGAACTTCCCGAGCACTATCTAAATATACACCCAAATGCTAAACCTGTCAAACAGTCTCTACGACAGTTCGGCGATGAAAAGCGAAAAACAATAACTAAAGAACTAGCCCGACTTGAGTTAGCCGGATTCATTGAAGAGGTCATCCACACTTAGTGGTCGGCCAATCCTGTAATGGTTCCTAAAAAGGACACCACTGATTTAAGGATGTGTGTTCATTATACCGCCTTGAACAAGGCTTGTCCCAAAGATCCGTTGGCTCTACCTAGAATTGATCATGTAATCGACTCTACGGCAGGCTCGAAACTCCTATGTTTTCTCGACCCATATTTCAGTTATCACCAAATTTGGATGAAGGAATCAGACAAAGTAAAAACTTCATTTATAACCCCCTTCGGAACCTTTTGTTTCATTATGATGCCTTTTGGGCTCAAGAACGCAGGAGCTACATACCAGCGCACTATGCAGTGTTGCCTCCACGATCAAATCAGACGCAATGTGCATGCATATGTGGATGACATAGCGGTGATGTCCAAAAAGAAAGAAACTCTAATTTCCGACTACGTAAGGGAAACAACTCTAAACCCTAATGAAACTTGCAATTTAAGTTGTTTAACAATGCATGATGTTGTTGCTATGACATAGATCTCAGTTTTCTGAACATTTTGATATATTATACATATTTTTTGACTTATAAATAGTAAATTATTGAATTTCTAGTATTTATTCAATTGATGGAATTAAATAAACCATTTATGAAATTATTAAACAACCCAGAACTTTTTACACCAGGGCAACCCCTAGCCACAGTGGCTGACAGAGGGGCCCTAGGCCACCTCAGATGCCACGTGCGCAGAGGCGGGACCCAGAGAGCAAACAAGAGCAAGAGAGAGAGAGGGAAAAGTGGATAGGGAGAGCGAGGGAGACATCATGGCGGTCTTATCCTCCATCCAGAGCATGATGGAGAAAGGTGAGCGAGCGGCGCAGATCGATGGCGGCGGCATCGCCAGGCAGCTGCTTGGCGTTGGGGATGAAGACGACGCGAAGGGGTATGGCGGGCTGGGGCGGCATGTGGGCCGGCTGCGGGCTGCGGCTGCTACGCATAGGCGTCGCTTAACACGGGAGGAAGCTCTGGGCCAGCCTGGCTCTATTGCTGTTTTTTTAACTAAAACTCTTTTTCCATTTTATAAAACCTTTTCCCTATTTGTATTTTCAAATACTTTTATGTTTTGAATAGTTTAAAAATACCAGAGCTTTGTAAAATTATTGAAATATTTGTGGGGCCCTATTAGTCCATTTGGGATCCACAACTTTTGTAGTTTTCAAAATATTCAAACCATTTGAATGCATTTGAAAGAGGGAGAGGAATTAGGGTTTTACTTTATTTTCTTTACTTGCATTTTTATGAAATGATGCTCATGAATGCATAAACAAAACCCTAAATATGATTAACTAAAACCAGGGTGTTATATATATCTCCCCCTTACGAGAATCTCGACTCGATATCCCACAGGTAGGAAAGGAGAAGGAACAGGGTCACTTCTAAGGATAAGAGGGAAACACACTAAACAACACGCCGAGTATCTCATGGTCAACTAATGAAAGGAGTGTTCATAACAACTCTGAGATGACAGACATGAAACACATCAAGGTAGTGGACGAAACAAGAGGAGATGGTGTCAAGTTGTTAGATAACTGGTCTTCATAAGGATTGAGACCATGGAGCTTCAGATGAGTTTAAACTTCTGAAGAGGAAAACTTACACCAGAAAGAACATGACCACAAACTTTGAGAGTTGAACCTCTACTAAATAGCTTAAGTAGAGCTTCCAAAGATATAGAGATACGGATAACCAAGTTGTTGAACTACTTTTGATATAGAAGGATCACTCTTCGTTCAACATAAGGTTAAGACAGAAAGGTTGTTTTGTGGCGAGGACTAATAAGAGTCACAAGGAACATGTGTCAAGAGAAACTTCTGATTACTAAAATCATAGTCACTCTATTATCATGGTCGAGAAACAAAGGAAACTCATTATTCATCCAGGATTATCAAAATCTTTGCCAGAGATCATGATATCACTTTACACTACTAGATGAATAGGTAAGAAGATTCCTGATGACACGAGGAAAAAGAAACTTCATTCTCAGACTTTAGTTACTTGGCACAAGGGGAGGCTTGCCAATGTAAAAGGATTTGGAGGATCAACCAAGAGACATTTAGCAAAACTACTTTAAATGTTCTCCTTGATGTTCATAATACCAGACACCAAGTGAGGGCCGGACTTTGGATACAAAGAAAACCATAAGCGCAACTCCTATAATAAATCATAGAAGATGCCTCATGAAGATTGGTTGTTATTGCTAAATCAAGGCGATGTGACAATATACCTTCTGGCTAATTGTGTCAACCATTACAAAGAAAGCATTACTCTCGTATGCTCCTATCCTTGCAGTGTTGGAACCCTAGGAACCGACATTTCTCTATCTAGCTACGACAAACATGGTCGTCAACATCGTCATGGTGGTGGAAAGGCCTGAGGAAAAACAGGAACACCTGGTGCAGCATGCGACATACTACCTCAATGAAGTCCTAACTGAATCTAAGCAGTGGTATCCACACTATCAAAAGCTGGCCTATGGTGTGTTCTTCGCATCTAGGAAGCTACGCCATTACTTTTAGGAACATTAGATTACCATGGTGAGCATAGCTCCCATGATAGACATAATTAACAATAGTGGTGCCACCGGGCATGTCGCAAAGTGGGGAATAGAGCTTTAAACTTTCGACATTGAGTATAAACCTCATATAGCAATTAAATCCCAAATCCTTGCTGACTTTGTCGCTGATTGGACAGAGACAATGGAGAACATGGCCCTTCTAGAGTCAGAATAATGAACCTTGCACTTTGACGGGTCTAAAGCCCTTGGGGGCTAGCGTGGTGCTCAAATCACTCCAAGGAGATAAACTTTTCTATGTGTTGCAGATCCACTTCATGGCAAGAAACAACATTGCCGAATATGAAGCACTACTGCATGGAATCTGGATTGCTAAGGACATCGGCATCTGACGACTCATGTGTTATGGAGATTTGGATCTTGTTGCTCAACAAGTGTCATATAACTATAATGCAAATAAGAACATGGCGGCATACAGAGCTGTCGTGGATGAACTATCGAAATCATTCAAAGGGTTTGAGATTCAACACATCCCTCGAACAGAAAATGAGGAAGCAGATGCATTATCTCGAATAGGCTCTGCACGGAAAAAGGTACGGGATGGTGCTTTTCTAGAACACCTTAAAGTTCCCTCTATCATAGGAGTTGACGAGGAGTATCTGACCAAATCCGAGTCACCATTAATAGCAGTCCTGGCTGTGATTCCTAGCTGGACAAAACCCTACCTTGATTTCTTGGTAGACGGAAAATTTCCCGAAGACGAGGTTTTGAGTCGGCAGATCGTCCGACGAGCAAAAACCTATACAATAATAAATGGTGAGCTCTATAAGAGGAGCATGTCTAGGGTCTTTCAGCACTGTGTTTCTCTAGAAGGAGTGGAAATCTTAAGGGAGATCCACGAAGGTGAATGTGGACATCACGTCATAGCCAAATCTTTAGTGACAAAATCTTTTACACATGGATTTTTCTGGCTTACAGCCAAGGAAGATGTTGAATGGTTGGTCAAGATGTGCAAAGGCTGCCAAAAATATGCCAAACAAGCTCAGGTTCCGACTGATCAACTACGAACAATTCTGATAACATGGCCCTTTGCGGTCTAGGGGCTTAACCTGGTAGGACCGTTCAAACGGTCTCCAAGTGGATTTATTCACCTCTTAGTGATGGTGGATAAGTTCACAAAATGGGTTGAGGCTAAACCCATCACAAGTTGTGATGGAGCAATAGCCAAAAGATTCGTTAAGGACGTTATAATCCTATACGGTTATTCGCATAGTATTATTACGGACAATGGGAGAAATTTTTCTGTGGGAGAACTTGCTGAATTATACAACGATCAAATTTTTTTGCTTGATATTGCATCAGTCGCACATCCAAAAGCCAAGGGACAAGTATAAAGAGCAAATGGTTTAATCCTTCAAGGCCTCAAACCAAGACTCGAAGCACCACTTCACCGTGCTGCGGTGGCTTGGGCGGACAAATTGCCATCTATGATATGGAGCTTGAGAACAACTCTGAACAAGTCAACAGGGTACACACCATTCTTCTTGGTCTATGGCGCAAAAGCAACTCTTCTTAGTGATTTAATTCATACTTCTCCCCGAGTTGCTGCGTATATCGAAGAGGATGCTGAAATTTCTCGACAAGATGATATCGATTTAATCGAAGAACTTTGCGTCGTTTCTGAGTAGAGATCAACATCCTATAAGCAGAAGTTACGCAAGTATCATAGTCAGAGAGTCAGAAATCGATCTTTCAATAAGGGTGATTTCGTTCTCCGGCTTGTGCAAAAAAATAAAGCACAAACTTTCCCCAGGTTGGGAAGGGCCCATTTTGGTTAGTCGAGTATTGCACAATGGTTCTTACTAGCTAACTGATATGCGGCCAGTCAAAGAAAGACCTGCTACTAAGAAGAGAAAGAGAGAGCTGGAGGCAGTACAAACTCGGAAGAATTAGACAGACCGTGGAATATTGCTCAATGTGAAATTATCTTTCTTTGTAATCATATATATGTACATGTTCAAAGAGAAATATAGTTTTTGTTGCCTCAATATTTTCTGAGAAGTTCTATAGTACCATCTTATTTCCGAATGATCATGACATAATTCAAAAATCCCAGAATACTTGGAAGTACTTTATGCTCATGTTTGTCCTAGTTTTATTTCCGTTTGTAAAATGCTACCTTAGGGTGTAAGACAATTTTTTTGTTTGTACTTTGGTTTTTGTCTGATTGCTAGAAGTGGGTATTTTCTGAGTAGTGAATTGTTGGTACTGGAAGCCGGCTTTGTTTCCGAATTTAAACTGGTTTAGCAATTGAGCTCCGTTGCTCGTCAAAGTTTCTATGCTGACAGTTTGCCGGCTCACAAAAGGAATGAGGCAGAAAGGCAGATAAACGATAAGTACAAATGACAATAAGTGCTTATGTAATTTTCAAGCACAACATAATTTAAAAAACTAGATGTGCTAAAGAAGTAAAGGCATTCAAATCTTACTAGCTAGCACATTAAAATAAATATTTGAAGTTATTACATCAAGATTTGTTTATCAGAATAACACATTGTTTTCTGGCACTTCTTATGCCACAGGTGAAGATGGTGGATCAGCCGGATCACTAGTAACATCTTCTCCGCTTAGATATCTTTACGAGACGAGGATACCAGACCCGGTCTGCTCGTCATCAGAAACTTCAACAACTTCTTCTCGGGGAAGAAGTGGCACTTCGACGAGAGTGAAGAATGGCTTGTCATAGCTGGTTAGCTCGGCCACACGACAACCATATCTGGTGCAAGCATCCATGATGTCTTTGAGTTTTGCTCATTGCCATCTTCATCAACAGTTGAATAACCCTTGCTTACTTGCCATATTTCCATGCTTCCATGGTGGCTCATAACCATTGTTAGGGCATTCTGTGTTGCGGTTCGCGCATAAGACATGCTCCAATCTTGGATAAGCTGGGGAATCTCCTTTGCCATGTCCCGCACCTCAAAGGCAGACATTCTGTCCATGTCAGAAACCTTTAAGGTTTCACCAATGTCCTCAAGTGACTAGCAGAAATCGTGAAGAAGATCTCCGATTGAAGTAAGCCGGATGGTGCGAAACTCGGAGGAGGAAGAATCCAGAATATTCAAAGGACCTACATATATAAAGTAAAGTTAGAAATATATCCAAACTCATAGAATTGGAAAAAAGGAAAGGTCAGAGACAGGAAAACTTACCAAAGATGGCATCATCAACTTTGGCATTCTCCGCTCAATGACTTTGGAGTTCATCCTGGAGAGCTTGGGTGATGTCCTTCTCCCTAGCCAAATCATCTCTCGGATCCGATATTTTCTTGTCCTGGATGGCGATCTTGCGATCACGTTCCTCGGTGGCCATGTTGGATGATTCAAGAATGCTAGCAATGCTGCGCTCATGATCCTCCGTAAGCTTATTCAGCTCTCGCCACAAATCGGCATTCTCCACCTCCAGGGTTTTGAAATTCTCGTCCTCTTTAATCATTTTGCATGACTATTTGACCAGTTCTGTGAAAACAAGAAACCAGTCGAATAAATGTTCGGCTATGAGACATAAGAATCAAACAACAAGCATGAGGACAGAAATGATTACCTTCAACTTTATCCTTGGAAATTTTCAATTGAGCATTTTCTAGATGGAGAGCTCTAATTTCTCTCCCCTTATTGCATATATTCTTCAACAATTCCTGGTCATAAGCATTAACTTTCTGTAAGTCAGAATAATACCTAGAATCACAAGTCTACTAAAGACTCGGGCTAATATTTTAACTAAGTTAAATATCAGCGCAAGCCTTGGGGGCTATACTAGTTCGTACTTTGGCATCCTATGAAAGCATAAATCCAGATTTCCTATCCAACTTCATGCTTGGGGGCTAGAAGATATGATATAGAGTAAAACGAGAGTCAAATTCCGACTTACATAATGTTTATGCGTTAACTTGTTGAGACTCATGTTCACCTCGGAAGAAACCTTCTTAGCGAGAGTCAGAGGGATCACTAGTGGCGCGGAGCCACACCATCCTTCAGCTTGTCGTCACGAAGACGAACTTGGTCAAGAAGCTCAGAGAGTTTTATGTCCTTGGCTTCTTGCACCTCTTCTTCAGCAGTGATATGCTGGCTCTCCAAACATTGTTGAACCAACTTCTAGATTTCTTCTGCACTTTTCTGAGTAATGCCAAGCTTGGCGATACCCAGATTGCTCAGTAGATTATCTGCAAAAGTCTCTGCTGAGGGATCATTGCACTTTGAGGGTTCACCGTTATTAGTTGCCAAATCACCCATGGTTACACTGGCTTGCAAGTCAAAGATCATTGGCTAAGAGTGTTTAGCCCGATCTTCTGCATTATAGGGAGATGAAGTAGCCTCCAGTGCTATAGACGGCATCAGGGTAGGAGTCAGAGACGGAGCAGTAGGCGAAGTCAAAACAATCTTTGACTAGCGCAGGGGTGTTTCTGTGTTTCCTTTCCCTTTGCCCTTGACAAGTTGTTTAGCTCTGAAGAGTGACAAATCAAGATCGTTACACTTCAGAAAGAACGTGAAATAAAGTATAATACCTTGTGAGGAAACTTACCTATTCACAACAGGCACTTATTTCGTGCCAATGGAAACAGTCGGAGTGTTGCGTTTATAGGTAAACGCATCCAGCAACAATTCAAGATCTCCATCCTCCTAGGAGCTTGTTCCGACTTGGGGAGGTCAGCAAGCTAAAAGACTAAGATATATCTCAGTGTTCCAAATAGACATTCAATTCAGCAATAAGAAAGAGTAAGTCGGAAAACTTACTGGAGTGAGAGGGTTTTTGGCTGTGTACATATCCAGAAAAATATCTGGAATCTTCCTCTTAACTCACTCCTTAATCAGCCATTTAATCCAGGATTTGTACTCCTTATCCGGTATTGGCTTTGAGCTGATTCTCAGGCTATCTTTCTTATTTTCAATAATCGTATGCATAAGATGACCACCATGGTGTTGGAGGGGTTGAATCCGTTGTGCAAGACAGAAATGGAAAAGGTTAGATCCTTTCAATCTGTTATGCTTCATCAAGTATTCGATCCGCCTCTTGGATAGGATCAAGTTATCAGTGAGAGTCGGTGGATCAGCGTCCCAAGACTCTTGGGGAGTTGCAGCTCCATCGATGAAAGCCGACAAACCTTCTTGCTTGCCAGGAACCAGTATGTCCTTCTGATAAAAGAACGTGGATGTCCATTTCTTCACTGATTTGCTAGATATTACCTTAGGATAGGTTCGATATATCCTAAGGGACAAGCTAAGCATTTCGGTAATGTAAGGATTATCGGCTGTGATGGAATTTCTCCGAGTACCAAAGTAGTACTAGAAAAGAGTGAGATTCGGTTTTATTCCAAGATAACCCTCACAAAGAGGAACATGGGCACTAAGCTCTAGGATCTAATTTGGGGGAGGTTATGGATTTGACCTCCATAATGTTGAATCACTTTGGAGAAGAAATCTGAAGGAGGAAAACTAAGATCTGGTCGATATGCGTACTGAAGTGAACACTCTCGTCCTCTTGACGGGCGGAAGTGGTTTCTCCAAATCCACTGCACCACTTCCCGGTGTGGAGAAGACCTTCTTTCTCGATGAAGCGCAACTTCAAATTGTCAAGAATGCAGGGCATTTAGAGCCTGTGGAAGTTCTCCTTGTCTATCACCGCCTCCATCACCGACGTCGCCGCCTCACCGAAAGAAGAAGCCTTAGCCATTTGGCCCAACACAGTGACCTAGGATTTGCAGGGTTGTGAAGGTTGGAAGGAGAAGGAGGCTGGGGAGCGTTGCGCTGCTGGAGAAAGGAGAGGTCAAAGACATGTAGAGGAGAAAGGAGATAATCTCAACCCCTTATGTACCTCCTCTGTGTCAAGATTCGTGTATGAACACTTTGGAGTTAGCCACGCATCATGGAAGGAGCTAGGGTAACTTCCTCGCAAAGATTGCGCCTCCTTGATCTCCATGGATGCATTAAAATGGCGCCTCGGTTCCGCATGAACTAGGTCCAACAATGGTCATGTTAGCAGGAATGTTTGTCAGTTATATGACCAGACCTTGACTGATGTCATATGACGTTAGGAGAATATTACAGCTTAGTTTGAAATCAAGCAGGGAAAGGAACAAGTGATGTATTGACAAATCCGACTCAACTTGAGACTCAGATCCTACAATTTGTTTTGAAAGTTTCAGGAACCCTTCAAGATTTGGCAATACGAAGTAAAATCAAGTTGGATGATGAAATCCCACTTTAGGATCTTGGAGGCCTCCGGGGGCTGCTGTTGGGGATATACTTTCCGGGTATCCTCACTCTGCCTTGCTGACCAGGGTGGCCCACTTCGGGTTAGAGCTATGCTTTACGGGCAGCCCTGTCAGAGAGAAGAGATGGAGTCAAGTTCGGCTATGGGGAGGACCAGAATACTTACCGACGTGGGCCTGTATAGTTACTTATAGTTCAAGATGTACTCTGTAACTGACTCTTAGTTGTAGACAGATAGGTCTCTCCTGTAAGTCCTAGTCTTGATATCTATATAAGCCTTCCTAGGGACCAGCCTTCGGGAACCCCACAATAGTCGACAATCTCAACTCGCACAAGCGAAATTCCTGTAACCCGTATCCCATCTCTGCCGTATTACTGGATTGCTAGAAGGAGTAAGATCCGTCCACCATCGGCGGATTTGAACCTGGGTAAACTTGTGTGGTCACCGTCCCGGAACATCGTACGACTCACACCCCTCTCTTATGCATGCCCCGAGGACCCCCTCATGGTGTATTTATCCTCAATCGGACGATAGGGAGGAGAGAGGACTCCAACAAATCACACGATGTTTCTGTTCACGTCCATGGTTAGCAGTAGTGCCACCTCTGGGTGTGATCACCAGACCGATGCATGCACCAACATGCAAGCGAGAGGAAATACGCCGGAGTTGGGAGGGGGAAGAGAAGATAGCTATAGCATTGAGGACAAAAGATTATATATCTAAAAGTAGCAGCATGGCAGTTCACTGGACTCTTCTGTATGTTCATCGCATCCGAGAGACACGTTTCTCGCCCGCGGCCCACAAGAAACCATGGATGTCTATAGGCTATGCTTCCAGCTCGCCTCTCTGCCATTTGAAACCGCGTGCAACTTGTGGTGACCCAGCATACTACTGCATGATGCAGTAAACTATAGCCATTGACATGTTCTCAAATAGCATATGTCTTCGTGACTTTGCTAAACATTTGTTTTTTGCCGATTGTGTGAGAGATCATAAGATGGATTTTTTGGGTGTTTCTAAGACCGGGAGATGTGATTTCTCACAAGCCCAACTCAATCGCCTTTCTGGTGGAGTGGACTTTATGTGGGTATCACGTCCACCGTGAGGTAGATCCAGGGGAATCCTATTGTGCATCACAGATGAGACTATGGAAGTCTTAGCTAGTTCGAATGGAGACTTCTTTATTAACCTCCATATTCGTAACAAGACTAGTGATTTCATATGGTCTTTAGTTGCTGTTTATGGGGCTGCCCAGGATGTTTATAAAGCTGATTTTTTGCATGAGTTGGTTAATCTGGCTAAGGATAATCCGTACCCTATTCTTATAGGTGGGGATTTTAACTTGCTAAGATTCCCTCATGAGAAAAGGCGGGGCCATTTTGAAGAACATTGGCCTTTCATGTTTAATGTTGTCATTGATGGTTTAGACCTAAGAGAGGTTACGATGCTAGGAAGACAGTTCACCTGGGTTAATAGTCTTCTGGAGCCTACATATGAAAAACTGGATAGAGTGCTTACGGATACCGAATGGGAAGAAAAATTCCCTATGGTAACTGTTCGTGCTCTAGAGCGTATTGAGGCTTTGTCGGATCATGCTCCTTTATTATTATTTGTTGGAACACCACTACGAAATGCCAAACATGTTTCAAATTTGAACTTGGATGGATGGATCGTGATGGTTTCTATGATTTAGTAAAGACTATTTGGGAGAAACATGTTAGTGGTCATACGCCGATACAACGATGGAACATTAAAATGCGTGCCTTGTGCAAGTTCCTTCGTGGTTGGGGTAGACATACTGCTGGAATCCTAAAAAAATAGAAAATACGCCTTTCATCTATTATGAACGATTTAGAAGCTGCTGCGGAAGTTAGCCTTTTGACAGCACAAGAGATTGAGCTTAAAAACCAATCGAATGTAGACATTGCCTGACTACTCCGTGAGGAGGAACTCAAATGGTATCAATGCTCTAAAGCGAAATTTATTCTTGAAGGAGATGTGAATACAAGATACTTTCATGATGTTGCCAATGGCAAGCATAAAAAGAAACTTATTCACTCTTTAGTTCAGGATGAAGGTACGATTGAGGGTTAGGAGCAACTAAAATCTTATATTACTGCTTATTACAAATCCTTGTTTGGGGCAACGCCTGAGAATTCATTCGCATTAGATGAGTCCCAAACAACAGATATTCCTCAAGTTTCTGTTGAGGAGAACAACTTCCTAACCGCTCCTTATACGGAGGAGGAGGTCATGAAAGCGGTTTTCCGAATAGAACATAACAAAGCACCACGGCCTAATGGCTTTCCAGTGGAATTCTATCAAAAATTCTAGGAAGTTCTTAAGGAGGACCTGATGCATCTTTTTGAGTTCTTACATGTTGGTCAGTTAGACCTTTTTTGTCTCAATTTTGGCAACATTATTTTATTACCTAAGGTTAATGATGAAGAACGTATATAGCAGTATCGTCCAATCTGCCTTCTTAACGTTAGCTTTAAAATCTTCATAGAAGTTGCTACGATTAGATTAAATTTGGTAGCTGATCATGTTGTACGCCCATCTCAAACCGCTTTTATGCAAGGAAGAAACATCCTAGATGGTGTAGTAATCATGTATGAAACAATCCATGAACTATACTCAAAGAAATTAAATGGTGTATTGTTCAAGATTGACTTTGAGAAGGCTTGTGACAAGGTTAATTGGTCTTTTCTTTAGGAAACACTCTGAATGAAAGGTTTTTCGGAGGAGTGGTGTGCTCTCATATAGTCTTCTGTGTCAGGTGGTAGTGTTGCTATTAATGTCAATGACGACACTGACAAATACTTCCAAACAAAAAAGGACTAAGACAAGGGGATCCACTATCGCCTATACTATTTAACATAGTGGCAGATATGTTGGCTATCCTAATTGAGAGAGCCAATGTTGATGGCCAAGTTGAAGGATTAGTTTCCCATCTGGTTGATGGTGGTCTCTCTATTCTTCAATACACGTATGATACAATCTTATTTATGGAACATGATCTGGAGAAAGCTAAGAATCTGAAATTAATTCTATCAGTATTTGAGCAACTATCCGGATTAAAAAATAACTTCCATAAAAGCGATCTATATTGTTTTGGTTAGGCTAATAACAATGCCCAACTATATGCTGATCTTTTCGGCTCTGGTCTAGGGCAATTTCCAATCAACTATCTAGGAATACCGTTCCATTATCGGCATCTCATGATTGCTGAATGGAAACTCGTTGAGGAAAGACTACAGAAATGGCTTAATAGTTGGAAAGGTAAATTGCTATCCGTTGGCAGAAGAATTGTTCTAATAAATTCAGTACTCACCAATATGGTACTATATATGATCTCGTTTTTCCAATTGCCAAATGGTGTCTTGAAGAAAGTGGATTATTTCCGATAAAGATTCTTTTCGCAAGAGGATAGTGAAAAAAAGAAATATTGACTGGTCAGATGGAATGTGGTTTGCCGACCAAAAGAGTATGGTGGACTGGGCATACATGATTTGCAAGTCGAAAACACCACACTTTTGAGTAAATGGTTGTTTAAACTACTTACTGAAAAGGGTGTCTGGCAAACCATTCTATGGATGAAGTATGTTGGCTCTAAAGCTATGTCTCAAGTGGTTTGGAAACCCGGAGATTCACATTTTTGGGCGGGACTAATGGCATCCGAAAAACATTTCTTCTGCTTTGGTATTTTTAATATTAGGGATGGTTCACAGATTAGATTCTGGGAAGATAAATGGCTTGGCCAATCTACTCTTCGGGAACAATATTCAGCTCTATATTCGATTTTTAGACACAAAGGGGATACACTTTCCATTGTATTGGGAACTAATCCACCTAATGTGGCTTTTAGAAGAAGTCTCATTGGTCCTAGACTGGTGTCGTGGAACAATCTTTTATTACGTTTAGCCATGATACAACTGTCGAAGGGTGTGGATGAGTTCAAATGGAATTTACTAGAGAGTGGTAAATTTTCTATAGACTCAATGTATAGAGCTTTGATCCAACCTGATATTCCAGTCGATAATAATAATAAAATTTGGAATATGAAATTACCCCTTAAAACGAAGATATTTGTGTGGTATCTCCGTAAAGGGGTAATTCTCACCAAGGATAATATTGCTAAGAGGAATTGGCATGGAAGTACATAGTGTGTTTTTGTCATCAGAATGAGACAATTCGACACTTATTCTTCCAATATAAATTTCTTGTGCTATATGGTTAGTCATCCAAATGGTCTCGGGTTTATCTCCTCCTCGATCAGTAGCCAATGTTTTTGGTAACTGGTTACATGGGATACAAGATATATATGGGACTGTGTTTACGGTGGGAGCGCTTGCCATTATTTGGTCGCTTTGGCTATGTAGAAATGATAAGATTTTTAATAACACTGTGTGTTCTTCTTTGCAGGTTATCTATCGAGCTACGACTATTCTCCTCTCATGGACTACCCTCCAGCGTATGGAGCTTCGTGACTTATTTGTGGAGGGTTGTACGCGATTGGAGGACACAGCGAGGGATATTTTCTCCCGACATGGATGGCAGCATGATCTCCGTATTGATCAACATTAGCTCAAGGCGCTTTATTTTTTAGTATGTTTTGTAATTTTCATACTCTTGAGTTGGACCTTTGGTGTGTGGTTGATCGGCTATGTGCATCCTAGTTATGCAGAGGTCGGGTGTAAACATTACTATTAAGTAGTATATGCACCCATTTCTAAAAAAGCTAATAACACATAAGTATACAGGGTACTCTAGTGAGGTTTATATAGGGCCTAGCTAGAGTCTCGGGCCTTTAGCTTCAGTCCCGGGCTATGCTTCTAGTCGCGTTCCAGTCGACGTGCCTGCAGGACCATCCGCCACGGGCCTAAGTCAGTCGAATCGGCCTTCTGGGTATACCCCAATTGGTATATCGCCATTAGTAGTCCCCAAGTGCGATGGGGGCTTGCTGAAGGTGTCAACTTGGCAATCAGAGTAAGCGAGTCTAGTGGATGCCGAATCAAATCGGCGGCGAACTCCTCCAATGAAGGGAGAAGCCTTCCTATGTGTTTTCAGTCGTAGCTTTGGCGAGTAAGAGTATGCCCGAGTCGTCTCACCCAGACGATTGGATGGGCGAGCAAGTAAGAAGGCAAGTCGAGTGACCAATTTGGTCAAAGTTGGACCACAGCTCAGTCAAACTAGCTGTTAGGTAACTCCAACGGTATCTTTGGCGGATTTACCATGAGGTAACGGCTATCTCGAAACTACCGAGTAGGGCCACTTTATAAGGAGAATGACGGAGGGAAGTATGGACCTTTATGGCATTTCTTTGCCTCACCAATCTTCAGTCTCCAAGGCCACTCCTGATCCAAAATTTCCAGATAGGGTGACCTTTCCTCTGATGGTGCCCAGAAAGGATCTATGGGGCAAATCCAAATGCACTTCTTCCATCCTCAAATCATTCCATGAGGCCAGAATTCTTGGCAAGGGGAACTGGCGGATTCCCGTGGCCGGCGAAACTGAGCCAAAGCCGTGGCCTGGGGAATTCATCTATTTCCTCAGCCACCTAGAGAGGGGATTGGGGTTCCCCACCTCAATCTTCTTCCGTCGCTTCTAAACTTACTACGCCATCAAGCCCTTCGATTTGGGGCCGCGTAGCATCAAGCAACTCGCCATTTTTGTCGCGTTCTGCAAGTGCTACTTGGGGTGCGGCCCTACTTCCCCCTTTGGTTAGAGCTGCTCCATGGCCGCGTCAGTGGCGAAGGGAAGGGTGGCCCCATCTTGGCTGCAGGTGGTGTGCCATTCCAAATGAAGCCCAAGGCTAAATTCCTGAAGTTGCTTCTGCCGAAGAAAGCGACGAATGAGTGGAGATAGTTTTGGTTCTATGTAAAGGAATCAACCCCCATCGGCAACATATCGATCCTGATGTACACCGCCAAAAGGAGAGATCCATGCAGGCTATCAGTGGATAAGATCCCCATCAACCAGAAGATGGTCATGGACGAGATGCTGTCCCGGATCCGGGAGTTGGAAGACGAAGGGCTAGAGACCATCAACTTGTAAAATTGCTGGCTCGGGTGGCGTCTGGTCCTGCTGGCCACCCGAGCGCACTGGATGTACCAATACACTAGGAAGGAAGATCCAAAAAGGTCAAGCAGCGAACTCTGGAAGTCAGAGGACAACATCGCAGCGCTGAAGAAGATCACAGAGGCGGAGTTCCTCGGACGAAGGCCGGATTAGCTCCGTACACTATCGGGAAGCAGAAGGCTCCTCTGGTAAATTTCTTGTTTTCTCATTCGCAGTTTCACAGTCACAGTTTTGCAGTTGTGTTTTTGTAGTCGTTGATTCCCTTCGCTTTCAGCTTTTCTAGGTCCTTGGGAACTGGCTCCCTCCACTCGACGAGGAAGTTCCGGAGGAACTTGAAGAGGTGGAAGGAGATCTCGAATGTGAGGAGGATGTTGTGGAGGCATGGGAGCCCCCTCTATGGCTCAGAAGACCCACGACCAGAAGAGGTGCAACGTCGAGGCTAGTTGGAGCCTCAAAGATTTTGATAGTGTCATGGAGCTCGTTGAGGAGCACATCTCTCGGAGGGTGCCCACGCCGGCCAAGCCTGCTCTAAAGATGGGGCTGCCGGTGAAATCAGCAGCCAAAGTAGTGGCCACATTCAAGTCGGAGGGTGAATCCGACAACAAGGAGGCCGCATATGCGGTGAAGACCCCGGTTGCATCCACGGGTCCAAGCGCCTAGACGACGCCAGAGTCAGAGGTTTAGGAGACCACAGTGTCGGCGACTCCACTCGAGAATGAATCAGAAGAGGCGCTAGCGTCTAAGGAGTCAGAGGTCCTTGCATTGGCAACCAAGTTGATGTAGAAGCCTGCGGTGAAGCGGCATGCAAGCTTGCTGGAGAGAGGCCTGACTCGGTCGATAGGGCCCGAGCTGGAGAAGCCCGCACACATCAGCACGGGCATTCACTTCATTCCGGTCGCTAAGTGAGTGCCTTAGCCACAATTTTTTTTGTTCATAGTTTGTTGTTTTGAATTTTCTCAGTCACTGATCATTGTGATCTTTTAGGGGCGGCCCCAAGAATATCAACCGTCCCACGATGGCCAAGGTTCCGCTGACTAGCACAGAGGCCACGGAAGATGCTGCCAAGAAGAAGGAGAGGGAGACCGCCAAGGAGCCGGATGGAGGCACGAAGAAGAAGAAAACCGAGCTAACCGAAGCGACTGACTCAGGATCCAAAGAGGGTGACACCGCGATCATGTAGGAACAGAATGCAACTGCAAGGGCAGATCCAGATAAGGTCGACCCATATCCTGAGGCATCCGTGCTGGCGACCGGTGCGCCAGGAGCAGCGACTGTGACCTTTCCATAGTTCATGGTGAAGGCCTCAGCTGCGGCGACTAGCACACAATCGCTGAGGTGATCAACAACAACGTAGGTCATCCTCCAATGCCTTAATGGATGCAGTCACGCTCAACTGCATGTTGGGTGAAGCCCTTTAGGTATGTCTAGTTCCCGAGGGTCTGGTTGCTAAATTTTAGCTAGTAGACACTTAAAATCTTCAATCCCTAGTCCCCGAGGGTCGGGTCGCTAGGAAATGGCGAGTCGAGTCTTAAATGTTTGCACTTTGTGTTTTTGTTGCAGCGTGAGTCCGCTGATCGACGAGCTGCGATGGAGAGAGTGGAGTGTGACCTGCGGCTGGCCCATGAAAGCAATCGGCTCTTTTAAGTTGCCGCAAGTAAATTTTGGAGTCTTGGCATGTTTTGCAGTCTTGCGATCGTGCCTTGCTGACTAGGTGTTTCTTTTGTAGGTGATCGTGCTGCCGTGCTTTCCAAGGCTCGTGAGGGCTATGTGCCTCCTGCTAACTTGGATGTTGCGAAGGCCACCGTGACTGCAGTAGAGGATAAATCTAACACGTTGGCAAAGGAGCTTGAGTCGGCAAAGTCGGCGATGAACTCCTCATCTTGGAAGCGGATGAGGAGGAACGCAAGGTGTCCAACTCTATCATTGTGGGGCTGGAGGGCAAGTTTAGTCCCTAGAGAACTTCATCACCGAGAACTGTTGCAAGCTTCTCGGTACGTCCTCCAGTTTTGTTTCTATTTTATGATTAGCGCACCATTGAACATGTCGAGTCCCCGAGCAGGGAAGTTCTCGAGCATTTCTGATTCTGACGCTTGACTTGATGACGATGTGCAGATATTGTAGGCCAAGGAGATCCTACCATGCAAACGTTCATCGACAAGAAATGCGTGACAATGGTGTTGAATGAGGCCACAGCATCGACGATGTGCGTCCAAGTCGTCCTCCAAGGCATCTCGCCCAAACGAGGTGATTCCCGGAGGCTTGACGGAGTTGTGGAAGTACCTCGAGGAGGCGCCTACGATCGTTGAGTGGATGGCATGGTCCATGTTGCGACACAGAGAAACCACATCTAAGAAGACTTTGATCTTGACGACATCACAAGTGGTTATCTCTCGGCGACTAGCAAGGTGGAGATCGCCGACGTACTCGGACTCAATGCGAAGGCCACTCCGTATGCAGAGCAAGTGTTGGTGATGGGTGACCTCCTGCCGTACCAGGAGACGTGAGTGGCACCAAACGTCGTCGAGCTGACGCATCATGACCTCCAATCGGAGCGACCGTTTCAATCGTCGATCGTGAAGTCATTGACGAACTACCCGACGAACCCATGGAAGCCCTTTGTGAGGGTCAAGGGTGCGGATGGTGCCTCCTCATCGAAGCCTACAGAGTGAGAGATTAGGCTATAGCATAGTTTTATGTGGCGACTTGCCATTTGTACAATATTTTGCTGGTGAACAATATATTTTGTCACTTGATGATATGGTAATCGACTCGTATGCAATCGCAGAGTTAGTTTCTAATTTTGACTTGAATTGTGCGAGTCCCCGAGCGTATTTTCTATTGGGTTTTAGTCGCGTGTGTGTTTTTAGTGTTATCGATGGTTGTTGGAAGCTATTCAGGTAGCTTGAGTCGACTCGTCGTGGCTCATGGAGCCAGTTGCATGGCGACTCCAAGGGGTACTCTGTACTTAGTGTTCTCCCTAGGAGCGAGCGGGTTCATTTTAACGAGTCCCCGGGCGTGGTACTTAACTATTTGAGTCGTATGCCCAAGGTAGGTGAGGACATTGGGCGCTGTTTGTAGCGCATCTCTCCTCCTGGCTCGGAAAGCCAGTCGCTTGGCGAGTCCATTACCCACTCTCATACTTAGTGATTTCCCGAGACGTGTATGGGTTGGTTTTAGGACGAGTCCTCGAGCATAGTAAGTAACCGTTTGAGTTGCTGGGCGCAAGGATGAGGAGGACAAGGTGCTATGGGTAGCACGACCGGGCGGCTTGTCTTGGGGAGCCAGTCGAGCGAGGCGATTCCGATGGTGGTTCCGGGTTAGCATTTTCATGGATGGTGCAAGACCCGAATTATTTTCTGTGCCCTTGGACCACACTACTTAGACGTGTCGGGAGCTCAACCAAGGGTTGACTACCATAGTTAGCATATTGCTGAATTTACGAGTGTGATTGGAACAAGAAAAGGCTAGTGGACACAATTTGTGCGAGCAGTATTTGTATTCCATCATTGGTACAACTAGGTACACGTTTGAGTTCTATGTGTAGAACTTTCGGAGGAGATTCACATTCCATGGCCGCTCGACGTCGAGCTGGACGTCACCTTGTATATCGATGATGTAGTAGGCATTGTTGCCTAGCACTCGCCCGATGGCGAATGACCCCTCTCGTGGGGGGAGATCTTGTGCGTGCCCTTCTTGTCCTAGATGAGCGCAGGACGAGGTCGCCCTCCTAGAAGGTGCGAGTCCGGACTCGACAACTGTGGTAGCGGTAGAGCCCTTGCTGGTAGATGGCGGTGCGGGAGGGAGCTAGGTCGCATGCTTCATCGAGGTCGCTTCTGCATAGTGGACAGGCGACTTTGTTGTCCTCTTCTGCATAGTGGACGACTCGGGACGAGTCATGCTCTAGGTCGATCGGCATGACGGCTTCGGTGCCATACACCACGAAGAAGGGGGTGAACCCTGTTTATCGGTTGATAGAGGAGCGATTTCCCAACAACACGGAGGGGCGTTCTTCGACCCAGCATCTTGGCGTCCGCTTGAGCAGGAGGCTGTGGAGGACGCTCTGGTTAGCGCGCTCGTCTTGACCGTTCGACTCCGGGTGGGCGACTGAAGAGAGCTCGAGTCGAATGTCGTGTTCCTCGCAGAAGTCAGCCATGGTGCCTTTAGCTAAGTTAGTGTCGTTGTCGATGATGATGCTATGCGTGGACCCATACCGGTAGATCAGCTTGCGAAGGAAATTGGTGGTGGTTTTGCCGTCACATTTCTTGACGGGCTTCACCTCGACCCACTTTGTGAATTTGTCTACTGCGACCAGGAGCTGGGTGTATCCCGATGGGTTGGTTTTGAACCGACCCACCATGTCGATGCCCCAAACAACAAATGGCCATGTGATGGGGATGGTCTTGAGGGCCAAACCAGGGTTGTGCATCTGGTTGGCATATTTCTGGCACCCGACGCAGCATTGTACGGTGTCGACGGCATCGGTGTGTGTGGTGATCTAGTAGAAGTCGTGGCACATGGCTTTGGCGACTAGCGACCTTGTGCTAGCGTGGTGGCCACAGTCTCCAGCGTGGATGTCTTGAAGGATCTTGCGAGGACTTGTCAATGATGTCGAGGAAGATGCCTGGTGGTGGCGTTTGGCGAGCCGATCTGCTGTGCAGAAGTGTGTCAGCTTCCTCGTTCTTCCGTCGGTCGATCCATTTGATGGAGTATCTAGCGAAGAAGCCCCCCAGCTGGTCCATCGCTTGGCGTTATGCTATCATGTTGGGGGAAACAGCGTTGCATGTGCCAGCGACTTCTGTGGCGATGAGGTCAGAGTCACCGTAGCACTTGAGGCGATTGGTGTTCATCTCCTTGGTGGCTTGCATGCCATGGAGGAGGGCCTCGTATTCTTCCACGTTGTTGGTCCAAGGCGTGAAGTTGAGTTGCAACACATATTAGAGTTTGTTGCCCTTGGGGGGGGGGGGTCAGGATTATCCCAGCCCCGGCGCCATCCGTGTTCTTTGATCCGTCGAAGTGGAGGGACTAGTAGTGGAGGTATGGCAGCGTCGTGGGTTGTTGACCTTCCTCCCAATCGGCGAGGAAGTCAGCCAGAGCTTGCGACTTGATGGCCTTGCATGTCTCGTACTTGATGTTGTGGACGCCAATTTCGACGGCCCACTTTGCGACTTGCCCAGTCGCGTCGCGGTTGCAGATGATGTCTTGCAGCGGGGCGGAGGATATGACTAGGATGGGGTGCTCCTGGAAGTAATGTGGGAGCCTCGTCTAGGCTTGGAAGACTGCGTAGACCAGCTTTTGGTTCTGCGGGTAGCATTTCCTCGACTCGGTGAGGACCTTGCTGATGTTGTAGATAGGGTGGTACATGGGCGCTCCTTGCCCTCCTCTGGTCGCTCGACGACCATCACTATGCTGACGACTCGACTAGAGGCCACGACATAGACGAGCATTGGCTCCTTGTCCATGGGAGCATCAAGTACTAGTGCCACGAGTAGCACCTCCTTCAGTGCTTTGAGCATGTTGTTAGCCTCGTTGTTAGCCTCGTTGTCCCACTCGTTGTCTCACTAAGCTGGGGGATGAAGTGACTAAGGGTCGCGACTCACCCTACCAGCTTCTAGACGTCGCGCAGGCACTCGGGCTTTCCGAGTCGCGCGATGGTGTCGATCTTGGAGGGGTTAGCCTTGATGCATCATTCGGAGACCACATATCCCAGGAGCTGGCCAGTGGGCATGCTGAAAGTGCACTTCTCTAGGTTGAGCTTGATCTTGTACTTCCATAGATTTGTGAAAGTTTCAGTGAGGTTGGTGAGTAGATCGCTCTAGAGAGTCGACTTCACCACCACGTAGTCTATGTATACGTGGATGTTGCAGCCAATTTGGCTCGCTAGGCACTCCTAGATGTACCGTTGGTAGGTCGCGCCAGCATTCTTGTGGCCGAACATCATCGTGGTGTAATAGAGGCTCCAAACGGCATAATGAAAGTTGTTTTCTCCTCATCCTTGACGGCCATCTTGATCTGATTGTAGCCAGAATAAGCATCAAGGAAGCATAGAGACTCAGACCCCACAGTCGAGTCGATGATCTGGTCGATGTGCAAGAGGACGAAGTCCTCCTTTGGGCAGGCACTATTGAGGTTGGTGTAGTTGATACACATCCTCCAAGTGTTGTTCTTCTTCAGGACCAGTACTAGATTTGCCAGCCACTTGGATTACTTGATGGGCCGAATGAATCCTGTGACGAGTAGCTGCTGCACTTCTTCGGTGATTGCTCGGCGGCAGTCATCATTGAAGGGCTGCAGCGACTGCTTGACGGGTCGCGCCTTGGGGTCGGCGTTTCGCTTGTGCTCAGTGAGTTCCCTCGGGATACCAGGCATGTCAGATGGCTTCCATGCAAAGATGTCACGATTCTCATGGAGGAACTCGATGAGCGCGCTTTCCTATGCGGGGCTTGTGTTGGTTCCCACGGTGACCTTCTCGCTCGAGTCACCTGGGACGACCTCGACGGTGTGGGTGTGCGTGGAGGCCTCCAAGGTTGCCTATGCAGTGTTAGCCAAGGTTGGCTTCTTCAGGATCCTCGGTCGTCCTTGTCAATGTTGCTCGTGTATTTCATGAGTTCGTCTGCATGGTTGGTTACTTTGACGATGATGGCGTCAGTGAGCTTGGAGGCTTTGTCATCGCAGTACATGGCCATGTCAGGGTCGCCGCGAACGGTGATGATGCCGCATGGCCCCGGGAGCTTCATCATGTTGTACGCGTAGTAGGGGCCGCCATAAATTTGGCGAATGCTTGTTATCCTAGCAAATAGTGGTGTGGGCTGCAGAAGTTCACCAACTCGAAGACGATCTGCTCGGTGCGGAAGTTGGCTGGCATGCCGAAGCTGACTGGCAACATCACCTTGCCGATCAGATACGCCTTCCAACCGGGGACTATGTTGTGGAAGGTGGTGAGGGTCGATTCGACCATCAACTATGGGAGATGAAGTCCCTGAAGTTATCCAGGTAGAGGATATTGATGGAACTCCCGCCATCCATTAGAGTTTTGGGAGCCAGTAGTCAACCACTTTGGGCTTAACCACCGGAGCGACTTAACCGGGGTACTCGATCCTGGGCACGTGATCCTCACGGCTCCAGGTGATGCTTTGATCGGACCATCTAAGGTAGCGCGGGATTTCCACTTGTGTCACCACATTGACAGCGATGGTTTAGGCGAGCACTTTCTTCTCGCACTTGGTGCTGAGCCTAGTGAATGTGCGTAGCGAGTTGACCTCGTTTCCAAACCCTTCGGCATTGTCGTTGTCCCTTGGTGGGTCGTTGTTGGGTACTTCTCTTGCTCGCCTTGCCTTCTTGATCTCCTTCTGAGAGTGGCAGTCAGCAATGGTGTGAGTGGCGGGCTTCCCCTCCCTGCTGTGATAGACAAAGGGTTGGTTGAGCAGGGCGCGCGGGGTTGAATTTCGGCCTCTCCATGTTGTTGGCACGGTAGTTTCCACTGTTGTGGTAGTTGCCGTTGTCATGGCGGTAGTTCTTGGGTTCGTGTTGCCCGTAGCAAGCATTGGTGACAAAGTCGACTCGCCCATCACCGTGGCATTTGCCGGTGAGGTGAGTGTTGTTATATCGTAGCTCACGGTGCCTGCCATTGTAAGGGCCACCCGACCGGCGTATCGCCCCTGCCTCATTGTCCGAGTCTTGGTTGGGGTCCTCCTCCATTTAGAGCTTGGCAATATCGAGGAGGTCGGGGATGTTGTCGAGCGCTCGGTAGACCCTCTTGATGTTAGCGACCAGAGGCTCATAGCGGAACGCGTTCTTGAAGGAGTGCATGGCCATATCCGAGTGGGTGCCGGAGGCATTGATCCATAGGTCCTGCCACCATTGAACCCAGTAGCAAGTCGACTCACGTGGTTCCTTTATGCAGTGTTCAGGGTCCTTGATGGTGGTGGCGCAGGTGTAGGAGCCTTCGAAGTTCCTGACGAAGGCGTCTCGCATGTCCTCCCATGAGTCGATTCTGTTCTCGGGGAGGGTGCTAATCCACTGGCGAGTCGCTCCCTCCATCATTAGTGGGATATAGCAAGCAGCGAGTATGTCCGTGTGGCCGGCAATCCCGATTTCCATGAGGTACATGTTGATCCACACCGCTGGATCATATGTGGGTCATACTTCTCGATGTCCTTCGGTGCTTTTAAGTTGGAGGGGTACTTCTTGCCAAGATCATTGGTCTGAAGCACTGCATGCCGATTCAACTGAGGGAGCCCCTTGGCTCGGGCTCGCCACGGTTGGTGAGGTTTTTCCTCAAGTCATTTTGCTAGCAAGCTTGCCAAGCTTGGTTGTTGAAGATGTGGGTCCGCGCGTCGAATTTATTTGAATTTATAGGTGATAAATAAAATACTTTTAATATTATTAAGAAATTTAATTAGTAAATTAAAACTAATATGGATTTATTTTGATTTATAGATGACAAGAGAAAGTATAAATCTATTACTTTAATGAAAGAAAAGGACTATAAGAGAAAGTATAACCTTATTTATTTATAAATCTTAAAATAAATTGTAATCCTAGAATTAGTATTTTTAAAAATTGGAATCTTAGAATTAGATACAAGATTGATTTATATATATTTTTAGGACTTTTCCTGATTCTATTCTATTTAACTTTGAATTTTGGTGTATTTAATATATAGTTGTATTTTATTAAACTCAAACAAGTAATATTATATTTTTCTTAGGTAGAGGTTATTTTTGTGATCATTTTGATATATTATATGTATTTTTAGGATTTTCGTACATTTTTCTAGAGCTAAAAGTATTTAAGGTATTTCGGTGACGCTCCGTAGGCTTCCTTCTTGCGGCATGGGCCTCCCTTCTGGATTTGTCTAACTGGACAGCCTAGTAGGCCATGGCCGTGCTACGAACTGTGGGCCACCCAGGTTATCCGGATTAGAGACATGCTATGGTGATAACCATTTAGCACATCCCCAGTAGTAGCCCCCGGAGGAGTTTGAGATCTTGTCCTTTGGTCTTGAATGCTCCGTCTAGGTGATGTCGACAATTTGTTAAGAAATATCTCGAAGTTCTCCCAAAGAACCCTGCAATCCTCTCCGTCTTCAATATGTAAGCCCGATATTCTTCAAATCTTCTCTCCCAGAGTCGGACAGTGTCCGCCTTCGATGCAATCTTCAGACGTGACTGCTCCACTAAAATGGTTGATAGGATGACATAGGTTACAACCTACCCCGAAACTCACATATGCCAGTGGTTTAATCATTAGCGATTTTCCTGCACGTAAAATCCAAAACGTTAAGAGGCAAACGAGGGACATGGCGAAATTACCATGCACATTCACACACACGCCTTCAACGCTATTTACTGTTAGATATCTTGTGCACGAATCTTGACGCCAGGGGCTATAAATATGTACTGCGGTCAAAGATATTTGTTTTACCTACATTCTTCCCCTGTGTCGTCGTCTTCCTCCCATTGTGCGACCCTTCGAGCTCCCAGCGAGAAAACCCTAGCCGAGAAACCTCACCTCCTCTTTCTTTCTCAATCCACTTCCATGGCCAGCAGCAGCATCACATCGACGGCGGCGACTCATGAGGCATCAATGGAGCCATCCAAAGGTGTCATGGTTTCGCTAGAGGGGTAGTGTTCCCTGTCTCTGCCATGGTGGAGACCAACGACGACGACCAAAAATGGGAAGTGTCTGAATCTGTGGAGGAGGATGATGAGTCCCATAAAGGAGTATGGAGGGGATCTGATCTCTCCGCCGAGCAACTGAAGAAGGTTGTCACTGAGGGATACATCCCCTCGATGGAGGGGCTAGTCTGGCAGCTGGCTCCAATCGGCAAGTTCATCCCCTTCTCCCAACCCAGAGAAAAGGCCTACCTCAAGGCGTAGCTGGTATGTGGTGTTTCCCTTCCAGTCTTTGCCTTCTTCCTTGATGTCTTGAGATACTTCCAGGTTCTTTCTCACAACCTTTCTCCCAATAGCATCCTAGTAATTAGAAATTTTATAACTTTGTGTGATGGATACCTAGGAATTAGGCCTATGTTAGATTAGTTTATGGCCCAAGGATGAACTTCAGAACTATGGAACCATTAGCTTTAATATCCATCCTAACCAGCAGTTCCCTAACATTGTTGGCCACGAGTCATGCAAGAACCATATTTTTATGGCCCAGATATTCCTCTAGCTGGCCGACAAGAAACGTACCCCGACTTTGTTGATGGAGCTTCCGCCGAGGCTAGTACCTGGAGATCCCAAGGCCTCCTCCCGTCCAATGACAAAGTCTCCCATGATGTTTGGCAGATAGAGTGGCTGATAGATAGAGGAATGACAGGTTTGTACCTTGCCATGTATTGGTTCAAAAGGCGGATCCATCCTCTGGAACACCGCACCAAGCTTATGCATGAATACTCCAAGGAGAGGAAAGATCCCCTAAGGATTTCCGAGGATAACTTCTCCAAGGATTCTATCAAGTTCGAGCTCAAGGATCTTGTCAAGGTAAAGGACAAGAAGTGCGGCAAATGCCTAGAGGTAACAATGTTTCCTTTATTGTTTTTTCATATACTCTAAGGCCTACATATTGAATGCATTAGTCTTTTAACATGTCTTTGTTCCATCAGCTAGTGACCCTGGACGAGGAATATATGGTCGCTTAGGTCTATGATCCAAGGCTAAAGGATGTACAAGTTGTGTCCGGTGATGATACCTCCAAGGATCACCAAGCTTAGATAACACGGAAGAAGAAGAGCTCCACCTCTGATGCTACTACCGAGGATAAGAAGAAGAGAAATCGCAGAGTGGAGTCTCCAAGAAATCCATTCTCTACCTTACAGGTGGAGAAGAATAAGTCCACCAGCATCCCGTTAACCAAGGCACCTGCTGCGGTGTAAGTACCTTCATTCTCCGACTTTGTCTTATACCTTCTAATTCATGTACTTATACATTGTACATTTCAAGAAGAGATCCGGTGCTATTTTGAAGCGCACCTCCAAAGATACTAGAGGTTCCAAGAATATTCGCGATATATTGGTCAAGTCCTCTCCCGCATTTGCTCCCCCGACTACCGCTGTCAACCCTGGAATAGGCTTCGTTGGGACTTCGTCCCCCGTCGTACTTGACACCTCCGTCATGGAGATAGACATCAATCCAATACCATATGTCTCAGGTTCTCCCGATATGGACTTTGTCCCTAGTGGCTAGGCGACGCAAGAGAGTACCTCTTCGTAGGTGGTTGAAGCTCCGGCTAAGGATGCCACCGAGAAAGGGAAGCAATAGGCGGAAGGGGAAGAAGAAGAAGCAAAATAACCAAGCCGGGAACATCAATGCCACCAACACTAATCTTGGATAAAATCATTCAGTAGGTAGATGCTATTTATAACAGTGCGTGGACCTTCCTCAACATATACGCTACTTTGGTGAACAACCTTAAGATTATTTGCATTGTGAGTCTTCGATCTTTAAGTTTTAGTTTATAATATATCCCAATTTAGCCTCGAAGCTCTTAGGTGAAAAAACATCAATTATTAGCCTGAGTGCTCCAAGTAGAACTAATTGTAGAACTTGATAGTGTAACCCCTGAGTTTATAGGTAGAATGAATAATTCAGGCTAGATACTCTAAGAGAAAGCATACATAGGTTAAAATCTGATATTGTAGCCCTCGAGATTCTAATTGAAACTAAAAAAGTTCTGGCTAGATGCTTTAGGGAAAGTAAGTATGTTACTTTGTGCAGAATGAAAATGCTCGGAGGAAGGCCACCAATGAAAAGTATGCCAAGCTGCAAGAAGAGCTGGATCTTGAAAAGGGTAAAACAGCCTTTTTGAACGAACATATCAAAAATAGCAAGAATCTGTTTTCCTCCAATAGTTCCCTAATTCATAATTTGTAGCCGTTTTTTCCGAGTACTATTGCTAAGGCCAAGGGCATCATTGAGCAATACAAGCACATCCTGCAGTTGGATGATGAGAATAAGATCCTAAAGAAAGACCTAGCTACTGCTATCAAGGGCATGAAGAGGAAATGAAGGTTCTGCAAGAATCTGCTGACACCGAGATGGAGCGCCACGAATTAGATTGAACACCTCAAGGAACAAAACCAAGCTGCTGCAACGCAGAATGCTCGGGGCTTTGGGGCGTACGAGAAACTTCAGAAGGAGCATGATATCTTGGTGGAAACCTGCCATCATGATGGAACCAGCATCTTCGGTAAATTTCCTCCATCTTTCTCAAATTCTATAAGTCAGAAAATGTATATGACTTTTGTACTCATGAACTTTGTCTCCTATGAAAACACAGCTCCCATTGGTTTAACCAACATGGGCGAAGGTGCCCCGAATTCAAAGGAATGCATGCTTCTTGCCGGCAACTTCATCAATACTTCTAGACCATCAAGGCGGGAAATTCCATCTCCAAGTACTCGGAAATTCTCCGCCGAGCCCCTGAGGAAGTAAAGAGCTAGAAAGCATCTTGTGTTTGGGCCGGTGCTAGGATGGCCTTGTCCTTGGTGAAGGAACACTATGATGAAGCCGACATGGACTTGGTTACATCCGGTATACCAGCATTCGATGAAGAGGGAAATCCAATTGATGGTGGTGCTATCCAGAGATCCCTTGTCGGCTATGATACCAAGGGTTCCAAGCTGGTCAAGGTGGAAGCCTTCGTGCCAGCTGAGGATATGGATGATTACCAAGCAGAGTCAAATTCTACCCTTATTCCGAGTTGGACGATCCCTCCAAACCTGCTTTTCCTATTGCTGATGATGTAGTGTCAATGTCACCTATAGAAGAGCCATAAACACTTGCTGTATTAAATGTGTCTTTGTGATTTGTTGTGTATGCGGAAAAACAATGTTGAAGTAAGGCAAAAAACTTGGCTACAAGCCTCCTGCTACTTATTCGTACCCAGCATGTATATTTTTTAAGCAAGTGTTGGCTTATGCATTATTCTGGTTCTTATGTTTAACCTTTCATGAGACGGAAGACTCACAACACAAAACCATTTTCTCAAGTAATGATGCTTAATAGCACCGTCAAGAACATAAGAACAAAATCGACGGCTTTGAGTTACGAAATGTCAGTACTCCAGAATCCACATAAGAAAATGTGTAGACCAGAAAACTTAAGCTAACACTCGTAGGGATTATATGATCCAAAAATGAACACTAAAGGAGGTAAAAGACTCAGGAAATATGAGTGAACCAAATGCTTTATTTCATTGATCATATAAGATACTTATAACATAATATAAAATATGCTAAGTGTAAAAAAGGACGTATTTGTGGTATGTTCCATGGTCGATTAGTCTCCGGTTAGTCATCATCAAGGTCACGTCGCTTGCAGTTGCCTTCTGTTGGCCTATATTTCAACTCGCGAATTTCGACGATGTAATAGGAACTATTGAGCAACACTTTGTTTATGACGAACGGTCCTTCACAAGGTTGGGATAGTTTGTGTGACTTTTTCTGCTTGAGGCGAAGCACCAGATCCCCTTCTTCAAATGAGCGATGCCTAAGGTGACGACTATGGTCGCTACGTAGCTTCTGCTGGTAGATGGCGGATCTCTAGCCTGCCAAGGTCCACGAATAGGCATCTAGATTCTTCAGCTTCATCTTCGTCATAGGAGGCAACTCACGGTGCATCATGCAGGACGTCAGATGGTAGAACTGCTTCTACTCCATAAACCATGAAGAAGGGGGCCAAGCCGGTATATATGTTGGGTGTTGTTCTTAAACTCCACAACACATATGGTAGTTCCTTCGCCCTGGATCCTGCTGCTCTATGGAGTGGTTCCTCTAAGCGTGGCTTGCTTCCTTGCAGAATTAGTCCATTGGCTCGCTCATCCTGTCCATTAGATTGTGGATGTGCCACAGATGCTAGGTCTAGGCGGATTCCCTTTTTGTGAGAATACTCCTCAACTTATCTGATTGACAAGTTCCTGCCATTGTCGGTGATGATGCTATGCGGGAGACCAAATCTCAGCACTAGATCCCGGACAAATTTTAGGGTTGTTGCCGCATTGATTTTCTAATGGGTTTAGCTTCAATCCATTTAGTGAATTTATAAACTACAACAAGTAGATGTGTAAACCCACAAGGTGTAATCTACAACGGACCAACCGTGTCAAGCCCCCAAAATACAAACGGCCAAGTGATTGGTATTGTTCGCAATTCTTCAGCTGGAACATGTGGTTGCCTTACATAGAACTAACATCCAACACAAGTATGCACTAGCTTGTCAGCGTCTGCCTTAGCGGTCAGCCAGTAGAATCCTTGCTAGAAGGCTTTGGAGACCAACGATCGAGGAGCAGCGTGATGCTCGCAATCTCTAAGATGTATCTCTCTAACGATGTCCATACCTTGTTGCTGGGAGATGCACCATAGGTATACTCATGTGTTACTTCTTTTTTATAGCTGGCCATCTATTATGACATAACCTTTTACTCTGCATACTATCCACCGTCTATCGACTTTGTTGGTGGGCAGTGTTCCGTCTTAAAAGTAGTCCATGAACGGTTTCGTCCAAGATGGAGAGGTCACTTTACCTGAGTTAACAAATGAATCCACTCTATCTGGGTTGTAGGGGTCTACCCCTTTCACGGATGGTGTCCGTAGATGCTCCAAGAAAATTCTAGGAGGAATTGATGGACGAGTTGATCCAAGCTTAGACAGCAGATCTGCCGCCTCAGTGTCCTCCCTTTTGACATACTTCACTTTGTAGCCATGGAAGAACTTGGTTATCTCGTATACTTTGTATCAATATGCGACCATCATAGGGTTCCGTGCGATCCAGGTGCTAGCCACCTGCTGGGCAACTAAGTCAGAATCTCCATAGCAAACTATGTGCTTGATGGCAATATCATTGGCCACACGAAGTCCATGAATGAGAGCTTCATATTCCGCCATGTTGTTGGTAATGTTGAAGTGGAGCTGCAGGTCATGTTGCAACTTCTCCCCTGTTGGTGATTGTAGCAATACACCAGCCCTGAGACATTGAGTAATTTAGATCCATCAAAGTACATGAACCAAAACTCTGGCTCTGGCACATGAGTTTCTTCTGGCAATTCAGTCCAATCTACGATGAAATCCGCGGTTGCTTGAGATTTGATAGCGTCACACCTCTTGTAGATGATTTAGCAAGATCAATGCCCCACTTCACCACCCTTCCTATTGCGCCGATGTTGTTAATGATGTCGGAAAGTGGAGCCTTAATTACCACTGTGATAGGTTTTTCCAAGAATTAATGCCTTACCTTATGTGAAGGAAGGAAAACTCCATAAGGTAGCTTCTGGTAGAGCGGGTAATGCTACTTGGATTCCTTCAAGACCTTGCTTACATAGTAAACTGGTTGCTGAACTTTGTGCTCGTGCATTGGCTCCTTGCGCTCCACCACGACGATGATGCTGATGACCCAGTTGGTTGCCGCCATGTATATTAACATTGGCTCCATTGACTCTGGTGCTTCATGTATTGGTGTGGAGGATATTATTCGGTTCAACTCCTGAAGAGTTGCCTCTGCCTCTTTTGTCAATACAAATTTGTCCGCCTTGTTGATCAACTTGTAGAGCGACATTGCCTTCTCTCCAAGTTGGCTCATGAACCGGCTTACTTCTATGACACAGCCTTTGAGCCGGTATATGTCCTTCAAGCATGTCGGGCATTTGATGTCGAGGATGGCCTTGATCTTCTCTGGGTTAACCTCGATTCTGCGATGCAAAACGATGAAGCCCAACAATTTTCCGGTTGGGACCCCAAAGACACACTTCTTGGGGTTGAGCATCATGTTATACTTTCGGAGGTTGTTGAAGGTTTCCAGCAAGTTGGCGATGAGATTGTTTAATTTCTCTGATATCATCGTGATATCGTCCACATAAGCATGCATATTGCGACCTATTTGGTCATGTAGGCAATGCTGCATCGTCAGCTAGTATGTAGCACCTGTCTTTTTCAGCCCAAAAGGCATTATGACGTAACATTATGTGCCATGAGGTGTGATGAACGAAGTGGCCAATTAGTCTGACTTTCACATCTTTATTTGGTGGTATCCTGACTATGCATCAAGAAAACACAGAAGTTCTGAACCAGCCATCGAGTCAATGACTTGGTCAATGCGAGGCAAAGCAAACATATCTTTTGTTCATGATTTGTTCAAGATGGTGTAATCAACGCACATTCCTAATTCTTTGGTTCCCTTTTTGGGGACAAGTACAAGATTGGCCACCCACTGGTTGTGAATAACTTCTCGGATAAAACTAGCCTTAAGTAACCTAGCTAGCCCTATAGCTCGTCGGTTTTCATCACCGAAGCGTCATAGAGGTTGGTTCACCAGCTTTGCTTTAGGATTGATGTTTAAGCTATACACCCTTCATGTCAGCAGGTTGCCGGGCGAAGATGTCCCTATTCTCATAGAGGAACTCGACGAGTGTGCTTTCCTATTTGGGCTCCAGGTCCGTGCCAATGGAGGTGGTCTTGGAGGAATATCCTTCCACAAGTTCCACCTGCTTGTTCTTGATGGAGGCCTTGGAGGCGGGTATGGAGTATGAATCGAATTCTTCGAAGCCGGCATCTCCGAGGTGTCGACCTGGTACTGGATCTCATTGAACTCTTCACCATATAGGACTGTTTCAGCCAAGGCGACTTCACTCAGTTCGCACTCCCTTGCCTTGGTGAAGCTTCGGTCAACAGTGATGATGTCGTTTGGTCTAAGTTTCTTGATCTTGTTGTAGACGAAACATGGTCTGGCAAGGAAGGAGTGGAAGATGTCACGTCTGAATATGACGTGGTACATGCTCTTGAAGGGCACCACTTCAAAGGTCATGTGCTCTTGGTGGAGATTGTTGACATCACCAAAGGCGACCGGAAGGGTGATGCAGCCAAGGGACTGAGCTTGCCGTCCCAGAGCCTATGCCATGGAACACGGTGTTCTCCGCCTTAGTTGTGTCTCCATCAAGTTCATTCTTGTGTAGTGTATCAAGGTACATAATGTGGATGCTGCTTCCACTTTCCACGCGGCACTTGTTGAACTCATTGCCTTTAATTAGGGAGTTGATGACCATGGCATAATGGTTCTCTATTGGGATGAGCTCTGGGTGATCTTATTTGTACGAAGTAACTGGAATTTCTGACCACCTGACGTACTGGGGAACTATGGGGAGGGTGGCCATCACTATCCTCAGAGAGGTTTTCTAGGCCTGGACGGTGGGAGTGCCAAGGAAAGTGTGGTAGACCAGAGCCTTCTTTTAAAAGGGATTTTTGCCTTTGCCATCGCCCTTGTCGGTGGGCTTGGGGTCCACACATCTTCATCCATATCATCTCAATCCTTGGACTCTTCCTCCTTCTTCTTCCCTTTGCCTTTTTCCATGGGGTCAGTTCTTCTAACTCCGCTTGTAACCGAACTCAGGGTCTTCCTTAAGGTCATTGACAAACTTTCATTGGCGGTTGTTATGAGTGGATTTGCCATTTGCGTCAAGGTGGATGAAACACGACATATCACGATACTCCTCGTACATCTCGGGAACACGGGGTGCTATGGGTGAGTCACTTCGCAGCTGCCAACGACCAGCCCCCTAGCCATGACCACGTTGTTCGCCTTTGCCTCTTCTAGTGAAGGTCATGGCAACCATGTCGGCCCCTTGCTTGTCTTCTAGTGGATTCTTCCGTTTGTTATTGTTGTTCTTCTTGGCCTGGGTGGGAATATCCACTGCATGTAGGGACCCATGAGTGTTGTCGTCAGCAGCGAAAAACTCGCTAGCCTTGGCAATGATTGAGTTGAGGTCAAGCTTGCCCATGTCTTGAGTGTTCTTTAGCGTATGTTGGAGGAGGGTTCCTTGACTATCGATGAAGGCGGCCAAAGCAGTTTGGTCATGTACTTCCGTGCGTGAATTTCTCATATCAAGCCAACGGGATAGGTAGGCGCGAGATGATTCATCCTTTTCTCGCACACACCTTTGTAGGTCACCGACAGTGCAGGGATGCTTGTACGTACCCTCGAAGTTCTTGGTGAATGCTTCATGCATGTCCAACCAATTAAAGATGGATTTCTCCGTCAAGTCGACGATCCATTGTCAGGCAGTCCCAAAGAGCATAAGTGCGAGGTACTTGACGGCGATGTTGGGTTTTCCTCCTGCGATCACAATTGCTTCACGGTAGTCCTGCAACCACATGGCTGGCATGGCTGTCCCATCATAGGGCTTGATAGTCTTGTCAATCCGGAGGCCCTTAGGGTAGGTTGTGGCCCGGATAACCGGTCCAAAGCAACGTGGCCCCAATTATGGCTCTTGCTGGGCTTCATGGAGCTTATCAAGGCGCAAACACGCATCATACGGCTATGGTTTTCGCTTGTGCTGATCTAGGCCATGGGAGGGGAGTTGTGGCACGAGTTGTGAGACCTGCGCGATCCTCCGCCTTGGTGGATGCTGGGTGGCGACCGTGGCGGTGGAAGCTATGGGTTAGCCTTCTTACTTCTCCCTCCATGCGAGTCATCATGCCTGTCATGATTGTTTGGCAGAAGCGGGGCTTCCTTGTGAGATGTTCTCATGTATCCATCATTGCCACTGCACTCTCCGTCATCCGAGGTTGCTCTCCCTAGTCGCGTTTAACGATACCGACCTAGGGGATCCTAGGAGGTGGAATGCTTGTATGGTGGCGCGACTGTGGGTCCTCACGATGTCCGGACTGCGGGGTGGCGACGAGCAACGGGGGTGACCCTTATCTCCATTGCTAGAGGATATTGGGATAGCATCAAACCTATTGTGCGCATCTCGCCATTTTCATTCCGTGGATCCCGTCTAGGATCCTTCATCGCAAGGAGATCTTGGTCTGCAGCGGTTGTTCATCATAGACTGGCAAAGTTCCGAGTTGGACTCCAACCTCTCTGAGGTGGCCTTTTCCTGTTATTTGCAAGCCTTGGCAATGAGGTCATAGACCTGATCCACCACTTCAGGTGATCTATCCTATTCGAGCAGGTTCTTGGCAACGATAATGTTGAGGGCGGGGGTTGGCATGACTTGCTTCCTAGCCGAATCGATGTAGCGGTAGCTATTGGCATTTGGATGGATCCCACCCCATGTTGCATCGAATTCTAGGATCACCGACGACATGAGCCAGAGCTTTCTTTGCCTTGTGCTTTAGGAGCAGCTACATGTACTCAGCCTCCATTGTTTGCACTACCTTGATCGAACAGTGTGCCTTGGGAAATCCTTGTCCAGCTGTGTGCCCTGCTCTATGATGCACTTGGCCTCCACGAGGATTTCCTAGCGCTTCTCGTCAAGCTGCATAACATTTCGGATATAGGAAACCATAGCGGTTCGACAAGGATCTCGCCATATATCACCTTGTCGACCGGAGTGACCAAGGGGTTGCCAGTTGCTGACATGGATGGCGGAGGCAGTAGGTTTGTTTGGTTTGTAGCACTGGGCCCAGTGGTGAGTCCTGTGCTTGCATTTGCTGTGGGGGATAGCCAGAGGGGGGATGTCCTTAGCCAGACCTAGAGGATCGAAAACTTGTTTACCATTAGACACTATAGCTCCGGTATCGACCACTACTGGCAGAGATTTTTCGGCTCCCTGGTTTTGCTAATCTTCTCCCGTCACGTTCCAAATGGCCACCGGTACCTGGCAGGAAGTGACGTCTTTCTCAGCTTGCTCCTCCTTCTCGAACTCCTTTTTGATCTCCCTCATGGCAGCATCGTATTCCTCCGAGTAGGCCTCGGAACCACAATCCATGCTGATGTCAGCGTAAAGTGTGTCAAGCACTGAGTTAGAGTTAGCGTTGGTGTTTCCGATAGTAGAGTTGGAGGTGGAGTCTGCATTGCCGGTAGTCTTGGCTTTTCCTGCTGCAACGGTGATTTCATCCTCGGTTTCCTCATTGGCATCAGCAAAACTGTTAATAGTTGCGATCATCTCATTGAGGGTAAGTAAACCAGTGGCATGTCGCCTCCTGAGCATATGCCAGGGAATAGTTCCATACGTAAGCCCCTCCACGAAGTGGTACACTAGTTCCTCAGCATGGTCTCCTTCTAGTGTTTCCCTCGCCCTCATCCATCGGGCTAGGTACTCACGTGGGGATTCCCCCGTCCTCTAGGAACAATGAGACAACTCGTAGACGGTGACGATGCCTACAATGTGTGACCTCCTCTTCTCAAATACTCAGGGAAGCCAAGAAGATTTTCGCGGTCCGTCCACCATTATATCCTGCACTAGGGCGGTTCGGGTGGGCCTTGATTTTTCCTAATCTGAGCCAACAAACTCCGGAGAGAGATCCGATCCCAATCCTTCCATGAATGTGTCCTGCCTAGAGGCAGACTGTACGGGTCTTGATGCGTTCCCAACTTCCTAGGAGCTTGGTTCCGAGTCAGTTTCACCGATGAAGAGATGGATGTCCACGATTGGAACAATGGAGCAGGGGGTTGGGTTCGACTTCGCCAAGATCTAGAACTCATTTGAGGGGGGACGATTAGAACGTTGCTGGAGAAGAGAACACGCCCAATGGCCACAGTGTCGCTGTATATCATGAAGAGATTAGACCTCGCCCGGTGTAGAGCTCGAAGCACCTCTTGCCCCACGGTGGGCACCAACTGTTGTGGTATCGCTAACGAGTACACCATGTAGGGGTCCTCACAGAGCGTGTTTAGAGAGGTCGGTGAAGGCAGAGAGTTTACAGGTATGAGGTAACACAGCTTACCCAGGTTCAAATCCCGCGACGATGGCGGAACTCTACTCTTGCTATAAATCACTATAATGGCAATATGCCGAGTTACAGAGATCAGTTCGCTGTGGGAGGTGTTATGAATCGTGCCCAAAAGGCTCCCACAGGTCCGGCTTATAAAAGCACCAGAACCTAGGGTTACAGGGAAAGGACCTTGCCAGACAGGTTACATAGTCCAATAGTAATACTAACTAGTCTTCGCATCTTGTACTCTAAGGCTATGGGTAGGTCGATGACGCTCCGTAGCCTTCCTTCTTCCGGAATGGGCCTCCCTTCTTGATACGTCTAACTGGGTTGCCCAGCAGGCCATGGGCCATGCTACCAACTATGGGCCATCTCGGTTATCCAGATTAGAGATATGCTATGGTGATACCCAGTTAGCACATCCCCAAGATCAACCGCAACCCTGGTGATTCCCACAGTGATGTTGGTGTTCAGGTGCTAGAGCTGTGCTAGTGGTGTGGCTTAGTGGTGTGGTGGCCATCTTCTGCCACCGTCTCTGTTGAGGTGATGATACTAGCGTGGCTTGGCGTGTATTGAGTGCCATTGGTGCCCTTCGTATCGCCATGCCCGGTGTTGCTGCCGGTCTGCTTCCTCTTCCCGACTAAAGCGATGACCATCGTGTATGTTTATCTTTCTGCCTCTATCTCTCTATCTTTACTTTTACCTTCCTCTATGCTCTGTATGAATCCTAACTAGGGTTCCCCCTCTGTTGTTCTAGCAATGACTCGCTAGGATTTGTTCAACGATGTGGTTGAGCATGTTTTGCTCAGCAATATTTATGTCCAATGGCTTCTGGAATTCCCTTGGTCAGATGCTATGATGTTAGTTTAATTTGAGTTCATATTATGCTCATGCAATCCATGACTTTTCTTCTAAATTGATTATAGTGGAAATTTTTGGATTCCACCATGTGTTTGAATTCAATTAAGTGAGCTCTTTGTGTAGTTCGTGGGATAATATACTGAATTCATACTTAGGTGATAATAAACTAAAACTTGCTTCAATGAGTAGTTCCTGGGATCTACTATAACTCCATCTTGGGTTGAATGAATATCTCCTGAATAGGATGGGTGTCAAGAGTGACAGTGGATTTGGATATAAAGATGATTCCTAATATTTATACTTAGGGAAATGATTTATTAAAAGTATATGATATAGTTCGATAAAATAGTGGATTCTACTAAATTTATCTTCCTTCTATGGAACCCTTCTGAAGGTGTGCATAGTAGCATAGATCATATGCAAGATCTGCAGCTTACTTGACTAGCTATATATTATGGTTATTTGCCAAGGATGCAAAGGCTAACGAAAAATGCTTGATGGATGATAGATGGGGGATATAATTTTGCAGCCCGAAAGTTGAGACGCCAAGGCAAAGCGGTACCCAAGTACTTGTAATCAGCCACATTGCCCACTGCTGGCGTGCCAAATACTCAGAGGGTCTTTTTCGGCACGAATTCAACTTAATGTCTGAATACAAAATATCAGGCTAACGCCCGTCAAGTTGGGACCCCCTATCAGTTTTCGCTGTTATGTTTCTACTGTCATGGAGGCGTTGTTGCTACCACGTACTTCCTCCATCCCAAGGCTTAAGGCCTATAATTTTGTTGAAATGTCAAGGCACTTGCCACCTTGCAGCGTTGGTATGTATATCTCCTTCTTATTCCCCGAAGAAACGATATGTGGTCGCGGCCTTGGCACGGAGCTAGGACGCCATTTCCATCGGTGGTTCTAGGACATGGACAGAATGACCTAGCCCCGCTCTCCTCCTTATCCCAAATCCCATGTTATCCTCTTCTTCTACCACCAGGATTTTCATTGACGAAATCGCCAGCCCACTTTGCAAGATTGCAAGGCTGGAGGATTTATCTAAAAAGAAGGCTACAGGATATGCAGCAATTGGGTATATGCAAATAAATTGACTAGTAGGATTTGACACGTGAAAACTAATGACGTAGAGCACATCAGCTAAGGTGACGTAGTGGATAGGACAACACGGACGATAATGTGTATTGACGTGATAACACAGGGAGCAGATATCCTTATTATTACTATTTTTAATCTTTGTTTAGTAAGAAGCTGGAACAGCCGCCACCACGCTTCTCTCCATTGGACTTTCGTCCCCGTTGTTAACCACTACCTTAGAAACACATTGACGGTTCCACCATTCCCCTGTCTCGTAGAAACCACTCTTCTTCTTCCTGTCCTCTATCTTCTACTTCCCCCACCGTGTTCTTTCCGTCTTCTCCTTGCCGCCGTGGAAGGTTGCACTCTAGAGATAAGCTTCACTGCCCATGGAAATAAGAAGATAGACATCGTCTACACCAACAAGGAGGAGACAGTGGTGTGAGTCCTAAGGATGTACGAGGAATGGCTTGAGAAAGACGAGGACAAGTTTGTGGGATTGGACGTCGAGTACACACTGGAGGACCCAGAGTTCGAGAATGAACTCTCCATCTGATGTCTACGCACTTCTATTCTTGTAGACAGTTGTTGGGCCTCCAAGTGCAGAGGTTTGTAGAACAACAACAAGTTTTACCTTAAGTGGATCACCCAAGGTTTATCGAACTCAGAGAGGAAGTGGTCAAAGGTATCCCCTCTCAAGCAACCCTGCAATCAAGATACAAAAAGTCTCTTGTGTCCCCAACACACCCAATACACTTTTCAGGTGTATAGGTGCACTAGTTCGGCGAAGAGATAGTGAAATACAAGTGGTATGGATAATTATAAGTGGTAACGGTGATAGAAAATAGCTTAATGGCATGGAAAAGACTAAAGTAAAACTAAAATAAAGATAGAAGCAAGCAAACATGTAACAGATCTAATAGCAAACGGTGTTTCACTGCTTAGAAACAAGGCCTAGGGATCATAGTTTCACTAGTGAACACTCTCATACAAATATCTTCTCTTTATGATACTACTCTTAACTACTCTCTGGTTGGACACTCTAATCGATGGTAAGGCTATAACAACACACCTCAAAGTAAGCCTTTCCCATCTAGAAAACCCCACATTGTCACCTTGAGCACTAGATGGTTCCAACAAACACCACAATTTCATAAAGACATCCAACTCCAAATATAACTCATAACAAGTATTTGTAATCTCTAGCCTAAGTGCCACCATGGTGCGCACGCTATCACTTTCACACACATGGGGAGAGCAGAGATCTATTAAAGCACTTGAGTAGCAAGGTAGATCTATACATTACAAGCTCATGATCTCAATAAGATCATGCATCGAGAGAGAGATGAACACATAGCTACTGGTAGAACCCTTAGCCTCGAGAGAGAACTACTCCCTCCTCATCATGGGAATCAGCAACGGTGATGGAGATGGTGGTGGAGATAGATGGAGATGGCTCCAGGGGCAATTCCCCGTCCCGGCAGGGTGCGGAACAGAGACTTTCTGTCCCCCGAATCTCCCCTTTGGTGGCGGCGGCGCTGCGGAACTTTTCGTGGATTTCTGATTGACTACTTAGGGTTTTTGCCTCGGGAGGACTTTATAGGCGAAGGAGGCAAGGTCAGTGACCGGCCAGGGGGCCCACACCATACCCTGGCGAGGCCTGGGCTGGCCCGCGCCAAGGGGGGTGTGGCCACCCTATGGCCCCTCTCCGACTCTCCTTCTGGCTCCATGAGTCTTCCTGGAAAATAGTAACTTTGGCTTTTGTCCCGTCCAATTCCGAGAATATTCATTTTCTGACTTCCTGGAACCAAAAATAGCAGAAAACAGGCAACTAGCACTGTGGCATCTTGTTAATAGGTTAGTCCAAGAAATTATATGAAAAGTACTCCAAAGTTGGAACAAAAGACAAGAAAGTAGATAAAACCAAGCATGGAACATCAAAAATTATAGATACATTTGCAATGTATCACCGTCATTCAACTTGCCATAAGGAAACACGTCCTCGTATACCACTTCTCCTGGTTTGTAGATCCGCTCTCTATAGTTAACCACTTTTAGGGTTTTCTCCTCTTGTTCTTTATCCATATGCTCATCTTGCAACTACTGAATTTTATTAGGACCAAATAAAATATGACAAGCCAATGTTGAGAGTCTTGATCTTGCATTTACTCAAATTTTGTAGCTTAAAATTATATTCAGATGATGATCTCGCATTGACAAAACATTTTTAGTTACAAATTTTGTTCATGCATTTTATGATGACAAACTACATACTTTCAGGACTGCCAAGAAGTGTTCGGTATTGCGCCAATTCCTTGTAAAAAATGAATTGTTTTCTGCATTGTCGACAAAATAACTGATTTTTAAAAATTTCTTCAAGAGGGAATTACAATTCCTGCGCACAAGTGGATCGATATTCAAATCCTTGTCAAGATCATAGGGGGCTCGAGGAAGGATGGAATGGCTACACTCGCAACTAGAATCCTCGATGAGGCGTATGATAGAATGAAGGAAGATTTCCCTACGGATAGGCATGATTCTAGGAGGAGAGGCTGTTGTTTGAGATAAACCTAAAGTGTGCAGCCATAGATGCTTACATGACCTACCTGTTGTACGTTAAGATCCATTTCTTTCTACGTTTACACATGTTTTGCCCTAGTTGCAAGAGGGAAGACGAGCTTAAAAGAGCCCTTTGTACCAAATATAGTATAGCTGAGTGTGATGCTGCATACGTGAAGAAAATGGTTGCATCTGAATCAGAAGACAGAGGCTGCAGCTGAACTAGCAAATAGAGAGGCAGCATCTTCTAGCGGCAACAACCAGGCATGTGATGCACTGCTCATTTTGCCGCAGGATGCTGAAGTTAGGGAAGCCAAGGAAGATTCCAGATGGGAAGAACTTGAATTTGTTAAGCTGTCGGTGGCCAATAAGGTAAGACATAGCTGGGATGGTCACAGTTGGTCTCCTGGGGACAATGTCAAGTGCCAAAAGTGGTTTGATGAGAAGTGAATTAAATTTATTTCTTCGTGTTATGTTTCTATATGTGTCTAGTAGCTTCTCAAGATGGCTAGCAACTAAAGTAGTTTGAAGAGAAGTGAATTAAATTTTACTTCTTTGTGTTATGTTTTTGTAAAGTGTCTGGTAGCTTGTCAAGATGGGAACTCGTTAATTGGTAGTTTGAAAGAGCACCTTTTTCCTCTCTCGATAACAGTTATGTTTCTTTTTGCCCAAATTGGTAGCAAATCTAGAGCAGCTTCTCTCTTCAATCACTCATTCCTTTTGGCCCTTGTTTTGGCCTGAGCTGGTAGCAAACCTAGAGCAGCAAATCACACCAGAAGAATACATACATTTAGAAAACAAAACAAATGTAAATATATATGTGCGCATCTAAATAGGATATAGCGATAGAAAGTAGGTTGCTTAACGAGATTCGATACATTCGCTGCTCAGCAGCCATCAAACAAAATATACAAAAACAAAAGAAGCTGCTTAGCAACAGCAGCAGCTGCAGACACGTCCAACCCCTCATTGCCTGCACATGCGCCTCCACCTCCTTTACTCAGAAGCTAGAACAGCCGCCGCCACACTTCTCTCCATTGGACTTCCATCCCCGTTGTTAACCACTACCTTAGAAACACATTGACGGTTCCACCATTCCCATGTCTCGTAGAAACCACTCTTCTTCTTCTTGTCCTCTATCTTCTACTTCCCCCACCGTGTTCTTTCCGTCTTCTCCTTTACGCCGTGGAAGGTTGCACTCTAGAGATAAGCTTCACTGCCCATGGAAATAAGAAGATAGACGTCGTCTACACCAACAAGGAGGAGACAATGGTGCGAGTCCTAAGGATGTACGAGGATTCGCTTGAGAAAGACGAGGACAAGTTTGTGGGATTGGCCCTCGAGTACACCCTGGAGGACCCAGACTTTGAGAGGGAACTCACCGTCATACAACTTGCCATAAGGAAAGACATCCTCGTATACCACTTCTCCTGGTTTGTAGATCCGCTCTCTATAGTTAACCACTTTTAGGGTTTTCTCCTCTTGTTCTTTATCCATATGCTCATCTTGCAACTACTGAATTTTATTAGGACCAAATAAATTATGACAAGCCAATGTTGAGAGTATTGATCTTGCATTTACTAAAATTTTGTAGCTTAAAATTATATTCAGATGATGATCTTGCATTGACAAAACATTTTTAGTTACAAATTTTGTTCATTCATTTTATGATGACAAACTACATACTTTCAGGACTGACAAGAAGTGTTCGGTACTGCGCCAATTCCTTGTACAAAAATTAATTGTTTTCAACACAGTTGACAAAATAACTGATTTTTAAAAATTTCTTCAAGAGGGAATTACAATTGCTGCGCACAAGTGGGTCGATATTCAAAGCCTTGTCAAGATCATAGGGGGCTCGAGGAAGGATGGAATGGCTACACTCGCAACTAGAATCCTCGATGATGCGTACGATAGAATGAAGGAAGATTTCCCTACGGATAGGCATGATTCTGGGAGGAGAGGCTATTGTCTGAGATAAACCTGAAGTGTGCAACCATAGATGCTTACGTGACCTACCAGCTGTATGTTCAGATCCATTTCTTTCTACGTTTACACATGTGTTTGCCCTAGTTGCAAGAGGGAAGACGAGCTTAAAAGAGCCCTTTGTACCAAATATAGTATAGCTGAGCGTGACGCTGCATACGCGAAGAAAATGGTTGCATCTGAATCAGAAGACAGAGGCTGCAGGTGAACTAGCAAATAGAGAGGCAACATCTTCTAGCAGCAATAACCAGGCCTGTGATGCACTGCTCATTTTGCCGCAGGATGCTGAAGATAGGGAAGCCAAGGAAGATTCCAGGTGGGAAGAACTTGAATTTGTTAAGTTGTGGGTGGGCAATAAGGTAAGACATAGCTGGGATGGTCACAGTTGGTCTCCTAGGGACAATGTCAAGTGCCAAAAGTGGTTTGATGAGAAGTGAATTAAATTTATTTCTTTGTGTTATGTTTCTATATGTGTCTAGTATCTTCTCAAGATGGCTAGAAGCTCAAGTAGTTTGAAGAGATGTGAATTAAATTTTACTTCTTTGTGTTATGTTTTTGTAATGTGTCTGGTAGCTTGTCAAGATGGGAACTTGTTAATTGGTAGTTTGAAAGAGCACCTTTTTCCTCTCTCGATAACAGTTATGTTTCTTTTTGCCCAAATTGGTAGCAAATCTAGAGCAGCTTCTCTCTTTGATCACTCGTTCCTTTTGGCCCTTATTTTGGCCTGATCTGGTAGCAAACCTAGAGCAGCAAATCACACCAGAAGAATACATACATTTAGAAAACAAAACAAATGTAGATATATATGTGCGCATCTAAATAGGATATAGCGATAGAAAGTAGGTTGCTTAACGAGGTTCGATACATTCGCTGCTCAGCAGCCATCACACAAATATACAAAAACAAAAGAAGTTGCTTAGTAACAGTAGCAGCTGCAGACACGTTCAACCCCTCATTGCCTGCACATGCGCCTCCACCTCCTTTACTCAGAAGCTGGAACAGCCGCCGCCACACCTCTCTCCATTGGACTTTCGTCCCCGTTGTTAACCACTACCTTAGAAACACATTGACGGTTCCACCATTCCCCTGTCTCGTAGAAACCACTCTTCTTCTTCCTGTCCTCTATCTTCTACTTCCCCCACCGTGTTCTTTCCGTCTTCTCCTTGCCGCCATGGAAGGTTGCACTCTAGAGATAAGCTTCACTGCCCATGAAAATAACAAGATAGACGTCGTCTACACTAACAATGAGGAGACAATGGTGCGAGTCCTAAGGATGTACGAGGATTCGCTTGAGAAAGACGAGGACAAGTTTGTGGGATTGGACCTCGAATACACCCTGGAGGACCCAGAGTTCGAGAATGAACTCGCCGTCATTCAACTTGCCATAAGGAAACACGTCCTCGTATACCACTTCTCCTAGTTTGTAGATCCACTCTCTATAGTTAACCACTTTTAGGGTTTTCTCCTCTTGTTCTTTATCCATATGCTCATCTTGCAACTACTGAATTTTATTAGGACCAAATAAATTATGACAAGCCAATGTTGAGAGTCTTGATCTTGCATTTACTCAAATTTTGTAGCTTATAATTATATTCAGATGATGATCTTGCATTGACAAAACATTTTTAGTTACAAATTTTGTTCATGCATTTTATGATGACAAACTACATACTTTCAGGACTGACAAGAAGTGTTCGGTACTGCGCCAATTCCTTGTAGAAAAATGAATTGTTTTCTACACTATCGACAAAATAACTGATTTTTAAAAATTTCTTCAAGAGGGAATTACAATTCCTGTGCACAAGTGGATCGATATTCAAAGCCTTGTCAAGATCATAGGGGGCTCGAGGAAGGATGGAATGGCTACACTCACAACTAGAATCCTCGATGAGGCATACGATAGAATGAAGGAAGATTTCCCTACGGATAGGCATGATTCTGGGAGGAGAGGCTGTCTGAGATAAACCTGAAGTGTGCAGCCATAGATGCTTACGTGACCTACTAGCTGTATGTTAAAATCCATTTCTTTCTATGTTTACACATGTTTTGCCCTAGTTGCAAGAGGGAAGACGAGCTTAAAAGAGCCCTTTGTACCAAATATAGTATAGCTGAGCGTGACGCTGCATACGTGAAGAAAATGGTTGCATCTGAATCAGAAGACAGAGGTTGTAGCTGAACTAGCAAATAGAGAGGCAGCATCTTTAGCGGCAACAACCAGGCTTGTGATGCACTGCTCATTTTGCCGTACGATGCTGAAGATAGGGAATCCAAGGAAGATTCCAGGTGGGAAGAACTTGAATTTGTTAAGCTGTGGGTGGCCAATAAGGTAAGACAGCTGGGATGGTCGCAGTTGGTCTCCTAGGGACAATGTCAAGTGCCAAAAGTGGTTTGATGAGAAGTGAATTAAATTTTACTTCTTTGTGTTATGTTTTTGCAATGTGTCTGGTATCTTGCCAAGATGGGAACTCGTTAATTGGTAGTTTGAAAGAGCACCTTTTTCCCCTCTCGATAACAGTTATGTTTCTTTTTGCCCAAATTGGTAGCAAATCTAGAGCAGTTTCTCTCTTTGATCACTCGTTCCTTTTGGCCCTTGTTTTGGCCTGATCTGGTAGCAAACCTAGAGCAGCAAATCACACCAGAAGAATACATACATTTAGAAAACAAAACAAATGTAGATATATACGTGCGCATCTAAATAGGATATAGTGATAGAAAGTAGGTTGCTTAACGAGGTTCGATACATTCGCTGCTCAGCAGCCATCACACAAAATATACAAAAACAAAAGAAGTTGCTTAGTAACAGTAGCAGCTGCAGACACGTTCAACCCCTCATTGCCTGCACATGCGCCTCCACCTCCTTTACTCAGAAGCTGGAACAGCCGCCGCCACACCTCTCTCCATTGGACTTTCGTCCCCGTTGTTAACCACTACCTTAGAAACACATTGACGGTTCCACCATTCCCCTGTCTCGTAGAAACCACTCTTCTTCTTCCTGTCCTCTATCTTCTACTTCCCCCACCGTGTTCTTTCCATCTTCTCCTTGCCGCCGTGGAAGGTTGCACTCTAGAGATAAGCTTCACTGCCCATGGAAATAACAAGATAGACGTCGTCTACACTAACAATGAGGAGACAATGGTGCGAGTCCTAAGGATGTACGAGGATTCGCTTGAGAAAGACGAGGACAAGTTTGTGGGATTGGACCTCGAATACACCCTGGAGGACCCAGAGTTCGAGAATGAACTCGCCGTCATTCAACTTGCCATAAGGAAACACGTCCTCGTATACCACTTCTCCTAGTTTATAGATCCACTCTCTATAGTTAACCACTTTTAGGGTTTTCTCCTCTTGTTCTCTATCCATATGCTCATCTTGCAACTACTGAATTTTATTAGGACCAAATAAATTATGACAAGCCAATGTTGAGAGTCTTGATCTTGCATTTACTCAAATTTTGTAGCTTATAATTATATTCAGATGATGATCTTGCATTGACAAAACATTTTTAGTTACAAATTTTGTTCATGCATTTTATGATGACAAACTACATACTTTCAGGACTGACAAGAAGTGTTCGGTACTGCGCCAATTCCTTGTAGAAAAATGAATTGTTTTCTACACTATCGACAAAATAACTGATTTTTAAAAATTTCTTCAAGAGGGAATTACAATTCCTGTGCACAAGTGGATCGATATTCAAAGCCTTGTCAAGATCATAGGGGGCTCGAGGAAGGATGGAATGGCTACACTCACAACTAGAATCCTCGATGAGGCATACGATAGAATGAAGGAAGATTTCCCTACGGATAGGCATGATTCTGGGAGGAGAGGCTGTTGTCTGAGATAAACCTGAAGTGTGCAGCCATAGATGCTTACGTGACCTACTAGCTGTATGTTAAAATCCATTTCTTTCTATGTTTACACATGTTTTGCCCTAGTTGCAAGAGGGAAGACGAGCTTAAAAGAGCCCTTTGTACCAAATATAGTATAGCTGAGCGTGACGCTGCATACGTGAAGAAAATGGTTGCATCTGAATCAGAAGACAGAGGTTGTAGCTGAACTAGCAAATAGAGAGGCAGCATCTTTAGCGGCAACAACCAGGCTTGTGATGCACTGCTCATTTTGCCGTACGATGCTGAAGATAGGGAATCCAAGGAAGATTCCAGGTGGGAAGAACTTGAATTTGTTAAGCTGTGGGTGGCCAATAAGGTAAGACAGCTGGGATGGTCGCAGTTGGTCTCCTAGGGACAATGTCAAGTGCCAAAAGTGGTTTGATGAGAAGTGAATTAAATTTTACTTCTTTGTGTTATGTTTTTGCAATGTGTCTGGTATCTTGCCAAGATGGGAACTCGTTAATTGGTAGTTTGAAAGAGCACCTTTTCCCCTCTCGATAACAGTTATGTTTCTTTTTGCCCAAATTGGTAGCAAATCTAGAGCAGTTTCTCTCTTTGATCACTCGTTCCTTTTGGCCCTTGTTTTGGCCTGATCTGGTAGCAAACCTAGAGCAGCAAATCACACCAGAAGAATACATACATTTAGAAAACAAAACAAATGTAGATATATACGTGCGCATCTAAATAGGATATAGTGATAGAAAGTAGGTTGCTTAACGAGGTTCGATACATTCGCTGCTCAGCAGCCATCACACAAAATATACAAAAACAAAAGAAGTTGCTTAGTAACAGTAGCAGCTGCAGACACGTTCAACCCCTCATTGCCTGCACATGCGCCTCCACCTCCTTTACTCAGAAGCTGGAACAGCCGCCGCCACACCTCTCTCCATTGGACTTTCGTCCCCGTTGTTAACCACTACCTTAGAAACACATTGACGGTTCCACCATTCCCCTGTCTCGTAGAAACCACTCTTCTTCTTCCTGTCCTCTATCTTCTACTTCCCCCACCGTGTTCTTTCCATCTTCTCCTTGCCCGTGGAAGGTTGCACTCTAGAGATAAGCTTCACTGCCCATGGAAATAACAAGATAGACGTCGTCTACACTAACAATGAGGAGACAATGGTGCGAGTCCTAAGGATGTACGAGGATTCGCTTGAGAAAGACGAGGACAAGTTTGTGGGATTGGACCTCGAATACACCCTGGAGGACCCAGAGTTCGAGAATGAACTCGCCGTCATTCAACTTGCCATAAGGAAACACGTCCTCGTATACCACTTCTCCTAGTTTATAGATCCACTCTCTATAGTTAACCACTTTTAGGGTTTTCTCCTCTTGTTCTCTATCCATATGCTCATCTTGCAACTACTGAATTTTATTAGGACCAAATAAATTATGACAAGCCAATGTTGAGAGTCTTGATCTTGCATTTACTCAAATTTTGTAGCTTATAATTATATTCAGATGATGATCTTGCATTGACAAAACATTTTTAGTTACAAATTTTGTTCATGCATTTTATGATGACAAACTACATACTTTCAGGACTGACAAGAAGTGTTCGCATCATACAATTCCTTGTAGAAAAATGAATTGTTTTCTACACTATCGACAAAATAACTGATTTTTAAAAATTTCTTCAAGAGGGAATTACAATTCCTGTGCACAAGTGGATCGATATTCAAAGCCTTGTCAAGATCATAGGGGGCTCGAGGAAGGATGGAATGGCTACACTCACAACTAGAATCCTCGATGAGGCATACGATAGAATGAAGGAAGATTTCCCTACGGATAGGCATGATTCTGGGAGGAGAGGCTGTTGTCTGAGATAAACCTGAAGTGTGCAGCCATAGATGCTTACGTGACCTACTAGCTGTATGTTAAAATCCATTTCTTTCTATGTTTACACATGTTTTGCCCTAGTTGCAAGAGGGAAGACGAGCTTAAAAGAGCCCTTTGTACCAAATATAGTATAGCTGAGCGTGACGCTGCATACGCGAAGAAAATGGTTGCATCTGAATCAGAAGACAGAGGTTGTAGCTGAACTAGCAAATAGAGAGGCAGCATCTTTAGCGGCAACAACCAGGCCTGTGATGCACTGCTCATTTTGCCGTACGATGCTGAAGATAGGGAAGCCAAGGAAGATTCCAGGTGGGAAGAACTTGAATTTTTTAAGCTGTGGGTGGCCAATAAGGTAAGACAGCTGGGATGGTCGCAGTTGGTCTCCTAGGGACAATGTCAAGTGCCAAAAGTGGTTTGATGAGAAGTGAATTAAATTTTACTTCTTTGTGTTATGTTTTTGCAATGTGTCTGGTATCTTGCCAAGATGGGAACTCGTTAATTGGTAGTTTGAAAGAGCACCTTTTTCCTCTCTTGATAACAGTTATGTTTCTTTTTGCCCAAATTGGTAGCAAATCTAGAGCAGCTTCTCTCTTTGATCACTCGTTCCTTTTGGCCCTTGTTTTGGCCTGATCTGGTAGCAAACCTAGAGTAGCAAATCACACCAGAAGAATACATACATTTAGAAAACAAAACAAATGTAGATATATATGTGCGCATCTCAATAGGATATAGCGATAGAAAGTAGGTTGCTTAACGAGGTTCGATACATTCGCTGCTCAGCAGCCATCACACAAAATATACAAAAACAAAAGAAGTTGCTTAGTAACGAGTGCAGCTATGCATCGCTCAACCCTCATTGCAGACATGCGCTCCACCTCCTTTACTCGTGGTGGAACAGCCGCCACACCTCTCTCCATTGGACTTTCGTCCCCGTTATTAACCACTACCTTAGAAACACATTGACGGTTCCACCATTCCCCTGTCTCGTAGAAACCACTCTTCTTCTTCCTGTCCTCTATCTTCTACTTCCCCCACCGTGTTCTTTCCATCTTCTCCTTGCCGCCGTGGAAGGTTGCACTCTAGAGATAAGCTTCACTGCCCATGGAAATAACAAGATAGACGTCGTCTACACTAACAATGAGGAGACAATGGTGCGAGTCCTAAGGATGTACGAGGATTCGCTTGAGAAAGACGAGGACAAGTTTGTGGGATTGGACCTCGAATACACCCGAGGACCCAGAGTTCGAGAATGAACTCGTCATTCAACTTGCCATAAGGAAACACGTCCTCGTATACCACTTCTCCTAGTTTATAGATCCACTCTATAGTTAACCACTTTTAGGGTTTTCTCCTCTTGTTCTCTATCCATATGCTCATCTTGCAACTACTGAATTTTATTAGGACCAAATAAATTATGACAAGCCAATGTTGAGAGTCTTGATCTTGCATTTACTCAAATTTTGTAGCTTGTAATTATATTCAGATGATGATCTTGCATTGACAAAACATTTTTAGTTACAAATTTTGTTCATGCATTTTATGATGACAAACTACATACTTTCAGGACTGACAAGAAGTGTTCGTATCAAGGCCAATTCCTTGTAGAAAAATGAATTGTTTTCTACACTATCGACAAAATAACTGATTTTTAAAAATTTCTTCAAGAGGGAATTACAATTCCTGTGCACAAGTGGATCGATATTCAAAGCCTTGTCAAGATCATAGGGGGCTCGAGGAAGGATGGAATGGCTACACTCACAACTAGAATCCTCGATGAGGCATACGATAGAATGAAGGAAGATTTCCCTACGGATATGCATGATTCTGGGAGGAGAGGCTGTTGTCTGAGATAAACCTGAAGTGTGCAGCCATAGATGCTTACGTGACCTACTAGCTGTATGTTAAAATCCATTTCTTTCTATGTTTACACATGTTTTGCCCTAGTTGCAAGAGGGAAGACGAGCTTAAAAGAGCCCTTTGTACCAAATATAGTATAGCTGAGCGTGACGCTGCATACGCGAAGAAAATGGTTGCATCTGAATCAGAAGACAGAGGTTGTAGCTGAACTAGCAAATAGAGAGGCAGCATCTTTAGCGGCAACAACCAGGCCTGTGATGCACTGCTCATTTTGCTGTACGATGCTGAAGATAGGGAAGCCAAGGAAGATTCCAGGTGGGAAGAACTTGAATTTGTTAAGCTGTGGGTGGCCAATAAGGTAAGACAGCTGGGATGGTCGCAGTTGGTCTCCTAGGGACAATGTCAAGTGCCAAAAGTGGTTTGATGAGAAGTGAATTAAATTTTACTTCTTTGTGTTATGTTTTTGCAATGTGTCTGGTATCTTGTCAAGATGGGAACTTGTTAATTGGTAGTTTGAAAGAGCACCTTTTTCCTCTCTCGATAATAGTTATGTTTCTTTTTGCCCAAATTGGTAGCAAATCTAGAGAAGCTTCTCTCTTCGATCACTCGTTCCTTTTGTCCCTTGTTTTGGCCTGATCTGGTAGCAAACCTAGAGCAGCAAATCACACCAGAAGAATACATACATTTAGAAAACAAAACTAATGTATATATATATGTGCGCATCTAAATAGGATATAGCGATAGAAAGTAGGTTGCTTAACGAGGTTCAGTACATTCGCTGCTCAGCAGCCATCTCATAAAATATACAAAAAGAAAAGAAGCAGCTTAGCAACAGCAGCAAATGTAGACACATTCAACCCCTCATTGCCTGCACATGCGCCTCCACCTCCTCCCTCTGGCGCTTCCTCCACTTCTTGCTGCCCAATCCCTTTATCTTGGGGACCTTGGGCTTGATCGGAGGCATGCGACCCTCTTCGATGGCCACCCGCTGGAGGTTGCGGAAGTGAATGTCGAGTGCGTGGTGTTCAGCAATGTACGTGTTGACGTTCATGGTCTTGCCGACTTTGGGGGTGCCGGAGATCGAGCCCTCTACATGCATCATGACACAGTTGAAGTCAGTGCCGGTGAGTCTCGTCCTATAGAAGGGGCAACTTAAGATGCCGCCAATGAAGAAGGCGTCATACTGGCCGACCTGTAGCCTCCTCAGCACCTGACGAGTTTTGGTGTGCCTGGACTCGTCATCGCTGTAGACATCACTGCCGTACACCTATTGGAAAAAAGAGGATTAGATGATGTAAGAAGATCGAGCAACCTAAATGCAAACAACCGAACCCTAGTAAACCAAGATCTAACATCCAACGATGGGAATGGGAGAAGAACAAGGGAAGGGGAGCAAACCCTAGTTACCTCAGACCATGTGTCGTTGATCCTGGTGACGTACGGGTTCACTGGAGCGATGTACTGCTCTGGTTCATAAGGGTCCCAGAAGAGCTGGATCTGCCCGTGACTGGCAGGGGCCTCCTCGCTGGCGGGGGCGTCCTCCCCGGTGGATACATCGGTAGTGGGGACGAGGGCCTGGACGGGGACGGAGGCTACCATCGATGCCTCGACGGGGGCCTGGAAGGGGACGACGTCTACTTTCAGCACCTCGAGGGAGGCCAGGACAAATACGGGGGCCTCCTCGCCGGCGGCCTTGGAGGCGACGATGGCCACCGCATCCTCCTTCGCCATCGACGACGCGGTTGGGGTTTTCTCAGGAGTTTGCAGAAGGTGATGGGATAGTGGAGATGGTTGTGTGAGGAGAGCGCGCGAGAGTGAGAGTGGGTAGGCGGAGAGGGAGAGGGAGAGGGGATCTATAGTTAAGATGAAGGGAAGAAACATTTCGTTGCACCACCATGCACCACACCGCGTAGGTTACTGCACCGTGCACCGCGACACGCGCACGGTACATTAAGTTTTTTTCCCGGGCCATGCATGGAAGTTCTGTATTCAGCCGCACGCAAAGGGCGCATACACAATTTCTAAGCATGAAGGTTGACACGGCCATAAAATTGGCGATAATTAAAAGGGGAAATCTAGAGGAGAATGTAGGTGGCTGTACGGCGAGATTTGTTGTTGGGGGATACCCCCGGGTAGGGTCACGCCGGGGTATAATGGCCGACTTAGCCGAGGTACGGCAAGGTCAAAGCGAATGCTGGCCGAGTCACCTCAAGGCAGGCCGAATCACGGAGTAAGCCGGACCTGAGGATGTCCGCCTAAGTGAGTCTCAGCCGACTCATGACGTATGGTGGCAGGATTTATGTAACTTGTATGCAGGTACCGGTGTGGCCGGATCACCTAGGCACGATCCGGGTTATATCAAGCTTGCAAGAGAAGGAAGGTATCTCGCTGGTTAAAAGGTGACCACTTTATGCAGAGCATGAGCAAAGCGGACAGAGGCTAGGACCACCGAGGCGTGGCCGACAAGGGTGATGATGCCTGTGTTGGATGACGCGGGCGCCACAGAGGCTCACGTAGTCTCTACATGAATGATGCTGGGCAAAAGTGACCAGGTCGGCTTACTATTTTGGGAAGATGCATATTCCCTAGAATATGCCTCCATGTATGCCCTAATTAGAGACCTAGCCACCCCTATATAAGGGGGGCTACGGCTTCTGTAGAAGGGGTTGGTCTTTTACTGGTTGATCTCTAGTTGGTTGAATTTTACTAGTATGTTCCTGAGGGCTAGCTAGTGGAGAGAGTAAGAGAGTTCCTTCTTCCTCCTCTCCCAATACAGCTCAAGGAGCACTTGTAAACCTTGGAAGTGAATCAAATACAAATATCTTTGTGTGGAATCACCACAGTATCCCTCCCTGGATTCCTCTAGTGCATCTTGTCCCCACCTTTAGCCTATCCATGGCATCTGTCGTGACACCACCACGACAGTTGGCGCCCACCGTGGGGCTAGCGGCGCTAGCAGGAGTGAAGATTCGGATGGGAAACCTCATCGGCAGCAGCGAACGCATCGTCTCCGGGGTTGTTTAGCGCTTTGGAGCTCTCGACTTTGTCAGCGACAACGCTGGCTGCTTCGGCAAGTGACCTCTCCTGCGCAACGGCCTCTTTGTCAAGCTCGGCACGCACAAGATCTACGTCGCTGTCGGTGTGTCGTGCCTTCACCCGCGGCACGTCGTCGAGGGAGGCGAGTCGTCCCTTAGCATGGTTCACGGGGCGCGTATCACTCGCTCCCCTGACCGCGCCGAGGTGATGATGATAGCGCCTGGCGCTGGTGCGAGCAAGGATCCGGCACCAAATCCGGAGGTAACACCCACGGCACCGAGGAAAAGTAGAGGTCCTCCACTAGAGAGGCCTGAGAATGTGCTGTGGCAGGCGATAGATAGCCTAGAGAGCCCCATAGCACCTGCAGTAGATCCGGCTTAGGCACAGGCCGAGTTACAGGAAACTAGGCAGAAAATATTAGAGGGTGCGAAAAAGATAGTCGTGACTCAGCAGTCGTTGAACATGACACTGCGTGAGTATGCAAGAGTGCGCTGTCCAGCCTCGATAGACGCTGCCCTGGCGGTGTCAGGAGCCTTTTTGCCCTTGGGCTGCTGCTGAGAGGTTGAAGTTGCTGCGACGGATTTGCCCTTGGGAGCTGCGTTAGTGCTAGCCTTGCTGCTGGTGCCTTCTCGTCGAGTCTTGGAAGTCTCGGACGAGGCAGAAGGACTTGGTGCTGTTGCTCATGCTTGTGTTGCTGCTGTTGGTGCTGGCGCTGATGGTGGTGCGGATTTTTGTCTTGGCGGAGGTGCTGTTGGTATCTCAGATGAAGCTGGTTGCGGTGGAGCCGAAGTGGTGGTTGCCGCTGCCTCAGCAGAGCTAGTTCCCCCTGCTCCGAGGTTGCCCTCCTCTGGGCGAGGTGGGCTAGAACCCGGAGCATCTGCTGAACCCACCTGAATGGGGCTCAGAGGGCGAGAATCATCGCCATGAGGGGGAGAAGGGCTATGTCGGAGCGGCGAGGCGATGCCAGATCCACTCTGAGGAACCTCCACCGTGGCCCTGCCGAATCAAATGATGAGTGATAAGAAACTATCACAAAGGAAGAACAAATGAATAGCAAATCACGAAGCAGAAAATTGGATAAGGAAGAAATGACTTACTCGTCAGAGGTCAAAGGCTCCTTGGGCTTGCGAGCTCTCTGGGTTATGGCCTTGGTCGTAGGCTTGGTGGCAGCTTTGTCTGCAGACTTCTTTCGTCTCTTGCTGGTTTGGAAGGTTCGGAAGAAGAAGCAGATGCAACTCCCCTTTTCTTTGGCGCGATCGGGACAGGCTCGCCCGTAGCGAGGGGAGGATCTTCATGGATCTGCCCACCGGGGTTAACTGATGCCGGAAAGGCGTAAGAAAGGGGGACAGTATCAAATGCTTCCATCACATCAACATCGGAATCATCTTCATCCTCAGGCCAATCTCTAATGGAAGAAAGTTTACCGGTATGTCGCCTGGTCGCATCGGGGAACGGAAGGAACATCTCCTGATCCGGCTCCTCCTCGTCCGAGACATCTTGATCCGGCACCCACTTGAGAGAAGGCTCAGTGCCATCCTCAAGAGTTTTCTGAAGAAACATCTAAGAGAGAAAATGCGAAGGGATCAAACATACAATAAATTCCGACATAAGGCTTAATTCGGAAAAAGATTGGAGCATGAGATTTACCGTAGGAGGAAGCCTATCTCGGCAGAAGTGCTCGATCCCCCACTCCTAATCAATAGTGAACTTTTTGTTGGTGGTGAAGAGGGCCTTGACTCGGCGGAAAATCTCGGTGTTGCTCAATTTGAATGAGGAGGTCCGGTTGGGGTCAAGGCGCCAGCTCATGTGGTAGAGCTTGTGAGTGTGTTTCTGGAGAAGGGAGATACGGTTGCGGACGAATGTGATCATTGCATCCTCGTTGCGCAGTCCTAGATCCTTCAGCTCCTAAAACCTCTTGTTGACTTGGTTCGCCAAGACGGTGGGCTTGTTGGGGATCTGGTCCCAGAGATCTAGATTAGGAGGACCCGGAACGTAGGGGCGCAGCCGGATCAGATCTTCACTTGTGCCATTTCTGACATAAAAGAAGGTTCGGGCCCAGCCCTTGCAAGAGCCAAGCCCCGTGACTCGGGGAAAGACGGACTGTTTCCGAGGACAGATGGAAGCAACGCCGAATTGCCTGAGTTTCTTGTCCTCCGGGTCAAGCTCTCTATTCGGAATCACGTTCCAACACAGACCAAAGAACCGGATCTAGAGGTCCTTAGTGGGCCATAATCTGGCGTAGCCCTCTATGGTGGAAGCAAAAGCAGAGAGGGAGGTGATGGCATTCGCCGGAAGGTGATGCGGCTGAAGCTCGTAGGTATTGAGCCAGTCGTGGAAAAAGTCGCTGACGGGGAGCCCAAACCCGCGCTAGAAGTGGGAGAGAAACACCACAAACTCACCCGAGTTAGGTGACGGAGCAAGTTCCTCAGCGGCGAGACGAGCCACCACACCCTCCGGGATGCGACGCGTGCGATACAACCAGTCCAGGTCGTCCTGGCATACCCAGGACCTAGCCTAGGTGCCACGCTCGGCGTTCTCCGCGTCCTCCTCCATCTCCTGCTCCGCGACGTCGAGTTCCTCCTCTATCATCTCTAGGTCGCTGTCCTCACTGGCCCTATCAGCGGTGGGGGGTAGTGGCCTGGACTGACGCGGACCCGTGGCGGTGGAGATGCATGGGAGTGGCAACGATGCTGGCGTGGCAAGGCAGGGTGTGGCGGCGGCGCAGATAAGAGGGTGCGACGGCGGCGACACTGGCACTGGGAAGAAGAAGAAGAGGCAAATGGGCGCGAGAATGGGGAAAAGTCCCAAGGGGCGCGCCCCTCCCCTATTTAACCATGCCCAGGAGGGGTAGAGGGATCGTGCTGTGCGGAAGAGCCACACGGTGTGGCCGTGTATAATCCAGATCAACCAATCAAAAACGAGCCACAGGAAGGGCCACGGGGCGCAGGAGATCCCACGACGCGACGTGGTGACACAGTTAACGAAGCGACAAACACGATGTGACGCGTGCAACAAGAATATAACACGGACATTAATCATGGCAAGAATCGCGCGAGCCCTTAAAATGAGGCAAAATAATGATTACCCTCCACATAGGATGTGGGGAAGCGTACGAGAGAAGGAAGAGTAACCCGGATAACTATGGGATGACCCGGCCAGCGAGTAAAAAGTCGAAATGAGCCAAGGGAAAAGATATTCAATGAAATCCGGGATATGATGTAACTCGGAAAAGGGAGCAAAAGGATCGGTGAAATTGAACCTGCTGTGTCCTTAGCGTCTAAGGAAGCTAAGACCGCACCAGCTTCGGGGACTAATGTTGGGGGGATACCCCGGGTAGGGTCACCGGTATAATGGCTGAGTTCAAAGCGAATGCTGGCCGAGTCACCTCAAGGCAGGCAGAATCATGGAGTAACCCGAACCTGAGGATGTCTGCCTAACTGAGTCCCGGCCGACTCATGTCGTATGCCGGCAGGATTTATGTAACTTGTATGCAGGTACCGGTGTGGACGGATCAACTAGGCACGATCCGAGTTATATCAAGCTTGCAAGAGAAGGAAGGTATCTCGCTGGTCAAAAGGTGACCACTGTACGCAGAGCATGAGCGAAGCGGAGGCTAGGACCACCGAGGCATGGCCGACAAGGGTGACCATGCCTGTGTCAGATGACGCGGGCGCCGCAGAGGCTCACGTAGCCTCTGCATGAATGACGATGGGCAAAAGTGACCCGGTCGGCTTACTATTTTGGGAAGAGGCATATTCCCTGGAATATTCCTCCATGTATGCCCTAATTGGAGACCTAGCCACCCCTATATAAGGGGGGCTAGGGCTTCTGTAGAAGGGGTTGGTGTTTGATTGGTTTATCTCTAGTTGGTTGAGTTTTACTAGTACGTTCCTGAGGGCTAGCTAGTGGAGAGAGTAAGAGAGTTCCTTCCTCCTCCTCTCCCCAATACAGCTCAAGGAGCACTTGTAAACCTTGGAAGTGAATCAAATACAAACATCTGTGTGTGGAATAACATCACTATCCCTCCCTGGATTCCTCTAGTGCATCTTGTCCCCACCTTTAGCCTATCCATGGCATCTGTCGTGACACCACCACGACATTTGTGGGGTTGTGCTAGATCGGGCAGAGGGAGATGTGGATGAGCGGGAGGGACTCGATGAAGCCGGAGACGTTAGGTCTCCTCGAGAGGCCCCTCGACGATACCCATTTCTTAACTCTTCGGCCTCCGGCTGACGCGTGGAAGTTTCTTGCGGTAGGGCCCATTTGGAAGTGAGATTGAGAGCGTGATGCATAAAAATGGGATATGTCATATTAAAATCAAGTGGCAATAAATTACAGTGCCCGCTGATGACTGTGCACTAGATGTCCTTGTTGCCCTGTGCATGTGTTGTGGCGTAGTAGTAGTACTAGTAGTAGACTTTTCAGATGTGATTAAACATGACATGACCAATTGACGACTTTTTTATGGACGGCTTCGTGATCCTTCTTGTAGAAGTCTCGCTGAGAGAGACGTCTATGCTGTCTCACGATGTACTATGAAGGGCATGACGTGTGCAATGATCCGCGTTGTATCTTTGAGGATCAAATGTTGGTGCGCACTATCCGTGTGACAACTGTGTCAACCAATCATGGCGTAGTAACTAGAGTCAGCACAAGTTTTTGATTTTATGTGATTTCTGACCGAGAGAGAGGGCAAAACTGAGTAGTATGAAAAAACCAAGGGCAAAGGGATTTAAATAGAAAATAGAAAAAGAGATTTAAAAAATGGAAAGTGAGTGTCTTATCCAATTAAATACATCTTGGCAAACATCTTATATAATGAAATACATCTTAGCATATAATGGATTCAGCTTCAACATGCATTGTATCACCAGTCTGAAAGATGCTGCATCACCACACCCACTTGGATGTGTGTGTATAAGTTTGCATCATTGTAGTTTTGGAAAAGAACACATGCAATGATGGTACTACAACATGTGGTGTCCAACCTTGTCCAGGAACCCTAGCAGCATGCTGGGATTCAACTGCAGCATGCATTCTACCACCAGTTTGAAAGATGTTGCATCACCACACCCACTTGGATGTATGTGTGTGTTAGTGTGCATCATTGTGGTTTTGGTAGAGAACACATACAATGATGCCACTCCAGGATGTGGTGTCCAACCATGTCCAGGAACCCTAGCAGCATGCTATGATTCAACTGCAACATGCATTGTATCACTAGTTTGAAAGATGCTACATCACCACACCCAATTGGATGTGTGTGTGTATCAATGTGCATCATTGTGGTTTTGGAAAGAACACATGCAATGATGCCACTCCAGCATCTGGTGTCCAACCATGTCTAGGAATCCTAGCATAATGCTGGGATTCAACTGTAACATGCAATCTATCACCAGTTTGAAATATGCTGAATCACCACACCACTTGGATGTGTGTGTGTTTGTGTGTCACTGTCCATCATTGTGGTTTTCGAAAAAACACTTGCAATGATGCCACTCCAGCATGTGGTGTCGAACCGTGTCTAGGAACCATAGATGCATGTTGGGATTCAAGTGCAACATGCATTCTACCACTAGTTTGAAAGATGTTGCATCACCACACCCACTTGGATGTGTGTGTATTAGTGTGGATCATTGTGGTTGGAAAGAACAAATGCAATGATGCCACTCCAGCATGTGGTGTACAACCATGTCTAGGAACCCCAACAGCATGCTGGGATTCAACTTCAGCATGCATTGTATCACCAGTTTGAAAGATGTTGCATCACCACACCCACTTTGATGTGTGTGTCTCAGTTTGCATCATTGTGGTTTTGGAAAAGAACACATGCAATGATGCCACTCCATCATGTGGTGTGCAACCATGTCTAGGAACCCTAGTAGCATGCTGGGATTCAACTGCAACATGCATTTTACCACTACAAGAAAAGTTGGCTTTTACAACGGATGATTTTCATGGTTGAAGGCCCGTTTTTCGTGGCCAAAGAGTCTTGCGCGACGGATGGCCTTCACGGTAAAAGCCCTATCACAAATGAATTAACCATGGTTTTTTTCGCCCATGGCGGATCGAACCTTCAGCCACGAAAACATGTCCTATCGTAGATCTATTCGCCAGCCACGCCGACGGCTGACGTCATGGAAACTGCCACGTGGTAGCCGCCGTTAGCGGCCGGTTACTGCTGTTAACGGTCATAGAAACCATGGTAGAAGCCAGGCCCAGCCAAGGCCTTCTAAATACTAACTGGGCCAGCCCATCATGGGAGACCAACAAGAAGATGGCCCGTTACAGTTTTGTCCTGCACTGTTTGAAATGGGCCCAGAGCTGTGGCCCGCGAACTTTTAGGCCCGATTCTGTTTTAGCCTATAGAAGGCCCATGTTGGTCTAGCACTATGTTGCCACTTGAGGCCTGCACAAATCTGGCCCTGCACTGTTCAGGCATGTTACCAATTTAGCCTTTTACTGTGTAGTCCTGTTACTGTTTCAGCCTTTTAGGAATTTCGACCCGTTACTGTTTAGGCCCATTAGTGTTTGGGCTTTTACCTATTAAGGCCGACACTGTTTGGCCTGTTACTGTACTGGCCTGCCACCATACTGCCCTTTTACTGTTGATACCTTTTACAATTCCGACCTTTCACTATTCTGGCCTTTTTACTGTTTTAGCCTTTTACTGTTCCGGCCTTTTATGGTTCTGGCCTTTTACTGTTCTGGACTTTTGCTTCTATGGCCTTTTACTGTTCTAGCCTTTTACTATTCTGTCCTTTTACTACTCTGGCCTTTTACTATTCTGGCCTTTTACTATTCTGTCCTTTTACTGTTCTAGTCGGTTTGGGCCATCCGTGCGCATGTTGTTTCAACATTCGGCATGCTACTGCTGCGGCTAGTTACTGTTTCAGACTTTTTTTTGCTAGCACCTACTTTTGCAGAACAGGTGAATATCAAGACATCAATTAATAAACACACAAAAATTAAAACTACTTATTACACAACAATAAAAGTTTATTACAACAGGTTATACAACAATATCGTAATTCCGACAGATTAAAACATGTCAGTACCATCAATAAGAGATCGGTACATGGCAATTCGCTTCACTGTATCATCTGTCCTCTTCTTCAACATTTCAGCTATAGATCTAATAGCAGCTACACCCTTTCGTTCTGCATGCAATACAACATTTATATATTTATCACATGTAGGAGTTGCTCTAGGTGGACTATTAAGTACGTTTGCTTCGGCAATGCAATGGGAGGATGAATGGGACGAGGGATCACAACTTTCAGTCCTGCCTTCCAAGGACTCCTATTGGGTTTTAACCGCAGTCTGCTAAAATATGGTGAAACAGGTTAAAACAAACAACAAAGGAAACAAGTAGTATTATATAAAGTAGAGATCATTTAAAGTAAGTATAAACTTACAGTAGCACGTTCAGGCTGACAGTAGCTCCTTCTCGAGCGGGTGCGACTCCTGGTCAATCTGCCAGAAGAATCTAAGCAGAGCAGTTGGAACTCTAGTCCTTGTACTCCATTGTCATTTCTCTGCATGACATTTGAAACCAAGTTGGTTGGTTTGGAAGGATGAAAACTCTTGAAAAACACCAAAAACATAGCATTAAAAATTACCAGATGTATGTTTTAAACTAGATAGCTGGTCTCAAAGGATGAAAGCAGGTGAAAACACCAACATATAGCATTAAAAATGACCAGATATATCATCCAAACTAGATGGACATTTTCCGAATTAAGCATTCGCACATATATCCGGTTTTCGGTTCATAGAATTTTTATTAATGCTTAGGATTTATGCTTATATTCGTCTAATAGAATGACGTTACCTGATTTAACGAAAGTATCTCAATTTTTGATCTATAGTTGTGCGATACCTTCTTGGTGAGGGTTTAGGGGTTTAGATTTTATGGTTTAGGATTCCGTGAATTCTCAATAATATTTTCAAACTTTATGGTTATATATATATTCATGGAATAGGATGGTGTTATTGCAATTTAATGAAAGTATCTAAAAAAATGATCTACAAGTCGATGATATCCCGCTTGGTCATATTTTTTGTTAAATAAAATTGAAGGTACCCGGGTACTAAAACAAGGGAGAAATAGGAAGAGTTCCTTGAGATTTAGGCGTTGTTTGGTTGGGCTCGAATTCTGGCTTTTGATTTTTGGCTTATAAATGTACGAACGTGTTTTTGGCTTTGTTTTTTTATCTTTTACTCTGACATAGTGGAATGATAGTATAAGCTAGGTTGGATGATTTTAACGATTTTATCTCGGTTTAGCGAAAAATGTTCAAAGTTTGAACAACAGCCGATGGGAATCTCTACTTCCCATAATTCTGGTTCACTAACATGTGGGTCACTTGCATAGTGGGTCTAAAAAGTCGGTGTAGGTTGGAGTGGGCGGGCAGGTAAATATTGAAGAAGGGCTGGGAAACATGGATGGGGTAATGCACTTGGGAGAACACAAATTTACCACCTATATCCCTCTGTTATTGCAGTGCTCCCTCGGATTCTTGTTTTCGGAGTAGGGATAGAAGAGGAATTTTGCATTCTAGAAAGAGGTGAAGCATGTTTGAATGGATGCACGGGATATTTAATGGATGAGTGCGATGTTTGGGCGCCATACCAAATTATTAGGTCAAAGCTTCTAGCAAACGCTACTCGGGCATGGGGCCTCTCAGACTCGCTGTCACCGTCTAGGCCCACACGCCAGCGAGAGTTGCTTCCCAGCATTTAAACGAGTTTTTAGGAATTTGCTGAAATTTTCGAACAATTTAAGGCTTTCAAGAAGATGACCATCGTCCCAAAAAAAGGTGACCAAGGTCATGGAAATAGTTTATGATGACATGTCCGTATTTGGTAGATCGGTGCATCTTTGCAAATCAACCAATATGTCTGCTTCCAAATTTGAAGTTTGTTTTCGAATTTCCAAGTAACAAGAATGTGTTTGTTGTGAAGCAACTACAAAGATGATGGCTCAAAATGCCATGCCCCCTTTTTTCACACAATGTATAACGCTCTTTCAAGCTTCCAGGCTAAATTTGTGCAATAAAATAATTTTTGGGGCTGGATGTTTGAATGGATGGGCGGGATGTTTGAATGGGTGGGCGGGATATTTCGGCGCTCTGCTGAAATTTTGAAGTTGAAGCTTCTAAGGTACGCTACTCCCACATGGGATGTTATCCCCGTCAGATAGGCCCATAGGCCTGTATGCTTTCCAGCATTTAATGAGTTTATAGACATCTGCAGAAATTAATGAACGTTAATTCAAGGCTTTCAAACAAGAAGAGTAAGGTCACATCCATAGTTTCTATAAATTTTTCATCTTTTGTACTACTCCGTACATTGAAGTATCTTCGCCAACCAAGCTTACAAACCTGGCCATATTTGGTAGATCGGTGCATCTTGGCATTTCAAGCAATTGTTTACAAAGGAGATTCCAGATTTGATGGATATGCCCTACTTTCATGAGTTTCCAAGCTTCCTAGCTAAAGATGCTAAAATTAAATAACTTTTTGATATAAAGCCATTCGTTCACAAAGTGCAATGCTATGTGCATTAGTTTCCATGGTAAAACACGGGAATTAAATTAGAACAGGGGAGTTCGGGGAATGATCAAGCACCTCAGAACGAAGCACCTAGGAATGAAACACCCCGGCCACCATTACTAACAAGGGGAATGGACAGCAACTGATGCTACCACCACCTCCTCCGAGGTACCAGAATCTGGAAAGAAGGGATGCGGTACATCAAGTAGGCAATAAACAGCAACAAGGCCAAGGTTACAACGAGAATGAGGGACCAAATGAATACAGGGAACATCATCAAAGCTACTGTGTATTCACCACGGAAGAGAATGACCAGAAAAGCTTGCAGCACCGGCATATGTAGGTAAACGTAGTAATGCCAGTGGTGGTGAGGTATATGCCTTTGGCGGATCAGGAGATTACATGGAGTGTCAAGGATCACCCAAAGATCATGCCAAGCCCAGGAACCTACGCTCTGGTCCTGGATCCAACGTTCATCTGGCCGAATCCGATGATCAGTTCCCAGAGCGCACCATGACCATTGGTGCCGGATTAAGCAGTAAATAGGAAAGCGAGCTCGTCAACTTCCTCCGTGAGACTCGGGATATCTTTGGTTGGTCTACGCAGGATCTGTAAGGCGTATCGAGGGAGTTGGCTGAGCACTCATTAAATGTAAGACCCGGGGCTAAGATGGTGAAGCAACCACTCCAGTGTTTCGCCGAGGATAGGAGGAAAGTCATTGGAGACGAAATAGCTAGACTCCTAGCGGCCAGATTTATCATGGAAGTACTCTATCTAGATTGGCTCTCTAATCCGGTGCTAGTGGAGAAGAAGAAAGATGATCCGAACGTGGCCGTGGCATGGTGCATGTGTATTGACTACACGGACCTGAATAAGGCGTGTCCAAAAGATCCATTTCCACTCCCTAGAATAGATCAAGTCATAGACTCAACGGCCGGACGTGAGCTACTGTCATTCATTGACGCGTATTCTGGTTTCCACCAGATACCCATGAATCCGGATGATCAAATAAAGACTGCATTTATTACCCCGTACGGGGCTTATTGCTATCGCACTATGCCGTTTGGATTACGTAATGCAGGAGCGACGTACCAGAGATGCATGCAAAAATGCTTACATGATCAGATAGGACAGAATGTGCAAGTCTATGTGGATGATGTGGTAATAAAAACAAAGGAAAGCAATACGCTCCTTGAGGATATCCGACAGACATTCACGAACTTAAGAAGGTTCCGAATGAAACTGAACTCGGAGAAGTGCACTTTTGGCGTACCCGCCGGAAAGTTACTCGGTTTTTTGGTATCTAGCCGTGGCATTGAAGCTAACCCGACAAAAATCTGGGTCATAGAAAGAATGGAACTGCCAAAGTGTCTTAACGATGTGCAGAAGTTCACTAGTTGCCTAGCAACGTTAAGTCGGTTCGTCTGTCGGTTGGGAGAGAAGGCCTTGCCCCTCTATCAGCTAATGAAAAAGGCAGATAAGTTCACTTGGACACCATAGGTGGATCTTGCATTTCGTGAATTGAAAAAGATGTTATCTACCCCGCCAATCCTAGCTGCACCACTACCTAAGGAGCCAATGTTGCTCTACGTAGCCGCGACCAACCGAGTCGTAAGTACAATAATCATAGTGGAGCGTGAAGAGGAAGGAAAATTCGTGCAAAGGCCAGTGTACTACCTGAGCGAGGTATTATCAACCTCAAAATAGACCTATCCTCACTATCAGAAGATGGCATACGGCGTATATATGTCGGCCAAGAAACTCAAACGCTATTTTGAGGAACACCCCATCAAGGTGATATGTGAGGCACCCATTTCAGAGATCATCAGTAACAAAGACGCAAGTGGCCGGATACCAAAGTGGGCAATCGAGTTAGCTCCCTATGCACCACAGTTTGACAGAAGGGATGCAATCAAGTCACAAGCTGTGGCAGATTTCTTTGTGGACTAGGCTGAAATGCAATACGAGCCACCCCTACCGGACTCCAATTATTGGCAAATGCACTTCGACGGATCAAAACTGAAAGATGGGTTAGGCACCGGAGTAGTGCTTACCTCGCCCAAGAAGGATCAACTGAAGTATGTCCTTCAAATCCACTTCAGTGCCTCGAATAATGTGGCGGAGTATGAAGCATTGGTACATGGTCTCAAAGTGGCAAAGGAAGTAGGGATCTGTCGGATACAATGCTTTAGACATTCTGATTTGGTGGTGCAGCCAGTGTCTAGAAATTGAGATGCCCTGGATGCTAACATGGACCTATATAGGTTCCACGTTCAAAAGATAAGCGGGTTCTTTGAAGGATGTGAGTTCCATCACATACCCCGGATTGAAAACGAGGCAGCAGATATGGTGTCCAAGCTGGGATCATCCCGACAATCAATTAAGGCAAACATGGATTTGGAGCACTTGAGAAAACCATCTATCACACCGTCACCCGAATCATATTCAATTTATATCCCATCACTTCCCGAATCAGGAGCTGCACCTATGGAGATAGAATGGGGAAGCACCTCCGCAAACCCGGGGACTGCTTCATCAAACCCGGGGACTGCCTCAGCAAACCCAGGGACTGTTAAGCTTTATCCGGCAGGAATTATGTCTGTGGATGCAATGGAAGTTGATGAGGAACCATTTCTCGTCCGGGCTATACCATCTTGGGCCAAGCCAATTTTTGATTTCCTGAAAGAGGGAATCTTGCCGGATGATGAAATAAGTTCAAGGCAAATTCAGAGAAGGGCAAAGGCCTATACAATCATCAACTCCGAACTATACAAAAGAAGTGTGATGTCAGTACTACAACGGTGTGTTGATTCGGAGGAAGGACTTGAGATACTCCGGGATATTCACCAAGGAGAATGTGGCCACCATGCCTCCTCAAGGGCCTTAGTATCAAAAGCTTTCCGACATGGGTTTTATTGGCCCAGTGCTTTGGAGCAAGCATAGGACTTGGTGAGAAAATGCAATGGTTGTCAAAGATACGCCACAAAAACTCACCTACCAATGTCGGAGCTAAAAACTATCCCTATTACATGGCCATTTGTTGTATGGTGCCTATACATGGTAGGACCATTTAAGCCGGCCAAAGGAGGGATGACCCATATTTTGGTCATGGTTGACAAATTCACGAAATGGATTGAAGTGAAACCAATTTGTAAATGTGATGGGGCAACAGGAGTAAGATTCCTCAAGGATATAATCCTAAGGTACGGCTACCCCCATAGCATCATAACTGATAATGGAATGAATTTCGCTGAAGGAGCGTTTGCGAGTTTCTGCCAGGAAAATAAGATCCGGTTAGATGTCGCCTCAGTCGCTCACCCCGCATCGAACGGGCAAGTGGAAAGATCCAATGGACTGGTATTGTCCGGGATAAAACCCTGGCTCATAGAGCCGCTCCAAAGATCAGCGGGGTGTTGTATAGAAGAACTACCAGCGGTACTGTGGAGTTTAAGAACAACTCCGAATCGATCAACAGGCTATACGCCATTCTTTCTGGTATATGGGGAAGAAGCTGTATTACCAGCCGACATAGAGCATGATTCACCAAGGGCCACCCAATAGAAGCCAAAGTGCGCGAAGCCCGGCAAAATGATGTTGATCTGCTGGAAGAAGCGAGAGAACTAGCCTTGTCTAGATCCGCCATATATCAGCAAAATCTCCGACGCTATCATAGCTGGAAACTAAACCCCCAAGTTTTCCGGGAAGGTGATTTGGTACCAAGGCTAATACAGTGCACTACTAGCATGCATAAGTTATCCCCTCCATGGGAAGGACCTTTCATTGTGAGCAAAGCCTTGCGCAATGATTCCTACTATCTTATTGATGCACAGCCTAAGGAAAAGAACAAGGTGGATAGGTCTGGAGAAGAATCCAAAAGACTATGGAACGTAGCACTGCTTCGTCCTTTCTACACCTAAGAGGTGCATGTATCCGAACTTCTCGTATGTCGGTATGTATGTCGGCAATGATCTTATCAATAAAAACTTTGCTACCTCGAGCAGAGACTCAGGGACTACTATAACACTTGTCTCTTGTTTTAATATTTTTGTGTCGGCTGGGTTAAGTTGCCTATATCTTAGTTGGATTAGTAATGTGTGTGCACCAAAAACCTAACTCTTCGACTTTGCTGCTGTCCAACAAGAATTGGCTTCATGGCAAGCAAGTGAACAAGTTTGGAATGGCAAAGCACATGAAAAACAACTAAGGAAAAGAACTTAAGCGGGCCGACATTGGTTTTCTGACTAACCCTTAGTTTGTTGTGGCCACTAAAATGCCGAATCATTTTGAGCTAATCTCAAGGTTTCAAGTATTGTTAAGTCAATTTTTTGAACCTCGGACTCGTAAGTCAAAAAACCGAATCAAGGTAGACACGAGCCGAGTCAAAAATTGGGGGAACAAGAAAATGAAACTCGGGGACTTCGCCCACGATAATCCGGCAATAAAACTTAGTTCAGAACTTAAAGTTGTAGCACGACCAAACCGAAGTATTTAAATACATCTGTGCCCGGCATTCCGGGGATCTAATAAATGTGACAAGTGTTTTTTAAGGAGCAGGAGCAGCAGACGAATCATCTGTCGAGGAGGGAGGTACTCCGGAGTGTGGGGGAGGAGCGCTAGCTTCGACTTCGTCCTCCGGGTTAACTTTGTTATCCTCCAGGTCTTCCGCCTTGTCGCCTAGCATGGAGCCCTCGCTCTCGCTCCGTTCGTCTTCAACTCTAGAGACAATTTCTTCGTCCGAAGTATCAAGATAACTCGGCCCCTCATTCCAAGCATTGCAGAAGGAGTACAGGATGAGCTTGTTGGCACAGGCTTGGAGGCGCGCGATCCACTCCGGATCCTTGCACCACTTAGACCCGGTGCGCATGCGAGTGAGCAATGCCAAGTCAATTCCTTCATACCATGAGAGCGCAAATTGCAAAGCAATGTCGGCCCTAGCCCGTGCGGCAGATTCGCGCCACAGATGCAGCTGCATGTCACACTCCATTAGCTTGGCTATGAAAGCCGAACCTTTCTTGGGAATGCGTTCACTGGGCCAGAGGCAGCTGAACATCCGTGTTGCTACCGGGATGATGTCCGCACCATGATTCTTCACTACATCAGGGCGAGCGGTGAGACTCGCCAGGAGATCCTCTATGCTATAAGGGATTGGCTCGGCATCAAGGGCAGCAGGAATTCCACGTTGTTCATAGGACTGGCGTATGGTAGAGGCAGCGAGCGTATCGCTCTCCGGAAATTTGCCTAAGGGTAAGAAGAAAAATAACAAAAGGACCAGATCCGGATGGTAGAAGATCAATCAAGGGCAGAAAATTTACGCGCAATTTGGAAGAGGAGTCGCTGAAGCTCGGAATCAACATTGACACTATGGGCCTGGAGTTTCTCGTATTCGGTGGTCGTCGACGTAAGCTTGACGTCAGCTTCCTCCAACAGGCTTTTATCCTTGGAGATTTGCGTGGTTAGACGCTCTTTCTCCTCGGCAAACTCCTGGTCGGCCTTCTCCAACTCGGACTAATGGCAACTCTTAAGCCTCTGGATTTCGGCATTCAACCGAGTGATCTCTAAGTCCAGTTGTTGGAGCCGAGCTAACTCTACATCTTTCTTTTTCAGCTCAGCCTCATGATTCCCTGCTTGTTCGAGGAAGTGAGTCATCATTTTAGGCATGGTCACACTATCCTCGAGAGCAACTGCAACAACACAATGATCCGGAGGACCCAAAGTATGAGTGTCCACCGGATGAAGCAAGGAAAATACAACGATCATGTGAAGGGGATAAGTTTACCTTTGATTTCATCAAGGTTTTTCCTCATGATTATGTTCTCAGGTTCAACCTCAGCTGTATGATTTGGACAACAAATTCATATAGGTCCTAAGAAGTTTGAAGGAACAAGGAAGAGCAAGAATGGAAACTTACCCCTCTTCTGGTACTCCATCAAGACTTTACCATAACACACACGAATGTCTTTGTAGGAGTCCAGCAGGCGCTGGAACTCAGCGGTTCGGCGGTTAGTGGTAATCTGAAAAAAGCAAGGCAATGGCAAAGTTCAAAGGCAAGGTAACAACAATTTGAAGTCTACAAGACCCGGGCCAAGTGGAACTTAACTCGGCTCTAGGTGTGTGAATATTCGAAGTGTACAAGACCGGGCCAAGTGGAACTTAACCTGGCTCTAGGTGTGTGGATATTCGAAGTCTACAAGACCCGGGCCAAGTGGAACTTAACCCGACTCTAGGTGTGTGGATATTCGAAGCCTACAAGACCCGGGCCAAGTGGAACTTAACCCGGCTCTAGGTGTGTGTATATTCGAAATATACAAGACCCGGGTCAAGGGGAACTTAACCCAACTCTAGTTGTGTGGATATTCGAAGTCTACAAAACCCGGGCCAAGTGGAACTAGACCCGGCTCAAAATCTACTACAATTTGATGTCATTATGAACAAAAGATAAGTTATACCAGAAGCATCCGACCGAATAACAAGTTATTCCCTCGGAGGCTCAGGGACTAGGGGCTATATCTACAAGTGCTTAGTTATGTAAAACGTAAACAGCAGAGAAAATGAATTACCTCCATCATCCCGCCAGCCAAGGAGATAGCCTTGGTAGCGGAGTTCATCTGGGCGCTGAACTCGGCGGGGTTGAACCTCTCCGGCAGATCGTCTTAAGGGTCGATAAATTTGGTGTCGTTCTAGTTTTTCCCATACTCAAGGAGTTGTGGATTGTAACTTTCGCCGCTCGGAGAGTATATCACCACAAGGCCCTTCACGTGGGCCTCCCGCCTGGCGGATTGAGCTGCAGCGGGGCTGGTATGCAAAACCATCTACTGGCTACCCTCTGATCTGGAAGCGGTAGACCCAGATGAAGTTAATATGGCTGACCCGGAGGTCTTCTTGGCTTTGTTGGACGAGGGTGGAGGAATTGACTGAAAGATATCTACCACGGAAGGGGTAGACCCGGAGGGAGCCGATGGAGCTTTTCCCTTGGGAGGCTTGGAGGCTCTTGCTGTTGTTGATGTTGGTGGTGCTGGTGCTGTTGCTGTTGCTGCTGGTGCTGGTGCTGGTGCTAGTACTAGAGATGCTGGAGGCGGCGCCGATGAAGCTGGCACCTCAGGATCTGGCACTAAGGCCGAGGAACCGGGGAGATCCGGCATCACCGTATCCTGATCCGGCCCACTACCCCCCGCGCCGACATTGCCCTCCTCTGACTTCGAATATGCACACACCTAGAGCCGGGTTAAGTTCCACTTGGGCCGGAGCTCTGTACACTTCGAATATGCACACACCTAGAGCCGGGTTACGTTCCACTTGGCCCGGATCTTGTACACTTTGAATATGCACACACCTAGAGCCGGGTTAAGTTCCACTTGGCCCGGATCTTGTACACTTCGAATATGCACACACCTAGAGCCGGGTTAAGTTCCACTTGGCCCGGATCTTGTACACTTCGAATATGCACACACCTAGAGCCGGGTTAGGTTCCACTTGGCCCGGATCTCGTACACTTCGAATATGCACACACCTAGAGCCGGGTTAAGTTCCACTTGGCCCGGTTCTTGTACACTTCGAATATGCATACACCTAGAGCCGGGTTAAGTTCCACTTGACCCGGATCTTGTACATTTCGAATATGCACACACCTAGAGCCGGGTTAAGTTCCACTTGACCCGGATCTTGTACACTTCGAATATACACACACCTAGAGCCGGGTTAAGTTCCACTTGGCCCGGATCTTGTACACTTCGAATATGCACACACCTAGAGCCGGGTTATGTTCCACTTGGCCCAGATCTTGTACACTTCGAATATGCCTACACCTAGAGCCAGGTTAAGTTCCACTTGGCTCGGATCTTGTATACTTCGAATATGCACACACCTAGAGCCGGGTTAAGTTCCACTTGGCCCGGATCTTGTACACTAAGCTAATTTATACTTTTGTACATTTTTCAGGTGACCACCAATCGCCGAAGTGCTGAATTCCAACGCCTGCTGGATACCCACAAGATGCTACGCGCAAAGCACGTTGCACTTATCGCGGAACATGAAAAAAGGGGTAAGTTTCTCCCTTGGCGCTTTTCCGTTTCTCTTCATCTTCTTCTGCCGAACTAATCTCCTCATTCGGTTTCTGCAGCTGGGGTGGAGGCTGAGAACAAGATCATGCGGAAAAACTTGGAGCAAATCAAGGGTATGTCCTTTTTGTCCGACCATGTAGTGTTTTCCATTTCCTTTTCTCCTTGGCTTGGTAACATTCATTCCTCAGCTATGGCGGGTCAACATACTATTTCAGCATCACTTGAGGATAGTGTGCCCGTGCCTGATATGATGCTGCATTTTCTCGAACAAGCAGGGCAGCATCAAGCCGAGCTGAAGAAAAAAGATGATGAGCTCGCTCTCCTCCGGACCAAGGACAATGAGATTGCCAGGCTCAAGGCTGAGATGGAGAAGATGAAGGCCCAGCACCAAACCGAGCTCCAAAAGGTTGGCCAGAACTTCACAGAAGAGCGTGAGCGCCTTACTCTCCAGATCTCCAAGGACCAGGACCTACTCAAAGAATCCGACATCCAGCTTGGATCGGCAAACGCTGAGCTTGAGCAACTTCGCAAGAGACGCGATGACTGCATCAAGGAGTTGACCCGGATTCATAGCCACATTTTATGCAAGTTCCTTTCCCTTATCCGACCTAATTCTCCGGGTTACTTCATATGTCTTTTCTTCAGCTTCTTCCTTTGCCTTGTTTCCAGGCCACTTTCCAGAGGGTAATCCTATTGCGAGCGCTACTGTTGCCAATTTCCGCCGAGAGAGGGGTACTCCCGTCACTCTTGATGGTGAGAGCATTCCCTTAGACATGGAGGACCTATTGGTCAGCCTGTCATCTCGCGTGGAAATCATCAAGAACTACGACAAGGATCTCCTTGACGTTTTAGTCCGAGTTTTCAACATGTTCTGGCCCGGTGAGAGCGCTCCGAAGAGAATCACACTTCTTGCTGAAAAGTTGTCGGATATCGAGACCCAGCTCGACCTCTGGAGGGAGTCCATGGGCGCATGTCGATACTATCCTTCACCACATACTCACATGGTATGAGAAGATCGACGTCAGCCTCCTTACACACCGGCGCACCGGATCCAGATGGACTAATGACCCGGAGTGGGTAGCTCGGCGCCAGGCTTGCGCCTACAGCCTCATCGAATATTCTCCTATCCATGAATGGGTTGAAGGACCGAGCTTCCTGGAATCCGCTGGGGACGAGAACGCTGAGAACGCTGAAGACGGGTCGGATGAGGACGAAGAAGGCGATGCCTCAGATATTGAAGACAGCGAAGACGACGCTGAACTTCCTCCTCCTGCTGCTCCTTAGGTCAAAAAACTTGGAAATTTATCAGATCCCCGGTATACCGGGTGGAACTGTATGTTGTGTATATGTGATATTTTGCTACTAAGTTCTTATGCCGGGTTAACTTGGGCGTAGTCCCCGAGTTTCTTTTTCTTGTTTGTCCAATCTTTTGGCTCGGATCGTGTCTACCTTGATTCGGTTTTATGACTTACGAATCCGAGCTTCAAAAATCGTCTTAACAATACTAGGAAACTTTCATACTTAGCTCAAAAAATAAAGCTGCATAATAACTTGAAAATAAATACAGGGTTAGTCCGAAAAACAAACGTTAGCTCGAATAAATTCGTTTCCTTAGTCGCTTTTCATGTGCTACGCAATTCCAAACTTGTTCTCTTGCTCGCCATGAAGCCAATTCTTGTTGGACAGCAGCAAGTCGAAGAGTTGGGTTTTTGGTGCTCACACATTACTAATCCAGGTTAAGTAGAACAACTTATTCCAGCTAACGCACAATAGACAACAACAATAATTATTAAGGCAGTCCCTGAGTTACCGCTCGAGGCGCTACTATTTCATTGATAAGCTCATTGCCGACATACATACCGACATATGACACGACTCGGATACATACACTTCTTAGCTAAGTGTAGAAAGGACGAAGTAGTGCTACATTCCACGGTCGCTTAGATTCCTCTCCGGACCTGTCCGCCTTGTTCTTTTCCTCTGGCTTTGCATCTATAAGATAGTAAGAATCATTGTGCAATGCTTTGCTCACAATGAATGGCCCTTCCCATGGGGGGGATAATTTATGCATGCCAGTAGTACGTTGTACCAAACGGAGCACCAGATCGCCTTCCCGAAAGACTCGGGGGCACACTTTCCGGCTATGGTAGCGTCGGAGATTTTGCTGATATATGGCGGATCTGGACAGTGCTAGTTCTCTTGCTTCTTCCAGCAGATCAACATCATTTTGCTGGGCTTCTTGCACTTAGGCTTCTGTGTATTGGGTGACCCTAGGCGAATCATGCTCTATGTCGGCTTGTAATACAGCTTCTGCCCCGTATACCAAAAAAAACGGCGTATAGCCTGTTGATCGATTCGGAGTTGTTCTTAAACTCCACAGTACCGCTGGTAGTTCTTCTATCCAGCACCCCGCTGATCTTTGCAGCGGCTCAATGAGCCGAGGTTTTATCCCGGATAATACTAATCTGTTGGATCTTTCCACTTGTCCGTTCGATGCGGGGTGAGCTACCGAGGCTACGTCGAGTCGGATCTTCTTGTCCCGGCAGAAGCGCGCAAATGCTCCTTCCGCAAAATTTGTGCCATTGTCAGTTATGATACTGTGAGGATAACCGTATCTCAAGATAACGTCTTTGAGAAATGTTACGGCCGTAGCTCCATCGCATTTTCTTATAGGCTTCACTTCAATCCATTTTGTAAACTTATCCACCATGACCAAAATGTGTGTCATGTTTCCCCTTGCTGGTTTGAACGGGGCAACCATATCCAAGCACCATACGACAAATGGCCACGTAATTGGTATGGTCTTGAGTTCCGACATTGCATATGTGTCTTAGTAGCATATCTCTGACAACCATTGCATTTTCTCACCAGATCTTCTGCTTGTTCTAAGGCACTTGGCCAGTAAAACCCATGCCGGAATGCTTTTGCCACCAAGGCTCTGGATGAAGCATGATGCCCGCATTCTCCTTGGTGTATATCTCGGACGATGTCAAGCCCTTCTTCCGGGTCAACGCATCGCTGGAGGACATTGGTTACACTCCGTTTGTACAGCTCAGAATTGATAATTGTGTATGCTTTTGCTCTCCTCTGAGTTTGCCTGGCTAACACCTCCTCAGTGGGTAACGTTCCATCTTTCAGGAATTGGAATATAGGCAGTTCCCAAGCTGGTATTGCTCGTGCAGGGAACATGTCCTCATCAATTTCCATCTGATCTACCGGCATAACTTCAGCCGGATCACGCTGAGCAGTCCCCGGGTCTCCCGTACTACCTCCCGTGTCAATGTCCATGGGCTCAGCTCCGGATTCTGTATCTTCCGGGACATAGATCGAGTCGGTTCCTAGGGACGGCCTGATAGATGGTTTTCTGAGGTGTTCCAATGCTACACCCGGTGGAATTTCCTGTCGGGTTGATCGGAGCTTCGGTAGCATGTCGGTAGCCTCGTTTTCCACTCGGGGTACATGGTGAAATTCACACCCCTCAAAGTAACCAGATATCTTCTGCACATGAAACCTATACAGTGCCATGTTTGGATCCAGGGCGTCCCACACTCCGGACACTTGCTGCACCACCAAATCCGAGTCGCCAAAGCATATTATCCAACGTTGCCAATCTCTTTTGCCACTTTGAGCCCATGCACAAGAGCCTCGTACTCAGCGACATTGTTTGATGCCGCGAAATGGATCTGCAATACGTATTTTAGCTGGTCCTTCTTTGGCGAGGTAAGCATAACCCCGGCGCCTAATCCGGTTTTGGTTTTCGACCACAAAGTGCATCCTCCAAAGAGCTCGGATCTGGTGGCGGTGGTTCAGATTGTACCTCAGCCCAATCTACAAAAAGTCCGCCACAGCGAGACTTGATTTCTTCTCTTCGTCAGATTAGCATAAGGAGCTAGCTCAATTGCCCATTTTGCAATTCTGCCACTCGCATCCTTGTTACCCATTATCTCGGATACGGGAGCTTCACATATCACTTTGATGGGGTGCTCCTCAAAGTAATGCTTTAACTTCTTTGCCGCCATATAGACACCATATGCCACCTTTTGAAAGTGCGGGTAGTTCTGTTTTGAGGCAGATAATACCTCGCTCAGAATACACCGCCTCTACACCGACTTACCCTCTTCATTGCGCTCTACTACAATCACTACACTTACAACTCGGTTGGTTGCGGCTATGTAGAGCAACATTGGCTCCTTTGGTAGTGGAGAGGCTAACACTGGTGCAGTGGCCAACATCTTTTTTAAGTGGGCAAAGGCTTCATCGGCCTGTGGTGTCCAAACGAACTTATCCGACTTTTTCATGAGTTGGTAGAGATGCAATGCCTTTTCTCCCAACCGACATACAAACCAACTCAACGATGCTAGGCACCCAGTGAACTTTTGGACATCGTTAAGACACTTCAGCAGCTCCATTCGTTCAATGGCCCGAATCTTAGTTGGATTAACTTCGATACCTCGGCTGGAGACGAGAAATCCGAGTAATTTTCCAGCCGGGACACCGAAGGTACATTTTTCCGGGTTAAGCTTCATCCGGAACCTTCTCAAGTTCGCGAATGTCTGCCTGATGTCGTCAAGGAGCGTTTTGCTTTCCTTGGTATTGATAACCACATCATCCATGTATACTTGTATGTTTTGACCTATTTGGTCATGCAAACATTTTTGCATACATCTTTGGTACGTTGCACCTCCATTACATAAACCAAATGGCATAGTGCGATAGCAATAAGCCACGTACGGGGTGATAAACGCGGTCTTTATTTGATCATCTGGATTCAGAGGTATCTGGTGGAAACCAGAATATGCATCAATGAATGACAACAGTTCACATCCCGCGGTTGAGTCTATGACCTGATCTATCCTCGGCAGTGGAAATGGATCTTTTGGACACGCCTTATTCAGGTTCGTGTAATCGATACACATACGCCAAACCACTGCCACGTTCGGATCATCCTTCTTCTTTTCTACCAGCACCGGATTTGAGAGCCAATCCGGATACAGTACTTCCATGATAAATCCTGCTGCTAGCAACCGAGCTATCTCGTCTCCAATGACTTTTCTCCTATCCTCGGCGAAGCGGCGGAGAGGTTGCTTCACCGGCCTTGCTCTGGGTCTTACGTTCAAAGAGTGCTCGGCCAACTCCCTCGGAACACCTTGCAAATCCTGTGTGGACCAAGCAAAAATGTCCCGATTCTCACGGAGGAAGTTGACGAGCTCGCTTTCCTATTTATCAGTTAACCCGACACCATTTGTTATAGTGCGCTCCGGGAACATGTCATCAACTAGAACCTTCTTGGTATCCTTTGCGGCTTGGAATGAAACGCTACCATGCGGGTTACTCAACGCCGGCATATACTGCTGCGCGGACTGAGCTAATGCCGCCACCTCTTGGATTTTTCTTTTCTCTTGCGCAATCACGAGTGACTCGGCTAGGTTAGACCCAGCTGAGGCACACTCCATGGAACGTCGGAAATCTCCAGCAATGGTAATCGCTCCATTTGGCCCGGGCAACTTCATCTTCAGATAACTAATGTGGCAACTTGCCATGAACTTGTTCAATGCTGGTCTTCCGAGTAACAGGTGATACGCACTTTCCAAGTTCACCACCTCAAACTCCAGATTCTCAGTTCGGCAATTATCTCTCATGCCGAATAGCACGTCAACCCGGACTTTGCCTATGGGCTCACAAGAAATGCCTGGTACAATACCATGGAAAGTTGTCCTTGTAGCCTGGAGCATGTTCTTCGAGATACCCAACTTGCGCATTGTATCCGCATGCATGATGTTAATGCTACAGCCATTGTCAATCAGTACCTTGGAGAACCTCACATTGATGTTTGGCACAATGAACGTCGGGTCCAACACTAGCGCATACAAACCTGGACTCGGCATAAGCTTGGGATGACCTTTGATGTTCCAGGTGATTTCCTGGTCCGACCAAGGCATGTACCTCGTCACTGCTGGCATTACCGCATTGACCTCCATATGTCAGCGCTGCAAGCTCTTTCTATCTGTTTCCTCAGTTGTGAACACACAATAGCTCTGGTGATGCTCTCTGTACTCATTCCTCCCCTCGTTTCCGGGGTACCTCTGATCCGGCTGGTGCTGATTTTCCACCTGATGCACTGCATCCCTTCTCTCATTGTTGTCATACCTCGGCGGAGGGGGAGGCAACATTAGCTGTTGCGCGTTCGCTCCGGAGAGCAATTGCTGCCGGGGTAACTCCTGCCGAGGTTGATCATTCCGGGGTGCATGAGCATTCCCCGAACCACCTTGTTCTATCTTATGCATCCACTCACATTGCCTCGCTGTGACGCCGGCTATTCGGATTTGGCGTGTGAAACTTACACGGCTGGTCCAACATTGACTCATAGGTATACCTCGGACGGTCTTTCTTTTCTTGCCATTTTTTCTTTTGCTCCGGCGTCCACGTTTTCTTGCCATCATTTCTTGGAGTCCATTGTCCTCCAGTTTTCTGGCGCTAGTTGCTCCCTGCTCCGGGTTGATCTTGATTCACAGCTGCAACTTGTTGCGAACCGTAGCGATGATCCGGTCTATCATCTCTTCTTTTTCCTCTGTAGTCATTCCTCCGAGATGACCCGGCTCCATCCCTCTGATAGTATTCCTCGTTTGACTCATTTGACGCGAGCCTAGGTTGAGTCGGATCACCCAAAGCATACGAATCGGCAATCTGGATCATCTCTGCCAACGTAATTGGCATTTTCCTTTGCAACTTCATCCACAGCTCGCTACTATATCTGCACCCTTGCGCAAACCACGCTATGGCCTGTGACTCTATGACACCCTCACACGAGTTTCTCACGGTACACCACCGGGTCAAGAATTCACGGTCTGCCTCATTAGGTCTTTGCTTGCACATTGCTAGGGTCTGTGGCCTATTCGGCCTTTGATATGTACTTGAGAAGTTGCTGATAAACATTTCTTCAAAATCTATCCAGCAGTTGATACTCCTAGGTGGCAAATTGTTCAACCATACTCTGGCCAGACCTTCTAACATCTGGGGTACGTATCGTACAGCCCATCTCAAGTTGCCAGTGGCAATTTTCACAGCCGTAGCATAGTTTATCAGCCAATCCTCCGGCTTGGTACTGCCGTCATACGTCTTCGTGCCCCTGGGCAGCTGGAAGTTAGGTACCGGTGGCTCCATGATCCGGGGTCCAAAGCACGCTGGACCCGGTGACATTCGATCTGTTCCAACCTAGCGTCATCCGACATCAAATCCCTGCTTCCCAATCTTGACCCTATCACATGATAGTCCGGTCTTGGGTACCCCGTGTTCACCATCTCCGAATCACCGTCGTTGTACCGGTTTTGCTCCTGTGGTGCAACTCTTTGTTGCATACCTCGGCCGGCGCTTTGCTCTTGCCTTGGTATATTCCGCTGCTGCGATTGTCCTGCTCCTGCCGAGTTTCGCTGTCCGGCATTGCCATTGACAACGTTCCCTTGACCGACATTGCCTTGGTCATGGTTACCTCGGCCAACTTCACCTCGGCTCACACTTCGTCGATTGTCATTTTTCCGTGCTTCTTTTGCTTTTCCTGCCCGCGTCGGGTGGTACGTGACGATCTGTTTGTTTCGTCTGGCCGAGGTTACTACCTCTTCTCTCCTTGGACCACCATGAGGTGACGATGCGGCTCCAGCGGATTTCTCCTGGTTACGCATCGCCGAATGGACGATTTTGGACGCTCCAGCTCTCTCCGGGTTAGCTCTGAGTCGCTCTTCGTTCTGTCTGTTCGCGATCTGAACTAACTCGTTAACCCTATCTTGTTGTCTTTGATGGGCCTCACCCATCAGACCCTCTAACTCAGATGCAGCCGCATCCGATGCTCTGAGGTTCTTCGCCGGGGTACTATACTTCGGCAACCCCACGGACAAACAGTTTTCCGATTCCTCGGCTCCATTATCACCTTCTCTGTTCATCTCGCTTATGAGATTTCTCCCTTTTACTTTTACCATATCAACTTTGTTTGCTTTTGCATACTCACGCAGCGTCATGTTCAACGACTGCTGAGCCGCGGCTATTTTCTTTGCGCCTTCTACTATTTTTTGCCTAGTTTCCTCTAGCTCGGCCTGTGCCTGAGCCGGATCTACCACTTCTACTACCGGGTTTGCCAAGCTATCCATAGCTTCTCTCAGTACATTCTCAGGCCTCTCTAGTGGGGGTCCTCTACCTTTCCTCGGTGCCTTAGGTGTTACCTCTGGGTCCGATGCTGGATCCTTGCTTGTGCCTGCACCCGGCGCAGTCATCATCACTTCAGCACGGTCCGGGAAGCGAGTGATACGCGCCCCGTGAACCACGCTAAGGGGTGGTTCCCCTGCCTCGACGACGCGCCGCGGATGAACGCATGATACGTCCACAGCAACGTAGACCTTGTGCGCACCCAACTTGACGAAGAGGCCGTTGCGCGGAAGTGGGCGTGTGCCGAAGGAGCCAGCGTTGTCGCTGACGAAGTCAAGCGCTCCAAAGCGCTGAACGAGCCCAGAGACGATGCGTTCGCCGGTGCCGATGAGGTTTCCCGTCCGGATCTTCACCCCTGCTAGCACTGCTAGCCCCACGGTGGGCACCAACTGTCGTGGTGGTGTCACGGCAGATGCCATGGATAGGCTAAAGGTGGGGACTAATACACGCTAGGGGAATCCAGGGAGGGATAGTGGAGTGATTCTCCACACAGAAGATTGTATTGCTTTCCTTTCAAGATTACAAGTGATCCTAGAGCTGTATTGGCGAGAGGAGGAAGAAGGAGCTCTCTTACTCTCACCCACAGTTCACCCCTAGAACCTTAGCCAAATCGGTATAGAAGAAAACCCAACCCCTCTACTGAAACCCTAGCTCCCCTTATATAGAGGCGACCTGGTCTCTGCCTAGGGCATACGTGGAGGCATATTCCTAAGAATATGCCTCCTCTCAAAGTGGTAACCCGACCGGGGTGCTTTTCCCCCACACACGCATGCTTTAGCTCGTGAGCCTCACGGCGCCGCGTCGGCCAACACGGCGTCATCACCCTTGTCGGCCATGACCGGTGGTCCTGCCTTGCTTGCTTCGCTCATGCAGGCGTCTCGGGCCTTCTTTTGACCGAGAGATTCCTTCCTTCTCCCGGTTAAGAACGGGACCCGGATCATGGTAGATCCGCTATACCTGTTCCTGCATACAAGTTAGACAAGCACTTCCGACTTACTCCTTAAGTCGGCTGATATAATGTTAGCGACCCCGGTCCGGTTATCGCGTGATCCGCCTGCTCGAGGTGACCCGCCAGCATCCGCTTTGGCCATGCCGAACCTCGCTAACTCGGCCTTTATACCGGAGTGACCCTACCCGGTTATCCCCCAACACTAAGAGTGCCGCAGCAACCTGTGCCGCATTTAAAGGGCACAATAGTCTTCATGATGCATAGAGAAGGATTGCTTATCGAGGGACGCTACGCCATTAACTCGACTGATGAGTGCTTGGCAGCTACTTCTAGGTGGATCAAGTTTCGGAAAGCAGCCAAACTTAGTATTGGAAGAACGGTCAAGGTCGATGTATCTCGCTGCCCTGAATGCGGCATGCTGTTCATGAACTTCCTAGTTGTCTAGCTCTTTTCCCGCATGCTATTGAAATTAATTATGTGGTTGTCTTATCTCCATTGATCATATATGGGTGGTAAAACTGTGATAACCTTTTGCTGGATTGGAGCTATGACTAGTACGTACTCGTATGGTATATTTGTATCTATATGACGGTTCCCTATATGAGCAAATATTACGACAATGATTGTGTTCGAGTGATCGAGTGTGTTTGGAGAAAAGGGCAAACGGATCGCGTGGCATGGTTTTTAGAGCTGAAACAAGAATTGTCTCTCTCTGTAGTGATATTGAATTTCAGTGTTTGTATTGCTGAATCAGTCACTTTGAAATGCTTCTGAATTGGTCAAGTCTTGATGAATATGAACTAGGAATCTCTAGATTTTTTATGTCTTATTATCCTGTACTCCTTAATCTTTCAAATGGTATTGAATTTGTCAAAAGTTTCGTCATTGCTGCTGGCTACTTGCTCTAGAGCTTTTGCCTTTGTGTCATCAGAACCGTTGAATGCATTTTGGACAGAGATGAGAGGGTAAAGATATACAGTGTGATTTCACCAAGTGAAGTCATTGGAAACCAGCCCAGTTTTGGCGCATGTGGTGTGTGTTCATTAGATATTTTTACATGAATATCTATCAAAGGAATTATCTCTTTTTTTCCTCCCTCGAAGAGGTCTGTGTTTGAATCTAGTGAGACACAGCCCAGTGAAATTTGAGATAGGAGCCCATTAACCATAGCCCAAAAACTTTTTAATTTGGACTTTTTGCCAGTGCCCCCTACCTCTAAAAAAACTTTGCCTACCCATGTTTTTAAGAAACTAATCCATTATGTGGCTTTTTATAAATCGAGGTTCCAGTAGCACTGCTCTTTTATTTTAAGAGAGATAACATGGGAACACAACAATATTTTTTAGAAGACTGATACATAAGTTGTAGTACTAATACATGTTTAATGATTCAATTTCTATTAGTATCTTTGGTATTGTGTCAAAACACTCAATTTATACCTATTTGATTTGATTTGAAGGTCTTTAGTTCGAATCCACTGTGTGTACATATTTATATATATCTTGGGTTTACTTTTTTTTGAGAAAGGGTTTACTTTTTAATATCGCATTACAGAGAGGCTGACATCACGGACACACCAGCCTGTAGCATCCCTCGAGTTTATTGGACGGGTTTGAAAAAAAAGTTAAATACTTGTATAGAGAGGCGGGCATCAGGGACCCACTGGCTAGAACATACCAGAGAGGGTGACATGGGGGGCCTCAACAGCAAGACCATACACGGCTGCCACATCGAGCAACATTGCCAAGGTCAAAACAGCGGACGCGGCTGTAAAAAATTCCATCATATGCAGGTTTGATATACAGAGAGACTGGCATGTGGGACCTAGTAGCGCGGCCTTATATAGGTTCTACCTCGAGCGACGTTCCCAAGTTTGAAACAGGGAGGTGTGAGCGAGAAAAAAGTCTAGCATGCACACCTTTGTTCTAATGAGAGGCTCACATGGGGGACTCAGCAGCCTAGAAAAACGGCTGATGCATCGAGCATCGCTATCAAGTTCGAAACACGGAGGCGCGACCGAGAGCAAAAATTCCATCATACACACGTTTCTTCTAATGAGTGTATGACATGTGGGGGTGGGGCCCTGCATCATGATTAAACGGTAGATGCAGCGAGCAACGCTATCAAGTTCGGAACACGGAGGCGCGACTGAGGGAAAAATTCTATCATACACCCGTTTCTTCTAATGAGAGGATGAAATGTGGGGTCTAGGAGTTTGATTAAACGGCTGATGCAGCAAGCAACGCTATCAAGTTCGGAACACGAAGGCGCGACAGAGGGTAAAAAATCCATCATACACACGTTTCTTCTAATGAGAGGATGACATGTGGGGCCCAGCATCGTGATTAAACGGTAGATGCATCGAACATCGCTATCAAGTTCAGAATAGGGTAGCGTGAGCGAAGGAAAAAAACCATCATACACACGTTTCTTCTAATGAGAGGATGACATGTGTGGCTCAGGAGGTTGGTTAAACCGTAGATGCGTCGAGCAGCGCTATCAACTCAGAACAGGGTAGCGCCAGCGAAAGAAAAAATTCCATCATACACGCGTTTCTTCTAATGAGAGGCTGACATGTGGGTCCCAGGAGGTTGATTAGACGGTAGATGCATGGAGCAACGCTATCAACTTCGAAACAGGGTAGCGCAAGCGAAGGAAAAAAATTCCATCATACACACGATCCTTCTAATGAGAGGCTGACATGTGGGACCTAGTAGCCTGACTAAACGGCAGACACCTCGAGCAACATTATCGAGTTCAAATCAGGGAGGCGCGACGAAAAAGTATGGTCTACTAGATACACTGACGTCCGGGACCCACATGCCTCAAAAGACTTTGGCGAATCTACATCGCACGAGGAAATGAAAATCTTGCTTCTGCCACATGCCAGCCGAGCTTCCTCCATGTTTTTAGCAGATCTATCATAGTAGAGGGCCGCGAAACCGGAAAAAATTGTTTTCCATCGGCCACGGCCGAGCAGAGAATTTCATCGTGGAAGACGCGCCTTCTACGACGACCGTTGGGCAAATTCGTTGCGGAAGGAAACTTTTCTTGTAGTGTACCACCAGTTTGACAGATGCTACATCACCACACCCACTTTAATGCGTTTGTGTATCAGTGTGCATCTTTGTGGTATTGGAAAAGAACACATGCAATGATGCCACTCCATCATGTGGTGTTCTTTTCATAAACCACATGGATCCACTGATGTTATTGCATGTGTGTTCTTTTCATAAACCACATGGATCCACTTATGTCATTCCATGTGTGTTCTTTTCATAAACCAGATGGATCCACTAGATGTCATTGCATGTGTGTTCTTTTCATAAACCAAATGGATCCACTAGATGTCATTGCACGTGTGTTCTTTTCCTAAACCACATGGATCCACTAGAGTCATTGCATGTGTGTTCTTTTCATATACCACATGGATCCACTAGATGACATTGCATGTGTGTTCTTTTCCTAAACCACATGGATCCAATATATGTCATTGCATTTTTGTTCTTTTCATAAACCACATGGATCCACTAGAGTCAGTGTATGTAGCATCCCAATTGTCTAACAATTGCAATGCTACTAGCCTAGTCTATATAAATGCTACTTCCTACATATAATTGTTGCATCATAATTATATCATGCTCATGTCATCAGGCCACCTTGCATTTGAGCATCATACAAATAACCCTTCTTCTTTTGGTTCTTATCTCATATGCATTATTAATTGTATTTGCCTCTTGATATATTGTATTTGTTTCTTGATCAATGATTAATGCCCAAGTTGAGTTGGGGCATATCTTTTATTCAACTCCATCACCTTTCCTTGTCACCACCTTATAATTCCACCACCCTAATTACCCATGGGACTTTATTTTATTTTGGCATTTACTCTAGCTCATGTGGGTTGGGATGGATCTAATTCTATAATTTCTTTTGCTTGGTCTTTATTCCACCTTTTGGGAATGCATGGGAATCATGCCATGTTATATTATTATTGTTTTCACATAATAACACATGGCATTTAAAGCCCATGCATGGGCCATGCAAAACTCCACCATCTTTTCTCCTTTGAGTTTTGCCTTTGTTTTAAAGTGGGTCTTGTCTTGTGTTATCATCCTATGTGTTCTTGATCTCTTGTTGATCACACCTTTTTCTTTCATCTCCTCACCATCTCCATCTCAACACCTTTTCTAGCTTGATCTAGTTTTGGGCATGTTAAACCCTATACCTCAATCACACCCTACTCTACCTCTCCTTACCATCCCCTCCTTGCTTGCTCATGTGAGAATGTAAAACCCTAAACAACCTCACCACCACTCCCCTAGGCTCTCTATCCTTAACCTCCTCTCTAAACCTAAACCCTAACCAAGCCCCCTCTCTAGCTAACCGAGCCACCCCTCTCTAGCTAACCCTAGCTACCCGACCCTCTCTCTCGGCCTCTCTCCCTTCCTCCATGCCATGCAGGCCCCACCTAGCTACCTTACTACCCCAACCCTAGCCCCAACCCTAACCGAGCTACTAATCCCTTCTAACCTAGCTCACCCGAGCCTCCCATCTCCTCTCTCTTTCTCTCTCACAGCCGGGGATGTCCCACCCGAGCCTACCCCTCCTTGGATGCTCCCCGGCCGGCTATTAGCTCCACCTTACCTGCCCCTGCCCTGCTCAAACCGAGCCAGCTCGAGCACGTGCCGAGGAGGAGAGGAAAAAGGTGGCACCGAGGCCACCTTATCTACCCCGTGCCCACCGGCCTCGTCCCTGTCTCTCTCCCTCGCGTTTAGCCACCTCCCCACGTCTCCGCCTTGCCAGATCCACCCCAAGGCCTTGCCCCTTCCCCCCTCCATCTCCAACTCCGGCCGTCGTACCCGCCAGCACCACCACAGACTTCTCGTTCCAGCCGGCGTGCGCGACGTGGAGGCGATCAAGTAGGCCGAGAGGGATCCCCGGTGTCGTCCCGTACCCGCCAGCGAGGAGGAGGAGCTCCACTCCCGCCACAGTACCGAGACACCCCGACGAAACCCTAGCCCGCCGTTCGCCTGCCTCGTCGACGCCCTGCTGCTCCCCAAGCTGATCTGACACCACCACCCTCTCCTCGGTGAGCCCCTATTCCTCGCTGACATCCTCACTCTCGCTGTCGCCGTCTAGCTCTGCCGTTTGTTTCGTCGAACACTCTGCGTGCGCTGTCGGCCACTGCGTTGGCTCGCTCCCGCATCGCGTAGAACCTTATCCAGCCGCCCGCCGCCCCTCTGTCACCATCCGTTAGCCTACCGCGCTGGTTCCTCCCCTTAGCGCGTCGCGTCATGCTTGAATCCCGTCTGCGTGCCCCGCGTCGGTCGAGCACCGATCCGTCCGCAGGTGCAGGGAAGATCTACAGGGGCCTGTGGAACTTTTCAATTCGCCCCCCCCCTTTTGTTTTTCCTTAACCCGCGGTAACACCGAGCCCACCGTCAGCCTCTCTGTCTGTTTTGCAGTTAAGCCCCCCCAGGTTCCTCTGCCTCAGCCCGCACTCCCCGGATCCATAGCGTGTGCCCCACTGGGCTGTGCCAATGGACTCAGCTGCCCCACCTGTCAGCCTCTTGGTCTAGGTCAGCCGCGGTGAGAAAACTCTTTTGTGCGCGCGTGTTGTCCCAGTCAGCAGCTGGCCCACCCGTCAGTGACTGTGGCTAGATCTGTCTGAGTACGAAATGGTTTTCTGTTTTGCTGTTTAATTTAAACCGTTTTCCAATTTGATTTAAATTCAAATTCAAATCAGATTTAAATAACTTTTCAAATATAAATCCATATAATACAAATAATATATGTTTTGGAATCAGAAAAATGTGAGGAATTCAAATATGCTATTCAAAATATTGTTTGGGCACTTAAAATTTTCGAGATAATTAAAATTACAATAAAATGCCCTTTTTCTTAATTAATTAATAACTTTGGTTTTATAACTCCAAATTTGACAAATAATATGTCTAAATCGATCAGCGCGACGAGCCCGTTCTATCTATGCATTCCATGTTCTGAATTGCAGCATGCATCATATAAATATAAAGTATACAACAACTTATTTGAGGATAAAAGGTGACTAAAACTCCGTAAAATGCTTTATTCTTGTATTCCACACCTCACCCATGCCATGCTACATTATTGCCATGCAAATTGTGCATCATTCATCGTGGCATGATTGTTTGCTTGTCGCATTTTAATTCATATGCTTGTGCACTCTATTTATGTTGGCCCTTGTTTGTTTGGTTCTTCTTCGAATAGACGCTGAGTAGGGGATATATCAAGAAACCTGTGAGCACTACCTGTGTCCGTCCCTCGCTTCAACTGAGCTGCCAGGCAAGCACTACCACATGCTTGCATACATATAGTACCTATTGCCTCTCTCTTATTCTTGCATCATTGAGTCGCGAGTGCATTAAACTGAATCCCAAGTACTGCATAGCCTTTACTTTTAAACCCCACCGAAGCTTGTTCCTCCATCCCATGAGCCATTACTACAGGAGTTGTTTGAGCCATGCGGGTCGTAGAACAGCATGTGTAGGGTATGTGAGTGTCTGATGGATAATGAGGTACCTAAACAACTTAACCTGAGTAGTAATGGGATAACTAATGACAGTGGCACTGGTGGGCAATATCTGCTATTTGGTTTTTCATGCTCACTTGTGTCCCGTAGGACCCCGAGTACTTGATTCCTGTTCCTTGAATATTCGCACTATCCACATCCGGGAGGCTTATGAACCCCCTGAGCCAGAGCTTGATTCATTCTTATTTCTTGGGGCCACAAAGTAGTTTGGGGCTTTATTACTATCATGTACGTATGCCATGCTTTACTGCTTTATTTAAGATTGTGCATGGAGCACCTGTACTGTTTAGGACTGTGACACGTTTTCGCTGTATCGACAAGCCCACCACATTTTCGTTCCCATCGTTACCGTCGTCCACACACAAACCCCGGGTCCGTTGAGCCGCCAACTTCGCTATGGGTAGCTTAGTGGGGTGGCCCTGAAATATTTCTGAATCCTGTGATCGCTTTGTCGTGAATGCCTCGTTGGTTTTGATTTGGTTTTTCCGAGGTTGATCGAGTATGTTGTTATTTGTGCACCGCAGGTAAATCTTTCGAAAGTCGTGTCCATGTTATGGACGACTTGGAGCACAGCTCGATCATAGACAAGTATAACTAAAGTACCGTTTTTAATTTGACTAAGTACCTGACTAGTAAATAGTGCAACACTCATGGAATGGAAAATAAAATTGCCAACGGATGGGGGCTGTTCGTCCGCTTCCTCATTGGTAAGCGAGGAGGAGGATGGATCTGTTAATATTACTGTTATAACTGTTGTGATTAATTCACGGACATCCGTCTATCTTTGGTTAGGCGGATGGTTAGCGAGTATCCCTAGAATTGTTAGGTATTATCTTTTGCTGCAATTGCGTCACCCCAGGTTGTGTCCCCTTTAGAGGCATAAAGACTTCTGTGAAAATTCTAGGGTCTCACACGATAATTGTTTGATTCAGATGAACAGGTAAACTCGCAAGATGGATACTGGGTGGAGGAGACGAACGATGTGGGCAACAATCACTCGGTGTAGAGATTCCGGGAATGGGGATCCGTGAGATCTGTGGGCGGGATGTGTTTATTTATGGGGCATCTTATGCCGATTTGCTTCTTATCCGTACTCGGATCTTGTTTTCCGCTCACCGATACTCGATGTTTGATGTATGAGGAGATATCCTAAACTATTATATCTATCTAGGATATTTGGATCTTGCCGTATGGCATTGCAATATTTCTATTTCTTTTAGATGGAATGGCTCTGAGGACTGTTGTATGGTGGCTTGCATACATACTCATTTGTGTATGTAGTTGATCCCTTCGCGCCGACACGCTGCTCTTGTCCCGATGTTTTGGAAATGGTTAGGACGGCCAAAGGTTCACCTGTGAGTGGCATTTGGCCCCACTGCATTATTTTAACCATTTCCGCTCATCCAGGCTTGTAACTAAGAGCGTAATTCACCGAGGTAGTTACAATTGGTATCAGAGCCATCCCGCCCTTCAGGGTCTCAGCCAAATGGTTGTTGTTAGTCTAGCCAATATTTTTGGTAGCTATGTATACTAGGGAAAAACAAAACGTGAGAGTAGGACTTCTTCGACTTTTCTTCTTAACCACCCACCCACCCTTTTCTGGTAAGGAAGTGTAACGTTTTCAATCCTCTTCTTAAAATTCAAACTAGGATTCACGTGTTCTGGGTTTCCGTAGTACCATAGGAAGTGTGTGTGTGTGTAATTCCTTGTCTATCTGTTGCATCCAATTTGTTATCACAATCTGCCTTTGGTTATCAACTGTTGGTACATTCCATACTGACAGGCGTTTGAAAACCGGCGCGATCTATCTGACTCCTTGTTAACTGGTGCCATCTTCTTAAGGGTGTTCTTCCTTCCAGCATGCTTACACAGAATGTGGAGTTGCTAATCTCTACCTGATAAGTGCTTTTGCGCATCTATTGGTATTTTAATGCCGAAAATGCGGAAAAAATTTCTTTGATACATCTGTGCTTCCACACTCCTTTTCAGTCGTGTGTGAAACATTATCTATCTTCCTTTTATCAGCATGTCCATGCTAACTCATTCTTTTGTCACCGGCGCTTAATCCTAGAGTTTCATTTCATCTCCAATTCTCTTGGGCTAATTACATAACATGTGTCGATCCGATGCTGGTGATTGTAATTTGGTTCTCGGCATAGCTATATGACACTTATCATGAGTGGAATATGGAAAAATGCAATCACCACTATCCTCCAAATGGTGACGGTTATCTCCTGTGATTTTGAGTACACCGTGATCATATCTATGCATATTCAAGCATCTTTGGCAATCCGGAGTTTCTCAAAGCACTACGGCGGTCTATCATCTGTCCATCATGCTGCACATCTTTTTGAACTCCATATCTGCAAAATTCTCTTTGAGACGAGGGAATTGCATATTTTCGTCTCTGATAGCTTTGCCTAAGGTATGAGCTATCATCGGTTCTTATCCAAGATCTCTTTATCTTTGTAACCGGTGATCCGATCGACAATGTGAACCAGGTGACATCTCTTTTTCTTCCGAAGGACCAGATAATCTATTCTTCCAGTGCATCTTCTTCAACACGAACCCGTGCTCTTAATATTGATCTTTCTAAGAGTGTTGAGCTCAGGAAGTGTTCGAGCATTTGTTCGTTTCTCTCGCCTTTTGAACTTGGTATTCTGGGAATATCTTGTTAATCCATGGTGGTATATGTTGATAATATGCTTGCCTATTCCATATCAATGGAAGAACATGGAAGATCATCTGTGTCTCTTTCTCTCAAGCTTCGTGAGCACCGCTCAGGTGCAAAGTCTCAAAGTGAGAATTCTGACTTTTTGAAGTCACCTATCTCGGCCACGTCCTTTTGCTAAATAGATCGCTCCAATTCTGGAATCAGCAAGTCCATTGTTAATTCAATCTTCCATCTTCAATCAAACCTAGAGTCTTTCCTTGTTGGCGAGTTATCATCGTCGTTCCGCCGAAGATTTCCTCAAGACTGCTAAATCTCTCTCAATCATTTCAAGAAGAACATGGAGTTCTTTCACCTCGCCAAGTGATCTTTTGAAACCCTCTCGTTCTATCATCTATGCTCAATCCACCGGAGGCCATGAAGTTTTTTCCAGATCTTTTGTAATCATTATGTTCAAGTGGTGCTATCTTTTTCTTTGTCTGTGGAATCTTGCAGTTGTCTCCGTAATCTTCCTTCATATCTTTCTGGTGGCTTGGTACTTCAGACATGACGACAACATCATCATCTTTATCTATCTATGAATCCGGCGAATCGTTTGCATCTATCCTTCTTTTCTAACGAAGTTCCACAAGTTATTGTCAATACCTTCAGTCTGTTTCGGTAGTTGGGTTGCATGGTTTTCTTATTCATGTGCGGAGTAATATTTTGAGTGCGGGATGGAGTAGCTACCATACCACTACTCTTATCATTCGCTCTTGTACATTGAATTGGTGAATTTATGTGATTTCACTAATTCCACGGAAGTTAGAAGTGGCCTTTATCCCTTGATACTTTTACTTCCGTCCTTGTTTTCCGGAGTGCTCTCTTGAAGAAAGTAATCAATAATCTCTTATTGGTGGTCTGTCTATTCTAGATGGAGCAAAATCTTCAATTATCCGGTGGGAACAAACGCAAACTCTTTTCTGTCCTTGTCATTCTACCGATGCTCGACATCCCCAAACAAGATGAAAGGAAACTATCTCTCTCTTTGTTTCATCAATTCTTTTTCGGTGGTAAAGCCAATTATGGTTGATGCCATCACCGCAAATCTATTGCGTTAGCCTCAAGGATAAAGAAAGCCATAAGTATATCTACAATAAACTCGAGATCCTCCATATTCTTTGCTTCTCGGGATTCCACCATGATCGGGCTTCACATCCGTCTCTGGAAGTTATATCCGCGCACCTCAATTGCGTGATCCGTTGGGTCTTACCAGCGCAAGAAGAATCTAATCCGACGATGTCTAACTAAATCTTTCTGTTGATATCAAGGGACTCTATTGTTTGAAGGCAATATTGTTTCCGAACTTCATTTCTCAAATCCGAGAGAAGATACGATGCTATTGTCATAGTGGTTCAAAACCTCTCCAATCTAGCTCTTTTCATCCAGCGAGACAAAGTTTTCATCCTCTCTAGTATCGATAAATCTTTAATCTTAATGATGTGTCTTTCTTTATCCATGATACATCATCTTGTCCTTTCTTTCACAAGTGGTTCTATTCTTTTATCATGTTTCTTGAGAAAACCGAAGCTATGTCCATCCTATCCTTCTTGTCTCACGACAATCCTACAATTCTTCTAATCCGTTGTTCTTGAAGCAAAACGCAAGACTCGCAACAAGTCTAGCAAGTTTTGCAAGGTGTAGTGGTTGCACCATTCCGTTGTTCATCAACTTAGGAACATGAGGGTCACCTTCGTTCCGAACAACCGCCTCTCCTTGTGTTGTTTTCCTTTTCCTAGGAATCTCGGGGCGAGATTCTTGTTTAGTGGGGGAGAGTTGTAGCATCCCAATTGTCTAACAATTGCAATGCTACTAGCCTAGTCTATATAAATGCTACTTCCTACATATAATTGTTGCATCATAATTATATCATGCTCATGTCATCAGGCCACCTTGCATTTGAGCATCATATAAATAACCCTTCTTCTTTTGGTTCTTATCTCATATGCATTATTAATTGTATTTGCCTCTTGATATATTGTATTTGTTTCTTGATAAATGATTAATGTCCAAGTTGAGTTGGGGCATATCTTTTATTCAACTCCATCACCTTTCCTTGTCACCACATTCCACCACCCTAATTACCCATGGGATTTTATTTTATTTTGGCATTTACTCTAGCTCATGTGGGTTGGGATGGATCTAATTCTATAATTTCTTTTGCTTGGTCTTTATTCCACCTTTTGGGAATGCATGGGAATCATGCCATGTTATATTATTATTGTTTTCACATAATAACACATGGCATTTAAAGCCCATGCATGGGCCATGCAAAGCTCCACCATCTCTTCTCCTTTGAGTTTTGCCTTTGTTTTAAAGTGGGTCTTGTCTTGTGTTATCATCCTATGTGTTATTGATCTCTTGTTGATCACACCTTTTTCTTTCATCTCCTCACCATCTCCATCTCAACACCTTTTCTAGCTTGATCTAGTTTTGGGCATGTTAAACCCTATACCTCAATCACACCCTACTCTACCTCTCCTTACCATCCCCTCCTTGCTTGCTCATGTGAGAATGTAAAACCCTAAACAACCTCACCACCACTCCCCTAGGCTCTCTATCCTTAACCTCCTCTCTAAACCTAAACCCTAACCAAGCCCCCTCTCTAGCTAACCGAGCCACCCCTCTCTAGCTAACCCTAGCTACCCAACCCTCTCTCTCGGCCTCTCTCCCTTCCTCCATGCCATGCAGGCCCTACCTAGCTACCTTACTACCCCAACCCTAGCCCCAACCCTAACCGAGCTACTAATCCATTCTAACCTAGCTCACCCGAGCCTCCCATCTCCTCTCTCTTTCTCTCTCACAGCCGGGGATGGCCCACCCGAGCCTACCCCTCCTTGGACGCTCCCCGGCCGGCTATTAGCTCCACCTTACCTGCCCCTGCCCTGCTCAAACCGAGCCAGCTCGAGCACGTGCCGAGGAGGAGAGGAAAAAGGTGGCACCGAGGCCACCTTATCTACCCCGTGCCCACTGGCCTCGTCCCTGTCTCTCTCCCTCGCGTTTAGCCACCTCCCCACGTCTCCGCCTCGCCAGATCCACCCCAAGGCCTTGCCCCTTCCCCCCTCCATCTCCAACTCCGGCCAGCATCTGCCAAAGACCACCACAGACTTCTGCTCCAGCCAAGCGGCGCGACGTGGAGGCGATCAAGTAGGCCGAGAGGGATCCCCGTGTCGCCCTTGCCAGGCAGGAGGAGGAGCTCCACTCCGCCACGCATCGAGACGCCTGATGAAACCCTAGCCCGCTGCACGCCTCACGATGCCCCGCTGCTCCCCATGCTGATCCGACACCACCACCTCTCCTCGGTGAGCCCCTATTCCTCGCCGACATCCTCACTCATTGCCGCCTAGCTCCGCTTGTTTCATTCGAACACTCTGCACCGTCGTCATCGCTGGCTCGCTCCCGCATCGCGTAGAACCTTATCCAGCCGCCCGCCGCCCCTCTGTCACCATCCGTTAGCCTACCGCGCTGGTTCCTCCTTAGCGCTGCACCCCTGCTGCTTCAAATCTCGTCTTGCCGCGCCCGATCGAAAGCACCGATCCGTCTGTGCAGTGGGAAGATCTACAGGGGCCTATGGAACTTTTCAATTCGCCCCCCCTTTTTGTTTTTCCTTAACTCATGTACCACCGAGCCCACCGTCGCCTCTCCGTCTGCTTTGCTTAAGCCCCTGTGTTCCTCGCCTCAGCCCGCACTCCCGGATCCAAGAACGTGTCGCCCATCTGGTCAAGTGGACTGCTGAGGTCGCCGCCCCACTTGTCAGCCTCTTGGTCTAGGTTAGCCGCGGTGAGAAAACTCTTTTCTGCGCGCGTGTTGTCCCAGTCAGCAGCTGGCCCACCCTTCATTGACTGTGGCTGGATCTGTCTGAGTACGAAATGGTTTTCTGTTTTGCTGTTTAATTTAAACCTTTTTCCAATTTGATTTAAATTCAAATTCAAATCAGATTTAAATAACTTTTCAAATATAAATCCATATAATACAAATAATATATGTTTTGGAATCAGAAAAATGTGAGGAATTCAAATATGCTATTCAAAATATTGTTTGGGCATTTAAAATTTTCGAGATAATTAAAATTACAATAAAATGCCCTTTTTCTTAATTAATTAATAACTTTGGTTTTATAACTCCAAATTTGACAAATAATATGTCTAAATCGATCAGCGCGACGAGCCCGTTCTATCTGTGCATTCCATGTTCTGAATTGCAGCATGAATCATATAAATATAAAGTATACAGCAACTTATTTGAGGATAAAAGGTGACTAAAACTCCGTAAAATGCTTTATTCTTGTATTCCACACCTCACCCATGCCATGCTACATTATTGCCATGCAAATTGTGCATCATTCATCATGGCATGATTGTTTGCTTGTCGCATTTTAATTCATATGCTTGTGCACTCTATTTATGTTGGCCCTTGTTTGTTTGGTTCTTCTAATAGACACGATCGGGGATATATCAAGAAACCTGTGAGCACTACCCAGATCCGTCCTCGCTTCAATCGAGCTGCTGTGCAAGCACTACCACATGCTTGCATACATATAGTACCTATTGCCTCTCTTATTCTTGCATCATTGAGTCATGAGTGCATTAAACTGAATCCCAAGCATCGCATAGCCTTTTACTTTTAAACCCCAATCAAGCTTGTTCCTCCATCCCATGAGCCATTACTACAGAGTTGTTTGAGCCATGCGGGTCAGAACAGCATGTGTAGGGTATGTGAGTGTCTGATGGATAACGAGGTACCTAAACAACTTAACCTGAGTAGTAATGGGATAACTAATGACAAGTGGCACCGTGGGCAATATCTCGCTATTTGGTTTTTCATGCTCACTTGTGTCCCGAGGACCCCGAGTACTTGATTCCTGTTCCTTGAATATTCACATTATCCACATCCGGGAGGCTTATGAACCCCCCTGAGCCAGAGCTTGATTCATTCTTATTTCTTGGGGCCACAAAGTAGTTTGGGGCTTTATTTATATCATGTACTTATGCCATGCTTTACTGCTTTATTTAAGATTGTGCGTGGAGCACCTGATCGCTTAGGACGGTGACATCCGCTTTATCGACAAGCCCACCACATTTTCGGTTCCCAATGCATCATTGGCCCACACAAACCTGGGTCCGTTTGAGCCGCCAACTTCGCTATGGGTAGCTTAGTGGGGTGGCCCCTGAAATATTTCTCAATCGTGATCGCTTTGTCGTGAATGCCTCGTTGGTTTTGATTTGGTTTTTCCGAGGTTGATCGAGTGTGTGTTGCTATTTGTGCACCTCGCAGGTAAATCTTTCAAAGCCGTGTCCGCTGTTATGGACGACTTGGAGCATGCCGATCATAGACAAGTATAACTAAAGTACCGCTTTTAATTTGACTAAGTACCGACTAGTAAATAGTGCAACACTCATGGAATGGAAAATAAAATTGCCAACGGATGGGGGTTGTTCGTCCGCTCCTCGTTGGTTAGGAGGAGGATGGATTTGTTAATATTATCGTTATAATCATGTGATTAATTCACGAACATCCGTCATCTTTGGTTAGGCGGATGGTTAGCAGTATCCCTAGAATTGTTAGGTATTATCTTTTGCTGCAATTGCGCCACCCTGTGTTGTGTCCCTTTAGAGGCATAAAGACTTGCCGAAAATTTCTAGGGTCTCACACGATAATTGTTTGATTCTGATGACAAAAACTCGCAAGATGGATACTGGGTGGAGGAGACGAACGATGTGGGCAACGATCACTCGGTAGAGATTCCAGAACGGGATCCGTGAGATCTGTATGGATGTGTTTATTTATGGGGCATCTTATGCCAATTTGCTTCTTATCCGTACTCGGATCTTGTTTTCCGCTTCCGCCTGATACTCTGATGTTTGATGTATGAGGAGATATCCTAAACTATTATATCTATCTAGGATATTTGGATCTTGCCGTATGGCGTTGCAATATTTCTATTTCTTTTAGATGGAATGGCTCTGAGGACTGTTGTATGGTGGCTTGCATACATACTCATTTGTGTATGTAGTTGATCCCTTCGCCGACACGCCGCCGTTCTTGTCCTGATGTTTTGGAAATGGTTAGGACGGCCGAAAGGTCTACCTGTGAGTGGCATTTGGCCCCACCGTAATATTTTAACCATTTCCGCTCATCCAGGCTTGTAACTAAGAGCGTAATTCACCGAGGTAGTTACAGTGTATGCATGTGTGTTAGTGTGCATCATTGTGGTTTTGGAAAATAACACATGCAATGATACCACTCCAGGATATTGTGACCAACCATGTCCAGGAACCCTAGCAGCATGCTAGGATTCCAATACTGCATGCATTCTACCACCAGTTTGAAACATGCGGCATCACCACACCCACTTGGATGTGTGTGTATGTCAGTGTGCATCATTGTGGTGTTGGAAAAGAACACATGCAATGATGCGACTCCAGCATGTGGTGTTTTTTCATAAACCACATGGATCCACTAGATGTCATTGCATGTGTGTTCTTTTCATAAACCATATGGACCCAGTAGATGTCATTGCATGTGTGTTCTTTTCCTAACCCACATGGATCCACTAGAGACATTGCATGTGTGTACTTTTCATAAACCACATGGATCCACTAGATGTCATTGCATGTGTGTTCTTTTCCTAAACCACATGGATCAACTACAGTCATTGCATGTGTGTTCTTTTCCTAAACCACATGTATCAACTACAGTCATTGCATGTGTATTCTTTTCTTAAACCACATGGATCCACTAGATGTCATTGCATGTGTGTTCTTTTCATAAACCAAATGGATCTAGTAGATGTCATTACATGTGTGTTCTTTTCCTAAACCGCAAGGATCCTCATCCCCCACTAGATGTCATTGTATGTATGTCCTTTTCCTAAACCACATCGATCCACTATATGTCATTACATGTATGTTCTTTTCATAAACCACATAAATCCAGTAGAGTCATTGTATGCGCGTGTGTGTGTACCAGTGTGCATCATTGTGGTTTGGGAAAAGAACACATGCAATGATGCCACTCCAGCATGTGGTGTTCTTTTCGTAAACCACATGGATCCACTAGATGTCATTGCATGTGTGTTCTTTTCATCAACCACATGGATCCGCTGATGTCAATGCATGTGTGTTCTTTGCATCAACCACATGGATCCACTAGATGTCATTGCATTTGTGTTCTTTTCCTAAACCACATGGATAACCTGCTGTCATTTCATGTGTATTGTTTTCATAAACCACATGGATCCACTAGATTTCATTGCATGTGTGTTCTTTTCATAAACCACATGGATCTAGTAGATGTCATTGCCTGTATGTTATTTTCCTAAACCACATGGATCCTCTTCCCCCACTAGATGTCATAGCCTGTGTGTTCTTTTCCTAAACCGCATGGATCCACTATATGTCATTGCATGTATGTTCTTTTCATAAACCAAATGAATCCACTAGAGTCATTGTATGTGTGTGTACCAATGTGCATCATTGTGGTTTTGGAAAAGAACACATGCAATTATGCCACTCTAGCATTTGGTGTTCTTTTCCTAAACCACGTGGATCCACTAGATGTCATTGCATGTGTGTTCTTTTCAATAACCACATGGATCCATTACATGTCATTGCATTTGTGTTCTTTCCATAAACCATATGGATACAGTAGATGTCATTGCATGTGTGTTCTTTTCCTAAAGCACATGGATCCACTAGAGTCATTGCATATGAGTTCTTTTCATAAACTACATGGATCCACTAGATTCCATTGCATGTGTGTTCTTTTACTAAACCACATGGATCCACTATATGTGATTTCATGTATGTTCTTTTCATAAACCACATGGATCCACTAGAGTCATTGTATGTGTGTTCTTTTCCTAAACCACATGGATCCACTATATGTCATTGCATGTGTGTTCTTTTCATAAACCACATGGACCCACTAGAGTCATTTTATATGTGTGTTGTGTATTAGTGTGCATCATTGTGGTTTTGGAAATGAACACATGCAATGATGCTACTCCAGCATGTGGTGTCAAACCATGTCCAGGAACCCTAGATGCATGATGGGATTCAACTACAGCATGCATTCTACTACCAGTTTGAAAGATGATGCATCACCACACCCAATTGGATGTGTGTGTGTGTTACTGTGCATCATTGTGGTTTGGAAAAGAACACATGCAATGATGCCACTCTATAATGTGGTGTCCAACCATGTCTAGGAACCCTAGCAGCATGCTGCGATTCAACTACAAGATGCATTCTACCACCAGTTTGAAAGATGCTGCATCACCACACCCACTTGGATGTGTATGTGTATTAGTGTGCATCATTGTGGTTTTGGAAAAGAACACATTGTGGTTTTGAAACATGTGGTGTTCTTTTCCTAAACCACATGGATCCACCAGATGTCATTGCATGTGTGTTCTTTTCAGAAACCACATGGATCCGCTGATGTCATTGCTTGTGTGTTCTTTTCATAAACCACATGGATCCACTAGATGTCATTGCATGTGTGTTATTTTCCTAAACCATATGGATCCACTACAATCATTTCATGTGTAATCTTTTCATAAACCACATGGATCCACAAGATGTCATTGCATGTGTGTTCTTTTTAAAAACCACATGAATCCACGAGTCATTGTATGCGTGTATGTGTACCAAAGGCCATGGGGTTTTGGAAAAGAACACATGCAATGATGCCACTCCAGCATGTGGTGTTCTATTCCTAAACCACATGTATCCAGTAGATGTCATTTCATGTGTGTTCTTTTCATAAACCACATGGATCCGCTGATGTCACTGCATGTGTGTTCTTTTCCTAAACCACATGGATCCACTAGATGTCATTGCATGTGTGTTATTTTGCTAAACCACATGGATCCACTATAGTCATTTCATGTGTATTATTTTCATATACCACATAGATCCACTAGATGTCATTGCATGTGTGTTCTTTTCATAAACCACATGGATCTAGTAGATGTCATTCCATGTGTGTTCTTTTCCTACACCATATGGATCCTAGTCCCCCACTAGATGTCATTGCATGTGTGTTCTTTTCCTAAACCAGACGGATCCACTATATGTCATTGCATGTAGTTCTTTTCATAAACCACATGAATCCACTGGAGTCATTGTATGCGTGTGTGTGTGTACCAGTGTGCATCATTGTGGTTTTGGACAAGAACACATGCAATGATGCCACTCCAGCATGTGGTGTTCTTTTCCTAAACCACATGGATCCACTAGATGTCATTGCATGTGTGTTCTTTTCATAAATCACATGGATCCACTAGATGTCATTGCATGTGTGTTCGTTTCATAAATCACAAGGATCCACTAGATTTCATTGCATGTATGTTCTTTTCCTAAACCACATGGATCCATCAGAGTCATTAAATGTGTCTTCTTTTCATAAACCAAATGGATGCACTAGATGTCATTGCGTGTGTGTTCTTTTAAGAAACCATATGGATCCAGTAGATGCCATTGCATGTGTGTTCTTTTCCTAAACCACATGGATCCGCTGATGTCATTGCATGTGTGTTCTTTTCATAAACCACATGGATCTACTAGATGTCATTGCATGTGTGTTCTTTTCCTAAACCACATGGATCAACTACAGTCATTTCATGTGTATTATTTTTAGAAAGCAAATGGATCCACTAGATGTCATTGCAGGTGTGCATAAACCCCATGGATCTAGTAGATGTCATTGCATGTGTTATTTTCCAAAACCACATGGATCCTCATCCCCCACTAGATGTCATTGCATGTGTGTTCTTTTCCTAAACCGCACGGATCCACTAATGTCATTGCATGTATGATCTTTTGATAAACCACATGGACCCACTAGAGTCATTTTATGTGTGTGTTGTGTATCAGTGTGCATCATTGTGGTTTTGGAAATGAACACATGCAATGATGCTACTCCAGCATGTGGTGTCAAACCATGTCTAGGAACCCTAGATGCATGATGGGATTCAACTACAGCATGCATTCTACTACCAGTTTGAAAGATGCTACATCACCACACCCAATTGGATGTGTGTGTGTTACTGTGCATCATTGTGGTTTTGGAAAAGAACACTTGCAATGATGCCAATCTATAATGTGGTGTCCAACCATGTCTAAGAACCCTAGCAGCATGCTGCGATTCAACTACAACATGCATTCTACCACCAGTTTGAAAGATGCTGCATCACCACACCAACTTGGATGTGTATGTGTATTAGTGTGCATCATTGTGGTTTTGGAAAAGAACACATTGTGGTTTTGAAACATGTGGTGTTCTTTTCCTAAACCACATGGATCCACTAGATGTCATTGCATGTGTGTTCTTTTCAGAAACCACATGGATCCGCTGATGTCATTGCATGTGTGTTCTTTTCATAAACCACATGGATCCACTAGATGTCATTGCATGTGTGTTATTTTCCTAAACCACATGGATCCACTACAATCATTTCATGTGTAATCTTTTCATAAACCACATGGATCCACAAGATGTCATTGCATGTGTGTTCTTTTTAGAAACCACATGAATCCACTAGTCATTGTATGCGTGTGTGTGTAACAGTGTGCGTCGTTGGGGTTTTGGAAAAGAACACATGCAATGATGCCACTCCAGCATGTGGTGTTCTATTCCTAAACCACATGTATCCAGTAGATGTGATTTCATGTGTGTTCTTTTCATAAACCACATGGATCCGCTGATGTCGCTGCATGTGTGTTCTTTTCATAAACCACATGGATCCACTAGATGTCATTGAATGTGTGTTATTTTGCTAAACCACATGGATCCACTACAGTCATTTCATGTGTATTGTTTTCATATACCACATAGATCCACTAGATGTCATTGCATGTGTGTTCTTTTCATAAACCACATGGATCTAGTAGATGTCATTCCATGTGTGTTCTTTTCCTACACCATATGGATCCTAATCCCCCACTAGATGTCATTACATGTGTGTTATTTTCCGAAACCAGATGGATCCACTATATGTCATTGCATGTGTGTTCTTTTCATAAACCACATGAATCCACTAGAGTCATTGTATGCGCGTGTGTGTACCAGTGTGCATCATTGTGGTTTTGGACAAGAACACATGCAATGATTCCACTCCAGCATGTGGTGTTCTTTTCCTAAACCACATGGATCCACTAGATGTCATTGCATGTATGTTCTTTTCATAAATCACATGGATCCACTAGATGTCATTGCATGTGTGTTCGTTTCATAAATCACAAGCATCCACTAGATTTCATTGCATGTATGTTCTTTTCCTAAACCACATGGATCCATCAGAGTCATTGAATGTGTCTTCATTTCATAAACCAAATGGATGCACTAGATGTCATTGCGTGTGTGTTCTTTTAAGAAACCATATGGATCCAGTAGATGCCATTGCATGTGTGTTCTTTTCCTAAACCACATGGACCCGCTGATGTCATTGCATGTGTGTTCTTTTCATAAACCACATGGATCTACTAGATGTCATTGCATGTGTGTTCTTTTCCTATACCACATGGATCAACTACAGTCATTTCATGTGTATTATTTTCAGAAAGCAAATGGATCCACTAGATGTCATTGCAGGTGTGCATAAACCACATGGATCTAGTAGATGTCATTGCATGTGTGTTATTTTCCAAAACCACATGGATCCTCATCCCCCACTAGATGTCATTGCATGTGTGTTCTTTTCCTAAACCGCACGGATCCACTATATGTCATTGCATGTATGATCTTTTCATAAACCACATGGACCCACTAGAGTCATTTTATGTGTGTGTTGTGTATCAGTGTGCATCATTGTGGTTTTGGAAATGAACACATGCAATGATGCTACTCCATCATGTGGTGTCAAACCATGTCTAGGAACCCTAGATGCATGATGGGATTCAACTACAGCATGCATTCTACTACCATTTTGAAAGATGCTGCATCACCACACCCAATTGGATGTGTGTGTGTGTGTGTTACTGTGCATCATTGTGGTTTTGTAAAAGAACACATGCAATGATGCCACTCTATAATGTGGTGTCCAACCATGTCTAGGAACCCTAGCAGCATGCTGCGATTCAACTACAACATGCATTCTACCACCAGTTTGAAAGATGCTGCATCACCACACCCACTTGGATGTGTATGTGTATTAGTGTGCATCATTGTGGTTTTGGAAAAGAACACATTGTGGTTTTGAAACATGTGGTGTTCTTTTCCTAAACCACATGGATCCACTAGATGTCATTGCATGTGTGTTCTTTTTAGAAACCACATGGATCCGCTGATGTCATTGCATGTGTGTTCTTTTCATAAACCACATGGATCCACTAGATGTCATTGCATGTGTGTTATTTTCCTAAACCACATGGATCCACTACAATCATTTCATGTGTAATCTTTTCATAAACCACATGGATCCACAAGATGTCATTGCATGTGTGTTCTTTTTAAAAACCACATGAATCCACGAGTCATTGTATGCGTGTATGTGTACCAGTGTGCGTCAATGGGGTTTTGGAAAAGAACACATGCAATGATGCCACTCCAGCATGTGGTGTTCTATTCCTAAACCACATGTATCCAGTAGATGTCATTTCATGTGTGTTCTTTTCATAAACCACATGGATCCGCTGATGTCACTGCATGTGTGTTCTTTTCATAAACCACATGGATCCACTAGATGTCATTGCATGTGTGTTATTTTGCTAAACCACATGGATCCACTACAGTCATTTCATGTGTATTATTTTCATATACCACATAGATCCACTAGATGTCATTGCATGTGTGTTCTTTTCATAAACAACATGGATCTAGTAGATGTCATTCCATGTGTGTTCTTTTCCTACACCATATGGATCCTAGTCCCCCACTAGATGTCATTGCATGTGTGTTCTTTTCCTAAACCAGACGGATCCACTATATGTCATTGCATGTAGTTCTTTTCATAAACCACATGAATCCACTAGAGTCATTGTATGCGTGTGTGTGTGTACCAGTGTGCATCATTGTGGTTTTGGACAAGAACACATGCAATGATGCCACTCCAGCATGTGGTGTTCTTTTCCTAAACCACATGGATCCACTAGATGTCACTGCATGTGTGTTCTTTTCATAAATCACATGGATCCACTAGATGTCATTGCATGTGTGTTCGTTTCATAAATCACAAGGATCCACTAGATTTCATTGCATGTATGTTCTTTTCCTAAACCACATGGATCCATCAGAGTCATTAAATGTGTCTTCTTTTCATAAACCAAATGGATGCACTAGATGTCATTGCGTGTGTGTTCTTTTAAGAAACCATATGGATCCAGTAGATGCCATTGCATGTGTGTTCTTTTCCTAAACCACATGGATCCGCTGATGTCATTGCATGTGTGTTCTTTTCATAAACCACATGGATCTACTAGATGTCATTGCATGTGTGTTCTTTTCCTAAACCACATGGATCAACTATAGTCATTTCATGTGTATTATTTTCAGAAAGCAAATGGATCCACTAGATGTCATTGCAGGTGTGCATAAACCACATGGATCTAGTAGATGTCATTGCATGTGTTATTTTCCAAAACCACATGGATCCTCATCCCCCACTAGATGTCATTGCATGTGTGTTCTTTTCCTAAACCGCACGGATCCACTATATGTTATTGCATGTATGATCTTTTCATAAACCACATGGACCCACTAGAGTCATTTTATGTGTGTGTTGTGTATCAGTGTGCATCATTGTGGTTTTGGAAATGAACACATGCAATGATGCTACTCCAGCATGTGGTGTCAAACCATGTCTAGGAACCCTAGATGCATGATGGGATTCATTAAAAAGCATGCATTCTACTACCAGTTTGAAAGATGCTGCATCACCACACCCAATTGGATGTGTGTGTGTGTTACTGTGCATCATTGTGGTTTTGGAAAAGAACACTTGCAATGATTCCAATCTATAATGTATTGTCCAACCATGTCTAAGAACCCTAGCAGCATGCTGCGATTCAACTACAACATGCATTCTACCACCAGTTTGAAAGATGCTGCATCACCACACCAACTTGGATGTGTATGTGTATTAGTGTGCATCATTGTGGTTTTGGAAAAGAACGCATTGTGGTTTTGAAACATGTGGTGTTCTTTTCCTAAACCACATGGATCCACTAGATGTCATTGCATGTGTGTTCTTTTCAGAAACCACATGGATCCGCTGATGTCATTGCATGTGTGTTCTTTTCATAAACCACATGGATCCACTAGATGTCATTGCATGTGTGTTATTTTCCTAAACCACATGGATCCACTACAATCATTTCATGTGTAATCTTTTCATAAACCACATGGATCCACAAGATGTCATTGCATGTGTGTTCTTTTTAGAAACCACATGAATCCACTAGTCATTGGATGCGTGTGTGTGTAACAGTGTGCGTCGTTGGGGTTTTGGAAAAGAACACATGCAATGATGCCACTCCAGCATGTGGTGTTCTATTCCTAAACCACATGTATCCAGTAGATGTGATTTCATGTGTGTTCTTTTCATAAACCACATGGATCCGCTGATGTCACTGCATGTGTGTTCTTTTCATAAACCACATGGATACACTAGATGTCATTGAATGTGTGTTATTTTGCTAAACCACATGGATCCACTACAGTCATTTCATGTGTATTGTTTTCATATACCACATAGATCCACTAGATGTCATTGCATGTGTGTTCTTTTCATAAACCACATGGATCTAGTAGATGTCATTCCATGTGTGTTCTTTTCCTACACCATATGGATCCTAATCCCCCACTAGATGTCATTACATGTGTGTTATTTTCCGAAACCAGATGGATCCACTATATGTCATTGCATGTGTGTTCTTTTCATAAACCACATGAATCCACTAGAGTCATTGTATGCGCGTGTGTGTACCAGTGTGCATCATTGTGGTTTTGGACAAGAACACATGCAATGATGCCACTCCAGCATGTGGTGTTCTTTTCCTAAACCACATGGATCCACTAGATGTCATTGCATGTATGTTCTTTTCATAAATCACATGGATCCACTAGATGTCATTGCATGTGTGTTCGTTTCATAAATCACAAGCATCCACTAGATTTCATTGCATGTATGTTCTTTTCCTAAACCACATGGATCCATCAGAGTCATTGAATGTGTCTTCATTTCATAAACCAAATGGATGCACTAGATGTCATTGCGTGCGTGTTCTTTTAAGAAACCATATGGATCCAAAAGAGATGCCATTGCATGTGTGTTCTTTTCCTAAACCACATGGACCCGCTGATGTCATTGCATGTGTGTTCTTTTCATAAACCACATGGATCTACTAGATGTCATTGCATGTGTGTTCTTTTCCTAAACCACATGGATCAACTACAGTCATTTCATGTGTATTATTTTCAGAAAGCAAATGGATCCACTAGATGTCATTGCAGGTGTGCATAAACCACATGGATCTAGTAGATGTCATTGCATGTGTGTTATTTTCCAAAACCACATGGATCCTCATCCCCCACTAGATGTCATTGCATGTGTGTTCTTTTCCTAAACCGCACGGATCCACTATATGTCATTGCATGTATGATCTTTTCATAAACCACATGGACCCACTAGAGTCATTTTATGTGTGTGTTGTGTATCAGTGTGCATCATTGTGGTTTTGGAAATGAACACATGCAATGATGCTACTCCAGCATGTGGTGTCAAACCATGTCTAGGAACCCTAGATGCATGATGGGATTCAACTACAGCATGCATTCTACTACCATTTTGAAAGATGCTGCATCACCACACCCAATTGGATGTGTGTGTGTGTTACTGTGCATCATTGTGGTTTTGTAAAAGAACACATGCAATGATGCCACTCTATAATGTGGTGTCCAACCATGTCTAGGCACCCTAGCAGCATGCTGCGATTCAACTACAACATGCATTCTACCACCAGTTTGAAAGATGCTGCATCACCACACCCACTTGGATGTGTATGTGTATTAGTGTGCATCATTGTGGTTTTGGAAAAGAACACATTGTGGTTTTGAAACATGTGGTGTTCTTTTCCTAAACCACATGGATCCACTAGATGTCATTGCATGTGTGTTCTTTTCAGAAACCACATGGATCCGCTGATGTCATTGCATGTGTGTTCTTTTCATAAACCACATGGATCCACTAGATGTCATTGCATGTGTGTTATTTTCCTAAACCACATGGATCCACTACAATCATTTCATGTGTAATCTTTTCATAAACCACATGGATCCACAAGATGTCAATGCATGTGTGTTCTTTTTAGAAACCACATGAATCCACTAGTCATTGTATGCGTGTGTGTGTACCAGTGTGCGTCATTGGGGTTTTGGAAAAGAACACATCCAATGATTCCACTCCAGCATGTGGTGTTCTATTCCTAAACCACATGTATCCAGTAGATGTCATTTCATGTGTGTTCTTTTCATAAACCACATGGATCCGCTGATGTCACTGCATGTGTGTTCTTTTCATAAACCACATGGATCCACTAGATGTCATTGAATGTGTGTTAATTTGCTAAACCACATGGATCCACTACAGTAATTTCATGTGTATTGTTTTCATATACCACATAGAACCACTAGATGTCATTGCATATGTGTTCTTTTCATAAACCACATGGATCTAGTAGATGTCATTCCATGTGTGTTCTTTTCCTACACCATATGGATCCTAATCCCCCACAAGATGTCATTGCATGTGTGTTATTTTCCTAAACCATATGGATCCACTATATGTCATTGCATGTGTGTTCTTTTCATAAACCACATGAATCCACTAGAGTCATTGTATGCGTGTGTGTGTACCAGTGTGCATCATTGTGGTTTTGGACAAGAACATATCCAATGATGCCACTCCAGCATGTGGTGTTCTTTTCCTAAACCACATGGATCCACTAGATGTCATTGCATGTGTGTTCTTTTCATAAATCACATGGATCCACTAGATGTCATTGCATGTGTGTTCGTTTCATAAATCACAAGGATCCACTAGATTTCATTGCATGTATGTTCTTTTCCTAAACCACATGGATCCATCATAGTCATTAAATGTGTCTTCTTTTCATAAACCAAATGGATGCACTAGATGTCATTGCGTGTGTGTTCTTTTAAGAAACCATATGGATCCAGTAGATGCCATTGCATGTGTGTTCTTTTCCTAAACCACATAGATCCGCTGATGTCATTGCATGTGTGTTCTTTTCATAAACCACATGGATCTACTAGATGTCATTGCATGTGTGTTCTTGTCCTAAACCACATGGATCAACTACAGTCATTTCATGTGTATTATTTTCAGAAAGCAAATGGATCCACTAGATGTCATTGCAGGTGTGCATAAACCACATGGATCTAGTAGATGTCATTGCATGTGTGTTATTTTCCAAAACCACATGGATCCTCATCCCCCACTAGATGTCATTGCATGTGTGTTCTTTTCCTGAACCGCACGGATCCACTATATGTCATTGCATGTATGATCTTTTCATAAACCACATGGACCCACTAGAGTCATTTTATGTGTGTGTTGTGTATCAGTGTGCATCATTGTGGTTTTGGAAATGAACACATGCAATGATGCTACTCCAGCATGTGGTGTCAAACCATGTCTAGGAACCCTAGATGCATGATGGGATTCAACTACAGCATGCATTCTACTACCAGTTTGAAAGATGCTGCATCACCACACCCAATTGGATGTGTGTGTGTTACCGTGCATCATTGTGGTTTTGGAAAATAACACATGCAATGATGCCACTCTATAATGTGGTGTCCAACCATGTCTAGGAACCCTAGCAGCATGCTGCGATTCAACTACAACATGCATTCTACCACCAGTTTGAAAGATGCTGCATCACCACACCCACTTGGATGTGTATGTGTATTAGTGTGCATCATTGTGGTTTTGGAAAAGAACACATTGTGGTTTTGAAACATGTGGTGTTCTTTTCCTAAACCACATGGATCCACTAGATGTCATTGCATGTGTGTTCTTTTCAGAAACCACATGGATCCGCTGATGTCATTGCATGTGTGTTCTTTTCATAAACCACATGGATCCACTAGATGTCATTGCATGTGTGTTATTTTCCTAAACCACATGGATCCACTACAATCATTTCATGTGTAATCTTTTCATAAACCACATGGATCCACAAGATGTCATTGCATGTGTGTTCTTTTTAGAAACCACATGAATCCACTAGTCATTGTATGCATGTGTGTGTACCAGTGTGCGTCATTGGGGTTTTGGAAAAGAACACATGCAATGATGCCACTCCAGCATGTGGTGTTCTATTCCTAAACCACATGTATCCAGTAGATGTGATTTCATGTGTGTTCTTTTCATAAACCACATGGATCCGCTGATGTCACTGCATGTGTGTTCTTTTCATAAACCACATGGATCCACTAGATGTCATTGAATGTGTGTTATTTTGCTAAACCACATGGATCCACTACAGTCATTTCATGTGTATTGTTTTCATATACCACATAGATCCGCTAGATGTCATTGCATGTGTGTTCTTTTCATAACCCACATGGATCTAGTAGATGTCATTCCATGTGTGTTCTTTTCCTACACCATATGGATCCTAATCCCCCACTAGATGTCATTGCATGTGTGTTATTTTCCTAAACCAGATGGATCCACTATATGTCATTGCATGTGTGTTCTTTTCATAAACCACATGAATCCACTAGAGTCATTGTATGCGTGTGTGTGTACCAGTGTGCATCATTGCGGTTTTGGACAACAACACATGCAATGTTGCCACTCCAGCATGTGGTGTTCTTTTCCTAAACCACATGGATCCACTAGATGTCATTGCATGTGTGTTCTTTTCATAAATCACATGGATCCACTAGATGTCATTGCATGTGTGTCCATTTCATAAATCACAAGGATCCACTAGATTTCATTGCATGTATGTTCTTTTCCAAAACCACATGGATCCACCAGAGTCATTGAATGTGTCTTCTTTTCATAAACCAAATGGATGCACTAGATGTCATTGCGTGTGTGTTCTTTTAAGAAACCATATGGATCCAGTAGATGCCATTGCATGTGTGTTCTTTTCCTAAACCACATGGATCCGCTGATGTCATTGCATGTGTGTTCTTTTCATAAACCACATGGATCTACTAGATGTCATTGCATGTGTGTTCTTTTCCTAAACCACATGGATCAACTACAGTCATTTCATGTGTATTATTTTCAGAAAGCAAATGGATCCACTAGATGTCATTGCAGGTGTGCATAAACCACATGGATCTAGTAGATGTCATTGCATGTGTGTTATTTTCCAAAACCACATGGATCCTCATCCCCCACTAGATGTCATTGCATGTGTGTTCTTTTCCTAAACCGCACGGATCCACTATATGTTATTGCATGTATGATCTTTTCATAAACCACATGAATCCACTAGAGTCATTTTATGTGTGTGTACCAGTGTGCATCATTGTGGTTTTGGGAAAGAACAGATGCAATTATGCCACTCTAGCATTTGGTGTTCTGTTCCTATCCACATGGATCCACTAGATGTCATTGCATATGTGTTCTTTTCATAAACCACATGGATCCACAAGATGTCATTGCATGTGTGTTCTTTTTAGAAACCACATGAATCCACTAGTCATTGTATGCGTGTGTGTACCAGTGTGCGTCATTGGGGTTTTGGAAAAGAACACATGCAATGATGCCACTCCAGCATGTGGTGTTCTATTCCTAAACCACATGTATCCAGTAGATGTGATTTCATGTGTGTTCTTTTCATAAACCACATGGATCCGCTGATGTCACTGCATGTGTGTTCTTTTCATAAACCACATGGATCCACTAGATGTCATTGAATGTGTGTTATTTTGCTAAACCACATGGATCCACTACAGTCATTTCATGTGTATTGTTTTCATATACCACATAGATCCGCTAGATGTCATTGCATGTGTGTTCTTTTCATAACCCACATGGATCTAGTAGATGTCATTCCATGTGTGTTCTTTTCCTACACCATATGGATCCTAATCCCCCACTAGATGTCATTGCATGTGTGTTATTTTCCTAAACGTAATGGATCCACTATATGTCATTGCATGTGTGTTCTTTTCATAAACCACATGAATCCACTAGAGTCATTGTATGCGTGTGTGTGTACCAGTGTGCATCATTGTGGTTTTGGACAACAACACATGCAATGTTGCCACTCTAGCATGTGGTGTTCTTTTCCTAAACCACATGGATCCACTAGATGTCATTGCATGTGTGTTCTTTTCGTAAATCACATGGATCCACTAGATGTCATTGCATGTGTGTCCATTTCATAAATCACAAGGATCCACTAGATTTCATTGCATGTATCTTCTTTTCCTAAACCACATGGATCCATCAGAGTCATTGAATGTGTCTTCTTTTCATAAACCAAATGGATGCACTAGATGTCATTGCGTGTGTGTTCTTTTAAGAAACCATATGGATCCAGTAGATGCCATTGCATGTGTGTTCTTTTCCTAAACCACATGGATCCACTGATGTCATTGCATGTGTGTGCTTTTCATAAACCACATGGATCTACTAGATGTCATTGCATGTGTGTTCTTTTCCTAAACCACATGGATCAACTACAGTCATTTCATGTGTATTATTTTCAGAAAGCAAATGGATCCACTAGATGTCATTGCAGGTGTGCATAAACCACATGGATCTAGTAGATGTCATTGCATGTGTGTTATTTTCCAAAACCACATGGATCCTCATCCCCCACTAGATGTCATTGCATGTGTGTTCTTTTCCTAAACCGCACGGATCCACTATATGTTATTGCATGTATGATCTTTTCATAAACCACATGAATCCACTAGAGTCATTGTATGTGTGTGTGTACCAGTGTGCATCATTGTGGTTTTGGGAAAGAACACATGCAATTATGCCACTCCAGCATTTGGTGTTCTGTTCCTATCCACATGGATCCACTAGATGTCATTGCATATGTGTTCTTTTCATAAACCACATGGATCCACAAGATGTCATTGCATGTGTGTTCTTTTTAGAAACCACATGAATCCACTAGTCATTGTATGCGTGTGTGTACCAGTGTGCGTCATTGGGGTTTTGGAAAAGAACACATGCAATGATGCCACTCCAGCATGTGGTGTTCTATTCCTAAACCACATGTATCCAGTAGATGTGATTTCATGTGTGTTCTTTTCATAAACCACATGGATCCGCTGATGTCACTGCATGTGTGTTCTTTTCATAAACCACATGGATCCACTAGATGTCATTGAATGTGTGTTATTTTGCTAAACCACATGGATCCACTACAGTCATTTCATGTGTATTGTTTTCATATACCACATAGATCCGCTAGATGTCATTGCATGTGTGTTCTTTTCATAACCCACATGGATCTAGTAGATGTCATTCCATGTGTGTTCTTTTCCTACAATATATGGATCCTAATCCCCCACTAGCTGTCATTGCATGTGTGTTATTTTCCTAAACCAGATGGATCCACTATCTGTCATTGCATGTGTGTTCTTTTCATAAACCACATGAATCCACTAGAGTCATTGTATGCGTGTGTGTGTACCAGTGTGCATCATTGTGGTTTTGGACAACAACACATGCAATGTTGCCACTCCAGCATGTGGTGTTCTTTTCCTAAACCACATGGATCCACTAGATGTCATTGCATGTGTGTTCTTTTCATAAATCACATGGATCCACTAGATGTCATTGCATGTGTGTCCGTTTCATAAATCACAAGGATCCACTAGATTTCATTGCATGTATGTTCTTTTCCTAAACCACATGGATCCATCAGAGTCATTGAATGTGTCTTCTTTTCATAAACCAAATGGATGCACTAGATGTCATTGCATGTGTGTTCTTTTAAGAAACCATATGGATCCAGTAGATGCCATTGCATGTGTGTTCTTTTCCTAAACCACATGGATCCGCTTATGTCATTGCATGTGTGTTCTTTTCATAAACCACATGGATCTACTAGATGTCATTGCATGTGTGTTCTTTTCCTAAACCACATGGATCAACTACAGTCATTTCATGTGTATTATTTTCATAAAGCAAATGGATCCACTAGATGTCATTGCAGGTGTGCATAAACCACATGGATCTAGTAGATGTCATTGCATGTGTGTTATTTTCCAAAACCACATGGATCCTCATCCCCCACTAGATGTCATTGCATGTGTGTTCTTTTCCTAAACCACACGGATCCACTATATGTTATTGCATGTATGATCTTTTCATAAACCACATGAATCCACTAGAGTCATTGTATGTGTGTGTGTGTGTACCAGTGTGCATCATTGTGGTTTTGGGAAAGAACACATGCAATTATGCCACTCTAGCATTTGGTGTTCTGTTCCTATCCACATGGATCCACTAGATTTCATTGCATATGTGTTCTTTTCATAAACCACATGGATCCACAAGATGTCATTGCATGTGTGTTCTTTTTAGAAACCACATGAATCCACTAGTCATTGTATGCGTGTGTGTACCAGTGTGCGTCATTGGGGTTTTGGAAAAGAACACATGCAATGATGCCACTCCAGCATGTGGTGTTCTATTCCTAAACCACATGTATACACTAGATGTCATTTCATGTGTGTTCTTTTCATAAACCACATGGATCCGCTGATATCACTGCATGTGTGTTCTTTTCATAAACCAGATGGATCCACTAGATGTCATTGAATGTGTGTTATTTTGCTAAACCACATGGATCCACTACAGTCATTTCATGTGTATTGTTTTCATATACCACATAGATCCACTAGATGTCATTGCATGTGTGTTCTTTTCATAAACCACATGGATCTAGTAGATGTCATTCCATGTGTGTTCTTTTCCTACACCATATAGATCCTAATCCCCGACTAGATGTCATTGCATGTGTGTTCTTTTCCTAAACCAGATGGATCCACTATATGTCATTGCATGTATGTTCTTTTCATAAACCACATGAATCCACTAGAGTCATTGTATGCGTGTGTGTGTACCAGTGTGCATCATTGTGGTTTTGGACAAGAACACATGCAATGATGCCACTCCAGCATGTGGTGTTCTTTTCCTAAACCACATGGATCCACTAGATGTCATTGCATGTGTGTTCTTTTCATAAATCACATGGATCCACTAGATGTCATTGCATGTGTGTTCGTTTCATAAATCACATGGATCCACTAGATTTCATTGCATGTATGTTCTTTTCCTAAACCACATAGATCCATCAGAGTCATAGAATGTGTCTTCTTTTCATAAACCAAATGGATGCACTAGATGTCGTTGCGTGTGTGTTCTTTTAAGAAACCATATGGATCCAGTAGATACCATTGCATGTGTGTTCTTTTCCTAAACCACATGGATCCGCGGATGTCATTGCATGTGTGTTCTTTTCATAAACCACATGGATCTACTAGATGTCATTGCATGTGTGTTCTTTTCCTAAACCACATGGATCAACTACAGTCATTTCATGTGTATTATTTTCATAAAGCAAATGGATCCACTAGATGTCATTGCAGGTGTGCATAAACCACATGGATCTAGTAGATGTCATTGCATGTGTGTTATTTTCCAAAACCACATGGATCCTCATCCCCCACTAGATGTCATTGCATGTGTGTTCTTTTCCTAAACTGCACGGATCCACTATATGTCATTGCATGTATGATCTTTTCATAAACCACATGAATCCACTAGAGTCATTGTATGTGTGTGTGTACCAGTGTGCATCATTGTGGTTTTGGAAAAGAACACATGCAATTATGCCACTCCAGCATTTGGTGTTCTAATCCTATCCACATGGATCCACTAGATGTCATTGCATATGTGTTCTTTTCATAAACCACATGGATCCATTACATGTCATTGCATGTGTCTTCTTTTCATGAATCACATGGATCCACTAGATTTCATTACATGTGTGTTCTTTTCCTGAACCACATGGATCCACTAGAGTCATTGCATGTGTCTTCTTTTCATAAACCACATGGATGCACTAGATGTCATTACATGTGTGTTATTTTCATAAACCATATGGATACAGTATATGTCATTGCATGTGTGTTCTTTTCCTAAACACCATTGATCCACTAGAGTCATTGCATATGAGCTCTTTTCATAAACCACATGGATCCACTAGATGCCATTGCATGTGTGTTCTTTTCCTAAACCACATGGATCCACTATATATCATTTCATGTATGTTCTTTTCATAAACCACATGGCTCCACTAGAGTCATTGGATGTGTTTTATTTTCCTAAACCACATGGATCCACTATATGTCACTTCATGTATGTTCTTTTCATAAACCACATGGACCCATTAGAGTCATTTTATGTGTGTTGTGTATGAGTGTGCATCATAGTGGTTTTGGAAATGAACACATACAATTATGCTACTCCAGCATGTGGTGTCAAACCATGTCCAGGACCCCTAGATGCATGATGGGATTCAACAACACCATGCATTCTACTACCAGTTTGAAAGATGTTGCATCACCACACCCAATTGGATGTGTGTGTGTTAGTGTGCATCATTGTGGTTTTGGAAAAGGACACATGCAATGATGCCAATCTAGCATGTGGTGTCCAACCATGTCCAAGAACCCTAGCAGCATGCTGGGATTCAACTAAAACATGCATTCTACAACCAGTTTGAAAGATGCTGCATCACCACACCCACTTGGATGTGTATGTGTATCCGTGTGCATCATTGTGGTTTTGGAAAAGAACACATGCAATGATGCCACTCCAGCATGTTGTGTTCTTTTCCTGAACCACATGGATCCACTAGATGTTATTGCATGTGTGTTCTTTTCATAAATCACATGGATCTGTTGATGTCATTGCATGTGTGTTATTTTCATAAACCACATGGATCCACTAGATGTCATTTCATGTGTGCTATTTGCCTAAACCACATGGATCCACTACAGTCATTTCATGTGTAATTTTTTCATAAACCACATGGATCCACAAGATGTCATTGCATGTGTGTTCTTTTCATAAACCACATGAATCCAGTAGTCATTGTATGTGTGTGTACCAGTGTGCATCATTGAGGTTTTGCAAAAGAACCCATGCAACGATGCCACTCAAGCATGTGGTGTTCTTTTCCAAAACCACATGTATCCGCTAGATCTCATTGCATGTGTGTTCTTTTCATAAACCACATGGACCCGCTGATGTCATTGCATGTGTGTTCTTTTCATCAACCACATGGATCCACTAGGTGTCATTGCATGTGTGTTCTTTTCCTAAACCACATGGATCCACTACAGTCATTTCATGTGTATTCTTTGCATAAACCACATGGATCCACTATATGTCATTGCATGTGTGTTCTTTTCATAAACCACATGGATCTAGTAGATGTCATTCCATGTGTGTTCTTTTCCTACACCATATGTGTAAGATCCCTCCTTATTAAAGGAAAAGATCCCTGTGATTGCAATGCTAGTCCCTGGATCATTGCTAGCATCCACAGTTTAAGATGAAGTACACAGATACAAAGGTCGTTTATTACAGTCATTCCAGAGATAAAACATAGTCTTTTACAACTCATGGCCAAAGGCCTAGTACAAGAGTTTATGGAATATGTAAATAAACATAAGTCTTCCTCTTCATGTGCCACAGGCAAGCATGTTGAGTGTAGACTCATGACTCCTAATCATCATCAGAGTAACCTGCAACATCATAAGTTACAGCCACAGGGGGTCAATACTTTGGAATAGTATTGGCAAGTGATACCTTAGTATAATTTAAGTGGACTATAAGGCTATATGCATTTGGCTGGTGGAGCTTAAGCTTGCATTGCTCAAAATAGATTTTTCCTTAACTTTTTGAAAACACTAAGTTTTTGCTTGACAGAGACCATCCCAAGGTATCTACCAGTCAGAGACTGAAGATCCACTCAGGGCATCTACCAATCAAAGACTGAAGATCCTTTAACCCTTGTTCACCCACAAGTTTTATTTAGAAATTGGAGTGATGAGATTCTTGAAGTTTCCATGTCTTGATGCTCAAATTGTCCTTTACCAGGGACATGGCTAAGTACTTAGGTTTTACACTCTGCAGAGGTGATGCACTTTCCCCACGAGCCTTGGTTTCCCAAGACATGATCCTTCAGTAGCCTTTCCTTAGTCAAATGGACGCGCTCCAACCTATCAACCCATCTACCACCCACTGTCCAAGAGACTAAGTTCCAGCATCCTAAGATCATGGCAGAGCCCATATTACCAAGTGGCTGCACTTGAAGCTTCTCAAACATTTGACAACTCAAATCTCTTTGTTCCTGGGTGGCCATCCACAAGTGAGATACACAAGGTTCACCAGTACCCCTGGCCTTGTGTAACCACTCAACATAACCCAATCTTTCCATTCCACCCAGGTGATTCATTAACTTAGTTGTTTTGTTAAATAAAAACAAGTCCTTAGACTTAGAATATTTTTCCATAGTGTGAATATATAAACCACCCTTGTTTTCTAGTAGCTAGGCTAAGCATGGCATGGCAACTTGTCCTTAGGGAATTTCCTAGCAATTCTAGCATTCTATTCTAAATAGGATTTCCCATCATTAGTTGACAAAAGTAACATGCAAGTCCTAACAAAATATATCTAATGCAAGTATAAAATATAGGTAGCGAATATTCATGAAGATATCACTTGCCTTGGTAGTGTGGAGAGTAGCACTTGTCACAATCACAATCACTAGCAAAATCTACACACAAAGTTGTAGCATACAATTACACACATATATATACAAACAAAAGTATTATGAATGCATGCATGCATGAATCTACCAAGTGATGATTTTTGAAAACTTCAACCAAGCAAGTGCATGAATACAGAAACTGAAACTAGTCACAAAGTAGCCAAGACAATTTAAATAACCCTAAAACAAAAATACTAAACTAAATCTATACTTAAAATAGCCTCAAACATGCCTCTGCATTTTAAGCTAATCAAATGGTTACTATTTGCAAAACAAAAAGGATAGGCAGAAAGGTCTTGTTTTTCTGAATCCAACGGTATAAAGTTTGCAAAATTCCAACGTGGGGTTCAAAAGATATAGGCAAATGAATTTGGATCAAATTTCTGATTTTAAATTCTATTCTCAGATCTAACCTAGCCACGCGTCATGTTCTGATTCGCTCGTACCGGTTCGCGCTGGATCGAGCTCCACAGCCGTAGGATCTAAATGAAATCTGGCGGCTCAGATCGCGTACCGCTTCGGGGTTAAGTGGATCTATCCTAGCGCTACGATGCAGATCTAACGGCTGCTACTTCTCGCCAAGAATCATGGCGGCGGCTGGCTACCGGCCGGAATCGTCGGTCGATGATGTTGCCGATGCATGCGGCGAGGAAGAAGGAGGAGTGGCTTACCGGGCTCAGGAGGTCACGGCGAAGCTTGTCGTACTCGCGGTTGGTCAAGGGGCGCTCGGACAAGGTTGCGATTGCTCGCCGGAGTTGCTGTGGGCGGCTGTTGCGTCGGGTGGTCGTCGTGGACGTCGCTGTGAATCACCCCAAGGCAAGTCGAGGACACGGTTAGGTTCGCAGGGTCAAGGCGAAGTAGTGAGCATGAACTAGAGGCGCGGGCGATGGACTTACCACTAGAGCTCGTCGGAGTTGATGTCACCGTCGGTGCTCGCGGTGTCAAGTGGAACCGGCGACCTGGGCAGTACCGGACAGACTAGCGAGGTCAGTAGATGCGCAAGGATTCACTGAGCAGGATAGCAAGAACGAGGCGAGGAACACTGGGCTCACCGGAATCGATCGCCGGAGAGGTTCTGGTCGGCGGTGCAAAGCTGATTGAGGCAGCTGGTGGCGGAGTGAGCGAGGTGTCCGGGGAAAAGATCGTGGAGCGTAGAGGATCTTATAGCCGGGAATCGGCAGAACGCCGGGTTTAAAGCCCATTTACGCCCGCGCCATTACCGGCCTTCACTGCCAGCGGCGTGGTCGCAGCGCGGTCTGGGAAGACGGCGACGTGGACGCCCGTTTGTCGGAGGTCGCGGTGTGCGGTGGGGTCTGCTTCGGCCGTTGTCTGCGTGGGCTCGCGCGTGAGAGAAGAAAAAGGAGGACCCCGGGTGGGCTTGCTGGGCTGGATCCGCCTTTGGGCCAGATTCGCCGCCGGCCTTTTTTTCTTTTTAGCCTTTTTCTTTTCTAATTCTATTTTCTGAATAGAATTTGATATGAATTCAAATCCTTTTGAATTCAAATTTCTTTGGGGATTTTGCAGGGTTCTTGTGGGTTCAAATGCAGTCAAATAACCATGTGGTTACCTTGCAAGGTTTGGTCAAGCTTGGGTTTCAAAATAAACAGAGACTTTGTCTCTTTGTCTCTAGTTGCCAATATTTGGAATGGGGTTTAGAAAATATTTCTAAATTGGAATTTTGGGTTTAAATGCTTCTCCTATTCTTTCCAACCATGGAGGCAAGCAAACAAGTACCTAAGCATTCAAGTCTCAAAAGGTGATGGCCAATTGAGATAAAATGCCCACATGAAATCATAGCTCAAACTTCGCCTCTAAATGATTTTGAGAAAACCCTATATGAATGAATGATGCAAGAATGATATGAATGAGTTTTGAAACATGATTTTTTGAGGATGTTACAAATCTAACCCCTTAAAATGAATCTACTCGAGATTCGGATTGGCTAGCAAATAGGTGAGGTGGTCTTTCCAAGATCATCTTCTCTTTCCCATGTTGCTTCTTCTTGAATGATGATTCCATTGTACTTTGCAAAACTTGATAGTCTTTGTTCTCGTGACTCTTTCGTGGTCTCAAGTATCTTGACAGCTTTTCTTCATAGGTGAGATCACTTTCTAGTTGAACTTCTTCCAAAGATATGGTATCTTTCAAAGATGTTTCTTCCATTTCTGGTGACATTTCTTGAGCTGGCTCACATGAAAAACATTATGGATCGCTAGTAAAGATCTTTGGCCTCGATTTCATATGCGACTTCTCCTTGCGACTTAAAATGTTGAATGGTCCCACATATCTTGGTGCTAACTTTCCTTTGACTCCAAATCTTTTACTCCACGAAGTGGTGATACTCTAAGATAAGCTCTATCCCCAACTTCAAGTGACTTCTCTCGCTTAGCATCTGCGTAGCTTTTCTGTCGAGACTGTGCTATCTTCAATCATCTCTAACCAATTTGACCTTTTCTTCGCGTCTTTGATAAGGTCTGGTCCAAACAAACTTCTTTCTCCCACACCATTCCATAGCAATGGGGTGGTACACTTTCTTCCGTATAGAAACTCAAATGGTGCCATCCCAATACTAGATTGGTGATCGTTGTTGTAAGAAAACTCTGCGTAAGGCGACTTTCATCCCAACTTGCTCCATAGTCTAGGGCACATGCCCTCAACATGTCTTCAAGAATTTGATTAGTCCTTTCTGCTTGTCCATCGGTTTGAGGATGAAAAGCGGCTGAATTCCAACCTCGTTTATAGAGATTCATGAAGCTGTCTCCAAAAGTGAGAAGTGAACTGAGTTACTCTATCAGACACAATACTCTTAGGTACACCGTGAAGGCATACAATTCTGCTCATGTAGATTTTGGCTAACTTGGCACTGGTATAAGTTGTCTTTCTGGTATAAAATGAGCCACTTTAGTTAGGCGATCTACTATTACCCATATGGAATCATACCTGACCTGGTCCTTGGTAATCCGGTAATGAAATCCATACCAATATTTTCCCACTTCCATTCAGGAATAGGCATTGGTTGAAGCAAACCTGGTTTTACGATGTTCGCTTTCACTCTACTACACATCACACAAAGCAATGTGTTGGCGATGTCCTTTTAAGATTGTTCCACCAAAATCTTTCTTTCATATCCATATACATTTTGGTGTTTCCGGGTGAATAGAATACGGAGAGTTATGGGCTTCTTGCGAATCTGCTTCCGCATTTCGGATCTTGTGGAACACAAATACGTTTCTCGTGCCATAAAGTACCTTGTTCGTCCATATGGAAACTTTTAGCTTTCCCTTGGCTAATCCTTTCCTTAATCTCTTCGATTTCTTTATCCGTCTTTTGGGCTTCCTTAATCTTATCCAACAGAGTGGGTTGAACATCCAAAGACATGAGATGTCCTTCTGGCACAATCTCCAATCAGTTCCTTGAATTGCTTACACAAATCATCTGGCAATTCACCTTTGGTAAGACCATTTACAAATGCTTTACGACTTAGAGCATCTGCTACTACATTTGCTTTACCGGGGTGGTATTGCAAACTCAAGTCGTAATCCTTGATAAGTTCTAGCCATCTTCTTTGTCTCATATTGATCTCCTTCTGTGTGAAGATATATTTCAAACTCTTATGGTCGGTGAACACTTCACATCGTTTTCCCAAAAGGTAGTGTCTCCATGTCTTGAGTGTATGGACAACAGCGGCTAACTCTAAATCATGAGTAGGATAGTTTACTTCATGAGTTTTGAGTTGTCTCGAGGCATAAGCCACAACTTTTCCGCCTTGCATAAGTACGGCTCCTAATCCTTGATGAGAAGCATCACAATATACAAATCCTTTTCCAAATCTGGTAGGCACAGAATGTGACACAAGTCTCTTCTTTAATTCTTGAAAGCTGAGTTCACATCCTTCAGACCAAGCAAATTTCTTATCTTTCTTTAATAATTCTGTCATTGGTTTAGCAACCTTTGAAAAATTTTCAATGAACCTTCTGTAGTAACACCTAAACCAAGAAAACTACGAACCTCTTTTACATTCTTAGGAGATTCCCATTCTGTTACGGCTGAAACTTTAGCAGGGTCAACTGCTATACCATCCTTTGTCATAACATGACCAAGAAATCCAACTTCCTCTAACCAAAACTCACACTTGCTGAACTTGGCATAAAGCTTATGTTCCCTTAGTTTCTCAAGTATCAAGCGTAGATGTCTTTCATGCTCCTCCTTGCTCTTGGAGTAGACCAAGATGTCATCGATGAAAATGACAACGAACTTGTCGAGAAATTCCATGAACACTTTGTTCATCATATTCATGAAGTATGCTGGAGCATTGGTTAATCCAAAAGGCATCACTGTGTACTCATACAATCCATACCTTGTGGTGAATGCTGTTTTAGGTATGTCTTGCTCTCTTATCTTGAGTTGAAAATAGCCTGACCGAAGGTCAATCTTTGAACACACAAGCTCCTTCTAGCTGATCAAACAAGTCATTGATTCTTGGCAAAGGATATTTGTTCTTGATGGTTACCTCGTTGAGAGAAGCGGTAATCTATGCATAATCTTTGAGTTCTATCCTCTTTTCTACGAACAAAGCTGAGCTCCCAAGATGAAGAACTTGGCTGGATGAATCCTTTCTGCAATTGTTCTCCAAGTTGTTTCTTGAGTTCTTTAAGTTCGTCAACTGACATTTTATAAGGTCTCTTTGCTCTTGGCCCAGATCCTGGTACCAATTCTATTATAAACTCCACATCTCTATCTGGTGGCATTCCTGGTAACTCTTCCGGGAACACATCCGGATACTCACACAATTGGCACACTGTCCATGCTAACCCCCTTAAGAGAATTCAGCTTACTCCCTTTAGATTTAAAATGGGACTTAAATGTTATCCTCTTACCTGCAGGGGTTGTGAGTGAAATTGTGCGATTTGCACAATCTAGTACTCCCTCATACTTAGCCATCCAATCCATTCCCAAAATTACATCCAATCCTTGGGAATTTAGGATTATTAGGTTTACTGGAAACTTATGTTTTCCGATCTCTATGACTAGATCCCGGCATCCAAGACTCACTATCATATCCCCTCCCGGAGAGCTAACTTTTATCGGACACCCAATGTTTTCAGATGCAAACCCATATCTTTCGACAAATGCTTTAGATATGAATGAATGAGATGCACCAGTGTCAAAGAGTACAAATGCTGAGATGGAATTGAGTCTGAACTTACCAGCAACGGCATCAGGTTCTTCATAGACTTCTTCCACATTGATGTGGTTAACCTGTCCTTTCTGAAAAGGATTGGGTTTGTTAGGTCCTTCAACGTTCTTCTCGTGGCACTCATTAGCATAATGCCCCGCTTCTTGCATTTGAAGCATTCAACTTTGTTGTTGTCCTTCTTAGGTTGACTTCCACTTCCACTTCCACTTCCACTATGGTGGCTCTTATATCCACTCTTGTGGTTCTTGTACTTATCATTGTCATGATTGCGATGATGTTTGTTGTCATGACGGTTGTGGCTGTGGTGCTTGTTAAACTTCCCATGCTTGTGGGATCTGGTGACACTATCATCATAGTGAGATCGTTTATGTGATGATCCCGATGTGCTTGTCGGAGTGTTTCCTCTTCTTACTCTCGACTTGCTTCATTTTATTCTCCACAATAACAGCCTTGTCACACGATGGCGATAAGTTGGAACATACGCCACAGACATTTGTAGATTTAGCTCATCATTCAAGCCTTCGAAACTTTTCCTTCCTTTTGGCATCGATGTCAACCTCATCCGTGCATAAGCGCCAGATTGTTGAACTCTTCAATATATTCAGCCACGCTGTGGTGGCGCTTCCAGGTTGTGAAATTCCTTCTTTTCAGGCTCATCATACCGGTGAGATATGAGTAGTAATGAAATCCATCTTCAAAGATAGCCCAAGTCACCTCATCAATAGGCGTGGTAATCTGAAGTTGTCCCACCATGTCGCGGCTGGTCCTTCCAGATGTCTTTGCAAACCTGACCTTTTCAGCATCTGGCATCCCACGGTCACTAAGTCTTTGTTCACGAGCGTAGCCAATCATTGGCCACCATGGGATCGCCGTTCGAAAACTTAGCTGGCCTTAGGCAGAATCTGGTGAGCATATCAAAACCTGGAGGGTTGTTGTTGTTGTTATTGTTGTTGTTGTTGTTGTTGGGGTTGTTGTTGTTGTTCTGGTTCTGGATGAATGTCGTCATCATTTGCATAAGCTGTGTTTGCGCATTCATCATTTGTTGCAGTTCCGGGGTAATGTTAGTTGGGATTGGTGTTTTGCTGACGGGAGGCATCGTGGTTTATTCATATAGAGATAAGAATGAGATACCCTTACATGATTTATGCACAATACATTACACAAGCAAACACATAGCAAGCAATATTAGGATAAAAGCTAAACAACAAGAGAACAAAAATCTCAAAGTACAAACATACAAGTGGCAAGCCATCCACATGTCGGATGGTCCAACAATAAGTTCATAAATAACAAGTGCGGTAAATAAAGATAACTGAGTAGTCAAATCTACTCGTCAGCTTCAATCTCCTCCTCGACAAAGGTAAGGCCTGCGTTCTCCATTGCGGTCTTATTCTCCTCGATGGTAGTGGTCAAAGAGTCGATCTTGGCCTTGAGAGCCCTCTTCGGGAAGCCTCTCAATCACTTGTCTGCTGCTGCTCTAACTCAAGTCCTTGCACTTCAGTTCCTCGGACATATCACGAATCCTCTTGTACCTATCCTGGACACGCTTCTCTTGACTCTTGAACTTACGGTCTTGGGTCTCGAACTTCGTCTCCATCTACTTGACTATCTCGTCCTGCTGCGCGAAGAGCTTGTCCTTCTCGCGAAGCTGCACCTGGAGCTCGTCATTACTAAGCATGACGTTGGTCCTATCGGTATCCACGTGCCTAATAAGAGTCTCTAAGTCCTGGAGGTACAGGCGTATCGGCTCTGCTGTGACCCTTGAGTCGTCCTCAAAGTCAATGGACTCTCCGTCATCATCACGCCTTCAAGGCGTGGAAGTGCCTCTAACCTGTCGGGAGTGACGTCCTAACAGTCGTCCTATCAGATCCTGCATGACAACCTCCATGCCTCTCTCCCTGTCATCGTGCATAAGCTTGAAGACGATGGCCTCCGTAGTAGGCTCTGCCTGGCGTCCTGGCTGGTTCACCTTGAAGCCCCAAAGGTCCTTCCTCTCAAACTTGGTGAGTGGGTGCACCGTAATGATAGGAAGAGGGAGATCGAGTAAAGTAGTAAGCTCTACGATACGAGGACCAAAACGGGTAGCCCGGAACTCCTCAACAGTGCTGATGGCAATAGGCATCTATTTATAAGATTGAAAAGTTAGAACAACACAAATTCAAATTAAACAAGACAAACATTCAAGCATTACCATGGAACACATAAATCATACAAGTCATGCATACATAAATCCATTACAACCACCAAGGTTCAAACTTTTAAGGTATCATTTTGGAAAATAAGGTGATAGGTGGTGGTCAACTAACGAAGTGCGCTTACAATCCTATCTCATTGGATCTGGTGGCTAACACAATGTTCCTAGTGGCAATCACCCTATCCTGTTCACATGCTTCTATCACTAAGTCTATAATATCTCCTCTTAAGGATTGGTTGGTGACTTCCAACTCTTGGGTATGTTCCTTCTCTTTCTCTAAGTCTTTTTGGAGGTTGAGCATCCTGCACTTGACTCTAGCACTTAGTTCCTTGATAGTCTTCCAAGCTGCTTCTTTTGCTGACTCAAAGAATGTGGTGTGCATAAAAGTGTTAGTGTACATGCAGAAGCCTTTTTCTTTGTTGTTGTCTTCCTTGTTCTTGTACAAGTGAAGTTGCACCCACCAATACTCCACTCCATCCTCCATCACTGGAAAGCCCTTGTACACAGCTGCACCATGTACTCCCATGGTTTCCATGAGGTCCTTGAGAATCTTGGGAAACTCAGTCTCACACTCCAAGGTCATGGTCATGAGTGGTCCTTTCTTCACGGCTTCGTTGACTGAGTTCATCTACAAATAGAGATGAGAAGGAGAAGATTAGAAAAGTTTACGAGAAGAATAGACAAGTGTAGAAGAAGTTAAAATTTTCCTTAGTGGTTTCCAATCCTAGGGTCATAATCCTACAGGCAACACAGTGCTCTGATACCATCTGTAAGATCCCTCCTTATTAAAGGAAAAGATCCCTGTGATTGCAATGCTAGTCCCTGGATCATTGCTAGCATCCACAGTTTAAGATGAAGTACACAGATACAAAGGTCGTTTATTACAGTCATTCCAGAGATAAAACATAGTCTTTTACAACTCATGGCCAAAGGCCTAGTACAAGAGTTTATGGAATATGTAAATAAACATAAGTCTTCATCTTCATGTGCCACAGGCAAGCATGTTGAGTGTAGACTCATGACTCCTAATCATCATCAGAGTAACCTGCAACATCATAAGTTACAGCCACAGGGGGTCAATACTTTGGAATAGTATTGGCAAGTGATACCTTAGTATAATTTAAGTGGACTATAAGGCTATATGCATTTGGCTGGTGGAGCTTAAGCTTGCATTGCTCAAAATAGATTTTTCCTTAACTTTTTGAAAACACTAAGTTTTTGCTTGACAAAGACCATCCCAAGGTATCTACCAATCAGAGAAGATCCACTCGTGGCATCTACCAATCAAAGACTGAAGATCCTTTAACCCTTGTTCACCCACAAGTTTTATTTAGAAATTGGAGTGATGAGATTCTTGAAGTTTCCATGTCTTGATGCTCAAATTGTCCTTTACCGGGACATGGCTAAGTACTTAGGTTTTACACTCTGCAGGTGGTGCACTTTCCCCACGAGCCTTGGTTTCCCAAGACATGATCCTTCAGTAGCCTTTCCTTAGTCAAATGGACGCGCTCCAACCTATCAACCCATCTACCACCCACTGTCCAAGAGACTAAGTTCCAGCATCCTAAGATCATGGCAGAGCCCATATTACCAAGTGGCTGCACTTGAAGCTTCTCAAACATTTGACAACTCAAATCTCTTTGTTCCTGGGTGGCCATCCACAAGTGAGATACACAAGGTTCACCAGTACCCCTGGCCTTGTGTAACCACTCAACATAACCCAATCTTTCCATTCCACCCAGGTGATTCATTAACTTAGTTGTTTTGTTAAATAAAACAAGTCCTTAGACTTAGAATATTTTTCCATAGTGTGAATATATAAACCACCCTTGTTTTCTAGTAGCTAGGCTAAGCATGGCATGGCAACTTGTCCTTAGGGAATTTCCTAGCAATTCTAGCATTCTATTCTAAATAGGATTTCCCATCATTAGTTGACAAAAGTAACATGCAAGTCCTAACAAAATATATCTAATGCAAGTATAAAATATAGGTAGGGAATATTCATGAAGATATCACTTGCCTTGGTAGTGTGGAGAGTAGCACTTGTCACAATCACAATCACTAGCAAAATCTACACACAAAGTTGTAGCATACAATTACACACATATATATACAAACAAAAGTATTATGAATGCATGCATGCATGAATCTACCAAGTGATGATTTTTGAAAACTTCAACCAAGCAAGTGCATGAATACAGAAACTGAAACTAGTCACAAAGTAGCCAAGACAATTTAAATAACCCTAAAACAAAAATACTAAACTAAATCTATACTTAAAATAGCCTCAAACATGCCTCTGCATTTTAAGCTAATCAAATGGTTACTATTTGCAAAACAAAAAGGATAGGCAGAAAGTTCTTGTTTTTCTGAATCCAACGGTATAAAGTTTGCAAAATTCCAACGTGGGGTTCAAAAGATATAGGCAAATGAATTTGGATCAAATTTCTGATTTTAAATTCTATTCTCAGATCTAACCTAGCCACGCGTCATGTTCTGATTCGCTCGTACCGGTTCGCGCTGGATCGAGCTCCACAGCCGTAGGATCTAAATGAAATCTGGCGGCTCAGATCGCGTACCGCTTCGGGGTTAAGTGGATCTATCCTAGCGCTACGATGCAGATCTAACGGCTGCTACTTCTCTGGCCAAGAACTGGCGGCGCTGCACGGTGGCTACCGGCGGCGGAATCGTCGGTCGATGATGTTGACGATGATGCAGACGGCGAGGAAGAAGGAGGAGTGGCTTACCGGGCTCAGGAGGTCACGGCGAAGCTTGTCGTACTCGCGGTTGGTCAAGGGGCGCTCGGACAAGGTTGCGATTGCTCGCCGAGTTCTTGTGCGGCATTGCGACGGGTGGTCGTCGTGGACGTCACTGTGAATCACCCCAAGGCAAGTCGAGGACACGGTTAGGTTCGCAGGGTCAAGGCGAAGTAGTGAGCATGAACTAGGAGGCGCGGGGCGGTCTGGACTTACCACTAGAGCTCGTCGGAGTTGATGTCGCCGTCGGTGCTCGCGGTGTCAAGTGGAACCGGCGACACGGCGATGCAGACAGACTAGCGAGGTCGAGATGCGCAGATTCACCGGCAGGATAGCAAGAACGAGGCGAGGGGAACACGGCTCACCGGAATCGATCGCCGGAGAGGTTCTCGTCGCGGTGCAAAGCTGATTGAGGCGCCTGGTGGCGGAGTGAGCGAGGTGTCTGGGGAAAAAGATCGTGGAGCGAGAGGATCTTATAGCCGGGAATCGAGGAAACGCCGGGTTTAAAGCCCATTTACGCGCGCCATTACCGGCCTTTTCTTGCCGCGGCGACGTGGTCGCAGGCGCGGTCTGGGGAAGACGAGGGCGACGTGGACCGGGCCGCTTGTCGGCCGAGGTGTCTGCGTGGGCTCGCACGTGAGAGAAGAAAAAGGAGGACCGGGTGGGCTTGCTGGGCTGGATCCGCTGGGCCGATTCTGGCCGCGGCCTTTTCTTTTCTTTAGCCTTTTTCTTTTTCTAATTCTATTTTCTGAATAGAATTTGATATGAATTCAAATCCTTTTGAATTCAAATTTCTTTGGGGATTTTTGCAGGGTTCTTGTGGGTTCAAATGCAGTCAAATAACCATGTGGTTACCTTGCAAGGTTTGGTCAAGCTTGGGTTTCAAAATAAACAGAGACTTTGTCTCTTTGTCTCTAGTTGCCAATATTTGGAATGGGGTTTAGAAAATATTTCTAAATTGGAATTTTGGGTTTAAATGCTTCTCCTATTCTTTCCAACCATGGAGGCAAGCAAACAAGTACCTAAGCATTCAAGTCTCAAAAGGTGATGGCCAATTGAGATAAAATGCCCACATGAAATCATAGCTCAAACTTCTGCCTCTAAATGATTTTGAGAAAAACCCTATATGAATGAATGATGCAAGAATGATATGAATGAGTTTTGAAACATGATTTTTTTTAGGGATGTTACAATATGGATCCTAATCCCCCACTAGATGGATCCACTAGATCCACTAGAGTCATTGCATATGAGGTCTTTTCATAAACCACATGGATCCACTAGATGCCATTGCATGTGTGTTCTTTTCCTAAACCACATGGATCCACTATATATCATTTCATGTATGTTCTTTTCATAAACCACATGGCTCCACTAGAGTCATTGGATGTGTTTTGTTTTCCTAAACCACATGGATCCACTATATTTCACTGCATGTGTGTTCTTTTCATAAACCACATGGACCCATTAGAGTCATTTTATGTGTGTTGTGTATGAGTGTGCATCATTGTGGTTTTGGAAATGAACACATACAATGATGCTACTCCAGCATGTGGTGTCAAACCATGTCCAGGAACCCTAGATGCATGATGGGATTCAACTACACCATGCATTCTACTACCAGTTTGAAAGATGTTGCATCACCACACCCAATTGGATGTGTGTGTGTTAGTGCGCATCATTGTGGTTTTGGAAAAGGACACATGCAATGATGCCAATCTAGTATGTGGTGTCCAACCATGTCCAAGAACCCTAGCAGCATGTTGGGATTCAACTAAAACATGCATTCTACAACCAGTTTGAAAGATGCTGCATCACCACACCCACTTGGATGTGTATGTGTATCAGTGTGCATCATTGTGGTTTTGGAAAAGAACACATGCAACGATGCCACTCCAGCATGTGGTGTTCTTTTCCTGAACCACATGGATCCACTAGATGTTATTGCATGTGTGTTCTTTTCATAAATCACATGGATCTGTTGATGTCATTGCATGTGTGTTATTTTCATAAACCACATGGATCCACTAGATGTCATTTCATGTGTGTTATTTTCCTAAACCACATGGATCCACTACAGTCATTTCATGTGTAATTTTTTCATAAACCACATGGATCCACAAAATGTCATTGCATGTGTGTTCTTTCCATAAACCACATGAATCCAGTAGTCATTGTATGTGTGTGTGTACCAGTGTGCATCATTGAGGTTTTGCAAAAGAACACATGCAACGATGCCACTCAAGCATGTGATGTTCTTTTCCAAAACCACATGTATCCGCTAGATGTCATTGCATGTGTGTTCTTTTCATAAACCACATGGACCCGCTGATGTCATTGCATGTGTGTTCTTTTCATCAACCACATGGATCCACTAGATGTCATTGCATGTGTGTTCTTTTCCTAAACCACATGGATCCACTACAGTCATTTCATGTGTATTCTTTGCATAAACCACATGGATCCACTATATGTCATTGCATGTGTGTTCTTTTCATAAACCACATGGATCTAGTAGATGTCATTCCATGTGTGTTCTTTTCCTACACCATATGGATCCTAATCCCCCACTAGAAGTCATTGCATCTGTGTTCTTTTCCTAAACCACCTGGATCCACTATATGTCATTGCATGTATGTTGTTTTCATAAATCACATGAATCCAATAGAGTCATTGTATGTGTGTGTGTACCAGTGTGCATCATTGTGGTTTTGGACAAGAACACATGCAATGATGCCACTCCAGCATGTGGTGTTCTTTTCCTAAACCACATGGATCCACTAGATGTCATTGCATGTGTGTTCTTTACATAAACCACATGGATCCACTAGATGTCATTACATGTGTGTTCTTTTCATAAATCACATGGATCCACTAGATTTCATTGCATGTATGTTCTTTTCCTAAACCACATGGATCCATCAGAGTCATTGCACGTGTCTTCTATTCATAAACCAAATGGATGCACTAGATGTCATTGCATGTGTGTTCTTTTCATAAACAATATGGATCCAGTAGATGCCATTGCATGTGTGTTCTTTTCCTAAACCACATGGATCCACTAGAGTCATTGCATGTGAGTTCTTTTCATAACCACATGGATCCACTAGATGTCATTGCATGTGTGTTCTTTTCCTAAACCACATGGATCCACTATATGTCATTTCATATATGTTCTTTTCATAAACCACATGGCTATACTAGAGTCATTAGATGTGTGTTCTTTTCCTAAACCACATGGATCCACTATATGTCATTCATGTGTGTTCTTTTCATAAACCACATGGATCCTCATCCCCCACTAGATGTCATTGCATGTATGTTCTTTTCATAAACCACATGAATCCACTAGAATCATTGTATGTGTGTGTGTACCAATTTGCATCATTGTGGTTTTGGAAAAGAACACATGCAATTATGCCACTCCAGCATTTGGTGTTCTTTTCCTAAACCACATGGATCCACTAGATGTCATTGCATGTGTGTTCTTTTCATAAACCACATAGATCCATTACATGTCATTGCATGTGTGTTCTTTTCATAAATCACATGGATCCACTAGATTTCATTGCATGTGTGTTCTTTTCCTAAACCACATGGATCCACTAGAGTCATTGCATGTGTCTCTTTTCATAAACCACATGGATGCACTAGATGTCATTACATGTTTGTTATTTTCATAAACCATATGGATACAGTAGATGTCATTGCATGTGTGTTATTTTCCTAAACCACATGGATCCACTAGAGTCATTGCATCTGAGTTCTTTTCATAAACCACATGGATCCACTAGATGACATTGCATGTGTGTTCTTTTCCTAAATCACATGGATCCACTATATGTCATTTCATGTATGTTCTTTTCATAAACCACATGGCTCCACTATAGTCATTGGATGTGTGTTCTTTTCCTAAACCACATGGATCTACTATATGTCATTGCATGTGTGTTCTTTTCATAAACCACATGGACCCACTAGAGTCATTTTATGTGTGTGTTGTGTATCAGTGTGCATCATTGTGGTTTTGGAAATGAACACATACAATGATGCTACTACAGCATGTGGTGTCAAACCATGTCCAGGAACCCTAAATGCATGATGGGATTCAACTACAGCATGCATTCTACTACCAGTTTGAAAGAAGATGCATCACCACACCCAATTGGATGTGTGTGTGTGTTATTGTGCATCATTGTGGTTTTGGAAAAGGACACATGTAATGGTGCCAATCTAGCATGTGGTGTCCAACCATGTCCAGGAACCCTAGCAGCATGCTGGGATTCAACTAAAACATGCATTCTACCACCAGTTTGAGAGATGCTGCATCACCACACCCACTTGGATGTGTATGTGTATAAGTGTGGATCATTGTGGTTTTGGAAAAGAACACATGCAATGATGCCACTCCAGCATGTGGTATTCTTTTCCTAAACCACATGGATCCACTAGATGTTATTCCATGTGTGTTCTTTTCATAAACCACATGGATCCACTGATGTCATTGCATGTGTGTTCCTTTCATAAACCACATGGATCCACTAGATGTCATTGCATGTTTGTTATTTTACTAAACTACATGGATCCACTATAGTAATTTCATGTGTAATTTTTTAATAAACCACACGGATCCACAAGATGTCATTGCATGTGTGTTCTTTTCATAAACCACATGACTCCACTAGTCATTGTATGCGTGTGTGTGTACCAGTGTGCACCATTGAGGTTTTGGAAAAGAACACATGCAATGATGCCACTTTAGCATGTGGTGTTCTTTTCCAAAACAACATGTATCCACTAGATGTCATTGCATGTGTGTTCTTTTCATAAACCACATGTATCCCCTGATGTCATTGCATGTGTGTTCTTTTCATAAACCACATGGATCCACTATATGTTATTGCATGTGTGTTATTTTCCTAAACCACATGGATCCACTACAGTCATTTCATGTGTATTCTTTTCATAAACCACATGGATCCACTAGATATCATTGCATGTGTTTTCTTTTCATAAACCACATGGATCTAGTACATGTGATTCCATGTGTGTTCTTTTCCTACAGCATATGGATCCTAATCCCCCACTAGATGTCACTGCATGTGTGTTCTTTTCCTAAACCACATGGATCCACTATATGTCATTGCATGTATGTTCTTTTCATAAACCACATGAATCCACTAGAGTCATTGTATGTGTGTGTACCCGTGTGCATCATTGTGGTTTTGGACAAGAACACATGCAATGATGCCACTCCACCATGTGGTGTTCTTTTCCTAAACCACATGGATCCACTAGATGTCATTGCATGTGTGTTCTTTTCATAAACCACATGGATCCACTAGATGTCATTGCATGTGTGTTCTTTTCATAACTCACATGGATCCACTAGATTTCATTACATGTATGTTCTTTTCCTAAACCACATGGATCCATCAGAGTCATTGCATGTGTCTTCTTTTCATAAACCAAATGGATGCACTAGATTTCATTGCATGTGTGTTTTTTATAAACCATATGGATCTAGTAGATGCCATTGCATGTGTGTTCTTTTTCTAAACCACATAGATCCACTAGAGTCATTGCATATGAGTTCTTTTCATAACCACATGGATCCACTAGATGTCATTGCATGTGTGTTGTTTTCCTAAACCACATGGATCCACTATATGTCATTTCATGTATGTTCTTTTCATAAACCACATGGCTATACAGTCATTGGATGTGTGTTCTTTTCCTAAACCACATGGATCCACTATATGTCATTGCATCTGTGTTCTTTTCATAATCCACATGGACACACTAGAGTCATTTTATGTGTGTGTGTGTATAAGTGTGCATCATTGAGGTTTTGTAAATGAACACATGCAATGATGCTACTCCAGCATGTGGTGTCCAACCATGTCCAGGAACCCTAGATGCATGATGGGATTCAACTACAGCGTGCATTCTACCACCAGTTTGAAAGATGCTAAATCACCACACCCACTTGGATGTGTGTTTATCAGTGTGCATCATTGTGGTTTTGGAAAAGAACACATGCAATGATGCCACTCTAGCATGTGGTGTTCTTTTCCTAAACCACGTGGATCCACTAGATGTCATTTCATGTGTGTCTTTTCATAAACCACATGGATCCGCTTATGTCATTGCATGTGCGTTCTTTTCATAAATGTCATTGCATGTATGTTCTTTTCACAAACCACATGAATCCACTAGAGTCATTGTATGAGTGTGTGTGTGTGTACCAGTTTGCATCATTATGGTTTTGGCAAAGAACACATGCAATGATGCCACTCCAGCATGTGGTGTTCTTTTCCTAAACCACATGGATCCACTAGATGTCATTGCATGTGTGTTCTTTTCATAAACCACATGGATGCACTAGATGTTATTGCATGTGTGTTCTTTTCATAAATCACATGGATCCACTAGATTTCATTGCATGTGTGTTCTTTGCCTAAACCACATGGATCCTCTAGAGTCATTGCATGTGTCTTATTTTCATAAACCACATGGATCCACTAGATGTCATTGCATGTGTGTTCTTTTCATAAACCATATGGATCCAGTAGATGGCATGTAACACCCTCTCCTAATAAGGATGAGTTCCTGTGTATAGTGCTAATCCCTAGATCGGTTCACTAGCACACACATAGTGCAATATGATGTGAAATGTAACTGTGCATCATAAATATAATGAATTTGATCCAGAATTTACATTACATCATTTTAGTACACAGCAGAAACAAATACAAGGTAGATCTCCATCCTTTAAATGTGCCACAGGCGAACAATTGGTTAGTGGAGTCTTGCGACCTATGAATGCTCACTCAGAAACGAAATAATCTGCAACATGAAACGATGCTGCAACGAATGGTAAATACTTTGAATGTATTGGTAAATAGGACTAGTCTGTGGATGTATAATGGAACCTATGAATTACATGCATATTTGGCTAAGTGGAGCTCACGCTCATTTGCATAAAAGCGATAGAACTTTTCCCTACTTTTGAAATACTTTTCTTTATTTAAACCAATTCTTCTAAGGAGATACCTGCTTAAACCCATGTAGAAACAAGATAGTTTAGCTTCGTATGCTCCTAAACCCATGCTCACCCATCAAGTTTCAATAATCGAGAAATTGGGATGAGTGAGATGTTCCAAATACTTCCAGGTCCAGTTTCTCATAGTTGTCCATAACCGGTGACATGGCTAAGTACTTAGATTATAACACTCTCGAGAGGTTCGTACACTTTACCCGCATGACCCAGTCAATGCGCTCTTACCACTACACTCATTTTGTGCCATGGTAGGGAGAAAACCAAGACGAAACCTTTCAGAAGTAGAACCCTGAGCCCTCAGGACGTACCCATACCGACCTACATCCCCTGCGTCTGCTAGTAATGTCGGGTCAGGTTCCCACAACCTACTTAGTCAAGACAAATAATGACATGCGGCTCTACTGGAAGCTAGTACTCAAGAAACTTGTCCAATCTCAGTGTCCTGGGTGCCTTTCCGCATTGAAACCACCAAAAAATATCAATCCCATCACACCCAGAAGATTCATTAAATTCCAGTTGTTTGCATTATAGCAAAACACATCTTTCAATAATAGAATCAACCATGAATTCCCATTGCGCATCTAATAAGCATGGCTAAGCAACTACAATACGATGGCTCAAAGGAACTCAAGTCATGGAGATATGGAAATCATGCCTTGGTGTCATAGCATAGCATAATAGTAAAACAAAATCATACACTTGCATCACTACTAAAATATAATACATGCATGGGAAAAATAGTAGGACATTTATAATAGCTCTACATGTCTTTGTTGTCGATGTACTTGTTCAAATAATCCTCACAATAGAAAATTTTGCACTCATCACAATCACAATAGTTTCACTCCTTGCAATCTAACGTTTGGAGCAAAACACAACAAACACACCATTCAAAATATTGCAATTATGCACAATGCACAATACAATAAAACGATGATGAACAAATGCATGCATGATGGTTTAATATATCACAATGGTTGTATTTAGTTCTCTGAACAATATTATATTACATGATGCATGCAGGAGATTAATTAAAGCAATGTAGTATTTATTATTAATAATTGATTGCCATTATTGGGGTTTTAACAGATCTGTTGTAACTTTTGTTCTAATTGACGAATTAAATTGGGATATGGAGTGTAATGGATAGAGGGCATTAATACAAACCAGTAGAAATTGGATTCATCTAAATCAGAGTTGTAGACCTTTTCCTTTGATTTAATTAGTATTTAATACGGTATAATTCATTTAAATAGTTTGCATTGTCCATAAATTGAAGTAAAACAAGATCTAGAATCTACACGAGATTGTGATTTCAGGACACAATACTCATATTTTCGGATATATAAACAATTTACTACAAACTTAATACTCTAAAATTCCATTAATACTAATTAAATCACTATAGTAATTCTACACTACAAAATTTTGTTCTAACCGCATATTAAGGTCTTATATGAAATTAGGGATTCATAGATACTTTATTCGTATTTTTCTGGTCTACAAATAATTTACTTTGATTTAGTTAGTCTAAATTATCCAAGAATCTATTTAATTTATTACAATATATATACGGTACAGGTCAGATCTAATAGCATAATAACATTCTATATATTTTTCTAAATCCATAGGTATATTATTTGCTATTTTTGGATCTACAAATCTATTATTATGAATTTTGCAAATTTACTCATTTTTCTGCAATTTTGAACTCAATTTTAATCAAAAGGGAATATGCCAGGGAATATTCTATGCTGACTGGGATGCTGGCTGTGCACGTGAGGCTGACACGCCTGCTGACCTGGGCTGACGTGATGTGATGCGCTCCGGTTGGACGGTACTGGTTTGCAGGATCTTCTAATCACGGACGTTCAAACACGATCCGACGACTGCTGTGAAAAGATTCCGAGCTCGCCGGCCTGGGCGACGATGAGCGGCGGCAAGCAGCTCAGGTGATGGTCATGGCGGTGCTCTCGTGTTCTACGGTGATGGTGGACTCTACGACGGCCTTCGGCTCCTCACGACGGTACTCCTCGTCACTTTCGAGGCGTCCCTATCCTCCTCGAACAACGGTGATCGGCGGGTGGTCAGTTAGGCTCTGGCAGCTCTCCATCGAGGAATCTGCGGTGGACGTCTACGAGAGGGAAGGGGAAAACAGGCTAGGGAGATTCGGTGGTTCACGAGGAAGAGGTCCAAAGGGAAAACGAGGGCCCGTGCAGCAGAACTGTGCTCCACCTTGAGCTCTGAAGCTCGGTAATGGAGACAGAAGTGGCGAGATCCATTTGATCTCCATATCGGTAGCCTGGAGGCAGATATGATCGGATTTTTTGGGAGGAAAGATAGAGGGGAATGTGGCTATTTATTTTCCAAGAAATCGTGGAGAGGGGGAAAAGAATCGGAATTGAAGCGATGATTTAGTTCGAATATGAACGTCTTTGTTCATACCTCTGTGTCGCAAAGAAGAAGATGGTAGCGTGGGCCCACACCTCAGCGAGCGAAGGGGGACACGGGCTGCTGGCGAGCTAGCGGCTGCGCTGCTGCGGAGGTCGCGATGGGTGTTCTTTTCATGTGTGTTCTTTTCATAATCCACATGGATCCGCTGATCACATTGCATGTGTGTTCTTTTCATAAACCATATGGATCCACTAGATGTCATTGCATGTGTGTTCTTTTCCTAAACCACATGGATCCACTACAGTCATTTCATGTGTATTCTTTTCATAAACCACATGGATCCACTAGATTTCATTGCATGTGTGTTCTTTTCCTAAACCACATGGATCCTCATCCCCCACTAGATGTTATTGCATGCGTGTTCTTTTGCTCAACCGTATCCATCCACTATATTTCATTGCATGTATGTTCTTTTAATAAACCACATGAATCCATTAGAGTCATTGTATGCGTGTGTGTGTGTGTACCAGTGTGCATCATTGTGGTTTTGGAAAATAACACTTGCAATGATGCCACTCCAACATGTGGTGTTCTTTTCCTAAACCATATGGATTCACTAGATGTCATTGTATGTGTGTTCTTTTCATAAACCACATGGATCCACTAGATGTCATTGCATGTGTTTTCTTTTCATAAATTACATGGATCCACTAGAGTCATGGCATGTGTTTTCTTTTCATAAACCACATGGATCCACTAGATGTCATTGCATGTGTGTTCTTTTCATAAACCATATGGATCTAGTAGATGTCATTGCATGTGTGTTCTTTTCCTAAACCACATGGATCCACTAGAATCATTGCATGTGTGTTCTTTTCATAAAACATATGGATCCACTAGATGTCATTGCATGTGTGTTCTTTTCCTAAACCACATGGATCCACTATATGGCATTTCATGTATGTTCTTTTTGTTGGGTTCGCAGCATAGAAAACAAAAAAATCCTACGATGGGAACTATACGCCAAGATCTATCTACTAGATACATGGATGATGTAGTCGTGGATGATGTAGTCGTACACTTGCCGTACACTTGCCGATCTCAAGATCGTGATGAAGTCCAACAGGTCTAGCTCTAGCACGTCCTTCAGATCCAGCTCCAGCAAGTCCAGCACCACAAAGCAGCGGTGCATCCGTGATCGCACACACGTCCGGTACCCCGACAACCTCCGTCCCTCTCTCCAGCAAAGCAGCGGTAGCAACAACTCCTTTCTAGATAAAGACACTAGGAACATGTATCTCACTAATCCGAGACCATGGGGGAATAATACTAGAGGGGGAGAGAGATCCTTCACAAGGAGGTGTGAGGAAGAAGGGGTGTGAGGGGGGCCTTTTATAGGAGGAGGGGGGTACCCCTCCACCATGGCCGGCGCCCATGCGAGGGTGACTCCTCACCTCCCCATTTATGTGGTGGTAACCCCTCCACATTAAAATGCCCCTTCACATTCTCTTTTAAAGTCTCCACTTTAAATGCATTAAATTTCTCCAAATTTAATGCTCTCTCATTTAATAAAACTCTTTTATTATTTTTATTCAGAATTTTATTAATTACTTTAATTAACAAACATTCATGTAAAACCCCCTGCAACATTTCAATATTACATGCAGAACCAATTTCAGCAATTTCACCCGAAACAGTTTCGGTGTCTATTGAAATAATTCCAGCGCTTTCTTAAATCTTTATCTGAAACATATTTGCTCCAAATGGTGTCGGTATCCCTTAAGTGTGTCACCCTACGGTTCGCGAATAATGCAGACATGATCGAGACCCCTCTCAGATCAATAATCAGAAGCGGGACTTGGAGATCCATACTGACTCCTACACATTCAACGATGACTTCTGTGATCGTGAGAACCTTTAACGCTAGTAACTAAATCCCTTTGTCGCGCGATATATTACATGTCCGATATTCGATCATCGGTATCTCCATACCTAGTTTGATCTCGTTGCCGACATGCACTCTTTTCTCGTTCCCGTGATATAACATTCTAGTGATCACATCACTTGCTTGCAAGCTATCTTAATGTGATATCGCCGAGAGGGCCTAGAGTATATCTATCCGTCATCGGGATTGAAAAATTCCACTCTTGATCCATTTGCCTCAACATAACACCTTCGGAATACCCAAATCCATCTTTATAGTCACACTGTTACGATGTGACGTTTGATGTTATCAAAGCATTCTTCCGGTGTTAGCAATTAACATGATCTTATGGTCTAAGGATAAAGATTACTTCGTATGATGTTATAGCAATATAAACATAATGATTTGATCATAATGCTGCACTTCGGATGAATGTTCATCACATCATTTCACAAATGTTGTGACCTTTTTATTAACAACATCCAATGTCCATGATCAGGAAACCTTGATCATCTTGTTAATCAACAAGCTAGTCTATAAGAGAGGCATAACTAGGAACACTTTTTGTTTATTAAACACACATGTATTGACGTTTCTGATGAATACAATTATAGCATGCAAAATAAACATTTATCATAAACATGGAATAAGATAATAACCACTTTATTATTGCCTCTCGGGCATATTCCCTTCAGTCTCCCACTTGCACTAGAGTCAATAATCTAGTTTGAAAAACTTTGTGTATTGAACACCTATGGCTTTCTGGTGTTGCATATACGCGATTGCTAGTGGTTAACATAATCTTCGGATCTGACAGTTGCAGGTCCGTGTGTATTTGCATGTCTTTGCGTCTCTACGCATCACTCATTCTCAAATGAGATGGCATTATAAATTTGGTCCTTTGGTGAGACCTTTAGTTCGTTCGACTTAAAATAAGTTGATATTATTGTCACACAATATATCTTCATAGTATGAGCCCACTTTGAACCACACCTAGTTTGATAACAAACTACTTAACACAAATGCCCTCCTTTGCTGCTACTATAGCAGTTATATACTTAGCCTTTTGTTGTAGTATCCGTCACAATGTCTCAACTTTCGAACTCATCCAAATCCATCATGTAACATCCTTTCCATTACATTGTGCCACCCATATTATAAATTGAGATAAATTTAATTTTTATCTTGTGACAAAAATAGTATCAATGTAACACTTTACAATGAACTACCTTTAACTATTTGTCACTTATACATGATATATTCTTAGTTCTGCCAAAGCTCATAAGAATATCTTTACTATCGTCCAATGATCATCTTATGAATCATTCTGGTATGTTCTCATAACATTTAGATCATAGGGCATTTTGGATATATACATATCATGGTATAATCAATCAAAATCTTCATGTGATTTTACTCACCAAGTGTTGAAACACTTGAATCTTGATACAATTCTTTCCATGCAGCAAGAACCTTTCTTGTTGTTTCCATATTGAACCCTTTCAATATCTCATATATGTATGTCTGGCACAACCATATTAGCGCCTTAATCTATCCATATAGATATTGATGCCAAATATTCTGGGTTTGCCCAAGTCTTTCATTGAAATCTTATTTTAATGAAATTCTTAACTTGTGTCAATACAAGATACATCATTTCCAATCAACAATATGTCCTCTACATAATGTATTAGAAATATGTCTCGGTGCTCCCACTTAATTTCTTGCAAATGCAAGCATCTTCATCATCTCCGATGAATTTAAACTCTTTTAACAGTTTCATCATGGTGAAGATTCCAACTCCGCTATGCTTACTTCAACTAATGAAATTTGTATGCCTTTTTAGCACCCTTTGATTTAACAAAACCCTTCGGACCGTGTCTTGTACACGTCCTAGGTAACCATTCTATTAGAAGAACATTGTTTTGTTTGTTCAACTACCATACATCAAATTATATGTAGTGGTTGCTACATTAATCCGTCAAGACTAAATATCGCTATGAACGATCAAATATTGTCATAGTCAGCTCCTTGAACATTGTCGTAAACTTCTTTCCTACATGTCGACTATTTCATAGATGTTAAACATCCATGTCTTATTTCTTTATAGATCCAAACACGACCGATAGGCTTCACGCGTTTCCGGAGGGTCTTCCAATTTCAGAAACTTGATTTCTCGTGTATGGATACTATCACGGATTCTATGACTTCTAGTCATTTTATGGAGTCAGGGTCCATCATCGCTTCTTTGCATGTAGTCGGTTCATCATTGTCAAAACAATAACGACTTGCTTATCAAATCACACTATTTGATTCTTACCGACCCACACGGTTCAATAGGAACTCTAACCTCCGAGATAACAACCTTTGTAATCACGGTTCCGGCATTATGGCCGCCACCAGGACACTTTCTGGCGCTGCGCTACTTAGCACATATAGCTAAGGTTCAACAACCTTATCAAGGTTCTATTGTCCTCCCACTTAACTTTTTGCAAAAAATTCCTTCTCAAGAAACTTGACGTTCCAAGTAACAAACTCTTTTGTCCTTGGTGTTATGGAGAAATTCCCAACAAATTCGTTGGGCTAACCTACAAAGACGTGCTTATCCGACATTAGTTGTAAACATTTTACTTATGCATAGCATACCAAAATTTTAAGAAAAGACAATTTGGGTTTTATCCCAAACCATAACTTATATGGTGTCATTTCAACGGATCACGATGGTGCTCTTTTCAGTGTAAAAGCGGCAGTCTCTAAAGCTTCAATCCTTAAAACATAATGGCAGTTTTATAAATGGCACCTTTGATCTTACCATGTCAAACATGGTTTGATTTCATATCTCGAATATGCCATACTCCTATGGTTTATCGGGAAACACAAATCATGGAACAATTCCTCAAGTCTTAGATGTTTTGCTAAACATGTAACTCAAATATCTTCCTTTATGATCGAATCATAAACTCTTTATTTTCTTGTTACAATGATTTTTCACTTCATCTTGAAAGTCTTTGAACAATTTTCAAATTTTTCATACTTCTTCCTTATTAAGTAAATATACAGATATATTCACTCAAATTTCTGGACAAAGCATATGAAGAAAAAAGGATCCATCGCATATGGCTACACATAATGGACTATATACATCAACATGCATAATATCCAATAAGTTAGTCATCCGTTACTCTTTGGCCTATGAACGGAGTTTCAATTATCTCGAGAAAAGTTTCACCAGCGTCAATTGATCAAAATCGAAAGACTCCAAAAACCCATCAACATGGAGTTTCTTCATGTTTTCTTTCCAATATAATTTAAACAACGATGTCACTTCATAAGTGATCTTTCAATCATTTGTCTTGCGACATTTTAGCAATAGTGTTTATGGATGTGATTTCTCCCACTAGACTTGTAAAAGTTCATCCATCCTTTATGGAATATGGTAATTATTTGAACAACCATTGTTCTCGTAATACCGGAACAAAATAACAATTATTAAAACAAATCTTGAAGGCTAGGTTTGATGACAACGAAAAACACAATAACACTTTATTTGTTTTCGATGAACATCGTCACTTATTCTCTTGCTAGTTACTTAGGCCATTGTAGTTCATGAATTGCGTTGTCCTGTATGACACTTCATACCAACCAATTCGGTATCCAATACTGGTATCCAATACCTCAAAACCACATTGTTTAACAAGTAAGGAATATAACCATAACATGTATATCTTCTATATACCTAAGTTGGACATCTCCAACCTTTTCTTTTCTGCCAAATATTTTATAGATTCTCTTTCAATAATTCCTTTTCTTTTAAAAGAATCTATCAACATCAATAGTGGTGTCATTCACATGACACATAGTACAAAGTGTATATAGTCAAATACTAATACCTTTGAACTTGCACTTTGAAGTGGATCACCATCATCAAAATGTTTGGTGTTCTTTCAAAAATCCATTCTTTAGTAATCTATTAGTGTAGTAAACATTTTACTTACATCTTCTATTCATCCTTATCATGACAACTTTAATGATCAAGCTACTATAGCCTGTAAGGAAGAATCATGAGTATAATGTTAGTTCCCAAAACCTTTTTGGGAGATCCGGATGCTTAGCATCTCCATCCTTTAGAAATTCTCGTACAATATGAGAACATGTATTTTGCTAAATTATACTCTATCATAATGCAACCAAAAACATTGTTTCAGATATCACAATATCTTTCACACATGTTGGTTTCTGAAACAATTTTCAGCTCCAATATAATCTTGATATTAAAACAGCTTTTGAATACAATAATCATGGAGGCAAACATGATACTTTAGATACTAACATTGAAATTATTACTCTTGATTTAATACTACTTATTAAACTTCATGGAGTAAATAGAGTTTGCTAGAAGTTTGTAATAGGACTTATAAACTTTAAATTGACATTCAAAACAATACGATACCAGTTCATAAAGTAAATATCCAGAATTCTATAGTTCTATTATCTCAATTGAAACTAAGCATAAGGTAGTGAACAGACGCCAATGACTACAACAAATTATGCAAATTCACTTCTATTTAGTTTATGACAAATTGAGTTCGACTAATCCAAATTAGAAATGAACTCCCACTAAAAAACGACATCCCTCGTGCCTTTTTGGTGATTACATGAACCAAATCCACTACACCAAGTCCGATCATTACGTGAGTTGATGTAGCTTCAAAGGTGAGCATCTATATGGGCATCATATCAACTATATGACTCATGCTTAACCTTTCGGTCCGTGTTCCGAGGCCATGTCTATACATGCTAGGCTCGCCAAGTAAGAACCTTAGTATCCGCGTGTGTAAAACTGTCTTACACCTGTTTCTATGAAAGCGTAGATTTGAGTACACCCGATCATCACGTGATGTCTCAAAACACGATCCACAAAACGGTGCATACTTAAGGAAGAACACATTTTTTATCTTGATATCTAAATGAGGGATCATCTTATAATTCTACTAAAACGCCAAACTAGCAATATAAGATGCAAACATCTAATGTGTAAAGTGGGATGATATGGTCCATGCATTTGATCACCATCATATGCATCGTGGTATGATCTCTATCATTCCTTTGTGTGTAAGGCCAAGGTCTATGGAACTTACACGTTGAGTGTGTTGTAAGAGTATCTATCATACAGCTACTTACAACAATACCATATCGGAGATAGAACCAGTCTTACCTACGAACATGGAACCACAAGGAGGATAACCAAGTTATTAGGAACTCATTGTAAATCATATATTGACTATAGTAGGAGAGACAGGCACCCACCATCCACTTATGCAAAACTAGTTGCATGTCAGTCGTGGAACTAGTCTCATGTGCGATGACATGTAAGGTTGGTCCGGGCCGCTTCATCCCACTATGCCACCAATATCCAAAATACATGAAAGAAGCAATAACATGATCATCATCGCCCACATATAAACATATGTGTACTACCCGTGCAAAGCACCTACGCATAGATCAGGCTCTGATACCACTGTTGGGTTCGCATCATAGAAAACAAAAAAATTCCTAAGATGGGAACTATATGCCAAGATCTATCTACTAGATACAAGCAACGGGCGGATATACATCCATAGAGAACTTACCCTCGAAGACAACAAAGCTTTGCTAACAAGTTGGAACTCGTGGATGATGTAGTCGTACACTTGCCGATCTCAAGATCGTGATGAAGTCCAGCAGGTCCGGCTCCAGCACGTCCTTCAGATCTAGCTCTAGCAAGTCCAACACCACCAAGTCCAGCACCGCAAAGAAGTGGTGCAACCATGATCGCACACACGTTCGGTACCCCGACAGCCTCCGTCCCTCGCTCCAGCAAAGTAGCGGAAGCAGCAACTCCTTTCCAGATAAAGCCACCGGGAACATGTATCTCACTAATCTGAGACCATGGGGGAATAATACTAGAGGGGGAGAGAGATCCTTCACGAGGAGGTGTGAGGAAGAAGGGGTGTGAGGGGGGCCTTTTATAGGAGGAGGGGGGTACCCCTCCCCCATTGCCGGCGCCCATGGGAGGGTGAACCTCCCCATTTATGTGGTGGTAACCCCTCCACATTAAAATGCCCCTTCACATTCTCTTTTAAAGTCTCCACTTTAAATGCATTAAATTTCTCCAAATTTAATGCTCTCTCATTTAATAAAACTCTTTTATTATTTTTATTCAGAATTTTATTAATTACTTTAATTAACAAACATTCACATAAAATTCCCTGCAACATTTCAATATTACATGCAGAAGCAATTTTAGCAATTTCACCCGAAACAGTTTCCGTGTCTATTGAAATAATTCCAGCGCTTTCTTAAATCTTTATATGAAACATATTTGCTCCAAATGGTGTCGGTATCCCTGAAGTGTGTCACCCTATGGTTCACGAATAATGCAGACATGATCGAGACCCCTCTCAGATCAATAATCAGAAGCGGGACCTGGAGATCCATACTGACTCCTACACATTCAACGATGACTTCTGTGGTCGTGAGAACCTTTAACGCTAGTAACTAAATCCCTTTGTCTCATGATATAATACATGTCCGAGATTCGATCATCGGTATCCAAATACCTAGTTTGATCTTGTTACCGACATGCACTCTTTTCTCGTTCCCATGATATAACATTCTAGTGATCACATCACTTGCTTGCAAGCTATCTTAATGTGATATCACCGAGAGGGTCCAGAGTATATTTATCCGTCATCGGGATTGACAAATTCCACTCTTGATCCATGAGCCTCAACATAACACCTTCATAGCACTGAACCCACCTTTATGGTCACCCTGTTATGGTGTGACGTTTGATGTTATCAAGATACTCTTCTGGTGTTAGCAATTAACATGATCTCATGGTATAAGGACTAAGACTACTTTGTATGATTTTATAGCAATATAAACATAATGACTTGATCGTAATGCTATACTTAGGATGAATGTTCATCACATCATTTCACAAATGTTGTGACCTTGTTATTAACAACATCCAATGTCCATCATCAGGAAACCTTGATCATGTTGTTAATCAACAATCTAGTCTATAAGAGAGGCATAACTAGGAACACTTTTTGTTTATTAAACACACATGTATTGACGTTTCCAATCAATACAATTATAGCATGCAAAATAAACATTTATCATAAACATGGAATAAGATAATAACCACTTGATTATTGCCTCTCGAGGATATTCCCTTCACTTTTCATAAACCACATGGCTCCACTAGAGTTATTGGATGTGTGTTCTTTTCCTAAACCACATGGATCCACTATATGTCATTGCATGTGTGTTCTTTTCATAAACCACATGGATCCACTTGAGTCATTTTATGTGTGTGTGTGTGTATCAGTGTGCATCATTGTGATTTTGGAAAAGAACAAATGCAATGATGCCACTCCAGCATGTGGTGTTCTTTTCCTAAACCACATGGATCCACTAAATGTCATTGCATGTGTGTTCTTTTCATAAACCACATGGATCCACTAGATGTCATTGCTTGTGTATTATTTTCATAAATCACATGGATCCACTAGCTTTCATTGCATGTGTGTTCTTTTCCTAAACCACATGGATCCACTAGAGTCATTGCATGTGTGTTCTTTTCCTAAACCACATGGATCCACTAGATGTCATTGCATGTGTGTTCTTTTCATAAACCATATGGATCCAGTAGACGTCATTACATGTGTGTTATTTTCCTAAACCACATGGATCCACTAGAGCCATTGCATGTGTGTTCTTTCCATAAACCACATGGATCCACTAGATGTCATTGCATGTGTGTTCTTTTCGTAAACCACATGGATCCACTACATGTCATTTCATGTATGTTATTTTCATAAACCACATGGCTCCACTAGAGTCATTGGATGTGTGTTCTTTTCCTAAACCACATGGATCCACTATATGTCATTGCATGTGTGTTCTTTTTATAAACTGCATGGATCCAATATATGTCATTTCATGTATGTTATTTTCATAAACCACATGGCTCCACTATAGTCATTGGATGTGTGTTCTTTTCCTAAACCACATGGATCTACTATATGTCATTTCATGTATGTTCTTTTCATAAACCACATGGCTCCACTAGAGTCATTGGATGTGTGTTCTTTTCCTAAACCACAAGGATCCACTATATGTCATTGCATGTGTGTTATTTTCATAAACCACATGGATCCACTTGAGTCATTTTATGTGTGTTTATCAGTGTGCATCATTGTGGTTTTGGAAATGAACACATGCAATGATGCCACTCCAGCATGTGGTGTCCAACCATGTCCAGGAATGTTAGATGCATGATGGGATTCAACTACAACATGCATTCTACCACCAATTTCAAAGATGTTGCATCACTACACCCACTTGGATGTGTGTGTGTGTTAGTGTGCATCATTGTGGTTTTGGAAAAGAACACATGCAATGATGCCACTCCAGCACGTGGTGTCCAACCATGACCAGGAACCCTAGCAACATGTAGGGATTCAACTACAACATGCATTCCAACACCAGTTTGAAATATGATGCATCACCACAGCCACTTGGATGTGTGTGTATAAGTGTGCATCATTGGGGTTTTGGAAAAGAACACATGTAATGATGCCACTCCAGCATGTGGTGTTCTTTTCATAAACCACATGGATCCACTAATCTCATTGCATGTGTTTTCTTTTCATAAACCACATGGATCCACTAGATGTCATTGCATGTGTGTTCTTTTCCTAAACCACATGGATCCACCACAGTCATTTCATGTGTATTCTTTTCATAAACCACATGGATCCACTAGATGTCATTGCATGTGTGTTCTTTTAATAAACCACATGGATCTAGTTGATGTCATTTCATGTGTGTTGTTTTCGAAGTCCACATGGATCCACATCCCCCACTAGATGTCCTTGCATGTGTGTTCTTTTCCTAAATCACATGGATCCACTATATGTCATTGCATGTATGTTCTTTTAATAAACCACATGAATCCACTATAGTCATTGTATGCGTGTGTGTGTACCAGTGTGCATCATTAGGCTTTTGGAAAAGAACACATGTAATGATGCCACTCCAGCATGTGGTGTTCTTTTCCTAAACCACATGGATCCACTATATGTCATTGTATGTGTGTTCTTTTCATAGACCACATGGATCCACTAGATGTCATTGCATGTCTAATCTTTTCACAAATCACCTGGATCCACTAGATTTCAGTGCATGTGTGTTCTTTTCCTAAACCACATGTATCCGCTAGAGTCATTGCATGTGTGTTCTTTTCATAAACCACATGGATCTAGTAGATGTCATTGCATGTGTGTTCTTTTCATAAACCATATGGATCCACTAGATGTCATTGCATATGTGTTCTTTTCCTAAACCACATGGATCCACTATATGTCATTGCATGTGTGTTCTTTTCATAAACCACATGGATCCAATATATGTCATTTCATGTATGTTATTTTCATAAACCACAAGGGTCCACTATAGTCATAGGATGTGTGTTCTTTACCTATACCACATGGATCTACTATATGTCATTTCATGTATGTTCTTTTCATAAACCACATGGCTCCACTAGAGTCATTGGATGTGTGTTCTTTTCCTAAACCACAAGGATCCACTATATGTCATTGCATGTGTGTTCTTTTCATAAACCACATGGATCCACTTGAGTCATTTTATGTGTGTGTATCAGTGTGCATCATTGTGGTTTTGGAAATGAACACATGTAATGATGCCACTTCAGCATGTGGTGTCCAACCATGTCCAGGAATGCTAGATGCATGATGGGATTCAACTACAACATGCATTCTACCACCAATTTGAAAGATGTTGCATCACCACACCCACTTGGATGTGTGTGTGTTAGTGTGCATCATTTTGGAAAAGAACACATGCAATAATGCCACTCCAGCATGTGGTGTCCAACCATGTCTAGGAACCCTAATAGCATGTTGGGATTCAACTACAACATGCATTCAACACCAGTTTGAAAGATGATGCATCATCACACCCACTTGGATGTGTTCGTATAAGTGTGCATCATTGGGGTTTTTGGAAAATAACACATGCAATGATGCCACTCCAACATGTGGTGTTCTTTTCATAAACCACATGGATCCACTGATCTCATTGCATGTGTGTTCTTTTCCTAAACCACATGGATCCACTATAGTCATTTCATGTGTATTCTTGTCATAAACCACATGGATCCACTAGATGTCATTGCATGTGTGTTCTTTTCATAAACCACATGGATCAAGTAGATGTCATTTCATGTGTGTTCTTTTCGTAATCCACATGGATCCACATCCCCCACTAGATGTCCTTGCATGTGTGTTCTTTTCCTAAACCGCATGGATCCACTATATGTCATTGCATGTATGTTCTTTTAATAAACCACATGAATCCACTATAGTCATTGTATACGTGTGTGTGTATCAGTGTGAATCATTAGGCTTTTGGAAAAGAACACATGTAATGATGCCACTCCAGCATGTGGTGTTCTTTTCCTAAACCACATGGATCCAGTAGATGTCATTGCATGTGTGTTCTTTTCATAGACCACATGGATCCACTAGATGTCATTGCATGTGTATTCTTTTCATAAATCACATGGATCCACTAGATTTCATTGCATGTGTGTTCTTTTCCTAAACCACATGGATCCGCTAGAGTCATTGCATGTGTGTTCTTTTCTTAAATCACATGGATCTAGTAGATGTCATTGCATGTGTGTTCTTTTCATAAACCATATGGATCCACTAGATGTCATTGCATGTGTGTTCTTTTCCTAAACCACATGGATCCACTAGAGTCATTGCATGTGTGTTCTTTCCATAAACCACATGGATCAACGAGATGTCATTGGATGTGTGTTATTTTCTTAAACCATATGGATCCACTATATTTCATTTCATTTATGTTATTTTCATAAACCACATGGCTCCATTAAAGTCATTGAATGTGTGTTCTTTTCTTAAACCACATGGATCCACTAGAGTCAGTTTATGTGTGTGTGTGTATTAGTGTGCATCATTGTGGTTTTGGAAATGAACACATGCAATGATGCCACTCCAGCATGTGGTGTCCAACCATGTCTAGGAATGCTACATGCATGATGGGATTCAACTACACCATGCATTCTACCACCAATTTGAAAGATGCTGCATCACCACACCCACTTGGATGCCTGTGTTAGTGTGCATCATTGTGGTTTTGGTAAAGAACACATGCAATGATGCCACTCCAGCATGTGGTGTCCAACCATGTCCAGGAACCCTAGCAACATGTTGGGATTCAGTACAACATGCATTCTAACACTGTTTTGAAAGATGCTGCATCACCACTCCCATTTGGACGTGTGTGTGTATCAGTGTGCATCATTGTGGTTTTGGAATAGAACACATGCAATGATGCCACTCCAGCATGTGGTGTCCAACCATGTCCAGGAACCCTAGCAACATGTTGGGATTCAGTACAACATGCATTCTAACACTGTTTTGAAAGATGCTGCATCACCACTCCCATTTGGACGTGTGTGTGTATCAGTGTGCATCATTGTGGTTTTGGAATAGAACACATGCAATGATGCCACTCCAGCAAGTGGTGTTCTTTTCATAAACCACATGGATCCACTGATGTCATTGCATGTGTTTTTTTTAGAAACCACATGGACCCACTGATGTCATTACATGTGTGTTCTTTTAATAAACCATATGGATCCACTAGATGTTATTTCATGTGTATTCTTTTCATCAAGCACATGGATCCACTAGATGTCATTGCATGTGTGTTCTTTTCCTAAACCACATGGATCCACAAGAGTCATTGCATGTGTGTTCTCTTTGTAAACCACATAGATCCACTAGATATCATTGCATGTGTGTTCTTTTCCAAAACCACATGGATCCACTAGATTCATTGCATGTGTGTTCTTTTCATGAACCACATGGATCCACTAGATTCATTGCATGTGTGTTCTTTTCCTAAACCAGATGGATCCACTATATGTCATTGCATTTGTGTTCTTTTCATAAACCACATGGATCCACTAGAGTCAGTGTATGTGTGTGTGCGTTTGTGTGTCTCATTGTGGTTTTGGAAAAGAACACATGCAATGATGCCACTCTAGCATGTGGTGACCAACCATGTCCAGGAACCCTAGCAGCATGTTGGGATTCCACTTCAGCATGCATTCTACCACTACTTTGAAAGATGTTGCGTCACCACACCCACTTGGATGTGTGTATGTCAGTGTGCATCATTGTGGTTTTGTAAAAGAACACATGCAATGATGCCACTCCAACATGTGGTGTCCAACCATTTCCAGGAACCCTAGCAGCATGTAGGGATTGAACTGCAACATGCATTCTACCACTAGTTTGAAAGATGCTAGTGATGGGTTCGTAGCATGGAAAACAAAAAATTTCTACCGCAAGAACGAACAAAACCCAGATCTAATCTAGATAAAAACCAAGATCTAATCTATTAGATATGTGCAACGAGATAGATCTGTACTAACCCTCGTAGATCCGAAAGTGTTACAAGATTAGATCTCAGGGTTGATGTAGTCGATCACTTGCCGATCTCAAGATCGTGTGGACGATCCTTCTGGCGCCACGCTCGGTCTGCGTCATCGCGTGAGTCGAAGCGGACCTTCCTCTCCCCGTTCCAGCGAGCAGCGGAGGTAGTAGATCTTCTCCACGGTAGTAGATTTCTGCAGGGCTTCGCCTAAGCCGGAGCAGAGCGAAGGAGGAGGAGAGAGGCGGCGGCTAGGGTTTGTTATGGGAGAGTTCTAGGGGGTGGCGCCCCCTCCCTTCTATTTAAAGGAGGGAGGCGCCATGGGAGGGGGAGTCCTAGTAGGACTCCCCTCCCTCATTGGCCGGCGGATTGGGAGGGGGGAAGGAATCCTCCTCCCCCACGAATCCATGTCTTGCCCACAAAGACTCCTTGATCCTTTCTTGGTTTTCAAGCAAACTCCAAGAAATCGTCTAGAACCTTCTAGAACATTCCGAAACTTTCTAGAATCTCCATACAAACACTCCGGAACCTTTCCTAACTTAGAAAATGATCCCCAATATATGAATCTTATTCTCCGGACAATTCCGGATCTCCTCGTGATGTCCCGGATCCAATCCGAGACTCCGAACAACATTCGGTCTCCAACACATATTCCATATCTACTTAAAACAACTTCTAACCTTAAGTGTGTCACCCTACGGTTCGTGAATATGCAGACATGATGAAGACACCTCTCCGATCAATAACCATCAGCGGGATCTGGAGATCCATAACGGCTCCCACATACTCAACGATGACTTTGTGATCAATAGAACCATTAACATACGAAACCAATTCCCTTTGTCACGCGATACTCTACTTATCCGAGGTTTGATCGTCGGTATCTCCATACCTAGTTCTACCTCACATCGATAAGTACTCTTTACTCGTTCCATGTTATGTCATCCCTTGTGACCTAGTCACATGCTTGCAAGCTAACTAGATGACATTCCACCGAGAGGGCCCAGAGCATATCTATCCATCATATGGATGGACAAATCCCAATCTTGGTCCATGCGCTTCAACACATACTTTCAGAATACCCAATGACACCTTTATAACCACCCAATTACGAAGCGGTGTTTGATGTCATCAAAGTACCCATCCGGTGATGGTGATTAACATAACCTCATGGTCAAAGGATTAGGTTACTATGCATTTGAAAGCTTATAGCAATACGAACTTAATGACTTGATCTTATGCTACGCTTACTATGGGTGTGTGTCCATCACATCATTCTCCTAATGATATGATCTTGTTATTAACGACATCCAAGGTCCATGATCAGGAAACCATGATCATCCATTAATCAACAAGCTAGTCCACAAGAGGCTTACTAGGGACTCTTTTATGTTTACAAAACACACAAGTATTAATGTTTCCGGTTAATACAATTATAGCATGGGATGTAAACATTTATCATAAACATAAAGATATAATAATAACAACTTTATTATTGCCTCTTGGGCATATCTCCAACAGTCTCCCACTTGCACTAGAGTCAATAATCTAGTTAAAAACTTGTGCATTCAAGACCTATGGCTTTCTGGTGTTGTATAGACACTATTGCTAGTGGTAAACATAATCTTTGGATCTGACACTTCCAGGTCCGTGTGTATTTGCATGTCCTTGCGTCTCTACGCATTACTCATTCTCTAATGAGATGGCATTGTATAAATTTGGTCCTTTGGTGACACCTTTAGTTCCTTGGGATTAAATCATGTTGATACAATTGTCGTACAATGTATCTTCATAGTATTATCCCGCTATGAACCACACCTAGTTTGATAACAAACTAACTTGACGCAAATGCCCTCATTTGCTGCTACAATAGCAGTCATATACTTAGCCTTTTGTTGTAGTATCTGTCACAATGTTTTAACTTTGGTACTCAACCAAATCCGTTATGGAACTTCCTTTCCATTACATTATGCCACCCATAGTTTAAATTGAGATAAACTTAATTTGTGACAAAACTAGTATCAATGCAACAATTTACAATGAACTATTTGTCACCACTATATAAATAATATATTCTTAGTTCTTCCAAAGATCATAGGAATATCCCTACTATTGTCCAATGATCATCTTATGAGTCATTCTGGTATATGCTCATAACATTTAGAGCATAGGACATATCTGGATGTGTACATCTCAAAAATGATTGATCAAAATATTCTTGTGATTTCACCAAGTGTCAAAACACTTGAATCTCGTGTCAACACACTTGAATCTTGATTCAGTCCTTTCCGTGCGTCAAGAACCTTTCTTGTTGTTTCCATATTGAACTCATTCAACATCTTATCTATGTACATTTGGCAAAACCATATTAGCGCCTCAATCTATCCATATAGATATTGATGCCTAATTCTTGGGTTATGCCTAAGTCTTTCATCGAAATGAAATTCTTAACCTGTGTCAATAAAAGATACATCATTTCTAATCAACAATATGTCTTTCACATAATGTATTAGAAATATGTCTTAGCGCTCCCACTTAATTTCTTGCAAAATGCAAACATCTTCATCGTCTCTGATGAAATTAAACCTTTTAATGGTTTCATCACGGTGAAGATTCCAACTCCGCGATGCTCACTTCAATCATTGAAGTTTTGCATACTCTTTTAGCATCCTTTGAATTAACAAAACCCTTTGGATCGTGTCATGGACACATCCTAGGTAACCATTCTATTAGAATAACTTGTTTTGTTTGTTCAACTACCATATACCAAAATATATGTAGTGGTTGCTACATTAATCCATCCAGACTAAATATCTCTATGAAAGATCAAATCTTATCACAGTCAATTCCTTGAACATTGTCGTAAACTCTTTTCGACATGTCGACTATTTCATAGATGTAAAACATCCATGTCTATTTCTTTATAGATCCATATACGACTGTAAGGTCTTGCACCTTTCCAGAGGGTCTTTCAAATTCAAAGCTTGATTTCTCGTGTATGGAATTATCACGGATTTTATGGCTTCAAGCCACTTAACGAAGTCAGGGCCCATCATTGCTTCTTTGCATGTATTCGGTTCATCATTGTCAAACAACAATGATTTAACTCTCAAATCTTGGCATTTGATTACTTACCCGACCTACTTGGTTCAATAGTAACTTAGATCTCCGTGACCACAACCTTTGAGGCACGTGAGCCATGAGCATTGTTGCTGCCTCCGGGACACTTACCGATGCTGCGCAACTCAGCACATATTAGCCAAGGTTCAACAACCTTGTCAAAGTTCTATTGTCCTCCCACTTAACTTTTCACCAAAAATTCCTTCTCAAGAAACTCGACACTCTAAGCGACAAACAATTTTGTCTTCAGTGTTATGGAGGAATACCCAATGGTTATTCAAAATAACCTACAAAGACATGCTCATCCGACTTTGGTTGTAAACATTTTACTTATGCCTAGCATACCAAAAATTTAAGAAAGGACAACCTGGGTTATATCCCAAACCATTACTTATATGGTGTCATTTCAACGGATCACGATGGAGCTCTTTTCAGTGTAAAAGCGGTAGTCACTAAAGCTTTAATAATTAAAATATAATGGCAGTTTTATAAATGACACCTTTGATCTTACCATGTCAAACAAGGTTTCATTACATATCTTGAACATTCCATACTCCTATGGTGTTTTGGGAAATGCAAATCCGTGGAACGATTCCTCAAATCTTAGGTGTTTTGCTAAACTTGTAACTCAAACATCTTTATGATCCAATCATAAACTTTTTTATTTTCTTGTTACAATAATTTTCCACTTCATCTTGAAATCTTTGAACATTTTCAAATGTTTCATACTTCTTCCTTATTGAGTAAGTATATACATATACTCACTCAAATCTTTGGAGAAAGCATATGAATTTGAAATCCATCACCCACGACTACACATAATGGACTATATACATCAATATGTACAAATTCCAATCAGTTAGTCGTCCGTTCCTCTTTTGGCCTACGAACGGAGTTTTAATTATCTCCAGGAAAGTATCACAAGCATCATTTGATCAAAATCAAAGACTCCAAAAATCCATCAACATGGAGTTTCTTCATGTATCCCTAGTATAATTTAAACGGTGATGTCACTTCGCAAGTGATCTTTCAATCATTTGTCTTGCGACATTTTAGCATTAGTTTTATGGTCGTTATTTCTCCAACCAGAGTTGTATATCATCCATCTATTATGGAATACGGTAATTATTTGAACAACCTTTTGTCGTCATAATACCTGACCAAAATAACAATTATTGAAACAAATCTTGAAGGCAAGCTTTGATGTTAACGAGCAACACAACAACCCTTTGTTTGTTTTCGATGAACATCATGACATATTCTCTTGCTAGTTACTTAGGCCATTGAAGTTCATGAATTGTGTTGTCCTGTATGACACTTCATACCAACCAATTCGGTATCCAATACCGCAGAACTACATTGTTTAACAAGCAAGGAATACATCCATAACATGTATCTTCTATATACCTAAGTTGGACATCTCAAATCTTTTCTTTTCTGCCAAATATTTTATAGATTCTCTTTCAACAATTCCTTTCCTTTTAAAAGAATCTATCAACATCAATAGTGGTGTCATTCACATGACACATAGTACAAAGTGTGTATAGTCAAATACTAATACCTTTGGACTTGCACTTTGAAGTGGATCACCTTCATCAAATGTTTGGCATTCTTTCAAAATTCCATTCTTTAGTAATCTTTTAGTGTAGTAAACATTTTACTTACATCTTCTATTCATCCTTATCATGACAACTTTCATGATCAAGCTGCTATAGCTTATAAAGGTGAATTGCGAGTATAATGTTTCTTTTCCAAAACTTTTTGGATGATTAGGACGACCAGCGTCTCCATCCTTCACAAATTCTCATCAAATATGAGGACATATACTCTATCATGTTGTAACCAACACATTATTTTAGATATCGCAATACCTTTCACATATGATGGTTTCTGAAACATCGCTTTCAGCTCTTAGATAAACTTGATATTAAAAACAATCTTTTGAGTATCAAGAATCATGGAGGCAAACATGATACATTAGATACTAACACTGGAATTGTTACTCTTGATTTAATACGGTTTATTAAACTTCATAGAGTAAACGGAGTTTGCTGAAAGTTCGCAATATGACTTTTAAACTTTAGATTGACACTCAAAACAATACGATACCATTTCGTAAAGCAAATATCCAGAATTTCTATAGTTCTACTATCTCAACTATAACTAAGCATAAGGTGGTGAACGGATGCAAATGACTACAACAAACTATGCAAATTCACTTTGATTGTGTTTATGATAAATTGAGTTTGACTAATCCAAATTACAAAAGAACTCCCCCTCAAAACAATATCCCTCGAGTTGTTTTAGTGATTACACGAACCAAATCCACTACACCAAGTCCGATCATCACGTGAGATGATGTAGCTTTAAAGGCGAACAATCAACATGTTCATCATATCATCCATATGACTCATGCTTTACCTTTCGGTATTCCGTGTTCCGAGACCATGCTGTACATGCTAGGCTCATCAAGGTTAACCTTAGTATCCGCATGTGAAAATCTGGCTTGCACCCGTCGTATGCACACGTAGAATCTATCACACCCGATCATCACGAGATGCTTCGAAACGACGAGTCATAGCAACGGTGCCTACTAAGGACGAACACTTTATTACTTGATATTTAGTCAGAGGGGTCATCTTATAATGCTACCGTCGCGATCTAAGCAATACAAGATGCATAAAGGATTAACATCGCAGGCAATTCAGAATTAGTGTGATATGATATGGCCCTTTCTTCTTACGCCTTTGATCTCCATCTCCAAAGCACGGACATGATCTCCATCATCACCGGCATTGCGTCAAGGTTAGTGGCGCCGCTTCATGGTTGTCCATCATCACTAGCAACTATTACAACTACTTGGAATAAAGCTATTACAAGATGAATAGACACGCAGGTCTTAACAGAATTAAAGACAACCATTAGGCTCCTGCCGGTTGCCATATTACAACAAGGATCATTGCATACATCAAATATAATCACAATCACATGATGGCCATATCACATCACAAAACCCCTGCAAAAAACGAGTTAGATGCCTCTAATCTTATTTGCATGTTTTACGTGGCTTGGGGCTTTCGAATAAGAATGGATCTTACCTACGAACATGAACCACAACGTTGATACAAGTGCTATCAAGTGCAAAGTGTAGATTGGATCTATACTATGGTGAGAGAGACAGACACCCGCAAAGCCACTTGTGCATAGCAAGTTACACGTCAAGCATGGAGCAAGTCTCATGTGCGATGACATGTAAGGTTAGCCCGAGCCGCTTCATCCCACCATACCGCAAGATGCAAAGTACACAAAGCAAAAGACGGCACGAGCACCAACTCCCATAAAACCATTGTGTTCTACTCGTGCAACAGATCTACGCATAGACACGGCTCTGATACCACTGATGGGTTCGTAGCATGGAAAACAAAAAATTTCTACCGCAAGAATGAATAAAACCCAGATCTAATCTAGATAAAAGCCAAGATCTAATCTATTAGATATGTGCAACGAGATAGATCTGTACTAACCCTCATAGATCCGAAAGTGTTACGAGATTAGATCTCGGGGTTGATGTAGTCGATCACTTGTCGATCTCAAGATCGTGTGGACGATCCTTCCGACGCCACGCTTGGCGGCGCTTCGCGATCGGTCACACGTCTTGCGAAGCGGACCTTCCTCTCCCGTTCAATGACGCGGAGGTAGTAGATCTTCTCCACGGAATCCCAGCAGCACGACGGTGTGGTGGTGGTGGAGTAGATATTTCTGCAGGGCTTCGCCTAAGCCGGAGCAGAGCGAAGGAGGAGGAGAGAGGCGGCGGCTAGGGTTTGTTATGGGAGAGTTCTAGGGGGTGGCGCCCCCTCCCTTCTATTTAAAGGAGGGAGGCGCCATGGGAGGGGGAGTCCTAGTAGGACTCCCCTCCCTCCTTGGCCGGCGGATTGGGAGGGGGAAGGAATCCTCCTCCCCCACGAATCCGTGTCTTGCCCCAAAAAGACTCCTTGATCCTTTCTTGGTTTTCAAGCAAACTCCAAGAAATCTTCTAGAACCTTCTAGAACATTCCGAAACCTTCTAGAATCTCCATACAAACAGTCCGGAACATTTCCTAACTTAGAAAATGATCCCCAATATATGAATCTTATTCTCCGGACAATTCTAAATCTCCCCGTGATGTCCCGGATCCAATCCGAGACTCCGAACAACATTCGGTCTCCAATGCATATTCCATATCTACTTAAAACAACTTCGAACCTTAAGTGTGTCACCCTATGGTTCGTCAATATGCAGACATGATGAAGACACCTCTCCGATCAATAACCATCAGCGGGATCTAGAGATCCATAACGGCTCCCACATACTCAACGATGACTTTGTGATCGATAGAACCATTAACATACGAAACCAATTCCCTTTGTCACACGATACTCTACTTATCCGAGGTTTGATCGTCGGTATCTCCATACCTAGTTCTACCTCGTTACTGATAAGTACTCTTTACTTGTTCCATGTTATGTCATCCCTTGTGACCTAGTCACATGCTTGCAAGCTAACTAGATGACATTCCACCGAGAGGGCCCAGAGCATATATATCCGTCATATGGATGGACAAATCCCAATCTTGGTCCATGCGCTTCAACACATACTTTCAGAATACCCAATGACACCTTTATAACCACCCAGTTATGTAGCGGTGTTTGATGTCATCAAAGTACCCATCCGGTGATGGTGATTAACATAACCTCATGGTCGAAGGATTAGGTTACTATGCATTTGCAAGCTTATAGCAATACGAACTTAATGACTTGATCTTATGCTATGCTTACTATGGGTGTGTGTCCATCACATCATTCTCCTAATGATATGATCTTGTTATTAACGACATCCAAGGTCCATGATCAGGAAACCATGATCATCCATTAATCAACAAGCTAGTTCCACAAGTGGCTTACTAGGGACTCTTTTATGTTTATAAAACACACAAGTATAAATGTTTCCGGTTAATACAATTATAGCATGGGATGTAAACATTTATCATAAACATAAAGATGTAATAATAACCACTTTATTATTGCCTCTTGGGCATATCTCCAATAGCTAGATCACCACACCCACTTGAATGTGTGTGTTTATATCAGTGTGCATCATTGTGGTTTGGAAAAGAACACATGCAACGGTGCCACTCCAGCATGTGGTCTTCTTCTTCTAAACCACATGGATCCTCATCCCCCACTAGATGTCATTGCATGTGTGTTCTTTTCCTAAACCACATGTATTACATCCCATTTTTCTGCATCGATGTTTGTTGAGGGTTGGGAAGCTAGAAAGTAGGGGGAAATAAAAATTTTCTACATGTGTGCTTATATGCCTAGCTTATTTAGAATTGTTTGATCACTTGTGTGGTTTTGGTAGTACTATTTGCTAGTCTACATGCTTGCTTGACCACCAAGAGTCCACCAACCCATAAATTGGCTAAGTCATGGAAAACTAATTTTCTTCCAACTTTGGAGCCATGGTTTGATTAAATCTTTCACCCTTTATACCATGAAAGAGTACCAAGTGGTACTATGCTACTAGTACCTGAGAACCACCCCTTAGTCCTGGTAAAACCCCAAGCCCTAGCCTCTTGCATGTGAGTATTTACCTCACTAGTGGTCACTTAGGGAATGACCCCCTTATTTTTGTCCCAAGTTTGGTTGGCCCTTGTGAGCTTCTGGCTGTGATCCAAGGATCAACCATGGCCTAAGTATGATCACCAAGTCACCCTCTACCACCCCCTACCCTTCCCTCTGCCATTTGTGACCCTAGCCCAAAATGGCAAGCCCCCAAAGTGGCCACCTCATCGACACTACTCTAGATCACCCCAAAACCCCCTCCCTCTTCCCTGCTCGTGCCACCCCCTCTCCCTGGCCTTGACACGATGCAGCACCACCCTGGCTACCCCCCCCCCGCTTGCACACACCCATCCCGCACGTACACTCTGGCACACTACAAAGAGGAGGGACACGGGAGATCATTGCAAGATCTTGCCCACCTCGAAAACCAGCAGCCCCTCCCTCTCTCCTGTCCCATCTGGCCCCACCTCGGACAACCACCACTCCCCAAGAACTCCCTCCACCCTTCTCTCTCTCTCCCACGCGCGTCCAGCCACCCCCAACCACCGGCGTCCACCTCAGTAGATCACCCCCTTCCCCGCTCCCTCTCTTCCTTCTCTCGGTGCAAAAAGCTCGTGGTGGACAGAAGGTAGCCCCGCCACCCTACTGCCTCCCTCCGCTCTCTCACCCGCGGCGCCGATCACCGCCAACCCACGCCGGCCACATCGGCAGAGTGCCGCGCGTGCCATGCCGCTCCCCCGCTCGCTCGGTACGATTCGACGCTGCCCTCTGCCCTAACAGGACCTCACCCTCCCCACCACCCTACTGTCCGCCCTAGCCCTCCTCATAGTGCTGCGCTGCCGCCACTGCCTCGCGACCTGTCGCGCGTGAAAAAACGTGAGCACATCGCATGCACCACCTCGCTCTCTGCTGAGCGCGCTCCCGAGGCCAGCGACGTGACCATACGCTCGCCGCAGCCCTTTCCCACAGATGCGGACCCTGCTGCCGCTCCCAGGCACTCCTAGGTCGCTCCCTCTCTCTCGCCACCATCCCCTACACCCGGTGCACCGTGGGTGCACCCCACTGACTTTAAAGCCCCTAGGCCACCCCAGCCTCCGTGCACCCGCCCCATTTCCCCCTCTGCCACCCCACTCCACCCAGAGCGGAGCCAACCCCGCTCGGCCTCCTGCTGCTCTTGCCACCACTACACCGACGCGGCCCCGTCGAGCACGGTCTAGGTGGTCGACGCCACCCATCTCTCCGCCCCACCCTCACTCTAACCCCTTCCCCACTCAGTGTCTAACCACTCCCTCTCCTTCCCTCTTGGCTAGGATCACCGGAGCCGCGAGGACACCACGGACATCGAGGAGTCGAGGACGTCCCCGACACCGCCCACCGCCGAAACCGTCCCTGCCGCCCCTTGATCGGATCCGCATCGACAACCGCCTCCAACGCCACCGTCACCGACCCCTCTCCGCCCATAGGTGAGCCACCCGAGCCCTAGAACGGTCGAGCTAGGGTTTGCTCGCCGACGTTCTGTCCCTAGAGGAAGATGAGCTGCTAGTCGTCGATCTGTCTTTAAATCCAACCATCCCGTGCAGGCCACCGTGTACATGGGCCGGCCCAGCTCCGTAGTAGGACGTGACCCAGCCTCTGCACCACCCTTTTTCTTTTCTTTTAGGTCATTTTAATTCCCAGAAATTTGTTCTGTAGTTTTAATTCCACCAAATAAAATATATGTAGTGTTCTGACTTGATTCCAATTTTTTAGAATAACCCTAGTAGTTACCTATTGCATGCCCCTGGTAGCTAGTCTAAAGCTTGTCTGTATTTGTACTGAGAATTTCTGTGGTAATTAGTGTCTATTTAAAGTATTAAATTCATAGTTTCATTTCTAAAGATCAGAAAATTGTGAATCCAATTTCCAGTCATTGCCTGTGCAATTGCCTACTGAGCAAAATGGAATCATCCACTTTGGATGTGTGAAGCCTCTGTTCTTAATTTTTCAAGTTATGAACAGAGGGTTCTTGTTTATTTTATAGAGGTTGTTGTGAAGCTAAATTTGGGATGAAACCAACTCCCACAGTTAGGCCTCTGCTAATACTAGTAATTCTAGGAAGGGCTTAATTTTTTGACTCTGTAGTTTTGCCCTGGGGATTTTAGTACTAGTTTTTGCTCTGTTCCCAATATTTTATTTATTGAAAATCAATCCTTTTTGCTAAAAATGTGAAACCAGTGGGGTTAGCTTGGGATTTTCTGTAGCTACTCAGTTATGTGTGTTGTGATCACTTTCCACCAACATGTCTTAGTCGAAAAATCTGCTTGAGTGCTAATCTAGTCTTGATCACGAAAATCACCAAATTTGTTTAATCAACCCTTTTTGATGGTTTCCATTGGCCTAGTACTGCTGGGATCAGTAGCTATTGATATTTGGTTGGTTTGGTTCAGTTGTGCCATTTTCTCTACTGATTACATTGTTTGTGCCTTGGGTGATGTTTGGGATAGTGGTTTGCTTATAATTTCCCTTTTCGGCGATAGATAAGAACGAGGATGAGTTTGAGGAAGGTAATTGGGAAGAATTTGAGGAAGAGGACTTGGAACAAGCTGCCAACCAAGGCAAGCCACCTACAAGTTCATGAGACTTGTCCTATCTTTATTTTCATGCACTCTGTTTTACTTACTCTACTACTACATTGGTTTTACTCGCTTTATTATTATTAAGGTATTAGTTTGGCTCCACCAAACTCATGCCTATGGTAGTGTCTAAGTACTCCCCCTTGGATTACCTACTCCTACCCTAGTATTTAAGGTGGTCTAATATACCACAACCCCTTGGAAACCCGGATTTAGCCTAAAAAAACTCTAGGTTGGGAAACAGAAGGCAGGGATGGTTTTTATAAAAAGATTTTGACAGAAAACCTAGGAAAGTGGGAATTGTCGAGGAGCTTTTAAAATGTTTTGGTACTCGTGCCACTAGTGCAGACCCCAAAGTTGAAGATGGAGGAAAAACTGTTTTCAAAAACGCACCTGGTTCTTTGCAGTCTAGCTATAACAACTTAAACCCATGCAACTACACTACTCCTATATGGGAAGAGGCTTGACCCGAAAGTGGTTCTCTCTGACACAAGTGCCTCACAACTACTACAGGGGATCGGGGATCCCTGGATGGTGGGCCTTCTCCGATAAAGTTCCATGTGGGACATTGACCTGGAGAAGGAACAAAGGGTCGGTAGGCCTCCGCGCGTTACTATGGGCCCCTCATTGAAAGCGCACACTCGGGAAGTGGAAAAAGCGCTCCGGTTGGTCCTCGCCCGACGTCCCGATTTTGAGGGGAATAACACCCATAGGGTAGGTGCTGGTATTAAGAGGGGATTATCCTGAAGGTCTTGTCCGGTTATCCGAAACCCGCATACTGATGTATGACGATCCGCGACAGTTTGCAGCGGATGTATCGGATCTTGTGGGTAAAGTGTACAACCTCTGGAGAGGGTAAATCTTTTTGAATAGCCGTGTCCACTGTTAAGGATGGGTTGGTCAAACTTCTGTAGAGCGGTGCTGGTTTTGGTTACTAAAAAGGTTTTATAAAAAGAGATTCGACCATGGCATGGTCGAAAGGCAAGGAGGATGGGCCATGGGATGGTCGGACCTAGTTGAAATATTGGTCATGGGATGATCACAGTGGAAGTGAATACCAGGGTTGCCCCCAACCTAGTATTTTAAGTTTTACTAAATACTTTTACCCTAAAAAGGTTTTGCAAACAATAAGTAGTAGGATTGAAGGTATATCTCTAAGAATTTTCGCAAATAGCTTCCTTGGAGCCATCCTATCCAAAGCCATATTGCATACTCATTGTACTTCTTTGTATGGTGGTTTGCGAGTACATTCAAAGTACTCACTGGCAATGTTCCCTAGCTATCAACTTGGTCAGACTATGAGCAGGATGAAGAGGACAATGGAGGGTACGATGACGACTTCGCGAACTAGGGCGTTTCTCCGAGTCAGGCACATGTTGGGCTATGGCTTGACTCGGGTCCTCCAGGTTAATTAGTACTGCTGCTATAAGCTATTTGTGCCCATGGAGGCAAGGTTGTAAGACTATTATTGTAAGACTTATTGTACAATACTGTACGGGATGTGTGTACTTTGATATCATGTCGGTTATGCTCCACGATGCACTAATCATGGGATCGTGGTGGTTTGCATAATTAGGTAATCTCGGTGAAAATCCGGGGTCGCCACAGACTTGGTATCAGAGCCATCCTGACCTTAGGAGCCCCTAGTTAACTTGGACGCTATACCCGGACCTCAAAAACTATTTTCTCTATAAAGGAAGGAGTTTGATATTTGCAAAAATATTGCTTATGACTCCTCCCCTCTATTTCGAAAACAACTTGCATTTAATTAAATTTTTGCATATCTAAAATTTTGCACACTGTTCACTAACTTAAACTTAACTAAAATTTTGTAGATGGCAGTGGTGTTCAACATGTATCGTCGGGTCGGACTGGACTTGCCACTCCAGTTGTTTGAGGCTGAGTTGAGGGACTTGGCCAAGCATGTGGGTCGTCCCACACCATAGATCCAAGGTGCTTTCATTCCCAGGATGGTTGAAGGAGAGAAAAATTGGTTGGTTGTCTGCACCATGAGAGGTGGTGTAGTACCCCCATTCTCCGAGGAACTAAAGGTGGAGGTGCTAGAAAAGGATTGGGGCGATGGTGTGCTCCGTGTGGCTCAAGAGGCTCTAGCACGCCTCGCCTATCACCATCGCGAGCAGCTAGAGGGAACCAAGTTCTACCATTTTGGGAGACACCATCCCCGGGGTTATGCCGCTGTGACCCTGCAGCACTATGACTTTGGTGAGCATATCCAAAACATGGAGTATCTCCTAAGGAAGACCCATGAATCTTTGGATGATGTTCACACTCGCCTGGACAACAATACCTTGGAGTACCTCACCCTTGTTGAAGACTTGAGGATCAAGAAATTGGAGCATGCTCAGACCAAGCTGAACAAGCAGGCGGTTGTGGCAAGAAATAAGCGTCTCATGAAGACCACCAAGGAACAGAAAGAACTCTTGCTGACCATGGAGGCCCGGATAGAAGCATTGGAGGAGGAATGCACCCAGCTCGACAAGGACAACGATGACCTGCTGAATGAGACCGACAATGATGCCGCCTACAAGGAGGATTTTGACATGGAGCCACAGAGTGAACCCGAAGATGATGATCAGATGGGTGAGGAAGAAGAGGATCCCAAAGAATGCATTTTCGAGTCTGAGGATGATACTGAGGTCATCATTGAGGAAGACACCACCGCACGCCGCGGCTCGGAGTAGGTTCCACGTTAGTCTACGAGAGCAAGTGAGAACATCGCCGTGTCCCCCTTTTGAGTGGCGATTTGTCTGTCTTCTGCTTGCTTGTATGGTTGAACTCGTAGTATTATCTAGCATCGGGATGTGACGCATGAACTTGGTTATTTTGTGGTTATTTCTATGGTTGCTTAGCTCCTAAGCACCCGTCCTTCTTATGCATGTTTGTTTGATTAGTTATTTCCTTCCTGCACCTTGATGCTTCCGGTGCAAACCGCCCCCTTGGTAACCCTTCCTAATCATATACCTTCAGGATGGTGCGCCCATGCGGACCCCCTCCACCACCCCTGACCATGGCGCAGCTCCTGCACATGTTCATGCAAGACCGCCAAGCCGCCAATGAGGAACGCCAAGCCAACATTGCCGCTCTCCAGGAGCTGGTGCAAGCCACAGCTGGAAACGCCCCTGACCCTGAGGGTGAAGAGCAGAGATCCATACTTAGGGACTTCTAGAACACCAACCCACCTGTGTTCACCAAATGCGCCAATCCCCTTGACACCGATGACTGGCTCCGCACCATTGAGAACAACCTGGAAGTTGCCCGTGTAGGAGAGAATGAGAAAGTCACCTTGGCCACCCATTTCCTCGCGGGCCAACCTAGGACTTGGTGGATAAGCGTCAAGAAGATTCTGCCTGCAGGACAAGCCATCACCTGGGAGGACTTCAAGGGAAGGTTCCGCAAGTGTCATATCCCACCTGGTCTAATAAAGATGATGAGAGATCAATTTTGTGATCTGAAGCAGGGAGGAATGTCTGTGCTGCAATATCTGGAGAAGTACACTGATCTGGCCCGGTACGCCCCGGAAGACACCAACACTAAAGAGAAGAAGGTGGATACCTTCATGAATGGGCTCCAGGATGAACTACAGTGCCACCTGGTAGTCCAGGGATTCAAAGAACTAGATGCTCTTGTTGATCCCGCCATACTGGTAGAGAACAAGAGCAAGGGAGTGATTGAGAATCTCAAGCGCCAGATGATGCAACAAGGAGGACCCAGTGGAGAGAGGTCGTGAAGCATGCCACCCTCAAGGCCTGCACACCCACCGTAGAGGACTCCGTCCTATGCTCCGCGCCCCAACAACCCCAATCGTAACTACAACAACCCTCACCCTGGAGGTGGGAACACAAGACCCGCCCCAAAAGGCCCAGCCAACACAAATGTCCGCCCCAATACGGATGGCTGCTTCAACTATGGTCAAGTGAGGCACTTCTCCCGTGAATTCCCCGAGAGGAAGAAGGATAATGCACCCCGCCCTAATGCAGCCCGTATGAATCAAGGTCACGTCAGGGGAGCCCCAGCTAATGGCGCTGCCCCCAAGAAGCCTGCCAATGCTACCAGAGGACATCTGAACCACATCACTACAGAGGAAGCCCAGGAGTCCCCTGACATTGTTCTGGGTACGTTCCTTGTCAACTCCATCCCTACTATAGTACTATTTGACTCTGGGTCCTCGCATTCTTTTTTTACAGAGCCGTTTGTTGAAAGACGTGGGATGGAACCTAGTCAACTGAGCAGGCTCATGCTAGTACAAATACCCGGTTCGACGGCCAAAACCCAATCCGTCTGCCGAGATATCCCCATAGTTATCCATGGTAAAACCTTCACGGCCGACCTAATAGTTTTGGGAACCCAAGGTCTAGACGTGATCCTAGGAATGGATTGGATGACCAAGTACCATGGAATCATAGATTGTGTCAGAAAGTCCATATCCTTGACAAGTAGTGACGGAATACAAGTCGAGTATAAGGAAATTGTGCCCTCATCTCAGATCTATTGCAAGAAGAGTATAGCTGGACCTACTCTAGATCAAGTCCCCGAAGTCTGTGAATATCCGGATGTATTCCCAGAGGAGTTGCCCGGTATGCCCCCTGACAGGGATATCGAGTTCATCATAGAGCTAGTCCCCAGAACAGCCCCCATGGCTCAGAGGCCTTACCGTATGAACCCCAAAGAATTGGTCGAGTTGAAGAAACAGTTGGACGACCTGGAACGCAAGGGTCACATACAACCGAGTGCCTCCCCTTGGGGATAACCCGTGCTCTTTGTGGATAAAAGAGAGGGAACCACCCGGCTAGTGACTAAATACCGGAAACTCAATGATGTCACAATTAAAAACAAGTATCCCCTACCCAATATCAAAGACCTATTTGATTAGTTAAATGGGGCCAAAATCTTCTCCGAGATAGATCTCCGCACCGGATACCACCAACTCAAGATCCGAGAATCAGACATTCCCAAGACCACCTTTACCACCCGGTACGGTCTTTATGAATACACCGTCATGTCCTTCGGCTTAACCAATGCCCCTGCCTATTTCATGAACCTCATGAATAAGGTATTCATGCCCTACCTGGACAAGTTTGTCGTAGTGTTCATCGATGACATCCTCATATACTCCAAGACTGAAGCCGAGCATGAGCAGCACCTGAGAGTCATACTAGCAACCCTCAGGGAGCATCAACTGTATGCTAAGTTCAGCAAGTGTGAGTTTTGGTTAAAGGAAGTTGGATTCCTTGGCCACATCCTGTCTGTAGGAGGAATTTCAGTCGACCCTACCAAAATTAAGTCGGTTCTAAAATGGAAAGCCCCCACAAATCCCTCTGAAATCCAAAGCTTTCTGGGTTTAGCCGGATACTACCGTAAATTTGTGGAAGGTTTCTCAAGTATCGTGAAGCCAATGACGCTATTACTAAAGAAGGACAAGAAGTTCGAGTGGATCGAGAGGTGTGAAGAGAGTTTTCAGGAACTCAAAAAGAAACTAGTGTCAGCCCCTGTCCTGACCATGCCAGATATCACCAAAAACTTTGAAGTTTACTGCGACGCCTCTAAGTTAGGGCTCGGGAGTGTGCTGATGCAGGAAGGCAAGGTCATCGCCTACCTGTCCAGATAGCTAAAGACACATGAGATGAACTAAAGCTCCCATGACCTGGAGCTCGCAGTAGTGGTTCATGCACTTAAGACCTGGCGCCACTATCTGATGGGGAATCGCTGCGAGATCTACACAGATCACAAGAGTCTAAAATACATATTCACGCAAAAGGAGTTGAACATGAGGCAGCGAAGATGGATCGAGCTGATAAAGGACTACGATCTTGGCATTCACTACCACCCGGGTAAGGCTAATGTTGTAGCTGACGCCCTTAGTCAGTAACCATGTTACCTGAATGCTATGATCATGAAAGAACAACCAGAACTAAGTCAAGAACTAGAAAGGCTCAGACTCGAGATAGTCAGCCATGGATTCTTAGCCCATCTGGAGCTAAAGCCGACCCTCTTAGACCAGATCAAGGAAGCTCAGAAAGGTCACAAAAGTATTGAAGGCATTAAAAGAAGAATGGAGAGAGAGACTGTCCCCGGATTTAAAGTTGACGACATGGGTGTTCTATGGTTCAAAGGGCGCATCTACGTGCCCAACGACCATGACTTAAAACATATGATTATGAAGGAAGCCCACGAGACACTCTACTCCATCCACCCTGGTAGCACCAAGATGTATCATGACCTGAAGGAACAATTCTGGTGGCATGGAATGAAGCGCGAAATCGCTTTGTTCGTAGCTAAGTGCGATATATGCCAGAGAGTCAAAGCTGAGCACCAACGACCCGCTGGATTGCTACAACCCATGAAGATTCCGGAGTGGAAATGGGAAAAGATTGGAATGGACTTTATCACAGGCTTACCAACCTCTAGCAGAGGTCACGACTCAATTTTGGTTATAGTCGACTACCTATCCAAGGTCTCCCATTTCATCCCTGTGAAGACAACCTTTAATGGAAACAAGTTAGCGGAATTGTATATCTCCCGTATCGTCAGTCTCCATGGTGTCCCTAAGGAAATCGTGTCGGATAGAGGACTGCAATTCACCTCCCATTTCTGGGGCAAGCTACAAGAGGCCTTAGGCACCACTCTATCCTTTAGCACCGCCTATCACCCACAGACCAGAGGACAGACAGAGAGAGTCAATCAAGTCCTAGAGGATGTGATCCGTTCCTGTGTTCTAGCCTCCGGGCTAAGTGGGAGGATTGTCTGCCATTCGCGGAATTCTCCTACAATAACAGCTACCAAGCCAGTTTGAAGATGGCACCCTTTCAGTTCCTCTACGGAAGGAAGTGTAGAACCCCTCTAAATTGGACTGAGACCGGAGAAAGCCAAATCTTCGGCCCTGACGTGATCAAGGCAGCAGAAGAACAAGTACAACTAGCCCGTGATCGCCTGAGAGCTGCCCAATCTCGTCAGAAGAGCTATGCCGACACCAAACGCCGAGAAGTGAGTTTCAACAAGGGAGACTTCGCGTATCTTTGTGTCTCCCCTCTCAAGGGAATGCAGAGGTTTCATCAAAAAGGGAAGCTCGCCCCTAGGTACATTGGGCCCTTCAAGATCCTCGCCCAACGAGGAAATGTGTCATACCAATTAGAACTACCCAAGGAGTTGGCAGAGTTCCATAACGTCTTTGATGTGTCCCAACTCCGGAAGTGCCTCCAGACGCCCAACAAGCCCGAAACGTTCAAGGAGATTGACTATCAGGCCATTGACCTCAACCGTGATTTAACCTATCGTGAGGTTCCTATCAAAATCCTAGAGAAAGCCAATAGGCTCACCCGATGTTAGAACATAAACTTCTACAAGGTTCAGTGGAGCAACCATTCAGAAGACGAAGCCACTTGGGAACGAGAGGATTTTCTCCAGAAGGAATTCCTCCATTTTCTGTCAGCAAAACCAGCGAATCTCGGGACGAGATTCTTTTAAGGAGGGAAGGTCTGTAACATCCCATTTTTCTGCATCCATGTTTGTTGAGGGTTGGGAAGCTAGAAAGTAGGGGGAATAAAACTTTTCTACCTGTATGCTTATATGCCTAGCTTATTTAGAATTGTTTGATAACTTGTGCGGTTTTGGTAGTACTGTTTGCTAGTCTACATGCTTGCTTGACCACCAAGAGTCCACCAACCCATAAATTGGCTAAGTCATGGAAAACTAATTTTCTTCCAACTTTGGAGCCATGGTTTGATTAAATCTTTCACCCTTTCTACCATGCAAGAGTACCAAGTGGTACTATGCTACTAGTACCTGAGAACCACCCCTTAGTCCTGGTAAAACCCCAAGCCATAGCCTCTTGCATGTGAGTATTTACCTCACTAGTGGTCACTTAGGGAATGACCCCCATATTTTTGTCCCAAGTTTGGTTGGCCCTTGTGATCTTCTGGCGATGATCCAAGGATCAACCATGAACTAAGTATGATCACCAAGTGACCCTCTACCCTTCCCTCTTCCATTGGTGACCCTAGCCCGAAATGGCAAGCCCCCAAAGTGGCCACCTCATCGACACTACTCTAGATCACCCCAAAACCCCTCCCTCTTCCCTGCTCATGCCACCCCCTCTCCCTGTCCTTGACACGATGCAGCACCACCCCGGCTACCCCCCACCTTGCACACACCCAGCCCGCACGCTTGCTCTGGCACACTACAAAGAGGAGGGACACGGGAGATCATTGCAAGATCTTGCCCACCTCGAAAACCAGCAGCCCCTCCCTCTCTCTTGTCCCATCTAGCCCCACCTCGGACAACCACCACTCCCCAAGCACTCCCTCCACCCTCCTCTCTCTCCCGCGCGCGTCCAGCCACCCCCAACCGCCGGCGCCCACCTCAGCAGATCACCCCCGGCCCCGCTCCCTCTCTTCCTTCTCTCGGTGCAAAACACTCGCGGTGGACAGAAGGTAGCCCCGCCACCCTACTGCCTCCCTCCGCTCTCTCACCGGCGGCCCCGATCACCCCCAACCCGCGCTGGCCACGTCGGCAGAGCGCCGCGCGTGCCACGCCGCTCCCCCGCTCGCTCGGTACAATTCGATGCCGCTCTCTGCCCCGACAGGACCTCACCCTCCCCACCACCCTACTGTCCGCCCTAGCCCTCCTCCTAGCGCTGTGCTGCCGCCACTGCCTCGCGACCTGTCGCGTGTGACAAGACGCGAGCACATCGCGTGCACCACCTCGCTCTCTGCCGCGCGTGCTCCTGAGGCTAGTGACGTGACCATATGCTCGTAGCAGCCCTTCCCCACAGACGCGGACCCCGCCGCCGCTCCCAGCCACTCCTAGGCCGCTCTCTCTCTCGCCACCCTCCCCTACACCAGGTGCACCGTGGGTGCACCCCACTGGATTTAAAGCCCACAAGCCACCTCAGCCTCCGCGCACCCGCCCCATTTCCCCCTCTGCCACCCCAGTCCACCCTAGAGCGGAGCCGAGGCCGCTCGGCCCCCTGCTGCTCTCGCCACCACTGCACCGATGCGGCCCCGTCGAGCACGGTCTAGGTGGTCGACGCCACCCATCTCTCCGCCCCACCCTCACTCTAACCCCTTCCCCACTCAGTGTCTAACCACTCCCTCTCCTCCCCTCTTGGCCAGGATCACCGGAGCCGCGAGGACGCCACAGACATCGAGGAGTCGAGGACGTCCCCGACACCGCCCGCCGCCGAAACCGTCCCTGCCGCCCCTTGATCGGATCCGCATCGACAACCGCCTCCAACGCCACCGTCACCGACCCCTCTCCGATCCTAGGTGAGCCACCCGAGCCCCAGAACGGTCGAGCTAGGGTTTGCTCGCCGGCGTTCTGTCCCTAGAGGAAGATGAGCTGCTAGTCGTCGATCTGTCTTTAAATCCAACCATCCCGTGCAGGCCACCGTGTACACGGGCCGGCCCAGATCCGTAGCAGGCCATGACCCAGCCTCTGCACCACCCTTTTTCTTTTCTTTTAGGTCATTTTAATTCCCAGAAATTTGTTCTATAGTTTTAATTCCACCAAATCAATCCTTTTTGATAAAAATGTGAAACCAGTGGGGTTAGCTTGGTATTTTCTATAGCTACTTAGTTATGTGTGTTGTGATTACTTTCCACCAACAAGTCTTGGTCGAAAAATCTGCTTGAGTGCTAATCTAGTCTTGATCACGAAAATCACCACATTTGATTAATCAACCCTTTTTGATTGTTTCCAATGGCCTAGTACTGCTAGGATCAGTAGCTATTGATATTTGGTTGGTTTGGTTCAGTTGTGCCATTGTTATGTACTGATTACATTGTTTGTGCCTTGGGTGATGTTTGGGATAGTGGTTTTCTTATAATTTCCATTTTCGGTGATAGATACGAACGAGGACGAGTTTGAGGAAGGTAATTGGTAAGAATTTGAGGAAGAGGACCAAGAACAAGCTGCCAACCAAGGCAAGCCAGCTACATGTTCATGAGACTTGTCCTATGTTTATTTTCATGCACTCTATTTTACTTACTCTACTACTACATTGGTTTTACTCGCTTTATTATTATTAAGGTATTAGTTTGGCTCCACCAAACTCATGCCTATGGTACTGTCTAAGTACTCCCCCTTGGATTACCTACTCCTACCCTAGTATTTAAGGTGGTCTAATATACCACAACCCCTTGGAAACCCCGATTTAGCCTAACAAAAACTCTAGGTTGGGAAGACGAAGGCAGGGATGGTTTTTATAAAAAGTTTTTGACAGAAAACCTAGGCAAGTGGGACTTGTCGAGGAGCTTTTAAAATGTTTTGGTATTCGTGCCACTAGTGGAGACCCCAAAGTTGAAGATGGAGGAAAAACTGTTTTCGAAAATGCACTTGGTTCTTTGCAGTCTAGCTATAACAACTTAAACCCGTGCAACCACACTACTCCTATATGGGAAGGGGCTTGAGCCGAAAGTGGTTCTCTCTGATACAAGTGCCTCACAACTACTACAGGGGATCGAGGATTCCTGGAGGGTGGGCCTTCTCCGATAAAGGTCCATGTGGGACATCGACCTGGAGAAGGAACGATGGGTCGGCAGGCCTCCGCGTGTTACTATGGGCCCCTCATTAAAAGCGCACACTCGGGAAGTGGAAAAAGCGCTCCGGTTGGTCCTCGCCCGATGTCCCGGTTTTGAGGGGAATAACACCCATAGGGTAGGTGCTGGTATTAAGAGGGGATTATCCTGAAGGTCTTGTCCGGTTATCCGAAACCCGCATACTGATGTATGACAATCCGCGATAGTTCGCAGCGGATGTGTCGGATCTTGTGGGTAAAGTGTACAACCTCTGCAGAGGGTAAATCTATTCGAATAGCCGTGTCCACGGTTAAGGACGGGTTGGACAAACTTCTGTAGAGCGGTGCTGGTTTTGGTTACTAAAAGGTTTTATAAAAAGAGATTCGACCATGGGATGGTCGAAAGGCAAGGAGGATGGGCCATGGGATGGTCGGACCTAGTTGAAATATTGGTCATGGGATGACCACGGTGGAAGTGAATAACAGGGTTGCCCCCAGCCTAGTATTTTAAGTTTTACTAACTACTTTTACCCTAAAAAGGTTTTGCGAACAATAAGTAGTAGGATTGAAGGTATATCTCTAAGAGTTTTCACAAATAGCTTCCTTGGAGCCATCCTATCCAAAGCTATATTGCATACTCCTTATACTTCTTTGTATGGTGGTTTGAGAGTAGATTCAAAGTACTCATTGGCAATGTTCCCTGGCTATCAACTTGGTCAGACTATGAGCAGGATCAAGAGGACAATGGAGGGTACGATGACGACTTCACGAACTAGGGCCTTTCCCTGAGTCAGGCACCTGTTGGGCTATGGCTTGACTCGGGTCCTCCGTGTTGTTAGTAAAACGAACACACATGCAAGGCCTCTGGTTGTTGTTAGTAAAACGAACACACATGCAATGACACTGGTGGATGCATGTGTGGTCTCTGAAGAGAACACACATTTCAATGACACTGGTGGATCCATATGTGGTATGTGAAAAGAATAGTCATGAAATGACTCCAGTTGTTGTTAGTAAAAAGATCACACATGCAATGACACTGGTGGATCCATGTGTGGTCTCTAAACAGTACACACATGCAATGACTCTAGCTGTGGTTAATGAGAAGAACACACATGCAATGACACTGGTGGATCCATGTGTGGTATGTGAAAAGAACACACATGCAATGACTCTGGTTGTTGTTAGTAACAAGAACACACATGCAATGACACTGGTGGATCCATGTGTGGTCTCTGAAGAGAACACACATTTCAATGACACTGGTGGATCCATATGTGGTATGTGAAAACAATAGTCATGAAATGACTCCAGTTGTTGTTAGTAAAAAGAGCACACATGCAATTACACTAGTGGATCCATATGTGGTAGGTGAAAAGAACACACATGCAATGACTTTGGTTCTTGTTAGTAAAAAGAACACATATGCAATGACGCTGGTGGATCCATGTGTGGTCTCTGAAGAGAATACACATTTCAATGACACTGGTGGATCCATATGTGGTATGTGAAAAGAACAGTCATGAAATGACTCTGTTTGTTGTTAGTAAAAAGAACACACATGCAATGACACTGGTGGATCCATGTGTGGTCTCTGAAGAGAACACACATTTCAGTGACACTGGTGGGTCCATATGTGGTATGTGAAAAGAATAGTCATGAAATGACTCCAGTTGTTCTAAGTAAAAAGAGCACACATGCAATGACGCTAGTGGATCCATGTGTGGTCTCTGAAGAGAACACACATGCAATCACTCTAGCTGTGGTTAATGAGAAGAACACACATGCAATGACACTGGTTGATCCATGTGTGGTATGTGAAAAGAACACACATGCAATGACTCTAGTTGTTGTTAGTAAAAAGAACACACATGCAATGACACTGGTGGATCCGTGTGTGGTCTCTGAAGAGAACACACATTTCAATGACACAGGTGGATCCATATGTGGTATGTGAAAAGAATAGTCATGAAATGACTCCAGTTGTTGTTAGTAAAAAGAGCACACATGCAATTACACTTGTGGTTCCATCTATGGTCTCCGAAGAGAACACACATTTCAATGACACTGGTGGATCCATAGGTGGATTGTGCAAAGAACACACATGCAATGACTATGGTTGTTGTTAGTAAAAAGAACACACATGTAATGCCACTGGTGGATCCATGTGTGGTTTCTGAAGAGAACACACATTTCAATGGCATTGGTGGATCCATATGTGGTATGTGAAAAGAATAGTCATGAAATGACTCCAGTTGTTCTAAGTAAAAAGAGCACACATGCAATGACACTAGTGGATCGATGTGTGGTCTCTGAAGAGAACACACATGGAATGACTCTAGCTGTGGTTAATGATAAGAACACACATGCAATGACACTGGTGGATTCATGTGTGGTATGTGAAAAGAACACACATGCAATGACTCTGGTTGTTGTCAATAAAAAGAACACACATGCAATGACATTGGTGGATCCATGTGTGGTATCTGAAGAGAACACACACTTCAATAACACTAGTGGATCCATATGTGGTATGTCAAAAGAACAGTCATGAAATGACTGCAGCTATTGTTAGTAAAAAGAGCACACATGCAATTACACTGGTGGATCCATAGGTGGTATGTGAAAAGAACACACATGCAATGACTCTGGTTTTTGTTAGCAAAATGAACACACATGCAATGGCACTGGTGGATCCATGTGTGGTCTCTGAAGAGAACACACATTTCAATGACACTTGTGGATCCATAGGTGGATTGTGAAAAGAACACACATGCAATGACTCTGGTTGTTGTCAGTAAAAAGAACACACATGCAATGACACTAGTGGATATATGTGTGGTCTCTGAAGAGAACACGCATTTCAATGACACTGGTGGATCCATATGTGGTATGTGAAAAGAACAGATATGAAATGACTCCAGTTGTTCTGAGTAAAAAGGGCACATATGCAATTACATTGGTGGTTCCATGTGTGGTCTTCGAAGAGAACGCACATTTCAATGACACTGGTGGTTCCATGTGTGGTCTTCGAAGAGAACACACATTTCAATGACACTTGTGGATCCATGGGTGGATTATGAAAATAACACACATGCAATGACTATGGTTATTGTTAGTAAAAAGAACACACATGCAATGACACTGGTAGATCCATGTGTGGTCTCCGAAGCGAACACACATTTCAATGGCACTGGTGGATCCATAAGTGGTATGTGAAAAGAATAGTCATGAAATGACTCCAGTTGTTGTTAGTAAAAAGAGCACACATGCAATGACACTGATGGATCCATGTGTGGTCTCTAAAGAGAACACACATGCAATGACTCTAGCTGTGGTTAATGAGAAGAACACGCATGCAATGACACTGGTGGATCCATGTGTGGTATGTGAAAAGAACACACAGGCAATGTCTTTGGTTGTTGTTAGTAAAAAGAACACACATGCAATGACACTGGTGGATCCATGTGTGGTCTCTGAAGAGAACACACATCTCAATGACACGGGTGGATACATATGTGGTATGTGAAAAGAATAGTCATGAAATGACTCCAGTTGTTGTTAGTAAAAAGAGCACACATGCAATTACACTGGTGGATCCATGGGTGGTATGTGAAAATAACACACATGCACGGACTCTGGTTGTTGTTAGTAAAACGAACACACATGCAATGACACTGGTGGATCCATGTGTGGTCTCTGAAGAGAACACACATTTCAATGACACTGGTGGATCCATATGTGGTATGTGAAAAGAACAGTCATGAAATGACTCTGGTTGTTGTTAGTTAAAAGAACACACATGCAATGACACTGGAGGATCCATGTGTGGTCTCTGAAGAGAACACACATTTCAATGACACTGCTGGGTCCATATGTGGTATGTGAAAAGAATAGTCATGAAATGAATCCAATTGTTGTTAGTAAAAAGAACACACATGCAATGACACTGGTGGATCCACGTATGGTCTCTGAAGAGAACACACACGCAATGACTCTAGCTGTGGTTAATCAGAAGAACACACATGCAATAACACTGGTGGATCCATAGGTGGATTATGAAAAGAACACACATGCAATGACTATGGTTGTTGTTAGTAAAAAGAACACACATGCAATGACACTGGTGGATCCATGTGTGGTCTCTGAAGAGAACACACATTTCAATGACACTGGTGGATCGATATGTGGTATGCGAAAAGAACAGTGATGAAATGACTCTAGTTGTTGTTAGTAAAAAGAACACACATGCAATGACACTGGTGGATCCATGTGTGGTCTCTGAAGAGAACACACATTTCAATGACACTGGTGGGTCCAAATGTGGTATATGAAAACAATAGTCATGAAATGACTCTAATTGTTGTTAGTAAAAAGAGCACACATGCAATTACACTGGTGGATCCATAGGTGGTATGTGAAAAGAACATACATGCAATGACTCTGGTTGTTAGTAAACAGAACACACATGCAATGACACTAGTGGATCCATGTGTGGTCTGTGAAGAGAACACACATTTCAGTGAAACTGGTGCGTCCATATGTGGTATGTGAAAAGAATAGTCATGAAATGACTACAATTGTTGTTAGTAAAAAGAACACACATGCAATGACACTGGTGGATCCATGTGTGGTCTCTGAAGAGAACACACATGCAATGACTCTAGATGTGGTTAATCAGAAGAACACACATGCAATGACACTGGTGGATCCATAGGTGGATTGTGAAAAGAACACACATGCAATGACTCTGGTTGTTGTTAGTAAAAAGAACACACATGCAATGACATTGGTGGTTCCATGTGTGGTCTCCGAAGAGAACACACATTTCAATGACACTGGTGGATCCATAGGTGGATTGTGAAAAGAACACACATGCAATGACTATGGTTGTTGTTAGTAAAAAGAACATACATGCAATGACACTGGTGGATCCATGTGTTGTCTCTAACGAGAACACACATTTCAATGGCACTGGTGGATCCATATGTGGTATGTGAAAAGAATAGTCATGAAATGACTCCAGTTGTTGTTAGTAAAAAGAGCACACATGCAATGACACTGGTGGATCCATATGTGGTCTCTGAAGAGAACACACATGCAATGACTCTAGCTGTGGTTAATGAGAAGAACAGACATGCAATGACACTGGTGGATTCATGTGTGGTATATGAAAAGAACACACATGCAATGACTCTGGTTGTTGCTAGTAAAAAGAACACACATGCAATGACTCTAGTTGTTGCTAGTAAAAAGAACACACATGCAATGACACTGGTGGATCCATGTGTGGTCTCTGAAGAGAACACACATTTCAATGACACTGGTGGGTCCATATGTGGTATGTGAAAAGAATAGTCATGAAATGACTCCAGTTGTTGTTAGTAAAAAGAGAACACATGCAATTACAATGGTGGATCTATAGGTGGTATGTGAAAAGAACACACATGCAATGACTCTGGTTATTTTTAGTAAAAAGAACACACATGCAATGACATCAGGATCCATGTGTGGTCTCTAAAGAGAACACACATTTCAATGACACTGGTGGATCCAAATGTGGTATGTAAAAAGAACAATCATGAAATGACTCTGGTTGTTAGTAAAAACAACACACATGCAATTACCCTGGTGGATCCATATGTGTTCTCTGAAGAGAACACACATTTCAATGATACTGGTGGATCCATATGTGGTATGTGAAAATAATAGTCATGAAAGTACTCCAGTTGTTGTTAGTAGAAAGAGCAAACATGCAATTACACTGGTGTATCCATAGGTGGTATGTGAAAACAACACACATGCAATGACTCTGGTTGTTGTTAGTAAAAAGAACACACCTACAATGACACTGGTGGATCCATGTGTGGTCTCTGAAGAGAACACACATTTCAGTGAAACTGGTGCGTCTATATGTGGTATGTGAAAAGAATAGTCGTGAAATGACTACAATTGTTGTTAGTATAAAGAACACACATGCAATGACACTGGTGGATCCATGTCTCGTCTCTGAAGAGAACACACATGCAATGACTCTAGCTGTGGTTAATCAGAAGAACACACATGCAATGACACTGGTGGATCCATAGGTGGATTGTGAAAAGAACACACATGCAATGACTCTGGTTGTTGTTAGTAAAAAGAACACACATGCAATGACATTGGTGGATCCATGTGTGGTCTCCCAAGAGAAAACACATTTCAATGACACTGGTGGATCCATATGTAGTATGTGAAAAGAATAGTTATGAAATGACTTCAGTTGTTCTTAGTAAAAAGAGCACACATGCAATTACACTGGTGGATCCATAGGTGGATTGTGAAAATAACTCACATGCAATGACTATGGTTGTTGTTAGTAAAAAGAACACACATGCAATGACACTGGTGGATCCATGTGTTGTGTCTAACGAGAACACACATTTCAATGGCACTGGTGGATCCATATGTGGTATGTGAAAAGAATAGTCTTGAAATGACTCCAGTTGTTGTTAGTAAAAAGAGCACACATGCAATGACACTGGTGGATGCATGTGTGGTCTCTGAAGAGAACACACATGCAATGAATCTAGCTGTGGTTAATGAGAAGAACAGACATGCAATGACACTGGTGGATTCATGTGTGGTATGTGAAAAGAACACACATGCAATGACTCTGGTTGTTATTAGTAAAAAGAACACACATGCAATGACACTGGTGGATCCATGTGTGGTCTCTGAAGAGAACACACATTTCAATGACACTGGTGGATCCATATGTGGTATTTGAAAAGAATAGTCATGAAATGACTCCAGTTATTGTTAGTAAAAAGAGCACACATGCAATTACATTGGTGGATCCATAGGTGGTATGTGAAAAGAACACACATGCAATGACTCTGGTTGTTGTTAGTAAAAAGAACACACATGCAATGACACTGGTGGATCCATGTGTGGTCTCTGAAGAGAACACACATTTCAATGACACTGGTGGATCTATATGTGGTATGAGAAAAGAAGGCGTGAAATGACTCTAGTTGTTGTTAGTAAAAAGAACACACATGCAATGACACTGGTGGATCCATGTGTGGTCTCTGAAGAGAAAACACATTTCAGTGACACTAGTGGATCCATATGTGGTATGCGAAAAGAAAAGTCATGAAATGACTCCAGTTATTGTTAGTAAAAAGAGCACATATGCAATTACATTGGTGGTTCCATGTGTGGTCTCCGAAGAGAACACACATTTCAATGACATTGGTGGATCCATAGGTGGATGGTGAAAATAACACACATGGAAAGACTCTGGTTGTTGTTACTAAAAAGAGCACACATGCAATGACACTGGTGGATCCATTTGTGGTCTCTGAAGAAAACACACATTTCAATGACACTGGTGGATCCATATAAGGTATGTGAAAAGAATAGTCATGAAATGACTCAAGTTGTTGTTAGTAAAAAGAACACACATGCAATGACACTGGTGGATCCATGTGTGGTCTCTGAAGAGAGCACACATGCAATGACTCTAGCTGTGGTTAAAGAGAAGAACAGACATGCAATGACACTGGTGGATTCATGTGTGGTATGTGAAAAGAACACACATGCAATGACTCTGGTTGTTATTAGTAAAAAGAACACACATGCAATGACACTGGTGGATCCATGTGTGGTCTCTGAAGAGAACACACATTTCAATGACACTGGTGGATCCATATGTGGTATGTGAAAAGAATAGTCATGAAATGACTCTAGTTGTTGTTAGTAAAAAGAGAACACATGCAATTACAATGGTGGATCCATAGGTGGTATGTGAAAAGAACACACATGCAATGACTCTGGTTATTTTTAGTAAAAAGAACACACATGCAATGACACTGGTGGATCCATGTGTGGTCTCTAAAGAGAACACACATTTCAATGACACTGGTGGATCCAAATGTGGTATGTAAAAAGAACAATCATGAAATGACTCTGGTTGTTGTTAGTTAAAAGAACACACATGCAATGACACTGGAGGATCCATGTGTGGTCTCTGAAGAGAACACACATTTCAATGACACTGCTGGGTCCATATGTGGTATGTGAAAAGAATAGTCATGAAATGAATCCAATTGTTGTTAGTAAAAAGAACACACATGCAATGACACTGGTGGATCCACGTATGGTCTCTGAAGAGAACACACACGCAATGACTCTAGCTGTGGTTAATCAGAAGAACACACATGCAATAACACTGGTGGATCCATAGGTGGATTATGAAAAGAACACACATGCAATGACTATGGTTGTTGTTAGTAAAAAGAACACACATGCAATGACACTGGTGGATCCATGTGTGGTCTCTGAAGAGAACACACATTTCAATGACACTGGTGGATCGATATGTGGTATGCGAAAAGAACAGTGATGAAATGACTCTAGTTGTTGTTAGTAAAAAGAACACACATGCAATGACACTGGTGGATCCATGTGTGGTCTCTGAAGAGAACACACATTTCAATGACACTGGTGGGTCCAAATGAGGTATATGAAAACAATAGTCATGAAATGACTCTAATTGTTGTTAGTAAAAAGAGCACACATGCAATTACACTGGTGGATCCATAGGTGGTATGTGAAAAGAACATACATGCAATGACTCTGGTTGTTAGTAAACAGAACACACATGCAATGACACTAGTGGATCCATGTGTGGTCTGTGAAGAGAACACACATTTCAGTGAAACTGGTGCGTCCTTATGTGGTATGTGAAAAGAATAGTCATGAAATGACTACAATTGTTGTTAGTAAAAAGAACACACATGCAATGACACTGGTGGATCCATGTGTGGTCTCTGAAGAGAACACACATGCAATGACTCTAGATGTGGTTAATCAGAAGAACACACATGCAATGACACTGGTGGATCCATAGGTGGATTGTGAAAAGAACACACATGCAATGACTCTGGTTGTTGTTAGTAAAAAGAACACACATGCAATGACATTGGTGGTTCCATTTGTGGTCTCCGAAGAGAACACACATTTCAATGACACTGGTGGATCCATATGTAGTATGTGAAAAGAATAGTTATGAAATGACTCCAGTTGTTCTTAGTAAAAAGAGCACACATGCAATTACACTGGTGGATCCATAGGTGGATTGTGAAAAGAACACACATGCAATGACTATGGTTGTTGTTAGTAAAAAGAACATACATGCAATGACACTGGTGGATCCATGTGTTGTCTCTAACGAGAACACACATTTCAATGGCACTGGTGGATCCATATGTGGTATGTGAAAAGAATAGTCATGAAATGACTCCAGTTGTTGTTAGTAAAAAGAGCACACATGCAATGACACTGGTGGATCCATATGTGGTCTTTGAAGAGAACACACATGCAATGACTCTAGCTGTGGTTAATGAGAAGAACAGACATGCAATGACACTGGTGGATTCATGTGTGGTATATGAAAAGAACACACATGCAATGACTCTGGTTGTTGCTAGTAAAAAGAACACACATGCAATGACTCTAGTTGTTGCTAGTAAAAAGAACACACATGCAATGACACTGGTGGATCCATGTGTGGTCTCTGAAGAGAACACACATTTTAATGACACTGGTGGGTCCATATGTGGTATGTGAAAAGAATAGTCATGAAATGACTCCAGTTGTTGTTAGTAAAAAGAGAACACATGCAATTACAATAGTGGATCCATAGGTGGTATGTGAAAAGAACACACATGCAATGACTCTGGTTATTTTTAGTAAAAAGAACACACATGCAATGACACTGGTGGATCCATGTGTGGTCTCTAAAGAGAACACACATTTCAATGACACTGGTGGATCCAAATGTGGTATGTAAAAAGAACAATCATGAAATGACTCTGGTTGTTAGTAAAAACAACACACATGCAATTACCCTGGTGGATCCATATGTGTTCTCTGAAGAGAACACACATTTCAATGGCACTGGTGGATCCATATGTGGTATGTGAAAAGAATAGTCATGAAATGACTCCAGTTGTTGTTAGTAAAAAGAGCACACATGCAATGACACTGGTGGATCCATATGTGGTCTCTGAAGAGAACACACATGCAATGACTCTAGCTGTGGTTAATGAGAAGAACAGACATGCAATGACACTGGTGGATTCATGTGTGGTATATGAAAAGAACACACATGCAATGACTCTGGTTGTTGCTAGTAAAAAGAACACACATGCAATGACTCTTGTTGTTGCTAGTAAAAAGAACACACATGCAATGACACTGGTGGATCCATGTGTGGTCTCTGAAGAGAACACACATTTTAATGACACTGGTGGGTCCATATGTGGTATGTGAAAAGAATAGTCATGAAATGACTCCAGTTGTTGTTAGTAAAAAGAGAACACATGCAATTACAATGGTGGATCCATAGGTGGTATGTGAAAAGAACACACATGCAATGACTCTGGTTATTTTTAGTAAAAAGAACACACATGCAATGACACTGGTGGATCCATGTGTGGTCTCTAAAGAGAACACACATTTCAATGACACTGGTGGATCCAAATGTGGTATGTAAAAAGAACAATCATGAAATGACTCTGGTTGTTGTTAGTAAAAACAACACACATGCAATTACCCTGGTGGATCCATATGTGTTCTCTGAAGAGAACACACATTTCAATGATACTGGTGGATCCATATGTGGTATGTGAAAATAATAGTCATGAAATGACTCCAGTTGTTGTTAGTAAAAAGAGCAAACATGCAATTACACTGGTGTATCCATAGGTGGTATGTAAAAACAACACACATGCAATGACTCTGGTTGTTGTTAGTAAAAAGAACACACCTACAATGACACTGGTGGATCCATGTGTGGTCTCTGAAGAGAACACATTTCAGTGAAACTGGTGCGTCTATATGTGGTATGTGAAAAGAATAGTCATGAAATGACTACAATTGTTGTTAGTATAAAGAACACACATGCAATGACACTGGTGGATCCATGTGTCGTCTCTGAAGAGAACACACATGCAATGACTCTAGCTGTGGTTAATCAGAAGAACACACATGCAATGACACTGGTGGATCCATAGGTGGATTGTGAAAAGAACACACATGCAATGACTCTGGTTGTTGTTAGTAAAAAGAACACACATGCAATGACATTGGTGGATCCATGTGTGGTCTCCCAAGAGAAAACACATTTCAATGACACTGGTGGATCCATATGTAGTATGTGAAAAGAATAGTTATGAAATGACTTCAGTTGTTCTTAGTAAAAAGAGCACACATGCAATTACACTGGTGGATCCATAGGTGGATTGTGAAAATAACTCACATGCAATGACTATGGTTGTTGTTAGTAAAAATAACACACATGCAATGACACTGGTGGATCCATGTGTTGTGTCTAACGAGAACACACATTTCAATGGCACTGGTGGATCCATATGTGGTATGTGAAAAGAATAGTCTTGAAATGACTCCAGTTGTTGTTAGTAAAAAGAGCACACATGCAATGACACTGGTGGATGCATGTGTGGTCTCTGAAGAGAACACACATGCAATGAATCTAGCTGTGGTTAATGAGAAGAACAGACATGCAATGACACTGGTGGATTCATGTGTGGTATGTGAAAAGAACACACATGCAATGACTCTGGTTGTTATTAGTAAAAAGAACACACATGCAATGACACTGGTGGATCCATGTGTGGTCTCTGAAGAGAACACACATTTCAATGACACTGGTGGATCCATATGTGGTATTTGAAAAGAATAGTCATGAAATGACTCCAGTTATTGTTAGTAAAAAGAGCACACATGCAATTACATTGGTGGATCCATAGGTGGTATGTGAAAATAACACACATGCAATGACTCTGGTTGTTGTTAGTAAAAAGAACACACATGCAATGACCTTTGGTGGATCCATGTGTGGTCTCTGAAGAGAACACACATTTCAATGACACTGGTGGATCCATATGTGGTATGAGAAAAGAAGGCGTGAAATGACTCTAGTTGTTGTTTGTAAAAAGAGCACACATGCAATGACACTGGTGGATCCATGTGTGGTCTCTGAAGAGAACACACATTTCAATGACACTCGTGGGTCCATATGTGGTATGTGAAAAGAATAGTCATGAAATGACTCCAGTTGTTGTTAGTAAAAAGAACACACATGCAATGACACTGGTGGATCCATGTGTGTTCTTTTCATAGGTGGATTGTGAAAAGAACACACATGCAACGAGTCTAGCTGTGGTTAATCAGAAGAACACACATGCAATGACACTAGTGGATCCATAGGTGGATTGTGAAAAGAACACACATGCAATGACTCTGGTTGTTGTTAGTAAAAAGAACACACATGCAATGACACTAGTGGATCCATGTGTGGTCTCCAAAGAGAAAACACATTTCAGTGACACTAGTGGATCCATATGTGGTATGCGAAAAGAACAGTGATGAAATGACTCTAGTTATTGTTAGTAAAAAGAGCACATATGCAATTACACTGGTGGTTCCATGTGTGGTCTCCGAAGAGAACACACATTTCAATGACACTGGTGGATCCATAGGTGGATTGTGAAAATAACACACATGGAAAGACTCTGGTTGTTGTTACTAAAAAGAGCACACATGCAATGACACTGGTGGATCCATTTGTGGTCTCTGAAGAAAACACACATTTCAATGACACTGGTGGATCCATATAAGGTATGTGAAAAGAATAGTCATGAAATGACTCCAGTTGTTGTTAGTAAAAAGAACACACATGCAATGACATTGGTGGATCCATGTGTGTTCTCTGAAAAGATCACACATGCAATGAGTCTAGCTGTTGTTAATCACAAGAACACACATGCAATGACACTAGTGGATCCATAGGTGGATTGTGAAAAGAACACACATGCAATGACTCTGGTTGTTGTTAGTAAAAAGAACACACATGCAATGACACTGGTGGATCCATGTGTGGTCTCCAAAGAGAAAACACATTTCAGTGACACTAGTGGATCCATATGTGGTATGCGAAAAGAACAGTCATGAAATGACTCCAGTTATTGTTAGTAAAAAGCGCACATATGCAATTACACTGGTGGTTCCATGTGTGGTCTCCGAAGAGAACACACATTTCAATGACACTGGTGGATCCATAGGTGGATTGTGAAAATAACACACATGGAAAGACTCTGGTTGTTGTTACTAAAAAGAGCACACATGCAATGACACTGGTGGATCCATAGGTGGATTGTGAAAAGAACACACATGTAATGACTCTGGTTGTTGTTAGTAAAAAGAGCACACATGCAATGACACTGGTGGATGCATGTGTGGTCTCTGAAGAGAACACACATGCAATGAATCTAGCTGTGGTTAATGAGAAGAACAGACATGCAATGACACTGGTGGATTCATGTGTGGTATGTGAAAAAAACACACATGCAATGACTCTGGTTGTTATTAGTAAAAAGAACACACATGCAATGACACTGGTGGATCCATGTGTGGTCTCTGAAGAGAACACACATTTCAATGACACTGGTGGATCCATATGTGGTATTTGAAAAGAATAGTCATGAAATGACTCCAGTTATTGTTAGTAAAAAGAGCACACATGCAATTACATTGGTGGATCCATAGGTGGTATGTGAAAAGAACACACATGCAATGACTCTGGTTATTGTTAGTAAAAAGAACACACATGCAATGACACTGGTGGATCCATGTGTGGTCTCTAAAGAGAACACACATTTCAATGACACTGGTGGATCCATATGTGGTATGAGAAAAGAAGGCGTGAAATGACTCTGGTTGTTGTTTGTAAAAAGAGCACACATGCAATGACACTGGTGGATCCATGTGTGGTCTCTGAAGAGAACACACATTTCAATGACACTGGTGGGTCCATATGTGGTATGTGAAAAGAATAGTCATGAAATGACTCCAGATGTTGTTAGTAAAAAGAACACACATGCAATGACACTGGTGGATCCATGTGTGTTCTCTACAAAGAACACACATGCAATGAGTCTAGCTGTGGTTAATCAGAAGAACACACATGCAATGACACTAGTGGATCCATAGGTGGATTGTGAAAAGAACACACATGCAATGACTCTGGTTGTTGTTAGTAAAAAGAACACACATGCAATGACACTGGTGGATACATGTGTGGTCTCCAAATAGAAAACACATTTCAGTGACACTAGTGGATCCATATGTGGTATGCGAAAAGAAAAGTCATGAAATGACTCCAGTTATTGTTAGTAAAAAGAGCACATATGCAATTACATTGGTGGTTCCATGTGTGGTCTCCGAAGAGAACACACATTTCAATGACATTGGTGGATCCATAGGTGGATTGTGAAAATAACACACATGGAAAGACTCTGGTTGTTGTTACTAAAAAGAGCACACATGCAATAACACTGGTGGATCCATTTGTGGTCTCTGAAGAAAACACACATTTCAATGACACTGGTGGATCCATATAAGGTATGTGAAAAGAATAGTCATGAAATGACTCAAGTTGTTGTTAGTAAAAAGAACACACATGCAATGACACTGGTGGATCCATGTGTGGTCTCTGAAGAGAGCACACATGCAATGACTCTAGCTGTGGTTAAAGAGAAGAACAGACATGCAATGACACTGGTGGATTCATGTGTGGTATGTGAAAAGAACACACATGCAATGACTCTGGTTGTTATTAGTAAAAAGAACACACATGCAATGACACTGGTGGATCCATGTGTGGTCTCTGAAGAGAACACACATTTCAATGACACTGGTGGATCCATATGTGGTATGTGAAAAGAATAGTCATGAAATGACTCCACTTGTTGTTAGTAAAAAGAGAACACATGCAATTACAATGGTGGATCCATAGGTGGTATGTGAAAAGAACACACATGCAATGACTCTGGTTATTTTTAGTAAAAAGAACACACATGCAATGACACTGGTGGATCCATGTGTGGTCTCTAAAGAGAACACACATTTCAATGACACTGGTGGATCCAAATGTGGTATGTAAAAAGAACAATCATGAAATGACTCTGGTTGTTGTTAGTAAAAACAACACACATGCAATTACCCTGGTGGATCCATATGTGTTCTCTGAAGAGAACACACATTTCAATGATACTGGTGGATCCATATGTGGTATGTGAAAATAATAGTCATGAAATGACTCCAGTTGTTGTTAGTAAAAAGAGCAAACATGCAATTACACTGGTGTATCCATAGGTGGTATGTGAAAACAACACACATGCAATGACTCTGGTTGTTGTTAGTAAAAAGAACACACCTACAATGACACTGGTGGATCCATGTGTGGTCTCTGAAGAGAACACACATTTCAGTGAAACTGGTGCGTCTATATGTGGTATGTGAAAAGAATAGTCATGAAATGACTACAATTGTTGTTAGTATAAAGAACACACATGCAATGACACTGGTGGATCCATGTGTCGTCTCTGAAGAGAACACACATGCAATGACTCTAGCTGTGGTTAATCAGAAGAACACACATGCAATGACACTGGTGGATCCATAGGTGGATTGTGAAAAGAACACACATGCAATGACTCTGGTTGTTGTTAGTAAAAAGAACACACATGCAATGACATTGGTGAATCCATGTGTGGTCTCCCAAGAGAAAACACATTTCAATGACACTGGTGGATCCATATGTAGTATGTGAAAAGAATAGTTATGAAATGACTCCAGTTGTTCTTAGTAAAAAGAGCACACATGCAATTACACTGGTGGATCCATAGGTGGATTGTGAAAATAACTCACATGCAATGACTATGGTTGTTGTTAGTAAAAAGAACACACATGCAATGACACTGGTGGATCCATGTGTTGTTTCTAACGAGAACACACATTTCAATGGCACTGGTGGATCCATATGTGGTATGTGAAAAGAATAGTCTTGAAATGACTCCAGTTGTTGTTAGTAAAAAGAGCACACATGCAATGACACTGGTGGATGCATGTGTGGTCTCTGAAGAGAACACACATGCAATGAATCTAGCTATGGTTAATGAGAAGAACAGACATGCAATGACACTGGTGGATTCATGTGTGGTATGTGAAAAGAACACACATGCAATGACTCTGGTTGTTATTAGTAAAAAGAACACACATGCAATGACACTGGTGGATCCATGTGTGGTCTCTGAAGAGAACACACATTTCAATGACACTGGTGGATCCATATGGTATTTGAAAGAATAGTCATGAAATGACTCCAGTTATTGTTAGTAAAAAGAGCACACATGCAATTACATTGGTGGATCCATAGGTGGTATGTGAAAATAACACACATGCAATGACTCTGGTTGTTGTTAGTAAAAAGAACACACATGCAATGACACTGGTGGATCCATGTGTGGTCTCTGAAGAGAACACACATTTCAATGACACTGGTGGATCCATATGTGGTATGAGAAAAGAAGGCGTGAAATGACTCTAGTTGTTGTTTGTAAAAAGGGCACACATGCAATGACACTGGTGGATCCATGTGTGGTCTCTGAAGAGAACACACATTTCAATGACACTCGTGGGTCCATATGTGGTATGTGAAAAGAATAGTCATGAAATGACTCCAGTTGTTGTTAGTAAAAAGAACACACATGCAATGACACTGGTGGATCCATGTGTGTTCTTTTCATAGGTGGATTGTGAAAAGAACACACATGCAACGAGTCTAGCTGTGGTTAATCAGAAGAACACACATGCAATGACACTAGTGGATCCATAGGTGGATTGTGAAAAGAACACACATGCAATGACTCTGGTTGTTGTTAGTAAAAAGAACACATGCAATGACACTAGTGGATCCATGTGTGGTCTCCAAAGAGAAAACACATTTCAGTGACACTAGTGGATCCATATGTGGTATGCGAAAAGAACAGTCATGAAATGACTCTAGTTATTGTTAGTAAAAAGAGCACATATGCAATTACACTGGTGGTTCCATGTGTGGTTTCCGAAGAGAACACACATTTCAATGACACTGGTGGATCCATAGGTGGATTGTGAAAATAACACACATGGAAAGACTCTGGTTGTTGTTACTAAAAAGAGCACACATGCAATGACACTGGTGGATCCATTTGTGGTCTCTGAAGAAAACACACATTTCAATGACACTGGTGGATCCATATAAGGTATGTGAAAAGAATAGTCATGAAATGACTCCAGTTGTTGTTAGTAAAAAGAACACACATGCAATGACATTGGTGGATCCATGTGTGTTCTCTGAAAAGATCACACATGCAATGAGTCTAGCTGTTGTTAATCACAAGAACACACATGCAATGACACTAGTGGATCCATAGGTGGATTGTGAAAAGAACACACATGCAATGACTCTGGTTGTTGTTAGTAAAAAGAACACACATGCAATGACACTGGTGGATCCATGTGTGGTCTCCAAAGAGAAAACACATTTCAGTGACACTAGTGGATCCATATGTGGTATGCGAAAAGAACAGTCATGAAATGACTCCAGTTATTGTTAGTAAAAAGCGCACATATGCAATTACACTGGTGGTTCCATGTGGTCTCGAAGAGAACACACATTTCAATGACACTGGTGGATCCATAGGTGGATTGTGAAAATAACACACATGGAAAGACTCTGGTTGTTGTTACTAAAAAGAGCACACATGCAATGACACTGGTGGATCCATAGGTGGATTGTGAAAAGAACACACATGTAATGACTCTGGTTGTTGTGAGTAAAAGAGCACATGCAATGACCTTTGGTGGATGCATGTGTGGTCTCTGAAAGAACACATGCAATGAATCTAGCTGTGGTTAATGAGAAGAACAGACATGCAATGACACTGGTGGATTCATGTGTGGTATGTGAAAAACACACATGCAATGACTCTGGTTGTTATTAGTAAAAAAGAACACATGCAATGACATCAGGTGGATCCATGTGTGGTCTCTGAAGAGAACACACATTTCAATGACACTGGTGGATCCATATGTGGTATTTGAAAAGAATAGTCATGAAATGACTCCAGTTATTGTTAGTAAAAAGAGCACACATGCAATTACATTGGTGGATCCATAGGTGGTATGTGAAAAGAACACACATGCAATGACTCTGGTTATTGTTAGTAAAAAGAACACACATGCAATGACCTTTGGTGGATCCATGTGGTCTCTAAAGAGAACACACATTTCAATGACACTGGTGGATCCATATGTCGTATGAGAAAAGAAGGCGTGAAATGACTCTGGTTGTTGTTTGTAAAAAGAGCACACATGCAATGACACTGGTGGATCCATGTGTGGTCTCTGAAGAGAACACACATTTCAATGACACTGGTGGGTCCATATGTGGTATGTGAAAAGAATAGTCATGAAATGACTCCAGATGTTGTTAGTAAAAAGAACACACATGCAATGACACTGGTGGATCCATGTGTGTTCTCTGAAAAGAACACACATGCAATGAGTCTAGCTGTGGTTAATCAGAAGAACACACATGCAATGACACTAGTGGATCCATAGGTGGATTGTGAAAAGAACACACATGCCATGACTCTGGTTATTGTTAGTAAAAAGAACACACATGCAATGACACTGGTGGATCCATGTGTGGTCTCCAAAGAGAAACCACATTTCAGTGACACTAGTGGATCCATATGTGGTATGCGAAAAGAACAGTCATGAAATGACTCCAGTTATTGTTAGTAAAAAGAGCACATATGCAATTACACTGGTGGTTCCATGTGTGGTCTCCGAAGAGAACACACGTTTCAATGACATTGGTGGATCCATAGGTGGATTGTGAAAATAACACACATGGAAAGACTCTGGTTGTTGTTACTAAAAAGAGCACACATGCAATGACACTGGTGGATCCATTTGTGGTCTCTGAAGAAAACACACATTTCAATGACACTGGTGGATCCATATAAGGTATGTGAAAAGAATAGTCATGAAATGACTCCAGTTGTTGTTAGTAAAAAGAACACACATGCAATGACACTGGTGAATCCATGTGTGGTCTCTGAAGAGAACACACATGCAATGACTCTAGCTATGGTTAATGAGAAGAACACGCATGCAATGACACTTGTGGATCCATAGGTGGTATGTGACAAGAACACACATGCAATGACTCTGGTTGTTGTTAGTAAAAAGAACACACATGCAATGACACTGGTGGATCCATGTGTGGTCTCTGAAGAGAACACACATTTCAATGACACTGGTGGATCCATATGTGGTATTTGAAAAGAATAGTCATGAAATGACTCCAGTTATTGTTAGTAAAAAGAGCACACATGCAATTACATTGGTGGATCCATAGGTGGTATGTGAAAAGAACACACATGCAATGACTCTGGTTGTTGTTAGTAAAAAGAACACACATGCAATGACACTGGTGGATCCATGTGTGGTCTCTAAAGAGAACACACATTTCAATGACACTGGTGGATCCATATGTGGTATGAGAAAAGAAGGCGTGAAATGACTCTGGTTGTTGTTTGTAAAAAGAGCACACATGCAATGACACTGGTGGATCCATGTGTGGTCTCTGAAGAGAACACACATTTCAATGACACTGGTGGGTCCATATGTGGTATGTGAAAAGAATAGTCATGAAATGACTCCAGTTGTTGTTAGTAAAAAGAACACACATGCAATGACACTGGTGGATCCATGTGTGTTCTCTGAAAAGAACACACATGCAATGAGTCTAGCTGTGGTTAATCACAAGAACACACATGCAATGACACTAGTGGATCCATAGGTGGATTGTGAAAAGAACACACATGCAATGACTCTGGTTGTTGTTAGTAAAAAGAACACACATGCAATGACACTGGTGGATCCATGTGTGGTATCCAAAGAGAAACCACATTTCAGTGACACTAGTGGATCCATATGTGGTATGCGAAAAGAACAGTCATGAAATGACTCCAGTTATTGTTAGTAAAAAGAGCACATATGCAATTACACTGGTGGTTCCATGTGTGGTCTCCGAAGAGAACACACGTTTCAATGACACTGGTGGATCCATAGGTGGATTGTGAAAATAACACACATGGAAAGACTCTGGTTGTTGTTACTAAAAAGAGCACACATGCAATGACACGGGTGGATCCATTTGTGGTCTCTGAAGAAAACACACATTTCAATGACACTGGTGGATCCATATAAGGTATGTGAAAAGAATAGTCATGAAATGACTCCAGTTGTTGTTAGTAAAAAGAACACACATGCAATGACACTGGTGAATCCATGTGTGGTCTCTGAAGAGAACACACATGCAATGACTCTAGCTATGGTTAATGAGAAGAACACGCATGCAATGACACTTGTGGATCCATAGGTGGTATGTGACAAGAACACACATGCAATCACTCTGGTTGTTGTTAGTAAAAAGTACACACATGCAATGACACTGGTGGATCCATGTGTGGTCTCTGAAGAGAACACACATTTCCATGACACTGGTGGATCCATATGTGGTATGTGAAAAGAATAGTCATGAAATGACTCTAGTTGTTGTTAGTAAAAAGAGAAAACATGCAATTACACTGGTGTATCCATGGGTGGTATGTGAAAAGAACACACATGCAATGACTCTGGTCTTGTTAGTAAAAATAACACACATGCAATGACACTGGTGGATCCATGTGTGGTCTCTGAAGAGAACACACATTTCAATGATACTGGTGGATCCATATGTTGTATGTGAAAAGAATAGTCATGAAATGGCTCCAGTTTTTGTTAGTAAAAAGAGCACACATGCAATTACACTAGTGGATCCATGTGTGGTCTCTGTAGATGTAACTACCTCGGTGAATTACCCTCTTAGTTACAAGCCTGGATGAGCGGAAATGGTTAAAATAGTACGGTGGGGCCAAATGCCACTCACAGGTAGACCTTTCGGCCGTCCTAACCATTTCCGAACATCAGGACAAGAACGAGCGGCGTAATCGGCAGGCGAAGGGATCAACTACATACACAAATGAGTATGTATGCAAGCCACCATACAACAGTCCTCAGAGCCATTCCATCTAAAAGAAATAGAAATATAGCAAATACAAACGGAAATATACAAATATCCTAGATATATATAATATTTTAGGATAACTCCTCATACATCAAACATCGAGCATCGGTGAGCGGAAAACAAGATCCGAGTACGGATAAGAAGCAAATCGGCATAAGATGCCCCATAAATAAACACATCCCGCCACAGATCTCACGGATCCCCGTTTCCGGAATCTCTACACCGAATGATCGTTGCCTACATCGTCCGTCTCCTCCACCCAGTATCCATCTTGCGAGTTTACCTGTTCATCTGAATCAAACAATTTATCGTGTGAGACCCTAGGGGTACTCAGCAAGTCTTTATGCCTCTAAAGGGGACACAACCTGGGGTGACGCAATTGCAGCAAAATATAATACCTAACAATTCTATGGATACTCGCTAACCATCCGCCTAACCATAGATAGACGGATGTCCGTGAATTAATAACAACAGTTATAACAGTAATATTAACAGATCCATCCTCCTCCTCGCTTACCAACGAGGAAGCGGACGAACAACCCCCCATCCGTTGGCAGTTTTATTATCCATTCCATGAGAGTTGCACTATTTACTAGTCAGGTACTTAGTCAATTTAAAAGCGGTACTTTAGTTATACTTGTCTATGATCGAGAAACTGTGCTCCAAGTCGTCCATAACCGCGAACACGGCTTTCAGAAAGATTTACCCTGCAGGGGTGCACAAATAGCAACACACACTCGATCAACCTCGGAAAAACCAACTCAAAACCCAACAAGGCATTCACGACAAAGCGATCACAGGATTCAGAAATATTTCAGGGGGCCACCCCATTAAGCTACCATAGCAAGTTGGCAGCTCGAGACGGACTTAAGGTTTGTGTGAATGGCTGTAAGCAATCGGGAACCCGAAAGTGTGACTGGGCTTGTCGATACTGGTAAACGCGTGTCACGATCCTAAATAAATCTGGTGCTCCACGCACAATCGTAAATAAAGCAAGATAAAGCATGGCATAAGTACAGGATAGTAATAAAGCCCCAAACTACTTTGTGGCCCCAAGAAATAAGAATGAATCAAGCTCAGCTCTGGGGTTCATAAGCCTCCCGGATGTGGATAGCGCGAATATTCAAGGAACAGGAATCAAGTACTCGGGGTCCTACGGGACACAAGTGAGCATGAAAAACCAAATAGCAGATATTGCTCACCGGTGCCGCTTTCATTAGTTATCCCATTACTACTCAGGTTAAGTTGTTTAGGTACCTCGTTATCCATCCGACACTCACATACCCTACACATGCCGTTCTACGACCCGCATGGCTCAAACAACTCCTGTAGTAATGGCTCATGGGATGGGGGAACAAGCTTCGGTGGGGTTTAAAAGTAAGGCTATGCAGTACTTGGGATTCAGTTTAATGCAATCGCGACTCAATGATGCAAGAATAAGAGAGAGGCAGTAGGTACTATATGTATGCAAGCATGTGGTAGTGCTTGCCTGGCAGCTCAGTTGAAGCGAGGGACGGATCTGGGTAGTGGTCCTGGGTTTCTTGATATATCCCCTGCTCAGCGTCTAATCGAAGAAGAACCAAACAAACAAGGGCCAACATAAATAAAGTGCACAAGCATATGAATTAAAATGCGACAAGCAAACAATCATGCCATGATGAATGATGCACAATTTGCATGGCAATAAGGTAGCATGGCATGGGTGAGGTGTGGAATACAAGAATAAAGCCTTTTATTGAGTTTTAGTCACCTTTTATCCTCAAATAAGTTGCTGTATACTTTATATTTATATGATGCATGCTGCAATTCAGAACATGGAATGCATAAACAGAAATATCTCGTCGAGCTGATCGATTTAGACATATTATTTGTCAAATTTGGAGTTATAAAACAAAAGTTATTAATTAATTAAGGAAAAGGGCATTTTATTGTAATTTTAATCAACTCGAAAAATTAAAGTGTTCAAAATATATTTTGAAGGGCAGATTTGAAATCCTCACATTTTTCTGATTTCAAAACATATATTATTTGTATTATTTGGTTTTGAAATTTAAAAGTTATTTAAAAACAGATTTGAATTTGAATTTAAAACAAATTTGAAAAGTTTTAAATTAAAACAGAAAACAGAAAACCTTTTTGTACTCACACAGATCTAGCCACAGACACAGACGGGTGGGCCAGGTGCTGACTGGACGATCTGGCGCGGTAAAGCTTTTCTCACCGCGGGGCTTCCTAGCCACAGAGGGTGACAGATGGGCCGGTGACTGGCAAAACAGCGAGATACATCTCTCACATGAGCTGGGCTAGCCCATGCGGTGACAGTGGGGCAGTGGGGTTTAAGGTCCACGACGCCTTGACCAGCCGGGACGCGACACGTGGTGGATCCGGGGGACCGCGGGCTGAGGCTGTGGAAAACCCAGGGACTCAACTGCAAAACAGACGCGGAGGCTGACGGTGGGGCTCGGTGGGATCGCGGGTTGAGCAGAGAAAAACCGAGGGGGCTATCTGCAAAAAGGGCGCCACGTACTGTTTCTCTTCTCTGCGATCTGACGACCGATCGGTGTCCGCACGCGCAGAGCGCGGCGCGCGGGGAACTCGATCCGGGGACCTGGGGCTCGCGCGCGGAGGCGGCAGCCACTGCGGTAGGTGGGGGACGTTGTTAGGAGGGGGGTGGGCGACTAGGAAAGACGCTGCGCGGCGCGGGGCGTGCAGACGCCAGCGCACACCGGCGCGCAGAGATCGTTCGGCGAAAAGACCGGCGGGGCTAGGGCGGTACGGCGAGGCGGACCATGCCAGGGGGGAAGAGAGGCTCACCGCGAGGCTACTGGCGGTGTTGGTTCGGGCAGAGGAGCGGGCGATCGTCGACGACGCAGACGTTCCGGTGGGCTAGGGTTTGGCGACGGTGGCGGTGGTACCGGCGGTTCTGGGGCTCCTCCTTCGCGTCGGCGTGTCCAGGGCGAAGCAGAGGAAGGTCCTCGTTCTTCCTCGACACCCACAGCTCCTCGCCATCGGCTGCAAGTGGGGGGAACGGTGGAGACCGACGGTAGCCGGCCGGTGGAGAGAAGAGTAGAGGGGAAGGGGAGATGGCTGCGGCGCGAGGCCAGGGGTGGATCTGGGGACGCAACAGGCGAGAGAGAGGGAGTAGATAGGAACGAGAGGGAGGGGTAGATGGCGTGGGGGTTCGGGGTGGAAAAGGTGGCTCGGTTGTCACCTTTCCTCCTCGAGCACGTGATCGGGCTGGCCGGCAAGGGCAGGGGCAGGGGTAGGGGCTACCAGGTGGGGACGGTGAGGAGAGCTCGGGGTGGGGCTAGCTCAGCAGGAAAAGAGAAAGAGAGAGGAGAGAGGAGGCTCGGGTGTAGCTTCGGCTAGGACTAGAGGGGGCTCGGGTTAGGGTTGTTAGGGTTGGGGTAGGTAGCTGGGGTGGTCAGGCTGGTGTAGGGAGGGTGGCCAGGTGGGGCCATCAAGGGGAGGCTCGGCATGGTGAGAGGAAAGGGTGAGGGTCGGGTAGCTAGGGTTAGCTTAGAGAGGGAACTAGGGTTAGGGTTAGATGAGGGGTTAGGTTTTGGAGAGAGGATAGAGAGAGAGGGTGATGGCTTAGGGTTTAGAGAGAGGGGGTGAGGTGGAGTGTTTTTGACAAGATCAAGCAAGATCAAGCAAAGATCAAACAAGATCTAGTCAAAGGAGTAGAAGAGATAATAAGGTGGTGAGGGTTGTTGGAGTAGATCATGGTGGTGGTAGGGTTTAGAGATAGAAATAGAGAAAGGGGGTTTAGGGTAGGGCTTAGCTATGATCACCCTTGATTATGCCTGGATGGAGGTGAAAAGGAGAGGAAGGAGAGGTTTTTAAAGTCAAAAGCAAAAGAATAGAGCCAACATGAGATGGACTCTCAAAGATCCATGCTTCACTTGCAAAAATACATGAAAAACCCAAAGGAGGGAATGATGGTGAGATTTGCATGGCCCATGCATGGGTATCAAATGCCATGAGTTAATCTTGTGAAAACAATAATAACATGGCATTATACTTATGCATTTCCAAGAAGTGGAATAAATCCACAAAAGAATTTAAAGAAGTAGATCCATCCTATCTCCCATGAGCTAGATTAAATACCAAAAGAAAATAAAATACAAGCTCATGGATAATGGGATGGTGGAATTATAAGGTGGTGAAAAGAAAGGTGGTGGAGTTGGAATAAAAGATATGCCCCCAACTCAACTTGGGCATTACACATTATATCAATAACCAAATACAATATCAAGAGGAAAATACAATTAATAATGCATATGAGAGAAGAACCAAAACAAAAAGGGTTTTATATGATGCTCAAATGCAAGGTGGCATGATGACATGAGCATGATATAATTATGATGCAACAATTATATATAGGAAGTAGCCATTATATTACTAGACCAAGTAGCATTACAATTGTTAGACAATTGGGATGCTACAACTCTCCCCCACTAAACAAGAATCTCGCCCCGAGATTCCTAGGAAAAAGAAAACAACACAAGGAGAGGCGGGTGTTCGAACGAAGGTGACACTCACGTTCCCAAGTTGATGAACAACGAAATGGTGCGACCACTACACCTTGCAAAACTTGCTAGACTTGTTGCGAGTCTTGCGTTTTGCTTGAGAAACAACGGTTAGAAGAGTTGAAGGATTGTCGTGAGACAAGAAGGATAGGATGGACATAGCTCCGGTTTTCTCAAGAAACATGATAAAAGAATAGAACCACTTGTGAAAGAAAGGACAAGATGAATAAAGAAAGACACACCGTTAAGATTAAAGATTTACCGATACTAGAGTGGATGAATCTTTGTCTCGCCGGAAGAAAAAGAGCTAGATTGGAGAGGTTTTGAACCACTATGACAATAGCATCGTATCTTCTCTCGGATTTGAGAAATGAAGTACGGAAACAATATTGCCTTCAAACAATAGAGTCCCTTGATATCAACAGAAAGATTTAGTTAGACATCGTCGGATTAGATTCTTCTTGCGCCGGTAAGAACCAAAGGATCACGCAATTGAGGTGCGCGGATATAACTTCCAGAGACGGATGTGAAGCCAGATCATGGTGGAATCCCGAGAAGCAAAGAATATGGAGGATCTGGAGTTTATTGTAGAGATACTTATTGCTTTCTTTAGCCTTGAGGCTAACGCAATAGATTTGCGGATGATGGCATCAACCATAATTGGCTTTACCATAGAAAAAGAATTGATGAAACAAAGAGAGAGATAGTTTCCTTTCATCTTGTTTGGGGATGTCGAGCACCGGTAGAATGACGAGGACAGAAAGGAGTTTGCGTCTGTTTCCACTAGATAATTGAAGATTTTGCTCCATCTAGAATAGACAGACCACCAACAAGAGATTATTGATTAGTTTCTTCGAGAGAGCACTCCGGAAAAAAAACAAAGACGGAAGTAAAAGTATCGAGGGATAAAGGCCACTTCTAACTTCCGTGGAATGAGTGAAATCACATTAATTCACCAATTCAATGTACAAGAGCGAATGATAAGAGTAGTGGTATGGTAGCTACTCCATCCCGCACTCAAAGCATTACTCCGCACATGAATAAGAAAACCATGCAACCCAACTACCGAAACAGACTGAAGGTATTGATAAGAAGAGCTCATGGAACTCCGTAAGAAAACAAAGGTTGATGCAAACGATTCACCGGATCCAAGATAGATAAGGGTGATGATGTTGTCGTCATGTCTGAAGTACCAAGCCACCAGAAAGATATGAAGGAAGATTACGGAGAAGAACTGCAAGATTCAACAGCTACAGAAAAGATAGCACCAACTTGAATAGAAGGAATACAAGATCTGGAAGGTCTTCATGGCCTCCGGTGGATTGAGCATAGACGATAGAGCGAGAGGGTTTCAAGAGATTACTTAACGAGATAGAGGTGAAAAGAACTCCATGTTGTTCTTGAAATGATTGAGAAAGATTTAGCAGTCTTGAGGATATCTACGGCGGAACGACGATGATAACTCGCCAACAAGGAAAACTCCGGGTTTGATTGAAGATGGAAGATGGAATTAACAATGGACTTGCTGATTCCAGAGTTGAAGTAATGTATTTAGCAGAAGGACGTGGCCGAGATAGGTGACTTCAAAAAGTCAGAATTCTCACTTTGAGACTTTGCACACAGGCATTGCTCACGAAGCTCGAGAGAAAGAGACACAAATGATCTTCCATGTCCTTCCATTGATATCGAATAGGCCAGCATATTATCAACATATACCACCATGGGTTAACAGGATATTACCAGAATATCAAGTTCAAGAGGCGGGAGAAACAAGCAAATGCTCGAAACACTTTCTGAGCTCAACGCTCTTAGAAAGATCAATATTAAGAGCACGGGTTCGTGTTGAAGAAGATGCACTGGAAGAATAGATTATCTGGTCCTTCGGAAGAAAAAGAGATGTCACCTGGTTCACATTGTCGATTGGATCACCGGTTACAAAGATAAAGAGATCTTGGATAAGAACCGAAGATAGCTCATACCTTAAGCAAAGATACCAGGGACGAAAAGATGCAATTCCCTCGTCTCAAAGAGAATTTTGCAGATATGGAGTTCAAAAAGATGTGCAGCATGATGAACAGATGATAGACCGCCGTAGTGCCTTGAGAAACTCTGGATTGCCAAAGATGCTTGAATATGCATAGATATGATCGCGGTGTACTCAAAATCACAGGAGATAACCGTCACCATTTGGAGGATAGTGTTGATTGCATTTTCCATATTCCACTCATGATAAGTGTCATATAGCTATGCCGAGAGCCAAATTACAATCACCAGCATCGGATCGACACATGTTATGTAATTAGCCCAAGAGAATTGGAGATGAAATAAAACTCCAGGATTAAGCGCCGGTGACAAAAGAATGAGTTAGCATGGACATGCTGATAAAAGGGAGATAGATAATGTTTCACACACGACTGGAAAGGAGTGTGGAAACACAGATGTATCAAAGAAAATTTTTCCGCATTTTCGGCATTAAAATACCAATAGATGTGCAAAATCACTTATCAGGTAGAGATTAGCGACTCCACATTCCGTGAAAGCATGCTGGAAGGAAGAACACCCTTAAGAAGATGGCACCGGTTAACAAGGAGTCAGATAGATCGCGCCGGTTTTCAAAAGCCTGTCAGTATGGAATGTACCAACAGTTGATAACCAAAGGCAGATTGTGATAACAAATTGGATGCAACAGATAGACAAGGAATTACACACACACACACACACTTTCTATGGTACTACGGAAACCCAGAAGACGTGAATCCTAGTTTGAATTTTAAGAAGAGGATTGAAAACGTTACACTTCCTTACCAGAAAAGGATGGGTGGGTGGGTAAGAAGAAAAGTGGAAGCAGTCCTACTCTCGCGTTTTGTTTTTCCCTAGTATACATAGCTACCAAAAATATTTGCTAGACTAACAACGACCATTTGGCTGAGACCACGAAGGCGGGATGGCTCGATACCAATTGTAACTACCTCGGTGAATTACGCCTTAGTTACAAGCCTGGATGAGCGGAAATGGTTAAAATAATGCAGTGGGGCCAAATGCCACTCACAGTGAACCTTTCGGCCGTCCTAACCATTTCTGAACATCGACAAGAACGAGCGGCGAATCGGCGAAGGGATCAACTACATACACAAATGAGTATGTATGCAAGCCACCATACAACAGTCCTCAGAGCCATTCCATCTAAAAGAAATAGAACTATTGCAACGCCATACGGCAAGATCCAAATATCCTAGATAGATATAATAGTTTAGGATATCTCCTCATACATCAAACATCGAGCATCAAAGTGAAGCGAAAACAAGATCCGAGTACGGATAAGAAGCAAATCGGCATAAGATGCCCCATAAATAAACACATCCCGCCCACGATCTCACGGATCCCTGTTCCCGAATCTCTACACCGAATGATCGCTACATCGTCTGCCTCTCCACCCAAAGATCCATCTTGCGAGTTTACCTGTTCATCTGAATCAAACAATTTATCGTGTGAGACCCTAGGGGTACTCATCAAGTCTTTATGCCTCTAAAGGGGACACAACCTGGGGTGACGCAATTGCAGCAAAAGATAATACCTAACAATTCTATGGATACTCGCTAACCATCCGCCTAACCATAGATAGACGGATGTCCGTGAATTAATAACAATAGTTATAACAGTAATATTAACAGATCCATCCTCCTCCTCGCTTACCAACGAGGAAGCGGACGAACAACCCCCCATCCGTTGGCAGTTTTATTATCCATTCCATGAGAGTTGCACTATATACTAGTCAGGTACTTAGTCAATTTAAAAGCGGTACTTTAGTTATACTTGTCTATGATCAAGAAACTGTGCTCCAAGTCGTCCATAACCGCGGACACGGCTTTCAGAAAGATTTACCCTGCAGGGGTGCACAAATAGCAACACACACTCGATCAACCTCGGAAAAACCAACTCAAAACCCAACGAGGCATTCACGACAAAGCGATCACAGGATTCAGAAATATTTTAGGGGGCCACCCCATTAAGCTACCCGCAACGAAGTTGGCCGGCTCCGAGACGGACTCAAGGTTTGTGTGGACGGCTGTAAATGACTGGGAACCCGAAAGTGTGACTGGGCTTGTTGATACAGCGAAAACGTGTCACGATCCTAAACAGTACAGGTGCTCCACGCACAATTGTAAATAAAGCAGTAAAGCATGGCATAAGTACAGGATAGTAATAAAGCCCCAAACTACTTTGTGGCCCCAAGAAATAAGAATGAATCAAGCTCTGGCTCAGGGGGTTCATAAGCCTCCCGGATGTGGATAGCGCGAATATTCAAGGAACAGGAATCAAGTACTCGGGGTCCTACGGGACACAAGTGAGCATGAAAAACCAAATAGCAGATATTGCTCACCGGTGCCGCTTTCATTAGTTATCCCATTACTACTCAGGTTAAGTTGTTTAGGTACCTCGTTATCCATCCGACACTCACATACCCTACACATGCCGTTCTATGACCCGCATGGCTCAAACAACTCCTGTAGTAATGGCTCATGGGATGGGGGAACAAGCTTCGGTGGGGTTTAAAAGTAAGGCTATGCAGATGCCAGGATTCAGTTTAATGCAATCGCGACTCAATGATGCAAGAATAAGAGAGAGGCAATAGGTACTATATGTATGCAAGCATGTGGTAGTGCTTGCCTGGCAGCTCAGTTGAAGCGAGGGACGGATCTGGGTAGTGCTCCTGGGTTTCTTGATATATCCCCTGCTCAGCGTCTAATCGAAGAAGAACCAAACAAACAAGGGCCAACATAAATAAAGTGCACAAGCATATGAATTAAAATGCGACAAGCAAACAATCATGCCATGATGAATGATGCACAATTTGCATGGCAATAAGGTAGCATGGCATGGGTGAGGTGTGGAATACAAGAATAAAGCCTTTTATTGAGTTTTAGTCACCTTTTATCCTCAAATAAGTTGCTGTATACTTTATATTTATATGATGCATGCTGCAATTCAGAACATGGAATGCATAAACAGAAATATCTCGTCGAGCTGATCGATTTAGACATATTATTTGTCAAATTTGGAGTTATAAAACAAAAGTTATTAATTAATTAAGGAAAAGGGCATTTTATTATAATTTTAATCAACTCGAAAAATTAAAGTGTTCAAAATATATTTTGAAGGGCAGATTTGAAATCCTCACATTTTTCTGATTTCAAAACATATATTATTTGTATTATTTGGTTTTGAAATTTAAAAGTTATTTAAAAACAGATTTGAATTTGAATTTAAAACAAATTTGAAAAGTTTTAAATTAAAACAGAAAACAGAAAACCTTTTGTACTCACAGATCTAGCCACGAACATTCAGACAAATGGGGTCGACTCACGCTGGAGCCCTCATGGCATTAATTTTCTCATGCCCTTCAGCCCACGTAGTAGCAGATGGGCCCGGCCGACGCGAAAAAAACGACGCGAGATACATCTCACCGCTAAGACCATGCGGCTACGATGTGGGGCCGGTGGGTTTAAGGGTCCACGACGCCAGCCGGGACGCGACACGGATCCGTGGATCCGGGGGCCGAGGCTGAGGCTGGAAAAACCGGGACTCAAGCGCAAAATGACGGAGAGGCGGCGTGGGGCTCGGTGGGATCGCGGTTGAGCAGAGAAAACCAAGGGGCTATCTCAAAAAAGGCCACGTCTCGTTCTTCTTCTCTGCGACCCGATCAGGTCCGTGACGCCAGAAGCGCGTGAACTCGATCCGGGACACTGGGCTCATGTGAGGCGCGCACGCGGTAGGTGGGGGACGTTGTTAGGAGGGGGGTGGGCGACTAGGAAAAACGCTGCGCGGCGCGGGGCGTGCAGACGCCAGCGCACACCGGGGCGCAGAGATCGCGAAAAAGACCAATGGGCTAGAAGCACGGGCGAGGCGGACCATGCCAGGGGGAAGAGAGGCTCACCGCGAGGCTACTGGCGGTGTTGGTTCGGGCAGAGGAGCGGGCGATCGTCGATGACGCAGACGTTCCGGCGGGCTAGGGTTTGGAGACGGTGGCGGCGGTACCGGCGGTTCTGGGGCTCCTCCTTCGCGTCGGCGTGTCTAGGGCGAAGCAGAGGAAGGTCCTCGTTCTTCCTCGACACCCACAGCTCCTCGCCATCGGCTGCAAGAGGGGGGAACGATGGAGACCGACGGTAGCCGGCCGGTGGAGAGAAGAGTAGAGGGGAAGGGGAGATGGCTGCGGCGCGAGGCCAAGGGTGGATCTGGGGACGCAACAGGTGAGAGAGAGGGAGTAGATAGGAACGAGAGGGAGGGGTAGATGGCGTGGGGGTTCGGGGTGGAAAAGGTGGCTCGGTTGTCACCTTTCCTCCTCGAGCACGTGATCGGGCTTGGCAGGGGGCAGGGGCTACCAGTGGGGACGGTGAGGAGAGCTCTGGGTGGGGCTAGCTCAGCAGAAAAGAGAGAGAGAGGAGAGAGAGAGAGAGGAGCTCGGGTGTAGCTTGGCTAGGACTAGAGGGGCTCGGGTTAGGGTTGTTAGGGTTGGGGTAGGTAGCTGGGGTGGTCAGTGGTGTAGGAGGGTGGCAGGTGGGGCCATCAAGGGAGGCTCGGCATGGTGAGAGGAAAGGTGAGGTCGGGTAGCTAGGGTTAGCTTAGAGAGGAACTAGGGTTAGGGGTTGAGGGTTTAGGTTTTGGAGAGAGGATAGAGAGAGGGTGATGGCTTAGGGTTTAGAGAGAGGGGGTGAGGTGGAGTGTTTTTGACAAGATCAAGCAAGATCAAGCAAAGATCAAACAAGATCTAGTCAAAGGAGTAGAAGAGATAATAAGGTGGTGAGGGTTGTTGGAGTAGATCATGGTGGTGGTAGGGTTTAGAGATAGAAATAGAGAGAGGGGGTTTAGGGTAGGGCTTAGCTATGATCACCCTTGATTATGCCTGGATGGAGGTGAAAAGGAGAGGAAGGAGAGGTTTTTAAAGTCAAAAGCAAAAGAATAGGGCCAACATGAGATGGACTCTCAAAGATCCATGCTTCACTTGCAAAAATACATGAAAAACCCAAAGGAGGGAATGATGGTGAGATTTGCATGGCCCATGCATGGGTATTAAATGCCATCAGTTAATCTTGTGAAAACAATAATAACATGGCATTATACTTATGCATTTCCAAGAAGTGGAATAAAGCCACAAAAGAATTTAAAGAAGTAGATCCATCCTATCTCCCATGAGCTAGATTAAATACCAAAAGAAAATAAAATACAAGCTCATGGATAATGGGATGGTGGAATTATAAGGTGGTGAAAAGAAAGGTGGTGGAGTTGGAATAAAAGATATGCCCCCAACTCAACTTGGGCATTACACATTATATCAATAACCAAATACAATATCAAGAGGCAAATACAATTAATAATGCATATGAGAGAAGAACCAAAACAAAAAGGGTTTTATATGATGCTCAAATGCAAGGTGGCATGATGACATGAGCATGATATAATTATGATGCAACAATTATATATAGGAAGTTTCCATTGTATTACTAGACCAAGTAGCATTACAATTGTTAGACAATTGGGATGCTACAGTAGAGAACACACATGCAATGACTCGAGCTGTGGTTAATGAGAAGAACACAAATTCAATGACACTGGTGGATCCATGTGTGGTCTTTGAAGAGAACACACATTTCAATAACTCTGGTGGTATGTGAAAAGAACACACATGCAATGACACTGGTGGATCCATGTGTGGTCTCTGAAGAGAACAAACATTTCAATGACACTGGTGGATCCATATGTGGTATGTGAAAAAGAACAGTCATGAAATGACTCCAGTTTCGGTTAGTAAAAAGATCACACATGCAATTACACTAGTGCATCCATGTGTGGTCTCTGAAGAGAAAACACATGCAATGACACTGGTGGATCCATAGGCGGATTGTGAAAAGAACACACATGCAATGATTCTAGTTGTTGGTAGTAAAAAGAACACACGTGCAATGACACTGGTGGATCCATGTGTGGTCTCTGAGGAGAACACACATTTCTATGACACTGGTGGGTCCATATGTGGTATGCGAAAAGAAAAGTCATGAAATGACTCTATTTGTTGTTAGTAAAAAGAACACACATGCAATGACACTGGTGGATCCATGTGTGGTCTCTGAAGAGAACACACATGCAATGACTCTAGCTGTGGTTAATGAGAAGAACACACATGAAATGGCACTGGTGGATCCATAGATGGTATGTGACAAGAACACACATGCAATCACTCTGGTTTTTGTTAGTAAAAAGTACACACATGCAATGACACTGGTGGATCCATATGTGGTCTCTGAAGAGAACACATATTTCAATGATACTGGTGGATCCATATGTGGTATGTGAAAAGAATAGTCATGAATGACTCCAGATGTTGTTAGTAAAAAGAGCAAACATACAATTACACTGGTGTATCCATAGGTGGTATGTGAAAAGAACACACATGCAATGACTCTGGTTGTTGTTAGTAAAAAGAACACACCTGCAATGACACTGGTGGATCCATGTGTGGTCTCTGAAGAGAACACACATTTCCATGACACTAGTGGATCCATATGTGGTATGTGAAAAGAATAGTCATGAAATGACTCTAGTTTTTGTTAGTAAAAAGAGCACACATGGAATTACACTGGAGGATTCATGTGTGGTCTCTGAAGAGAACACACATGCAATGACTCGAGCTGTGGTTAATGAGAAGAACACAAGTTCAATGACACGGGTGGATCCATGTCTGGTCTTTGAAGAGAACACACACTTCAATGACTCTAGTGGTATGTGAAAAGAACACACATGCAATGACACTGGTGGATCCATGTGTGGTCTCTGAGGAGAACACACATTTCAATGACACTGGTGGATCCATATGTGGTATGTGAAAAGAACAGTCATGAAATGACTCCAGTTGTGGTTAGTAAAAAGAGCACACATGCAATTACACTAGTGGATCCATGTGTGGACTCTAAGAGAAAACACATGCAAAGACACTGGTGGATCCATAGGCGGATTGTGAAAAGAACACACATGCAATGACTCTAGTTGTTGTTAGTAAAAAGAACAAACATGCAATGACACTGGTGGATCCATGTGTGGTCTCTGAGGAGAACACACATTTCAATGACACTAGTGGGTCCGGATGTGGTATATGAAAAGAATAGTCATGAAATGACTCGAGTTGTTGTTAGTAAAAAGAACACACATGCAATGACACTGGTGGATCCATGTGTGGTCTCTGAAGAGAACACACATGCAATGACTCTAGTTGTGGTTAATGAGAAGAACACACATGCAATGGTACTAGTGGATCCATAGGCGGTATGTGACAAGAACACACATGCAATCACTCTGGTTGTTGTTAGTAAAAAGTACACACATGCAATGACACTGGTGGATCCATATGTGGTCTGTGAAGAGAACACACATGTCAATGATACTGGTGGATCCATATGTGGTATGTGAAAAGAATAGTCATGAAATGACTCCAGTTGTTGTTAGTAAAAAGAGCACACATGCAATTACACTGGTGGATCCATAGGAGGTATGTGAAAAGAACACACATGCAATGACTCTGGTTGTTGTTAGTAAAAAGAACACACATGCAATGACACTAGTGGATCCATGTGTGGTCTCTGAAGAGAACACACAATTCAATAACACTGGTGGATCCATATGTGGTATTTGAAAAGAATAATCATGAATCGACTCCAGTTGTTGTTAGTAAAAAGAGCACACATGCAATTACACTGGTGGATCCATAGGTGGTATGTGAAAAGAACACACATGCAATGCCTCTGGTTGTTGTTAGTAAAAAGAACACACATGCAATGACACTGGTGGATCCATGTGTGGTCTCTGAAGAGAACACACATTTCAATGAAACTTGTGGATCCATATGTGGTATGTGAAAAGAACAATCTTCAAATGACTCTGATTGTTTTTTTTGTAAAAAGAGCACACATGCAATGGCACTGGTGGATCCATGTGTGGTCTCTAAAGAGAACACACATTTCAATGACACTAGTGGGTCCATATGTGGTATGTGAAAAGAATAGTCATGAAATGACTCTAGTTGTTGTTAGTAAAAAGAACACACATGCAATGACACTTGTGGATCCATGTGTGGTCTCTAAAAAGAACACGCATGCAATGAGTCTAGCTGTTGTTAATCAGAAGAACACACATGCAATGACACTAGTGGATCCAAAGGTGGATTGTGAAAAGAACACACATGCAATGACTCTGGTTGTTGTTAGTAAAAATAACACACATGCAATGACACTGGTGGATCCATGTGTTATCTCCACAGAGAAAACACATTTCAGTGACACTGGTGGATCCATATGTGGTATGTGAAAAGAATAGTCATGAAATGACTCCAGTTATTGTTAGTAAAAAGATCACATGTGCAATTACACTGGTGGTTCCATGTGTGGTCTCCGAAGAGAACACACATTTCAATGACACTAGTGGATCCATAGGTGGATTATGAACCGAACACACATGGAAAGACTCTGGTTGTTGTTACTAAAAAGAACACACATGTAATGACACTGGTGGATCCATTTGTGGTGTCTGAAGAAAACACACATTTCAATGACATTAGTGGATCCATATAAGGTATGTGAAAAGAATAGTCATGAAATGACTCCAGTTGTTGTTAGTAAAAAGAATACACATGCAATGACACTGGTGGATCCATGTGTGGTCTCTGAAGAGAACACACATGCAATGACTCTAGGTGTGGTTAATGAGAAGAACACACGTGAAATGGCACTAGTGGATCCATAGGTGGTATGTGACAAGAACACACATGCAATCACTCTAGTTGTTCTTAGTAAAAATTACACAGATGCAATGATACTGGTGGATCCATGTGTGGTCTCTGAAGAGAATACACATTTCAATGACACTGGTGGATCCATATGTGGTATGTGAAAAGAATAGTCATGAAATGACTCCAGTTGTTGTTAGTAAAAAGAGCAAATATGCAATTACACTGGTGTATCCATAGGTGGTATGTGAAAAGAACACACATGCAATGACTCTGGTTGTTGTTAGTAAAAAGAACACACATGCAATGACACTGGTGGATCCATGTGTGGTCTCTGAATAGAACACACATTTCCATGACACTAGTGGATCCATATGTGGTATGTGAAAAGAGTAGTCATGAAATGACTCCAGTTTTTGTTAGAAAAAAGTGCACATGCAATTACACTGGTGGATCCATGTGTGGTCTCTCAAGAGAACACACATGCAATGACTCGAGTTGTGGTTAATGAGAAGAACACAAATTCAATGACACTGGTGGATCCATGTGTGGTATTTGAAGAGAACACACATTTCAATGACTCTGGTGGTATGTGAGAAGAACACACATGCAATGACACTGGTGGATCCATGTGTGGTCTCTGAAGAGAACACACATTTTAATGACACTGGTGGATCCATATGTGGTATGTGAAAAGAACAGTCATGAAATGACTCCAGTTGTGGTTAGTAAAAAGAGCACACATGCAATTACACTAGTGGATCCATGTGTGGTCTCTGAAGAGAAAACACATGCAATGACACTGGTGGATCCATAGGCGGATTGTGAAAAGAACACACATGCAATGCCACTAGTTGTTGTTAGCAAAAATAACACACATGCAATGACACTAGTGGATCCATGTGTGGTCTCTAAAGAGAACACACATTTCAATGACACTAGTGGGTCCATATGTGGTATGTGAAAAGAATAGTCATGAAATGACTCTAGTTGTTGTTAGTAAAAAGAACACACATGCAATGACACTGGTGGATCCATGTGTGGTCTCTAAAAAGAACACGCATGCAATGAGTCTAGCTGTGGTTAATCAGAAGAACACACATGCAATGACACTAGTGGATCCATAGGTGGATTGTGAAAAGAACACACATGCAATGACTCTGGTTGTTGTTAGTAAAAATAACACACATGCAATGACACTGGTGGATCCATGTGTGGTCTCCATAGAGAAAACACATTTCAGTGACACTGGTGGATACATATGTGGTATGTGAAAAGAATAGTCATGAAATGACTCCAGTTATTGTTAGTAAAAAGAGCACATGTGCAATTACACTGGTGGTTCCATGTGTGGTCTCCGAAGAGAACACACATTTCAATGACACTAGTGGATCCATAGGTGGATTGTGAACCGAACACACATGGAAAGACTCTGGTTGTTGTTACAAAAAGGAACACACATGTAATGACACTGGTGGATCCATTTGTGGTGTCTGAAGAAAACACACATTTCAATGACATTAGTGGATCCGTATAAGGTATGTGAAAAGAATAGTCATGAAATGACTCCAGTTGTTGTTAGTAAAAAGAATACACATGCAATGACACTGGTGGATCCATGTGTGGTCTCTGAAGAGAACACACATGCAATGACTCTAGGTGTGGTTAATGAGAAGAACACACGTGAAATGGCACTAGTGGATCCATAGGTGGTATGTGACAAGAACACACATGCAATCACTCTAGTTGTTCTTAGTAAAAAGTACACACATGCAATGATATTGGTGGATCCATGTGTGGTCTCTGAAGAGAATACACATTTCAATGACACTAGTGGATCCATATGTGGTATGTGAAAAGAATAGTCATGAAATGACTCCAGTTGTTGTTAGTAAAAAGAGCAAACATGCAATTACACTGGTGTATCCATAGGTGGCATGTGAAAAGAACACACATGCAATGACTCTGTTTGTTGTTAGTAAAAAGAACACACATGCAATGACACTGGTGGATCCATGTGTGGTCTCTGAATAGAACACACATTTCCATGACACTAGTGGATCCATATGTGGTATGTGAAAAGAGTAGTCATGAAATGACTCCAGTTTTTGTTAGAAAAAAGGGCACACATGCAATTACACTGGTGGATCCATGTGTGGTCTCTCAAGAGAACACACATGCAATGACTCGAGGTGTGGTTAATGAGAAGAACACAAATTCAATGACACTGGTGGATCCATGTGTGGTATTTGAAGAGAACACACATTTCAATGACTCTGGTGGTATGTGAAAAGAACACACATGCAATGACACTGGTGGATCCATGTGTGGTCTCTGAAGAGAACACACATTTCAATGACACTGGTGGATCCATATGTGGTGTGTGAAAAGAACAGTCATGAAATGACTCCAGTTGTGGTTAGTAGAAAGAGCACACATGCAATTACACTAGTGGATCCATGTGTGGTCTCTGAAGAGAAAACACATGCAATGAAACTGGTGGATCCATAGGCGGATTGTGAAAAGAACACACATGCAATGCCACTAGTTGTTGCTAGCAAAAAGAACACACATGCAATGACACTGGTGGATCCATGTGTGGTCTCTAAGGATGACACACATTTCAATGACACTGGTGGGTCCATATGTGGTATCTGAAAAGAATAGTCATGAAATGACTCCAGTTGTTGTTAGTAAAAAGAATACACATGCAATGACACTGGTGGATCCATGTGTGGTCCCTAAAGAGAACACACATGCAATGACTCTAGGTGTGGTTAATGAGAAGAACACACATGCAATGACACTGGTGGATCCATAGGTGGTATGTGACAAGAACACACATGCAATCACTCTGGTTGTTCTTAGTAAAAAGTACACACATGCAATGACACTGGTGGATCCATGTGTGGTCTCTGAAGAGAACACAAATTTCAATGACACTGGTGGATCCATATGTGGTATGTGAAAAGAATAGTCATGAAATGACTCCAGTTGTTGTTAGTAAAAAGAGCAAACATGCATTTACACTGGTGTATCCATAGGTGGTATGTGAAAAGAACACACATGCAATGACTCTGTTTGTTGTTAGCAAAAAGAACACACATGCAATGACACTGGTGGATCCATGTGTGGTCTCTGAATAGAACACACATTTCCATGACACTAGTGGATCCATATGTGGTATGTGAAAAGAGTAGTCATGAAATGACTCCAGTTTTTGTTAGAAAAAAGGGCACACATGCAATTACACTGGTGGATCCATGTGTGGTCTCTCAAGAGAACACACATGCAATGACTCGAGGTGTGGTTAATGAGAAGAACACAAATTCAATGACACTGGTGGATCCATGTGTGGTATTTGAAGAGAACACACATTTCAATGACTCTGGTGGTATGTGAAAAGAACACACATGCAATGACACTGGTGGATCCATGTGTGGTCTCTGAAGAGAACACACATTTCAATGACACTGGTGGATCCATATGTGGTGTGTGAAAAGAACAGTCATGAAATGACTCCAGTTGTGGTTAGTAGAAAGAGCACACATGCAATTACACTAGTGGATCCATGTGTGGTCTCTGAAGAGAAAACACATGCAATGAAACTGGTGGATCCATAGGCGGATTGTGAAAAGAACACACATGCAATGCCACTAGTTGTTGCTAGCAAAAAGAACACACATGCAATGACACTGGTGGATCCATGTGTGGTCTCTAAGGATGACACACATTTCAATGACACTGGTGGGTCCATATGTGGTATCTGAAAAGAATAGTCATGAAATGACTCCAGTTGTTGTTAGTAAAAAGAATACACATGCAATGACACTGGTGGATCCATGTGTGGTCCCTAAAGAGAACACACATGCAATGACTCTAGGTGTGGTTAATGAGAAGAACACACATGCAATGACACTGGTGGATCCATAGGTGGTATGTGACAAGAACACACATGCAATCACTCTGGTTGTTCTTAGTAAAAAGTACACACATGCAATGACACTGGTGGATCCATGTGTGGTCTCTGAAGAGAACACAAATTTCAATGACACTGGTGGATCCATATGTGGTATGTGAAAAGAATAGTCATGAAATGACTCCAGTTGTTGTTAGTAAAAAGAGCAAACATGCATTTACACTGGTGTATCCATAGGTGGTATGTGAAAAGAACACACATGCAATGACTCTGTTTGTTGTTAGTAAAAAGAACACACATGCAATGACACTGGAGGATCCATGTGTGGTCTCTGAAGGGAACACACATTTCCATGACACTAGTGGATCCATATGTGGTATGTGAAAAGAATAGTCATGAAATGACTCCAGTTTTTGTTAGTAAAAAGGGCACACATGCAATTACACTGGTGGATCCATGTGTGGTCTCTGAAGAGAACACACATGCAATGACTCGAGGTGTGGTTAATGAGAAGAACACAAATTCAATGACACTGGTGTATCCATGTGTGGTATTTGAAGAGAACACACATTTCAATGACTCTGGTGGTATCTGAAAAGAACACACATGCAATGACACTGGTGGATCCATGTGTGGTCTCTGAAGAGAAAACACATTTCAATGACATTGGTGGATCCATATGTGGTATGTGAAAAGAACAGTCATGAAATGACTCCAGTTGTGGTTAGTAAAAAGAGCACACATGCAATTACACTAGTGGATCCATGTGTGGTCTCTGAAGAGAAAACACATGCAATGACACTGGTGGATCCATAGGCGGATTGTGAAAAGAACACACATGCAATGCCTCTAGTTGTTGTTAGTAAAAAGAACACACATGCAATGACACTGGTGGATCCATGTGTGGTCTCTGAGGATGACACACATTTCAATGACACTGGTGGGTCCATATGTGGTATCAGAAAAGAATAGTCATGAAATGACTCTAGTTGTTGTTAGTAAAAAGAACACACATGCAATGAGTATAGCTGTGGTTAATCAGAAGAACACACATGCAATGACACTAGTGGATCCATAGGTGGATTGTGAAAAGAACACACATGCAATGACTCTGGTTGTTGTTTGTAAAAATAACACACATGCAATGACACTGGTGGATCCATGTGTGATCTCCAAAGACAAAACACATTTCAGTGACACTGGTGGATCCATATGTGGTATGTGAAAAGAATAGTCATGAAATGACTCCAGATGTTGTTAGTAAAAAGAGCAAACATGCAATTACACTGGTGTATCCATAGGTGGTATGTGAAAAGAACACACATGCAATGACTCTGGTTGTTGTTAGTAAAAAGAACACACCTGCAATGACACTGGTTGATCCATGTGTGGTCTCTGAAGAGAACACACATTTCCATGACACTAGTGGATCCATATGTGGTATGTGAAAAGAATAGTCATGAAATGACTCTAGTTTTTGTTAGTAAAAAGAGCACACATGCAATTACACTGGAGGATTCATGTGTGGTCTTTGAAGAGAAAACACATGCAATGACTCGAGCTGTGGTTAATGAGAAGAACACAAATTCAATGACACGGGTGGATCCATGTGTGGTCTTTGAAGAGAACACACACTTCAATGACTCTAGTGGTATGTGAAAAGAACACACATGCAATGACACTGGTGGATCCATGTGTGGTCTCTGAAGAGAACACACATTTCAATGACACTGGTGGATCCATATGTGGTATGTGAAAAGAACAGTCATGAAATGACTCCAGTTGTGGTTAGTAAAAAGAGCACACATGCAATTACACTAGTGGATCCATGTGTGGACTCTAAGAGAAAACACATGCAATGACACTGGTGGATCCATAGGCGGATTGTGAAAAGAACACACAAGCAATGACTCTAGTTGTTGTTAGTAAAAAGAACAAACATGGAATGACACTAGTGGATCCATGTGTGGTCTCTGAGGAGAACACACATTTCAATGACACTAGTGGGTCCGGATGTGGTACGTGAAAAGAATAGTCATGAAATGACTCGAGTTGTTGTCATAAAAAGAACACACATGCAATGACACTGGTGGATCCATGTGTGGTCTCTGAAGAGAACACACATGCAATGACTCTAGTTGTGGTTAATGAGAAGAACACACATGCAATGGTACTGGTGGACCCATAGGTGGTATGTGACAAGAACACACATGTAATCACGCTGGTTGTTGTTAGTAAAAAGTACACACATGCAATGACACTGGTGGATCCATATGTGCTCTCTGAAGAGAACACACATGTCAATGATACTGGTGGATCCATATGTGGTATGTGAAAAGAATAGTCATGAAATGACTCCAGTTGTTGTTAGTAAAAAGAGCACACATGCAATTACACTGTTGGTTCCATGTGTGGTCTCCGAAGAGAACACACATTTCAATTAGACTGGTGCATCCATAGGTGGATTGTGAAAAGAACACACATGCAATGACTCTGGTTGTTGTTTGTAAAAAGAACACACATGCAATGACATTGCTGGATCCATGTGTGGTCTCTGAACAGAAAACACATTTTGATGACACTGGTGGATCCATATGTGGTATGTGAAAAGAACAGTCATGAAATGACTCTAGTTGTTGTTAGTAAAAGAGCACACATGCAATGACATCAGGATCCATGTGTGGTCTGAAGAGAACACACATGCAATGACTCTAGCTGTGGGTAATGAGAAGAAAAGACATGCAATGACATCGTGGATTCATGTGTGGTATGTGAAAATAACACACATGCAATGACTCTTGTTGTTAGTAAAAGAAAACACATGCAATGACACTGGTGGATCCATGTGTGGACTCTGAAGAGAACACAATTCAATAACACTGTGGATCCATATGGTAATTGAAAAGAATAGTCATGAAATGACTCCAGTTGTTGTTAGTAAAAAGAGCACACATGCAATTACACTGGTGGATCCATAGGTGGTATGTGAAAAGAACACACATGCAACTGGTTGTTGTTAGTAAAAAGAACACACATGCAATGACACTGGTGGATCCATGTGTGGTCTCTGAAGAGAACACACATTTCAATGACACCGGTGGATCCATATGTGGTATTTGAAAAGAACAATCATCAAATGACTCTGGTTATTGTTTGTAAAAAGAGCACACATGCAATGACATTGGTGGATCCATGTGTGGTATCTGAAGAGAACACACATGCAATGACTCTAGCTGTGGTTAATGAGAAGAACACACATGCAATGACACTGGTGGATCCATGTGTGTATTTGAAGAACACACATTTCAATGACTCGGTGGTATGTGAAAAGAGCACACATGCAATTACACTAGTGCATCCATGTGTGGTCTCTGAAGAGAACACACATGCAATGACACTGGTGGATCCATAGGTGGATTGTGAAAAGAACACACATGCAATGACGCTAGTTGTTGTTAGTAAAAAGAACGCACATGTAATGACATTGGTGGATCCATGTGTGGTCTCTGAAGAGAACTCACATTTCAATGACACTGGTGGATCCATATGTGGTATGTGAAAAGGACACACATGCAATGACTCTAGTTGTTGTTAGTAAAAAGAACACACATGCAATGACATCAGGATTCATGTGTGGTCTCTGAAGAGAACACACATGCAATGACTCTATATGTGGTTAACGAGAAGAACACACATGCAATGACATTGGTGGATCCATAGGTGGATTGTGAAAAGAACACACATGCAATGACTCTGGTTGTTGTTAGTAAAAAGAACACACATGCAACGGCACTGGTGGATCCATGTGTGGCCTCTGAAGAGAACACACATTTCAATGACACCGGTGGATCCATATGTGGTATGTGAAAAGAATAGTCATGAAATGACTCCAGTTGTTGTTAGTAAAAAGAGCACACATGCAATTACACTGGTGTATCCATATGTGGTATGTGAAAAGAACACACATGCAATGACTCTGGTTGTTGTTAGTAAAAAGAACACACCTGCAATGACACTGGTGGATCCATGTGTGGTCTCTGAAGAGAACACACATTTCCATGACACTAGTGGATCCATATGTGGTATGTGAAAAGAATAGTCATGAAATGACTCTAGTTTTTGTTAGTAAAAAGAGCACACATGCAATTACACTAGAGGATTCATGTGTGGTCTCTGAAGAGAACACACATGCAATGACTCGAGCTGTGGTTAATGAGAAGAACACAAATTCAATGACACGGGTGGATGAATGTGTGGTCTTTGAAGAGAACACACACTTCAATGACTCTAGTGGTATGTGAAAAGAACACACATGCAATGACACTGGTGGATCCATGTGTGGTCTCTGAAGAGAACACACATTTCAATGACACTGGTGGATCCATATGTGGTATGTGAAAAGAACAGTCATGAAATGACTCCAGTTGTGGTTAGTAAAAAGAGCACACATGCAATTACACTAGTGGATCCATGTGTGGACTCTAAGAGAAAACACATGCAATGACACTGGTGGATCCATAGGCGGATTGTGAAAAGAACACACATGCAATGACTCTAGTTGTTGTTAGTAAAAAGAACAAACATGCAATGACACTGGTGGATCCATGTGTGGTCTCTAAGGAGAACACACATTTCAATGACACTAGTGGGTCCGGATGTGGTATGTGAAAAGAATAGTCATGAAATGACTCGAGTTGTTGTCATAAAAAGAACACACATGCAATGACACTGGTGGATCCATGTGTGGTCTCTGAAGAGAACACACATGCAATGACTCTAGTTGTGGTTAATGAGAAGAACACACATGCAATGGTACTGGTGGATCCATATGTGGTATGTGACAAGAACACACATGTAATCACTCTGGTTGTTGTTAGTAAAAAGTACAACATGCAATGACATCGTGGATCCATATGTGGTCTCTGAAGAGAACACACATGTCAATGATACTGGTGGATCCATATGTGGTATGTGAAAAGAATAGTCATGAAATGACTCCAGTTGTTGTTAGTAAAAAGAGCACACATGCAATTACACTGTTGGTTCCATGTGTGGTCTCCGAAGAGAACACACATTTCAATTAGACTGGTGCATCCATAGGTGGATTGTGAAAAGAACACAGATGCAATGACTCTGGTTGTTGTTTGTAAAAAGAACACACATGCAATGACACTGGTGGATCCATGTGTGGTCTCTAAAGAGAACACACATTTCAATGACACCGGTGGATCCATATGTGGTATGTGAAAAGAATAGTCATGAAATGACTCCAGTTGTTGTTAGTAAAAGAGCACACATGCAATTACACTGGTGGATCCATGTGTGGTCTCTGAAGAGAACACACATGCAATGACTCTAGCTGTGGTTAATGAGAAGAACACACATGCAATGACACTGGTGGATCCATGTGTGTATTTGAAGAGAACACACATTTCAATGACTCTGGTGGTATGTGAAAAGAGCACACATGCAATTACACTAGTGCATCCATGTGTGGTCTCTGAAGAGAACACACATGCAATGACACTGGTGGATCCATAGGTGGATTGTGAAAAGAACACACATGCAATGACGCTAGTTGTTGTTAGTAAAAAGAATGCACATGTAATGACATTGGTGGATCCATGTGTGGTCTCTGAAGAGTACTCACATTTCAATGACACTGGTGGATCCATATGTGGTATGTGAAAAGAACACACATGCAATGACTCTGGTTGTTGTTAGTAAAAAGAACACACATGCAATGACACTGGTGGATTCATGTGTGGTCTCTGAAGAGAACACACATTTCAATGACACTGGTGGTTCCATATGTCGTATGTGAAAAGAATATTCATGAAATGACTCCAGTTGTTGTTAGTAAAAAGAGCACACATGCAATTACACTGGTGGATCCATGTGTGGTCTTTGAAGAGAACACACATTTCAATGACTCTGGTGGTATGTGAAAATAACACACATGCAATGACACTGGTGGATCCATATGTGGTCTTTGAAGAGAACACACATTTCAATGACACTGGTGGATCCATATGTGGTATGTGAAAAGAATAGTCATGAAATGACTCCACTTGTTGTTAGTAAAAAGAGCACACATGCCATTACACTGGTGGATCCATGTGTAGTCTCTGAAGAGAACACGCATGCAATGACTCTAGCTGTGGTTAATGATAAGAACATACATGCAATGACACTAGTGGATCCATGTGTGGTCTTTGAACAGAACACACATTTCAATGACTCTAGTGGTAAGTGAAAAGAACACAAATGCAATGACACTGGTGGATCCATTTGTGGTCTCTAAACGGAACACACATTTCAATGACACTGGTGGATCCATATGTGGTATGTGAAAAGAACAGTCATGAAATGACTCCAGTTGTGGTTAGTAAAAAGAGCACACATGCAATTACATCAGGATCCATGTGTGGTCTCTCAAGAGAACACACATGCAATGACACCGTGGATCCATAGGTGGATTGGGAAACGAACACATGCAATGACTCTAGTTGTTGTTAGTAAAAAGAACACACATGCAATGACACTGGTGGATCCATGTGTGATATCTGAAGAGAACACACATTTCAATGACACTGGTGGATCCATACATGGTATGTGAAAATAATAGTCATGAAAATGACTCTAGTGGTTGTTAGGAAAATGAACACACATGCAATGACACTGCTGGATCCATGTGTGGTCTCTAAAAGAACACACATGCAATGACTCTAGCTATGGTTAATGAGAAGAACACACATTTCAATGACACTGGTGGATCCATATGTGGTATGTGAAAAGAACACACATGCAATGACTCTGGTTGTTGTTAGTAAAAAGAACACACAAGGAATGACACTGGTGGATCCATGTGTGGTCTCTGAAGAGAACACACATTTCAATGAAACTGGTGGATCCATATGTGGTATGTGAAAAGAATAGTCATGAAACGACTCTAGTTGTTGTTAGTAAAAAGAACACACATGCAATGACACTGGTGGATCCATGTGTGGTCTCTGAAGAGAACACACATGCAATGACTCTATATGTGGTTAACGAGAAGAATACACATGCAATGACATTGGTGGATCCATAGGTGGATTGTGAAAAGAACACACATGCAATGACTCTGGTTGTTGTTAGTAAAAAGAACACACATGCAATGACACTGGTGTATCCATGTGTGGTCTCTGAAGAGAACACACATTTCAATGACACCGGTGGATCCATATGTGGTATGTGAAAAGAATAGATATGAAATGACTCCAGTTGTTGTTAGTAAAAAGAGCACACATGCAATTACACTGCTGGATCCATGTGTGGTCCTGAACAGAACACACATTTCAATGACACTAGTGGATCCATATGTGGTATTTGAAAAGAATAGTCATGAAATGACTCCAGTTGTTGTTAGTAAAAAGAGCACACATGCAATTACACTGGTGGATCCATAGGTGGTATGTGAAAAGAACACACATGCAACTGGTTGTTGTTAGTAAAAAGAACACACATGCAATGACACTGGTGGATCCATGTGTGGTCTCTGAAGAGAACATACATTTCAATGACACCGGTGGATCCATATGTGGTATGTGAAAACAACAATCATCAAATGACTCTGGTTGTTGTTTGTAAAAAGAGCACACATGCAATGACACTGGTGGATCCATGTGTGCTATCTGAAGAGAACACACATGCAATGACTCTAGCTGTTGTTAGTAAAAAGAGCACTCATGCAATTACACTGGTGGATCCATGTGTGGTCTTTGAAGAGAACATACATTTCAATGACTCTGGTGGTATGTGAAAAGAACACACATGCAATGACACTAGTGGATCCATGTGTGGTCCCTAAAGAGAACAAACATTTCAATGGCACTAGTGGATCCATATGTGGTATGTGAAAAGAATAGTCATGAAATGACTCTAGTTGTTGTTAGTAATAAGACCACACATGCAATTACACTGGTGGATCCATGTGTGGTCTCTGAAGAGAACACACATGCAATGACTCGAGCTGTGGTTAATGAGAAGAACACAAATGCAATGACACTGGTGGATCCATGTGTGGTCTTTGAAGAGAACACACATTTCAATGACTCTGGTGGTATGTGAAAAGAACACAGATGCAATGTTACTGGTGGATACATGTGTGGTCTCTGAAGAGAACACACATGCAATGACACTGGTGGATCCATAGGTGGATTGTGAAAAGAACACACATGCAATGACTCTAGTTGTTGTTCGTAAAAATAACACACATGCAATGACACTGGTGGATCCATGTGTGGTCTCTGAAGAGAACACACATTTCAAAGACACTGGTGGATCCATATATGGTATGTGAAAAGAATAGTCATGAAATGACTCTAGTTGTTGTTAGTAAAAAGAACACACATGCAATGACACTCGTGGATCCATGTGTGGTCTCTGAAGAGAACACAAATGCAATGACTCTAGCTATGGTTAATGAGAAGAACACACATTTCAATGACACTGGTGGATCCATATGTGGTGTGTGAAAAGAACACACATGCAATGACTATGGTTGTTGTTAGTAAAAAGAACACACATGCAATGAAACTGGTGGATCCATGTGTGGTCTCTAAAGAGAACACACATTTCAATGACACTGGTGGTTCCATATGTGGTATGTGAAAAGAATAGTCATGAAATGACTCCAGTTGTTGTTAGTAAAAAGAGCACACATGCAATTACATTGGTGGATCCATGTGTGGTCTTTGAAGAGAACACACATTTCAATGACTTTGGTGGTATCTGAAAAGAACACGCATGCAATGACACTGGTGGATCCATGTGTGGTCTCTGAAGAGAACACACATTTCAATGACACTGGTGGATCCATATGTGGTACGTGAAAAGAATAGTCATGAAATGACTCCAGTTGTTGTTAGTAAAAAGAGCACACATGCAATTACACTGGTGGATCCATGTGTGTTCTCTGAAGAGAACACGCATGCAATGACTCTAGCTGTGGTTAATGAGAAGAACACACATGCAATGACACTAGTGGATCCATGTGTGGTCTTTGAAGAGAACACACATTTCAATGACTCTGGTGGTATGTGAAAAGAACACACATGCAATGACACTGGTGGATCCATGTGTGGTCTCCGAAGACAACACACATTTCAATGACACTGGTGGATCCATATGTGGTATGTGAAAAGAACAGTCATGAAATGACTCTAGTTGTGGTTAGTAAAAAGAGCACACATGCAATTACACTGGTGGATCCATGTGTGGTCTCTAAAGAGAACACGCATGCAATAACACTGGTGGATCCATAGGTGGATTGTGAAACGAACACACATGCAATGACTCTAGTTGTTGTAAGTAAAAAGAACACACATGCAATGACATTGGTGGATCCATGTGTGGTCTCTGAAGAGAACACACATTTCAATGACACTGGTGGATCCATATGTGGTATGTGAAAAGAATAGTTGAAATGACTCTCCAGTTGTTGTTACTAAAAAGAGCACACCTGCAATTACACTGGTGGATTCATGTGTGGTCTTTGAAGAGAATATACATTTCAATGACTCTGGTGGTATGTGAAAAGAAGACACATGCAATGAAACTGGTGGATCCATGTGTGGTCTCTGAAGAGAACACACATTTCAATGACACTGGTGGATCCATATGTGGTATGCGAAAACAATAGTCATGAAATGACTCTAGTTGTTGTTAGTAAAAAGAGCATACATGCAATTACACTAGTGGATCCATGTGTGGTCTCTAAAGAGAACACACATGCAATGACTCTAGCTGTGTTTAATGAGAAGAACACACATACAATAACACTAGTGGATCCATGTGTGGTCTATGAAGAGAACACACATTTCAGTGACTCTGGTTGTTGTTAGTAAAAAGAACACACATGCAATAACACTGGTGGATCCATGTGTGGTATCTGAAGAGAACACACATTTCAATGACACCGGTGGAACCATATGTGGTATGTGAAAAGAATAGTCATGAAATGACTCCAGTTGTTGTTAGTAAAATGAGCACACATGCAATGACACTGGTGGATCCATGTGTGGTCTCTGAAGTGAACACACATGCAATGACTCTAGCTGTGGTTAATGAGAAGAACACACATTTCAATGACACTGGTGGATCCATATGTGGTATGTGAAAAGAACACACATGCAATGACTCTGGTTGTTGTTAGTAAAAAGAACACACATGCAATGAAACTGGTGGATCCATGTGTGGTCTCTGAAGAGAACACACATTTCAATGACACTGGTGGATCCATATGTGCTATGTGAAAAGAATAGTCATGAAATAACTGTAGTTGTTGTTAGTAAAAAGAACACACATGGAATGACACTAGTGGATCCATGTGTGGTCTCTAAAGAGAACACACATGTAATGACTCTAGCTGTGGTTAATGAGAAGAACACACATGCGATGACGCTGGTGGATCCATAAGTGGTATGTGACAAGAACACACATGCAATCACACTGGTTGTTCTTAGTAAAAGACACACATGCAATGACAGGTGGCTCCATGTGTGGTCTCTGAAGAGAACACACATTTCAATGACACTGGTGGATCCATATGTGCTATGTGAAAAGAATAGTCATGAAATGACTCCAGTTGTTGTTAGTAAAAAGAGCAAACATGCCATTACACTGGTGTATCCATATGTGGTATGTGAAAAGAACACACATGCAATGACACTGGTGGATCCATGTGTGGTCTCTGAAGAGAACACACATGCAATGACACTGGTGGATCCATAGGTGGATTGTGAAAAGAACAGTCATGAAATGACTCCAATTGTTGTTAGTAAAAAGAACACACATGCAAGGACTCTGGTTGATCCATGTGAGGACTCAAGAGAACACACATTTCAATGACACTGGTGGGTCCATAAGTGGTGAAAAGAATAGTCATGCAATGACTCGTTGTTGTTAGTAAAAAGAACACACATTTCAATGACATCAGGATCCATGTGTGGTCTCTAAAGAGAACACATGCAATGAACCTAGCTGTGGTTAATGATAAGAACACACATGCAATGACACTGGTGGATCCATGGGTGGTAGGTGAAGAGAACACACAATTAATGACGAGGGGTGTTATTTGTAAAAAAAACACACATGCAATGATATCGGTGGATCCATGTGTGGTCTTTGAAGAGAACACACATTTAAATGAAACTGGTGGATCCATATGTGGTATGTGAAAATAATAGTCATGAAATGACTCAGTTGTTGTTAGTAAAAAGAGCACACATGCAATTACACTGGTAGATTCATGTGTGGTCTCTGAAGAGAACACACGTGGAATGACTCTAGCTGTGGTTAATGAGAAGAACACACATGCAATGACACTGGTGGATCCATGTGTGGTCTTTGAAGAGAACACCCATTTCAATGACTCTGGTGGTATGTGAAAAGAACACACATGCAATGACACTGGTGGATCCATGTGTGGTCTCGCTAGATAACACACATTTCAATGGCACTAGTGGATCCATATGTGTTATGTGAAAAGAACAGTCATGGAATGACTCCAGTTGTTCTTAGTGAAAAGAGCACACATGCAATTACACTGGTGGATCCATGTGTGGTCTATGAAGAGAACACACATGCAATGACACTGGTGGATCCATAGGTGGATAGTAAAAGAACACACATGCAATGACTCTGGTTGTTGTTAGTAAGAAGAACACACATGCCATGACACTGGTGGATCCATGTGTGGTCTCTGAAGAGAACACGTATTTCAATGTCACCGGTGGATGCATATGTGGTATGTGAAAAGAGCAGTCATGAAATGACTCTAGTTGTTGTTAGTAAAAGTAGAACACATGCAATTACACTTGTGGTTCCAAGTGTGGTCTCTGAAGAGAACACACATTTCAAAGACACTGGTGGATCCATAGGTGGTATGTGAAAAGAATAGTCATGAAATGACTCTGGTTGTTAGTAAAAAGAACACACATTTCAATGACAGTGGTGGATCCATGTGTGGTCTCTGAAGATAACACACATTTCAATGACACCGGTGGATCCATATGTGGTATGTGAAAAGAATTGTAATGGAATGACTCCAGTTGTTGTTAGTAAAAAGAACACACATGCAATGACACTGGTGGATCCATGTGTGGTCTCTAAAGAGAACACATGCAATGACTCTTGCTGTGGTTAATGAGAAGAACACACATACAATGACTACGGTGGATCCATAGGTGGATTGTGAAAATAACACACATGCAATTACTCTGCTGTTGTTAGTAAAAATAACACACATGCAATAACACTATGGATCCATGTGTGGTATATGAAGAGAACACACATTTCAATGACACTGGTGGATCCATGTGTGGTCTCTGAAGAGAACACACATTTCAATGACACAGGTGGATCCATATATGGTATTTGAAAAGAATAGTCGTGAAATGACTCTAGTTGTTGTTAGTAAAAAGAACACACATGCAATGACACTGGTGGATCCATGTGTGGTCTCTAAAGAGAACACACATTTCAATGACACTGGTGGGTCCCTATGTGGTATGTGAAAAGAACATTCATGAAATGACTCTAGTTGTGGTTAATGAAAGAATACACATTCCAATGACAATGGTGGTTCCATATGTGGTCTCTGAAAAGAACACACATGCAATGACTCTAGCTATGGTTAATGAGAAGAACACACATGCAATGACACTGGTGGATCCATAGGTGAATTGTGAAAAGAGATTTGCCCTCTCTCTCGGTCACAAATTTCATAAAAGCCCAAATGTGTGGAGATCCCAAACGTGTGCTCACTCAGGGTGCTACACCCTGATTTGCTGACACAGATGTCACACGGATCGTCTCCACCAACCGTTGATCCTATGTGATCCAACGGGCAGGATAACCCCTCCCTTCTCCACTTTTTTATGCATGGTCAATCCGCCACCTCTCTATCCGTGCCACCGATACTTTACCTCCATAAACAAGTGAAAATCCATCTATCTAACTACAATAAATAAAATAAATGATCTTATTTCAAGAAGCCATCGCCTTCGCTCTTCCGTTTCAATCGCTGTCTTCGCCCACACCATGGTCCCTGCCATCGCCGCCGTTGGTGTCCTCCTCTGACGACTCGACACCGCCCCTTCCTCGAATAAGCATGCTATCTCCTCGCTGGAGTCCTCCTCCTCCTCTTCGTAGTCCCACGGGTCCACGTCACTCTCCTCCGCTTTTGCCTTCAACTGATCGATGAACGCCTCCTCGTTGGCCGAGTCGGACTCGTCCAAATAGCTATCTCCTCTCTTCTTCCTAGTCTTCTTCTCATTCCTCTTCTTGTCCGTACCACGGCAACACGCGGCCCCATCCTTGCTGCTGCTTTGCGCCGTCTGACGCTGCTTTGGTACCCCATGCTCCTCCCACGGCTGGTACGAGCTTGATGTCGCGTGTCATCGAAAGTGCCGATGTCGATGGATCTGGCGCGTCGGACACAACGTGCCTCAGGCGACTCCCGAGTGTGAACGATGCAGCGAAGAGCAGGGGATACAGGATGGTCAGTGGATGGCTTGGACCTGCCATTGCCACGGCGAGGGGGCATCGTGCTCGAGGTAGTTGCTCCGAATGGTCGATGGCGGGTACATAGAGTGGGGTGCCAATCTGATCAAGGATGAGCAGCGGTTTCGTGCATCGTGTCCACGCATGCATTTGTCGATTATCAAAAAAAAGAGCAAAGAATTAATATCTCGCGTACTGTACATAATTTGATCACAACAAAAGTGGCACAACGTATTCTAGACTCGTAAGTATCCTGCATGCCGATCGACGTGGAGTTCGACGGAGTTCGACGTGCCGACGTGATCGTGCAGCAGTTGCACGCGTCATTGCCCCATCAATACATGACACACACACGCGGGATGTGCGCGCTGATTCCCGTGATGACCACCTGGCTCGCACTCCTCTTATTATATACTGGATTTTGGGCGGCGTTGAAGACCATTGAAGTGTCCATCGCAATAAAGACAAGTCCCATCGATTCCCTACGCCTGCCTCCCTAGCTTCTTTGAGAAGGTGGACCTGCATACGTGGTCTTGTATAAGAGTACTAGTACTCATCGACCACGGCATGTACTCTTTGACTCTTCTCCCACACTAATCACTATCTCATTCCTCCTGCTGCCGCCACCCTCACCCTGCAAGCCATGGCTCCCCTGAGGAGGGGGAGAGGCCGGTCGACGATCCTCATGGAGAAAAGGGAGAGAAATCGCGAGGCACTTCTTGCTCTACCAGCCGCTCAAGCACACCCTCTCATCGAGGCCCAATCTCCCCCGACAATGGCGCCGAATTTTCTAGCAGGCGAGGGCTCCTCCCGGTATGGTCTTCTTGTGCTACTTCTTCTCCATCTCACTCTCCATCATGATCTTACTCAGCTTCTTCTTGTTTTTCTTCTTCTTCTTGCTCTTCCTCTTCTACGTATTATAGGCCGTGGAGCCCGAATCCACCACGATGAGGCGTTGGGACCAGTTCACTCTGCTCCACGTCTCAGAAGGTAGCAAATCTCCACACTATTATTTCTCCGAGTTGTGATGTGGATTTCTTAGATCCTGTCCGCCTGCATTGGTTTTTCTTCTTCTTTGTGAGTTCTATTAGTTTTCATGAATATGACTAGATCTCTTGGTCTTTCCTTAATACCGCTGTTCATAGATTCACTATGGATTTTTATGATTAGGATTAGTTTATCGTGGTCATGAATATATCTCTAGGTCCATTTTTAACACTTTAGTCAATAGATTCAACAGGATTTTTTGATCTGTATTAGTATTCACCGTACCGGAGTGTAATTATAGAATTCCTATTTCAATTAACATGAACAATGCAATGATCGAAGGCGAGTACCATGACAAGGTGGCCACGATCGGTTCCAAGATTGTCGACCAACATGAGCCTGCATGCTCCTCACCCTAGCTAATGAGAGCCTACGCAAGAAATTATCTGCGTAGGACATCTCGCTAGATTTTGCATGTGACGCCGTGAGGTCAGAAAGTGCTCGATCGTAACTTGAACAGGCAAGAACAGGCCATCAAGATAATCAACAAGCTCATGGAGGAGAAGAAGAATCTCGTGGAAAGGTGCACTCTCTTGCGGATCGAAGTCAGCGAGGCACTCAGAGGACGCGTCGAGGAAAACAAGGCTACCATCCGAGCCTACCATGATGGGAACCATTGCCGGATGCGATGAAGGAGATGAAGGAGGCCATGAGCAGAGGGATCACCGTACTCGAGGGTGTTCGGAAAGAGTACGAGGAGCTAAGAGCTTGTCTAGAGGCGTATCGGAGCAATGCCCAAGTCTGATTCCCGTTAGCGGGGACACGAATATCAGTTCGTCCTCCACTCCTTTTGTAATGTTTAGGGTTCAGGGAGCAATGCCCAAGTCTGCTTCCCATTATAGGGTGCAATAAGAATCCTAGGGCAACTCCTTATCTATCTGGACATGTGTTGTTGTTCATGTTCATGAATGGACACCATGTGCTCTTTCCATTATGTACCTGGACATGGGTTTCTGCATTATGAGTTGGCCACTCTCCCACTACTATTTGGTGATATTGGGAAAAACACACAGCATACTAAACTGCAGATAAATCTTATTTGTCTTTGAAATTGAAATTATGACAGTGCCATTAGTCGATTCATAAAATGTTCATTAGTCCTAGATTGCTTCTTCCTTGAAATTATGACAGTGCCACTAGTCGATTTAGTTAATTATGGAAATTAACCAGCTTGTCCTGGTAAACTGAACAAACCATACTATGTATTTTTGTTGCAGGGAAAGAGGCGAAAGATCGACCAGCACCTGGTGACCTGGCTAAATGACAAGATAGCAATCCAAAGGGAGAAGAAGAATTCCCAGAAACTGGTCTTTTACCACATGTACGCTGATGTCGTGGTCCTTTTTGACAAGTGCCAGAATCTGAAGGAGTTAAACGCCGGCTCGGCGAAGCTACACTGTGAAGGACGCACCTCGGCTAGGAAGTAGAGGGAGATCATGAAAGGTATCTTGAAGGAAAATCGTATGGCTACGGACCAACTTCTCCAATCCGTGATGGAGCGCTGGAACCTACAATCAAGCACGACAAAGTACTGAAGGAGCTGGCCGATCTTAGGGAGGAAAACAAGCAGCTCCGGGCCAGGCTCGCTTGAACACAACATATGTCTATTTAGTACTGAACTGCCTGGTTTATCCTCTGCAGTGGTGATTTTGTAAGCGTGAACTTAACTCTATGCACGATATGTGTGTTTGTCTGAAATTAGTTTGCTCGAGGATTGAGTTTGGCTTAGTTAAGAAAGTGCAACTGCAAGTCTTATAGTTAACTAGTTTCAGGCATTGGCACAACATAAATTATTCATCTCGAATTTCCTTTATCCTCTATAGTCTGTCCTTGTTCACCCTCGTGCGCCTTCTTCAGTTCCTTCAACAGATCTGCAATGCAGTACTCTATCTTCTTCTTGTCTGCCCTAAGCTGATCCCTCTCCTTTTCTGCATTATGAATTAGCAACCTGTGACTATCCTGAAGCTTCTTTGCAGTTCCAACAACCAAGCTCCCATTGATTCCGTCAGTTAGCTCTGAGTGCAAATTCTCGATTTCTTGTTCCAGCTCCTTATTTCGTACCGACAGCTTGTAATTTTTTTCAGCTACATCACTTACATCAGTAAATCTCCCTGACCTTTCCAACTCATACATCTCCCATAATTGTGCCAAACATTTCTTAAGTGCATCCGCCACCAAGATTCACCCACTCTACTGCTTTACACACCGGGCCAACCTAAAAACACACTATAGTGTTATGAACATGCACAATACATTTTACTTCATGTGACAGTTGCACATAATGTAAACAAACCTGATTTGTACAGCCCAAAAACCTTCTCCCAGTGTTACTGCCTTTGAATGCAACATATCTCCTTAGTTTTAGCCCATGGTCACATGGCACTTCTCCATCGAGATCTAGGCCTCCCATTCGAGTCGAGATCGTCCGTGGTACCTATAGGTAAACGCAAAGCTGAAATTGAACATGATTGCATGCACATATGGAGCTCAGATCGAGAGATTTACCATTGCCTAACCCTAGCCCCAGAAAACAGAGGAACTCACATCACGGAAGGAATACTCGATGTCAGAGAGAAGGTTATCGTTACTCGACTGTTCGTCCTCGCCATTCAAGGACAACATGGCGAATGCATAAATCGTAACGGCATCGGCGTCAGAGAGAGAGAGAGAGCAGCCCTTCTACCCCTGCAACAATGACTAAATTGGCATGTTACAATAGTTTAATGGATACCATGCCCTTTCCCTGGATTACTATCTCCTGCCTAATATGGATTCTCTTCATACATTCTTATTTCAAATATTAAACATGTACTCCCTCCATCCCAATTTCATTGCCTAACAAAAACATACTAGTACATTACATCATCTAAAAAAACAAAAATCATGTCAACTACAAGGTACTTATGCATCACTTCTTCAGTCATGGTTTTACAAAACATTACATTACAATCTCTCAACAATCATAATCACATCATGGTTTCACAAAACATCACATTACAATCTCTCAACAAACATAATCACAGAAACAAGTATATTACATCAACTCAAGAAACAAAATCATGTCGACTACAAGGTACTTACGCATCACTTATCCAATCATGGTTTCACAAAACATTATATTACAATCTCTCAACAAACAAAATAATAGAAACAAGTACATTACATCATCTCAAGAAACATAATCATGCCAGCTACAATGTATTTATGCATCACTTGTCCAGTCATGGTTTCACAAAACATTACATTACAATGTCCCAATAAACATAATAATAGAAACAAGTACGGTACGTCATCTTAAGAAACATAATCATGTCAACAACAATGTACTTATGTCTTATTACAACAACGATGGTTTCAAAGGAGTGACATGTCCGAAAATCTCAATAGCTCGCACAACATTATATCGCAATCTCTCAACAAACATAATCACAGAAACACGCTCTAAATGCAATAGCAGTCAATGTTACAAATACAGGCAGGGGAACCCCATGGTCCATATGACAAGCCTAGGGTAGCAGCTCTCATCAGATATCATAAACATCGACCACCTCATTCTGTTCAAGCACTACAGGGGCATCTACATCCACTATAACCTATTCAACAACATCATAAATGGTACCAAGGAAGAACACCTTCCTGGTTCGCTTTTTGTTGCATAATATTCATAAGATCTTCAGTATCCAAAACATCTATGAATTGCTGCTTCTTATGATGCCACCACCGGATTTTTGCCATCTACTTAGGGCCAATAGTGATTTCCTTACCGATCATGTCTCTCATTTCATCAAGAGTTATGTTTTGGAATCGATGATCTCCACAGCATATTAAACCGGCTTGTTAACTCCCTCATCAAGTTTTGCCATGTATGAATCCACCTCTATGCGTATACTGAACTTATCTAGATCAGCATCTATTGGTCCGTATTCTCTAGGAGCAAAAGCTCTGGTAGCAAGATCTCTAGCATCTGCATACATATGATCAATCATCGCTTCAACTTTCACCTTATGATCAGCTGGACAACACTCCCAAACCATCTGAAGCTCATGGGAGTGCTCAATTTGCTGATAGGTATCATTCATGCACACACCAATTTTGTCCTCTGTCTAGAACCCGGGAATACTAGCGGCAAGCATATCTACCAATGCAAATGCATACACAACCTCTTTGCAATTCACAAGCAGATGCACACCTTGCCTGAACACAACCCTCTTGCAACCAAAATCAAGTTTTGCAGTGTACTGGCGAACATGAACTGTGAACTCATATAGGTCCCTTGTATCAAAGATGTGCCTAATTTGATTAAAAAGGGGAACTTTTCAGTTCATTCGATTCTATTATGCCAGAACTAATCTAATTGAAAGATAAGGCACAAATAAGAAAAATTCACCTCTCGCTCTTCTCCCTGGGTTTTTTCTTCGAGATCTGGGTGCCGCATCCACCCACTGGAGCCGAACAATCCGCCGCCGGCCTTGCTTTTATCTTCAACCCATCGTCAGAGGGTACCTTGGGAGCAGAATCCTTGTTGGTCTCCTCGCTAACGAGAATGTGGTCAAGACCTCGGCCACGCTTCGTGTTGAGCCCTAGACTTGGGCCTAGACGGACCGAATCAGTCGATGATGACGAGCTACAACCTTGCTTGCAAGACATGCTGGGTCACCACCGTCGGATTTAGTGTCGGGGAGGGAGAAAAAGGTCCTCCACCGCTTCAAGCATTTAGGGTCGGGAAGGGAAGAAAAGGGACCTTGGCCGCTATAGCAAGATTCATTGTCGAGAGTTAGGAAAGTATTATTGGATTTGCCGCTACGACACGCAAGGTGGTGGCTAAGAAGAGTGACCGGCGAAGAAGGGGCACAGCAGGAACTAGTGTAACGGAATATCCTGACTTAACGGGCACGATTTGAAAATATTGGGTTTGGCCATCATTCACTTGGAACACCCCTCTCAGCAATTGGCTCCCCAACTTTTTGAATCATGGTGATTAAAATCAACTTGGGTACCGTGTTGCCTGGGCGCCCCAACTTTCGGCCACAAAATGATATTCTACATTGCATGTGTGTTCTTTTCCTAAACCACATGGATCCACTAGAGTCATTCATGTGTGATCTTTTCATGAACCACATGGATCCACTAGATGTCATTGCATGTGTGTTCATTTCCTAAACCACATGGATCCACTAGAGTTATTGCATGTGTGTTCTTTTCCTAAACCACATGCATCCATAGAGTCATTGTATGTGTGTGTGTGTGCATCATTGTGGGTTTGGTAAAGAAAACATGCAATGATGCCACTCCAACAATGGTGTCCAACCATGTCCAGGAACCCTACTAGCATGTTGGGATTCAACGCAACATGCATTCTACCACCAGCTTGAAAGATGTTGCATCACCACACCCACTTGGATGTGTGTGTAGATATTGTTGCATCACTATGGTTTTGGAAAAGAACACATGCAATGATGTCACTCCAGCATGTGGTGTTCTTCTCCAAACCGACGTGATGATCAGACTTGGTGTAGTGAATTTGGTTCATGTAATCACCAAAAAGACACGAGGATGTTGTTTTGAGTGGGAGTTCATGTAGTAATATGATTAGAGTTGAACTAAATTTATCATAAACTGAATCAAAGTGAATTTACATAGTTTGTTGTAGTCATTGGCATCCGTTTACTACCTTGTACTTAGTTATAATTGAGATAATAGAACTATAGAATTCTAGATATTTACTTTACGAACTGGTATCGTATTTTTTGAATGTCAATTTAAAGTTTAGATGTCCTATTGCAAACTTTCCATAAACTCTATTTACTCCATGAAGTTTAATAAATAGTATTAAATCAAGAGTAAGAATTCCAATGTTAGTATCTAAAGTATCATGTTTGCCTCCATGATTCTTGATATTCAATTGTTGTTTTGATATCGAGGTTATCTCGAAGTCGGAAAGAATTGTTTTAGAAACCATCATGTGGAAGATATTGTGATATCTAAAACAATGTTTATGCTTGCAATATTATAGAGTATAATTTAGTAATATACATGTTCTCATATTGTGTGAGAATTTGTGAAGGATGGAGATGCTAGGCATCTGGATCTCCCAAAAAGGTTTTGGAACTAACATTATACTCGTGATTCTTCCTTATAGGCTATAGTAGCTTGATCATGAAAGTTTTCATGATAAGGATGAATAGAAGATGTAGGTAAAATGTTTACTACACTAAAGATTACTAAAGAATGGATTTTAAAAGAATGCCAAACATTTGATGATGGTGATCCACTTTAAAGTGCAAGTCCAAAGGTATTAGTATTTGACTATACACACTTTGTACTATGTGTCATGTGGATGACACCACTATTGATGTTGATAGATCCTTTAAAAGAAAAAGAATTGCTGAAAGAGAATCTATAAAATATTTGGCAGAAAATAGAAAAGACTGGAAATGTCTAGCTAATGTATATAGATGATATACATGTTATGGTTGTATTCTTTGCTTGTTAAACAATGTGGTTCTTGGGTATTGGATACCAAATTGGTTGGTATGAAGTGTCATACAGACAACACAATTCATGAACTGCAATGGCATAAGTAAGTAGCAAAAGAATATGTGATGGTGTTCATCGAAAACAAATAAAATGTTATTGTGTTTGTCATTGACATCAAAACTTGCCTTCAATATTTGTTTAAATAATTGTTATTTTGTTCCCATATTATGAGAACAATTGTTGTTCAAATAATTACCAGATTCCATAGAAGATGGATGAACTTACAAGTCTATTTGGAGAAATCACATCCATAAAACTAATGTTAAAATGTCAAGACAAACGATTTAAAGATCACTTATGAAGTGACATCACCATTTAAATTATATTGGAAATAAAACATGAAGAAACTCCAAGTTGATGGATTTTGGAGTCTTTGATTTTGATCAAATGACGCCAGAGACTTTCATTGAGATAATTGAAACTCCTTTCATAGGCCAAAAGGGAACGGGTGACTAACTTATTGGAAATTATGCATATTGATGTATATAGTCCATTATATGTAGCCATGTGTGATGGATCTTTCAACTTCATATGCTTTCTACGAAAATTTGAGTGGATATATCTGTATATTTACTTAATAAGGAAGAAGTATGAAACATTTGAAAATTGTTCAAAGACTTTCAAGATGAAGTGGAAAATCATTGTAACAAGAAAATGAAGAATTTATGATTCGATCATAAAGGATGATATTTGAGTTACATGTTTAGCAAAAACACCTAAGATTTGAGGAATTGTTTCAAGGATTTGCATCTCCGTAAACCATAGGAGTATGGTATGTTCAGAGATCAAATCGAACCTTCTTTACATGGTAAGATCAAATGTGTCATTTATAAAACTGCCATTATGTTTTAAGGATTAAAGCTTTAGAGACTACCGCTTTACACTAAAAATAGCACCACCGTGATCCGTTGAAATGACACCATATGAGTTATGGTTTGGGATAAAACCCGAGTTGTCTTTTCTTAAATTTTGGTATTCTTGGCATAAGTAAAATGTTTTCAACCAAAGTCGGATAAGCATGTCTTTGTAGGTTATTACAAGCAACAGTTAGGTGTTCCTCCATAACACCGAAGACAAAAGAGTTTGTCACTTTGAATGTCAAGTTTTTGAGAAAGGAATTTTGCAAAAGTTAAGTGGGAGGACAAATAGAACTTTGATTAGGTAGACGAACCTAAGAAACATGTGCTAAGTAGCATATACCTCGAAAGTTTCACTTGAGGTGGCTAAAATGCTCATGGCTCCAAAGTGATTACAAAGGTTATGATCTCGAGATTAGAGTTCCTATTGAACCATGTGGGTTGGTAAGAATCAAATAGTAGGATTTGAAATGTAAGTCATTATTTTTTGACAATGATGAATTGGACCGCATGCAAATAAGCTTGATGATGGGCCCCGACTCCATAAAATAACTAGAAGTCATAAAATCCGTGATAGTATCCATACGAGAAATCAAGTTTCTGAACTTGGAAGACCCTCCAAAAGGCGTGAAGCCTATCGGGTTGTATTTGGATCTATAAAGAAATAGACGTGATGTTTGACATCTATGAAATAGTCGACATGTCGGAAAGGAGTTTACGACAATGTTCAAGGAGTTGACTATGACAATATTTGATCTTTCATAGCTATATTTAGTCTTGATGGATTAATGTAGCAACCACTACATATTATTTGGTATGTGGTAGTTGAACAAACAAAACAATGTCCTTCTAATAGAATGGTTACCTAGGACGATACATGACACTACCCAAAGGGTTTTGTTATTCAAAGTATGCTAAAAGGTCATGCAAACTTCAATGGTTGGAATGAGCATAGCGGGGTTGGAATCTTTGCCGTGATTAAAATGTTAAAAGAGTTTAATTTCATCGGAGATAATGAAGATGCTTGCATTTGAAAGAAATTAAGTGGGAGTGCCGAGACATATTTCTAACACATTATGTAGATGACATGGTGTTGATTGGAAATGATGTATCTTTTATTGACACAGGTTAAGAATTTCATTAAAATTAGATTTTGATGAAAGACTTAGGCAAAAACCGGAATATTAGGCATCAATTACTATATAGATAGATTGAGGCGCTAATATGGTTATGCCAACGCATATAATGAGATATTGAATGAGTTCAATATGGAACCAAGAAAGGTTCTTGCTGCATGGAAAGGATTCAATCAATATTCAAGTGTATCGACACTTGCGAGTGGAAATCAAATGAATATTTTGATCAATAATACCGTGATATGTACATATACAGATATGTCTCATGCCCAAAATGTTATGTGCATGTACCAAAATGATTCACATGATGATCATGGATGATAGTAAAGATATTCTTATGAGTTCTGGAACAACTAAGAATATATCATGTGTAAGTGACAAATAATTAAAAGTAGTTCATTGTAAAGTGTTACATTGATACTAGTTTGTCACAAGATACAAATTAAATTTATCTCAATTTAAACTATGGTTGGCACAGTGTAATGGAAAGGCAGTTCCATGATGGATTTGGATGAGTTCCAAAGTTAATACATTGTGACGGATACTACAACAAAAGGCTAAGTATATGAATGCTATAGTAGCAACAAAAGAGGGAATTTGGTTAAGAAGTTTGTTATCAAACTAGGTGTGGTTCACGATGGAGCTAATCGAGAAAATATATTGTCCGACAATTATATCAACATGTTTTAACCCAAAGGAACTAAAGGTCTCACCAAAGCACTAAATTTATACAATGCCATCTCATTAGAGAACCAGTGATATCTGGGGCTTGTAAAAGGCATGCAAATACACACGGACCAAAAAGTGTCAGGTCTGAAGATTATTTTTACCACTAGAAAACGCGTATATACAACACATCAAAGCCATAGGTGTTGAATGCGCAAGTTTACAAACTAAATTATTGACTCTAGTGCAAGTGGGAGATTGAAGGGAATATGCCCGAGAGGCAATAATAAAGTTGTTATTATCTTATTCCATCTTTATGATAAAAGTTTATTTTACATGTTATAATTGTATTAATTGGAAAATTTAATATGTGTGTTTAATAAAAAATACAAGGTTCCTAGTAATGCCTCTCTTATAAACAAGCTCGTTGATTAACTAGATGATCAAGGTTTCCTAATCATGGACATTGGATGCTGTTAATAAGGTCACAACATCGGTGAATGATGTGATGAACATTCATCCAAGTATAGCATTACGATCAAAGTCATTTTGTTTATATTTCTATAACATCATAATGGTAATCTTTATCCTTAGACCATAAGATCATGTTAATTGCTAACACCGAAGAATGCTTTGATAACATCAAACGCCACATCGTAATAAAGGTGACTATAAAGATGGATTTGGGTATTCCGAGAAGGTGTTATGTTGAGGCAAATGGATCAAGAGTGGAATTTGTCAATCCCGGCGACGGATAGATAGACTCTAGGCCCTCTCGGCGATATCACATTAAGATAGCTTGCAAGCAAGTGATATGGGGAGGGGCACCCACCTCCTCCTGTAAAAGGCCCCCTCTCACTCCCCACTCACACCTCCTCATGAAGGATCTCTCTCCCCCTCTAGAATTATTCCCCCATGGTCTCGGATTAGCGAGATACATGTTCCCGGTGGCATTTCATCTCAAGGAGTCAGTTTTTCCGCTATATCGCTGGTGCGGTGGAGGTGGAGGTTGTTCGATGGCCTGAACGTGTGCGGAGGAAGGATGCGCCGCTGAATTGGGGCGCTTAGGACTTCACACATCGATCTTGAGATCGACAATGTTTGACTACATCATCCACGAGTGCCATGTCGTTAACAAAGCTTTGTCGCCTCGAGGGTATGTTCTCTATGGATGTATATACACTGTTGCTTGTATCTAGTAGATAGATCTTGGCGTATAATAGTTACTTCACCATAGGAAATTTTGTTTCTATGTCACAACCCAATGTGAAAGATGTCAAAACAGCATCACCACACCCACTTGATGTGTGTGTGTGTATTGCCAGGTGCACCATTATGGTTAAGGAAGAACACATGCAATGATGCCACTCCAGCATGTGGTGTTCTTTTCCTAAACCACATGGATCCAATAGATGTCATTTCATGTGTATTATTTTCATAAACCACATGGATCCACTGATGTCATTGCATGTGTGTTCTTTTCTATAAACAAAATGGATCCACTAGGATGTCATTGCAGGTGTGTTCTTTTCATAAACCACATGGATCCACTAGATGTCACTTGCATGTGTGTTATTTTCAGAACTACGTGGGATCCACTAGATGTCATTGTGTGTGTTCTTTTCCTAAACCACGTGATCCACTAGAGTCCTTGTATGTGTGTTCTTTTCATAAAAACCACATGGATCCACTAGATATCATTGCATGTGTGTTCTTTTCATAAACCACATGGATTCAGTAGATGTCATTACATGTGTGTTTTTTCCCAAAACCACATGGATCCACTAGAGTCATCAGATGTGTGTGTGTTTTAGTGTGCATCATTGTGGGTTTGAAAGAAAATATGCAATGATTCCACTCCAAAGATGTGGTGTCCAACCATGTCCAGGAGCCCTTCCAAGATGTTGGGATTCAACTCCAACATGCATTCTACCACCAGTTTGAAATATGCTGTCATCACCACACCCACTTGGATGTGTGTGTATTATTGTAGCATCACTATGGTTTTGGAAAAGAACACATGCAATGATGTCACCCAGCATGTGGTGTTCTTCTCCAAAACCAGCGATCCTCATCCTCATCCCACTAGATGTCATTGCATGTGTTCTTTTCCTCAAACCACACGGATCCACTATATGTCATTGCATTGTGTTGTTTCCATAAACCACACGGATCCACTAGAGTCATTGTATGTGTGTGTATGAGTGTGTATCATTGTGGTTTTGGAAAACATCACATGCAATGATGTTGACTCCAACATGTGGTGTTCTATTCATAAACCACATGGATTTACTTAGATGTGATTGCATGTGTGTTCTTTTCATAAACCACATGGATCCACCGTTTCTTTTCCTCCTAAACCACATGTTAGGAAAACCACTTTGATGTGTGTGTGTATTAGTGTGCATCATTAGGATTTTGGAAAAAGAACAGATGCAATGATGTCACCCAACATGTGGTGTTCTCACCTAAACCACATGGATCCTCATCCCCACTAGATGTCATTGCATGTGTTCTTCTAAACCACATGGATCCACTATATGTTATTGCATTGTTCTTTCCATAAAACCACATGGATCCACTAGAGTCATTGTGTTGTGTGTGTATCAGTGTGCATCATTGTGGTTTTGGAAAAGGCAATGATGCCACTCCAAAGATGTGGTGTTCTTTCATAAACCACATGGATTTACTAGATGTGATTGCATGTGTTCTTTTCTATAAACCACATGGATCCACTGTTCTTTTCATAAAACCACATGTATCCACTAGATGTTATTGCATGTGTGTTCTTTTCATAAAACCACATGGAACCACTATATGGCATTGCATGTGTTCTTCCCTAAACAACATGGATCCACTATATGTCATTGTATGCCTATGTGTGTAATAGTGTATATCATTGTGGTTTGGAAAAGAACACATGCAAAATGATGCTACTCCATAATGTGGTGTTCATTTCCTAAACCACATGGATCCACTAGATGTCATATTGCATGTGTGTTCTTTTCATAAACCACATTGATCCAAGTAGATGTCACTACGTGTGCATGTTCTTTCCTAAAACCATGGATCCACTAAATGTCATTGCATGTGTTTTTTTCCTAAACCACATGGATCTAATTATATGTCATTGCATGTGTGTTCTTTCCTGGCTCCCCATGGCTCCAGTGGGAGCCATTGGATGTGTGTTCTTTCATAACTGGGTTGCTGATCCACGAGTCATTTTAGCTGCCTATGTAAATCATGACGGGCCCCATCATCATGGTTTTGGAAAGAACATATGCAATGATGCCACTTGAGCATGTGGAGTCCAACCATGTCCAAAGGAACCTTCCAGATGCATACTGGGATTCAACTACAACATACATTCTACCACCAGTTTGAGAAGATGCTTTGCATCACCACACCCACTTGGATGTGTGTGTTGCCATTAATGCATCATTGTGTTTTGGAGAAAGAACACATGCAATGATTCCATTTCCAAAGATGTGGGTAGTGTCCAACCATGTCTAAAAATTATAGCAAAAGCATGCTAGGATTCAACTTCAACATACGTATTGTATCACCCATTTTGAAAGATGTTGTATGCACCAACCAATTTCTGATGTATGCGTGGTGCATCATTGTTGTTTGGAAAAGAACACATTCAATGATGCCACTCCAGCGTAAAGATGTGGCGCCCAAATCATGTCAAGGAACCCTAAGAGCATGCAGAGGATTCAACTGCAAATTACGATTCTACCACCGCCTGAAAGATGCTACATCAACACTCCCACTTTGATGTGTGTGTGTATCACGGTGTCACATCATTGTGGTTTTGGAAAAGAACACATGCAATGATGTGCAGCACTCCAGCATGTGGGTGCCTCTTTCCTAAACCACATGGATTCACTATATGTCATTGCATGTGTGGCCGCTTCATAAACCATATGGATGTTACATTAGATGTCATTACAAGTGTGTTCTTTTCTAGACCATTCATGGAATTACCATATGTTATTGCATGTGTGCTTGTTTCATAAAACCAAATGGATCCACTAGAGTCAATGCATCTGTGTGTTAAGTGTGCATCATTGTGGTTTCTCAAAGAACACATGTACGAGTTTACCACAAAAGATGTGTGTGTCCACCTGCATGTCCCATTAACCCCTTAGCAAGATGCTGTGATTCAACCACAACATGGCCATTCTACCCAGTAGTTTGAAAGATCACATGCATCACTACACCCACTTGGATGTGTGTTTGTCGGTGTGCACTAGCCTTGTTTTTTGGAAAAGAACACATGCAATGATGCCATACCACCATCCTTGCTAAGCGTCAACCATGTGCTAAGGAACCCTAGAAGCATGGTTTGACTCAACCGCGCAGCATGCATTGTATCATCAGTTTGAAAGATCCTGCATCACCATTAATCCACTTGGATGTGTGTGTATCGAGTGTGCATCATTGGTGGTTTTGGAAAAGCAAAATACAAAATGATGTCACTCCATCATGTAATTGTCCAACCACAACCAGAACTTAACAAAGATGTCAGATTAAACCAAAGATGGTATCTTCTACTACTAGTTTGAAAGATGATGCATCACCGCATCCACTTGGATGTGTGTGTGTATTGTTAGTGCATCATTTTGGTTTTGGAAAAGAACACATGTAAATGATGTCAATCACAGCATAATTACATCTTCCCTCCTGCACCACATGGGCCTCATTCTACTAGATGTGTCATTGCATGTGTGTTTTTCCTAAAACCACATGGATCTCACTATATATCATTGCATTTGTGTTGTTTCCATAAACCACATGGAATTCACTAGGGAGTCATTGTATGTGCAAAGGAGTGTGTACGTCATTGTGGTTTTGGAAAACATCACATGCAATGTCAGCTCCAGGCATGTGATGTTCTATTCATAAAACCACATGGATTTACAAGATGGGATTGGATCAGATCTCAATTTTCTATAAACCACATGGATCCACTGAGTAATCAATTTGCATGTATGTTCTTTTTCATAAACCATGGATCCACCAGGGATGCTATTGTATGTGTGTTCTTTTCATACAACCACATGGATCCACTATCATGGCAGTCATATGTGTGTTCTTTTTCCTAAACCACATGGATCCACTATATACTTCTGTCAGACAAAGGTTTCATAAACCATGGATCCACTAGACTACTATATGTGTGTAAGGAGGTGGCTTTTGGAAAACATCACATGCAATGATAAGTCATCCAGCATGTGGTGTTCATTCCATAAACTACATGGATTTACAAGATGGGATCATCTGTGTTCTTTATAAACCACATGGATCCACTGCTCTCTTAAACAACATGGATCCACTAGATGTTATTGCATGTGTGTTCTTTTCATAACCACATGATCCACTATATGGCATTGCATGTGTTCTTTTCCAAAACCACATGGATCCACTATATGTCATTGTATGCCTATGTGGTAGAGTCAATAGAGATCATTGTGGTTTTACAAAAGAACATGCAATTATGCTACCCATCATGTGGGTGTTCATTTCCCAAAACCACATGTGGATCCACTAGATGTTGGGCTGCATGTGTTCTCCTTTTCATAAACCACTATTGATCTAGTAGATGTCACTGCATGTGTGTTCTTTCCCAAACCACATGATCCACTAAATGCCGCGTGTTTTTTTCCTAAACTATGGATCCATCATATACGGTTACATGTGTATTATTTCAAGAACCACATGGCTCCAGTAGACGTTTGACGTGTTCTTTCATAATCCACATGGATCCACCAGAGCTGGCTTTATGTGTGTCTACTAGTCTGCATCATTGTTGTTTGAAAAGAACATATAATGATGCCACGGAGCATGTGGTGGTCCAACCATGTCTATAAGTCCCTGATGCATACTGATCTGCTAAATTAGAAAATGCACTCACCATTAGTTTGAAAGATCATACTACCACACCCACTTGATGTGTGTGTGTTGTGCATCATTGTGGTTTTGGAAGAACACATGCATGATGCTACCCCAGATATGGCGCCAACCATGTCTAGGGAACCCTAACATGCCTCGGATTCAACTGCAGTATGCATTACCATCATTATAAGATTCAACTACACCTACTGATGTGATTGTGTGCATCATTGTGGTTTCTTTGGAAAAGAAGACATAATGATGTCACCCTTAATATGTGGTGTCCAACCATTTCAGAACCCTAACAAGACAAGCCGGGATTAAACTGCAAAGAGCGTATTCTATTTCACTAGTTTGAAAGATGATGCATGACCACATCCACTTGATGTGTGTATTAGTGCATCATTGTGGTTTCTGGAAAATAACAATGCAATGATGTCACCAGCATGTGGTCCTCTCTCCAAATCACATACCTAATTCCACACTAGATGTCATTGCATGTGTTCTTTCCCAAACTTACGATCCACTATATGTCATTGCACGCATCACAAACCATGGATCCACTAGAGTCATCGTATGTGTGTGTATGAGTGTATCATTGTGGTTTTGGAAAAAATCATGCAATGATGCCACTTCAGCATGTGGTGTCTTCATAAACAACATGGATTTATTGATATCATTGCATGTGTGTTCTTTTCTATAAACCATATGGATCCACTGATGTCATTGCATGTATGTTCTTTTCTATAAACCACATGGATCCACCTAGATGTTATTGCATGTGTTCTTTCTATAAACCATATGATCCACTATGGCATTGCATGGTGTTCTTCCTAAACCAAGCATGGATCCACTATACGCCATTGTATGCGTGTATGTGTATCGTTGTACATCATTGTGTTTTGGAAAAAAGAACACACATGCAATGATGCCACCCAGCATATGGTGTTCATTTCCTAAACCACGCGGATCCACTAGATGTCATTGCTCTGTGTGTTCTTTTTATAAACCATATGGATCCAAAGAGATGTCACTGCATGTGTGTTTTTCTGTGAAACCACATGGATCCACTAGATGTCATTGTGTGTGTGTGTTTTTCCAAACCATGATCCACTATATGTCATTGTATGTGTGTTATTCTACAAACCACATGGCTCCAGTAGATGTCATTGCATGCAAGTTCTTTCCAAACCACATGGATCCACCAAGAATAGTTTGCTGTGTGTGTTCCGTATCGGGCCACATCATTGTGGCTTTTGGAAAATAACACATGCAATGATGCCACTCGAGCATGTGTGGTGTCCGTTCATGTTCAGGAACCCTAGATGGCTGCTGGGATTGGACTACCATGCATTCTACCACCAATTTGAAAGATGTTACCACTCACACCCACTTGATGTGTGTGTTACAAAATAACAGGGTTTGGAAAAGAACATATGCAATGATTCCACCCATCGCTGTGTCCAAACTGCTGTCCAGAACTATAGAACATGTTGGGATTCAACTCAACATGCATTGTATAACCATTTTTAAAGTTGTTGCATCACCAAACCAACTCTGGATGGAAGGTAAGGAGTGTGTGCACTATTGTTGTTTTGGAAAAGAACATATAATGATGCCACTCCAGCATGTGGTGTCCAACCATGTCAAGGAACTTAGGAGCATGTTGGGATTCAACTTCAACATGCATTCTACCACCAGTTTGAAATGCCACATCACCACTCCCCACTTAGATGGTGTGTATCAGGTGCATCAATAGGTTTTGGACAAACACATGTAATGATGCTACCTAGCATGTGGTGTTCTTTCCCAAACCACATGGATCTACCAGGATGCCACATGTGTTCTTTTCATAAAGCACAGATCCAATGTCATTACATGTGTGTTCTTTCTATAAACAAAATGGATCCTTAGGTTCACGCTGTGTTATTTTTACAAACTACATGGATCCACTTCCAGATGTCATTTCATGTGTGTTATTTTCTTATAAACTACATGGATATACTAGATGTCACATATGTGTTATTTTCCTAAACCAAGGGATTCACTATATGCCATTACATGTGTGTTCGCTTCATAAACTAAATGGATCCACTAGATTCATTGCATATGTGTGTATGTGTGTTAGTGCATCTCAGGTTTTGAAAAGAATACATGCAAGGATGCCACTCTAGCAGTGAAAGTCTAACCATGTCCAGGAAACCCTAGAAGCATGCTGGGACTCAACTGCAGCATGCATTCTACCACTAGTTTGAAAGATCATATCACACACCTACTTGGATCTGTGAGTGTTTGTGCATCATTGTGGTTTGTAAAATAAATTCACATGCAATGATGCCACTCCATATGTGGAGTCAACCATGTCCGGAACCCTAGAAGCATGTTTCTGGATTCAACTACAACATGCATTGTATCAACAGTTTGAAAGATGACGCATCACCACACCCACTTGATGTGTGTGTATTAGTGTGCATCATTCTGGTTTTGGAAAGAAATATACAATGATGTTACCCACTGCGTCGCAGTCTTACCACGCCCCCAACCTCAGCAGCATGCTAGGATTAAACTGCAGCATGCATTCTACCAATAGTTTGAAAGATGATGCATCAACAGACACTTTGGATGTGTGTGTGTGTATTAGTGTGCACTGTTGTTTTAGAAAAATAACACATGCACTATGCCACTCTAGCATGTGGTGTTCTTTTCCCAACCACATGGATCCTCATCCCCACTAGATGTCATTACATGTGTTTTTTCCCTAAACCACATGGATCCACTATGTGTCATTGTATCAGGTTCTTTTCAAACCACATGATCCACTAGGTCATTGTGTGTGTACTGTGTGCATCATTGTGGTTTGAAAATATACGCACGATGCCACTTGTATGTGGTGTTCTTTCATGAAACCACATGGGTTCACTAGATGTCATTGCATGTGTGTTCTTTCTACAACTTACATGGATCCGCTCAGGCGTCATTGTACTGTGTTCTTTTCATAAACCAGATGGATCTTAATTAGAGTCATTGTATGTGTGTATTAGTGTGGTGCATCATTGTGGTTTTGAAAATAACACATGCAATGATGCCACCCATCATGTGGTACCCTTTTTCCAAACCACACATGGATCCATCTAGATGTCATCAGATGTGTTCTCTCATAAACCACATGGATTCAATTTATTTCATTGCATGTGCTCTTTTCATAAAACCACATTGACCACTAGATTCATTGTACGTGTGTGTTCTTTCCTAAACCACATGGATCCACTAGGAGTCATTGCGTAAAATTCTTCTACAAACCATGGATCCACTATGTCATTGGATGCAGCTCTTTTCTATAAACCACATGGATCCATTTGATGTCATTCCATGTGTTCTATCATAAACTACATGGATCCACTAGAGTCATTAGATGTGTGTGTTTTGTATATATGTGCATCATTGTTGTTTTTGAAAAGAACACATGCAATGATGCCACTCCAAAGATGTGGTGTCCAACCATGTCTGTAGTCCTCAGAGCATGCCAGGTGGATTCAACCACAGCATGCATTGTATTACTAGTTAGAAAGATGTTCATCACCACACCCACTTGGATGTGTGTGTATTAGTGCATCATTGTGATTTTCTAAAAATAACATGCAATGATGCCACTAGCATGGTGTCCAACCATTTCCAAGAACTCCTAGAAGCATGCTTTGGACTCAAATACAAAGCATTGTATCACCAGGTTGAAAGTTACGTAATGATCACACCCATTTGGATGTGTGTGTGTACTGCATCATTGTGGTTTTGCAAAAGAATGCTACTGAATGATGCCATCATCATGTGGTATTCAATAATGTCCATGAATTCCTATGCATGCTGGGATTCAACTCCAACATGCATTCTACTCACTAGTTTGAAAATGATGCATCACCACACCCAATTGGATGTGTGTGTATTATTGTGCATTGCTTTTTGAAAGAATACATGCAATGATGCCACTATAGCATGTGGTGATCTTTTCCTTAAACCACATGGATCCTCATCCCCACTAGATGTCATTGGATGTGTGTTCTTTCCTAAACCACATGGATCCACTATATGTCATTGTGATTGTGTTCTTTTCATAAACTACATGATCCACTAGACACAGGCTGTGTGTATCAGTATAATTGTGGTTTGGAAAGAACATGCAATGATGGTAATTTCCCAGATTTGGTGTTCTTCATAAACCACATGGATTCCACTAGATGCCATTGTACGTGTGTGTTCTTTTCATAAACCATGGATCCACATCGATTTCATTTCCATGTACATTTTCTATAAACCACATGTATCCACTAGATGTCATTGCATGTGTTCTTTTCCTAAACCACATGGATCCACTAGAGTCATTCCATGTGTTCTTCTTTCATAAACCATGGATCCACTAGGATGTCACTGATGTGCTCTTTTACAAACCACATGGATCCAATTATATGTCATCGAGATTGTGTTTTTCATAAACCACATGGATGCACTAGACATTGGATGTGTGTGGTTATCAATGCATCATTGTGGGTTTGGAAAAATAATTAGACAAATGATGCTACCTAGCACATGTTGTGGTCGAATCAGGTCTAGGAACCTGTGCAAAGATGTCAGATTCAACTACAACATGCATTGTATCACCAGCTGAAAGATGCCCATTAATACACCCACTTGATGTGTGTGTATCAGTGCACTTTGTGGTTTTAGGAAAATAACAGGAATGATGCCACTCAGCATGGTGCCCAACCATTTCCAAGAACCCTAGAAACATGCTTGGACTCAATGTACATGAATATCACTCGCTTGAATATGTCGCATGACCACACCCATTTGATGTGTGTGTGTATCAAAGGTGCATCATTGTGGTTTTGCAAAAGAATACTTGAATGATGCCACTCCACTGTCACCAAGTGTGGTGTCCAATGTCCATGAATTCCTAGCAGCATGCTGGGATTCAACTCCAACATGCATTCTACCACTAGCTTGAAAATGTATCAACACACCCAATTGGATGTGTGTGTGTAATATTGCATCATTGTCGTTTTGAAAAGAAGATACTATGATGCCACTATAGCATGTGTGGTATTCTTTTCCTAAACCACATGGATCTCATATCCCCCACTAGATGTCATTGGATGTGTTCTTTCCAAACCACATGGATCCACTATATATCATTGCATTGTGTCTTTTTCATAAACCACATGATCCACTAGAGCCATTGTATGTGTGTGTACTCAGTGTGCATAATTGTGGTTTGCAAAGAACATATGCAAATGATGGCAATTGTAGAATTGTTGATCTTTCATAAACCACATGGATTCACTAGATGTCATTGCATGTGTGTTCTTTTCATAAACCACATGGATCCATCGATTTCATTTCATGCGTGTTATTTTCATAAACCACATGTATCCACTAGATGTCATCAGATGTGGCTCTTTTCCCAAACCAAGTACAGATCCACCAGGAGTTACTAAGGCAGTGTGGTCTTTTCATGTCCACATGGATCCAATAGATGTCATTGCATGTGTTCTTTTCATAAACAATATAGGTCCAAAGTATTACATGTGTTCTTCTTTTCTAAACCACACGGATCCACTAGAGTCACTGCATGTGTGTTCTTTCATAAACCACATGGATCCACTAGATGTCATCATGCATGTGCTGCTCTTTTGCTAAACCACATGGATCAACTATATGTCATTGCATGTATGTTCTTTTCATAAACCATACATGCACCAGGACATTGGATGTGTGTGTAGATATCATGTGCATCATTGGTGGTTTGGAAAAGAACATGCAATGATGACACTTACACAGTGTCAACCACTGCCTAGGAACTCTAGGCAAAGATGCTGGGATTCAACTGCAACTGCAACAAAATAATGACTCAGTTTGAGTATTGCCTGCACCACACCCACTAATGTGTGTGTGTACTCAGTGCATTCCTAGGTTTTAGAAAAGAACACATGGAATGATGCCACTCAAGATGTGGTGTCCAAATCATGTCTAGGAACCCTAGTACCATGTTGGGACCCACCTGTAGCATGCCCTTGTATCACCAGTTTGAAAGATGCTGCATTACCACACCCACTGATGTGTATCACAGGCATCATTGTGGTTTGGGGAAAGAATCATGTAATGATGCCACTCAAGATGTGGTTTCCAAATCATGTTCAGGAACTTACAGCATGCTGGGATCAACCAGCATTCATTCTACTTCCAGTTTGAGATACATCACCACAATTCCACTTGGATGTGTGTGTATCAGGTAGCATCATTGTGGTTTTATGTACCATGCAATGATTCCATTCCTGCACGTGGTGTTCTTTCTTATACCACATTGATCCACTCAATGCTGTACGTGTGTTCGCTTACAAACCACATGGATCCACTAGATGTCACTGCACGTGTTCTTTCATAAACCACATGGATCCACTAGATGTCACAATGTGTGTTCTTTCATAACCACATAGATCTACTAGAGTTATCAGATGTGTGTTATTTCATAAACCATGGGATCCATCAGATGTCAGATGTCTCGTTTCTTTTCATAAACCATATGGATTCACAAGAGCTGCACCATATGTACCTTTAAACCACATGGACCTGCCTTAGATGTCTTTGCAAGTGTGTTCTTTCTCATACCATGGATCCATATGTCACAGCATGTGTGTTCTTTCTCAGCAAACCATATGGATCTACAAGAGTCATCAGATATAAAAATACAGTGCACTATTGTGGTTTGAAAGTAAAAACATGCAATGATGCCACCTGGTAAACAAACCATGTCTAGGATCCTAGTACGTTTATCAATGCAAGATGCACTTCTTAAACACCGCTTGAGATGCATCACCACTCCCCACTTGGATGGGATTGTTGGTTTGCGTACCAATCTTCCCATGAAAGAACTCCCGATACCCGTGTGAAGTCACTGTTCATGGAGGGGCCGAGTAGAATTCACAATTGTCCAAAAGGGCAAAATGGGGTGAATACAAATTAACGGCCAAACGGGTCGCTTGAACTGCATAAAACCCAAGTTGAATCAGTCACTACCGCTAGGTCAATCCTTCTGGCCCGCCTCGTCAAGATTCCCCTGCTTTCTTTTCTGGTCGTGACTAGTTTACCCTCATGGACGAGATCCCTTGGAGTGGACTAGGATCTTATTTTGCTCGCTTCTCCTATTTCCCCCGCCCTCCCTATAAATTTTGTTTCAAATGGCCGCCTATCTCTGCATCGAGCTTGCACTTACTCTAATCTATGGCCCTCCATGTTCCAAACCTCGCATGCCTCTAATCAAGTCGTAGCCATCACCATCGCATCGCCCCGCTGTACTGGAGTCAGGCCCCAAAACTAATATCTTGCCTCTCAAGGTCCTCACATCGACGGAGCGATCCTGGCCGGGTTTATCCTGGTCAAGACCGCCCGGCAAGCAGTTGTCATTTCACCCAGGGCATGAAGCCCTCGGCATTGAGCAGCCTTCATCGCATCACACCTCGCACACCGTGGCTGGGTGTTCGTCCTGCTGCCGTGGGTAGAGTTGCTAATGGCTTGTACTTCGCTTTGGGGATCGTATAAAATGAGGTCAAGATTGAGGTATGCGCACAAGCATCTGGATTTTTTTTGTTTGGTTCGAGCACAGCTCGTGAGCACCAAGGCAAGTTCTGCATTCTTCTCGCTCTTTGAGGCTGCGGGAGAAAATGAGTCACAGTGCTAACGCCTGTGAGTGGGACAATTGCTTGGGGTAGTTTGCTTTCTCCAAACCTCGGCTGATGCCTCCATTGATGCTTGGAGCCGGAGGCCTCAAGAAAGCCACCGTAGCCCAGCGGCGAACAGTGGAATCAGGCCACCGAAAGCGAAGGGGAGGCCATCCAGGTAAAGGCGCGGGCTGAGATCTTGACGCCCCAAGATGTACGAAAGTGATCCAAGTAGGGAAGGGCGACAGCCTTTGAAGCACCTGGTCATCATCCACCGAGGAGGTTTTGAATCGGGTACATGGCATTCAGGCTCAAGAGGTCGCCGTAGTTATCTTATCGCTTGCACTGTTGGTCTGAAGATCGAGGAGTACATGACCACCACTGCTTCGCTGATGGTGCAATACAGTTTCGTGGGGACTAAATAACACTCCAGATTTTGAATCCCAAAATGCTCATATGCCATACCGTGTAACTTGATTACCATTTTGCTAGAGATAAGAATTGGTACCATAGTGCACATCATCCATTACAAACCATAAGGTTCATAAATAAAGGGATCTCGATCCAGTCTTAATACAAATCAAGCAGCGAAAATAAATGTAGTAGGGATCCATCTCGTAATGCAGTACGTCAAGATGGAGATGATCCAGTCGCTTATGGCACCGTTCACTGTCCTGGTAGTCCTCCTCATAGTCCGTGGCCATGGGAATAGCTAGGCTAAATCCATGAGTACTTTATACCAAACTATCAATACCAAGTAAGGTAGTTCTAGGAATCTTAAGTTTCAGGTTTACTTGCAAAGGCAAAAGTTTATTCATACTGGCTTGAAGTAAAGGAAACAAGTTAATGTTGTAAATCAATAAAGTGGGGAACCTAGTTTTGCTATCCACAACCCCTCAGAGTGGTCAAGTCAAAGTCATAGTTCAATTCACAAGTCATTTTGAAAACATTTGACGACAGAACAATATAGCCACTCCAATTGTCCAAAACTCACTTTATTTTATTCAATAGTTCACACTGCAGAGGTGGTCTTTACTTCACCACAAAAATTCGAGCACATCCGTCAGGGATAACCTCAATCATCATACTTAGTATGATAATCAATCATAACCTTTCAATTACATTAATTTCAGCATAGGCACCCCCCATATTTGGCCTCCACCATGGCCATCTCCGCCATCCCGGCCACTTCATAGGTGGACACATTCACACTCACTAGGTAGCCTCAACTTAACCTCTTCTCAAGGAACCCATTAAGGCATATAAACTTCCAGTTAAGCCTCACCTAATTCAGGTATTGTGGTTGTACTCAAGAAATTGAAAGTGGTATCGCAGATCCCAACTCCAACCATCGCTTTTTATAAAAGGCTAACACCATGCCTCTTTTAACATTTTCATCATCAAACTTCTTTTGTGTTTCAACACACAACAAAATATCTCAATAGAATGAATCATCATTCATGGTTTCCATAATGATTTCGGCACCATATTCTATTCAAAGTGATCAACTTTATGCTTATACTAGCCACTAAAGTTGAGGGCATTCTACCAATGAGGGGTGCTAATCATGTAACTATGCAACCTAATCTCAGGCCTTGGAATGACATCTAAGTATAACCACTTAGGCCTAGTTTTATACTCCATATGGTATCTATACTATTTTTCCAAAACTCACAAAGTAATTAACTAAAGGTAAAGAACTTTTGGTAAAGTAAAGAATAAAGATTGTAAGTAAAACTGGGATTGGTATAATCAAAGTTGTATAACTAAAGTATGCCTAATCCATCTTGTATATGTTATCTCAGGGTGATGATTCTGCATGTTCTAGCTTGCAATTAGTGATGACTTGCCTTGAGTAGTGCAGTGGTTGAAATTATCTCTTCTTCTTGGTGTGTACTCCTCCTCCTCTATCCTCTGGGTCGGGTACTCATCGTCTATAATTAACACGGCCACACAATCACCAAATAACATTAACTATTTATTTAGCATAATTAACGTTTTACACTTGATGATCTAGCATCATAACAATCATCACATGAACAAAGACTTAATCTTATTTGTCTTATTTTAGAAAAAGTAATTTTCTACTCATTGAAAATACTTAATATTTAATATCTCTAATTAAAATATGGGATCATGTTGACACATGTAATCACTCATATTCTAATATGGGAAATGCGATTTAAAGTAAGTTGGTCATATTTTATAAAAGTTTAAGATTACTACTAATAGAATTAAAGGACCAGAAATTATATATCTTTTTGGTACTGGCCCAATTTCAATCGCATGCAAAACCTAAATATTTACATATTCAGATAGATCTTGTCAAATGTGATTTTGAGAGTTGAATCAACTCCAAAGCATTTCATATTGATTTTGAAAATGTTTCACTGTGGAAAAAGTCTCCGTCTGTTATTTTTACTATAGATAATGTATAATTAAATGACTTGAATCCAACGGTTTGATAGATACCTAACATGTTTCAACAAAATTAGAACATGCAATTGTTCAGTGAATCTCTTTGAATTGGATTTTGAATCTTCCTACGTAAACTGGTTTTAACTAAAATGGAAAATAACTATTTGAATTCACAGCCCGTGTGGAACCTACCGGGTCATGAATCTCGCACAGGCGCTGCCGCTTAGCGGGCTACTGACAGGGGGGTCCCACTAGTCAGCGACTCTATCTAACCGAAACAGTATCTTTCAATCTAGGCCCTACGATTACAACCTGATCTAATCAAGCTAAGGTTCATCGTCGACAAATTTAGTCAGCCTGGGCGAGGTCCCAACCCTACCCATGTGGTGGGGGTCGAGGCTCACTGCACCCAGCTAGGTCAGCGAGTGAAGAACGGCTTGCCCATGGTTGCTGTTCAAAGGTGGTCACATGGCCCTGTGGGTGGCTCCAATCGATGGCTCCTTCTTTCTCTTCCAGAAAGGGCACCGGCCAAATTCTGGGCGATGCGGTGCCAGCCTTGCCCGGGGAGGCGTGAGGTCCTGTGAGCAGTGGGAGGAGGCGGTGTGGAGAATTGAGGCGAAGAGGGCTCTATTTATACAACTGGCTGAGTGGACCGAGCGGATGGGGTCAGCTTCGGTGACTAATAACGTTATCTAAGGTACGTAGGGTTCATCTACCATGGTTTCCACAAAATATCACATTGAGCAATCTCTCAACAAACATAATCACAGAAACAAGTATATTAAGCATCAAACTCAAGAAACAAAATCATGTCGACTACAAGGTACTTACGTGATCACTATCCAATCACATCACAAACATTATATTACAATCTCAACAAAACAAATAATAGGAAACAAGTACATTACATCATCTCAAGAACATAATCATGTCAGCTAAGGCAATGTATTATGCATCAATGGTCCAGTCATGGTTTTACGTTAAAACATTACATTAAGCAATGTCCCAAATAAATAATAATAGAAACAAGCACGGTATCGCTTATCTAAGAAATATAATCATACAATAATGTGCAATTTTATGTCTTAATATAACAACAGATGGTTTCAAAGTGAGTGATATGTCCAAATCTCACAGTCGCATAACATTATACTTCCAATCTCTCTCAACAAAATATAATCATAGAAATATCAAATGCACAGAAGCTCAATGTTACAAATACAGTAGGGGAATTGAACCCATATCCATATGACAAGCCTAGGGGTAGCAATTTCTCCTCACGATTCACAACATCGCACCAATTCTCATTCTGTTCGCGCACTATAGGGGCATCTACACCACTATGTTCATTCAACAACATCATAAATGGTACCAAGGAAGAACACCTTCCCTGGCTCGCTTTTGCTCCGCCTAATCTGCATAAGATCTTCAGTATCCAAAGACGGCGAATCGTCGTTTATGATGCTACCACCGGATTTGTGCTATCCTTAGGGCTAATACGCTGAATTTCTACTGACATCTCCACTAATCAAGAGCGATTTTGGAACGATGCGATCTCTCACAGTACATGACAAACCGCTTATTAACTCCATCATCAAGCCGCTATGAATCCACCCCTATGCGAGATACATCAACTGGCTCCAGATCAGCATATATTGGTTCGTATTCTCTAGGTGCCGAAGCTCTACAGCAAGATTTCCAGCATATGCATACATATCATCAATCATCGCTTCAACTTTCATCTATTTATCAAATTTTCATACCACCTCTAAACCATTCAAGTCATGGAGCTAATTTGTTGATAGGTATCATCTATGTTGCCACCATTCTTTTGTCCCTGTCTAGAAACCCTGTAACCCTAGCAGAAGCATATCTACCAGTTGCGGTAAACAGACACAACTGCTGTACCTGGTAAGCAGATGTACATTTTGCCCGGCACAACCTCGCAAATAAAATCAAAGTTGTAGGGATCAAGCAACATGAAATCAGGAACACACATAGGTCCCTTGTATCAAAGCTTGCGCTTAATTTGACGTTAAAAAGGGGTTCCTTTTAGTTCATTTGATTCTACAGGTCAGAACGCACTCATTTGTAAGATGAGGTATGGACAAAGAAAATTTCACCTTCGCTTCTTTTCTCTCGGATTTTTTTTCCTTCAGATCTGGTGCTGATCTCACCAATTTGACAAACAATCCGCCAGCTTCCTTGCTTTTCTTCTTTCAACGTCGTCAGAGGGTACCTCAGCAGCAGAATCTTTGTTGACTTCCGCTAACGCTGAAGACCTCACCAAGCTCAGGTTGTGCCCTGTAATTTCAGCCCCATTTTTGACCTAAATCAAGTCACATATAGCTACAACCTTCTTGAAGACATGATGGCTACCGGCCGGATTCGTGGTCGGGGAGGGAGAAAAAGGTCCCCGCCACCAGCAGATTCAGGTCGTGAAGGGAAGAAAAGGGACCGCCATCACAAGAAATTAGAGATTCAAAGGTCGGGAGTTAGAAAGTATGGGTAATGGATTTGCCCATGCGACATGCAGTAGGTGGCGCATGAAGAGGACTGACGAAGAAGGAGCATGTTAGAAACTAGGCAGTAATGGAATATCCGACTTAACGAGCACGATTTGAAAATATTGGGTTTGACCATCATTTACTCAAACAATTCTCTCAACAATTGGCACCCTAACTTTTCGAGTCAATGTGACTAAAATCAACTCTGTGTAACCGCTAATGCATCGCTGCCTCAACTTTTGGGCCGTAAAATGATAATTCTCCGCTGATGTGTGGGTGGTAAGTGTGCATCATTGTGGTTTTGGATAAGAACACATGCAATGATGCCACTCCAAAGCATGTGGTGTCCAACCACATGTCCAGAACCCTTCAGAAGCATGCTAGGATTCAACTGCAAAGATGCATTGTATCACTAGTTTGAAAGATGATGCATCACCACACCCACTTTCTGATGTGTTCTCAGGTGTATCGGCAGCAACATTGTGGTTTTGAAAATAACACATGCAATGTCGCCAGCCAATTCACATGTGTTGTCCAACCATGTCCAAGAACCTCTAGCAAAGATGTTCGATCTCAACTGCAGTGATGCATTCTACCACCGGTTTGAAAGATGTCGCACCACCACACCCACTTTGATGTGTGTTTGTGTGTATCAAGCTGTCTCTTTCATTGTGGTTTTGGAAAAGAACACAAGAAATGATGATGCCACTCAAAGATGCGGTGTTCTTCTCCTAAACCAACATGGATCCTCATCCCCCACTAGATGCAAGTCACTGCAGACGTGTGATCTTTCATAAAACCACATGGATCCACTATATGTCATCGCCAGATTGCGGTTCTTTTCATAAACCACATGGATCCACTAGAGTCAATTGTATGTCTAGTGTATCGCTGTGAACCATTGTGGAGTTTGGAAAATAACACATGTAATGATGCCACCCGTGATAGAGGTGTTCTTTTCATAAACCTCATGTATCCACCTAGATGTCATCAAGCATCGCGGTCTTCTTTCATAAACCATATGGATCCACTCAATTTTATTGAATGTGTGTTCTTTCATAAACCACATTGATCCAAGAGATGTCATTGCATGTGTGTTCTTTCCTAAACCACATGGATCCACTAGAGTCATTGCATGTGTAGTTTCTTTCATAAACCACATGGATCCACTAGATGTCATTCCATGTGTGTTCTTTTCCTAAACCACACGGTCAATCCTCTATATACATTGCATGTGTGTTCTTTCATAAACCACATGGCTCCACTCAGAGTCATTGGATGTGTGCTCTTTTCATAAACCACATGGATCCACTAGAGTCATTTTATGTGTATGTGTGTAATCCGTGCATCATTGTGGGATTTGGAAAACAACACATCCAATTGATGCATCTCCAAAGCATGTGGTGTCCAACCATGTCCAGGTAAACCCTAGGATGCATGCCGGGATTCAACTACAAATACGCATTCTACTCACCAGCTTTGAAAGATGTTGCATCACCACACCCACTTCTGCATGTGTGTGTGTTCCCAAAGGTGCATGTGCATTGTGGTTTTGGAAAAAGAACACATGTACGATGCCACTCCATGCCACTCCAAAGTGTGGTGTCCAAATCCATGTTCTGGAATTGGGGGTACGTCGAGAATTGTAGCACGCCGATTCAATCAAGATGCATTGCATCACCGCTTCAACTTCAAAGATATCGCATCACCACCAAAGATGTCACATCACCAAAACCAACATGGATGTGTGTGTATGAGTGTGCATCATTGTTATTTTTAAAAGAACACATGCAATGATGCCACTCCAGCATGTGTGGTGGCCAACCACATGTCCAAGAACCCTACCAAAGCATGCCGGGATTCAAATATAGCAGTATTCTAACACTAGTTTGAAAGATGTTGCATCACCACACCCGCTTTGGATGTGTGTGTTAGTGTGCATCATTGTGCTTTTGGATAAGAACACATGCATTGATGCCACCTCCAATATGTGGTAAGTTCGTACCATGTCCGTGGAACCCTAGTAAAGCACGTTAGGATTAAACTCGTGGCATTGCATCAGAATGTACCACTAGTTTGAAAGTTGTTGCATCACCACACTCACTTGGAGGTGTATCGTGTGTGCACTCATTGTGGGTTTTGAAAAAGAACAGCTATGCAATGATGCAACTCTCAACATGTGGTGTCCAACCATGTCCAGGGAGCCTCCTAGAAGGATGCCGGGATTCAACTATGTGCATGCATTGTACCACCAGGCTTTTGAAGATGTCGCACCACCACACCCACTTGGATGTGTGTATGTATTAGTGTGCCTCATTGTGGTTTTTGAAAAGTAATACGCTAATGATGCTACTCCAAGCATGTGGTGTTCTTCTCCTAAACTATTACATGGATCCTCGTAGAACACTCCTGTCCACTAGGCCAAGCACGTCACTCTGGCACCTTAATAGGATATCTAGATCGCCTCATTCCCCATGCATTCAACACTAGCTTCTTTTTTGTGCACCTTGTCCTCACTACATGCGCACTGGAAAATTACCCACTTCTCCTGCCTGGCCACCCATCCTAGAATTGCTCTAGGCCAAGCACGCTAACCTTTTAGAGTTATTTTCTAAATGCGCTTCTGGAAAAGAAGCCAGTGTTGGTGGTAATGAGTGATTCGGAAAAGAAGTTGCATGTTCTTCTGTAAACCATGGATCATCATCCCCACTCAGATATCATTGAATGTGTGTTATTTTCCTAAACCATATGGATCCACTAATTATTTCATTGCATTGTGGAAATTTTTTACATAAACTACATGGATCCACTAGAGCTGTGTAGTGTGTGTATCGCAGCATCAAATGTGGTTTGAAAAGAACATATGCAATGATGCCACTATAGCATGTGGTGTCCAACCAAGGCCAAGAACCCTAGCAGCATGTTGGGATTCAACTACGTCATGCATTTCCTACCACCACACCCACTTGGATGTGTGTGTGTATCAGTGTGCCTCATTGTGCTTTTTGGAAGAACACAAGCTTAGCGATGCCAATCCAGATGTGGTGTTTGGAGTAAATGTGAGATTTGACACATTTTTTATGGATTTTATTGATGGTTTGCCTCCTCAGATTTGATTGTTTTCCCGGGTTTTACCTAACACTAATACTTCCTGTCGTGAGCAAAGAAAACTTTGATTTTAATGTGTGTCCAGGTTTTGGATGTTAATAGAAGGATTTAATCTAGAGAAATACTATATTCTTGGGAAAAACAAGATATCTTAAATTTTGAACTTCACGAGGGGAGCTCACATTATCGGTTTTAATTCATCTAACTATACAAATAGCGGGAATGCACAGAGCAGTCTCCCTTGGGTCGTGATAGTCAGCTGGCCGCTACTCGTCGCCTTGTCATTACAGGGACAACTTTGTGAAGGGATTCGGGAATGAAAACAGCAACGCAAAGCAGCCACTTGCCACACCATTTATGCATAGGCAGTAAATAAAGGATCCGGTAGAAGAAGGAGCAAGACGCCTTCACCTTGCTCCACGCATCTTCGATCTCCCAGCCAATACACCTCCATAGCCACTTGACGCGGTACTTAGAGAGAGAGAGGGATCTCCACCCTTGCAAGACTAGGGTTTGAACGATGTTTCTTCCTCATCTTGAATTGTGTTGGATATTTTTCTATTCTTATTGTGGATCTCCATGGTAATACTTCAAGACAAATTCCCTTTATTTTGATCATATATGATGATCCACTCTTCTCATGTGTGAGTAATTCCCTTGGGCGTGAGATGTAGGGATTGGTGGGAGATGTGATATGCCTTCATATATTTTCCATTAGTATTGTGGATTATTCTAATTACTATATTATGTGTGCTTGCTTCATCTATGGGATGCTTAATGCTTGTTCTCCAATTCAAGTGGCCTGCAGACAACATGATACCTTGTTCTGTTATAGATAAGATCTTATTCGCTAGTGGACTGCCACCGGGTGACACAGTGGATATCAATGGAAAGCTAGTTTGACTGGAAGGATAAACGAGTAAATCACTATGCTTATTGCAAGATTAGTCTGATCCAAGGAGCTTAATTTCAAATGACCTGAAGGGTCTTAATTGCCTAGTGTCTCTGAAAGCATGGCTCTTTGGTAGCAGGCCAGTGGATTTATTGCCAGTTGGGATGAAATCTTCCAAGAGGAGTTATCATGCACTATGGGTTGCTCAGCCCACACATATATATCTATAAGATTATGTATTGTTACATTCACACTCGTCCACCTGGCACACATTCACTATCACCATGAACTGAATTCTCCCCTGTGACTTCTTTCACCATCCTCAGAGTAGGAAACAAACAAACAAAACAAAGTCGTTTCTTACATTTTATGCATTTTATTTGAAGTTTCCATTTTAGTTCTATTTAAATCTATTGCATTTAATCAAAACCCCATTCTTATTTCTTCAACACTTGCAGTACCAATTCATCAAGACCTATGACAACTGCTGGTGTGGCAAAAGACTTCACCAATAAACACTTACCTTTGGGCTCCTATGGGACTCGATATCCTAACATCAAAACTAGCTACAAACGTATATGTGCACTATGCATGTAAAGCTATTTTCTCTGGCACTGCTAAGCCGGGAGCTATGTTGTGTGCTCTTGTCTTTTGACATTTTAGGTGGTTCTACTACAAAATGTTCTTAGGAGACAAAGGGTCTACACGCCTCGGTAGGACTCTACCTGATCATTGATTATTATTATATTGAGTCGGTGAGCTGGTGTCTGCTCAAAGGCGTACAAGAAATTATTCAAAACTTTTAAGATCAAATAAAGTTGAAGTTGAAAACCTATAGGTATTATGGAAATCATGTCTATTTACGTCAGTGACAACTCCTATGAAACCCGAGAAAACTCGTGGAATATAAGTGCCCAAGTTCTGAATTTCTTCAATAACTAATAGGAGTTCCCTAATCCGGGTTAGAGAATATCGATGATGGTGGAATTATTTAAACTTTCAGGAAAAAGCCAAGGCAAGGAAGATGAAGATCCAAGAATGCATATAAGAGTTTGACGATGTGATAACATCGCATGGACCAAAAGTTTTGCCAAGATACTTCTCTCGTCTTGGGTTAGCATTGATGGTCTCTTTAAAGGTAAAGCTTCTAGGATTATATTCTCTCTCGCCATTACATTAACATGTTGGGAAATCAAGATTACTAAATTCATAAATAAGTTTTCTTCCTTTTAAAAGGTAACCAACTAAGAAAGCAATATAGGGCAATCTCTTAGTCGTAATACGCGGTGAAAACTATCATATAAAGCCTGGGAAAGATTCTTTGAATGATCATTGTGTATTCCTAATCATGGCTATTCTAAACTAATAAATTCTTCCACTTATTTTGCATTACGTCGTTCAATACTCAATGTAGAGAATTGCTTGAGTTTTCAAAGTAGTGAGGATTCAAATAAATACCTTAATGATTAAAGAATGTTTGGAATTAATGTCTACTAGGGCTAAGAATGATTCTTTATATAATTCTCGATTTTGGCACTAAGTCAAAAAGGGATACTGGATAACTCCTAACTTTGAGCCCCGATAAACGAAAACTATGAAATAAAAAAGGTATACCCTTTTGAACTTGCTAAACAAAAATAAAGAGGGATTAAGTTGCAAGTCTTTAACTCCGAAGAAGATGAAACTATCAAAAGTTTTTCAAGAATTCAAAACATTGACAAGTAAAACTTCAAAATAACATGCATAAGCATTTCCAAAACACAATAAAAGATTTTAAGTAACTCATTGAAAATTTACATGATGAGATTGGCTGAAGTAAAAGAAAAACTATTTCATAAGTATCTTTTATATGATTGAAACTCCAAAGGTGTACAAATAGCATTTGGTTATCAATTTTCTTCCATGATGATAAAGAGATTTCTATTTCTATTAATCATTGTCACAAGAAGGTGCAAAGGTTGTCACAGGACCCTTAGGACCACCTCGGAATATGAAGTCAAAAAGAGCATTAAGAAAAAAGCCTTGCTTCAAGCAAGTCAAGAAGATGATATTGCCAGGATCCTCAAAGATGAAACTGAGATGACAGAGCAAATTAAGGAGGACTGCTACAATGATGCATAGGATGATTGGCCATTATGATTCCACGTAGATGCAGCAGATCCAAGAGAAGATAAAAGAAACAAGTAAGAGGATGAAGTTGTTTAGTAGAGAATGAAGGAAGCAGTGAAGAAACAAACAAAAGAAAGAAAACAAAAGAGTTCTGAACGCTTCCCAAAAAGATAAAAAGACAAGAGTAAGTCAGGTGGAGAAAGAGCTTCCTTATCCAGATCAAAAAGAAAAGCACCTGGATGAGGTAATTTATAATTTTTACAAAGGCACTTAGTGACCTTTCTGTCTAGAAATTCCATTTTATGGATGCTATCAAAGTCCCCTTTACTTATGGTAAATTCTTCATGATATTCTCTTAGTAGAAAGAAAGAAATAATTGAAATCACAAGGTGGTAACTAGCCATCTCTACTAATGGGAGTCGTTGTCTAAGTTTGAGATCCTAGAATACCAAATATTTCATGCTAAATAGGTGTAAACAGATATTCAGTAATGCCTTATGTGATCTAGGGAGCAGGAGTTAGTGTAATGACATGACCCCCTCTATAAAAGGTTAGGATTAGGGGAGTATTCTCCAATACTACTATCACTTTACAGTATGTATCGACAAGTCCACTAAACAAACCTATTGGTAATGATTGGTGATGTCTTAATTTAGGATAGATGACATGTTATCCCACTCGATTTTATCATTCTTGATATGCCAAAACATGAAAGTATTATCTATACATACTTGGAAGACCTCTTCCTCATAGCATTGCAGGCAAGTAGTGCTGCTAGGCAGATTGTGTAGAAGGGATAGATAATCTTCAATGTTTATGGATGCTGAAATCACTACGTATTTTCCAAAGAAGCTAGAAGCTGTGGGAAAGATATGTTCCACCAAGAAAAACGAATTCATGTGATAAGTGCCATTGATAAGGCAAACTAAAGGTAAGAATTTTGAGAAGGAGATAAAAGGTTGAGTTATTCAACCACTCTTAGTAAATGCTATGATGGAGTCAACCCATTGCCACTAGTAGATTAGAGAATAAAATTTTATCGTATTCCCACCACCTTTCACGTATAATATCTTGCTAAGCGCTACCGTGAATATGCAGCTGTCAAAAAGTAGTAGAAATGTCGATTGAATGAGTAAAGAATAATAATATGAATAAAAGTTTGAGGTTTCTATTTATAGAAGCTAAAATTTTGCTTTTTAATATGCTAATGTTACCGGACAGTTTTTACTATCAATTTTCAGTTAAAACTTGGTATTTCGCTAAGTTATGGAAGGTATCCCCTCAAGAAATAGAATTTTTTGATGATTACTGATGGTTTAACGACTCAACTATACTTGGTGGGAATAAATTTCGTCAGAGTAGTTTCGGCCATATAGTTATCTTTGTCATCAATAAATTTTATTCAAGACACAAATAATGTCTAATCACCAACCATATACAAGAGAGAATAAAAAATTCGGGCCATATAGTTCGGCCGTATAGGATGTTGATGCCTTCGTACAAAAATTTTGAAAAGGTAATGAGACTATAACAACCAACTATACGGAGGGGAATAAAATTTCAATGATAGTGTCTCGTCAGATAGATATCGATGCCTTCGTAGAATTTTTTATTCCAAAAGTATCGGAAGTTTAACGCACCAACATACTTGCTGAATAAAAATTCGCCGTATAGTTCGGGGCCGTAGCAGATATCGATGCTAGGTTTAGAAATCTATCACGCAGAGTTTGAGACAGTTTAACGAACCAACCATAACGAAGCGCAGATTGAATTTGATCCGACCGTAGAGGTCATCACGCCTGAGATAGTTGTTTCCTGCAGAAAGAAACCCTTTCTAGTTAGAAGTAATCACCGCTAACTATAATTTGCACGGTGGAGCACCATCAAATACCCGGCCCAGATAGTTCCGGATGGTCTTATATGTTCAAAAGCGCCACTACAAATCGCACCGGATGGCTAGGTCTTCCTCTCTCCTCATTATTTATTCATATTATCTCTCCAAGCCTCTCCAAATCCACCTAGAACTCTTGATTCTTCTGCTGATTTCGCTCATTTGAGTGGGGGAATCAACAGATCGGTATGTTTCTCTCCCTATCCATGCTTTATTTTCAGATTTCCTCTTGGTTGAAACTTAATGATTGATCTAGTGGATGAACTCAACCTTATTTAGTTTTCCTTATTAATTTCTCATGCTGGGATTGAATTTTTCCACCTATAATCATTCATATCATATAGAAACTATATGCCCCTGTGTTTTATGGTGAAATTTTTCAATGCATCACGACAAACAAAATCGGTAGCCCTTTCGCTCGACTGCAAGCGCCGCCATTAGGAGAGGGCTGAACCTTGGGGCCCGAGACCACAAGTAACTCCAAGATGGACATTGTCGTGATCGAGGAGAGGGTGCCGCCCACATCGCTAATGACCACAAATTTCTCACCACATTGGTTGAAGATCTTGAATCTCTGACTTCTCAATTCTCATGTGCAGCAGGTCGGGTCTGGCATGTACTTGTCTTTGCAAGCCACGAGCATCTACGCCGAAGCTTCACCCATGAGTTGCTTTCTCCTTCTACGATGACCACAAGGAGAAAGGTAAGATGTGCACCATAAGCTTCACCATGAACCATACATGCTATGATCTGAGTTTCAGCAGTTTTGCAATGCTTCATTTCCCCACACCGGGAGCCCAAAGTTACATTAACCTCTACAACAGGCCACAAGTGCCGAGAGACTTAGGAGGTTATTTCAAGTAATGGTAAGTCACTTCTATCAGAAAAGATGTCCACCATTCGCAACTCCAACCATTCGCTACTTTCTTTCTTGTTCCCGCCAACACGACATGTTAGGAAGGGTGATACCGATCCATGGCCACATGCGGACATGGCAATGGATCACTGCGTCCTCTTCCCACAATGCCACGCAAATCTCGGGTCCTGCAGCTACTCACCATCCAGCACTTTCGCCACCAAAGTACCAAGACCAAAGGTGATATTCACATTGGTGGATTGGTAACTCCACCTTGCCTATGCATTAAACATTGCACTTCTCGTTATGGAACCTGTCTGACGACGCCCAAACTTATGGACGCTCATATTTAATCTGCTGTGGCTTCTTTGGTGTTTACGCATGCTAACCGAAGGCTCCTCGAGCATATCAATAGTTAACTTGATGATACGCTAGATTGAAAGGTGTTCCGGGCCAAGTTATGCCCTGGTCAAGGCCTTCTCGACATGTGGAGAAGACACTCTGGATCCTCATCAAGTATCAAGGATGGAGATCTTGGCTGAGCACCGTAGCCGAGGGGAGGAGGAAGATGAAGCAAGCAAACAGGATGACCGTGGAGCAGGAGCATGAGGGAGAGTGTGGGCAACAACCCTTCTTGGGAAGGACAAAGAACAATAATGCCAGAGGAGGCTGGGAACTGTGGGCCTAACTAGCTACAAAGAAGGGTACCCGGCTAATGCCCCCTATCATCAAGAGAGTTCCAAACAGCTCAATCAACGCCGTTGGGAGATCCACCACATCTCTTTTCAGTAGATGTGGGAATGAAGATGGAAACATTCTTTGATCTCCACAACTTCAGTCACTTCATGACCCATCTTCTCGGACTTCTACCAAAGAAGATGACGCACCATAGCCTAAATGATCTGCAGAATAACTACATGGCAATAGTTTGCTTTGGGAGGCTTCTGAAAACCTCCAAACTTTTTGCATTCATGTTTTATTTCTTCTTTGATTTATTTCTTCAAAAATTGCATGTTTATTTTAGTTTTGCATTCCTAAACCAAAAAATTCAAAAATTAGTTGTAACTTTATTTGCAAGTTTGTTTCTTTGTTTCTAAAAGATTGCTTTTGATTTCAAGGTGACTTTCGCAATATAGAAATATATAGAGAAGTTTGACTCAATACAAGAACTAAGAAAGAGGAGGTATCACATTCCTTTCTTCATCATAATTCTTGGTAACCTTAAATTGATCCCACAATTATTTACATTGCTTGCACTTGAGTCACTCCAATAACTTAGCTTGTTATCCTACAAATTCTATTCCTTTGCTAGTGTTCCTTTTAGCTTTGAAACAATTGGAGTCAATGAACTTGGTTAAAATACTCCTACATTTTTACAACAAGAAAAACATCTCGAAAGATGATTAATTAAGTCTATGCTTAGCTCAAAGAATTTGATTTTAGAACTACTCCATCCCAATCAGGTGCTTAATATAAATAGACTCGAGAAACCCTTTGATTGAAATTGTTTGATTAAATGACATGCTTCAAGTAGTAGAAATTATTATGCCACTACTATTTCTAATAATTACAAGAAGATATTGCTTTACGCTGCATGTCATTACCACTGTCATGCTCCATGGGGAACTATTAACTCTGCTAATAAACTGAATCCATCTATAATGTGGAAACCACTTGATTTCTTTTTGACTATTGAGTTATGTAAACGTCTAGCAAAGGATGCTAATGACGTGTAAAAATTTTGAAGTCTCTCATGTCTTCATACGCTCCAAGTGAAGTTCTAGTAACTATGGCCCATTATTGCTTAACATCATTTACTGGCATGGCCGCTGAAAGTGCACAACATATCCCCAATTAACATCTTAAAAATAGTAGCATGATTTCTATGAAAGAGCTGAATGTTTTGAAAAAACAAGAGAAGTAGAAAAGGTGCTTTGAGAGTCTTGAAATTTTGACATGGGGAGTAGATGAGCGTTGTTTTAAATTAAATATTTTTGATACCAACTTGAGTACTTTAATTGGTTAAGGAGCAAGAACAAAAAGCTTTCATCTCTCAACAAAAGAGAGGCACCAAAAGAATTTTTCACCTTCCTAGCTAATCTTTCGACACACCTGCTTGGGCATAAGGATTTATTTGCATAGCAAGATATACTGTGGTTAGGAAGTGGACTCAAAGGCAATCTTTAAGTAATACTTGTATGATCATATTTTAAGATTGCCTTGAATTGTGAAGAAAAGAATCAGACAACCAATTCCAACTTGTGAGTTCCTTTATTTTCAGTCTCGCCCTTTAATCTGCTATTCTTCCTTATTTCCTTGTCACTTGAGAGCTTAATAACAGCATTCTAATCTTCGGGAGTTGATACCGTGAGATTCATACATTTTTATGGCTTTTATTGATGGTTTTCTCCCTGGATTTGATTGTTTTCATCGCTTTACTCTAACGCTAATACTTCTTGGTAGTAAAGAAAATTGGATTAATGTGTTTCAGGTTCCGGAAGTTAACAAAGATTTAGCTAGAGAAATACAATATTCGAAATGCCAAGTCTCTACTTTGGAAGCACATGAGGGAGCTCATAACGTTTTAACGAACCAACTATAATGCTGTGAATGGACAGAGAAGTTCCCTTGTCGTGATAGTTGTCACGCTACCGCCTTGTCAAAAGGGACAACTTCCGGTGAAGGCGGGCGAAAACACAACATAGCAGCCTACCACTCCAAGAACTGCTCTAGAACCTTCCTAACATTCAAACCATCTAGAATCACAAACACTCCTAACATTTCCTAACCTTTAGAAAATGATACCCAATATATGAATTCATTCGGAACACCTGGATCTCTCGTTATGTCCCAAGTATCCAATCCGAGACTAATAAATATCTTGGTCTCCAACGACATTCCATATCTACTTTAAACAATCTCTCAACCTTAAGTGTGTCACCCTACGGTTCGTGTAATATGCGTACAGTGATGAAGACACCTTCTTCGATCAATAACCATTGTATGGATCTCGAGATCCATAATGGCTCCTACATACTCAACGATGACTGCATTTGATCGATAGAACCATTAACATACGAAACCAATTCCCTTTGTCAATGCCGATATTCTACTTATCCGAGGTTCACTGATCGCTTGCATCTCCATACCTCAGTTCTACCTTGTCATCAAGTAAGTACTCTTTACTCGCTCCATGTTATATCATCCCTTGTGACCTTAGTCACATGCTTCTGCAAGCTAACTAGATGACATTCCACCGAGAGGGCCCAGAGCATATCTATCCATCATATGGATGGACAAATGCCAATCTTGGTCCATGCGCTTCAACACATACTTTCGTAATACCTTAATGATGCACCTTTATAACCACCGAAGTTATGAAGCTGTGTTTGATGTCATCAAGCATTCCATCCAAAGGATGGTGATTAATATAACCTCATGGTCAAAGTGATTAGTTACTATGCATTTGAAAAGCTTGTAGCAAAACGAACTTAATGACTTGATCTTATGTTATGCTTACTATGGGTGTGTGTCCATCACATCATTCTCCTAATGATATGATCTTGTTATTAACGACATATCCAATGTCCATGATCAGGAAACCATGATCATCCATTAATCAACAAGCTAGTTTAACAATAGGCTTACATTAGGGACTCTTTTATGTTTACAAAACACACAAGTATTAATGCTAATACAATTATAGCATGGGATGTAAACATTTATCATAAACATAAAGATATAATAATACACTTTATTATTGCCTCTTCATATCTCCAATAGTCTCCCACTTGCACTAGAGTCAATAATCTAGTTAAAAATCCCTGTGCATTCAACACCTATGGCTTTCTGGTGCTGTATAGACACTATTTCTATGGTAAACATAATCTTCGGATCCTGAATTTCTAGGTCCGTGTGTATTTGTATGTCCAGGCGCTTTCTACGATTACTCATCTCCAATGAGATGTCATTGTATAAATTTGGTCCTTTAAGAGACCTTTAGTTCCATGGGATTAAATCATGTTGATACAATTGTTCGCATAATGTATCTTCATAGTATTATCCCGCTATGAACCACAATTAGTTTGATAACAAACTACTTGACGAATGCCCTCATTTGTTGCTACAATAGCGTCATATACTTAGCCTTTGTTGTAGTATCTCACAATGTTTTAACTTTGGTACTCAACCAAACTGCTATAGAACTTCCTTTCCATTACATTGTGCCACCCATAGTTTAAATTGAGATAACTTAATTTGTGACAAAACTAGTATCAATGAAACAATTTACAATGAACTATTTGTCACCACTATATAAATAATATATTCTTATTTCTTCCAAAGATCATAAGAATATCCCTACTATTGTCCAATGATCATCTTATGAGTCATTCTAGTATATGCTCACAACATTTAGAGGATAGGATATATCTGGATGTGTACATCTCAAAGATTGATCAAAAATATTCTTGTGATTTCACCATGTCAAAATACTTGAATCTCGTGGTCAACACACTTGAATCTTTGATTCAGTCCTTTCCGCATCAAGAACCTTTCTTGTTGTTTCCATATTGAACTCATTCAACATCTTATCTATGTACATTTGGCAAAACTATATTAGCGCCTCAATTCATCCATATATAGATATTGATGCCTAATTCTTGGTTATGCCTAAGTCTTCATCTAAATGAAATTCTTAACTAAAAGTCAATAAAAGATACATCATTTCTAATTAATAATACGCCTTTCACATAATGTATTAGAAATATGTTCAGCACTCCCACTTAATTTCTTGCAAATGCAAACATCTTCATCGCTCTCTCATGAAATTAAACCTTTAATGCTTCATCACGGTGAAGATTCCAACTCAGATGCTCACTTCAACCATTGAAGTTTTGCATACTCTTTAGCCGCCCTTGAATTAACAAAACCCTTTGAGTCATGGGCACATCCTAGGTAACCATTCTATTAGAAGAACTTGTTTTGTTTGTTCAACTACCATATACCAAAATATATGTAGTGGTTGCTACATTAATCCGGCCCACTAAATATCGCTATGAAAGATCAAATCTTTATCATAGTCAATTTCGAACATTGTCGAACTCTTTCCGACATGTCGACTATTTCATAGATGTGAAACATCCATGTCTATTTCTTTATAGATCCATATACGCATCGTAAGGTCTTGCACCTTTCCGAGGGTCTTTCAAATTCAAAGCTTGATTGTGGTATGGAATTATCACTTGATTTTATGGCTTCAAGCCACTTAACGAAGTCAGGGCCCATCATTGCTTATTATGTAGTCGGTTCATCATTGTCAAACAACAATGATTTAACTCTCAAATCTTGGCATTTGATTACTTACCCGACCTACTTGGTCTAATAGTAACTTAGATCTCCGTGATCACAACCTTTGAGGCACGTGAGCCATGAGCATTTGGTTCGCTCTTCAGACACTTACCGATGCTGCATAACTCAGTGACATATTAGCCAAGGTTCAACAACCTTGTCAAAGTTCTATTGTCCTCCCACTTGACTTTTCACCAAAAATTCTTCAAGAAACTCGACATTCTAAGTGACAAACACTTTTATCTTCTCGTGTTATGGAGGAATACCCAATGGTTATTCTAAATAACCTACAAAGATATGCTCATCCGACTTTGGTCAAACATTTTACTTATGCCTAGCATACCAAAAATTTAAGAAAGGACAACCTGGGTTTTATCCCAAACCATGACTTATATGGTGTCATTTCAACGATCACGATGGAGCTCTTTTCAAGGTAAAAGCGGTAGTCACTAAAGCTTTAATCTTTAAAATATAATGGCAGTTTTATAAATGACACCTTTGATCTTACCATGTCAAACAAGGTTTCATTACATATCTCGAACACCCATACTCCTATGGTGTTTTGGGAATGCAACCATGGAACGATTCCTCAAATCTTAGGTGTTTTCCTAAACTTGTAACTCAAACATCTTTCTTTATGATCCAATCATAAACTTTTTATTTTCTTGTTACAATGATTTTCCACTTCATCTTGAAATTCTTTGAACATTTTCAAATGTTTCATACTTCTTCCTTATTGGGTAAGTATATACATATACTCACCAAATCTTCGAGAAAGCATAGGAAGTTGAAATCCATCGCCCATTTACTACACATAATGGACTATATACATCAATATGTATAAATTCCTATCAGCTTAGTCGCCCATTCCTCTTTTGGCTCATTTAACGGAGTTTTAATTATCTCCGTGAGTATCACAAGCGCCATTTGATCAAAATCAAAGACTCAAAATCCATCAACATGGAGTTTCTTCATGTATCCCTAATATAATTTAAATGGTGATGTCACTGCAAGTGATCTTTCAATCATTTGTCTTGCGACATTTTAGCATTAGTTTTATGGTCGTTATTTCTCCAACTGCATTTGTATATCATCCATCTATTATGGAATACGGTAATTATTTGAACAACCTTTTGTCGTCATAATACCTGATCAAAATAATAATTATTGAAACAAATCTGAAGGCAAGCTTTGATGTTAACGAGCAACACAACAACCCTTTGTTTGTTTTGATGAACATCATCACATATTCTCTTGCTAGTTACTTAGGCTATTGCAGTTCATGAATTGTGTTGTCATGTATGACACTTCATACCAACCAATTGTATCCAATACCGAATCCACATTGTTTAACAACCAAGGGATACAGCCATAACATGTATCTTCTATATACCTAAGTTGGATATCTCCAATCTTTTCTTTTCCGCCAAATATTTTATAGATTCTCTTTCAACAATTCCTTTTCTTTTAAAAGAATCTATCATCATCAATAGTGGTGTCATTCACATGACACATAGTACAAAGTGTATAGTCAAATACTAATACCTTTGAACTTGCACTTTGAAGTGGATCACCTTCATCAAATGTTTGGCATTCTTTCAAAATTCCATTCTTTAGTAATCTTTAGTGTAGTAAATATTTTACTTACATCTTCTATTCATCCTTATCATGACAACTTTCATGATCAAGCTGCTATAGCTTATAAAGGTGAATTACAGTATAATGTTTCTTTTCCAAAACCTTTTGGAGGATTAGGATGACCAGCCTCCAACCTTCACAAATTATCATCAAATATGAGGACATATACTCTATCATGTTGTAACCAATACATTTTTTTAGATATCGCAATACCTTTCACATATCATGGTTTCTGAAACATTGCTTGGCTCTTAGATAAACTTGATATTAAAATAATCTTTGAGTATCAAGAATCATGGAGGTAAACATGATACATTAGATACTAACACTAGAATTGTTACTCTTGATTTAATACTTGCTATTAAACTTCACAGAGTAAACGGAGTTTGCTCAAAGTTTGCAACATGACTTTTAAACTTTAGATCGACACTCAAAACAATACGATACCAGTTCATAAACAAATATCTAGAATTTTTATAGTTCTACTATCTCAACTATAACCAAGTTGAAGGTGGTGAACGGATGCCAATGATCACAACAAACTATGCAAATTCACTTGATTGTGTTTATGATAAATTGAGTTTGACTAATCCAAATTACAAATGAACTCCCACCAAAAACAACATCCCTCGAGTTGTTTTAGTGGCTACATAACCAAATCGACTACACCAAGTCCGATCATCACGGAGATGATGTAGCTTTAAAGTAATAATCAACATGTTCATCATATCATCCATATGACTCCATGCTTACCTTTCGTATTCCGTTCTCGAGACCATGTCCATACATGCTAGGCTCGCCAAGGTTAACATTAGTATCCGCGATGTGCAAATCTGGCTTGCACCCATCGATGCACACGTAGAATCTATCACACCCGATCATCACGAGATGCTTCAAACGATTTAGTCTTAGCAACGGCGCCTACTAAGGATGAACACTTTATTACTTGATATTTAGTGAGAGGGATCATCTTATAATGCTACCGCGATCTAAGCAATACAAGATGCATAAAGGATTAACATCACAGTAATTCATAATTAGTGTGATATGATATGGCCCTTTCTTCTTATGCCTTTGATCTCCATCTCCAAAGCACTATACGATCTCCATCATCACCAAAGATTGTGTCAAGGTCAGCGCCGCTTCATGGTTGTCCATCATCACCAAAGAACTATTACAACTACTTGGAATAAATCTATTATAAGATGAATAGACACGCAGGTCTTAATGTAATTAAAGACAACCATTAGTTCTCGCCGTTGCCATATTACAACAAGGATCATTGCATACATCAAATATAATCACAATCACATGATGGCCATATCACATCACAAAACCCCCAAAAACAAGTTAGACGCCTAATTTTCTTTGCATGTTTTACGTGGTTTGGGGCTTTCAATAAGAACGGATCTTACCTACTTAAACTGAACCACAACGTTGATACAAGTGCTATCGAGCGCAAAGTGTAGATTGGATCTATGCTATGATGGAGAGACATACCCCAAAGCCACTTGTAAGAAAGTTACATCGTCAAGCGTGAGCAAGTCTCATGTGCGATGACATGTAAGGTTAGCCCAGCCGCCTCATCCCACCATACCAAGATGCAAAGTACACAAAGCAAAATAAGACGAGCACCAACGCCCACAAAACCATTGTGTTCTACTCGCAAATGATCTACGTGATAGATACGGCTCGATACCACCAAGGGTCCGAGTATGGAAAAACAAAAATTTCTACCGCAAGAACTAACAAAACCCAGATCTAATCTAGATAAAAGCCAAGATCTAATCTATTAGACATGTGCAACGAGATAGATCTGTACTAACCCTCAGAGAACCGAAGCTGCTTTAGATTAGATCTCGGTTGATGTAGTCGATCACTTGCCGATCTCAAGATCGTGGACGATCCTTCCGCCATCGCTCCGGCAGAGTCAATGATCACGGCGAGTCAAGGCATCTTCCTCTCCCTGCTCCAATGAGCAAATGGGTAGTAGATCTTCCACTAATCCCAAAGCAGCACGACGGTGGTGGTGGTGGTGGAGTAGAGATTTTTGCAGGGCTTCGCCAAGCCTGAGCAGAGGAAGGAGGAGGAGAGAGGCTGCTAGGGCTTGTTATGGAGAGGATCAGGAGGCGCCTCCCCCATTTAAAGGAGGAGGCTGATGGGAGGGGAGTCCTAGTAGACTCCTCCTTGGGCAAGGGAGGGGAAGGGGAGGAGTCTCCTCCCCACGAATCCGTGTTCAGCCCCCACAAGGTTTCTTTGACCCTTTCTTGGTTTTCAAGCAACTCCAAGAACTCTTCTAGAACCTTCCGTAACATTCAAACCTTCTAGAATCTCCATAAACACTTCGAACATTTCCTAACTTAGAAAATGATCCCCAATATATGAATCTTATTCTGGACAATTCGATCTCCTCGGATGTCCCGATCCAACTGAGACCAACAACATTCGTCTCCAACACACATTCCATATCTACTCAAAACAACTTCAACCTTATGTGTCACCCACGGTTTGTGAATATGCATATGATGAAGACACCTCTTCGATCAATAACCATCGGATCTGAGATCCATAATGGCTCCCACATACTCAACGATGACTCCATGATCGATAACCATTAACATATGAAACCAATTCCCTTTTCACGCTGATATTCTACTTATCCGAGGTTGGATCGTATCTCCATACCTAGTTCTACCTCACATCGATAAGTACTTTACTGCTCCATGTTATGTCATCCTGTGACCTAGTCACATGCTTGCAAGCTAACTAGATGACATTCCACCGAGAGGGCCCAGAGCATATCTATCCGTCATATGGATGGACAAATCCCAATATTGGTCCATGCGCTTCAACACATACTTTCAGAATACCCAATGACACATTTATAACCACCCGCCATTTAAGCGGTGTTTAATGTCATCAAAGTATCCATCCGGTGATGGTGATTAACATAACCTCATGGTCGAAGGATTAGGTTACTATGCATTTGAAAAAGCTTGTAGCAAAACGAACTTAATGACTTGATCTTATGTTATGCTTACTATGGGTGTGTGTCCATCACATCATTCTCCTAATGATATGATCTTGTTATTAACATCCAATGTCCATGATCAGAAACCATGATCATCCATTAATCAACAAGCTAGTTTAACAAGAGGCTTACTAGGACTCTTTTATGTTTACAAAACACACAAGTATTAATGTTTCCTGCTAATACAATTATAGCATGGATGTAAACATTTATCATAAACATAAAGATATAATAATAACCACTTTATTATTGCCTCTTGGGCATATCTCCAACATAATTCCCATGGGGAGATGTAGGGATTGGTGAGATGTGATGTGCCTTCATATTTTCCATTAGTATTGTGATTGATTCTAATTACTATATTATGTGTGCTTGACTATCTGTGGATGCTTAATGCTTGTTGTCCAATTAGGCCCAAACAACATGATACTTTGTTCTACATGTATAAGATTTTGTTCGCTAGTGGACCGCCACTCGGTGACATAGGATATCAATGGAAAGCTAGTTGTCTCGAGGATAACGAGTAAATCACTATGCTTATTTCATTAGTCCGATCCAAGGAGCTAATCTCAAGCTTAACCTTAAGGGTCTTAATCGCTCAGTGTCCACCATGGTTTAGGTAGTAGGCTAGTAGGATTATTGAAGTTGGGATGAAATCTACCTAGAGGAGATCCGCTAATTATGGGTTGCTCGCCTACACATATATCTATAAGATTATAATTGTTACAGAATACTTGTCCACCTAGCACACTCACTATCACCATGAACTGAATCTCCAAATACTTTCCTTCACCATCCAGTAAAACAACAAACAAACAAAGTCGTTTTACTTTTATTCATTTTATTTCTGAAGTTTCCATTTTAGTTCTATTTAAATCTATTGCATTTAATCAAAACCCCATTCTTATTTCAACACTTGCAGTCAATTAACTTGAAGACCTATGACAACTTGTGATGAGACTTCACGATAAACACTTACCTTTGGGCTCCCTGCTGGATCGACATCTGAACTTCAAAACTAGCTACAAACGATTTGTGCACTTGCGCACATCGCTGTTCTTCTCCTAAACCACATGGATCCTCATCCTCCACTAGATGTCATTGCACGTGTATTCTTCTTGAAACCACATGGATGCACTATCTATGATTGCATTCTGCTCTTTTCATAAACCACATGGATCCACTAGAGTCATTGTATGTTTGTGTGTATCAACAGTATCATTGTGGTTTTGGAAAAGAACACATGCAATGATGCCACTCCAGCATGTGGTGTTCTTCATAAACCACATGGATCCACTAGATGTCATTGCATGTGTGTTCTTTTCATAATCCACATGGATCCACTAGATGTCATTGCATGTGTGTTCTTTTCCTAAACCACATGGATCCACGAGATGGCTTTGCTTTTGTGTTATTTTCATAAACCAAATGGATCTAGTAGATGTCATTTCCTGTGTTCTTTTCCTAAACCACATGGATCCACTAGAGTCATTGCATGTGTGTTCTTTCATAAACCACATGGATCCACTAGATGTCATTGCATGTGTGTCTTTTCCTAAACCACATGGATCCTATATATGTCATTGCATGTGTGTTCTTTCATAAACCACATGGCTCCACTAGAGTCATTTTATGTGTGTATCAATGTGTATCATTGTGGTTTTGGAAATGAACACATGAAATGATGCCACTCTAGCATGTGGTGTCCAACCATGTCCAAGAACCCTAGATGCATGCTAGGATTCAACTACATCATGCATTCTACCACCAGTTTGAAAGATGTCGATCACTACACCCACTTGGATGTGTGTGTGTCAAGATGCCATAGTGGTTTTGAAAAGAACACATGCAATGATGCCACCCAACATGTGGTGTACAATCATGTCCATGAACTATAGCAGATGATGGGATTCAACTTCAACATGCATGGTATCACCAGCTTGAAGATGCGATCACCAAACATACTTGGATATCTGTATGAGTGTGCAACATTGTTGTTTTGGAAAAGAACACATGCAATAATGCCACTCTAGCATGTTGTATCCAACCATGTCTAGGAACCCTAGAAGTATGCCGGGATTAAACTTCAGCATGCATTGTATCACCAGTTTGAAAGATGTTGTATCACCACACCCACTTGGATGTGTGTGTGTGCAGGTGTATCAAGGCATCATTGTGGTTTTGAAAAGAACACATGCAATGATGCCACTCCAGCATGTGTTTTTATTTTCATAAACCACATGGATCCACTAGATGTCATCAGATGTGTGTTATTTTCCTAAACCACATTGATCCATTTAGATGTCATTGCATGTGTGGTCTTTTCAGAAACTACATGGATCCAAGAGATGTCATTGCATGTGTGTTCTTTCCTAAAACCACATGGATCTACTAGAGTCATTGAATGTGTGTTCTTTTCATAAACCACATGGATCCACTAGATGTCATTGCATGTGTATTCTTTTCCTAAACCACATGGATCCATTATATGTCATTGCATGTGCATTCTCATAAACCACATGGCTCCTCTAGAGTCATTGGATGTGTGTTCTTTCATAAACCACATGGAAACACTTGAGTCATTTTATATGTGTGTGTGTATCAGTGTGCATCATTGTGGTTTTGGAAAAGAACACATGCAATGATGCCACTCCAGCATGTGGTGTCCAACCATGTCCAGGAACCCTAGATGCATGTTGGGAACAACATGCATTCTACCACCAGTTTGAAAATGCTGCATCACCACACCCACTTGGATGTGTGTGTGTAAGTGTGCATCAATGTGGTTTTGGAAAAGAACACATGCACTGATGCCATTCTAGCATGTGGTGTCCAACCATGTCCAGGAACCTTAGCAGCATGATGGGATTCAACTTCAACATGCATTGTATCACCAGTTTGAAAGATGATGCATCACCAAACCAACTTCGATGTGTGTGGATGAGTGTGCATCATTGTTGTTTTGGAAAAGAACACATACAATGATGCCACTCCAGCATGTGGTGTTCTCTTCATAAACCACAGGGATCCACTAGATGTCATTGTGACGAGGGTTTAACTCATCAATGCCCATTGTTATGGACTTGGGTTTTGGAGAAGGAGGGAGCGGTGGAGACATCTATCAGCTAGCAAACAAGCACACAGGGGACTCAAAGATTTACCCAGGTTTAGGCCTTGTAGAGGTCCCTACTCCTGCTTGTCTCGCCGTGGAATTATCAAGGAATCAAAGATTACAATGGTGCATGTATGCAATTTGGCGAGGGTTGTGGAAACTAGGGTTGCGGTGTCCTCCTCACGCCTCCTAGCCTTTATATAGATAGGCTAGGTCTCGTTTAGCAGGTCAAGTCGGTTACAAGTTAGGGTTTTCCCCTTTGAACTTTCTATCTTGAGCTTCTTCTTGTTCTTCAAGCAATCGGGAGTCCGTAGGTTACTCGAGTTCTTCATTTGGGCTTTGGCGACATCGTGGGCCTTTATGTATTCAGGCCGTATATACCAAACTCGAGTACCTATAGGGTATACCCATGTCAGTAGCCCCCGAGTGTCCAGTGGAATCGTAGATTCGACTGGAGACTTATGAAGCCTTTCGAGTACATGACTGAGTATATTTTTCGACTGCTCTGTTTATGTCATAGGGACTGTTGATGCGCGTGCCTGATTTTAACCGATGTATAGGTAGCAGTTAACTACCTTAGGGTAAAACAACGCCACCTACTCAAATTCGAGTCCTCGGACTCAATCCGTAAGTGCGTGTAATCCGTAAAAGTGCCGTGAAGCCGCGAGGTCTTACAGAGTCGAATTCCAAAGATATGGTGTGAGCACCGACGCATCCGCTACAGTATGTTCATCGCACTCTACAGTGCACTAATATATTTCGGTAGTGCGCAGCTTAATGCATTGCCAGGCCTTATTCAGGTCTTATCTTCACGCCGTAAGCGCTGCATCCTAATTTTATCATCGCGAGACGATTCGGTGACCCAGAGACGCGGTCTTTGTAGGGAAAATTATGAGGCGGTGTTGCCATAAACATCGAGTGTGGATGTTATCAACGACGGGTACTTTGTACAAATAATCACAGGTGCACGACCAGCGCCCCTATGGGAGTAGCTCTGAAAGTGCCTAGTCGAGTCAAGACTCAGACATGTGGACTAAAGAACTTTTGCGACTGCTGTTTTTTTTCTTGCTTGTTTCAGTCGAATTTGCTTCCAGCGCTCCCTATGGGAGTAACCCATGTCCATAGTCGAACCGTGCTTCGAGTGATTGGGTTTTTGCCTTGATTGTTCATGTTCTTGTAAAAGAAAATCGAGGGTGTGCGACTAGCGCCCCTATGGGAGTAGCCCCGAAAGCTTGGTGGAGTCAAAGACTCGAGCAAGGACTAAAGTAGTCAAGTCTCACGTGCATAGTTGTTGATGACGCCAAGGTCGACGATTTCAAGACCTCAGTTGCCCACGTGAGTGAGTTTGACGGGACGTGACGAGTGTTGGGTCCTACTCCCTAACTCTGATTTGACTGGGCGTGCGTAATATTTATTTTAACCAGGCCTCCTCGATTTCCGCACATAATGGGAGTAGTGGGGGGACGGTTCGCGTTTTAGCTCCTCCACGGTCGAGCATGATGAACACCACGCGCCATTCAAAGAGGGTTTTTCGAGCCGTTGGATTGCATCTTCCAGGAGTTAAGTAGTGACGCTGCGATAGTAATTTTCTCATATGCTTTCATTCATCCTTTGCCTTCATCGCCATTGCCACTGTTCCTCTGCTTTCTCTGTGCTCTTTTTCCTCCGTGGCGCTAGACCAGCTCCGCACGTTTCCCAGCTACTTCCTCCGGTCGCATCGCCACCGCGCAATGGGGAAGAAGAAAGGAGGTGTTGCAGCCGATTCCGCGGCTACCGCTGCTATGGTGAAGAAGAAGGGTAGCTCCGCCATGGCATTCAAGACTGCCAAGCGGAAGAAGAAGGGCACAGCACCCGCATCACAAATGGCGGTGGCGCCCATCCGCTATCAAGTCCTCGATCTTCGCCTTCTTCGCTAAGACGGAGTGTTATCCGGCCATATACCGACAAGGCCCCCGGCAGCGAGGTAATCCCTCCTCCCGCCAGCCGAGTGATGTTCCTAGCGCTCATCATCCGCGCCTCTCTTTGCCCCTGATCCTTTCTTCAGGGCCTTCTTTATTTTACGGCTCCAGCTCAATCAGCTGTCCCCAATTCCATCCTCCATGTAGCTTGTTACATCACCTCATGAAAGTGCTGGCTCAGATCGAGCCGCATTTCGCCTCTTCAAGCGCCTCTTCAAATTGAAACGATCGCCATCTGGTTCCGTAGTTCACGGCGTAGGAGGCTGCGGAATCCATGTCGATCCATCCACCACATACTTCGACATCAAGATGATGATGTCCGTCCAAGGGTGGAGGGACAAGTGGTTCTACGTTCACGACCAGAAGGCCGACGAAGACCACTTCGGACTCGCGCCCTTTGACCCCTCGATGCCATGCAAGAGGAGGCGCTCCTGGAAGAATGTGGTTATGCCCGGCGAGTCCGCGAGACAGACAGTGTTGTACGAGCTGGGCTTCACGACCTCGAGAGTCACATAGGCAAAGAGGAAGGAGGCAGTGCCCTCATTCGCACGCGGTGGCGTCGCTGGCCTGTCCAGCCCTTGCAGCCGTGAGTCCACCCCATGTATCTGGGATGGTTGAGAATGTCACTCATGTTCGCCGATGGCATGTCCGCGAGTGAGGTAGATAAGAGGGTTCGATCGTGACTAAGTACACCGCCAAGGATGTGCTCCTGCTGAACCAGCCCTCCGTTCGACGCTTCTAACCATCCTCCTGAGGTACAGTTGTGCTACATAGTAGCTTAGTTTGTTGATTGCTTCTTTGCTGTTTCTTTGCTTTGTGCTGAATTATGGTCTGTATGTAGGATTGGGCGGTGTCACCTGATGTCCCTCTTCCCCGAGGGGTTATCCTCGCTAAGCCTTGAAGAGGACGAAATGAGTCGACCGGCCCTATCCGATGTAGAGGAAGCCCCAGTCGGTAGTCCGGATACTGCAAGCATTCAGGCAGCAAGGATTCCGGCGTCCCTTCGACCAGAAGGTGCAGGCGCAGCGAGTCACCAATCCCTGCCATTCCTGTGAGCGCCGTGGCGCCATCTTCTTGCAAGAAGATGCGACTGCCAAAGGAGTCCTCGTCAGAGTCGGGGGAGCCAACCTTTGACTTTGATAAGTTTGATTGGTAAGTATTCGATTTGTCCTTTTTGATTCTTCACTGGATTTGCCTTGTCCTTGATGTTGGTTTTGTCTTGTAGTCAGGAGGCGTTGTCATCTTTTGGCGACGTCCAATTTTTGAAAGAATCAGGAGTCGCGACCTCAAGGGCCAAGAAAGAGGTCGAGCGTGCTCCTTCTCCTCAATTAGGCCCACTCCGGCACAACTCTTCCATCTCTCGCATGATGGGGAGCATCGATGGTCGCCTTGATGATCGCGCACCAATCGACTTCAGAGTCATTGGAGGATCATGTAAGTGTAGGGCTTCTTATTTTGATGTTGCAGTCGATGTTATGTATGACTTCTGCTGATCCTTTTTTGTTTTTCCTTTTGCGGTAGCTTCTTGTGAAGGAAGCCGCTCACTTGGCGGAGCAGGTGCATGCGATTGGCCGCCAGCATGCAATGCTGGAGATGCGCCATCGCGTGGTGGAAAGTAAGTGCTCTACACTTCTCCTTCTTCTGCATCGTTTTTATGTGGTCGACTGATATTCAATCCCCTTTTGTTTTGTAGCTGAACATAATGCTCTTCTGCGCGACGCCGCCACCATGGAGAAGACATTCGCCGCGGCCGTGAAGGGTCACGATGAGGCAATCGCGGCGCGTGACGAGGCATAGAGGCGTGAAGAGGATCTGCGTGCCTCCTTCGTAGCCAGGGAGAAGTTGTTCGAAGAACAGCTTTTCTTGATTGCCAAGGCCCTCTCAGGTACCTTGCTTGGATATCGTTATCGTTCTCTATTCGATTTTTTGCCGCTATGCTTGATTTTGTGTCCATGGACGGGTTTATGTAGATGTCAAGCGATTTGAGCTTGACCCTTAGGCCCTCCGCCGTGATGATGTCTTTGCGGTGCGCTTTCAGAATGAGATCGCAGCGCCACCGTTCAAGATATGCTCTCCAAGGCCAAGGGCGTGCTCAGTCGCCTCTAGGAGGAGTTCATGCCCAAGGCTGAGCTAATCGAGAACATGAACAAGCTGCTGGAGTCCTTTGCCAGGGGTGTTCCTGCAAGCTTCAAGAATTCGCACCGTGCGGCTGGCGCGTCGATGTCACTCGCCATGGTGCAGCCCCACGAATCGGTTGATCCCGCAATGTTTCGAGGGCGATGCCCGTTAGCACGGATGACCAGCAGGTAGTCTTTGCTCCCTTCGCGACTGCCTGTGGAAAATATGGGCCACAGCTGATTAACACAGTTGAGAAGTATTCTGAGGAGCTACAGCGAGCCAAGAAGGCTAAGAAGGCTGCGCATCGGGTTGGGCGTAAAGTCAGGTATCTCGATACCGCCACTGACTCGATGAGGCCCCCAAACCGCCTAAGTCAAAGAAGCCAATCGCCCTCAGTAGCTTTGTAATAGTTGATTAGTTTATGTCTTTTGTCAAGAACATGCCTTTGGTGAGTGTATCTGCTGATACTTTTGCCAATCTTGAATGCACTCGAATCTTTTGTCTGTGTGTCGATTTTATCTTCTTATTGCTTCTTGCTTGGCTTGTGGTAGGGTACATCAAGTGATCCTTTGAGGGAACCTCAGGATTCGCCGCCCTTTGATGATACTTCGGCACCACCGCGCTCTAGGGTGGATGAGTTGTCGCTTCTTTCGCGACTACGTGACCATGTGAAGCAGTTGGAGAGTGAATGGCCCGTGCTCCGCGGTAACGCGGATGTATGGAAGTCAAAGGCAGAAGGCCACCCGAGAACAAGATTCGCTGGGGAGATGACGCAATTAGGCTGCACCAATTTAAGTGTTAGTTTGCTTGCTCTTATCTTTTCCTTGTGGTCACTCGCAATGGTGTGCTATCCTTATGGTTCCGTTGTTGCTTTGTATAGTTGTCAGCGCGCGCCATCCGCAGGATGAGAAGGATAGGATTGCTATTCGCATGCATGATCTGACCCAAGAGCAACTTCAGGAGAGTGGATACTTCTGGGTGGATCATGATCGTGTGATTGTGCTAGCAACCCTGCAGGATCGTGCATCATGAGTGCTGCACTTTCTGAAGAAGTCGCAGTCATGCTTGAAGAACATCTATCGGACGATGTTTCCACTGGATGTTGCTCCATCAAGCTCATTGCCCTTCTGCCAAGTTCCAAGACCTCGGCTCGCAAGTGTGTAAGGCAACAGTTGGTGGCTGGTGCCAAGGCCACTCTATCGCTGGTGCGACTGCATAGTCCTGACGTAGACGTTGCGGCAATTGCGGCTGGGCCACCTGCACCACCAGCAGGTTCTGCTTGGAATATGGTGCCGCACTATCAGGCAGTGGATCGCCCAGCAGAGGAGATCGTCGATTTCTTCGAGTAGCAGACCAACGTTCTTTTGTTGCAGTAGTAGCTTAGTTTGTATCATGCACATAAGTGTACCAATGTTGTAAAGTTCGGATATACATTGTGTGTAATTGATCACGATTATGTATAAAGAGCTTGTTAGTGTGTGAGTAGACTATGCGATTCTTTTCGTTAGCCCGCCATGAGCTTATCTTGGTCCCTTGTCAACCTGTGTGTTGCAACCGTTGATGTGTGTCAAGGGTTTTGATTGATGTGCCTACTCAGATATCGCTTTAGTTCAGAGATGTGTATAGGGTATGCAGCTCGAAAGTGGATAAGTTGTGGAAAAATAAAGGAGAACATAGAGTTTTGGGGCACTTAGCTTTATTTATTCGTGAGATAGTACGAAGTACAATGTGTGGCTAAGTAGCCTTGGCTGAGTGCCTTGTTCGTGATGTAAAAGTAAAAACAACTAAGGGTAGAAGGCCAGAGCTGCGCCGACGCTCGAGGGGTTGAGTATGCAACTCATCTCTATATCTTGAAGGTGATAGCGCCACCGGGATTACTTCAGAATCACGATGGTCCTCCTGTGGGGACTCGAGCTTGAGATGTCCTTACTGCTTTAGTCGCAGGACCAGGTCGCCTTCGATGAAGGATCTGGGGTGTAGCCTCCTAATGTGGTAGTTGCGCAGGTTCTGCTAGTAGATCATTGATCTTTCCGTGGCGATTTCCCTTGCCTCGTCAAGGAGGTCGATGGAGTCTTCGAGTGCAAGAGATGACTCCTGTTCGCTGTAAGCGACCACGCGCGACGCCTTGTACCGTACCTCAGCGGGTAGAACCGCTTTAGCCCCATGCACCATAAAGAACGGGGTGTAGCCCGTAGCACTGTTTGGATTTGTGCGTAGGCTCCAAAGTACTAATTGCAATTCGTCTGGCCAGCAGCCCGCGGCTTGTTCGAGTGGCCAGAGGAGTCGCTTCTTGATGCCACCGCAGACGAGCCCGTTCGCCTTTTCGACCTGACCGCTGGTTCCATGGATGTGCTACTGAGGCGTAGCTGATGTTGATTCCCAGATTCTCACAGAATTCTTGGAACTCCTTGGATGTGAAGTTTGTTCCATTGTTTGTGATGATGATGTGTGGCACTCCGAAGCAGAAGACGATGGACTCAAAGAACTTGACTGCGCTATGCCCCGATTGATTGGTCACTGGCATGGCCTCTATCCACTTGGTGAACTTGTCGACTGCCACCAGGAGGTAGACATAACCACCTCGTGAGGACTTGGGGAGCTTGCCGACCATGTCGAGTCCCCATTGCGCGAAGGGCCAGGCCAATGGGATTGGCCGGAGCTCTACGCCAGGTGCATGCGGTTTGTCCGCGAATCGTTGACACGCGTTGCATTTCTGGATGATGTCCTTGGTGTCGCGCATGGCCGTGGGCCAGTAGAACCCATCCCACAGAGCTTTGGCCATGAGGGCACGATCGCCGTGGTGTCCGCAGGTTCCCTCATGGATGTCGAGGAGAACAGCTCTTCCATCAGCCATGGAGACGCATCGCTGGAGTATTCTTGTGATGTTGCGCTTGTATAGTTCACCATTGATGACAGCGAATGCCTTGGATCACCGTGCGATGTGCTATGCATCAGTCGAATCGTCCGGTAGACTTTTGCTGAGGAGGTACGTGATGTACGGCTGAGTCCACGATGATTCGATCATCATGACGCTCATTGGTCCTTCGAAAATCGATCCAGCTGTGTCGCCAAGTGCCATTGGCTCATTGGGTGGCGAGCCCCGAGTCCGCTGCTGCGCTTTGTTTTCTTCTCGCTGCCTTTGGCTTGATGGAGCGCTCACAGATGCGCCGAGAAATACCCTGTGGTATGGGGGCGCAGGTAGAGCCTATGTTGGCGAAAAGGCCCGCCTCTTCATTGCTTTCGTGGCCTACGTGTCATAGCTCGCAGCCGTCAAAGTCCCCTTCGAGTGTGTCCTAGAGGTCGCGATAGGCGATCATGTTGTCGTTCAGTGCGTCACACTCATGCATTGTTTGGTTGACGACCAACTTGGAGTCGTCGTATATAATGAGCCTTTTGGCGCCGCAGGCTTTTGCCATCCTCATCCCGTGTAGCAGGGCCTCGTATTCAGCTTCATTGTTGGAGGTGGTGAACTGCATCCGCAGGATGTACTTCAGCTTGTCCCCTTGGGGCGATGTCAATATGACACTTGCACCGCCCGGCCCTTCCGCTGACCCATCAAGTGCATTATCCGTAGGTAGGACATATCTGGTTTGTCGTGGAGCTGGTTCTCCATCCAAAGGCATGAGGAAGTCAGAAGAACTTGCGATTTGATTGCGCCGTGTTTTCATATGTAATGTCTCGTGGAGACAATTTATCCCCAAAGCGACTTGTCCCTTGGCGTCAGGGTTATTGAGGCAGTGCCCCAATGGGGCATCGTTGACCACCACGATTGGGTGTTCCTGGAAGTAGTGGCGCAGTCGCCGAGCGGTCATGAAGACACCGTATGCCAGCTTCTGGTAGTGCGGGTACCGCTGTTTTGTTGGCATGAGGACCTCACCGAGGTAGTAGACTGGGTGTTGTACCCCTTGGACCTTGTTTTCCTCGGCTCGCTCGACGACGAGACTCGGTCGACCACCTGGTTGGTGGCGGAGATATATAGCAGCGGTTCCCTTTCTTGTGGGGTCACTAGTACTAGCGAGGTGGATAGCAGCGCTTGAGGTCTTCAATGCTTCCTCAGGCTTCATTGGTCCATTCAACTTTTCAGCTTTATGGAGGAGTTGGTAGAAGGGCAGTGCCTTTTCACCCATCCGACTAATGAACCGATCGAGGGTCGTGATTCGCCACCGCTGAACACCCCTTATGTTTTTCAGCTTCCATGGCCAAGATGGCTTTTATTTTCTTCGGGTTTGCCTCGATTCCCCCTGCGGAGATGAGGTATCTGAGTAGTTTCCCAGATGGGACGCCAAAGGCGCATTTGTCCGAATTGAGCTTGATCCGGTAGCGGTCGAGGTTGGTGAAGGTTTCGCACAAATCGTCGCTTAGGGAGGCTTCCTCCTTGGTCTTGATTACTATGTCGTCGACATAGACTTGAATGTTGCACCAAGTTGGTCCTTGAGGCAAGCCCGCATGCACCGCTGGTAGGTGGCTCACGCTTTTTAGCCCAAGGGCATTGTGTTGTAGCAGAACACACCGAAGGGCATTGTAAATGCTGTTTTTTCTTGATCTTCCTCCTTCATTCGAATCTGATTATAGCCTGAGTAGGCGTCGAGGAAGCAGAGGCGCCGATCCCGCTGTGGAGTCGATGATCCGGTCGATTCACCAGAACGGGAAGTGATCCTTTGGACAATGCTTATTCAGAGGTGAAGTCCACGCACATCCGCAGGATATCCGTGTCCTTGAGCCAAGTGCTTTCTTTGATCTCGCTGATGAATTTGGCATCGAGGAGTCCGCTGATCTCCATTCCAACGCCTTTTGCTCGTGGCTCGATAATCGCCAATTGTTTGCTTTACTCGCCTTGCGTCTGGCTGACGTTGAGTGCGTGCGACGAATTCGAACTCGCATGTCCGCCGGACACCAAAGGAAGATTTCCGAGTGCTCACGGAGGAATTCGAGCGGAGTTCCTATGCAGGACTCAAGTTGTTGGCGAGGGCCATCTTGGCGGATCCGGCGGTGGACCTGCACTTTCTTTGTGTGCACCGATGAGTCGAAGATAGATCGGGCGAACTTGGCGGCTGGGGAGGCAGACTATTGTCCGTCACCTTTAGTCTCGCGAGTTTTTCCTGCATGCCAAAGGATTGGGAAATTCTGTTGAATTCCCTGTCACAGATGTCTGACCTCTCGAATCTCCCGTTGACTGTGATGACGCCATTGGGACCTGGCATTTTCATCTGCAGGTAGGCATAGTGGTAATCGCCATGAACCTAGCGAACACGACACGTCCGAGGATGCAAGGATACCGTGAGGGCCAACCGACGACCTCAAATCGATGTGCTCAAGGCCGAAAGTTTTTCGGCGTCAAGATAACGCCGAGGTTGATTTTTCCTAGGGGATATATGCCTTTTCCTAGGACGATGCCGTGGAATGTTGTGTTCGAGGCTTCTAGGCAAGTCAGAGGGATCTGTTGGGTCCGCAGCACAGAAAACAAAAAAATTCCTACGGTGTGAACTACACGCCAAGATCTATCTACTAGGTACAAAGCAACGGGTGGACATACATCCAACAAGAACTTACCTCGAGACAATGAGCTTTATTAACGAGTAGGAACTCGTGGTTGATGTAGTCGCACACTTGCCGCATCTCAAGATCATGAGGATGTCTAGCGTGTCCGCCCAAAGACGCCCATCGATCCAGCCCAAAGACTCAAGTCCAAAGATCAAAGCAGCAAGTGCATCCGTGATCGCACACACGTCCGCACTGACAACCTCCATCCTCGCTTCCAAAGAAGCAGCAAGCAACTCTTTCTAGATAAAGCCATCATGAACATGTATCTCGCTAATCCGAGACCATGGGGAATAATACTAGAGGGGAGAGAGATCCTTCACAAGGAGGTGTGTTTGAGAAGTGAGGAGGGGTGGTTTTTATAGGAGGAGGGGGTTCTCCTTCATGGTTGCCAAGATGGAGGAGGTGACTTTTCACCTCTCCATTCATGTGGTGGTAACTCCTCCACATAAATTTGCCCTTCACATTCTCTTTAAAGTCTCCATTTTAAATGCATTAAATTTCTCCAAATTTAATGCCTCTCATTTAATAAAACTCTTTTATTATTTTTATTCAGAATTTTGTTAATTACTTTAATTAACAAACATTCACATAAAACCCCCGCAACATTTCAATATTACATGCGTAACCAATTTCAGCAATTTCACCAAACAGCTTTTGTGTCTATTGAAATAATTCTAGCGCTTTCTTAAATCTTTATCTCAAACATATTTGCTCCAAATGGTGTCGGTATTCCTTATGTGTCACCCTACGGTTCACGAATAACGCAGACATGATCGAGACCCTCTTCGATCAATAATCAGCTGGACTGAGATCCATATGACTCCTACACATTCAACGATGACTTCTGTGATCGTGAGAACCTTTAACGCTAGTAACTAAATCCTTTGTCCCATGATATATTACATGTCCGAGATTCATGATTGGTATTCCATACCTAGTTTGATCTCATATCGACATGCACTTTTTTCGCTCCTGATATAACATTCTAGTGATCACATCACTTGCTTGCAAGCTATTTCAATGTGATATCACCGAGAGGGCCCCAAGAGTATATCTATCCGTCATCGGGATTGACAAATTCCACTCTTGAATCATGAGTCAACATAACACCTTCAGAAAGATCGAACCCATCTTTATAGTCACCTGCTACGGCAGGACGCTTGATGTTACAAGATACACTTCCTGTTAGCAATTAACATGATCTCATGGACTAAGGATAAAGATTACTGTATGATGTTATAGCAATATAAACATAATGACTTGATCGTAATGCTATACTTGATGAATGTTCATCACATCATTCCACCAATGGTGTGACCTTGTTATTAACAACATCCAATGTCCATGATCAGGAAACCTTGATCATCTTGTTAATCAACAAGGTAGTCTATAAGAGAGGCATGACTAGGAACCCTTTTTGTTTATTAAACACACATGTATTCAAGTTTCCAAATCAATACAATTCTAGCATGTAAAATAAACATTTATCATAAACATGGAATAAGAAAATAACCACTTTATTATTGCCTCTGCATATTCCCTTCATTCCCCACTTGCACTAGAGTCAATAATCTAGTTTGAAAAACTTTACATTGAACAGCTATGGCTTTCTGGTGTTGCATATACGCTATTGCTAGTGGTTAACATAATTTCCGGATGTGACAGTTTTATATTCGTGTGTATTTGCATATCTTTGCGTCTCTACGCATCACTCATTCTCAAATGAGATGGCATTGTATAAATTTGGTCCTCCGTGAGACCTTTAGTCTGCTCGCCTCAAAATATGTTGATATTATTGTCACACAATATATCTTCATAGTATTAGCCCACTTTGAACCACACCTAGTTTGATAACAAACTACTTAACACAAATGCCCTCCTTTGCTGCTACTATAGCAGCTATATACTTAGCCTTTTGTTGTAGTATCCGTCACAATATCTCAACTTTGTAACTCATCCAAATCCATCATGGAACATCCTTTCCATTATATTGTGCCACCCATAGTCTAAATTGAGATAAATTTAATTTGTATCTTGTGACAAAACTAGTATCAATGTAACACTTTACAATGAACTACCTTTAACTATTTGTCACTTATACATGATATATTCTTAGTTCTTCCAAAGCTCATAAGAATATCTTTACTATTGTCCAATGATCATCTTATGAATCATTCTAGTATATGCTTATAACATTTAGAGCATAGGACATTCTGGATATATACATATCATGGTATAATTGATCAGAATCTTCATATGATTTTACTCACCAAGTGTTGAAACACTTGAATCTAAATACAATTCTTTCCATGCAGCAAGCACCTTTCTTGTTGTTTCCATATTGAACCCTTTCAATATCTCATATTGAACCCTTTCAATATCTTATATATGTATGTCTGGCACAACCATATTAGCGCCTTAAATCTATCCATATAGGTATTGATGCCTAATATTCTGGGTTTGCCCAAGTCTTTCATTGAAATCTTATTTTAATGAAATCCTTAACTTGTGTCAATTCAAGATACATCATTTCCAATCAACAATATGTCCTCTACATAATGTATTAGAAATATGTCTCAATGCTCCCACTTAATTTCTTGCAAATGCAAGCATCTTCATCATCTCCGATGAATTTAAACTCTTTAACAGCTTCATCATGGTGAAGATTCCAACTTCGCTATGCTTACTTCAACTATTGAAGTTTACATGCCCTTTTAGCACCCTTTGAATTAACAAAACCCTTCGGACCATGTCATGTACATGTCCTAGGTTACCGTTCTATTAGAAGAACCTTGTTTTGTTTATTCAACTACCATATACCAAATTATATGTAGTGGTTGCTACATTAATCCGTCAAGACTATATATCGCTATGAAAGATCATATCTTGTCATAGTCAACTCCTTGATCATTGTTGTAAACTTCTTTCTGACATGTCGACAATTTCATAGATGTCAAACATCCATGTCCATTTCTTTATAGATCCAAACATGACCGATACGCTTCACGCCTTTCCGGATGGTCTTCCAAGTTTAGAAACTTGATTTCTCGTGTATGGATACTATCACGGATTCTATGACTTCTAGTCATTTTATGGAGTCAGGGCCAATCATCGCTTCTTTGCATGTAGTCGGTTCATCATTGTCAAAACAATAACGACTTGCTTATCAAATCTTACTATTTGATTCTTACCACCCACATGGTTCTATAGGAACTTTAATCTCCTAGATCACACCTTTGTAATCACGAGAGCCATGAGCATTGTGGCCGCCACCGACATTTTCCTAAGGGCGCCACTTAGCACATATAGCTAAGGTTCAACAACCTTATCAAAGTTCTATTGTCCTCCCACTTAATTTTTCACAAAAAATTCCTTCTCAAGAAATTTGACGTTCCAAGTAACAAACTCTTTTGTCCTTGGTGTTATGGAGAAATTACCAACAAATTCTTTGGGATAACCTACAAAGACGTGGTTTATCCGACTTGGTTGTAAATATATTACTTATGCATAGCATACCAAAATTTAAAAAAGACAATTGGTTTTATCCCAAACCATAACTCATATGGTGTCATTTCAACGGATCACGATGGTGCTCTTTTCAAAGGTAAAAGCGTAGTCTCTAAAGCTTCAACTTAAAACATAATGGCAGTTTTATAAATGACACCTTTGATCTTACCATGTCAAACATGGTTTGATTTCATCTCTCAAATATGCCATACTCCTATGGTTTATCGGGGAACACAAATCATGGAACAATTCCTCAAGTCTTAGGTGTTTTTGCTAAACATGTAACTCAAATATCTTCCTTTATGATCGAATCATAAACTCTTTATTTTCTTGTTACAATGATTTTTCACTTGCCTTGAAAGTCTTTGAACAACTTTCAAATGTTTCATACTTCTTCCTTATTAAGTAAATATACGTATATATTCACTCAAATTCTTGAAGAAAGTATATGAAGCAAAAGATCCATCGTGATATGGCTACACATAATGGACTTATGCACATCAAGATGCACAATTTCCAATAAGCTAGTCATCCGCTCCTCTTGGCCTATGAACGGAGTTTCAATTATCTCGAGGAAAGTCTCACATGCGTCAATTGATCAAAATAAGGACTCCAAAATTCCATCAACATGGAGTTTCTTCATGTTTTCTTTCAAATATAATTCAAACAGCGATGTCACTTCATAAGTGATCTTTCAATCATCTGCTCTTCACATTTTAGCAATAGTGTTTATGGATGTGATTTCTCCAACTAGACTTGTAAAAGTTCATCCATCCTTTATGGAATACGGTAATTATTTGAATAGCCATTGTTCTCATAATACCGGAACAAAATAACAATTATTTAAACAAATATTGAAGGCTTGGTTTGATGACAACGAAAAACACAATAACACTTTATTTGTTTTCGATGAACATCATCACTCATTCTCTTGCTGGTTACTTAGGCCATTGTAGTTCATGAATTGCGTTGTCCTCGTATGACACTTCATACCAACCAATTCGGTATCCAATACCGTATCCAATACCTCATAACCACATTGTTTAACAAGCAAGGAATATAGCCATAACATGTATATCTTCTATATACCCAAGTTGGACATCTCCAACCTTTAATTTTCTGCCAAATATTTTATAGATTCTCTTTCAGCAATTCCTTTTTCTTTTAAAAGAATCTATCAACATCAATAGTGGTGTCATCCACATGACACATGGTACAAAGCGTATATAGTCAACTACTAATACCTTTGGACTTGCACTTTGAAGTGGATCACCATCATCAAATGTTTGGTGTTCTTTCAAAAATCCATTCTTTAGTAATCTATTAGTGTAGTAAACATTTTACTTACATCTTCTATTCATCCTTATCATGACAACTTTCATGATCAAGGTACTATAGCTTATAAGGAATAATCACGAGTATAATATCAGTTCCCAAAACCTTTTTGGTAGATTTGGATGCCTAGCATCTCCATCCTTCACAAATTCTCATACAATATGAGAACATGTATTTTGCTAAATTATACTCTATCATAATGCAACCAAAAACATTGTTTCAGATATCACAATATCTTTCACACATGATGGTTTCTGAAACAATTTCCATCTCCAATATAATCTTGATATTAAAACAACTTTTTGAATATCAATAATCATGGAGGCAAACATGATACTTTAGATACTAACATTGAATTTTACTCTTGATTTAATAATACATATTAAACTTCAAGGAGTAAAAAGATTTTTCTGAAAGTTTGCAATAGAACTTATAAACTTTAAATTGACATTCAAAAAATACGATACCATCAGAAAGTAAATATCCAGAATTCTATAGTTCTATTATCTCAAATAAAAACTAAGCATAAGGTAGAAAACTAATGCCAATGACTACAACAAACTATGCAAATTCACTTTGATTTAATTTATGACAAATTTGGTTCGACTAATCCAAATTAGAAATGAACTCCCACTCAAAAACGACATCCCTCGTGCCTTTTTGGTGATTACATGAACCAAATCCACTACACCAAGTCCGATCATCACGTGAGTTGATGTAGCTTCAAAGGCGAGCATCTATATGGGCATCATATCAACTATATGACTCATGCTTAACCTTTCGGTCCTGTTCGAGGCCATGTCTCAGACATGCTAGGCTCTCCAAGTAATTACCTTAGTACTGTAGTAAAACTGTCTTACACCCGTTTGTATGAAAGCGTAGAGTCGAGTACACCCGATCATCACGTGATGTCTTGAAACACGATCCACAAAACGGTGCATACTTAAGGAAGAACACATTTTTATCTTGATATCTAAATGAGGGATCATCTTACAATGCTACAGAAAGCGCCAAACTAGCAGTATAAGATGCTAACATCTAATGTGTAAAGTGAGATGATATGGTCCATGCATTTGATCTCTATCATTTGCATCGTGGTATGATCTCTATCATTCCTTTGTGTGTAAGGCCAAGGTCTATGGAACTTACATGTTGAGTGTGTTGTAAGAGTATCTATCATACATCTAGTTACAACAATACCATATCAATACACTAGCCCAGCAACGATCTAAACTAGATGCCTCTAATTTATTAATTGCAAGTTTTACGTGGCTTAGGGCTTTCGGAGATAGAACCTCTTACCTACTTTAACATGAACCACAACGAGGATAACCAAATTATTAGCAACTCGTTGTAAATCAGATATTGACTATAGTAGGAGAGATGCAGACATTCGCCAACCACTTATGCAAAACTAGTTGCATGTCACAGGAACTGTCTCATGTACGATGACATGTAAGGTTGGTCCGCCGCTTCATCCCACTATGCCACCAATATCCAAAATACATAGAAGATGCAATAACATGATCATCATTGCCCACATATCAACATATGTGTATCTGCGGTTAAGCACCCACGACAGATCGTGCTCGATACTAATTATTGGGTCCACAACATAGAAAACAAAAATTTCCTATGGTATGAACTACACGCCAAGATCTATCTACTAGGTACAAAGCAACGGTGGACATACATCCAACGAGAACTTACCCTCAGAGACAACGAGCTTTGTTAATGAGTAGGAACTCGTGGGTTGATGTAGTCGCACACTTGCCAATCTCAAGATCGTGAGGAAGTCCAGCAGGTCCGCCCAGCATGTCCATCGATCCGCCCAAAGACTACAAGTCCAGCACCGCAGCAGCGTGCATCCGTGATCGCACACACGCCCCTGCACTCGACAACCTCCATCCTCGCTTCTAGCAAAGCAGCATGAAGCAGCAACTCCTTTCCAGATAAAGCCACCAGTGAACATGTATCTTGCTAACTGAGACCATGGGGAATAATACTAGAGGGGAGAGAGATCCTTCACAAGGAGGTGTGTGAGAAGTGAGGAGGGGTGGCTTTTATAGGAGGAGGGGTGCCCTCCTTCATGGTTGGCGCATGGAGGAGGTGACTTCACCTCCTCCATTCAAGTGGTGGTAACTCCTCCACATAAATTTGCCCTTCACATTCTCTTTAAAGTTCCATTTTAAATGCATTAAATTTCTCCAAATTTAATGCTCTCTCATTTAATAAAACTCTTTTATTATTTTTATTCAGAATTTTGTTAATTACTTTAATTAACAAACATTCACATAAACCCCTTGCAACATTTCAATATTACATGCAGAACCAATTTCAGCAATTTCACCCAAAACAGTTTTGTTCATTGAAATAATTCCAGCGCTTTCTTAAATCTTTATCTCAAACATATTTGCTCAAAATGGTGTCGGTATCCCTTATGTGTCATCCTACTTCACTTAATAATGCATACTTGATCGAGACCCTCTCCGATCAATAATCAGCAATGGACCTGAGATCCATAATCGACTCCTACACATTCAACGATGACTTCGCGGATCGTGAGAACCTTTTAACGCTAGTAACTAAATCCTTTGTCCCGCGATATATTACATGTCCGAGATTTGATCTCGTTACCAACATGCACTTTTTTCTCGTTCCCGTGATATAACATTCTAGTGATCACATCACTTGCTTGCAAGCTATTTCAATGTGATATCACCGAGAGGGCCCAGAGTATATCTATCCGCCATCGGGATTGACAATTCAACTCTTGATCCATGAGTTTCAACATAACACCTTCGTAGCATCAACCCATCTTTATAGTCACCTGTTACGGTGACGCTTGATGTTATCAAGATACTCTTCGTGTTAGCAATTAATATGATCTCATGGTCTAAGGATAAAGATTTATTCGTATGATGTTATAGCAATATAAACATAATGACTTGATTGTAATGCTATACTTTGATGAATGTTCATCACATCATTCCACTAATGGTGTGACCTTGTTATTAACAACATCCAATGTCCATGATCAGGAAACCTTGATCATCTTGTTAATCAACAAGCTAGTCTATAAGAGAGGCATGACTAGGAACCCTTTTTGTTTATTAAACACACATGTATGGATGTTTCAATCAATACAATTCTAGCATGTAAAATAAATATTTATCATAAACATGGAATAAGATAATAACCACTTTATTATTGCCTCTCGGGCATATTCCCTTTAGGATCCTCATTGCTCGCAAGGTACTCACAAATATAAGGTTGATGCCGCTTCCGCCGTCCATGAAGACGTGGCTCATGTCGGCCTCCGACGGCGCCGAAAGTACGAGGGGCAATGTCCTCGACGCAGGTACTTGAGGCGGATGATCGCTGCTTTGTCGAAGGTGATGCAGGACTTGCTTCCGCCGAGGTACTCAAAGGTAGCTGGTGGCGAAGCCAGGCTGTTGATTTGGCGAGTGATGGCCTTCGCACTGCTGAGGGGCATCCTTTTGGATCATCATGGTACCCATGGACCTTGGGTAGGGTTCACCGTGCTGGTCCGTGCAGCTGCTGGGGCCATTCCGTAGGTGGTGGCAGAGCGCCATGTGCCACGGCGCCTGGAGCGGCTCTGTAGCCTCTTTCGACTGTGTTGCGGTTCATCCGAGCTAATCCTTCATGTAGTTTGAGGAACTCGCGGCAGTCCTTGAGGAGGTGGCTAGACTTCTTCTTTCCATCATGCTTGTCGCCAGAAGTGCACCGTATACGGCTGGACAGTTTGTCTTCAATGGATGTCACGGTGCCTCATCACGCATTGCGGTGTTGCCACACTCTGCGGGTCTTCCCGTGAGTCACGGTATCCACCGCGCGTATCCGCGGCGGTTGTCATCGCTCTGCCGGTGGTAGCCGGCTGCGTACCATGTTGACGCTGCCGCGATCATCGATGCGCATGCGACGCTTGTTCGGCGGCCGGCTCGCGGCTCGAAGTTCGCCTCATCATCGAGTGAGCGCGATTTTCACCGAATCTTTCTCCGCCGGCCCACCGATTCGTGATTTCCATCAAGTGGTCGGCGGTTGGGCTTTGAGCGCCCCAGCCTCCCCGAGCTCTGGCGCGCGCATACACCACCGCTGAATGCGCTAATCGCGCGATCTCCGGAGATGTTTTCATGGAGTTCTTGATGATGGACCACCTTGGATGTAGGAGGATAGTGATTTGCCCGATCTTTGCCGCAGCATCTCAGCCTCTTCGATTGATGCAGTCGCTATACACGTTTTTGAAGTTGCACACGTTGTAAATCAGCTTCATCCCAACCGCGAATGGATCCGCGTGGGAGGTTGTTGATCCATGCTCGCGCCTTTGCAGCTGTGAAGTTGTAAGCATTGCATGGCCGCAGCTCGATCGCCGCCATGGAGCTCGACGAGGAGATGTGGTCTTCAGCCAGATCTTTGATCCGTGAGGCCAAACTTCGGGTTTCCGATGGGAGTTTAAACCCTTGGGCATTTGCTTTTGCCTCGATGGCCCCTCAAGCATCTGGAGCCACGTAGTTCCACGCCCTCATCTTCTCGGATCACCGACGAGCATGTCGCGCCCTTGATTTGTCGATCTTGCACTGCATGAGGTCGTCGCGCGCATCATAGTCATGGTCGTGTCGCCGTGACGGCAACGTCGAGACAGGTCATGACTGTCGTCGCTGGATGAGGGCGAGGAGTAGCGCTTTGCCTTTTTTCAGCTCCTGTTGGCCTTGTCGAGGGCGTTCGACTAGTCCCAAGCCCGCGATCGTAGATAGTGCATAGCGGCTCGATTCTGCAATGGGCGGTTGATTGTTGAGAGGAGGTACATGGTGGCTGCGGTCACCGCTGCCCGGCCTTGGGGACCACGTTGTCCGTATCGACCGTCATAGAGCTGAAGTCGAGGACCTTGCAGCCTTTGCGCGCTTGTTTCGGTGAGATGGGCCATCCGAGATCGCTTGTTTGTGAGGTACTGCTGTTCTTTTGAGGAGGATCCTCTATGGGAGGAGAGCCTGACGTCGAAGGCTCACCTGCCTGCCACCTTTTGCGCTCGAGTTGCGCTGATTGTTTGCACTTACGCTGAATTCTTCATTCAGAGCCAATGGTATCCCATTAGCAGTTCTTGTGGAGATCCAAAGGGTAGAGGGTGCGTAAGGCCTCGCAGCAGCGAGCCCACTCGCTCGCTGAGCCTGATCGCGACGCTGCCTCGCCGGTTTGCTCGCTTGTTTGGCGGAGGCTCACTACCTCCATTGTCGACAGTGGATGCGATTTCCGCCATTGCCACCATTGCCGCTGCCACCGAGAGGCGGGTCAGTTTTGTTACCGCTGATTGCCCGGTTGTCGCTGTTATGAGGTGTCACCGCGCTGATGACGGGCGCACATGAAGTGATTAGAAGTCACGCCCCGCAGCTTTTATCCGGAGCCGAGGGCTCCATCTTCGCTGCCAAGCGATTGCTTAGATCGGAGTCACGACCATCAACTGCACGACCAGTTCTCGACTATTATCGGGCGTTGCTTTACCGAGGGTGCCGATCGATGGAGGGAACCACGATGTCGGGGCACCGACGATCGTCGGCTGGTCGCATGCGAGCATGCCCATCTCGACCACCCTGGAAGCGGAAGCCTCGATTGCCGTGTTGATTCCGCCGCCCATCGACTCGGAAGTCAAGCGGTGGGTCATGTGGACTGTGGAAGTCAACGCATCAAGAGCCGGAGAATCTCCGCTGTTACAGAGTTGTAGATCGCGATTGATGGGGCCGAAGAAGCTGCACATCAGCACTCCCAATTCCACGCATGGCCAATCGACGAGGGTTTAACTCATTAATTCCCATTGTTATGGACTTGGGTTTTGGAGAAGGAGGGAGCGCCGAGACATCTATCACCTAGCAAACAAGCACACAGGGACTCATATATTTACCTGTGTTCAAGCCTTATAGAGGTCCCTAATCCTTCTTGTCCTCTGTGGAATTATCAAGGGAATCAAGATTACAATGGTGCGCAGATGCAATCTGGCGAGGTTAGGGAAACTAGGGTTGTGTGTCCTCCTCGCTGCCCCTCCTAGCCTTTATATAGATAGGCTAGGTCTTGTAGCAGGTCGAAGTCGGTTACAAGTTAGGGTTTTCCCTTTGAACTTTCTATCTTTTAGCTTCTCTTGTTCATCAAGCAATCGAGTCCGTAGGTTACCGAAGTTCTTCATTTGGGCCTTTGACACTGCGGCCTTATGTATTTAGGCCAGATATACCAAACTCGAGTAGCTATAGGGTATACCCATGTCACATTGCATGTGTGTTCTTTTCATAATCCACATGGATCCACTAGATGTCATTGCATGTGTGTTCTTTTCCTAAACCACATGGATCCACTAGATGGCATTACATGTGTGTTCTTTTCATAAACCACATGGATCCAGATGTCATTGCATGTGTGTTCTTTTCTAAACCACATGGATCCAAAGAGAGTCATTGCATGTCTGCTCTTTTCATAAACCACATGGATCCACTAGATGTCATTGCATGTGTGTTCTTTTCCTAAACCACATGGATCATATATATGTCATTGCATGTGTGTTCTTTAATAAACCACATGGCTCCACTAGAGTCATTTCATGTGTGTATCAATGTGCATCATTGTGGTTTTGTAAATGAACACATGCAATGATGCTTACTCAAAGATGTGGTGTCCAACCATGTCCAGAACCCTAGATGCATGCTAGGATTCAACTACATCATGCATTCTACCACTGCTTGAAAGATGTTATATCACCACACCCACTTGGATGTGTGTGTGTTAGTATGCATCATAGTGGTTTGGAAATAACACATGCAATGATGCCACTCCAGCATGTCGTGTTCAACCATGTCCAGAACCGTAAAGATGATGGGATTCAACTTCAACATGCATGGTATCACTATTGAAAGATGTCGATCACCAAACAAACTTGATGTGTGTGTAAGAGTGTGCATCATTGTTGTTTTGGAAAAGAACTCATGAAATAATGCCACTCTAGCATGTTGTATCCAACCATGTCTAGGAACCCTAGAAGTATGCTAGGATTGAATTTCAGCATGCATTGTATCACCAGCTTGAAAGATGTCACATCACCACACCCACTTGGATGTGTGTGTGTGTGTGCATGTCCGTGTGTATCAGTGTGCATCATTGTGGATTTGGAAAAGAACGCATCCAATGATGCCACTCCAGACATGTTGTTATTTTCATAAACCACATGGATCAACTAGATGTCATTGCGTGTGTTATTTTCCTAAACCACATTGATCCACGAGATGTCATCAGCATGTGTGGTCTTTTCATAAACCACATGGATCCAAAGAGATGTCATTGCACGTGTGTTCTTTTCCTAAACCACATGGATCTACTAGAGTCATTGAATGTGTTCTTTCATAAACCACATGGATCCACTAGATCTCATTGTGTGTATTATTTTCCTAAACCACATGTATCCATTATATGTCATTGCATGTGCGCTCTTTCATAAACCACATGGCTCCTCTACCATTGATGTGTGTTCTTTCATAAACCACATGGATCCACTTGAGTCATTTTATATATGTGTGTATCAATGTGCATCATTGGGTTTTGGAAAAGAACACATGCAATGATGCTACCTGTAATGTGGTGTCCAACCATGTCCAGAACCCTAGATGCACTGGATTCAACTACAAAGATGCATTCTACCAGTTTGAAAGATGTTGCATCACCACACCCACTTGGATGTGTGTGTAATTGTGCATCATAGTGAGCTTGGAAAAGAACACATGCATTGATTCCACTCAAAGCATGGTGTCCACCATGTTTAGAACCGAAAGATGTCGATTCAACTTCACATGCATTGTATCACCAGCTTGAAAGATGCCGCATCACCAAACCAACTTCGATGTAATGAGTGTGCATCATTGTTGTTTTGGAAAACAACACAAGCAATGATGCCACTCAGCATGTGATGTCCAACCATGTCCAAGAACCTGAAGCATGTTGGGATTCAATCAACATGCATTCTACCAGCTTGAAAGATGTCAGATCACCACACCCACTTGATGTGTGTATTCAGGTATCATTGTGGTTTTGGAAAAGAACACATGTAATGATGCCACCCAGCAGGTGGTGTTATTTTCATAAACCACATGGATCCACTAGATTTCATCAGATGTGTTCTTTTCCTAAACCACATGGATCCACTAGATGTCATTGCATGTGTGTTCTTTTCATAAACCACATGGATCCAGTGAGATGTCATTGCATGTGTGTTCTTTTCTAAACCACATGGATCCACTAGATTCATTGAATGTGTGTTTTTCGTGAATCCACATGGATCCACTAGATGTCATTGCATATGTTTTCTTTCATAAACCACATGGATGCACTATATGTCATTGCATGTGTGTTCTTCCATAAAGCACATGGCTCCTCTAGAGTCATTGGATGTGTGTTCTTTCATAAACCACATGGATCCACTAGAGTCATTTTATATGTGTGTGTATTAGTGTGCATCATTGTGGTTTTGGAAAAGAACACATGCAATGATGCCACTCAAAGATGTGGTGTCCAACCATGTCCAGAACCATAGATGCATGCTGGGATTCAACTACATCATGCATTCTACCACCAATTTGAAAGATGTTACATCACCACACCCACATGGATGTGTGTGTGTGAGTTTGCATCATTATGGTTTGGAAAAGCACATGCAATGATGCCACTCCAGCTAGGTGTCCAACCATGTCCAGAATCAGAAAAGATAATGGGATTCAACTTCAACATGCATGGTATCACCCGTTTGAAAGATGTCCATCACCAAAACAAACTTGGATGTGTGTATGGAGTGTGCATCATTGTTGTTTTGGAAAATAACACATGCAATGATTCCACTCTAGCATATGGTGTCCAACCATGTCTAGGAACCGTAGCAGCATGCTGGGATTCAACTTCAACATGCATTCACCACCATTGAAAGATGTTGCATCACCACACCCACTTGGATGTGTGTGTGTATTCAGGTATCATTGTGGTTTCAGAAAGAACACATGCAATGATGCCACTCCAGCATGTGGTGTTATTTTCACAAACCACATGGATCCACAAGATGTCATTGCATGTGTTATTTTCCTAAACCACATGGATCCAAAGATGTCATTGCATGTGTGGTCTTTTCATAAACCACATGGATCCAGAGATGTCATTGCATGTGTGTTCTTTTCCTAAACCATAGATCCACTAGAGTCATTGAATATGTGTTCTTTTCATAAACCACATGGATCCACTTCAGATGTTATTGCATGTGTATTGTTTTCCCATTAATATGGATCCACTATATGTCATTGCATGTGCTTCTTTCATAAACCAAATTGCTCCTCTAGAGTCGTTGGATGTGTGTTCTTTTCTATAAACCATATGGATCCACTTGAGTCATTTTATATGTGTGTGTATCACATGGTTTTGGAAAAGAATAGATGCAATGATGCCACTAGCATGTGGTGTCCAACCATGTCCAGAACCCTAGATGCATGGTGGATTCAACTACAACATGCATTCTACCAATTAGTTTCAAATATGCTGCATCACCAAACCAACTTCGAAGTGTGTATGAGTGTGCATCATTGTTGTTTTGGAAAAGAACACATTGGATCCACTAGATGTCATTGATGTGTGTTCTTTTCATAAACGACATGGATCCACTAGATATAATTGCATGTGTTCTTTTCATAAACCACATGGATCCACTAGATATAATTGCATGTGTGTTCTTTTTACTAAACCACATAGATCCACTAGATTTCATTGCATGTGTGTTCTTTTCATAAACTACATGGATCTAATAGATGTCATTATGGTGTATTCTTTTCCTAAACCACGTGGGATCCACTAGAGTCATTACATGTGTGTTATTTTCATAAACCACATGGATCCACTAGATGGCATTGCATGTGTGTTCTTCTCCTAAACCACATGGATCCATTATATGTCATTGCATGTGTGTTCTTCATAAACCACATGGCTCCACTAGGAGTCTTTGGATGTGTGTTATTTTCATAAACATGGATCCACTCAGAGTCATTGTATATGTATGTGTGTGTATCAGTGTGCATCATTGTGGTTTTGGAAAAGAACACATAAATGATGCCACTCCAGATGTGGTGTTGAACCATGTCCAGAACCCTAGATGCTTTGGATTCAACTACGTGATGCATTCTACCACCACTTGAAAGATGCCGCATCACCAAACCAATCTCGGCGTGTGTCTCTGAGTGTGCATCATTGTTGTTTTGGAAAAGAACACATGCAATGATGCCACTCCAGCATGTGGTGTCGAACCATGTACAGGAACCCTAGCAGCATGTCGGATTCAACCGCACATGCATTCTACCACTCAGCTTAAAGATGATGCATCTCCACACCCACTTGGATGTGTGTGTATCAGTGTGCATCATTGTGATTTTGTAAAACAACACATGCAGTGATGCCACTCCAGCATGTGCTGTTCTTTTGCAAAAACACATGTATCCACTAGATGCTATCAGATGTGTGTTCTTTTCATAAACCACATGGATCCACCGATTTCGCTGCATGTTATTTTCATAAACCACATGGATCCATTAGATGCCATTGCATGTGTTCTTTTCCTAATCCACATGGATCCACTATATGTCATTGCATGTGTGTTCTTTTCATAAACCATATGGCCCCACTAGATTCATTGGATGTGTGTTCTTTTCATAAACAACATGGATCCACTAGAGTCATTTTATATGTGTGTGTATCAGTGCATCATTGTGGTTTTGAAAATAACACATGCAATGATGCCACTACAGCATGTGGGTCCAACCATGTCCAAGAACCTTAGATGCAGATGTGATTCCACTACAGATGCATTCTACCACCGTTTGAAAGATGTCAGATCACCACACCCACTTGGATGTGTGTGTGTGCATAATTGTGGTTTTGAAAAGAACACATGCAAGGATTCCACTCCAGCATGTGGTGTCCAAATCCATGTCCAGAACCATAGTAGCATGCTAGGATTCAACTACAGATGCATTGTATCACCGGGCTTGAAAGATGATCACCACACCCACTTGGATGTGTGTGTGTATCGGTGTGCATCACAGGGCTTTGGAAAAACAACACATGCAATGATGCTACTCCAAAGATGTGGTTTTCAACCATGTCTAGGAATCCTAGCAAAGATGTGGGATTCAACCAATATGCATTCTACCACCAGTTTGAAATATGCATCACCACACCAATCTTGGATGTATGTGTGTGTCTATCAGCCGCTCATCATTGTGGTTTTGGAAAAGAACACATGCAATGATGCCACTTTAGCATGTGGTGTCCAACCATGTCCAAGAACCGTAGCAGCATGTTGGGATTCAACTCAAGATGCATTGTATCACTAGTTTGAAAGATGATGCATCACCACACCCACTTGGATGTGTGTGTATGCTGTGCATCATTGTGGTTTTGTAAAATAACACATGAAATGATGCCACTCTAGCATGTGGTGTCCAACCATGTCCAAAAACCCTAGCAGATGATGGGATTCAACTACAAGATGCATTCAATCACAAGTTTGAATGATGATGCACCACCACACCCACTTGGATGTGCGTGTGTGTATCTGGTGCCTCATTGTGGGTTTGAAAAAGAACACAAGCCTTGATTCCACTCTATCATGTGGTGGTATTCTCCTAATCACATGGATCCTCATCCCCACTAGATGTCATTGCATGTGTGTTCTTTTCCTAAACCACATCGATCCACTATATGTCATCGTGATTGTGTTCTTTTCATAAACCAGATGGGATCCACTAGAGTCATGTATGTATGTATCAGTAGTATCATTGTGGTTCTCGAAAAGAACACATGCAATGATGCCAGCATGTGGTGTTCTTTTCATAAACCACATGGATCCACTAGATGTCATTGCATGTGTGTTCTTTTAATAAACCACATCGATCCACTAGATGTCATTGCATGTGTGTTCTTTTCCTAAACCACATCGATCCACTAGATGTCATTGCATGCGTGTTCTTTTCATAAACCACATGGATCCACTAGATATCATTGCATGTGTGTTCTTTTCATAAACCACATGGATCCACTAGATGTCATTACATGTGTGTTCTTTTCCTAAACCACATGGATCCTCTATATGTCATTGCATGTGTGTTCTTTTCCTAAACAACATGGATCCATTATATGTCATTTCATGTGTGTTCTTTCGTAAACCACATGGCTCCACTATAGACATTGGATGTGTGTTCTTTTCATAAACAATATGGATCCACTAGAGTAATTTTATATGTGTGTATCAGTGTGCATCATTGTGGTTTTAAAGATAACACATGCAATGATGCCACTCTAGCATGTGGTGTCCAAACATGTCTAGAATCCCTAGATGTATGGCCGATTCAACTACAAAGATGCATTCTACCACCATTTTGAAAGATGCTACATCACCACACCCACTTGGATGTGTGTGTGTGTGTCAGTGTGCATGATTGTGGTTTTGGAAAAGAACACATGCAATGATGCCACTCCAGCATGTACTGTCCAACCATATCCAGAACTATAGCAAGATGCTAGGATTCAACTACAGATGCATTGTATAACCATTTTGAAAGATGTTGATCACCACACCCACTTGGATGTGTGTGTGTATTTGCATCGCTGTGGCTTTGGAAAACAACACATGCAATGATGCCACTCCAGATGTGGTGTCCAACCATGTCCAGAAGCCGAAAGCAAAGATGTTGGGATTCAATTGCAACATGCATTCCTACCACCGGGCCGAATATGATCACCACACCAACTTGTATGTGTGTGTGTGTCAGTGTTCATCATTGTGGTTTTGGAAAAGAACATATGCAATGATGCTACTCTAGCATGTGGTTTCCAAACCATGTCCAAGAACCATAGCGGAAAAGATGCTGGGAATCGATTCAACTGCATGCATTGTACCACCAGCTTGAAAGATGATGCATCACCACACCCACTGGATGTGTGTGCGATTTGTACATCATTGTGGTTTTGAAAAGAACACATGAAATGATGCCACTTAGCATGTGGTGTCCATGTCCAAAACCCTAGCAGCATGGATGGGATTCAACTACAAAGATGCATTTGACCACAAGTTTGAATGATGATGCACCACCACACCCACTTGATGTGCGTAGTGTATCAAGCAGGTGTTCATTGTGTTTGGAAAAGAACACAAGCCATGATTCCACTCCTAGCATGTGGTGGTCTTCTCCTAATCACATGGATCCTCATACCCACTAGATGTCATTGCATGTGGTTTCTTTCCTAAACCACATGGATCCACTATATGTCATCGATTGTGTTCGTTTTACAAACCACATGGATCCACTAGAGTCATTGTATATGTGTGTATAAGTGTGCATCATTGTGGTTTTGGAAAAGAACACATGCAATGATGCCACCCAGCATGTGGTGTTCTTTCATAAAACCACATGGATCCACTAGATGTCATTGCATGTGTGTTCTTTTAATAAACCACATCCATCCACTAGATGTCATTGCTTGTGTGTTCTTTTCCTAAACTACATCGATCCACCAGATGTCATGCCATGTGTGTTCTTTCATAAACCACATGGATCCACTAGATATCATTGCATGTGTGTTCTTTCATAAACCACATGGATCCACTAGATGTCATTACATGCGTTATTTTCCTAAACCACATGGATCCTCTATATGTCATTACATGTGTGTTCTTTTCCTAAACCACATGGATCCATTGATATGTCATCGCATGTGTGTTCTTTCATAAACCACATGGCTCCACTATAGAAATTGGATGTGTGTTCTTTTCTAAACAACATGGATCCACTAGAGTCATTTTATATGTGTGTAGGTGCATCACTGTGGTTTTGGAAGATAACACATACAATGATGCCACTCTAGCATGTGGTGTCCAATCCATGTTCAGGGAACCCTAGATGCATGCTAGATTCAACTACAGCATGTTTTCTACCACCATTTTGAAAGATAAACAGATCACCACACCCACTTAGATGTGTGTGTGTGTGTCGCATGATTGTGGTTTTGGAAAGAACACATGCAATGATGCCACTCCAGCATGTGGTGTCCAACCATGTCCAGAACTATAGCAAAGATGCTAGATTCAACTACGTGATGCATTGTATCACCATTTTGAAAGATGTCGCATCACCACACCCACTTGGATGTGTGTCTATTTGTGCATCATTGTGGTTTTGGAAAACAACACATGCAATGATGCTACTCCAGCAAGTGGTGTCCAACCATGTCCAGAACCCTAAAAGCATGTTGGGATTCAACCGCAACATGCATTCTACCACCTTTGAAATATGTTGCATCACCACACCCACTTGGATGTGTGTGTGTGCTCATGAATGTTCACTGGTTTTGGAAATAACACATGCACTGATGCCACTCAGATGTGGTGTCCAACCATGTCTAGGAACGAAAAGATGTTGGGTCAACTGAAAGATGCATTGTATCACAGTTTGAAAGATGTTGCATCACCACACCCACTTGAATGTAAAAGGATCGGGTGCATCATTGTGGTTTTGGAAAAGAACACATGCAATGATGCCATCCAAGATGTGGTGTCCAACCATTTCTAAGAACCCTAGCAAAGATGATGGGATCTCAACGCAACATGCATTCTACAATTGTCAATGAATGAACCACCACACCCACTTTGATGTGTGTGTGTATCAGTGTGCCTCATTGTGGGTTTGGAAAAGAATACAAAGCCATGATGCCACCCAAAGATGTGGTGTTCTTCTCCCAATCACATGGATCCTCATCCCCACTAGATGTCATTTAATGTGTGTTCTTTTCCTAAACCACATGGATCCACTATATGTCATTGCATGTGTTCTTTCCATAAAACACATGGATCCAAGTCATCAGATGTGTGTGTATCACAGTAGCATCATTAGGTTTTGGCAACATGCAATGATGCCACCCAGCATGTGGTGTTCTTTTCATAAACCACATTGATCCACTAGATGTCATCAGATGTGTGTTCTTTTCATAAACCACATCGGATCTACTGATTCATTGCATGTCAAACGTGTTCTTTTCTCCTAAACCACATGGATCCACTAGATGTCATTGTATGTGCGTTTTCATAAACCACATGGATCCACTAGATGTCATTGCATGTGTGTTCTTTTCCTAAACCACATGGATCCTCTATATGTCATCAGATGTGTGTTCTTTCCAAACCACATGGATCCACTATATGTAAATGCATGTGTGTTCTTCATAAACAACATGGATCCTCGTGGGGCCCTGATTAATCAATCCTTGCTATGCATACAACCACGATCCCATGATCAGCTAGTCGTGGCACATAATGCATAAGTATCAAAGTAAACATCCAATACATAACACACCTATCTACCTTATCTTCCATTATGGCTACATCGATCAATCATCGGAATTTTGCTGAGAGCCTGCTCCATGCCTTAACCTCGCAGCAAGTGATCGAGAACGCCCTAGTTTAGATAGCCGCCAATACTTCATCCCTTCTTGATATCCTACCAAGTTAATAGCCAGGACAATGCCAAGAGTATTTTGAATGTACCGCAAACCACCTTAAGTTAACAATAATAACAAGAGGATATGCATTATGGCTGTGGTACTACTAGGGCTCCAAGAGAGGTTCTTTTCAATTAGTTTCTGACATAGCATCTACAAATCTTGTTGAAACTTTGTAAAGTTTTTGGAAACCCTTGAAAAGTTTGGTAAATACTAGGATTGGGGTACCCATTTGTTCCTCTTCTTGTCGTCCACCACCAAAATCCTTTTCTCCTCCTTCCGACTATCCCATGGTCAAAACCTTTCTCCTTATGGACTATCCCATGGTCAAACATTTCCAAAGCTATTTTTTTCCAAACTTTTTGAAATCTAAACCAACAGATAAAATTTCTACACCACCTTCCCAAGTCCATGACATGGACACTATTATTCTAATAGATTTACACTCTACGTAGGTCGCATACTTTCCCACACTATCCGGGTACACTACCCTGACCACACCGATCGGGTCGAGTAACCGATCAAGACTTCCAAATGCCACTCCAATATAAGTGCCTACCCTATGAGTGTTGTTCCCCAAAACGGGACGCCGGGCATCGAGGACCAACCGAGTGCATTTTACACTTCATATAGGGCGCATTCAATGAGGGGCTCATGGTATGCCCTCGGTCATTTACGCCTGCTCCCTTTCTTCCGTGTTGATGTCCCACATGGACCTTTATGGGAGGAGGCTCACTTCCTGGGATCTCACCCTCAGTAGTTGTGAGGCAGCTTATACCAGAATAGACAAACATCAAATCCAAATTTGTCCCATTCTAGAGTAATGTGGTCGCACGGGTTAATTGTTCGCAAACTGCAAAGAACCTAAAAGTGCGCTTTCTTAAACCTTTTTCTCCATATTTCCTTCAGCATTTTGTAAAAAACCTTTTTCTTTTCTCGATATCTCATGGGAGGTCCCAATTCACTAAAGTTTTATCATAAAACTTTTGGTAAAACTTTTGGGTCTTCCCATCCTCTAGTTTTGCTTCTAAAACATGGTTCCAAAGGGATATGGTGTAATACACCAACCATCATACTAGGGACCAGTAGGTGTCATCAAGGGGTCACTTTAATAGTACCATTGTGTAATGGTTTGAGGAGCCAAGCTACTACCAGATATACATCATCATATAAAAACAATGAAGTTTCATAAATAGGTAGATAAAACATGCATAAGTAAAATAATATAGGATAATGAGCAAGAAGGTGTCTTGCATGCATCAACAATATGGCATAAATGTCCTCGACTTTCTTAGAATACACAATAATGCTAATAATAAGAACCATCTTTCCGATCTCCGATTTCACCCAACTATCGTCAGCTAAGATAAGACATGCAAGCAAACCAAACCACAATCAACACAAGGTATACAAGAATCATTACAATACAGCAAACAAACATACCACACATTACTCAAATCGGTAGGTTTTGATGGATTGAGGTTGTAATTGGAATTACTTTAATTACCCTGGGGTCTTTGTTTTAGGATGTATTTGTCCAAATACCACCGTTAAGGGATTTAGAACTAGGCTTGGGTCCCATGATATGAATATGCGATGATACCATCGTAGTATTGACAAAATAAGGCCAACAAAAGTGGTTTCACTATTTATCACTTTTCTTTAATTTCTTATGAATAATCTAGTGATAAAAGCTCTAGTTTTAGGAAATAATTCACCGTAAAAATTTCGAGATCCAAAATTATTTTCTTGTATAGTTCAAGAGGGTTTTATGTAATTGAGTAATGAGAGTTGGAATCACTCCAAAAATAATTAGCAGAGTGCCCTCGTGATATTCCCAAAGGCAAGCTATGGAGCTGTTTTGTCTTTTTTCACCAAATTAAATCTACAGAAGCTTTTGATTTGATTCCAAGGACACATGGTAGGAATCTAGGTACCTTTCAGAGAAATTGAATCAACCTTTTTGGAGTTGTGGACTTCTGTGATGTTTTATCTAGTGAAACTACCATAAGCAGTATGTTTTAATTCATTAAAATTACTCAAAAGCTTAATAATTTTTTGATCTCCTCGAATTTGGTAGTATTTAGTGTACCACACCAATGTTAGGTTGATTTAGTTCAATACCCATGTTGGTTTGACCTCTAAATTTTCTAAAGGCATACAGGTATGTTTTTGTTATTTTTGTTATAGAGTTTAATTGTTCCACTTGGAGGAGGCTAAGGTCATGAGGTAGGTACATGCAATACCTACAAGGGGCACTTAAGCTTACCCCATTTGGAGTTGTGAAACCTAATAGGGGATTTTTTTATACTAAAATATGATACATTTTAGTAGAAGATTTATTATAATTAATATGGGCAACAATTGAGGAAGCCAAAGTAACGCATGTTAGAGTAAACATTCAAGAATCCTTCAGGAAATTTATATTTAGACATTTGGTGTGGGTTTGCATTTTTAAACGATTTAAACCAAGTGGGCAATTTCAGATATTTATTTGTTTTTTGATAAAAGAGAAAAGGGGAGCTCCAGGCGTCACGGGCCAGTTCGGGACCGAATATGGACCGAGGGCCATATGCGGCCCACCTAGGCGATGCAGTGAGTGGGAGGGGATTAAATCCGCGGTGGAGGGCCCAGCCACCCCTGTGGTGCCGAAGGGGTATCTGGGAGCAGGGCGGATCGAGTGGGATCCACGTGTTGGGGGGTCGCTTCCCTCATGATGAAGGCGAAAGCGAAACCCTAGGGGCGGTGGAATCTGGGGTGCTTAGGCTCAGGTGGAGAGGCTCCCGGGGGTTGCTTGCACGCACGAGGCTGTTCCAGAGAGGCTTACACGGGCTGTCTCGATGCCGGGAGGATGCTCTGCACAATAAAGGCCGGGAGGGCGTTCGAGCTCACAAGATGGCTTCCTGGATGGTCCGAGGAAAAAGAAAAGCGGTGAGATGTGTGGACAGGAGATCCTGTAGGGTGGCATGTAGAGATAGAGGAGTAGGGAGAGAGGATGCTAGCCAGATCTTGAAAATGGCCGAGGCCTCTTCTCCCTGTCTCTGGACAGAAGAGTGAAAGGGAAGCTCGGTGTGTCTAGGAGAGGGGTGAGGAAAGGGATAGGAGGAAATGAGGCAGGGGGTTCCTGGCCTCGGGCCCTTTTTAACCCGAGGAGGGATGGTCCATGCTAGTCTTGGCTCATGGAGAGGTTGGGGAGTAGGGGAGGCTAGGGATTGGCCGGGAGTGGTGGTGTTGGGGTGTGTGTGGGCCATGTGCTCACCAGATGAGTGGAGGGAGGGTGGTGGTCGCTGGTTTTGATATACAAGATATTTTGGGAAAGGTATCATTCTCTCTTTATTACTTACTCAAGAGCTATTAGACAAGGGAGAGGGTTGATGCTACAGTGGTAACACCACCAGTAGGGAGTGATGTTTCTATGGTGTAATATACAAGTTTGGGGTAGGTTGGTTTTGGTTTAGCTCAAGTTTTGATTGTTTTGTAAACTTTGATCACAAGAGAGCTTGTGAAGGAGTTAAGAAATTTGCATTGGAAAAGGTGGGGAGATGCTACTGCAGATGGGTAAGGTTAAGGTACATCTCAGATTTATTTGGGATTTTCAAGATTAGAAGTCCACTTAAATCCAATTATTCAAAAACTGCAGAATTGAAGAATTGGAGCTCATTTGGTATTTTTACATTGACCATGTTGGATTTTGATGTGAGGAGGTCCCAAATGAGAAGACACACTTAGGAGAATTTTCCCGAGATTTATTGAGGATTAAAGCTATTTAAAACAGTTATTATTCCATTTTTTCCATTTAAGGGAATAGGCAAGAAATAATAAATACCTTCAAAAATATTTATTTTTTGGGTTGAAGTTAGGGTATGACATATGGATCTCGATTGAGCCAAATGTTTAGGAAGTGTTTTGGAAAACCAAACTTTCCATCAGGATGAAATTTTGGGGATTTTGTCTATTAAAGGAATTAAATAGATTGGTCCATAATAATTATGGATAATATTTGATAAATCTTGATGATCGAGGTATATGATGTATACAAGGTGTAACATGCATTTCAACCTTGGGATTGAGAATCTCAAGTTGATTTTGGTGAAAACTAGAGATTTAAGGATCTTGGGTAAGATTGTTTTCATGCCAACAGCAACATTGTTGGATCATGGAGCCTCGTGAGCTCTCCTTTGGGGCATGGGATATATGGATGGATAGGTACCAAGTGATGTAGATCAATAAGGGTGTAGAGGTTTGAGCTGATACTTGAGCTCACCAAGACAAGGCCAAACTTCTCTTGAATAAAATAAGCCTCCCCAAAGAAGATTATCAACTAGCCTTCAAAACCTTGTAAAGTGGGTTTAAGAAGACAAAGATCCACTCTTGAACAAAGTGCAGATATATTGATACCCATTTATATGAGTAAAACACAACCATGCAAAAGATTTATCCATATAAGGTTGTATGATGGTGTGAGTCGGCTAAAGTAGGCATGTTGACTAGATTTTGCAGGGATAGTTATTTTCTTGCCTAAAAAACCATCCATAAGAACAAGTGCTTGAGGATGATCTAACTAAGGGAAATGTGGGACTGGTAGTCCTTACGATTTTTAAAATATGGTTCAAATGCATTTCCAAAATGCACATGGTTTCGAAAGGGAGTGTATTCAAAAGGTGATGTTGAAATAGCTTTTAAAGACTTAGTCAAATTTGGCAGCTTTGAGGATTTGACTAGAGTAATGAGAGGGTATGTTTTTGATAATCACCTAGTGGCTATAGAGATCGATCCATCTTGTATTCTTTGTGTAGGGTTTGTGTTTTTTTAATGTTTCTGGTCCTAGAGGATAAGCTTCAGAGTAGCTTATACTACTTCTAAGCAATCAAGTCAAACAACAGATCAAGGCACATCATCATACAAGCAAATCAACTGACTATTAGGGGTTACCATCAAGCTTGGCTTGGAGGTAAGGATGGGAAATTTTGAAAGGTTGGAGTTTGAACAAGGTAAGAGTCATTGGTATCCCTACCAAGAGGTAGACATCAAAAGATTTATAAAGGGTTTTGGGAAACCTAGAGAGAAGAGTAGTTGAAGGTTCTGCCTCTTGGAAAACACAAGGAGATTAGATTCTATATCTCTCCAGTTCGATCAATAGAAGCACTAAAATAGTTAGTTTGGTAAAGGCCATTTTTGGCTAGGTTTGAAATGCCGTAACACATTTGAGAATATGGAAATTAAGCCAAGACAGTTTGGGAAGTAGCTTTTGTCAACCAAAGTGTCGAGGTAAGGAGTATCATATAGTATACACTCACATGCACAAGCACAAACAAACAAGCACACACTCCACCAATGAATAAGAAAGTTTTTATTCTCTCGATTTTTGCAGACTGGATAAACCAATCGTGGTTGCTGAAATTGGGATGTTACCATGTACCTTTCCACTTAAAAGAATCTCGGCCCTCGTAGATTCGGAGAATAGGTTAGGGGATTTTTGAGTCAAGGTTACGCCACTGTCATGCTATGCTACATTCCACGGACTCGTATTTGAAGTGACTACTTCCATCGACGTAGTTAAGCCAGTCTTCCGGGTGCATGTAGAAATGAGCGCTTACAGAGTCCGCACCATGACAAGTGAGGGATGATCTTATATTCCTTCTAGGCTCAATATCTTCAAGGCTTAGGCTAGCGCATCTAATCTATTCTAAACTTCAATGGAGTAATTTCCGCTTGATGATAGAAAACTACAGTTGGGTGTACCTTTCTCTCTAAGGATCCACTGCTCGCCCTTAGGGGCGAGTGCGGTCTCCAATCATTTAATCGATTTTAGGTCGAAACTCTTGTGCTTTGCTTATGGCAAAGAGTTACCTATTTTGTGGAAAAGATCGTGAGTCTAGGGTGGCTTTCGAGGGTTTATGTAACTTCCTTCTTGGAGTCGTAGATTAAGGTTTTGATGACCTGCCTTCAACTTGCTCCTGATTTGAGCTCTATCGGGGCTTATGGCGCCCACGGCTATGTCTTACTTTCAATGGGGCTTACTCTACTACTAGTATTTGTACTTGTCCTATGGGAGTCGCTGAGTCTCATGTCCTAAGTGATTGGAATTCGAGCGGTTAGTGGTTCTAATGTCTCTTCAGTGGGTCTTCACCTGAAGTAGCGGAGGACTTTGTGTGAATTTCCTTCAATTAGTTTCTCTTGTTTTAACTCATGTAGTTGTTATTTGGTGAAAGGACGTTGGATCCTAAGATCTCTTCAAGCCCTTCCGTAGGCTGTCTTCCGATTTGAGTGGGAAAGATTCGAAATTTTTCCACCTTAGAGCCTCTCATTACTAAGGTGCATAGGAGTGAAAGTGATCTTCCGCCTGAAGCGCTGCATGATGGTAAGGGAGGTCAGATTCCTTGGGTCTTGAAGTAGGAGGTCCTGGGTAAGAAGTTGTATTGATTCAACCTCGTAGTGGCTTTCCCAATGAAGTTTGATGGGTTTAATCGAGGGCAAGTTAGTGGTTAACAACTCTTGCTAGTATTCGCATACAGAAGGTAGTGTAGCTAGCGCCATAGAAAAACATCTTCACTTGAACTATTTGTAGTTGCTTTTTACTGGTCATGGTGGAGTAAACTTGCGTCTTCTATGCATCTTGTCCTTAGAGAACTCAAGCTATTCGCTCTTCCAGCAGGAAACTTCCCTGTTGGTTGTGCAGGGATCAATTACTGAAGTTAGTCTCCGGTTGGGGAAGTTATAACATACCAAAAGAAGCGGAGTCAGGTTTTCACTTTTGTCTCATAGGTGACTGAATCGGATGGTTTCTCGTGGATATTGAGGATCTTCTGTGATCGCCTCCCGGCTTCAAATCTAATTCTTGCTATAGTAGAATCAAGGATGAATCGAGGAGTGTTGCGCTATGCCATCATTTGATTAGTCTTGAGAGGTGAGTTGGACATCGTGATGCCATCCCCGCTTAGGAGCAGCTTCTCAAGGTGTTTTGACTTGCATCAGGTCTGAACGTTCTAAGCCAAATGGTATATAGCTATCAACTTCATCCTCTTCTTGATATCTCATCAATCAAGTTAATAGCCATGGACAATGCTAGTGATACTTTGAATGTACCTTTGCAAAACCACCTTAAGTTAACACATAATAATAATGAAGAGGATAAGTGCATTATGGCTGTGGTAGTAGGATGATCCAAGAGAGGTTCTTTTCTCAATTAGTTTCTCTTCTAGATATAGCATCTACATATCTTTGTTGAAAATTTTTGTAAAGCCTTTTGGAAGCCTTTGAAAGCTTTTGTAAACACTAGGATTGGGGTACTGTATTTGTTCTCCAGTTCTTTAGGTCGCGTTCCCCACGACCAAACTCCTTTCTCCTTCCACCATCCCATGGTCAAAACCTTTCTCCTTACGGTAACCATCCCATGGTCAAAACATTTCAAAGTTTATTTTTTTCCTAAATCCTTTTGAAACAGGAAACCAGCATTCATTTATATAGCAACCTTCCCACCCATCCATGAGATCATGTGCGACACGGGTTATTCGGCTAGATTTACACTGGAGAGGTTGCACACTTTCCCCACGTAAACATCCGGGTACACTACCCTGATCTACACCGGATCAAGCGCCGAAAGTAATCCGATCAAACTCTCGATGCCCACTCCAATATAAGTGCCTACCCTATGAGGCCGTCTTCAAACCGGACGCTTCGAGTACCGAGGACCAAGCTGGAGCGATTTTATTTTACACTTCACACAAGCAGCGCTTATCAATGAGGGGGCTCAATAGTGGAACTTATTGGTCGCCTTCACAGACATAGCTTGCTCCTTCTCCAAAGTTGATGTCCCATATGGACCTTAAGCGAGAAGGCCCAGCCCGGGATCGCTTGCACCCCCGTAGGTGAGTTGGGGAGGCAGCCTTTATACCAGAATAGACAAACATCAAATCTGCGTCAGCGTCCCATTCTAGAATATTCTGTCAGACACATTGTTCTCAGAAAACTGCAAAGAACCGGCCATTTTCAAATCCTTTTCTATCTTTCCTTCAGCATTTTGCAAAATAAAACCTTTTCTTCTCAACATCTCTTGGGAGGTCTTATCATAAAACTTTTGGTAAACCTGGGGTCTTCCCATCCTCTAGTTTTGTTTCGCCAAAACAGTGGTTCCTTGAAGGGATATGGGTGTAATACACCAACTATCATACTAGGGACCAAGAGGTGTCATCAAGGGCCAGATTGAAGAGACTCATTGTGTAATGGTTTGGAGGATGCCAATACTACCAGATATACATCATCATATAGAATCAAAACAATGCAGCTTCATATAATAGATAAAAACATGCATATAAAATAATAGGACAAGGATAATGAGCAAGAAGGTAGCTTACCTATGATCAAATATGGCATAAATTTCCTGGACTTCTTCTTAGAATAATCTAATAATGCCAATAATAAGAACCATCTTCCTGATTCTCCGATTTCGACCGCAACTATCGTCAACAAGGCTAAGATAAAGCACATGCAAGCAAAGCAAACCGTTCAAAATCAACACAAGGTATACACGTGACTCATAAACAATACAAATAAATGTAAACATACCACACATTACTCAACCTAGAGGTTTGATGGATCGAAAGTGGGTTGTAATGGAATTACTTTAATTACCCCTTGGGGTCTTTTGTTTAGGATGGCCATTTGTCCAAATACCACCCGTTAAGGGATTTAGAACTAGCTTGGATCAAATATGATAATAATATGCAAGTATGATACCATGAGGTATCGGTATCGACAAAAAATAAGGTAAATAAATAAAGTGGTTTCACTCTTATTTCATCACTTTTCTTTAATTTCCTTATGAATATTCCTAGTGATAAAAGCTCTAGTTTTAGGAAATAATTTACCGTAAAGTTCCGGAGCTCCAAAATTCTACTTCCCGGGTAATTCAAGCAGGTCTTAAGTGTACTTAGTATTCAGAGTTGGAATCACCCAAAATAATTAGCAGAAAGTGCCTCTAAGAAATTCCCAAAGGCGCCTCCTCGAGTCAGTTTTGTCTTTTTTTGACCAAATTAAATCTACGCTGTAAGCTTTTTGATTTGATTCCAGAGGACACATGGTAGGCATCTAGGGTACCCTTTCTAAGGTTAAGTTGGAATCCACCTTTTTTGGAGTTACACTTATCGTGGAGCGATTTATCTAGTGAAATCATTTCATAAGCAGTAAGATTTTAATTCATTAAAAATTACTCGTAAGTCATTAGAAGGAAATTCTTGATCTCCTGAATTTGGTAGTATTTAGTGTACCACAACCAATGGGGAGGTTGATTTAGGTCATTTACCCATGATGATGCTTGTTTTACCCTAGAATTACCTTTCAAGCTTAATAACGGCATGTCAAGTTCGACCTTCCAGTAGAATTTTCTAAAGGCATAATAGGTATGTTTTTGTTATTTTTGTTACAAGTGAGTTTAGTATGGTTCCACTTGGAGGAGGCTGAAGGTCATGAGGTAGGTGGCTGTGGAAATAGCCTTCACTGGGGCATTCCTGGTTTTGCTTACCCCATTTTGGAGTTGCAGTGAAACTATGTGGGTTTTTATAGTAAAATATGATACATTTTAGTAGAAAGAATTATTATAATTAATATGGGCAATAATTGAGGAAGCCAAAAAGTAATGCATGTTAGAGTAAACATTCAAGTAACCTTTGTAGGAAATTTATATTTAGACATTTGGTGTGGGTTTGCATTTTAAAACGTATTTATACCCAAGTGGCAATTTCTGATCTTTTATTTGTTTTTGGATAAAAGAGAAAAGGACACTCTAGGTGTCACCGGCTTTTGGGACCGGTTACGGGGCTGAGGGGAGATGCCTAATTTAGGCGTCAGCAAAGATGCCGCTTTGGGATTTCAACCTCTCGCCACAGGAGGGCCTGGGCCTCACCTAGTGGTCACAAGGGTATGAGCGGGAGGGGATGCTTGGATCGAGTGGGATCCGCGACATTGGGTGGTCGCAAATGGTCTTCCCCCGCGATGAAGCGGCAGGTTGGAAACCCAGGGCGGAAGGGGAATCTGAGCAGGGCAGGCTTATCCAGGTGGATCCTGAGGAGATGAGAGAAGGCTCCAGGGGCGCTGCTGGACAATGGAGTTCAAGAGAGGGCAAGACAGCTTCGACGTGCCTGGAGGATGCCACCTGCTGTGGCTTCTGGACGGTCTCCTGAGCAGCAAAAAAAGAAAGCAGGGTGAGATGCGGTGGACAGGTGGAGACCCCTGGTAGGGTGGCATGTAGAGACAGAGGAGAGAGCCCTTCCTGTCTCCCGGACTAGAGTGAAAAGGGAAGCTCCTGGGTGTGTCTAGGAGAGGGGTGAGGAAAGGGGATAGGAGGGAAATGATGGCAGGAGTGTTTCCGGCCTCCGGCCCTTTTAATCCCGGGAGAGGGATGGTCCATGCTAGACTTGGCTCATGGAGAGGTTGGGGGAGTAGGAGTCTAGGGATTGGCCGGGAGGGGTGGTGCCAGTGTGTGGTGCCATGTGCTCGGACCGGTGTGATGAGTGGAGGGAGGGTGGGGTAATGGTTGCTTGATATACAAGATATTTTGGGGGAACGGTATTGCTATCTCTCTCTTTATTACTTACTCAAGAGCTATTAGGACAAGGAAGAGGGCTGATGCTAAAGTGGTACATGACCAGGAGGGAGTGATAAGTTTCTATGGTGGTAATATACAAGTTTGGGGGGGTAGGTTGGTTTTGGTTTAGCTACCAAGCTTTTGATTGTTTTGTGAACTTTGGATCACAAGAGAAGCTTAGGAAGAAAGTTCAGAAATTTGCATTGGAAAAGGTGGGGAGATTCTATCATAGATGGGTAAGGTTAAGGTGCACATCTCAGATTTATTTGAGATTTTTTCAAAAAGATTAGAAGTCCACTTAAATCCATTATTCAAAAATCTGTAGAATTGAAGAATTGGACCCTCATTTTGGGTATTTTTACATTATGGACCTTGTTGGATTTTGATGTGAGGGGGGTCCCAAATGTGGAATAACACAACTTAGGAGAATTTTCCTTAGATTTATTGAGGATTAAAGGTATTTAAAAACATTTATTATTCCATTTTTGCCATTTAAGAGAATAGGTAAAAACCTTTTTGAAGTTGAAGTTAGGGTATGACATAATGGATTCTTTATTGAGCCAAATGTTGAGGAAGTATTTTGGCAAAACCAAACTTTCCATTGTGGATGAAGTTTTGGGGATTTTATCATTAAAATGAATTAATAGACGGTCCATAATAATTATGCGGATAATATTGATAAATCTTTTGATGATCAAGGTACATGATGTATACAAGTGTAACAAGCACTTGAAACCTTGGGATTGGAGAATCCAAGTTGATTTTGGTGAAATCTGAGATTTAAGGATCTTGCAAGATTGTTTCATGCCACCAAAATCTTGTTGGATCTTGAGCTCAGAGCCCCTGGGGGCATGGGATATATGGATGGATATACTCAAGGATGTAGACTGCTAAGGGTGTAGAGGCTCGAACATCCCGCTTGAGGTCACAAGACAGTTTTAACTTAACAAAAATAAATGGGCAAAGAAGATTATCAATCAGCCTTCAAACCCTAGGTTTAAGAAGCACAAATATCCACTTGGAAAGAGATATTGATACCTATATGATTGTGGAACAACCATGCAAAGTGTTGTTCCAGAAGGATGATGGTGAGCTCTCACAAAGTAGGCATGTCACTAGATCATGGGAGGCTTATTTTCACTGCAACCATCACACAAGTGGGTTGAGGATGATCTAACCAAGGCGTAAAATCACTGGCAGTCTTGTAGGATGTTTGTAACATGTGGTTCAAATGCATTTCAAAAATGTACATGGTTCGAAAGTGGAGTATTCAAAAAGGTGATGTTGTTTCTGTACTTGGCTAAATTTGCGCTTTTGAGGATTTCGACTTACAGCTTTGGAGGATTTTGACTAGAGTATGAGAGGGGATGTTTTTGATGGTTAACCCAGTGGCTATAGATCGATCCATCTTGTATTCTTGCTTAGGGTTTGGGGCTTAAAGTTTCTTTCGATCCTAGAGGATGAGCTTCTAGAGTAAGCTCATACTACTTAAGCAATCGTCAAACAACAGATCAAGGCAACTCATCTGACAAGCAAATCAACCACTACTAGGGGTTAACATCAAGCTTGGCTTGAGGTAAGGATGGAAATTTGAAAGTTGAGTTTGAATAAGGTAGAAGCCAATAGTCCTTGAAAAGATTTCAAAAGATTTATAAAGGGGTTTGGGAAACCTAGAGAAGAGAAGTATCTTGTTGATAAGGAGATAGTATTCTATAGCTCTCCATAGTTTTATCAATAGAAGCTACTAAAATAGTTACTTGGCAAAGGCTTGGCTCGTGTTTGAAATGCCGTAACATTGAATATGGAAATTGGCCAAGACAGCTTTTGGGAAGTAGCTTTTGTCAGTGTCGGTAAAGGAGTATCATATATATACACTCACATGCACAAGCACAAACAAACAAGCACAATAATCGCACTAAATGAACAAGAAAGTTTTGTTCCCCGATTTTTGTACTTCCCATAACCAATCGGTTAAGCAAATTGGGATACAGTCCACTAGAGACATTTTATATGTGTGTGTATCAGTGTGTATCATTGTGGTTTTGGAAAATAACATGCAATATTACACTAGCATGTGCGGCCCAAACCATGTTCAGAGTAACCTACACACGGGATTCACCATGCATGCATTCTACCACCAGCTTTGAAAGATGTTGCATCACCACACCCACTGATGTGTGCACATGTGCATAATTGTGTTTTGGAAACAACACATGCAATGATGCTACTCCAAGATGTGGTATCCAACCATGTCCAGAACCATAGCATGCTAGGATCTAACTAAAACATGCATCAGATTACCATTTTGAAAATGTTGTATCACCACACCCACTTGGATGTGTGTGTGTGTATCGGTGTACTAGTCAGGCTTTTGAAAACACATGCAATGATGCCACTCCAGCATGTGGTGTCCAACTATGTCCAAAGAACCCTAGAAGCATGTTGAATCCAACTCCAGTCGATGCATTCACCACTGGGCCAATACCATCACTGAAAATCTATCAGATGTGTGTGTATATCAATGTTCACTATCAGGTTTTGAAAATAACACATGCATCGATGCCACTCCACATGTGGTGTCCAACCATGTCCGGTGAACCATAGCATCATGTCAATTAAAACCTGCAAAGATTCATTGTATCACCAGCTTTGAAAGAGGTTGCATCACCACACCCACTTGGATGTGTAAGATTTGGTACAAGATTATTGTGGTTTTGAAAAGAACATGCAATGATTTTACCTTGAGCATGTGGTTGCCTTTTCATAAAAAACCAGTGATTCACACTAGATGTCATTGCATGTGTGTTCTTTTCCTAAACCAGCATCGATCCACTCAGAGGCCATTTGTATGTGTGTTCTTTTCCAAATCCACATGGATCCACTAGAGTCATCGTATGGTGTGTTCTTTTCATAAACCCCTAATCACTAGATGTCATTGCATGTGTGTTTTCTTTCAGAAACTGTGGATCCACTCAGATGTGTAATTGCATGTTTGTCTTCATTTCTTAACCATATGAATCATATGTCACTGACGGTGTTCTTTCCTAAACCATGGATCCCACTATACCATGTATTCTTTCATAAAACCACATGGCCCACTCAGAGTCACTGATGTGTGTCTTTTCATAAAACACATGATCCACTTGAGTCATTTTATATGTGTGTATCGCCAGTGCATCATTGTGTGGCTCTTGCAAAAACACTGCAATGAGGCTACTTCTAGCATGTGCTCTTAACCATGTCCCTAACCAGATGCATGTAGGGATTCAACTACAACATGCATTCTACTACTCTGTTTCAATATGGGCATCACCACACCTACTTGGCTGTATAGTATCAAGAGATTATTGTGGTTTTGGAAGAATACATAATGATGCCACTCTAGCATGTGGTCATTTTTCAAGGAAACTCATATGGATCTACTAGATGTCATTGCATGTGTGTTCTTTTCCTAAATCCACTGAATTGTAGATGTCATATACATGTGTTCTTTCATAAACCATGTATCTACCATATGCCATTTACGGGTGTTCTTTTTCATAAACCCATGGATCTACCGTATGGAATTAGATGTGTCTTTCACAACCACATGGATCCACTAAATGCCATTGCATGTGTATTCTTTCAAACCACATGGATCCATTTATAAAGTCATTGCATGTGTTATCACAACCATGGCTCCACTAGAGTCATTGGATGTGTTCTTTTTCATAAACTACACATCCACTTGAGTAATTTGATATGTGTGGTATGATTGGTGTACCATTGTGGTTTTGAAATAACATATGCAATGGATGCTACTAGCAAGGTAAATACCCAACCATGTCCCGGAATCCTAGATGCATGCTGGTGTTTTTTCATAAACCACATGGACCACCGATATCACGCGTGTCATAAACCACATCATCCAATGGCGTCATTACGTGTTCTTTCCAACCACATAGATCCACTTAGATGTCATTTCATGTGTGCTATTTTCATAAACTGCTAGGATCCACTAGATGTCAATGCATGTGTTCTTTCATAAACCACATGGATCCATCATATACGCATCAGGTTCTTTTATAAACCATGGATCCATTTGTTAGAGTCATCAGATGTGTGTGTGTATCAAGATATCATTGCGTCGGAAAAGAACACACATGTAATGATGCTACCCATGTTATGGTTTTCTTCATAAACCACATGGATCCACCAGATGTCATCGCATGTGTGTTCTTTTCTATAAACCAGACGATCCACCAGATGTCATCGATGTTTACCTTTTCTTCCTAAACCATAGATCCACCAGATGTCATTGCATGTGTTATTTCATAAACCATAGATCCACTAGATGTCACGTATGTGTTCTTTCATAAAACCATGGATCCATTAGATGTCATCACAGTTCTTTCCTAAACCACATGATCCTCTAGACAACACGCATGTGTGTTCTTTTTCTAAACCATGGATCCACATGTCATCAAGATGTGTGTTCTTCAAACCACATGGCTCCAACAGGTCATTGGATGTAGTTCTTTACTATAACTGATCCACTTGAGTCATTTTATATGTGTGTATCAATGTGCATCATCAGGAGCTGAAAAGAACATGCAATGATTCCACTCAGCATGTGGGTTTCTGTAAGTGTCCTGTAACCTCAGATGCATGATGGGATTCAAAGTGTCAAAGATGCATTCTACTCACCGGGCCAGTGTTGTATCACCACACCATTGGCCGTAAAATACCGCATCATTGTGGTTTTGGAAAGAACATGCAATGATGGCACTCGTAACGTGGTGTCCAACCATGTCCAGAACTGTAGGCATGCCGATTCAACTTCAACATGCATTGTATCACCAATTTGAAAGATGCTGCATCACAAACCAACTCGATGTATGTATGAGTGTGCATCATTGTTGTTTTGAAAAGAACACACGCAATGATGCCAATCCAATATATATGGTGTCCAACCAGTCTGTGGAACCCTAGAAGCATGGTGGATTCAACTACAACATGCATTCACCACCGCTTGAAAGATGTCACACCACATCTGTTTGGATTGTATTGCTAGAACATTATATTTTGGAAAATACCAAGCAACATGCCACCAGTATGTATCGCTTCAAACCATGATCCACTAGATGTCATTGCATGTGTTCTTTCCTAAACCACATCATCCACTAGAGTCATTGGATGTGTTCTTTCATAAACTACATGATCCACTGAGTCATTTTATATGTGTGTGCGTATCACAGCATCATCGTGGAGTTTTGTAAATAAATACATGCAATGATGCCACTTAGCATGTGGTGTCCAACCATGTCACTTAACCCTATACGCATGCGGTGTTCTTTCATAAACCACATGTGGATCACTAGATGACATTGCATGTGTTATTTTCATAAACTACATCGATCCACTAGATGTCTTCAGATGTGTTCTTTCCTAAACCACATGATCCACTAGGATGTCACTTCAGCATGTGTGTTATTTTCATAAACTGTTGCTGTATCCACTAGATGTCATTCCATGTGTGTCTTTCATAAACCACATGGATCCACTAGATGTCATTGCATGTGTGTTCTTTTCCTAAACCACATGGATCCTCTTCTGATGTCATCAAGATGTGTGTTCTTTTCCCAAACCATGGATCCACTATATGTCATCAGACAAAGGCTCTTTCATAAACCACATGGCTCACTCAGAGTCATTGGCTGGATGTGTGTTCTTTCATAAACCATGGATCCACGAGTCATTTTATGTGTTAGTGTATCAATGCATCATCATGGTTGGAAAAGAACACATGCAATATCTGACTCCAAAGATGTGTGGTGTACAATCGTCCTAACCTTGATGTATGATGATTCAACTACAACATGCATTCTACCACCAGCCAGGTAATGTTGTATCACCACACCTATTGGATGTGTAATCGTAGCATCTTTTGTGGTTTTAAAAGAACATGCAAATGATGGCAATTCCGATTGTGGTGTCCAACCATGTCCGTGGAACCGTAGAAGCATGTCAGATCTAACTTGTAACATGCATCAGATTACCCGGGCTTAAAAGATGTCAGATCACAAACGTAACTTGATGGGGATATGTATGAGTGTGCATCATTTTGAAAGAATACATGCAATGAGATGCCATCAAGAATACGTGGTGTCCAACCATGTCCGTGAACCCTAGAAGCATGTGAATTCAACTACAAACATCCATTCTACCACCACAGTTTGAAAGATGCTCAATCACCACACCCACTTGGATTGTGTATCAAAGACTCATTGTGGTTTTGTAAAAGAACACATGCAACAGATGCCACTCTAGCAATTGGTCATTTTTCATAAACCACATGGATCCACTAGATGACATCAGATGTGTGTTCTTTCCTAAATCATATCGATCCACCAGATGTCATCAAGATGTGTTCTTTCCAAACCACATGGATCCACTAGATGTCATCACATGTGTGTTCTTTCATAACCCTATGGATCCACTCAGATGTCACACATGTGTGTTCTTTTCAGAATCCACATGGATCCACTCAAATCTAATTGCATGTGTTCTTCCTAAACCACATGGATCCTATATATGTCATTGGATGTGTTCTTTCCAAACCATGGATCCACTCTGATGTCATCAGACAGGTTCTTTTTCATAAACCCCATGGATCCACGAGATGTCATTCCATGTGTGTTTTCTTTCGTAGTCAGATGCATCCACTATGTACTGTATGTTTTTCCTAACCACATGGATCCTCTATATGTCATTGGATGTGTGTTCTTTCCTAACCACATGGATCCACTATATGTCACTGTAAGTGGCTGTTTACAAACCACATGGTCTACTCAGAGTCATTGATGTGTCTTTTCATAAAACACATGGATCCCTTGAGTCATTTTATATGTGTGTACTGGTGCATCATCGTGGGTTTTGCAAAGAACACCTGCAATCAAAGCCACTCTAGCATGTGGTTTCCAACCATGTCCTGAACCCTAGATGCATGTAGGATTCAACTACAACATGCATTCTACTAATTGAATGATGCTACTCACCACACCCACTTGGATGTATGTGTGTATCACAGGTATCATTGTGGTTTTGAAAAGAATACATGCAATGATGCCACTCTAGCATGTGTTTGCCTTTTCATAAACCACATGGATCTACTAGATGTCATTGCATGTGTGTTCTTTCCTAAACTACATCGATCCACTAGATGTCATTGTACGTGTTCTTTTCATAAACCACATGGATTCACTTCATATGTCAATGCATGTGTGTTCTTTCCATAAACCCCATGGATCCACCAGATGTAATTGCATGTGTGATCTTTCATGCTAAACCACATGGATCCACTAAATGTCATCAGTATGTGTATTCTTTTCCAAACCACATGGATCCACCATAGCTATTGTACGGTGTTATTTCACAAATCGATGGCTCCACTAGAGTCATTGATGTGTCTTTTCATAAACCACATGGATCCACTTGAGTAATTTGATATGTAAAGTGACAGCATCATTGTGGTTTTGGAAAATAACCCATGCAGTAATGATGCCACCGCATGTGTTGTCCAACCATGTCCCTGGAACTCGCTAGATGCGTCGGTGTTCTTTCATAAACCATGGATCCACCGATGTCATTGCATGTGTTCTTTCATGTTCCATTGACCACTGGGATGTAATTGCATGTGTGTTCTTTTCCTAAACCACATAGATCCAC